>OY288243.1:18687509-20048343 GCA_958450325.1 Agrostemma githago | reverse complement strand
ACTACTTTTTAAAAAATAAAATTAAAACAATTCACAAACTCTAACTAACAAAAATGATGAAATCATACCTTAAGAATTAGAATATAAACTAATCGAAATGAGAGAGAGGAGAGAGGACAAAAGGAATCTAGTATGTCAAGCTGGTAGAGTAGTTATTAGTATTATTCTTTATAGCGAAGAGGAAGAAAATAAGTGAAAACTATGTGAAGGTACGTAATGAGAATTTGGAAATTGTTTTCAATTAGTAGGGAAAACGTGAGGCTTAGTGGTAGGGCCTAGTTACAAAAACACCCGCCAGAATTTCAAATATACACGTAATGAGTTTTTAAGAGAGTAGTTCATAAGTAAATGATTTCTTATAATAAGAAACCGGGTATATAATTTAACCAGTGTTTTAATCTATAATTTTAAGAAATCGGTTAGGAATAATAACTGGTGTCTTAAAATAAGAGAGCGGTTAATAGTTCAACAGGTGTGTTGTCAATGACTTTAAGAGACCGGTTTAAATAAATAAATGGTTTCTTAATTTTAAGAGACCGGTATAAATAAATGGTTTAAATAAAATTAGGATCCACAAATTTGGAGTTATATTTAAATTTAAAAGCTAGGAATAATTGACAATAGCATTATAAAAACCAAAAATTGACATAAAAAAGAACCAAAAGGCAAAAAAAAATTAGAGCTAGAAAAGAGAGCATTAGGAGATTTGATTCCCCCAACCAGCAATTCTAAAGTCCCCAACCTTCTTCTTAAACCCCTTCCATATCAATTTGATATTTCCACATTCATATAACTACTAACGTCTCCTCCACGTGCCCACATAACCAACACATAGTGTCATAAGTGATATGGGCTAATAGCATTGGTCATAAATTATTAGGTATAACTTTTGTTTCTGAAATTTGATAATCATATGATTTTACTTTTGTCTACCATGATTCACGACTAAATTTGAAAGGCTCTTTCTTAAACAGATAATAATTTTATGGCTGGACAAAAGCGTAAAATTTGGTAAGACTATGATCTTGGAAGCAATAATTATTTAACGGGATTGACAAAGTTTGTTAAATATGCATTTGAGAAAACTTCTAGTGAAGATAAAACAATAGCTTGTCCTTGTGTCGTATGTGTACGTTACCATCGTTGCAGCGAGAAAGACGTTTATGACTATTTAGTGATAAATGGACCTATGCGTGACTTTGAGAAATGGTATGATAACTATGATTTCGAGTCCTCTTCAATGCCTAGTCACGACGATGAACTTTCTAAATCCATTGCGAATAATAGGATATTAAAAATGTTAGGGGATGCTTGCGGAATTCATTGCAGTACTTCTAATAATGAGACTCTTGGTGGGAATCCTAACAATACTCCTGCTAATTCCAACAACTGTGTCGAGTTTGATGAAGGTTTCACTGGGGTGGAAGACCCACTTGAGTCAGTCCCTTCTAATGTTGATACGTTTAATAAGCTGTTAGAAGATGCTAAGTTGGAGTTGTATCCTGGGTGTATGGAGTTTTCTAAACTTTCATTTATCCTCCATCTTTATAATCTCAAATGTAACTCTGGATGGTCTAATAAGTCATTTACGGAATTACTTGAGATCTTTAGGAAGGCCTTACCACAAGGTGCAGTGATTCCTGACTCCCTTTATGAAACAAAGAAGATTGTAGATAAACTGCCTCTTAAGTACGAGAAAATTGATGCATGTCGAAATGACTGCATGCTTTTTTTTGGAAAGAGTACGTCAATCACAATCCGTGTATAGTTTGTCGAGCATCTCGTTGCAAAACCTTAGACGAGTCTAGTGTCAATGTAATACCCGTATTTTCATAGAAAGCCAAACTGAGTTGAGACGGTTAAGTCGAGTTAAACCTTAAGTCAAACCGAGCAAATAAGTAGTTAAGCCATTCCCAATTTGTATCTAATTGGGTTCCCTTATACGAGTAGAGTTCTATGTAATTAGGTAGGCCAACCCGAGTACAGAGTATAGTTGTTGGACCCGGTACCCAAGCCCAACTTAAAAAGGAAGAACAATTATAAAAAGAAAAACCCTCAAGTATACTAGGTGTACGTATACACCGTCACCTCCATTCTCCCTTTACCTACTTTGTGGGATTAATCACGCTTAACCCTATCACCCATTTGTGCGTCTTCAACCTCTTCTTTTCCCACTAGTAGTCCTATAGACTCGACTCACCTGTATCCAACCGTACGAAACTAGAGGAGGGAAAGGAGAACTCCAGGAATCGAGTCGGGCCGTCCTAGGTATGTTTACGTTGTCCATTCCGATTTAGCATCATTAGTGAATTTAATGTCGTAATATTGGTGGTCGGGATCGGTATTATCGGGTTAGCCATTGTTTTCGGTGTATTATTGCTGTGTCGGGTTAGCCATTGTGAGCGTTGTTGTTGTTCTTACAATAATTATGTTGTAGTTGCTGACGGGTATTGTTGTAGTTGCCAAGTGGATTTGTTATATTTGTTGAATTGTTGTTGTTGTTGTCGACGTCTCGTCAGGTACGACCACTATTGCTGGGGTCGTCGTGTTATTCGTGGTGTTTCCGCCATTCTATAATACGGAGTACTAAGAACAAGGAATAGGCTAATATGTTCTTGTGATGTAATTATCATAATACTAATAGCAAGTTACCGTAGTGTATAGTAATAATAATAACATAAGAATTTGTAATCTAATTTAATTAGAGTGGTATTAGTTATGGTTCCGGTATTGGAAACAATTAACCCGACTGTGAATTCGGGTCTTTAAGATGCAATGTTGCTAATGTGATGATCGTTCAATTTCCTTCGGTCTCCCCTTCTTTTCACTCCGGCGATCGGACCTTTCCGGCGAGAGTGGCCTGCTCCCTGCACAGTGAACGCACAGGGCCTCGGAGGTGTCCGAGGAAACCCTCTCCGATGCCTAAGTCAGTCCGTGAAAATGCCTTGAGAAATCTAGCTCTTGAGGAGCTAGGTGGCGGTTTTAGAGTGAAAGTCTAGAGAGAGAAAATCCAACCCTCTTCTTGTGGGAATGAAAGAGTATTTATACCTTCCCACAAGAGAGGGAAGTGGAAGAAGGATGGGTGGATGAGGGGGTCACAAGTGGCTTCACCTCATCCACCCATTCTTATTTACCTTAGGCGAAATGACGAGGGGGCCCCTTGGTGGTCACTACCCTGCCTGCGGGGATTTCCCCAGAGGACAGGCGGGAGGGGTTCTGTGAAGGCCGGGTTGAGCTGACCGCATCGCCCTGCCGGGCAGGCGACTGTATGAAGTTGTTCCCAGGGGGTTCTCTTTTTAGTGATTTTACTCCGATTGTCTGCCGGGTTGGTTCCCGGGTTCCTTGGGTCGGGTCTTCTAGGGGCCTGCTTAGCAGGCGACCCGGAGCAGGCTACCGACCCTCATCAATTGGCCTCGCAAGCTGGGGGGAAGCAAGGCTTCCCTCCGGCTGGCGACTTTTGCTCAGATGGAGGGAGGTTAACTTGTTTTGGCTTTACTACTGCATTTAATGCGTTTGTACTTTCTCGAGGAAAGAAGCGTTAATTGCATTGGGTATGCAAAGAGTTGAGAGGTCTTTTAGCAATGATTACTCCTCATGCTTGGTGGATTTTCGGGTTGTGTGATGGCTTCACGATTGGTGGCATTCCCTGCCAGGATGGTTGGGATGCCATTTAATGCTTCATTTTCTTTGTATAAATTTTGGCTCTCTTTGCCATTTTGACAATTGATCCTCAATTCTTCCACTTTTCTTTGTTAAATCATGCCTTGGATCAAGAAATCTGTTGTTCGTCATGGGGTTCGCACTGTTACCTTCCTCTTCAAGGGGTTCTGGAGGCTAAGGTATGCCCGGGCGGCTTTTCGGGCCACTCGCAGCAGCCGACGTACATGGCCCTATCCTTGCCGGAACGTCCAGAAGGCTTCTATTAGGGCAGGCAAGCGCCCTAGAAGATCCTCGCCCCCTGCTGTTCCCAGGTTCAAGCGCTGCCTTCAAGGGGGAGGGTGTTTTGATCGGGGTTGCCATGAGTGTTTTCCATGGCTGCACCCTGAATAGTTCGACCCCGACTGTTCTGACACAGACTCTTCTCTGGGGTCAGGCCCTTCCTCTCCAGTGAAGAAAACGGGTTGCGGCACTTGTGACGACTCCCAGACAGTTCCCTACGGCAGGGACTGGGACATCAGCAGCCGGGACTCTGGAGATAGTGAGGGTCTGGGCCGCTCGAGTGACAGAGACGAGGGCGGACTCCCTGACGATTCCTTCAGGGACTCCTCTGACTGGGATTGGGGATCTTACATAGGAGATCAGGGCAGCCCTGGGGACTACTCCCAGGACTTAGATGATGACTAGGCCTGCTTGCGGGGTGCAGGCGTGTTGAGTCGGAAATCTAGGTCCTTTTGTATTTTCTTTCTTTGCTAAGTATGGCATGTAACTTGTCCATTTTCCTTCAAAGTTAATGAAAAATCCGAGCGGCTTTGTTACTTGTTGTTTGTTGTGCTATTTTATTTTTATTTTTTTGAATGCGGGGATGACGTCGTTAGGTGACTATCCTTCTGACACCTTTTGTTTTTTCAAGGCCCTTATTGGGAAGGGGTGAGTGGCTCGTGTTCAAAGCACGACACGTGGGGCAGTTTGTTGGGGATGTATTGTCAGAGAGGCGGCCCTTTGGCTTCCTGGGCTTTATATAAGCCCCTCTCCCCCTTTATTTCCTTCTTTCGCATATTTTCAAAATTTGAATCCCCTTTCATACTTCTAAACTATCTTTGCTGCTGAGAACTTCATAAGATCAAGGAGCGCCCACTATCACATTTTCCGGCGACGACCATCGTTCTAGGTTAGAATCTCTCCTTCAATCCTCGCCTTTTTCCTTTTTCTCAATACTTTTTCTTCATAAACCAACATGTCTCGCATTCGTGCTCTCTTTTTTTGGTCCATTGCCTGAGAGGACTGAGGGTAGAGATGGGAGTAGACGTGACCTAGCCTCCTCTTCTGGGGTTGGGCCTAGTGAGGAGGACCGCCTTGAAAGGGGGGGAGGTGCTGAATCCCCCGAACCTGCTCCCTTTGACGTCGTTGATTCTGACGACGAGGCACTGGAGGTGGACCCCTCCACGATTGTCGGCCCCCTTATTCCCAGGGAGAAAGGGAGAACTTATTATCTGGACAAGAAAAAGTACTTGATCCCTCTGAAAACCTACCCCGAAGCCAAGAACAGAGACTTAAGTTTAGAAAGTAATGCTGCTGGGGAGATTGAGAAGTTTTATAATTTCGGGGAGGGATATACGGTCATAGTTCCAGGGGAGAAGGACACAGTATGCTACCCCCCTGAAGGTTGTGTGGTTGTTTATCATAAAAGCCTGGAATTCGGCCTGCGATTCTCTCTTCACCTCTTCCTGGAGGAGACCTTCAGGAGGATGAATGTGGCCATAGCCCAACTGACTGCTTCAGCCATTAGGTCCCTGATAGCCTATACCTGGACCTGCCTTTTTCATGGTGAGGGGCCTTATTTTGACGCCCTTCGTTTTATGGTTGGGCTGCAAATGGTGTCTTCGTTAGGGGGAGATGGTTCCCTTGGGTACTGGTCCCTCCAAAGGCAGAAAAAATATGTTCTAGTCTGGCCAGCTTTAAGTAGCCTAAAAGACTGGAAGAACAATTTTTTGTATGTACATAGTGCTTCCGGGTGGTGGATTCTTAGGCACTTTAGGAAACATGTTCATACCCGCATGGAGACTCGTGAAGAGTATCATCCAGGCGTCGGAGGAAAGGCCTTGGAGGTAAAGCTGAGTGAGAAAGAAGAGATACTAGTCAAGAAGTTCGAGATTGTTGTGGATAAGTCTGGGGTTTGTGGCCCTGCTTTCTGGCTCCCCCACGCGGAGCTCATAGCCACAGACGAATATCTGCTCCCCTTGGGCCTGATCCCTAGCCTCGAAGGTAGTTTTGTGGGACTTTCGCCGGCGCAATTTCCCTGAGACTTTTATCTCTTTGCTTTTTTAGCTGACTTCCCTTTTTTCCTGCAGATTCTGCTTCTCGTCGTTGGACAAGGAAGCAGGTTAAGAGGCTAGGCTTGAGCGAAGAGTTTGTCATTGTTTCGAAGCATCCTTCCCTTCCCTCAAGTTTCAAGAAAGGGGAAAAAAGTTTAATGAGGCTCGTAAAGGATCTCTCTGCTGGCCGGAGGCTCCCTCTTCCTCCACGACTTCCGTCAGCAAAACCGACGACTCCTTCCCCTGGTATCCAGGATGAGGAGGCTGAGGTTACCTCAGGGGCCACTCCTTCCCCTGGATGTAGGCAGGGTGATTCTTCAGCTGGGACTCGTATTTCCCAGGGATCGCGTCCCGCGAATTCTGAGGGGACTGGGGAGAGTGTTCCCCTGGAGCTGAGAAGGAAGAGGGATAGGGAGCCCTCAGCGACTACTCCTGTGGTGGACTTGGAGGCTGATGTTGATACACCTGAGGAAAAACGCCCTGCTCGTGACATTCCGAGCACTTTTTTTCCGGAGGAAAACACGGAGTTTCACTATACTGCTAGTGACAGTGTAGACGTGTCGGGCCTGCTCTCCGATTCTGGTGCCGTTTTGGCCGACCGTCTTACTAAGTCTGTGACTTTGACTTCCCACCAAGTAATTCAATATATCCAGCGTACCTCCAAAGTGTTACTGGCATCTGCTGAGCTGGCGGCTCTCAGCCGCCTGAGCGATGAAGAGCTGATTGTTACACCCGGGGCTCCTCCTCCTGATCGTCTGGCTATGGTTGAAAGGGACATAGCCTTGATAAATAATTTGATAGATAAGCTGTCGAAGCAGGAGAGCGAGCTAGAGGAGGCGAAGAATCAGGCAGGCCAGTGGAAGCTTCAAGGGGAGAAGGCTGTGAGGGAAGCATCCAAGTTTTAGGCTGAGCTGAAGGAGAGTCGCCTGGCGAAGGAGCGAGCTACCCTTTCCTTGGCTGAGATGGAGCACCTCAAGAGGAGGATAGCTGATTTGGAGGAATGTTTGTCTAAAGCTGATTCAATCCTTGAGCAGGCCAAGAGTGAATGGAAAAAGGAAAAGATGCCCTCTTGGAGGAGACTGATGCTGCGGTGGACACAAGCTTTGTGAGCGGGGCCAACTCTTCCCTGGAGCTGGTGATGGAGGTGATTGGGGAGATGTTCCCTGTTTTTGATGAAGAGGCCTTCCGAAATCTTTACTCTGCCAAAAACGAGGCTCGGGCAGCCAAACCTCCTGAGGCGGCTGCTGGTCCAAGCCAGGATGCTCATAATGTTTAGATTTTCTTGAAATAACTTTGTTTTTTGTGCTGAGCCTTACTATGGCCAGTCGTCTGTAATATTTGGTTTCTTTGGATCTTTGCCTTGTTGCTTTTGTGAAACCATTTTACTCTACATGGATCTGCTATGAAATGTTTTTTATTGTTTCAGTCTGCTTTTTTCCTTCCTTAGGGTATGGCCTGATCCTGGCTTCTGGTCGAAGCTCAGGAGGCTTGCCCCCTGCCTGCCTGGGGGCAGGGAGGGGAATTTATGTTTTTGATACAAGGCTGGGAGGCCTGCTCCTTAGTCCCGGTTGATCGTGCGTAACCTGTCCTGTCCTTGGCTTCTGCTTGAAGTCCAGGGGGCCTGCCCCCTGCCTGCCCAGAGGTAGGCAGGGAGGGCTTTTGCGTTTTTTATGCAAGATTGGGAAAATTGCCCCCAGTCCTTGTTGGTTGTGCATGGCCTGACCTGTCCCTGGCCTCTACTCGGAGTTCAGGGGGGCCTGCCCCCTGCCTGCCCATAGGTAGGCAGGGAGAGCCTTTACGTTTTTTTTATACAAGGTTGGGGAAATTGCCCCCAGTCCTTGTTAGTTGTGTTTAGCCTGGCCTGTCTCTGGCCTCTGCTCGAAGTTCAGGGGGCCTGCCCCCTGCTTGCCCAGAGGTAGGCAGGGAGGGTTTTTGCGTTTTTTATACAAGGTTGGGGGAATTGCCTCCAGTCCTTGTTGGTTGTGTGTAGCCTGGCCTGTCCCTGGCCTCTGCTCGAAGTCCAGGGGGCATGTTAGTTCTTGTTAGTTCGGCGTGTGAGGCCTGCTCCCTTCCTGCCCAGAGGTAGGTAGAGGTGTTTAGAATTTTTTTGGGGGTCCATTTTCCTTGGTTCTGGCAACAGGGGGCCTCCCCCTATTGCCCCCTGCTCGTTTGTGTGTGAGAGCGCAAGTTTAAACAGACAACGAGTATGAACTCTTGAGCTTTATATATAAAAAAACTTGTTTAAACATAAGAGTGGTCGGAGCCGTCGACATTCCATTCTGATTGTTCTCCGCCAGTATTTTTCTAAAGACGAGATTTTCCTAAAACTCGGCTAAACATAGTATCTTTTCAGGGTGTCGACGTTCCAGTGCGCGCCCAGCTCCTGGCCTTCTGGGTTGGCGATTCTGTATGTGCCTGGTCCCAAAATCTGGGTCACCTGATATGGGCCTTCCCAGTTGGCACTTAGCTTGCCGTGCTCCCTGGATCTTCCTACAGCCTGCGTTTTCCTCAGCACTAGGTCGCCTATTTGGAACCTTCTCTCATGTACCCTTTTGTTGTATGTCTTTCTCATTCTTTGCTGATAGGCGGTTATGTTGATGCTGGCCTCTTCCCTGACTTCATGGACCAGGTCTAGGGCTTCGGCCATTGCTGCATCATTGTCAGCTCTGTTGTACTGCTGAGACCGTAGGGTAGGAACTCGCACTTCGATGGGTAATAAAGCTTCTGCTCCATACACCAGGCCAAATGGTGTCTGACCTGTTGATTCCTTTCTGGTGGTTCTTATTGACCAAAGTATACTTGGTAGCTCGTCTGCCCATCTACCTTTGAGATCATCCACCATCTTTTTGAGCCCATTTAGGATCTGCTTGTTGGCGGCCTCGGCCTGCCCATTGGTTTGTGGGTGGCAGACGGCAGAGTAGGCGACTGCTATTTCGTGCCCTTTCAGCCAGGCTCGTAGGGGGTCGTTATCAAACTGTCTCCCATGATCAAATACTAGCATTTTTGGCAGGCCGAATCTGGTTATGATGTTTCTCCAGATGACCTTTCTGACTGCACGCTCAGTGATGTTTGGAACTGCCTCGGCCTCAACCCACTTTGTAAAGTAGTCAATCCCTACGATAAGAAACTTCCGTCCTCCCGTGGCCGCAGTAAAGGGGCCTAGTATGTCCATCCCCCATTGAGTGAAAGGAATGGGAGACAGAATTGGCTTGAGTTCTTGGGCTGGGGCATGAATTGATGGGGCGAAGAGTTGGCATTTCCTGCATTTCCGGGTTAAGTTCCTTGCATCTGCTAACATGGTAGGCCAATAGTAGCCTGCCTTTAAGGCTTTGTGGGCCAACGATCTTCCTCCAATGTGATGCCCGCAGATCCCTGAGTGGATGTCATCCAAGACTTCAGCGGCCTGCTCTGCCTTCAGGCATCTAAGCAGGGGGAAAGTGAAGGATTTTTTGTATAGCTCTTCATTAATTATTATGAACCATGCTGCTTTGGTCTGCACTTTCCTTTTTTGCACTGGATCAGATGGTAGGGTGCCATATTTTTTGAATTGAATGAGGGGGGTCATCCAGCTCTCTTGCTCCTCTTCGATGATGTTGACTGCCTGACAGGTGGCAGTGGATTTCTCCCCTACAACATCTACCCAAACCGATCTCCTTATGTCCTGTAGGCTAGAGGTGGTCAGTTTTGACAGGGCGTCCGCCCGATTATTCTGTGATCGGGGTATTTGCCTGACTTCGTAGGATATTAGGTTTGATAGTTCCTGCTTCACCTTTTCTAGGTAGGCGGCCATGGCCTGGTCCCTAGCCTCATACTCTCCGTTGATTGGATTGGCAATGAGCTGAGAGTCAGTCGCTAGTATAATCCGCTTTGCGCCTGCTGCCTTAGCTAGATTTATCCCTGCAAGTACGGCCTCATATTCTGCCTCGTTGTTCGATGCAAGGAAGGTGAATCTGAGCGCATGCTCAAAATCCACTCCTGCAAGGCTGGTCAGTACGACACCCGCCCCTGCACCATTGGCCGTTGAGGACCCGTCAGTGTATACTATCCATTCTCCGGCGGGGGGTTCCTCTTCCCCTGAATGAGAACATTCAGCCAGGAAGTCCGCCAAGGCCTGTGCCTTGATGGCTGTCCTGGTCTGGTATGATATCCCCAGTCCGCTCAACTCAATTGCCCATTTTAGAAGCCTCCTTGATTTTTCAAATTTTTCCAATATCTTTTCTAGTGGCTGGTCGGTGAGGACCACAACAGGGTGCGCGTCGAAGTAAGGCCTGAGTTTTCTAGCTGCTATGACGACTGCGTAGGCGGCTTTTTCTACCAAAGGATAGTTTCTTTCAGCTGCCCCCAGGGCGTGACTTACAAAGTAGATGGGCTGTTGTGAGCCTGCTTCTTCTTTCAGAATGACTGCACTTACCGTTGAATTGGTGACAGCAATGTACAGGTATAGTTTTTCTCCGGCTACTCGCCTCGCCAAGGTAGGGAGTTTTTCAGATGTTCCTTCAATTGTTTGAAGGCTTTCTTTTGCTCGTCTTCCCATTTGGACTGTTTATTGCCTTTTAATACTTTGAAAAAAGGGGTCGAATTGTCTTCTGATCTGGCGATGAAGCGAGCCAGGGCAGCCATCCTGCCTGTTAGCCGTTGTATGTCCCTTATAGTCTTAGGCTCTAGAAGGTCCAAGACTGCCTGAATATTCTCGGGATTGGCGTCTATTCCTCTTGAGCTGACTAAGAATCCTAAGAATTTGCCAGATCGGACTCCGAACGTGCAGTTTTTTGGATTCAACTTCATTTTGTAGGAGCGCAGGGAGGAGAAGGTTTCTTGCAAATCCGCCAGGTGCTACCTGTCTCCTTTGCTTTTGACAATCGCATCAACGACATAGGCTTCTAAGTTCCTCCCCTTTTGATTTTCGAAGACCTTGTCTACCAACCGCTGATAGGTGGCGCCAACATTCTTCAGTCCAAATGGCATCATCTTATACATGTACGTCCCATGGCTGGTTATGAAGGCGCACCTCACCCTGTCAGGCTGCCAGAGGTACACTTGGTGGTACCTTGAGAATGCATCTAGAAAACGCAACGTGGTTTATCCACTAGTGGCGTCTACCAGTTGGTCTATTCTGGGCAGGGGGTAGCAGTCCTTTGGGCAGGCTTTGTTAAGATTTGTGAAGTCTACGCACATTCTCCATGCACCTGACGACTTTTTTACCACGACAACATTTGCCAACCACTCGGGGTAATTGCAGACTTCGATGAAATTCGCTTTCAAGAGTTTTTCTATCTCCTCTTTTATCGCCATGTCTTTTTCTGCGGACATATTTCTTTTCTTCTGCTTTACAGGGCGGGCCTCCGGATTAACGTTCAGCTTGTGAACAATAAAAGTCGGGTCGACCCCTGGCATCTCATCTGCCGAGTAGGCAAATACGTCCTTGTTTTTTCTCAAGACTGCGACCAACTCTTTCTGGTAGGACTCCTCTATGTCGGCCCCTATGAGGACCTGCCTCCCTGGTTCTAAGTCCACCAGCATGCTTTCCCCTTCAGGTTCTAGGTGGGCTGCTGTTTTCTGAGCAGCCGGGATTTCACCCTCCCTGCTGGGGGAACTATCGGCTTTTCGTTTTCCCTTTCTTTCTGTTTCATGGGCTTGCAGGGCCACAGAATAGCAAAGTCTGGCTGACTCCTGATCCTCGTGGACCTTTCCTTCCATGCCAAAGTCTGTCACATAGGCTATGGTGAGGGCCCTGATTGATACTGCGGCTTCGATTTCGTTCAGGGTGACCCGCCCTATCAGGGCGTTGTACGCAGACTTTGCATCCACCACAACAAATGACGCCCTGACATTCCTGGCAGAGGCCCCTTCCCCGAACGTTACCGGTAAGTCGATAATCCCCATGGGAAGTACACCTGCCCCATTGAACCCATATAGAGATCCAGGGGCCGACTTTAGGTGTCTTTTTTCTAAGTTCATTCTTTCAAAGGCGTCCTTGTACAAGAGGTTTGTGTAGGCGCCAGTGTCCACCATGCATCTCTTGTCAATGTGATTGCTAATCTCAAGAGTTAAGACCAAAGGATCACTGTGTGGGTATATTACTCTCCCTGCGTCTTCAAGGGTGATGCTCAGGGTCGTGCCCTTCGGGCTCCCTGTCTTCTCGGTGCAGCAAATCTGATTCCGTAATTTGCGGATCTGCCTTTTCTGGCTTCGTCTGCTTGTTCGTCCCTCTGCTTCCCCTGACATTACATGAATTATCATGCAATTTTGGGCCGAACCCTCAGGCTTGTCTGCCGCCTCCTTTTGGGATTTGTTCCTCGCTGCATAGTTACTCAGTTAGCCGTTTCTTATGAGCTTTTCTATCTCGTCTTTTAAGTGTCGGCATTCTTCAGTGGTGTGACCTATGCAATCATAGAACGTGCAGAATTTTTTAGGATCCCCCTTCGGCCTGCGCGGCTTATTTGGGCGATTCCACTTTGCTGCTTCCTTCTCCAGCTCAAAGATCTCTGCCCTTGGCCTGTTGAGGGCCGTGTAGCTGTCGAACCTCGACTGGTAAGCTGTGCGCTCTTTCTTGGGGGTATCCCTATCCTCTTTCTGTTTGCCTGGTTCGTTCCTGCCACGTCCACCCTGCGGTCCCCCTTGCGGCCTTACTTGGCCTGCAGGGGTGTCCGGCAGGCTGTGAAACTCTTCCTGCAGAATGAACCCTTCGGCAATTTTTCTGGCCTTGGCCAAGGTTTCAGGCTGGGCCCTAATCATCTGGTTCTTCATCTCTCCTGGGAGCAGGGAGATTGTCAGGGCGTAGGCAGCAGTTGAGTTATCAATCTCCCTTACTTGTTAGTAGGACAAGTCGAATCTCTTTAGGTACTCCCTGACGCCCTCAAACCGAGTGAGCCGTCTCCTCTTGTTCCCTGCGTATTGCTCAAGGAAAGCCTCGGCTAACTCTATAAAGAAGCTGATCGACCCCTGGCGAAGATCCATGAACCATCCCTGTGCAAGTCCTACAAGGGTGGTTGGGAAGATTTTGCACCAGATTGCATCATCCACATCATACATGCCCATGTGACTTTCAAATGCCGCCAGGTGGTCCTCTGGATCTGTAGTCTCGTCAAACTTGACAGTGGGCATCTTGATCTTCGGGATGGGGTACTCTTGTACGTCAGGATGGAGAGGAGACTTCGTGGGCCTGCCTACCACCCGTGACCTGCTTTCCCCAGACTGGTTACCGTGGACATCCCACTGTCTAGGGGCCGGTTTCCTCGCACTGGGGGAGCGATCCTTTGGTGGTCGCCTGCTCGTTGCCTCGTCCTCCGTGTCAGGGGAGGGTTTTCTGGACCGCTTTCTCCGGGACTGACCGAGATTGTCATCCTGGTGATACCTTGATTCGAGCGTCTGCTCCCGGTTAAGCCTAGACTGCAGGCTCTGGGACAGCCCTGGAGCTGGCTGTCCCTTTACCGCCGGCGTTAACCTGGAGAAGACTCCGCCTTGCTTTTCTCCCAGGCGCTTAGACGCAGGCTCCCTGTGCCTCATTCGATCCTGCAGTCCCTGAGACAGACCCCTCTTCTCCCTGGACGTGGACTCTGTAGTGTGTATAAAGAAAGCCTGTTATTGAGCAGGCGGTTCTTGGCTGCCTGCTGTGATACGCCTCTGTACCTGTTCGTATACTTGAGCTGTTCTCCTTGCCTTCCTCTGGGCGTTTTTGGCGGTGGTTCGCTTCAAACCCCCAGCCCCCTCTTTGCTTACTGAGTGGGGCTGCCTGGGGGTCGTTGCGACACTGCCTACCAGGTCTTCAGGGGTGAATTCCTGGTTGAGCATTGCGGAGAAGAAGGCAGCTGTCTATACCATCTGAGTTGGGGTTAGGTTCAGGGTGTGCCCTGGATGTGCCCCCTGCCCTGGTGCCACACCTGTATTTGGCATGCCCAGGAGACTGGTTCCCCCCACCCCCAGGATCGTGGCGGCAGGAGCTCTCTCCGACTGCGGCATGCCGTATAGGGTGGTCACCGGTGGGACCGTCGGACCTACCCCTACACTAGTGTCAACAATCTCAGGCATGATTTCTTCAATTGGTTAGTTTTTGTATTTGGGAATGGTTGATTTTTTTTGGTAATTCGTGGATACAACCAGATCTTCCCCACAGACGGCGCCAAATTGTTCCTGTATTGGAAACAATTAACCCGACTGTGAATTCGGGTCTTTAAGATGCAATGTTGCTAATGTGATGATCGTTCAATTTCCTTCGTTCTCCCCTTCTTTTCACTCCGGCGATCGGACCTTCCCGGCGAGAGTGGCCTGCTCCTTGCATAGTGAACGCACAGGGCCTCAGAGGTGTCCGAGGGAACCCTCTCCGATGCCTAAGTCAGTCCGTGAAAATGCCTTGAGAAACTTAGCTCTTGAGGAGCTAGGTGGCGGTTTTAGAGTGAAAGTCTAGAGAGAGAAAATCCAACTCTCTTCTTGTGGGAAATGGAAGAGTATTTATACCTTCCCACAAGAGAGGGAAGTGGAAGAAGGATGGGTGGATGAGGGGGTGACAAATGGCTTCACCTCATCCACCCATTCTTATTTACCTTAGGCGAAATGACGAGGGGGCCTCTTGGTGGTCCCTGCCTGCCTGCAGGGATTTCCCCATAGGACAGGCGGGTAGCGGTTCTGTGAAGGCCGGGTAAAGCAGGCCGCATCGCCCCGCCGGGCAGGCGACTGTGTGTAGTTGTCCCCAGGGGGTTCTCTTTTTAGTGATTTTATTCCGATTGTCTGCCGGGTTGGTTCTCGGGTTCCTTGGGTAAGGTATTCTAGGGGCCTGCTTAGCAGGCGACCCGGAGCAGGCTACCGACCCTCATCAGTTATATAATAAGTTATGAATAAGTCGGTATCGAGTATATAGTAATACTTCATGACTAAGTCGGTGTCGGGTTTCATTTCTTAATTTATTACGTTAGGATCGTTATTAATTTAAAGATATAATATTCTATTAGAATCGAACTTCGTAAAGTGTCCGTGGTGAACTGTGCTACTGGAGATGCGTGACTTGCTGACTAGGTAAGGTTTTCCTTACTTAGAATACGTTAATATTATTATGCATGTATGAGTTACGAGCTCGATGTGATAATGTGATAATGAGAATTATGCTGAATAATGATGGTGGAATAATCGATGAATATTGATATATTGGAGTTGGTGAGGCTAGCTTTAGACCTAGCCGGGGCCCTTGATCACGGTCCCCTCCCTGATTTCTCCTCGCGGGTTGTTGAACCTGCGGGGGGTGTGCACACTCGGAATGAAAGGGCCTGCCAGAAGAGTTGAGATGAGATTATTGACATGGTACCGTGACGATACTGAATGTTGAGATGAGATTATGAATTGGTACCTTGATGGTACAGAGAATATGGAGATGATATTATTGGTTGGTACCGATGATGGTACTGAGACGGTTGAGACTGAATGTTTTATATTATGTATCTGTGTTATAATGTTTGCATGTTCTGACCGTCTTCTCTGTCTAAATTGTCACCCTATTTTCTAGGGGCCCTGTGATGATCCAATTGATATTTCCGATCAATTGCGGAGCAGTCTGTTATACAGGTTATGTATATCATGATGTGCTTGGATGCTGGGATGCATGTACGGGACGGGTCTGCGCTGTCACTGATCACGTTTAGATATAGTTTGTAATCATATTAAGTTGTGCTTCCGCTGCTGTAATTATGTCACCATGCTATGTAGATATGAGATTGTAATAATTCATTATTTAGTTTTAAATGGTTGGTTTCTGAATTGTATTGTAATGGACTGCTACCTCGGGTTATACCGAGATGGTAACACCTTTATTTACTTGGAAATGTCTTGATCAGGCTTCCGGATAAATGGGGTGTTACAAAGTGGTATCAGAGCGAACGATCTTGGAGCCTAAAATAAATGAACCTAGGAAAAATAAAATGAACCCCGGTAATAGATCATCATGAGCCCCTCTAAAATTCGGTTGAGGAGACGTCCTTATACCAACCCCTGCCCTCCTTGTCTTGACCCGGTAACAGCGTGTGAGAAATGAGATGGGTATATATTAGGAAGGGATACATTGTGATGAAATGAATGTCTTGTGATGGTTGTCTATGATAACTGATTGCGATGTTTGATGCGTATGACGTAGTGAACTTTATGACTGTGGTGTGGCTGGTAAGTCGTAGAGGTTTTAGCATGGAATAATAGTTATTACGAAGTCATATGAGTTACATGTTAGGATATGTAAGGTTGTAAAAGGGGTCGATCATCCTTGAGTGGGAGACCGGTCATAGACAGGGTTGTTAGTAATGCAGGATACATCACGTGGTTAAGCGATATATACATTGAATACCACGTGGGTGTTTGTACGTAGTAGTATTGTAAGCGATAAACGAGTTTAGTTAGTCGGGTTTGTGGTAATCTATGTCTATCTAATAGAAATAAATTACTGTAGCCGTCTCACGTTATTGTAAAGGAGATTAATACCTGGTGATGGTATGTTTACTATAATATGTCAAGCGGTTCGATAACTTACGTGGTTTAAGTATATCATCATTGAATTTTATTCAAAAGTACTTGGATACTTGCATTCTGTTTCGAGTATTATATGTTTCATTGCCAAAGTAATGTACAAGTCGCCTTTATGTTAACTAGGATTGGTATATACAAGTTTAATGGTGTCGTGACGTGTTAATGGAGCTTTGCCGCATATGAACCAAGTACGAGTTAATGAGACTAATAGTCGAACAATGTAAGAATACTTTAGGTCCATTTTGAGTTAATGTGAGTTACTTGCTTTATATTGATTTGAGAAGTCCTTATCGGTCCTCATCCTTCTCTCGTAATGGTGTAAATGAACTTGTCTATTGATCGGCTCTTGAAAGCGTACGTGGTATTTGGAATTATGTCGATCTGTTTGTATTATAGGGAGTAACAATGTATATATAAATGTGTCGTTTCCGTTTCAGCCTGATTAATACAATGTGAGTGACAAGATGAATTGTGAAATCGAATTCTGTTTATTAATTTAATTTGAGTACAACGTGTTATTAAAATGATATATTTGTGGTGTCGTATTCATTAATGTGAATTTCTGTCAATGACACTTGAACATTTGTGTTTTGTTTCGAGATTATGTGCGTCCCTGTCAATTTGTTAGGTCCTGATTCATACCTTGTTGATTTCAATTCTTGATGGTTAAGTTGAGTATTTATAAAAATACCCGTGTTGAGTTAATGCCATGCACATTTACAGTAGCGCTTCATCTAACCCGAATGATATGTGTACTGAGTTCTGCTTTGATGGCCTAAACAAACATGCTTGCTAACTATGTTGAGATACTGTCAAACATCTTACAACACCTTCGTTAACCTGGACAATGTGTTTACTGGATGGTTTAACCTGTTTACAGTGCCACAAAATTTTGAAAAGATATTCATGTTTATTTTAAGTCTAATTGTTCACCGTAAAATTTCGTGATTTAATTTCAAGTGTTTCAGTTTGATATGATTAATTGTGAATGGAAGTCAAATCCTACCGACTAATTTGTTAATAATTAATTTTTTTTCATTATAAACCTTATTTAGAGATTGAATCATCATTTGAAAATATTACTGATGTCACTTTGAATAGTCTGTACAATATTGGAACGTGGTTTTGTACAAAAAAAAATTAAATAAATTGAAACTCACTTAATCAATCGAAACTTTTTTTTAAGGTCAAAACCCGCCAGTTCAATAAAATGATTCTGCAAATCAATGTTACGTTAGAATTTGATAAATGATTTTAATTGGAAAGTTGTAGAGGAATTTCTTGAGAACCAACCCCACTTGTTTTACATTGTTTTGAGTCACGACAATTTAATTATGATTTTTATGTCATGACGACATTGTTCAGGAAATGTGATTTATTCACTAAAATGATTATTTTGCCTTATTCAAGTGAAATTTTTAAACGTGTCGGTGCTTGCCCTATTGTATGATGTAATAGAGTCCTACTCATATGCTCATGATGGTTTGGGGAGAGGGTAAGTTCCGATCATAATAGGTCGTATGATGAATTAAGCATGTTGTTATCAGATATAAATGGTCATGGTCATAAGTCCCTTATGTGAAAAGACATCAGAACATGTATCTAGTAAGTTGTAGTCGTTCCAATGAGAAATCAAGAATGGTCGAGTCGTTAAACTGCGAACCGAGTACTCTATTTATGTATTGTTAAACAAGATGTTATTTTCCGAATTTTTGTCGCGATAGATGCGAGGAATCTGGACATGTTTGATAAACCAGCAAACTGTTAACCTTAACTGCTCCTTTACATACGTGATGAGTTTTCGTCTTAATTAACTAGTTAATGCGTAATGTATACTCACATGAATGAATGTTTCATGATGTTTGTGGAGTGAATGTTGGTGTCAAGTCACGTGCATGCTAGTCTCTAAATCAAATTTATGCAAGCATAAGTGTAGACACCCACATTTTGACCGCCAGGTGTCTATAGTAGTTTCCGATAAACACCCGATGATGATCGGACGCCAACATGCTTTAACGTACTCGGAAATGTGCTCGAAATCATGGATATTTGGCTTGGGCTTTTTACGGAGTACAAATTTCACAAAACCAACCTCAAATTCAGGCCCAGTGGGTCGTTTCGAGTCAAATGACACTAATTTGGGTCGATTCCGACACCAGGGGTAAAACCGTCTTTTAGCGACCGAGTCAAAACCCGGTCAAAGATATTTCCCAAGACTTGTGGACCGACCGTGATGTCTCACGTGTCCAATTCGGACTCCAACTCCACAAAAATCAGCCACATAAAATAATAAACAAATCTGTTTAAGGATGGAATTCGACCTCAAGCAGGAATCCTATCCGAAAACCGATTCAAACACCCAACCGAGTGCAAATACTCGGCCAAGCAGCAGCAAACCAGCCGTGTTTCCCTTTCTTCCTTCACAAGAAAGTGGAATTCTCATGCTCCTCAAACTCCTACGTTTCCTATTCAAACTCTTCTAACCCAAGGTCGGGAACCTCCTATAAATAGGACCTCCCATCCAACAACTTTTCAATCAACTTTCACACAACTTTCAAGCATCAGAAAATATCATAACACACACATAATTCCTTAGCATCGAGAAACCGATAGTACGTCCAAAACCCGATGGAAACCGGTCCCGATACCCGACACCCTTCACCCGTCACCTCTAAACCGAGCCACCCTTAGCCCAACCGACATCACCTCGACGCTCCCGTGCCTAGCCACATTCCGACGAGCCCCGATCCGAGTTAACAAAAGCATCTAGGTTGAGGGTGTACTAAACCCGATTTCTCCTTTTCTTCTCTTCTCTTCCTCGTCGTCCGTTTTATTTATCTTGGGTCAAGAGTCGTTTTTCTTTTTTTTTCTCTAATATCGTTATTAACGAAAAACTATTTTCATAACGAATATTCTTAAAAATATGATATCGATTTTCTATAATCGAATATCGTATCAAAAAGAATTATATTAAGACCTCGACGATGTTTAAAATTGTTACATCCTTTTTTCGTTCAAATTCCTTTTTTTCAAACAATTTTACAAAACCTTTTTTTAATCCATTCCGTATATTCGATATCGATTTCATAATCGAATATCGGATACGACGAATATCGAAAACATAAATCGAGTACAAATTAATTCATATTTTGTACGCGATTTATCAAAATAGCAATTTCGAACAAAAAAATAAAAAACCGGACAGACCCGTACGCGAGTCGCGCTACGCCGAGGCGACTAGCGCACGGGCCTGAAACCCGGATTGTTTTTTTTTTTTACTTTTTCGTTCGTTTTTTCATTTATTCTACAAAACGATTTCTTCAAAATTTATATCTTTTCTAAAACTATTCCGAGTATTTGATATTGATTTCGTAGTCAACTATCGAATATAACGAATATCGAAAATATTATGTCGAGTACGAATCATGCAATATTCATACGCGATTTAATAAAAACATCGAGTTTTCGAAAACCGTTCCCGAAACAGGCCGCCACGCGACTCGCCGGCGTCCCGGGCGAGCCGCGCGGCCGGCTGTCTCGGCGTGTCTTTCGTCCTTTTTTTTATTATTTTTCGAACATCGTTTTTTATACAAAACAACGTCTTTTCAACAATATTTTTCAGATTTCGATTAATATTTATTTTCTCGATCTCGTATTTTTATTTTGCTATATTATTTACAAATCGATACTAACTCGTTTGTTCATCTTTTGTAGCAAATTCATCCTTTTTATTTCATTTGTTTTATTATACTAAAACGAATCTCACATGCTGAATTCAACTTTGACGTTAATTAATTTTTCATGCATTAAACCACTTAGCAACCCGTTCAATTCCTCACATGCTTAGGAAAACAATGTTTGCATATCATTCATCGTTCAACTAACGCGCGCATTAAAACCTCATTCGATATCCTAGTAGAGGCCGCTAATGTGCGGGCGGGGTTGGGTGTTTTTAGTGAACTTCCCAACACGTACCCTCACCTCTTACTCAGAACCGTGGTTTACGGATGTCCGAGACCATTGGCAACGAGAGTCATTCAATATACGATTAACCGCTCAAGTCGGCATCTGTATCGATATGCAAAGGGACGAGCCCAATAAACTCTGACATCGGAAATGGGCTGTATTTGTACACGGCCCACTACGACATAGAGTGGGCTCGAATGGTTCCGAATAACCATAAAATTCGGTGGCGACTCCGACTACGATTTAAATTTCCATTTGACCATCTCATGGAGATTCATTCGCCTCCCCAAACCCGCGCGTGGCCGCGTCGGGGTGGACCTATGTCATGTCCACAATTTGGCGACTCCGCTGGGGATTTACTGATGCGTTAATAACCTTCGGTATCCTTCAGGGTGAGACTCGAATAGAAATCGTTTGACTAGTACAATACGCGTTTTAGTTTTACGGTTCATGCATAACCCCATTTTTCCCGGGCCGGTACTGGTGACCGACGTCCCACTATACCATTGATATAGTCCAAATTGGTTATGTCAAAGGTGTCCATTAGCCGATTCGTATGGGTTTTACGGCATGTCCTAATATCAACTCGATTTAGGGAGTCCGCCCCGATTCTCGATAGGCTATGTACACTGGTATAGACCCTTATAGACTGACCGAGACTTAGCTTAAGAGCATACATCGCGTCATTATACTGTTTCCATGACTACGTGCTACTTGATCCACATCTTTTTCAAAAACCGTCATTTTCAAAGTTTTGCATCTTTTTCAAAATATCCAATTTCAAAACCCCGGACATATACCGAATTTAGGACTTATGATTTTACTCAAAATAGCCTTTTTCTAGCCGGTATTATGCCCAATTCAAAACTCGAAATTATTTTCGAAATTTTCAAACTATCACCCGGCCCACCTTTTCCATTTTCCTCGAAAAAGGGTCGTTTCTCCCCGATTCTTTCGGGCCTTTTCAAAAAATATCATATTTCAAAACTTCCTCTTCTTAGGACTTCCCGTATTTAGCAGTATCGGGTCGTGTCATAAGTCGTTGAAGTCTCTAGCGTCGAAACTCCGCCGATCTTACATCACGGATTTTCCTCCCTATCCTAATCCGCCTTATTTGACTAAGGCAAAGCCCACCTACGTAGGACATACTCCTACGAAGGTTGGCCCGTCTACACAATTATCAAGTCCAAAGTCCGGGGAATGTCTCACGTAAACCTCCTTTCAAACAGGGCCCAGCCCACACAGCTGGATCCAAAAGGGGACCCACCTTTCACGAGTCACCCGTCTAGGTGTCCTTTCCGAGTCATTTTCCTTTTCAGGCTTTTCCCCACTCGAGGGGCTACCCTTCAGCAGAGCGATCAATCACGGTTGCTCTAAGGGTCATGTCTTGCACGTGTTGTCTCACGTATCCCACTTTCGAGTCACTTAGATGTCACACCATCTGAGTCTCTAGCCTTACTCAGGGGGCTGTCCTCCACCCAAGCAGTCAACCACGGTTACCCTAGAGAGTACCCTACGTTCATCCTACACCAGTGTCCTTATGATGCCTTCTTCGAGTCGTACCCACGCTACGAATACTCAGGTCACCTAGGGTTAGGTCACCACGGTTGGTCCAAGCACACGGCACGGTCAAATACGGTCACCCCATTTTCGGACTTATCCTTGTACAGCTCGAGTCTCGTGGTCGAGTCTAGGTCACAGTCGTTATTTTGTCTGGATTAACGTTTAAGTGGCCCGGTCATAGAATCTTAGTCATTCCCGCCCCCGGGCCATACCTAGTTTGACTCTCTTGCATTTGCGCAAAACCGAGCTTAGGCGAGTCGTGACACCCGTCGTTCTCTCCAATAAAAGACCTTACCAAAAAAAAACAACCAACCGAGCATCCGAGTCCGGATTTGATTCGAGTCTAAGTCTGAGTTCGAGTCTAGGATACCCTACATCCTCATTTCCAAATCAGCGTCAGAGTCATTTGTATTCTGTCCTCTTTTCAAAAATTCAATAAAATCAGCTTTCAATATTCTATCTCCACTATGTGCTTTCCATATATGTTTCCGAGAACATGATGAACACCATCATACACTGTGAAGCACACGCACGTGACTATTATAGGCACATCTATAATGACTGCAGGAAATGAGACCCGTGTTTTCCTTTACCTGTTCCATGTCTGGTATAGAAAGCCACATAACTACCCTTAGCAGGAGCGGTATCGAATCCTATGACAAATCTAGGTAATCTCCTAGTTTGGATTAAAGACGGGAGGCAAGCCCATTTCCCACAATAAAACACCCATCCAATAAGATTAACCGATCCCTACCTTAGGTGTTAGTCTGACCAACAAAAAAAAACTTGACAAAAAAGAAAAAAAGTCCAATACAAGAAAAAGCAAAAGGCCAAAACAAAAAAGCAGGCCATTATCAAAAAAAAATAGGCACCCATGACCGAGGTTAAGCGGTCAATCCAAATGAAGAATCCCGAGACCGGGGCTAAGAGGTCAACCAAAAAATATTCAAAAAACCATGACCGTAGTGAAAACGATCAATTCAAAATTATCAATACTCATACCATCCAATAAGGGAGAGACAATCAAGCTGGTCAGCTAACACCACATTTAGTCTTCCCACATTACAACCCTCAAGACCTTCCCGAGACCCAGGCCAGAGACAACCCGGAATTTTGAGGATTCAAGCTCCATAGGATACCCCTAACCATTAGGGCCAGACATGGAAATCAGATCTCGCATTATCAAAACTTATCCCGATCAAAGTTCGAGCCATTCTACTCGGCTTCCCCTTTACATAACAAAATTCACAATCACCATACAAAGACCCGAGAGCAAAACTCGTCAAATCCCCCTGAGAGCAAAACTCGTCAAATCCCCCCGAGAGCAAAACTCATCAAATCCCCCCTAGAGCAAAACTCGTCAAATCCCCCCGAGAGCAAAACTCGTCAAATCCCTCGAGAGCAAAACTCGTCAAATCCCCCCGAGAGCAAAACTCGTCAAATCCCTCGAGAGCAAAACTCGTCAAATCCCTCGAGAGCAAAACTCGTCAAATCCCCCCGAGAGCAAAACTCGTCAAATCCCTCGAGAGCAAAACTCGTCAAATCCCCCGAGAGTAAAAATTCGTCAAATCCCCCCGAGAGCAAAACTCGTCAAATCCCCCGAGAGCAAAACTCGTTAAAATCCCCGAGAGCAAAACTCGTTAAAATCTCCGAGAGCAAAACTCGTTAAAATCCTCGAGAGCAAAACTCGTTAAAATCCCTGAGAACAGAACTCGTTAAAATCCCCGAGAGCAGAACTCGTTAAAATCCCAACCCAATTCTTCTCATTCAAACCAGTTACTAACCCCAAACATGGGAATTCAACTTGCGGTCGGCATAGAACATGCCCAAATAGTTCACACCACCTCTGGGGGCTATCCCGGAGAACGCTCACAGTCACAGGATCAATATCCTAACCATTCTAGCCCTTTGATCAATACATCACTGGGAATGCACCTAACTTACACCATTGCTATGGCTAGTTACACACAAAGCCCTAATAAACTAGGCACCATAATCCACTGAACTACGGCTTGGTTTGATTTCACCACACGTGAATACGTAGGCAGTCTTTCAACAGAGGCACAACCACCCACATTGACACACATTCAAAAAGCACCATCATTCCGGTCACGACACTGTCGTGTTCTCGACAGTTAGCTTTGTCATTCTGGGGGCTTCTCCTAGGCAGAAGTTCTCCATCCGTTCACATAATCCAAATAATTTCAAAAATCTAGCCACCTTTCTACAGTGTGTCCTAGTACTCGGCTCACTCGAGAACAAGAATCTATCAGGACTTGAGGCAATGCCCACTTTGGAAATGTACCCTAAAATCAAAAAGGATTCAAAAGAGCACTAGTCTACAGCATTCCACTGCTAAGTCCTGCAAAAACAGTCTCATTACAGACTACTGCAATTCCCCTATAACGCATCCTTCTCATTTCGATGTACGACCGTGTTGCTACTCGCCTAGGCTACGGAATAGCGCAACTTAAGAGTCTTGTCATCTTAGGTGGCCCACCTCCTTACTAAGTCACGGTCCAACCCTTAGAGAGTCCAAGTCGTGTCTGTCAACTCGTCCTGTCGTGTCCAGAGTCGAGTCTGCCGGCAGGCCTCTCTTTTCAAATTCTCATTTTAAAATTTGCAAAAACTTAGCCATTTGAAAAAAAATCCTTTTCGACAAGGTCAAATTTCAGTCTGTTTAAACGGCAAATTTCTTTTCCACCTCTTTCAATTTTGGAAACCCATCTCCTAGCACGTGAGTTGCTTTCAGGACTTCGATTTCAAAATGCAGCAAAAATCATTTTTATTCCCCAGCGCGAGTCATATTTGTTTCGCCTACGTGTTGCATGCAAAATTTTATGTAACTTATACAGGTACAAATCACGACAGCGCAATTCACAGAACTCCCCAGCGACATTTAACAAGATGAGCCCATATATAGGCGCACCTAAGTCTTATACGACGAGTTCAATTCCCCACGGAGTTATCATCAGCTCAGGTACATTTCTAGTCCATGGCCGGCGGGCCCTTCACGCAGGTCTAATGGACCTTAAACGACCCGACCGAAAGCTACCGGGTTTTAATCCTTGATTGACCTGGTAGCTACTCTGACTTTCGTCCTGTCCAAGCCTCAGTCAGAGTGGGGGCTCTGTAGACACCCACATTTTGACCGCCAGGTGTCTATAGTAGTTTCCGACAAACACCCGATGATGATCGGACGCTAACATGCTTTAACGTACTCGGAAATGGGCTCGAAATCATGGATATTTTGCTTGGGCTTTTTACGGAGTACAAATTTCACAAAACCAACCTCAAATTCAGGCCCAGTGGGTCGTTTCGAGTCAAATGACACTAATTTGGGTCGATTCCGACACCAGGGTTAAAACCGTCTTTTAGCGACCGAGTCAAAACCCGGTCAAAGATATTTCCCGAGACTTGTGGACCAACCGTGATGTCTCACTTGTCCAATTCGGACTCCAACTCCACAAAAATCAGCCACATAAAATAATAAACAAATCTGTTTAAGGATGGAATTCGACCTCAAGCAGGAATCCTATCCGAAAACCGATTCAAACACCCAACCGAGTGCAAATACTCGGCCAAGCAGCAGCAAACCAGCCGTGTTTCCCTTTCTTCCTTCACAAGAAAGTAGAATTCTCATGCTCCTCAAACTCCTACGTTTCCTATTCAAACTCTTCTAACCCAGGGTCGGGAACCTCCTATAAATAGGACCTCCCATTATCCAACAACTTTTCAATCAACTTTCACACAACTTTCAAGCATCAGAAAATATCATAACACACACATAATTCCTTAGCATCGAGAAACCGATAGTACGTCCAAAACCCGATGGAAACCGGTCCCGATACCCGACACCCTTCACCCGTCACCTCTAAACCGAGCCACCCTTAGCCCAACCGACATCACCTCGACGCTCCCGTGCCTAGCCACATTCCGACGAGCCCCGATCCGAGTTAACAAAAGCATGTAGGTTGAGGGTGTACTAAACCCGATTTCTCCTTTTCTTCTCTTCTCTTCCTCGTCGTCCGTTTTTTTATCTTGGGTCAAGAGTCGTTTTTCTTTTCTTTTTTTCTCTAATATCGTTATTAACGAAAAACTATTTTCATAACGAATATTCTTAAAAATATGATATCGATTTTCTATAATCGAATATCGTATCAAAAAGAATTATATTAAGACCTCGACGATGTTTAAAATTGTTACATCCTTTTTTCGTTCAAATTCCTTTTTTTCAAACAATTTTACAAAACCTTTTTTTAATCCATTCCGAATATTCGATATCGATTTCATAATCGAATATCGGATACGACGAATATCGAAAACATAAATCGAGTACAAATTAATTCATATTTTGTACGCGATTTATCAAAATAGCAATTTCGAACAAAAAAATAAAAAACCGGACAGACCCGTACGCGAGTCGCGCCACGCCGAGGCGACTCGCGCACGGGCCTGAAACCCGGATTGTTTTTTTTTTTTTACTTTTTCGTTCGTTTTTTCATTTATTCTACAAAACGATTTCTTCAAAATTTATATCTTTTCTAAAACTATTCCGAGTATTTGATATTGATTTCGTAGTCAACTATCGAATATAACGAATATCGAAAATATTAAGTCGAGTACGAATCATGCAATATTCATACGCGATTTAATAAAAACATCGAGTTTTCGAAAACCGTTCCCGAAACAGGCCGCCACGCGACTCGCCGGCGCCCCGGGCGAGCCGCGCGGCCGGCTGTCTCGGCGTGTCTTTCGTCCTTTTTTTTATTATTTTTCGAACATCGTTTTTTATACAAAACAACGTCTTTTCAACAATATTTTTCAGATTTCGATTAATATTTATTTTCTCGATCTCGTATTTTTATTTTGCTATATTATTTACAAATCGATACTAACTCGTTTGTTCATCTTTTGTAGCAAATTCATCCTTTTTATTTCATTTGTTTTATTATACTAAAACGAATCTCACATGCTAAATTCAACTTTGACGTTAATTAATTTTTCATGCATTAAACCACTTAGCAACCCGTTCAATTCCTCACATGCTTAGGAAAACAATGTTTGCATATCATTCATCGTTCAACTAACGCGCGCATTAAAACGTCATTCGATATCCTAGTAGAGGCCGCTAATGTGCGGGAGGGGTTGGGTGTTCTTAGTGAACTTCCCAACACGTACCCTCACCCCTTACTCAGAACCGTGGTTTCCGGATGTCCGAGACCATTGGCAACGAGAGTCATTCAATATACGATTAACCGCTCAAGTCGGCATCTGTATCGATATGCAAAGGGACGAGCCCAATAAACTCTGACATCGGAAATGGGCCGTATTTGTACACGGCCCACTACGACATAGAGTGGGCTCGAATGGTTCCGAATAACCATAAAATTCGGTGGCAACTCCGACTTCGATTTAAATTTCCATTTGACCATCTCATGGAGATTCATTCGCCTCCTCAAACCCGCGCGTGGCCGCGTCGGGGTGGACCTATGTCATGTCCACAATAAGACATCACAAACTACTTGATCAATTGTTGAAGCCCCAATAAATATTTGTCACCTATCACTTGTCTTAACGTTTGAAGTTATTAACGTGGATTGTAGTCATCTAAAAGTGTTCAGTTGTCTTACTGTTTTGCTGTGATGGTGATATTACTTGCCTAAATGTTTCCCCCGCAAATGTACACATTTATGTATGAACCCCTTATAAATGAAACTGTGCCACCGAGTTATCATCATTAGATATGTACATGTCTTAACGATAGGACTGAGTTGTACGACATAACAAAGAGGTGTTATGAAGATTTAATGTCGTTTAAATTACTTGCAAGAATGTTGTAATAATGGTGGCTAACAAGTCTTGTTGTATAAATAAGAATAATTACACCGAGGTTAATTATGGACGAATAAAAGATATGGTGAGGGTACAACGATCTTTATTAATGAACATTAAGGGTCCAAACCTAAATGTGGGTAATAAGATGTTGAACCTTACGTGTCAGGTTGTAAACCTCTATTCAGCGTCTTTACAACCATTTATGTCCAATCGGTCACATTGATGTTGAGTCTAATACCCAAGGAGGAGACAAACCTATGAATCACACCACGACCATGAGTCCGTGAACCAAAGTAGAATGTTCTTGGGTATCAAGTCTTGAGCATGAGTAAACCGTCTTTGTGTGAACTAACCATTGACTTGCGTGATAATTATGTTGTCCACATATGCAAGAGTGTCTTCGACTGAGGGTTCACTCAATTATATAAAGTTATAAGTGTATTAGATGTGACATACCAACATGTGAATTGAGTTATGTCAAGTATACTAAGTATAAACACAATGATACTAATAAGCTGTCAGTCTAGCTTAAATTATATAAAAAAAGACATGATAATTAGTATGCAAATTGTCTGTCGATATTTATGTTGAATCATGAGAATAATCTAAGTGATGATGTCTGCAGTGGTTAGTAAAGAGAGAATTTATGTTGTGAAATGTGGATGAATGTTGGGGGTAGAACCCCTCGTGACCAAGTATGGGTGAGTAAGTTGGAAATCTAGATGGGCATGAACGGACTGTCGTGCTAAGCATGATGCATGCCAAAAGTGTTGGAGGTTGTTAAATGACCAAATGATGTTATGTATATGAGAAATAAGTTGAAAATCGATTTGATGGATCATATGAGTGGATTGCAGATGTTACTGACTTACTCACCTCGTGTTGTGTATTAAGAGTATTTTGATTGAAAAGTTTACTGTGATGTCCCTTGATAATTGAATAAGGGGTTATATAAGAGCTTCGAGAAATCAGTTATCTCGTTAGTGTCAAGATATGTGGGTACCGTAAGTATCAGATCAGTGAACTTCGGGGCGAAGTTCCTTATAAGAAGGGTAGAAGGTAATACCATTATCCTGAACTATTGTCATTGTGGTTGTCGTCATCGTCTTATTGTATTCAGGCTGATGTTGTTGATGTGTCGTGGCTGTATGCCGAGAAACGATTCTAGGAACAACATGACCTCTAAGAAGTTGGATTACCTAGTGCCCTTAGCGGTGTGTAGCTTTGATACGTGTAGTCGAGTCAAAATGTTGATGGAATGGGTGAGGGGATCGAACTTCGGGACGAAGTTCTTTATAAGGAGGGTAGATTGTAATACCCGTATTTTCATAGAAAGCCAAACTGAGTTGAGACGGTTAAGTCGAGTTAAACCTTAAGTCAAACCGAGCAAATAAGTAGTTAAGCCATTCCCAATTTGTATCTAATCGGGTTCCCTTGTACGAGTAGAGTTCTATGTAATTAGGTAGGCCAACCCGAGTACAGAGTATAGTTGTTGGACCCGGTACCCAAGCCCAACTTAAAAAGGAAGAACAATTATAAAAAGAAAAACCCTCAAGTATACTAGGTGTACGTATACACCGTCACCTCCATTCTCCCTTTACCTACTTTGTGGGATTAATCACGCTTAACCCTATCACCCATTTGTGCGTCTTCAACCTCTTCTTTTCCCACTAGTAGTCCTATAGACTCGACTCACCTGTATCCAACCGCACGAAACTAGAGGAGGGAAAGGAGAACTCCAGGAATCGAGTCGGGCCGTCCTAGGTATGTTTACGTTGTCCATTCCGATTTAGCATCATTAGTGAATTTAATGTCGTAATATTGGTGGTCGGGATCGGTATTATCGGGTTAGCCATTGTTTTCGGTGTATTATTGCTGTGTCGGGTTAGCCATTGTGAGCGTTGTTGTTGTTCTTACAATAATTATGTTGTAGTTGCTGACGGGTATTGTTGTAGTTGCCAAGTGGATTTGTTATATTTGTTGAATTGTTGTTGTTGTTGTCGACGTCTCGTCAGGTACGACCACTATTGCTGGGGTCGTCGTGTTGCCGCCATTCTATAATACGGAGTACTAAGAACAAGGAATAGGCTAATATGTTCTTGTGATGTAATTATCATAATACTAATAACAAGTTACCGTAGTGTATAGTAATAATAATAACATAAGAATTTGTAATCTAATTTAATTAGAGTGGTATTAGTTATATAATAAGTTATGAATAAGTCGGTATCGAGTATATAGTAATACTTCATGACTAAGTCGGTGTCGGGTTTCATTTCTTAATTTATTACGTTAGGATCGTTATTAATTTAAAGATATAATATTCTATTAGGATCGAACTTCGTAAAGTGTCCGTGGTGAACTGTGCTACTGGAGATGCGTGACTTTCTGACTAGGTAAGGTTTTTCTTACTTAGAATACGTTAATATTATTATGCATGTATGAGTTACGAGCTCGATGTGATAATGTGAGAATGAGAATTATGCTGAATAATGATGGTGGAATGATCGATGAATATTGATATATTGGAGTTGGTGAGGCTAGCTTTAGACCTAGCCGGGGCCCTTGATCACGGTCCCCTCCCTGATTTCTCCTCGCGGGTTGTTGAACCTGCGGGGGGTGTGCACACTCGGAATGAAAGGGCCTGCCAGAAGAGTTGAGAGAAGATTATTGACATGGTACCGTGACGATACTGAATGTTGAGATGAGATTATGAATTGGTACCTTGATGGTACAGAGAATACGAAGATGATATTATTGGTTGGTACCGATGATGGTACTGAGACGGTTGCGACTGAATGTTTTATATAATGTATCTGTGTTATAATGTTTGCATGTTCTGACCGTCTTCTCTGTCTAAATTGTCACCCTATTTTCTTGGGGCTCTGTGATGATCCAATTGATATTTCCGATCAATTGGGGAGCAGTCTGTTATACAGGTTATGTATATTGTGATGTGCTTGGATGTTGGGATGCATGTACGGGATGGGTCTGCGTTGTCACTGATCACGTTTAGATATAGTTTGTAATCATATTAAGTTGTGCTTCCTCTGCTGTAATTGTGTCACCATGCTATGTAGATATGAGATTGTAATAATTCATTATTTAGTTTTAAATGGTTGGTTTCTGAATTATATTGTAATGGACTGCTACCTCGGGTTATACCGAGATGGTAACACCTTTATTTACTTGGAAATGTCTTGATCAGGCTTCCGGATAAATGGGGTGTTACAATGTCAATGTGTCTAATGATACGAAAAACAGTAGCTGAAAAGTAAGAAAAAGGAAAAACATCCTCGTCAAAGTACTCCGGTATTTCCCTTTGAACCTAGGCTTCAAAGACTCTTCATGTCTTCTAAAACAGCTGAACTTATGAGATGGCATCACAAGGACCGACCAAATAAAGATGGTGTTTTAAGGCATCCAGCGGACTGTGAATCTTGGAAGAATTTTGATAATCGATACCCGACTTTTGCTGTGGATCCTCGGAATGTTAGATTAGGCTTAGCTAGTGATGGTTTTAATCCATTTGCATAAATGAGTAGCACCTATTCCACCTGGCCCATACTCTTGATGATATATAATTTGCCTCCTTGGTTGTGCATGAAAGAGCCTTTCATTATTCTTTCTACACTGATTCTTGGTCCAAAGTCTCCGGGAAATGACATTGACACTTACTTATAGCCATTAATAGATGAATTGATAGAGCTCTGGGATGTAGGTGTTACGACGTATGACGTCTTTGAAAAAAAAAGTTTCCAATTGCATGCTATTCTCATGTGGACTATAAATGACTTTCCGGCATACGGTAATTTGTCAGGGTGGTGTGTCTATAGAAAAAATGCTTGTCCATGTTGTAATAATGATAAGTGGTCCAAGCGATACAAGTACAGTGGGAAGGTTTGTTATATGGGTCATCAGATGTTCTTGGATCCTTTGCATAACTATCGTTTTGATGAAAAATCTTTCGATAACACCACAGAAACCAGGTCTCTCCCTAAACCGCCATCTAGTTCAGAGGTGTTACAAAAATTGGCGAATATCTCTTTCACTCTAGGTAAAACTATGGTAGATCACCTCTCCGGTGTAGAACCAAACACTAGGAAAAAGAAAAGTATCTTCTTTGATCTTCCTTATTGGGAGCAAAATATTTTGCGTCATAACCTCGATGTGATGCACATAGAAAAGAACGTGTGCGATAATATAGTTAACACACTCTTAAATGTTCCTAACAAGTCAAAAGATAACCTCAAAGCTCGTCAAACTCTACAAGAGATTGGTGTGCAAAAACATTTATGTCCTCAACCTCAGAGGAACAAAAAGTTATTTTTGCCCCGTGCACCTTATACTTTGAGCAATTTGGCAAAAGATCGATTTTGTGAAGTTCTTAAGAATGTTAAATTTCCGGATGGTTATGCGTCAAACATCTCTCGTTGTGTGCTAAAACGGAAGTTGTCTGGGTTGAAAATCCACGACTGTCATGTGCTAATGCAGCTAATGTTACCTCTTGCAATAAGAGAGAGCTTACATGAGAAAGTATCCCCAATTTTAATTGAGTTGTGTGATTTTTTCCGAGCATTATGTTCAAGAACACTGTACATTAGAGAACTTGAACGATTAGAGACAAAGATTGCTACTATTCTTTGTAACTTGGAGAAACTCTTTCCACCAACTTTTTTTTACTATTATGGTACACCTTGTTGTTCATCTTGTTGCTGAAGCTAAAATTGGTGGCCCGCTGCATTACCGATGGATGTACCCTATTGTGGATATGACGTAGGTCCACCCCGACGAGGCCACGCGTGGGTTTGGGTAGGCGAATGAATCTCGTGGCGAGATTGATCTTGGGTTGAAATTTAAGTCAAAGTTGGGGTCGCCACCGAATTTTGTGGGAATTCGGACCCGTTCGAACCTACTCTATGTCGTTGTGGACCGTACACAAAGTAAGTCCCATTTCAATTTCAGAGTTTATGGGGCTCGTCCCTTTGCATTGCGATACCGATACCGTCACTACCGGTTATCGTGTATTGAATAACTCTCATGCGCCAACGGTTTCGGACATCCAGAAACCGAGGTTCTGAGAAAGGGGTGAGGGTACGTGTTGGGATGCCCACTAAGGACACCCAACCTCGCCCGCACTTAGGGGCCTCTACTAAGACATCGTTCGTGTTCGTGTACGCGCGCTAGTAAAATGACTAAATGATATGCAAACAGCGTTTTCGGCTAAGCATGCGAGTTATATGTGAACTACGTCATAATGCATCTTGATTCACTTCAATGTGATTTAGCATGCGATGTTCATTTAAGGCAATAAAAGGCAAACATCGAAAAAAGAAAACTCGTAAATAAATTACAAATTACACGGGCGGAATACAACCCGGAATTCACAATACAACGAGCGATAAAATAAAATAATCGAATTAGACAACGGTAAACATTAACTATAAACGGAGCCGTAAATAGAAATTGTGAACTAGACCGTTAGTTAAATAAATGGACGAACTCCGATTAAATATACATTATGTTGTATATTAAACGAAGGACGGGGATATGGGACCTAGACGTGGTGCTAGCCCGATCCCGAATCTCGATGCCTTGTCCCGACTTATCACATCGAAAAATTGGCGTCTAAATTAGTCATGTATCGGATACGACTAAAGAGTCGTCGACACACAACTAATTGTGAAAGATATTGATCAAAGTCGTAGAAGTGAATTAAAATGCATGAATTTTGGAAAATAGGATCACGTGATTGTCCTTGCACGCGACGACTAAGTCGTAAAAAAGACGAGACTCGGATGATGCTTGAAGCTCTCGGTTTATTTTGAACAAAGGGACCCACTCGATCGAGTCATGGCAAGGACTCGATCGAGTGAACCCTTAGAGGAGCTACTGCCCGATTTTTGTAGTGCTACTCGATCGAGTAGCCTATGGCACTCGATCGAGTGCCCTTGTATGAGCTGCGGCTCACTTCGAAACGTGATGGTTTCTTTTTTTATTTATTCAAAATCGATGGTTAACCGAGTTAAATGAAAATATTGTATGATTTAAATTTAACTCGGCTTCCGGAGCAATAATCGCGTATTATACGATTATAATATTGTTATCGGAATTTTATAGAAAATGTTTTTATAGAATCGAAAATTTGATTAGTGACGAAATTGTCTCCCTCCGCGTCACGACATCGATACCAATCCGTACGGATTTTGTGATGTCGGTTTTCGCGTCAATGGGTTTCGTAGTAATCTCGGAAATGGCATCGAACGCGTTCAACTATGAACGACCACGATCACGTTACGCCCTTGAGTATTTGGGGCGGCGCTCCTCGGAAGGGTGCCACCTCCGTCGTGACTTGTAAAGGGATTAAACGGACTTGGAGCGGTGTTCATAGTCAAACGTGTTCGATCCGAAGATTTATTATATACATATATACATACACGGTATTTAAATGTTAAATGTTTGAAAGCGAAAGAATAAAAAGTTAGTAACAAAGAATTAAAATGTTAGTAAACGATAAAATTAAATGTTAGTGTTAGTGATTAAAAATAAAAATAAAATTAATAAAAAAAATTAATAAAAAAAATAAAATTAATAATAATAATAATACATACATACATACATACATACATACATACATATATATATATATATATATTCGAAAAGAAAAGAGTAAGGAGAAAGAGATGATAGGATTTAATGACACCCTCAACCTACGTGCTTAAACGATCTCGGAAACGAACTCGTAGTGGCGGCGTGAGCGCGGGAGTGTCGAGATATGTAAGTAGAGTTATGGTGTATGTCTTTGACGAGTTCTGATCTCGAGAATTTGAATGTATGTGTGTGTATGTGTATGAGTGCCTAGGACTCAAGGGTGATGAAGGTTGTGTAAGTATTGTGTAAAGTTGCAAATGGAATGATTAGGGTTGAATGGGTGAAAAAAAAAGATGTGAAATGAATTTATGTGATGGGGTATTTATAAGGATGACCCCGGTTTAGGGTCACTCGATCGAGTGGAGCGTGTGCACTCGATCGGGTGCCCGGTTCGAGTCTGGTTCGGCCGGTTCACTGCTTTACTCGACCGAGTGGGTGAAAACGGAGGGAGTGTTTTTAGGAAAGATTTGTTGACAATATTGAATGTGATTTGGTAGTTGAGACTAGCTTCTAGAAGCGCACTTGGCTGTTTTTTGTGTTGGATTCGTCTTTGACCGGGTTTTGACCCGGTCGCCAAAAGACTGTTTTATTTCCGGTGTCTGTTTTGGCCCAAATTAGTCTCATTTTATTGGAAACGACCCACTGGGCCCGGATTTGAGGTCGGTTTTGAAAGATTTTCACTCCGCTAAATGCCCACGTCGGATACTATTGATTCTGAGTCTGTATTCGAGCCTATTAAGTCACGTTTACGTCCGATCATCATCGGGTGTTTTGTCGGGAACTGCTATAGACACTAGCAGGCAAAATGCGGGTGTCTACAGGGCCCCCACTCTGACTGAGGCTTGGACAAGGCGAAAGTCATAGTAGCTACCAGTCCAATCGAGGATTACGACCTGGCAGCCTTCTGGTCGGGTCGTTTATAGTCCATTAGAGTTGCGTGAAGGGCTCGCCAGCCATAAGCAGAGGGTCATACCTGTCCTGATGATGATAGATCTGTGGGGATTCGAACTTGCCTTTGAAGTCATAGGTGTACCCGTATGCCGACACATCACATTTTGGATGTAGCATTCCATGAGAAACACCGACTCACGCTGGGGAGTAAAGTAGTTGCACGGGACTTGCTTCTGAAGTCTTGGGTGTACCCGTATGACGACACATGACAACTTGCATGTGGCATTCTAGGAGAAACACCGCCTTTGATGTTCCATTGGGAAGCACTAGCTGGTACCTGAAATGTTAGATACATAGGCAAAAATAGCAGGCATAGCAGATAGCAAGATAGCACATAGGAAATGCAGTTAGTATCTATAGACTGACTTGCGCTGGGGAAAATGGTTTTTGCTTCATTTTGAAATCGAAGTCCTGAAAGCAACTCACGTGCTAGGAGATAGGTTTTCAAAATTGAAAGGGGTAGAAAAGAAATTTGCAGTTTAAATAGACTGAAATTTGACCTTGTCGAAAAGGATTTTATCAAATGGCTAAGTTTTGCAAACCTTGTAGTGAAAATTTGAGGAGGGAGGTACCGACAGACTCGACTCTGGACGTGACAGGACGACGAGTTGACAGACACGACTTGGACTCTCGAGGGATTGGACTGTGACTCGGTAGGGAGCTGGGCCACGTAACATGACAAGACTCTTAAGTTGCGCTATTCCACAGCCTAGGCGAGTGGCAACACGGTCGAACATACATCGAAATGGGAAGGATGTGTCATAGTCTGTAATGAGACTGCTTCTGCAGGACTCAGTAGTGGCAATGTTGTAGTCTAGTGTTCTTTGAATGTTTGGTTATGGGGTACATTCCCAAAGTGGGTGTCGCTTCGAGTCCCTGACGGATTCTCGTCTTCGACTGAGCCGAGTACTAGGACACTCTATAGAAAGGAGGCTAGATTTTGAAAATCTTTGAATTTTGTGAGTGGATAGAGATCTTCTGTCTAAGAGAAGCCTCCTGGACGACAAAGCTAACTGTTGAGAACATGACAGTGTCGTGACCGGAATGATGGTGCTTTTTGAACGTGTGTCAACGTGGGTGGTTGTGCCCTTGTTGAAAGGCTGCCTACGTATTCACGTGTAGTGAAATCAAACCAAGCCGTAGTTCAGTGGATTGGAAGATATATTATGGTTCCTAGTTTATTAGGGCTTTGTGTGTAACTAGCCATAGCGATGGTGTAGGCTAGGTGAATTCCCAATGATGTCTTGATCAAAGGGCTAGAACAGTTAGGATGTTGATCCCGTGACTGTGAGCGTTCTCCGGGGTAGCCCCCAGAGGTGGTGTGAACTATTTGGGCACGTTCTATGCCGACCGCAGGTTGAGTTCCCGTGTTTGGGGTTGGTAACTGGTTTGGATGATTTTGGAAATGTGGTGTCAGGTAGAAAGTGGCTTTGATGTTTTGAAATCTGGAGCTCGATTTTGTGGAGCTAAAGCTTCGAGGGTAAGGTATTGTAATGTGGTAGGAAAGGGGGAAGTCGAGTAAAAATGACTCGAACTTTAATCGCGGTAGGTTGATAATGCGGGATCTGATTTCCATGTCTGGCCCTAAAGGTTAGGGGTATCCTATGGAGCTTGAATCCTCAAAATTCCGGGCTGTCTCTTAGCCTAGGTCTCGGGAAGGTCTTGAAGGTTGTAATGTGGGAAGGCTAAGTGTGGTGTTAGCTAACCAGATTGATTGTCTCTCCCCCTTTTGATGGTATAGGTATCGATAATTTTTTAATTGACCGTACCCCGGTCAAGCAGCTTTCACTTGAGTTGACCGTTAAACATTGTCATGGGTTTTTGAATTTTTTTTGTTTTTTTTGTTGACCTCTTATCCCCGATCGTGGGATTCTTTATTTGAGTTGACCGTGCCCCGGTCAAGGGTGCCTCTTTTTGATGATGGCCTACTTTTTTTTGTTTTAGCCTTTTGCTTTTTCCTTGGACTTTTGAATTTTTTTTGTCCAGTTTTTTTTTAGCTATCCTCCCCTATGGTGTTGTGAGTGGATATGGGGGTGGGCCCATCGGTTGGATTAGGCTTGTGGAGCTAAACCTTTGTAAGGTGTAAGCCTAGTTGGTGTTTGGGTGAGTGCAACTCGCGATGGAGTACTCTACGGTAAGCATGGTGATTTGGATCTTGGTATTGTCATCATAATTCCGAGCAGGCTTGGTGGGAGTATCGTCCCGAGCTGGGCATAGAGTTCGATGCTTCTTTTTTTTGCTTCTGGTCAGACTAACGCCTAAGGTAGGGATTGGTCAGTTTTATTGGAGGGGTGTTTATTGTAGGGAGATGGGCTTGCCTCCCGTCTTGAACCCAAATTAGGAGACTACCTAGATTTGTCATAGGATTCGAGACCGCTCCTGCTAAGGGTGGTTTTGTGGCTTTCTATACCAGACATGGAACAGGTAAAGGAAAACACGAGCCTCGGTTTCTGCAGTCATTATATATGTGCCTATAATGGTCACGTGCATGTGCTCACAGTGTATGATGGTGTTCATCATGTTCTCGGAAACACATAAGGGAAACATATATGAGAAATAGAAAAGCTGATTTTATTGAATTTTGAAAAGAGGACAGAATACGGTTGACTCTGACTCTGACTTTGAAATGAGAATGTAGGATATCCTAGACTCGGAGTCAGACTTAGACTCGAATCGAATCCGGACTTTAGGATACTTGGTTGGTCGTTTCTTTTTGGTAAGGTCCTTGATTGGTGGAAACGACAGGTGCCACGACTCGCCTAAACTCGACTTTGCGCGAATGCAAGAGGAGGAGTCAAACAAGACATGGCTCGGGGTGACGGGTCGACAAAGACTCTTGAACCGAGATACTCGAACGTTGACCTAGACGAGGTAACAACCCTGGCTTGGACTCAACGATAAGACTCAAGCTGCACGAGGGTAAGTCCGAAAATAGGGCGACCGTGTTTAATCGCGTCACGTGTTTGGACCAACCGTGGCGACCTAAAGCTTTAGGACACTCGGGTGTTCGTAGCATAGGTACGACTCGAAGAAGACATCATAAGGACGTCGGTGTATGATGAACGTAAGGTACCCATTAAGGTGACTGTGGTCGAATGCTCGGGTGGAGGACAACCCCCAAGTGAGACTGAAGACTCAGATGGTGCGGCATCTGAATGACTCGAAAGTGACGCACGTGAGACACCACGTGTAGGACATGACCCTTAGAGCAACCGTGATTGATCGCTCTGCTGAAGGGTAGCCCCCGAGTGAGATTATAGGTTTTGCTAAGACTCGAGTGTCGGACGAGTGACCCTTAGATGTAAGGACCACAAACCTTTTGTTATAGGGTTATGCCTTGTAAAAGGTTGACTCGGCCTCAAGGAAAGGCAGACGAGGTAAGGGAAGAAACTCGCGATGTAAGATCGGCAAAGTTTCGACGCTAGAGACCCTTGACTTGACTTGAAAAAGGATAGACCCTGTGATTAGGGTAGACCCGTAAGTTAAAGGACTTGAATTGGGATGACTCGACTAACGGATTGAAAGACGGGCAAAATTCCCCTAGGAAAGGTCGTGGGGACCGTCCTGTCGGAGGGAAAGATCGCGTGTGACTTTCTAGTTAGGACTCGAGTGTTCAAACGAACCTTCCATTTACGAGTGTATGACTCGTGTTGGTCGGTTACACCTTTAGGAAAAGGCGGACTAGGATGGGGAAGTAACCCGTGATATAGGATCGACGGAGTTTCAACGCTAAAGACCTTCGACGTATTACGAAAAGACCCGACACACGAATTACGGTAGGTCCTATGATAAGGAAGGTTTTTGAAAAATGATTGAATTTTGAAAATTGAGAGAACAGTCCTGAAATTGGCAGTGGGCCAATAGGACCGGGCATTTTGAAATATTAGAATGGTTGCGAGTAATTTCGCGTTTTGAAATTTGAGGAGGCGATCCCGTCTTTTGAAATTTGCAGCATGCCGACAGAGCCGAGTTTTTTTTTATAAGTTGAATATTTAGAATTTTGAAAATTTGAATATCGAAAATAAATTTCCAAATATTTGAAAATCGAAAATAAGATCCCGAAGATTTGAAAATCGAAAACGGCATCTCGGAGATTTTAAAATCGAGAATTGCATCTCGAGGATTTGAAAAAAAAATCAAAATGGAATTTTGAAATTTGAAAATCGAAATGGAATTTGAAAATTCGAAAATCGAATGGTGGATCGGAAATTCGAATTTTGAAATGGACAGCATGCCGGCTAGAAAATAGGCTATTTTGAGTCAAATCTTAAGTCTAAAATTTGGCAGCATTCCGAGCTTTTGAAATTGGATATTTTTGAAAGATGCATTTTTGAAATGACGGTTTTTGAAAAAGAAATTGACACAGAAACCAAGTAGCACATAGTCACATAAGCATTATGACGACAACATGTATGCTTTAAACTAAGTCTCGGTCGGTCAAAATCGGGTCTATACCAACAACGATGACTTTCTCGTAAATCAGGACGGACTCCCTAAGCCGAGTTCGTCTTAGGACATGCCGCGAAACCCATACGAGTTCGGCCATAGAAGATTTTAGCGCACCCATTTAGGAATGCACTGCGGTATAGTGGGACGTCGGTCACAAGTAACCGGCCCGGGTAAAAATGGGTTATGCATGAACCATTAAACTAATGCGCGTACGTTAATATTCGAACAATTTCTTTTCGAGTCTCACCCTAGGAACCCCGATGACTAGTGGTACATCAAGTATCCCTAGCGGAGTCGCCAAATTGTGGACATGACGTAGGTCCACCCCGACGCGGCCACGCGTGGGTTTGGGTAGGCGAATGAATCTCGTGGTGAGATTGATATCGGGTTGAAATTTAAGTCAAAGTTGGAGTCGCCACCGAATTTTGTGGGAATTCGGACCCGTTTGAACCCACTCTATGTCGTTGTGGACCGTACACAAAGTACGACCCATTTCGATTTCAGAGTTTATGGGGCTCGTCCCTTTGCATTGCGATCCCGATACCGTCACTACCGGTTATCGTGTATTGAATGACTCTCGTGCGCCAACGGTTTCGGACATCCGGGAACCGAGGTTCTGAGTAAGGGGTGAGGGTACGTGTTGGGAAGCCTACTAAAGACACCCAACTCCGCTCGCACTTAGCGGCCTCTACTAAGACATCGTTCGTGTTCGTGTACGCGCGCTAGTAAAATGACTAAATGATATGCAAACAGCGTTTTCGGCTATGCATGTGAGTTATATGTGAACTACGTCATTTTAATGCATCTTGATTCACGTCAAAGAGATTTAGCATGCGATGTTCATTTAAGGCAATAAATGGCAAACATCGAAAAAAGAGAACTCGTAAATAAATTACAAATTACACGGGCGGAATACAACCCGGAATTCACAATACAACGAGCGATAAAATAAAATAATCGAATTAGACAACGGTAAACATTAACTATAAACGGACCCGTAAATATAAAATGTGAACTAGACCGTAAGTTAAATAAACGGACGAACTCCGATTAAATATACATTATGTTGTATATTAAACGAAGGACGGAGATATAGGACCTAGACGTGGTGCTAGCCCGATCCCGAATCTCGATGCCTTGTCCCGACTTATCACATCGAAAAATTGGCGTCTAAATTAGTCAAGTATCGGATACGACTAAAGAGTCGTCGACACAAAACTAATTGTGACATCGATCAAAGTCGTAGAAGTGAATTAAAATGCATGAATTTTGGAAAATAGGATCACGTGATTGTCCTTGCACGCGACGACTAAGTCGTAAAAAAGACGAGGCTCGGATGATGCTTGAAGCTCTCGGTTTATTTTGAACAAAGGGACCCACTCGATCGAGTCATGGCAAGGACTCGATCGAGTGAACCCTTAGAGGAGCTACTGCCCAATTTTTGTAGTGCTACTCGATCGAGTAGCCTATGGCACTCGATCGAGTGCCCTTGTATGAGCTGCAGCTCACTTCGAAACGTGATGGTTTCTTTTTTTATTTATTCAAAATCGATGGTTGACCGAGTTAAATGAAAATATTGCATGAATTAAATTTAACTCGGCTTTCGGTGCAATAATCCCGTATCATACGATTATAATATCGTTATCGGAATTTTATAGAAAATGTTGTTATTGGATCAAAAATTTGATTAGTGACGAAATTGTCTCCCTCCGCGTCACGACATCGATACTAATCCTTATGGATTGTGTGATGTAGGTTTTCGCGTCAATGGGTTCCGTACTAATCTCGGAAATGGCATCGAACGCGTTCAAGTATGAACGACCAAGATCACGTTACGCCCTTGAGTATTTGGGGCGGCGCTCCTCGGAAGGGTTCCACCTCCGTCGTGACTTGTAAAGGGATTAAACTGACTTGGAGCGGTGTTCATAGTCAAACGTGTTTGATCCGAAGATTTATTATATACATATATACATACACGGTATTTAAATGTTAAATGTTAGAAAGAGAAAGAATAAAAAGTTAGTAACAAAGAATTAAAATGTTAGTAAACGATAAAATTAAATGTTAGTGTTAGTGATTAATAATAATAATAGTAGTAGTAGTAGTAGTAGTGGTGGTGGTGGTGGTGGTGGTGGTAGTAGTAGTAGTAGTAGGAGCAGCAGTAGCAGTAGCAGTAGCAGTAGCAGTAGCAGTAGCAGTAGTAGCAGCAACAGTAGCAGCAGCAGCAGCAGTAGCAGTAGCAGTAGCAGTAGCAGCAGCAGTAGCAGCAGCAGCAGTAGCAGTAGGAGTAGTAGTAGTAGTAGTACATATATATATATAATCGAAAAGAAAAGAGTAAGGAGAAAGAGATGATGGGATTTAATGACACCCTCAACCTACATGCTTAAACGATCTCGGAAACGGACTCGTAGTGGCGGCGTGAGCGCGGGAGTGTCGATATATGTAAGTAGAGTTATGGTGTATGCCTTTGACGAGTTTTGATCTCGGGAATTTGAATGTTTGTGTGTGATTGTGTATGAGTGCCTAGGACTCAAGGGTGATGAAGGTTGTTTAAGTATTGTGTAAAGTTGCAAATGGAATGATTAGGGTTGAATGGGTGAAAAAAAAAGATGTGAAATGAATTTATGTGATGGGGTATTTATAAGGAGGACCCCGGTTTAGGGTCACTCGATCGAGTGGAGCGTGTGCACTCGATCGGATGCCCGGTTCGAGTCCGGTTCGGCCGGTTCACAGCTTTACTCGACCGAGTGGGTGAAAACGGAGGGAGTGTTTTTAGGAAAGATTTGTTGACAATTTTGAATGTGATTTGGTAGTTGAGACTAGCTTCTAGAAGCGCACCTGGCTGTTTTTTGTGTCGGATTCGTCTTTGACCGGGTTTTGACCCGGTCGCCAAAAGACGGTTTTATTTCTGGTGTCAGTTTTGGCCCAAATTAGTCTCATTTTATTGGAAACGACCCACTGGGCCTGGATTTGAGGTCAGTTTTGAGAGATTTTCACTTCGCTAAATGCCCACGTCGGATACTATTGATTCCGAGTCCGTATTCGAGCGTATTAAGTCACGTTTACGTCCGATCATCATCGGGTGTTTTGTCGAGAACTGCTATAGATACTAGCAGGCAAAATGCGGGTGTCTACACCTATTGAGACGTAATAATGTTTCCTTTATTTAGTTTTCATTACTGGTGTATCATAAAACGAAACACGCCTAATAAGCTAATTATTTTAGGAATTTATCTACACTCAAGTCATATGTAGGCAATAAAGCACGTCCTGAAGGATTGATTGCAGAAACTTATCTAATTCAAGAGTGTATAACATTTTGCTCTCGTTACTTGGGAGAAGGTGATGACATTAGGAATTCCTCAAATAGAAACAATGCACAGTGTACCTACGGTTACGAAAATTGTGGAGAATCATGTCTTTTTCCATCGCTTGGTCAACCGTATGGACGAGTTGAAGGTGGTTTTATGATGGATGAGAAGACAAGGGTACAAGCACATCGATACGTTCTGTTCAATTGTGATTGCAAAGATATTGAATCTTTAAGTGAGTATGAAATTTAATTTCGCATCTTCGTCTCTAACTTTGATGATGTTTAAATATATTTTATAACTAACATGAATAATTGATGTAGGGAACATGTATCTTTCCTCAAGAGAATACATAGACGTAATCGTTTAACTCAAATTGTCCAAGATCAAATGCACAACGAAGAATTTGTCGAATGGTTGAAAACATTTGTGAGTATTTACTAAAACACATATTTTCTTAAAAAAAGTTAAATATATATTGTACTTACCTTGAATTGAACCTTGTTTACTCATGTTCAATTTATTAAGTTAATGATCTGACAACAAGAATGACATAAGAATCACAGATGATGTTAAGACACTTGCACTTGGTCCATTGCCCATGGCCAGAAGATTTCAAGCGTTTGATATGAAAAATGACTATAGATTTCGTACTAAAGAATTTGAGAAAAATAAGACTACACAAAATAGTGGGCTGAAGGTTGTAGCAAAGACACAAAGTTATGTTAGCTCTAAGGATACAAATCCGATTCTCGGAGATGCTATATATTATGGGATCTTAACTGATATCATCGAGTTAAATTTTTACAGTAAATTTTCGATACCTATGTTTAGGTGTGATTGGGTTAATGTTCATAGTGCGAGTGGTTTAAAGAAAGACAAGTTGGGATTTACTCTTGTTAATTTTTCTCATCTTATGTATAATCTCAATCGAGTAAGCGATGAGCCATTTGTGTTCACTTCTCAAGTTGATCAAGTTATATATGTGCAAGATGAAACAAATCACGATTGGTTTATTCTAAAGTCGATAAAGCCTAGAGGTACTTTCGATTTAGGAGATGATCAAAGGGAAGTTGATTCAGAGATTGAAGAACACCGTTTGACTTCCGTAGAAGATGCTTTCGACATGGATATTGACTTGTCTGGTGTGGAAGGAACATACGTGGATGATACATGAGCAATTGTTTTATATTTTTTGGTTACATTTTAGTAGTGATGTTGGTTTGGTATTGTATTAGAATATTAGTAATATTACTAATTTATTTGGATGTTTCCCTCATCGTGGTACGCTTTATGTTTCTTTTTAGAATATAAATTTTGAGTCTCTATGTTTTATCTTACGAAGTAATTGTCGATGCAAGGTTTCTCATAAAGCCATGCAATATAAATTTTCAGATTGTATATATGTCATTTCCACTAAAAGGTAATTTATCTCTCAAATGGTAGATGGTGCTGCGTTCTTTGTTGTTGAATTGATTATCATATATGCATTCAAGTTATGAAAGCAATCTGTGAAACTTTCATTTTATGAATTTTATCCCCTTACTTTTGTGAAACTACTGATAGACTAATATGATGTTTGACAAAAATCAGATTGCGAGATGACGCTTCTTTCAATCTTGATGGAGATGGTAATGCAGATACTTTTTCAACTTTAACACCTGGTGAGGAGCATAATATAAACTCATCAGTCGCTAATGGAGGTGATAACACAAGAAATATGTTAGATGAAGTAATACAAACATCAGATTCGACTGAGGATAATCCTAATGAAACAGATACTGATACGGTTGAACGTTCAGGTATGTAATTGAACTTTTTTGCCTTGTCACCCAATGTTGGTCCTGTAGAAATTTGATACAATTAATGCTAATGATATTTTCTTGGGTGATAGTGAGACGTAGAGGACCGACTATTTTAACTGATATTTGGAATCAACCGGCTGATGTACGAACGGTCGTTCATTTCAATAAGGAAGGTCAGCCTTATGGCGATGGATCTGACGCTTTGTCTAGTTTCATTGGTACAATGGGGAGAAATCCTGAATTAGCACCACAAGGCTATTCTGATTGGAGGCTTGTACCGCAGGAGTACAAAGTTAGTTGTATGACTGAGATAAAGGTATAAAAGAAAGTTATATTACGATAAATGTTTTATTAACCTTCGTAACATTTAACAAAAAAAGTGTTCAATGTATTAGATAGTACATTCGTATAATTTCAATTCTTTTTTATTTTTGTATGTAGTTGCGATTTACATTCCCACATAAAGGGGAAAATCATATTCTTAAGGCATTAGGAAAGGTGGATAAGGATTTTAGAGGAGAACTAAAAGCTATGTACTATGCGCCAAACAAACAAAATCGATTAAGCTTGGTTAATGCGAAGCCTTCACGTGTTCCTATGGATCAATGGTTGAAGTTGATTTCTTACTGGGATTAAGACAAGACAAAGGTGTTTGATATTTATATTTATTAGGACTAGTATTGTTATATTATTGTAAAATTTAATAAATAATTAACAAAGTTATACCTCTGTATATGCACAGAGACGTGCATCAATTAATAGGATCAATCAAAAAAATCAAACTATGCCTCATTGCATAGGGAGACAAAGTTTTGCTGAACTAAGAGCTAAAAGGGTGATACTCTTTTTCATAAATTGTTTTATATCTGTGCTCTGTTATTGTTTCCTTTCTATTATTTTTGTGTACAGTAAATAATCTAGTGTTTTATATTCTTTATCTAGACGGTTAATGGTATTGAGCCCAGCCACGCTCAAATTGTCATTAAGACTCACAAGGATAGAAACACAAGAGAGAAGAAGAAAATTGATGAAAAGTCGGCAAAAGCAGTTGTAAGTTTTATTTAATTATTACACATTTTTTTAATGTAGAGTTCAATACCATTACAAATCGACACTTTAAAAGCAAAAAAAAGTAGTAGCGCTTATCCTTCTATTTTTTTATTCTCTTTGTCACTATTTCAATGATTATTTCAAACATTTTTTATATACATTAGGAATTAATGAAACAAAAATTACAAGAGTTACCCAATCAAATAGAGCAAATGGATGGAAAGATAGCTTGGAAAGGAGATATATTTGATCAAGTAATAGGAAACGAAGAACGACGTGGACGTGTGCGCGGAGTTGGTGGAGACTTGTGTGCTTTCAAACTTTGGGGTAATTATGGGGTACAACCATTGTCAGACTTTGTAGAAAACAATGTCGCCTCCAATGAGTTAATGAACAAGTTTTGTGATGAGATGAACCTCATGCAACGGAAACATACCGAAGAATTGAAGATGGTACAAGCAAAGAGTGATGCGGAGGTAAATAAGGTATTGGAAAATCAAAATCAACTAGAGAATGTATTCCATGAATTGTTGGCCCTCTTTAAAGGTAGAACATCGAAAGAATATTCAAAATACGATCAGACTAATACGGTATGTTCTTATTTCATTTTTTTATATAATTGGTTTGTACTTAGTACACAATATGTTACAAATACGATATTATACTGAACTGAACTAGATAATGGACTCAGGTCATATAATATTCGGTGTGCTTTTCAATTGTTCGTACAGGATGATTATAGCAACTCAAGCGGCTGATTTGTGACATTTTGTTATATGTGCCAAAGAACATACATGAACCAGTGAGTGTGTATATACATACATACGTAAATCTATTTTATTTATTTACTTGCACGTGGGAAATGACTAAAAATTCGGTATCACTTGGTATATACATGATATTTGTTATTGCAGTTTTTTCGAGGTGCAGCTACGCTATGTAATTTGGAATAGATGGTTTGAAGCTTTGCTTTGGGGTTGAAGATCTAGTTAATTTTTTTAGGTTCTAAAAGGATTGTTTGCACTTATTTTGTACCTATTTTTATTAGTTTAATTTAGTCGATGTTGGATACATATAATTTTGGGATTTTATGAGTTATATATAAGTATCATGTTTTTTCGCATGTCCTTTCTTTTTATTTTCGCATCGTATTTGAGAGATAGAAATGACATTTTGTATCGAATGAAATCGATACCAATTTACCATGTCGTTGCAATTGTATTACATATCGTGTCGAATACAATTATGATTGTTTGTAATACTTATCGCGTCGAATACTATTGATAAAATTGTAAAAGGAATGACATTATAGTACTTGCTTATCGTGCAAATACAATTACAACAATTGCCACAAAATGACGTTTTATTGTAATTATTGTGTCGAATACAATCGCTACAATTCTTATTAGTGGGAAAATCAAAACATTTACCGTATCAATAATAATCGACACTAAAATCGCCACTAAACCTCATCTTCTTTCGCGTCGCTTTTGAGAACCTAACTTAGTGAATAGATTATTCGACACGAAAGGCTACGGCAACGCCGCCTACCTCAACGAATACACAATCGATGGGGAAACCTTTCACGTCGAATAGAATCGCCATGAATTACCAAAATAATCACCGCGAAAGGGTGATTTTGTTGTAGTGAGTGATGGATTATGAAGGATAATAAGATGGTATTAAGATGATATGTGCATCTAACTAGGTTAGCTAAATATATAGTAGTTGCTTAATGGATCCCTAAACCAAAGCCCAAATCCAAATTTTGCTCCTTTAGTGAGACTTTTGCCCAATGAATCTTCATATGGTGAAACTTCACCCCGTGAACATTTGCCATTCACGAGCCATTACCGCCGAGTGAATCTTCACCGGGCGGTTTAACCGGTGAACTTCCTTCCAGATTTTGCATTTGTGGGCCTCTTTACTGTCGGGCGAAACTTCACCCAATGGGTGGAAGTTTCGCCCGGTCATTTCGCCCGGTGGAGAAAGTTTCCTGAAGATCTTCGGAGAGGTCGAAATGTCGTCGGGCAAAACTTCGCCCGGTGGTATCTCATCGTGTGAAACTTCACACGATGGTTTCCTTGACCTCTTTTATGGTCTCGCTCTTTGTCGTTTGATTGGTTGGACTTTTGGTTTTGTATGTTGCTTTTCGGACAGTATTCCACTCTCTTGTGCTCGTGGAAACTCGGTCGTGCTCTCGGTTGCGAATCCTATCAAAATAGATAGAAAACCTACCAAAAACACGTGAAATGCACAAGAGAGACGCTAATGCTAGAAAGACTTAGAATGGGGTGATAATCACACTCTAATCTCACAAAACGGAGGAAAAACGAGTATAAATGGTAGGAGAAACGGTCTAACTTTAGCACACATCAAATCCCCCACACTAAACCGTTGCTCGTCCTCGAGCAAAGTCCCAAAAAGAAACCACGCACTAATACTACTAGTTAGACTATGCTAAGCCGACACGGGGGAATCAATGGGCCCGCTCCGTCCCTTCAACTCACATTGGAATACATATGAGGTAAGGTACTTCAATGCAAGGCAAGTTGGGTCTTGCTCAAAATGGTGGATGCGACCAAACACACAAAAACAAATAACACAAAAGAATAGGCGCATCCAAAGCAAAAATAAAACATCGAATCCCTCATCGAGACGGCGTGGAAGACACCGATTACTTGCCTAAAACAATTATGAACATTCGAAGATAAATCACCCACGTAGACAAGGATCAAAGCCAAATAGTATGACATTAAAGCAATAAAAGTGTTAATGACTTAGCTAGGTCCTCCTAATCTTCTAAAGGGGTACGACGGGGCGTTAAACGGAGTGGAATAAGTGAACCATGGAGTCGTTCGACACTGTAGGTAGGTGCAGTCCCGCTCTCTTTGGCTAAGGCCAAGAGAGTCGTTCCAAACTCGAATTATCCAAATTCGCCCAAACAAAAAGTGGAGAAGTGTTTAAAATTTGTGTGGTGGATCGACTAATCACCGTTATTTTCCTTCTTTGGGACTCGGTCCTCTAGTTGGCAATTCTCGGGAAAAGTCAATCAAAGGGCTTTTTTTTATGATACGATTTTCATTGAGGCTCCTTTTTTATCAACATATTTTATATCATATTTTATTGTCGCCCGACAACCATTTTTGAGCTTTTCTTCTTCCTAAATTATATGTTTAATGTCAATTTTTATTAGAAAGTTGATACTGCCGATTCTCGTGCTATTTTGCTGGTTAGGTACAATTTCGAGCTTCTTTAGGAGTAATAACCCAGATAGCCGAGACGAGAACGGAAGTCAAGGAAGAAAACGAAAAGCCGAGTAGCAAAGAAAAACTCAGCCGCGAGTTCAGCAGCACCCACTTGATCGAGTGGTGTTATAGCACTCGATCGAGTGCCCCACGATCACGCCCAACTGGAATGCATTGAATTATTGGGCCGATTTCTTCTTTGAGCCCAAGATGAACTCGAGTTGGTTCTTTTACGGACCCACTCGATCGAGTGCAGCAAACCCCGGGCCGCGTCTTAATTTTAATTCACTTAGAAATTGGGCCTGTCTGGAAGTCTAATTGATTTCTTTTAAATAAGTCTTTTGACTACATTGTCAGACACTTTTTTTTATTACACAATACACTTCACTTTTTATTTTTCTTTGGAGCGAAGCATTACGTTCTTTTTCGTTTTTCTTCGCGAGATACATTGAACATCGTTCTTCTCTTTTCAGTTCTTGAATTATTTGGTATCGATATTCTTAATTTTAATTTCGCTTTCAGTTTTCTACTTTATTCTTGTCGTAATTCATCTTTCGTTTCCGTAGTAATTTTAATTTCAGTTTTCGTTTACTGTTTTCTAGCGTAGAATTATTATTGTTTCTCATAGTTTAATTCGATTCATCTTCGTCATGTTTAATTGCAATTTGTCTTTTGTTAGTTTGATTACAATTAATATGAGTAGCTAAATTTTATCTATGGTTTAAAGGGATCGATGCGTATTAATTGGGTTATAGTAAATTGACCTGTTTCCGATCGTATGAACTGTCGCCTAAATATTGTTTTAATTCTGATTGATTGATTGATTGATTACTGGCCAGGATTAATTAATTAGTATCACAATTAGAACTTTTCACCGACCGGGTTAAGGACTAATTAGGTCACGATATTTTGGATAAATTATCTTAATTCTAGCGACCGCATGTTAAGTTTAGTTCTAAAGTTTTGGAAGTACCGACCGGACCTACATCTTAGACAGTTCGATTATTGACCTGTTAGTTGACTCCCTAACCCGAGTAATATTCATTGTGAACCTGAGACCCTAGACTTTTCTTCTATTGATTTACTTTCTAGTAATTAGTTATCAGCCTATTAAACAAACAGAAAAACAGTGACCTCTAGTCTTAAGTTTCGACCTTAGAACAAGTATTTAAGTCCCGTCTCTTTGTGGTTCGACCCCTACTTCACTATTTACATTAGTTAGTGGACCTTAGGGTATCTTTGATTAGGGATACGACTTACCCCCGTCAAATTTTGGCACCATTGCCGAGGAGACGGTGTTATTTACTTGCTTGTTTTGTGTTTTAGTCTTTTGATTACTCTTGTCTCGAGGAACTTCAATTCCTTAAGACCATTTATTACCTTTTTCCTGTAATTTCCTCGTATGCCCAGGTCCACTTTAAGTTCAGGCTACATACCACCATACGATCTTGAATTAGAGAGAACTCTCCGCAGGTCTAGGAAATTCTACAAGGAGATTTCTGAGAAGGAAAGATCAGAATCAGTGGAAAATTCGGACGACGAGCACATATCCGAATCACAATCGTTTGAAGAGGATAATTCCACCCTTCACCCCGAGACACCGCTGGTCAAGATGCCTCCCAAACATGCTAGACATTCCGAGCCAGAGCCGGCGTCCCTACCGTAACCACTAAAGAGGCCCACGGCCACTACCGGTACATTTGAGATTCGCCCCGCCCTTATTACATTGGTGGAGCGAAATTAATTCGGTGGAGGTCCCGATGAAAACCCGGCGAAGCATATGAAGCTCTTCACCGACTATTGTTCTACTATCCCAGGCCACTCCCCGCGGGAGTGACCGAAGAGCAGGTGATGGAAATGCTCTTTATGTTTTCCCTACGTGACGCCACGAGAGATTGGATCGCAGACTTAGACCAAGATGCGGAGGGAATCACATACTGGAACTCCCTTGCCTTAGCTTTCTACAAGAATTACTACACGCCGCAGAAGACCAATATGTTGTGGAGTCAGATTACCAACTTCCGACAAACAGCTCACGAGAACATTTACGAGACGTGGGTAAGTTTCAAAAATCTAGTCAAGGAGTGCCCACATCACAGTATCGAGGTATGGTTTCTGTGTAATCAATTCTATAATGGTTTATATGACGATTGCCAAGCTACGCTCGACTCTGCAGCTAATGATAGGTTTCAAAACAACGTTGATGATGATAATGCATGGAAGCTAATTGAAGATATGGCAACTCATCACTCACGTTGGGGAAATCCAAGGGGCAACACCCGAGGTAATAGTGGTAACTCTGAGTCATGAAACGCCATAGTTAGCCACCTATCCGCTTTAACTAAGCGAATAGAGTCTATGGAGCTTGCTAGAACCCAACAACAACAAGAACAAGGCGGTATGTACCAAGTGAACGCGATGTCTGAGGTCGTGTGTGAGAACTGTGGGAATACGGGTCATTATGCACAAGATTGTGCAAGTTTAGAAACGGTGAATGCTTTCCAATCCATGAGACCACACCTTACATACACGAACCAACCAGGCTATGACAAGTCCTTGTTGTCTTATAGGAGCCAGAACGTGCTTAATAACCCACCACCACCCGGTGGTAACAAAACCGTCCCTTACGTAGAACCCCATAACTGACCCTCCCAAACCAATAACTCAAACCGACAACAATTTCAAGGAGGACAACAACAAAATTGGGGTAACCAACAATGGGGAAACCAGCAATAGGGTAACCAACCGTGGGGTAACCAACAAGGTTGGGGGAACCAACAACAATTCCAACCAACCCCACAAACAAAGCTCAAGCTCCAACTAACACCGAATATGCGGAGATCAAAGCATTATTGATGCAAGGTATTCAAGCTCACCAAAAGCAAGAAACTCAAATCAAACAAATACTTGCTCATAACAAGATCTTAGACACCAAAGTAGCCCAACTTGCCGCCCAAAAGCAAGCTAGGCCACCGGGTACTCTACCTCCTCAAGGCGAACAATCGCACGAGCAAGATAATGCGATAACATTGAGAAGCGGAACCCATTATGACGATCCGAAAATGCTCAAGGAGTATGTTATGGTTGATGAAACCGAGTTGGAGAAGCAAGAGCTCGCCGAAGAAGCATTGAGTAGGCCACGAATTGAGGCTACTCGATCGAGTAATACTACACCACTCGATCGAGTGGACCCCTAAAAACCACCAGGGACTTTTCACGTAGTCCACTCGACCGAGTCAGCCCAGACTCGATCGAGTCAGTGGTCACTCGATCGTGTGCATCAGCCCCACTCAATCGATTAGACCCCCAAAATCGATCAGGCATTTTCCAGTGACGTCACTCGATCGAGTGCCCCTATATGACTCGATCGAGTATAATAGCACAAGATCGCGTCACCCCAGACTCGATCGAGTGGAGCCTGTAACGCATGATTCATCCGTCTTTCTTTCCCCATCTTCGTCTAAAGATGCTAAATCCTCTCAAGCATCCCTGTCTCAAGTCAAGGAGCCTACAATCCCTATCGTACTTTCATTTCTCCACCGACAGCGTAAGACAAAGCTTGATCAACAGCTCAGTAAGTTTATGGAAGTTGTCAAGAATCTGCAGGTAAGTGTTCCTTTTACTGATTTGATCACTCAAGTTCCTGCTTAGCTTACGCTAAATTTATAAAAGAAATACTTACTCGTAAGCGATCTTTAGTGAAACTGAGACAGTTTCTTTCACAGAGGAATGCAGCGCACTACTACAGAGTCGTACCCCGTCCAATCTCAAGGATCCAATGAGTTTTTCTATCGCTTGTACTATAGGGACATTAGCTATTGATAAAGCCCTTTGCGATTTAGGAGCTAGCGTCAGCGTTATGCCGTATTCTAGTTGTCAAAAATTGAATATGGGTGTCCTAAAATGTACTAATATGACTCTGCAGATGGTTGATAGATCGGTGAAATATCCTCTTGGTGTCTTAGAGGATGTTCCTGTCCAAGTAGGGAAATTCTTTATTCCCGTTGATTTTGTAGTCCTAGATATGGTCGAGGATGCCATAATTCCCATTATCCTTGGTCGCTCTTTCTTACATACAGCAGGGGCAATAATCGATGTCAAGAATGGGAAGCTCACACTCTCCGTAAGAGATGATACCGTGACTTTCAGTCTCGATCAAGCTCTTAAGAAACTCATGATAGAGGAGTCCTGCTATAGTATAGATATAATTGATCTAGAAATTGAAAATTGTATTGACGATTTTCTTGGCAGGGACCCTTTGGAGAAACTATTGACATCTGGTGATGCTAATGCCGAGAAAGGAACACAGAGCACGGAAGTGGATAAGCTGAAGCGCATGATAAACGGGAAGGAGAGCACTACGGAGAAGGTATACAGTCTCAACACCCCTAAAAAGGAGGTCGAGGTAAGTAAACCTGAACTAAAACCCCTCCCCTCTGATCTGAAATATGCATTCCTAGATGATAAGGGTCTAAATCCCGTAATTGTCAACGCTGCACTCTCAAATAGCCAACTTTTAGAGTTGTTAGTTATCTTACGACGACATAAGAAGGCTATTGGGTACAATATTGATGACCTACTAGGCATTAGTCCCAAATTTTGCATGCACCGTATTCATCTAGAGGGAGACCATAAACCGTCTATCCAGGGACAACGTAGGTTGAACCCGAGTATGCAGGATGTGGTTAGAAAGGAGGTTATGAAACTCCCGGATGCTGGCCTTATCTATCCCATTTCCGATTCTAAATGTAATCCCCTAGAAATTCTAACACAATACAGTTGCGGAAACACTGTAGAGTTGGGATTAAAACACACTGACAAACTATATCTTATTAAAAGAAATGGTAAGTCAATACAAAGGCCACATTTTACAAAAGGGCTAAATAGAAAATTCTCCAAACGGGTTATACAATTCCATAAATTACATGAATAGAGAAAGAGTAGGATCCACGCTACTCGCTAGCTCACACCCAAAACCCAGCAGCAAATATCTGTCATGTTATAAACATAACAGTCACGTCAGTGGGGAGTAACTCGGACGTTCTCCCAGCCATATTATATCATACCGAAAATAATAGTATTATTATATCAAAATAATTGAAATGGAAAACATTAAATGACATAATAAAAATAAGATTTCGGAGAAAACTTAAATATTGGAACAATAAAAGCAGAACAAGTTTTCAGAAGAAAAACTTCAAATATTTGCCAACCTACAAACCAAAATGTATCGATAATAATAAAAATATTAAAAATGGCGTTATGGATAAGATTAGTGTCGAAGGTCAGACTTTCACCAGGAGAATACTAAAAACTAGCTTCGAGAACCTAGTTCAAACAAATCAAACTTCGGTCTCTAACTAGGCTACTCAACCATAATAGGACGGCGACTTATAAATGCGTGGCTCTAGTTTAAGACAATGCACACCCCTCCTGGGATTACCTGTCACCCAGTTCAACTTATGACGGCGACTTACTGCGAGGCCTAAGCTTAAGGTCAAAATGTATACAACTCCCGGGATACCTATCACCCGGTTCAACAACCTATGTACCGATTCCTGATACACTAGCCTTATAGTTGATGGCAAAACCGTAAACCCCAGGTTATATTACTCTAACCCCACACTTGACTTTATTACATAACTTCAAAACAGCCATTATCGATATATACAAGAGATATAATCATTATAAATAATATGAGGAAAAAGGAATAAACATTTTATATTAAAAGGGGAACTTTCCATAAATAGAAACGTACTAATTTTAGAAACTTACTTAAAATAGAAATAGTCTTATAGAAAATACCTAAGTGATTAAAATAAGTGAAATGTATGAAAATAGAATTTCTAACGAAATTAACATTTTATTATTATCGTCGTTATCGTAACTAATATATTTATAAATTCGTTACTAAAATATAAATAAAATATAATAAGTCAATATATAGTATTTAATAAATAATTAGGAAATCGAGTTAAAATTATAAATTTTAGAAAAGAGATGTTTTGATAAAAACGATATTAAATTAATTGAGTCAACGAGTTTTATAAACTAAACGAGATTTTATAGAGCTTTCAAATTAATTTTTAATCAAATAGCTTTTATTAATAAATAATACGGATTTTACCAAAAATAGTCAATTGTTAACAAATAAGAAATTATTAGTGAAAATAGTCTCGACTAAAAATATATTTAAAACAAAATCGACTATTTTCTCATGTATCACTATAATTCGTAAAACGAAAATTTATTTATTAAACAATTATACAAACCTCGATTATAATATAAAAATACGATTTTTAGTTGAAATTATAATTTAACAAATATGAAGAAAATAAATCGTTATTATTTAGTTACTAGTGTCACGATAACCAACAAAATATTATAAGGATCGTAAACAATTAAACTACTAACGATTTATAAAACGATATCGCAAATTTGTAAAATATTTATAAGGTACACAATTTAAAAATAATATAATTAGCAAATAATAAATAGCTAAAATTAGAAAACCGAAGTTAAAATATTTACTACATACTACTACTAGCTCAATCATACGATATAAAATCGAGTAACGTCCTAAGGTTACCTCGAGTCGACATCCGAATCGATCATACACATGTACTGTCCTCGTCAGGTCCTCAAGATAACCAAAATAAGAGATGAAGAGGAGGGCTAGAACAAGAACGGAGCGAGATTGACGAGCGTTCTAGCATGGCACAACACGGACAAAACCGAGCACCAGGAGCAGCCACGGTCCACATCAGCAGAGTAAACACAAGAGCACAAAACGATGACACTTTCTACACCGTGAGAACTGCAGCCAAATTCAAGACAGCGGCAAAATTGTCACGATACAACTCGACCACAAGCACTAGCATAAAATTGACGAAATGCAGCAGCAAGGGTAGCAAAATACGGAGGGAAAAAGGAAGGAATAAGGAGAAATAGGACACGGATACGCTGAACATCATGACAGCAACGAGTAGCAGTAGATTCAATGATAACGGCTCAACAATGAAACATCAGTAGAAGAAGAAAGAAGAAAACAGAACACCAGGAGGAGAAACGAACAACAAAAACAACGACAAGCGAGACAGCAGCGAACAGGAAAACACGAGAAGAAAAAAAGGAAAGGAAGAAGAATAACGAGAAAGGAGAAGATCAGGGAAAACGACAGACCAGACACGGAAACAACGAGGACAACAAAAGTAGCAGCGAGAAAATGTAACAGCAGCAGGACGTAAAGAGGAAGAGGGAGAAAATGAGGAGAACAACAGCAGCGGCAATACCACAAAATGCAGCATCAACAAAATTAGACGACACAGAATTAGACAGAATGAAGAAGAAGAGAAAGGAGGAGTAAGAACAACACGCAGTAGCAACAACTAGCAGCGAAGAAGAGAGGTAGAACGAATTTAGGAAGAAGAAGAAGACAACAAAACAGTTGCATCAGCAAAGGGTAACACGAACATCGGAACAGAGGACGAACCGAAAGAGCAAAAATGACGGGAATAGCAAAGGACGACAACACTGACCTGAAACAGGGGAAAACGCACGAAAGAAGGAGAGGACGGAGGGTAAACGAAGGCTTGATGCCGATAGACAACGTGACGGATAGAGAAAGCAAGTGAATGTGGAAATAAGATGGGGATGACTAAGAGAAAGAGATGGGGAAGGCAGATGAATCAAATAAATGGGGATACGTTGAAAGAGAAAAAAAATGAACAAGAGGAGTGAATGATGAGGATGAAGCGGTGGAAGTATGAAGAGGCAAGGGTAGTGATTGCCAGGCAAGTGGGTTGAATGAAGGAGGGATTAAATAAATGAATCGGTTAGGAAATACGAATTAAACGAATTCCGTAACGATAAGTTGACTGACTCACAAATTGAATTAAAGAGTCAATAAAAATAATAAATAATCGGTCCGTCAAAGAAAATGAATAAATGAAGTATTCGATACGAAAACGAAGCTTATAAAAATAAATAGACGATGAAATAATATTTCCCGATAAATAATAAATTTTTCGATGAAGTGAATTAAATTGATTTTTCGAGAAAAGGTAATAAATATTTTGACGAAACTTAAAATAAATGAACTTCGAGCCAAAATAGAAATTTGAGCTTAAATATAAATAAATAAAAAGAATTTAGAATTTAAATCGTCGAAATAGACTTTTGGTAAGAATTAAATTAAATGTATAAAATAGATTGAAATAGAAATAAAAATATGCTTCCGAGAGAAATAGAATTTTTGGAGTTTGAAACGATTAAACGACAAGTTCGTTTTATAATAATTTTAAGAATTACGAGTTAAATCGTAAAAGAAAAATACGAACAAAATTTTAATTTAATTTAATTTATAAAATCAGGGGTGTTACAATCTTCCCTACTAAAAAGAAGTTTCGTCCTCGAAACTAACAAACATAATATTAGAATGAAAAACAAAGTTGTATCATTTAATCAAAAAGGAGAATGCTTAGCTCGCATCACAAGCTCGGTTTAAAAATTTTTACAACTTCAAATGAGATATGAAATCAAAATCGAAGACAAAAATTTCTTTAAGGAAAAATTGGGCTCAGTTACCCGAAGTTTAAAATCATTTAAATTAATAAAATCGTAACTTAAAAATTATTTGATAAAATAATGAAAATAAATAATACTTGTAACGAACTCGAGGGGGAGAGTACCCAAATATTTTCAAAGCAATAGTAAAACGTTATGATTAAGAATTTCGACAATATAATAAAAACTTAGACATACGATGGTTTTTCGAAAATGTTAAACCGTTTTACATAATAATCTTATAGAAATCAAAATATTAGCAATCACGAAAGCTTTCGTAAAATTTAAACACGCTTGAAAATTTAAATTTGAAACAATTTCGAAATACTTTAAAATAAATTATTAAGGCATTTTGAAACAGGACTAAATATATGTTGTCAACCAAAAACGAAAACGAAAACGAAGTTTTGAAATTTATAACTCAAATGTTCAAATTTCATAATTGCCCAAAATTTTAAAATAGTCAAACTTTTCATAACATAGTTTCGGGAAAAAGTTAAGCGGATAAATAGAGTCAGAGTCAACGACAAATCAAAACAGAAATTTTCAAAACCGATAAAGAAGTCGAAAGGGATTGGCCAAAGAAGAAGTAGCAGAATTTAAGAAAAGCGAAGGGGGGGAACGAAATTGAGAGTCGAAAGGAGCTCTCAAGGAATTACAGAAGAAGTTAACCATCTCGAGATTCCTAGTACGACTTCCACAACACGGGTTCCTAATTTCCATCAAATAATACTAAGTCCGATATTAGATACTAGGCGGTAGTACCCAGTCACAATCTCCAAAAATGTCTTATGTGATTAACCAATCGTTCAATCGACACAATACTAATCCACAAATGTTTTAGAATCATATCCATAAATTAGATCCCAACGGTTAACAAACATACCCAAACTCATAATCGTTAAGGCTCATAAATTCAAAGTTCAAGGTCTGAACTCGAGGTATACTCCAAATTTCTCGAGTAAGGAACACTAAACAAAATCCACCAATTAACAATGCGCGGGAACAAAAACCTCAAAAAATGATTTCTAACATATTTATAATGCCACAAGTACTTAAGTTGGGGAAAGTACAACAAATCCTCAAACACGCTCAAACCTATTGTAATGGTGCAAACACTCACATCTTCAAACACGTCATTGGGCTAAGGTTTCTAAAAATTCCACCAAATTTCATATTATATCGGCGAAACCTCCAAAATATTGATTAACTCAACGTAGTTACAATCTCGTTGGTCTAAGGGTTCTGAACTATGAATCCATCAAGATGATTTGCATTAAGTATTCCTCAAAACAAAGTGATAAATCCAACCTTTAATTGTACAGTATGTTTCTCTTCTTCAAGGTTAACAACAATTTATCCAAGTTAGATAACTCAACTGTTGTAACGGAGGCATCCCGTTACCAACGGTTTGTTGACTACGCGAGAAGAACAAAAACAACGAACAAACAATATTTAAACTGAGACACGGAATTACGTGGTTCACCAGCAAAATCAATGGCTACGTCCACACCAACAAGGAGAACAATATTCACTATTGTGGAGATAATAGTACAACTCCGAGGAACCCTCTCTAAGACAATGCTTAAGAAATTCCAAGTTTGGGTTGATTACTAAGGTGGAAGGGTGACCTCTATTTATACAAAAAGAATCACCTCCACTTAGTTAATCTATCGATGTGGGACAACTTTTTCTATTTATACATAGAAAAACTACCACTTCCCACTATTCTTTAGATGTGGGATAAACCACATTCTAACAAAATACATCATCTTATTTCCGCACCTAGTTCGACATTCAACTCGAGTCTCGAATACGACAATTGGTAGTCATTAGTCCTAACAATCTCCACCTTGACTTGAATTGTCCAACACGAACCAAGCTCCAAAATGATGCAACCAAATCAGCTTCCAATTGTCGATTCTCAAGTCACCACCTGTCCCAGTAGTCTCCACACTGACTTGAACTCAACAAACAAAACGGACAAATGAACCAAGTGTGCCAACGTGACCAAAATGTGCCAAGTACCAAATGTAGCAAGCTGAAACTACCAACGTACTAAGCACCAAACATATCATCATACCAACATGGCAAAACGTAGCGAGATCACTACCAAACGCCAAAAAATAAATGTATGAGATACCAACGTCACAAATGATGGAATGGTGTTCCGAAACAAATACACACAACACTCCAAAACAAATTCTCCTTCAAAACAAAATATGGCCAAATGTACCGTTGTACCAAATTGCCCAAAAGGACACAACGCCATAAACAAAACAACTTCTCACTTGAGTCAACAACGGTGTCATGACACCACAAATTTACCAACACCAATGCACAACAACTCAAGTCGAAACAATCAAAACCAACGTTCTAAGGGAGCCCAAATCACCTCCATCATCAGGTGCAAATGTTAGACTAACAAGCCCAACCCAACAGCTCCAAAGAACACAAAATAATGAACTCCCGTCGAAGTTCCAAATGACCCCATCTGAGGTCCAAACGGCTCTCTTTCAAGAGCCCAAAACAGCTCCACCTGGAGCCCAAATCGCCCACCATGCGGGGCGCAAATCGCCTCGTTGAGGCGCAGAAACAACGGTCAATAGCTTGTCTTGAAAATCTTGTAGTTCGACCCGTACAGGCGAAAACTCCACCTTACCGTCAACACTATCACCCTCACACAAGCCTACCAACCCCAAATTATCCAGATGATCATTGAATGAACCAAACTGGATGTGTCTCGACGTATCGCCCAAACATCTAAGTCGCGTATGCCCCAACTTATATCTAAGAGAGCCAGACGAACGACTACTCGATGCACCAACGGTCAACACAGTACCACGAAGAACATAAAGTGCTCCTTCCCTGACACCTCTCCAAGTAGCCAACGAACCTCTAACCACGCACAAAGTTCCACCATCACCTTGAAAATGGTAGCCCTGATCGACTAGCATCCCAAGTCACACAAGATTTCTCTTCAACTATGGAACATGCCTGACACCTTCTAGGAAGACAACAACACCATCATGTGTTTTAACTCGAATAGTCCCGACTTCCACTATCTCACAAATGGACCCGTCACCCATAGTAACACTATCCCCATGTGAAGCTTCGTAAGACTCGAACCATTCCCTAACAGGACACATATGGAAAACGCACCCCCTGTCTAGAATCCAGCTATCCAAAGGACGTGGAACAACATCAACAACGAGAACTAAATCTTCCTCAGAGTCGCACTCGGCACCTCTATGTGCGACAGCAGAAACACCAGAATCCTTCAACCTAGGACACTTGTCTTTCCAATGACCAGGTTCCTTACAGTAATTGCAGACATCTTTCCGAGATTTCCTAGACTTGGTTTTACCCTTACTAGGTCCCTCTGACTTCACGACAAGCCCCATAGGACTACTGTCTACAACACTACCCGACGCTACTCGGCGCAAATCCCTAGTGTGAAGCGCTGACCTCACTTCCTCCAGGGTCAAAGTATCTTTACCAACCACAAATGACTCAACAAAAGTCTCAAACGAATTTGGCAAAGAAACTAACAAAATCAAGGCAGCATCCTCATCATCTATCTTTACATCTATATTACGCAAATCAAGTAAAATAGAGTTAAGTCGGTCTAGATGTTCTTTCAGAGACGTACCTTCCTGCATACGAAGACCGAACAAACACTGCTTTAGAAGCAACTTGATGGTTAGAGTCTTTGTCATGTACATGGACTCCAACTTCAACCACAAACCAACAGCAGTTTCTTCATCGGCAACCTCAATAATCACATCATCAGATAAACACAACAAAATTAAAGAATGCGCCTTCTCCTCCAAGGCCACCTCTGCTTCTGTCTTCGCCTTATCTTGTGATTTTTCTTTTGCCTTTGACAGAACAGATCAGACGCCTTGCTGTCTCAGGAAAGCTCTCATCTTCAACTGCCACAACCCAAAACTATTACTCCCGGTGAACTTATCAACATTTAAAATTGTTGCTCTGGACATCTTCTCGCCAAAAAATCAACAGACCCAAATAACGCCTAACTCAGCGGAAGTAGAACTTGGAGCTCTGATACCAGTTTGTTGTAACGGAGGCGTCCCGTTACCAACGATTTGTTGACTACGCGAGAAGAACAAAACAACGAACAAACAATATTTAAACTGAGACACGGAATTACGTGGTTCACCAGCAAAATCACTGGCTACGTTCACACCGACAAGGAGAACAATATCTCACTACTGTGGAGATAATAGTACAACTCCGAGGAACCCTCTCTAAGACAATGCTTAAGAAATTCCAAGTTTGGGTTGATTACTAAGGTGGAAGGGTGACCTCTATTTATACAAAAAGAATCACCTCCACTTAGTTAATCTATCGATGTGGGACAACTTTTTCTATTTATACATAGAAAAACTACCACTTCCCACTATTCTTTAGATGTGGGACAAACCACATTCTAACAAAATACATCATCTTATTTCCGCACCTAGTTCGACATTCAACTCGAGTCTCGAATACGACAATTGCTAGTCATTAATCCTAACATCAACTTCAAAGCTCATAGGTTACATTCTTAAACAACGATCAACAATCTAATCCTTAAGAAACACGGGAAGTCTATGTCCATCAAAATATCTATCGACATTTAAACCTTTAATGGTACCACAACACTCAGGCTAACATTTTAAACGATACTCTATGATCCCAAATATTCACGATGCATCCATCAAAATATGATATACTCTTATTACTTCAAAATACATTCAACTCTAAGTCCTCCAAATTTTCAAGTAACCTATAACCAAAGGTTCCGAAATCTTAAGTACTAACCTAATTCCATTAATCAACAATTTATCATTCAAATCGATCCTCAAAAGCTTACTAAGATAGATAACACGGTATAACTCACAATCCTCAAACCATAGGAAACAGGGTTTACTAAACCTCAAACATCTATAACAAAGGGTTCAGTTCACTAAGATAGAATCCGATCTAACCAAAGAATCTCAAGAGAAAGATGGTAGAATGGGAGAATGGAACAAGGATTCACTAAGAGATGAAGATGAGAACATATAAAAGAAGAATTGGAAAAGGGCAGAAGCAGACAGAAAAGAATCAATGATTCTAAATGATAAAGACCTAAAACGAGAAGGGAAAGTTTAGACCTCTAAGGTTCACGAGTGAACCAAAATGAATTACTTCATCATCTTGTAGAGGAACGAGCACACAAGTCTTGGGTCGCTCTATCTGGATCTACTCCAACATCATGGAACAAGAATCTACTCTCGATCATCTGTAGGTTGAGCAAACTAAATCTGAGCTGAAAGGTCACCATTGTATCTTCCTCGTAGCACAAAGTTGTCCACCCGAATCAGCAGGCATTGAGAGTTCTAAGCAGGTCTTGTTCCGATCTGGAGCAGCATAACAACATCTTGTTCCTTCGTCCTCTTCTCGACACAAAAGAAACAAATATTCAATGCTAGTCAATAGTCATTGAGTAACAAGAACAAATAATCCTAACAGTTAAGCCTTATTTTTGTTTCTACCCATCTCTCACTAATATTCTTTTAATGTTCAAATCATTTACTGGTGTTTTTCCTAAAATCAGGTGTAAGCGTCAGGAGCAACAATGCTCTGATACCAACTGTAATCCCCTAGAAATTCTAACGCAATACAGTGGCGGAAACACTGTAGAGTTGGGATTAAAACACACTGACAAACTATATCTTATTAAAAGAAATGGTAAGTCAATACAAAGGCCACTTTTTACAAAAGGGCTAAATAGAAAATTCTCCAAACGGGTTATACAATTCCATAAATTACATGAATAGAGAAAGAGTAGGATCCACGCTACTCGCTAGCGCACACCCAAAACCAAGCAGCAAATACCTGTCATGTTATAAACATAACAGCCACATCAGTGAGGAGTAACTCAGACGTTCTCCCAGCTATATTATATCATACGGAAAATAATAGTATTATTATATCAAAATAATTGAAATGGAAAACATTAAATGACATAATAAAAATAAGATTTCGGAGAAAACTTAAATATTGGAACAATAAAAGCAGAACAAGTTTTCAGAAGAAAACTTCAAATATTTGCCAACCTGCAAACCAAAATGTATCGATAATAATAAAAATATTAAAAATGTCGTTATGGATAAGATTAGTGTAGAAGGTCATACTTTCACAAGGAGAATACTAAAAACCAGCTTCGAGAACCTAGTTCAAACAAATCAAACTTCGGTCTCTAACTAGGCTACTCAACCATAATAGGACGGCGACTTATAAATGCGTGGCCCTAGTTTAAGACAATGCACACCCCTCCAGGGATTACCTGTCACCCAGTTCAACTTATGACGGCGACTTACTGCGAGGCCTAAGCTTAAGGTCAAAATGTACACAACTCCCGGGATACCTGTCACCCGGTTCAACAACCAATGTACCGATTCCTGATACACTAGCCTTATAGTTGATGGCAAAACCGTAAACCACGGGTTATATTACTCTAACCCCACACTTGACTTTATTCCACAACTCCAAAACAGCTATTATCGATATATACAAGAGATATAATCATTATAAATAATATGAGGAAAAGGGAATAAACATTTTATATTAAAAGGGGAACTTTCCATAAATAGAAATGTACTAATTTTAGAAACTTACTTAAAATAGAAATAGTCTTATAGAAAATACGTAAGTGATTAAAATAAGTGAAATGTATGAAAATAGAATTTCTAACGAAATTAACATATTATTATTATTGTCGTTATCGTAACTAATATATTTATAAATTCGTTACTAAAATATAAATAAAATATAATAAGTCAATATATAGTATTTTATAAATAATTAGGAAATCGAGTTAAAATTATAAATTTTAGAAAAGAGATGTTTTGATAAAAACGATATTAAATTAATTGAGTCAACGAGTTTTATAAATTAAACGGGATATTATAGGGCTTTCAAATTAATTTTTAAACAAATAGCTTTTATTAATAAATAATACGGATTTTACCAAAAATAGTCAATTGTAAACAAATAAGAAATTATTAGTGAAAATAGTCTCGACTAAAAATATATTTAAAACAAAATCGACTATTTTCTCATGTATCAGTATAATTCGTAAAACGAAAATTCATTTATTAAACTAGTATACAAACCTCGATTATAATATAAAAATACAATTTTTAGTTGAAATTATAAATTAACAAATATGAAGAAAATAAATCGTTATTATTTAGTTACTAGTGTCACGTTAACCAACAAAATATTATAACGATCGTAAACAATTAAACTACTAACGATTTATAAAACGATATCGCAAATTTGTAAAATATTTATAAGGTACACAATTTAAAAATAATATAATTAGCAAATAATAAATAGCTAAAATTAGAAAACCGAAGTTAAAATATTTCCTACATACTACTACTCAATCATAAGATATAAAATCGAGTAACGTCCTAAGGTTACCTCGAGTCGACATCCGAATCGATCATACACATGTACTGTCCTCGTCGGGTCCTCACGTTAACCAAATTAAGAGATGAAAAGGAGGGCTAGAACAAGAACGGAGCGAGATTGACGAGCGTTCTAGCATGGCACAACACGGACAAAACCGAGCACCAGGAGCAGCCACGGTCCACATCAGCAGAGTAAACACAAGAGCACAAAACGATGACACTTTCTACACCGTGAGAACTGCAGCCAAATTCAAGACAGCGGCAAAATTGTCACGATACAACTCGACCACAAGCACTAGCATAAAATTGACGAAATGCAGCAGCAAGGGTAGCAAAATACGGAGGGAAAAAGGAAGGAATAAGGAGAAATAGGACACGGATACGCTGAACATCATGACAGCAACGAGTAGCAGTAGATTCAATGATAACGGCTCAACAATGAAACATCAGTAGAAGAAGAAAGAAGAAAACAGAACACCAGGAGGAGAAACGAACAACAAAAACAACGACAAGCGAGACAGCAGCGAACAGGAAAACACGAGAAGAAAAAAAGGAAAGGAAGAAGAATAATGAGAAAGGAGAAGATCAGGGAAAACGACAGACCAGACACGGAAACAACGAGGACAACAAAAGCAGCAGCGAGAAAATGTAACAGCAGCAGGACGTAAAGAGGAAGAAGGAGAAAATGAGGAGAACAACAGCAGCGGCAATACCACAAAATGCAGCATCAACAAAATTAGACGACACAGAATTAGACAGAATGAAGAAGAAGAGAAAGGAGGAGTAAGAACAACACGCAGTAGCAACAACTAGCAGCGAAGAAGAGAGGTAGAATGAAATTAAGAAGAAGAAGAAGACAACAAAACAGTTGCATCAGCAAAGGGTAACACGAACATCGGAACAGAGGACGAACCGAAAGAGCAAAAATGACGGGAATAGCAAAGGACGACAACACTGACCTGAAACAGGGGAGAAACGCACGAAAGTAGGAGAGGACGGAGGGTAAACGAAGGCTTGATGCCGATAGATAACGTGACGGATAGAGAAAGCAAGTGAATGTGAAAATATGATGGGGATGACTAAGAGAAAGAGATGGGGAAGGCGGATGAATCAAATAAATGGGGATACGTTGAATGAGAAAAAAAATGAACAAGAGGAGTGAATGATGAGGATGAAGCGGTGGAAGTATGAAGAGACAAGGGTAGTGATTGCCAGGCAAGTGGGTTGAATGAAGGAGGGATTAAATAAATGAATCGGTTCGGAAATACGAATTAAACGAATTCCGTAACGATAAGTTGACTGACTCACAAATTGAATTAAAAGGGTCAATAAAAATAATAAATAATCGGTCCGTCAAATAAAATGAGTAAATAAAGTATTCGATACGAAAACGAAGCTTATAAAAGTAAATAGACGATGAAATAATATTTCCCGATAAATAATAAATTTTTCGATGAAGTGAATTAAATTGATTTTTCGAGGAAAGGTAATAAATATTTTGACGAAACTTAAAAATAAATGAACTTCGAGCCAAAATAGAAATTTGAGCTTAAATATAAATAAATAAAAAGAATTTAGAATTTAAATCGTCGAAATAGACTTTCGGTAAGAATTAAATTAAATGTATAAAATAGATTGAAATAGAAATAAAAATATGCTTCCGAGAGAAATAGAATTTTTGGAGTTTGAAACGATTAAATGACAAATTCGTTTTATAATAATTTTAGAATTACGAGTTAAATCGTAAAAGAAAATACGAACAAAATTTTAATTTAATTTAATTTATAAACTTAGGGGTGTTACACTAAATGGGTTAGTCTAGTCCAAGTGGTCCCTAAGAAGGGAGGGACCACGGTTATCACGAACGACCACGGTTATCCAAGTCAATGAAGGGGAGTTGGAAATGGTCAATGACTGGTTGGAGGATGTACATTGACTACCGTAAACTAAACATAGCTACAAAAAAAGACCATTTCCAACTATCCTTCATTGACCAGATGCTAGGGGCGTCTCGCTTGCCATAAGTACTTTTGCTACTTAGACGGCTACTCGGGATTCTTTCAAATCCCAATTCACCTCGACGACCAGGAGAAGACAACATTCACCTGTCCCTACGACACCTTCGCATACCGAATGATGCCTTTTGGCCTTTGTAATCCCCCAACCCCTTTTCAACGTTGTATGATCTCCATATTTTCGGACCTTATCGAGTCGGTTATGGAAGTCTTCATGGATGACTTCAGTGTATATGACACTGGTTATACTGCATGCCTACTTAACCTTTCACGGGTCCTACAACGTTGTGAGGAGACCAATTTGGTCTTGAACTGGGAGAAATGTCACGTCATGGTGACTGAGGGAGTCGTTTTTGGGCAATTAGTGTCCGAACGTGGCATCCAAGAGGATAAATTAAAGTGAAAGTCGAGGTAAATGAGCAATTACCATACCCGGTTAATGTTAAGGGTGTGAGGAGTTTTCTTGGTCACTCGGGTTTTTACCGCTGTTTCATCCAATATTTCTCCAAAATTGCCCAACCTCTGACTCAGCTGCTCCTCAAAGATGACCCGTTCAAATTTACTGACAATTGTGCTTGAGCTTTTGACAGGATTAAGTGTGGACGTCCGTCCGCACTGCCTGGCGCCCCGCCACGCGCCCGTGCGGGACCGACCCGGTTTCATCCTGTCGGCCACCCAAGCGGCCCTCTCCCCGGTCGGGGGCCGGTTCGATGTCACTTTCGGGGCGAAGTCTCGGACCTCGATTCGGATGATGATCCGGACTTGTACTAGACAGATGCGGGCACCCGTGTTTCCGTTGGGATCAATTGATTCATGGTTGTAAATGTTTAAAGGCCGATATGTTTGTTAAGGCGACCTTTTTAGTGAACCAAATTCGTTGCTGATTTGTGGAGTCGCCACCGAGTCAATTATGGGACTCGGAAACCGTTCAAGTCAACTTTGATCCATAGCCGGCTCAAAGCTGAGTGGCACGGGACCTAAAGATAAAGACTTGTACCTTTAAGCACTCCATGCCTGGAATGACTCTCATTGCCAATGGTTTCAGACATCCGGAAACCTTTGATTCTGAGTAAGGGGTGAGGGTACGTATAGGGAAGCCAACGTCCGCTAGACATTGACACCCAATCCCGCAAGCACGTAGCTGCCTCTACTAATCAATCGGTGAGCTAATAACTATATTCCCTTGTTGTGGCGGAAGTACTGTAACGTCCGTTGTTTTAACCCTATGTCTTTGCTATGTCGGTTGTTTAAGGACAAGTAAGCTTTGTCGTTGAAGTAGTTATGTTTACATTCTTTGCACGAAATTTCATGTGACAAGCAGGCCATGAAAAGATGCACATACATGAGTAGAGGGTACTAATATTATACGTATTAGCAAATCAGTTTTAACGTGATAATACAGATATTAGTTGTTCTCGTGGTATACCTTACCTGGTATTCTGCTTAAGATGCGTCGACTCGGTATTAATAGGGATGTGTCGAGCCATGTATGGTGAGCATCGAGACTAATACGGAACCTGACCATCGCTTTGTTCAGTTTTAGTTTGTTTAAGTTTTGAATTCCGTGTTAAGTGATTTAACATGCGATTATAAGGTCATAAAAGCAATAAATCATACGAAAGCGGTAAATGCGAAATGTAAATAAATCACATATACTAAAAACTAGCTTCGAGAACTTAGTTCAAATAAATCAAACTTCGGTCTCTAACTAGGCTACTCAACCATAATAGAGCGGCGACTTATAAATGCGTGGCCCTAGTTTAAGATAATGCACACCCCTCCTGGGATTACCTGTCACCCAGTTCAACTTATGACGGCGACTTACTGCGAGGCCTAAGCTTAAGGTCAAAATGTACAAAACTCCCGGGATACCTGTCACCCGGTTCAACAACCAATGTACCGATTCCTGATACACTAAGAGTATACGCTAAACGGGACACGATGCATAGATAGTTGAGAACGGATCTCGGAACTATTTGGGTCTATTTAGGGTATTTTAGTGTTTATGGTTGAAGTTGGGAAGTTACGTGTCTTAGTACGTGTTATGGACCTAGTGTCCACGTTTGTCATTATCGTAGTGCATAATAAAAGTACAAAAATGTAAAGTTTTGTTTAGATGAAAACCTAGTGACGGTTCGACTTCAAAAGGCGGATCCTCCTAGCTTGCCTTGTGATTCCGACAGAGTTCCGTTACCGTGGCTGGTTCTGTGGCTAATCCGGCAGGGTTCCGTTACTACTTGCTGGTCCTGCGGCTAATCGTGGGCCCAGGACTTGTGTTGAAGGTTAGTTGCTGTTTTTGTCTTCGTTTCTCGGGTTTTGCTTAGTTTGGTTTAGTTTTGCTAAAGATGTTTTTCTTTGGATTTTGCAGGCTTGGATCTATTCTTATTTCCCTCGATTGGCACCTAAGACGGTGCGGGCTCTGTCGGTTAGGTTTTCGGCAGAGATCGAGTGGAGACTGGCCCAGGCCAAGAGCACGACGAGTCACTACCCGATGGAAAACGTGCTGGTGAACCAGCTGGGTCTTGAGGATGTAAGCCTCATTCTTACGACTCGTTTTACTTAGTGACCTCTAAGGTTTAGGATTATTGAAATGCTAGTTTTTTTTGTGTAGTTTTTGACCTGTCCTTGGGCCGATTATGAGGGTGTGCCTGGGTACGTGGCAGCGGAGTTGAGGCCTAGGAGCTACATGAGGATGTTTCTTCCTGCGTTGTTTCACCCGGTTTGGTGTCTGGGCGAACGATTGGTGCGTTAGTGCTTATATGATAACTTCAAGGTGTCGGTTGATCCTCCCCGGACCATGTTTAGACCTCTGACTGCCGCAGAGGTCCTCGATGGTAGGGACGGAGAAGGAGGTGATGCACTACTGGTGCCTGGCGCCTCCTATCTATCTCATGTCAGCCAGCGGCTAGCTTGCCACCGCCTCGTGGTGAGAACTTGTTTTTGCTCTAGTGTTCAGTTTGTTTTATGGGTTAGCGTTTATTTGCTCCTTGACCGGTTTGCTTTTCCATTGGCTGGCCGATCCGGCTGACGCTATCCAGCCCCTAGACTTCCCCTTGATGCTGCTTAGGGTAGATGCAGCCGGGGTAGCTTTCACTGAGCCTCTCCCCCTCGTGTTCTGCTGAGGAGATGAACGCCGGGATAGAGTGGCGCGACCGGGTAAGCTTTGGTTTTTGCCTTGGATTTGGGTCCTAAGGGTTAGGTTATATTTGGCTAACTCGTATGGTTTCACCTTTCAGGTTTCGTCTATAATCCCCTAGGATTTCTAATAGAATACAGTGGCGGAAACACTGTAGAAGTGGGATTATAACACACTGTAGCTATGTCTTGATTAAATAAAAATGGTAAGTCAATACATAAGCCATAAAATAAAAATGGCTACAAAATAAAATAAATCAAATAAAATCCATAAAAAGGGTTTTTAACAATCCATAATACAGTGATCTTATTAAAACAAGCAGGATCCATAACTGCTCGCTAGCCCACCCGAAGGGAAACACATAAACCTGCCATGTTAAAACATAACAGCCACAATCAGTTGGGAGCAACGTCAACGTTCTCCCAGCCGCATAACAGGATTTTAAAACTGTAATTACTATTATAGGAAAAATAGTAAAAACGGAAAACAGTAAAACATTATAATGAAAATAAGTTTTCAGTGAAAAACTTCACGTATCGAAACAATATAATAAAAATGAGTTTTACGGAAAAAACGTAAAACATTTGCCAACCTGCAAATCAAAATTATATCGATAATAATAAAAATATTCAAAATGGCGTTATGGATAGGAGTAGTGATGAATGCTACACTTCCACTAGGAGAATACTAAAAACTAGCTTCGAGAACTTAGTTCAAACAAATCAAACTTCGGTCTCTAACTAGGCTATTCAACCATAATAGAGCGGCGACTTATAAATGCGTGGCCCTAGTTTAAGATAATGCACACCCCTCCTGGGATTACCTGTCACCCAGTTCAACTTATGACGGCGACTTACTGCGAGGCCTAAGCTTAAGGTCAAAATGTACAAAACTCCCGGGATACCTGTCACCCGGTTCAACAACCAATGTACCGATTCCTGATACACTAGCCTTATAGTTGATGGCAAACCGTAAACCCTAGAATATATTAATCTAACCTCACACTTGTCCTTATTCCATAACTCCAAAACAAAGCCATTATCGATATTCAAAAGATATAAACATTATAAATAATCTTTATTATTATATAAAAGATGAGACCAACGCAGCCTACGTGGCGCAGTCTCATCTTTCTATTTACTCTTCCAAGCTTTCTCAGAGCTTCAACTAATTACACCCTAAATTATACTACAATTGCAGATTTAGTCCAAGAACTTTTTAATTAATTGCTTATTAATCCCTAAGTTTTTACTTTTCATATAAGACACAAAAAAAATGAATCTTAACTTAATCACGAGAAATTTTATTTATTTTTATTAGTTTAAGTTAAAATAAAAAATGTTTCTTTCCAATCCATTAAAAAAAAAATATAAATTTCAAAATTTCAAAATGTTAATGATGTTAAAATTAAGTCTTCAAATTTACGTAATTATTATTATTATTATTATTATTATTATTATTATTATTATTATTATTATTATTATTATTATTATTATTATTATTATTATTATTTTTAATTTTTTTTAATTTTTTTTAATTATTTTTTTTTAATTTTTTTTTTTCAAGAATTTAGATCTCTTATTCCTCCATAAAGGGTAGAAACAATGAGAACAAAACTTACAATGATATCCCAAACTTTTGCTAAAGCAAAATCCATCACTAACAACCAAACAAACTACCAATAAGAAATCAAATTACTAGACTTGAAACTGGTGTAGATTATACTTAGAAAACATCCTTGTGCTAACTTCGAATCGGACCTGGTGAAAACATTGTACCATAGTAGATTCTTTCCCTGAGAAAATTCTCGTATTTCTTTCCCTCCAAATGGCATACACCAAAGCACATAAGAGAGCACGTCTACCATCCTTAACCCAAGCAAGCCGGCAAGGAGCAAAGCTTAGGTATCTAGCAATGTCAGATAGTTGAAGCCACTGCCAAGATCTGTTGAACATCCAACTGAGACAAAGATCAACTAGGCTTGAAGAAAAAGGACACTGGAAAAACAGATGGCTGTGCATTTCAGAGCATCTTTTGCACAAAATACACCAGTTAGGGAGGGGGATCCCTCTGTTCTGAAGGACATCAATAGTCGCAAGGTTGCCTTGAAGAGCCAAAGAAGTGATGAATCTATGTCGAGGGGTCACTACATCAGGTTTCAGAGCCTTGTGCCAAGGAACAACATGGCGCTTAATACGAAACCATTCATAAGCTTTCTGAGTACTGAACTTGCTACCTTTAGACCAGGATTGCAAGAGCTGCCGACTGCTTTCTACAGATCCAGTAACTAATAGAATTTCGTCCTTGATTTTAATAATGTTGCGCAAAGTGTCTGAGAAAGCATCTCTAGTGACCAATCTCCAAATAGAACCAGATTGAATCACATAAAGACGAATCCATCGGATCCAAAGACTGGTGCAGTTGCATTCAATTTGCCATAGCCACTTAGCTACCAGCGTTTTATTCCAGGCAAGCACCTCTTTAATGTTGAATCCACCTTCTTTCCAAGGCGCACAAACGCTTACCCAATTCTTGAAGATTAATTTTTTCTGATCAGGCGAGCCTGACCAAAAATAATTCTTGCTGAGCCTCCGAATGGACTTGATAACCGCAATAGGAAGAAGAGCTGTTGCACACCAATAATTAGCTATCCCAAACAAGACCGAGTTGATCAATTGCGCTCGACCAGCAAAAGATAAAGAGCAATTGGACCAGTGCATTACATTGTTCTGGAATTTTGTAAGTAAACTGCTAAAATGCTCCAATGTATTTCTTGAAGCATTCAGGGGTATCCCAAGATAACGGCAAGGGAAAGAGCCTTCATTAAACCCAGATTTTTCCAGGATCAGCCTTCTTACCCCAGCTGCAACACCTCCAAAGTATATATCTGACTTCTCATTGTTGACCTTTAACCCAGAAATATTAGCAAAAAATAGCAAACAATCCTGAACAGCCATTACTGACGGTACATCCCCCCTCATAAAGATCATTAAATCATCAGCAAACACTAGATGATTCAAAGCAAGCTTAGCACATTTTGGATGCCAGGACACATTAGGCTTCAAAGTGACTTTCCTGAGATATCGAGACAGTACTTCCATGCTCAAAACAAAAAGATAAGGCGAAATAGGATCTCCTTGCCTAATACCGCTTTTTCCCTTGAAAAAACCCGTTATCCCTCCATTCAATTTCAGAGAATACCAAGCCCCCTTGACACAGCTCATAATCCAAGCAGTAAACTGAGGTGGAAAATTAAAAGCCTGAAGCATACTCTCAATAAATTCCCATTGCAAGGAGTCAAAGGCTTTCCTAATGTCAATTTTCATAAGACATCTAGGAGTGAGTAACTTCCTCCCATAACCCTTTATTAAAGCCTGAGAAAGACCAATGTTATCATGAATATTTCGCCCAGAAACAAAAGCAGCTTGTTCAGCCCCCACAATAAAAGGCAAAGCAAGTTTCAATCTATTAGCAATAATCTTGGTGATAGTCTTATAAACGGTTGTGCAACAGGAGATAGGCCTATAATCTAGGACACTAGCACATATAGGTTTTTTAGGAATAAGGGATATAAGGGTTGTGTTCGCCTGCTTACCCATCTTGCTAGTTTTGAAGAAATCCATAACTGTAGTAGTAAAATCATCACCCACCACAGACCAAGCAGCTTTGAAGAATTCAGAAGAGAAACCGTCGGGCCCTGGACTCTTGTGAGGACTTATACTGAACAAGGTGTCCTTAATTTCTGCAACTGAAGGAATACCAACAAGAGAATCCCAAAGAGAAAGAGGTACAATATCACCCTGCGATAGGAAAGCCGAATCCAGCTTCTGAACTGGAACTGAAGACCCTAGAAGTGATTCATAGTAATCCACAAAAGCATTCCCAACATCCACAGGCCCTGTAATGTGGATCTTATCTTTATTCATAATAGAGCCAATGAATTGGTTCTCACGACGCTCTTTAATCTTGGCAAAAAAATAGGCAGTAGAACAGCCATTCAGGTTGATGCCATCAACCTTAGCTCGCTGGTGCAAAATACTGAGTTCATCCTTTCTTAGTTGCTTGTACTTGAGCAAGAGATCAGCCTCTTTAAGAATAAGATCCTCAGAGAGAGGAGACTCTTGTAAGTCAGTTTGACATGCCTTCAAATCTCTTTCAGCAGCAACAATACGATGTGTAATGTAAGAATAAGACTTTCTATGCATATCAGTAAGACCTTTCTTGGTTTCCTTAAGTCTAGCAAAAAGCTTGAAACTGGGAGTACCAGCAGATCTAATAGACCAAGCAGCAGCAACAGTGTCTAAAAACCTCCCATTATTTATCCAGCAATTTAGAAAACTGAACCGAGGAACATGCTTAATCTCAGCAAAAACAGTAACCAATACAGGAGAATGGTCTGACAGACCCGATGGGAGGCAAACTGCAGAGGAGTTTGGGAAAGCATTCATCCAAGATTGGTTAATAAGAGCCCTATCCAATCTTGACCAAACCCTAGTTTGCACCTCATGCTTATTAGTCCAGGTCATCAAGCAGCCCGTAGTAGATATTTCATCTAATGCACAAAGATTGATACAAGAATTGAAATCCATCATTTCTGCTAAAATAGGGGGAGTATTACTGATCTTTTCCTCCGCAGATCTAACAACATTAAAATCACCCATAACCATCCAGGGGCAAGTCTGGTTTGCTATAGAATTCAGACTATTCCAAAGAAGCAATCTCTCCTGAGCCTCATTGCTACCATACACCATAGTAACCTCCATCTGACTGTTAGTAGCATAATGACAGATCTTACAATGAATAAGCTGAGCTGTAGTATGTAGAATCTCAACCGAAACAGTTGACACCTTCCAAACCACCCAAATTCGCCCATTATAATGACTAGAGTAGTTACATTCAGCTCGATAACCAGCAAAATATTTACTAATCACTTTTCTAGCTTTATGTTTCTTAATTCTGGTTTCTAGGATACCAAAAACATCAATTCTCTTATCCCTCAAGAATTTAGCAATATCAACAATCTTTAAAGGGTCATTTCCACCTCTCACATTCCAAGAGGAAATAATCATTTATCAGGTGGAATAGGTTCAGCCACCACCCCTACGCCATTTACCATGGCAACATGTTGCTGAGACTCACTTTCTAGATGCATTACAGCCTGTGGTTTGATGCGGGAAAGAGATAGATAGGAAGAATTCAACTCCTTTTCATCTCCACACACTACATCAACCACATCTGAGGTACCACCTAGTGAATCCTCATCGTCAGCCTCCAAATTCTCAATTGCAGCAAATCTATTAGAAAGAAAATCCAACTTAATGTTAGGATCATTAATTTTCTTGTTTGCTGGACTCACATAGCCTTTTTTCTTATTAACCTCCAAAAATTCTTGAACCTTTGGATCTAGTATGCTTTTTGAGTGCATTACAGGCAAGTCAGTAGAGATTCCTGGGTGCACAGGTTGAGTATAGCCAGCCTCAGACCCTGCCGCCAAGAGTGTCCCTGTCTGACATCCTGAGGTACCACCTAGCATATCAGCATTCTCACCAGAAGTTTTAACAGGAACATACACTTTCTTCTTCTTCTTCTTATTATTATTATTATTATTATTATTATTATTATTATTATTATTATTATTATTATTATTATTATTATTATTATTATTATTATTATTATTATTATTATTATTATTATTATTATTATTATTATTATTATTATTATTATTATTATCATCATCATCATCATCATCATCATTATGGATTTAAATTACGTATTATCATCATTAAAAACTTAACGATGTCAAAATAATAAATATTTTAACATCAGTAATAAAATTTTAAAATCCCATAATTTTACAAAACTATAAATTATACTAACTAATACTCCGTAAGTGATAAAATTATAAATCTTACTAATGATGCGCTACCATAAATTATAAAAATTTGATCGTAATTTGTCAAAATTACGTTGATCAATCATATTAAAATCCGGTAATTAGGGCAAGTATTACCATAAAATCAATTTTTTTTTAATCCTTTCCAAGTGAACTTTTTCAAACATACGCAATCTTTCAAACTTTCCTAAAGTTACGTAATAACAAAGTTACGTAATCAAACATTAATGACTTTTTTAATCATAATCAGTCGTATCTTTTCAATTTAAGATATGTTTTTAAATTGATGCATAAATGAACGACAATTACGTTTTAATTGATTCAAAATTGATTCAAAATATTTTGAGAATCTCGGGTGTAACACATATATGTAAAAAAAAACTATACGATATTTGGAGATTAGATGAGATTGCAACGAGATTTTAGCAAATTATTTGTGTAATTACACCCAAATTTTAAAATTTTAAAACTTCCAAATGTAATCACAAAATACTTCGTAAGCAGCAATATAATTTCCAAATTTGAATCGTAATATCTTTCAAATTTCGAAATCAGCCATATATTATGGTTTTTTTTTGTTTATAAGTTTCCCTATTCTCAGAAATCGACCAATAGTACATTCAGAAGTTTTCAATAGCACATTTTGAAATCTGACTTTATTTCCATTTTCAATTGCATATTTAGATATATGAGTTTAGTTTTTATGAATTTATTGATATGACATCAATTGAATGTTTAAAAATCTGACATTTTTTCCAGCTAGAAGAAATAAGAGAGAAGTGGGCAGCAAAAATACGAAGCATCATCACATCGGTCTGATCTGAACACTTCATCTAATTGGTAATTTTTTGATTATGTGTGTGATTGTGATTTTATTTGGTTTTGGTTTCAGATAACTGTGAGATTAAATATCTGAGACGGTTTTCAAGTTTTTCTGAGATAATTTGTATATTTATGATTTTAGGGATTTTCAATTTTTGATGAAAATTTGATGCGCTACCATAAATTATCGAAGGTAAAAAATTGCAGATTTATTCATAAGCTTTGATCTTTATTTGAATTAGGTTTTGCTGAAGTTGTAGACCTATTTGAGATTCTTTGGTTTTGATACAGAATTGGATATAAACTCTTACAAGATTCGAGCCTTGAGGTAGAGAATTTAATTCATTTGTTACAAACTCCAATTTACAATCTTACTGACCATGTTGCATTTACCGAAACAGTTGTTACATGTTTGATCTCAAAAATTCACTTAGAACAATTTTAAAATTATCTACGATTTGCAATTTTTTTCATTTTACGGTTTGTCCATTGAGAATATACAAACATATTGTGATGAGTAACGAAACATTATATGCGAAATTTGATTACATGTTTATTTCTCATTTTAATTTCAAATTTTAATATATTTTTGTTAATTAAATCATTAGTTTTATTCATCTGTTTTCCCATGTTCCCATGTTTCAAATTTCAATTTCAAAGTCTCCATCTTTACCTCTATCTCTATTTCATCTTTCAAACTTCCATTCATTTTGAACATAAAACTTACATTTTGTGAGTTGAACAAGGAATATGTTATTCTTTTGGCAATATATTAAATAATGTCATCATTTTGGTTGTTAATGGATTCTTTAATTTTAATGTGATTATTTGGGCTAATTTGAAATAGGTATGAGAATTAAGAGAGGAAGGGGTACAAACAGCGAACCAGTGGTCGAAATAGTGGTGGATCCAACATGGAAGATGAAGATGGGTGAGGATGGAGAATTGAAGAAGAAAAGTAGAAGGCATGGGTTATCGAAACATTCTTAGTATTTCTTAAATGTCACGGGTACTATTTTAAGTCAAATCTTTTCGAGCTTTAAAATTTTAAAATTCAATCCCAACAGAAACCCGGTAAAATTATTCATTTTATTTTATTTTCACTTAATAATATAAGTAGTAGTTAAAATAAATTTGTGTAAAATTGTCGCAATGTAATTTTTTTATTTAATTAGTACGAGTAGTTGCTAATTTGTAATCTTAATTAGTAATTTTTGCCGACTTTATATAGTATTTGATCATACAACCCCGTGATTTTATCACGGGTGTTACACCAGTATGGAGAGAAAAGGAGTAACCATTATATTCTAAAAGAGAAAACTTTCTATTTTTAGAAACTTTACAAAAATAGAATCATATCAAAATAGCGAAAATATTAGTTTATACTAATTCAACATTTTAGTAAACGATATAGATTTATAAAACTAATACTTTCGGCCTTAACGATATTAATTTCTAAAACGAGAACAATTGGGTTTATGAAATTATTAAAATATCGTACAAGTGTTATGAAATGATTAAAAATGTCTTACGCATTTTAATACTACTAATCAGGGTGTTTCCAAAAGTTATAAAGCTATAATTCCCTAATTATTATTAGTTTCGCCAATAAAATTATAAATAGGATTTTACGACAAATATAAAATTAAATATTTGAACGTCTTTATTTAATTAAACCAACAAATATATTTAGAGTATGTTAAGGGATGATTTAACTCTTAAAGTTTTAGATTTAAATATTTTCAAAATAGCTGGAAAAATAAATCTTTTAGGTAAGACGAAGCATTTTAACGATAAATCGTAATTTGTCCAAAATCAATACTTATTAATTAAAGACTTTAATAAATAGTACAAAAATTACGTAAAATAGATAAAAATATATTTATGGACATTCTGTCCAGAAAAAAAAATTCCAGAATGCTTAGTCTCGGTTTCTAAAGGGTTTTCTCGTTAATCGTCTAATCTAAACAATAACGATTAATAAAAATAGTAATTACAAAACGATTTAAGTATTAATGTCCAAAAATTATTATTAAACTTAAAAATCATCATTTTCCAGAATATACTAATTTTCCAGATTTTCCAAAGTTCCAGATTTACCAAATTCCAATAAAACCGTCATTTAAAACCCGTTTTCACAATTAACGATTCCATTAATAAAACTTATCGTCCTAACATTTTATTAAAGCACTAAAAATCATAAAATTACATTTTATTATGAAATCATCAAAATCATTTTTTTTTTCAGATTTAATCCAAAGACTTGAAATTGAGAATTTAAACAACAAACGCGGTTTTAACGATAAACGATGATTTAAAGTGATTAATTAATTCATCCACTTAAAAATTCCAAAAATTTATGAAAAAAATCAGAAACTTATATTTTACCAGAAAGTTTCACCACGTTAAAAATCAGATTAAAATAAAATTTTTAAGTACTAGAACTAAAAATCGGTTTTTAATCGTTTTTGTCCGATAACGGTAACAATTCAATAATCGATATCAAAAATATCATAAAAATACCAAATTATTAAAAATCACCAAAATTCTCATTTTTACAGAATAAAATCATATATTACAAGTTTAGGCCGAATATTACGATTTTACAAATTAATATGACGATTTAATCGTTAATCTCGTAAAAGCGATAAAAATTACCGAAACATGCAAATTTCCAACTTTTAAAATTTTTCCAGATTATATGACATACATATATTGTCAAAAATAAAATTATAATTATATACACGCAATTACACAAACAAAATCAAGTAATACCGAGTAACACTGACGTTATCAAGAGATAATATACTCATCGGTCTCGGGATCGTCCAGAAATCCTTAATACACGAAAATCATGGCAGAAAAATACCTTGAGAAAAACTAAGAAAAACAAGGAGAATAACGATCGAAAACAACATCGATTATTACCTTAACGGAAGGATTGCAATGACGATAAAAATGAGACGATTGTGACTCGAATTGGAGCAAGAATCAGTGTAGGACTGCTGGAGGATGTCACGTTTTTTGAGGGAATTGAAAGAGTATTTTTTTTTTTTGTTTATGAGAGAAATGAATGTAAGAAAGAAATGGATGGTTTCTAAGCATAAATGAAGATAAATTTTGATGAAAACTATGTAGAAATATACCAAATGACCAGCCAAAATAGTGATAGGTGGGAGAATGAAAGTTTGATCATAATGTATCAAATAAATGAAAAGAAAAGAATTACGTAATTACGTTTTAACGTAATAAAATGAAACGTAAAGATGAAAACGTAGTAAACGTGCGACAAGGAGATGGGTTGGTCCAAAACATGGGGAAACGGTCCCGAATAATTTGTAAGTTGATGAAAAGAAGAATCGTAAAATCGTTAAAGGTATTTCAAAGCAATTCGAGTAAACCGCGCGTTGGAAAATAATTATTTACGAACTTCGTAATAAAAATCATAAATGGCTTGTTTTTAGTAAGTAGAAATATTTCTTAGTTGAAAATTTTATATAAATGTATTTAAACATTTTTAGGAAGAGAAATAACTTAAATCCAAGCTTAAAAAACGTTAATTCGTAGAGAAATAGAATTCCTCGCGGAAAATAAATAGTTTACGAGGAAAATCAAATAAATGGATTTAAAAGAATTAAAAATCTTTTAAAATATAAATAAATATCATTAAAATCAAAAATAAAAATAAAGCTTGGAAAAAATGGAGAAACATAAGGCCAAAATTTGACAGAGTTATGACGAAGTCATAACGGAAAGAATAAAACGCCAGAAAAATGGCGGGTGTTTCATCGTTAGCTTGCCATCAGTTGATGTGGCAGGCTGCCAACTGTTTCCGGGCCTATGCATCGAGAGTCTCCCGTGATACTTTGGGTCCTCGATCGGCGAGTATGTGTACCCACGTTTGGTTTTCTAGGCTGTTTGCGTGTTTTCCTAAGGCCTAGGTGTATTTGCAGGATTCCCGGGACATGGTGTGGCAGTTAAAGACTCGGGTGACCGAGCTCGAGGCGGAGGTGGCCGATGCGAGACAACTCCTGCAATCTCGGGGTGACGAGATTGCCCGACATAAGGAGCGGTTGGCTCGGTATCAGGGTGAGACCTCAACGCAGGGCGAGGTTAGGCAAGGGGTTGAGATGGAGAGGGAGGTTGAGGTTGAGGCTGAAGGCCATGTCACGGGTGCTACCGAGGACGTTGGCGGGATTCTCGAGACGACTACCTTGGACATATTGTCGGGGATGGATGGTAGTGAGTATTCTACCTTCGTTTTGGAGGACTTAGGTTTGATGACAACATCAGTGAGTTCTTGATAGGTATAGGCATGTCTTCTAGGGGTCCTCCCTACTTTATGAACTCGATTTGTATATGGATTTGTATATTTTGTATATTCTTAAGACTTTTGTGTTTGGATTGATTAGTTTAGTCTTGCATTATTGTTTTGTGAAATGATAGCATAAACTGACAAGTAATCATTTCAAGTTTGTTTCGTTTGCGATTTCGTCATAGTTTAGGAAGTTTTAAGTGCGTTAGGGTTGCATGAGAATACGAAAACGGTTTTTTGGATTTTTCTGAAATGTGTTAGTTTGAGCCGGGAATCGGATCAGATAGTACGTCGATAAAATGTTTTGACTAGAGACGTGCAAAATGCGAGAAATCAACATGTTTCGACCGAGCGCATTGGGAGACAAGTGTAGTTTCAATATTTTTATCTAAAAAAGGTTAGGCTACTTTTGAAAAAAAAAATTAGACCACTTTTGTATGACAATGCCATATTGGGCTACAGACGCGAATTGACGATGCCGTTAAAGGCTACAACACGCCTAGGTGGGGTAGCTTATCCGCCCCAAAAGAAAAAAAATGAAAAGACGTCTAAGTTCGGTGGGTCCGACGGGTGAAATGTGTTGTCCGCGTGACCTCGTAACTCTTCCGTGGGTTATTTGGTCTTCGGAAAGGGTTTTAGCGACTTTGGGAGGTCGTTCCCAATGTCCGGGGTTGTCAGGTGGTAATTGTGGCGATAACGCGGGGTTGATGTCTTGGTTTTTGGCTTATAGTGGTGCTGGTGTCTTGAGGGACAAACGCCCGAATTTGGGTTGTTGGATTCCGGGTCGCTTGAGCTCAGGCGGCTGGATATTTGGGCGTTTGGGCTTGAGCGGCCCAGATCTTGTTTATGGAAATTTTCGTAGTTTCCTAATCGTTGTTGGTTTAGGGCTATATATGCGGGTTATGGGTGCTCGTCTTAGAAATACTAAAACACCCACAGTGTATCTATGGCTCCCTTGTTTTATTTGAAGTCATTTCGGGTTTTGGGAATCTTTTGACCGAGTGGGCGGCTTGTTTTAAGAAATGTGATCCCGAGGTTTTTCCAAGCGATGGTTTGTCTGTGGTTATTGTGTTAAGGCAAGTTAAGGTGCAAGATGACTTAAAACAAGGCATGTCTTTGCCTTTCCTAGGGCTCGGGTTTGTCCTCTTTCCGAGGAGCTAGATGCTAAACATGGGTGATCCTCGGTTCGACCGTGTGTGCCTTTGGGAGATGATGCTTTTGTGGAACGGTTTCGTCACTTTTTGGACCTTTTCTCGTTAGAGGAGGCTAATGTTTTCTTCGAGAGAGATGGTATTGACTGAGAGTTTCTATTTAGGACGTTCTCACAGATGGGTTTCCGTGATATTTCATCCCAAGCTTGTAGACGGACTTTCAATATTGCGGTGGCTTGTTACTATCTTTTCGAGCATGCGCTAGTGCATGACAGTTGGGGTAATCCTTGGGTTTTGGATGTTGTAATGGGGATGAACATGGGCGGTCGCCCTGTTCACTCATTTTGGGCGAGCTCATTCTAGGTCTTGACGCTCGTGCCCGGCTGCATCGGGCTCCTTTTCGGGGTTCTAGAATCATTTAGCAGGTATGTGGGATGTTATTTTTGTTGTTGTTGTTTTTTTGAAGCCCACTTTAGTTCCAAGATGCGACATTGTGTTGGGGTTTGTGCAGGTTTAGCTACAAGAAAGGTTCGGCTTGGTTGACCCTCCTCGGTCCATTAAGGGTTATAGCTATAAAGACTTCACGAGCCGCAAGATGGTGCAGGCATTGAGTGCTGGTCATACCGAAGAAGAATGACATTCCTACTTGGACAATAGGCAAGAGGCTACTATCAGGTGGACAGTCCCGTGGTGGCATATTAGAGGGCAAGCCGAGTTTCCTTTCTCGTCCTCTACTCAAGCTATGTTGATATTATCTTTAAGGGATCCGGTTTATATTTATCCGGGTGAGTTGTCAAACCAAATGGGGGTGAGGCCAACCACCTCGGAGATTACTAGGGGTATTCCTGGGCTTGACTCATGGACGGAGAATTCGTTCAGGGAGTTTAAGATGTCTTGGAAACAGAAATTTTCACGTCCCGTTGTTATTGAGAGTGTTCGATCGACCGACATTACCTCCTTCTAGCGGCGGGTTTATGAACACCCATCAGGACAGAGCAAGTCGAACGTTAGGAAGACCACGTGCTAGAGGATAAGGACGCAACTCAAGGAGACGTCATTAATAAGTGCCTGACCAAAAACAACGTTACCGATCCTAGTGCCGTCAGTTCATCTATATGGCCAAGACCGACGAGCCTCGTCTTGAAGGTGCGAGTGATAAGAGAAAGTATAATTGGCTGGGCTCGCCTTTGGCTTGGGTAGTAGAAGCTTGTGTTAGGAGGGGTCGATGGTGAATACCCGAACAAGCACACCCAGATGGCGATGGGAGAAAAAAAAGTTGGACTGGTAGAGCCCAGCCGTTTTGCACTATGTTCTACTAATTGATATTATGTGGCGTATTAGTACTAGTTTTTGTCGTGTTTTGACACGTTGTCATTTTCCGGGGTAGCCGGATTTCAGATGCTTGATGTAAAGGCCTCGACAAAGGCTCGATTTAACTGATTTTTTCTGTTAATGAGGAAGCACATTTATTTTTGTATTTATTATTTTCATCATTTTTGTTTTGTCGTGGCTCGCAACTCGATTCTTCATTTTACCCGAAGCGCCCTTTCGGGTTTTCAATCCTTCATCGGCTCACCTTTTGTTTTGTTTTTTTTTCGACGGCTCGCAACTCGTTTCTTCCTTTCGCCCGGAGTGCCCTTGCGTGTTTTTACTCCGCCCTCGGCTCGTCATTTTTTTTACGACGGCTCGCAACTCGTTTTTTCATTTTGCCCGGAGCGCCCTTTCGGGTTTTCACTCCGTCCTCGGCTCGTCGTTTGTGCTTCGTCATTGGAATCACTCATTAATCGGAACGCAGAAAAAAAAGGTTCCGGTTTGTATGCGAATTGAGTAATCGATCTTGTCATTTTTGTTGGTTGTACCTGGGGAAGGGTTGCTTACGTATCCGTGTTTGAACAGAATCAAACCATGTTCGTAATTCTTTTAGATGTGAGTGATTTTGCTTTAGAATCGTTATGTCAATTATCGATGCGAATTTTTTTTTTCCAAAACGTTTTGCGTTGGTTTTCACCCTAGGTCAGAGATCAGGATGGGGTTGTTGGGATGTTTAGGGGTAGTATCGCTTGAGTTTGTCCATGTTGGTTGGGGTTGAGAACTCTTGACCGTCTAGGTCGGTAAGGATTACGGCGCCCTCCCGAGAGTATTTTCTTGACGAGGTAGGGGCCCGCCCAATTTGGTTTAAACTTCCCTCTGGGGTCGACGGGAAGGGGTACTCTAATTGATTTGACAACTAAGTCTCCCTCATGTATGTTTCGGGATTTGACTCGTTTGTTAAAGGCTCGTCGTATACGTTGTTGGTAGGCCTGCACGTTGGACAGTGCGTGTATTCTACGCTCATTTAGGAGTACTAGCTCATCGTAACGTTTTTGGTTCTCCATTCCTCTTCGGGGATGCCGCTTTTGGCTAGTATCCTTAGTGAGGGTATCTCTAACTCTATGGGTTGCACGGCTTCGGAGCCGTAGGTTAGGTAGTAAGGCGTTGCTCCGGTGGGTGTTCGGTATCCCCATAATGCAAAGGGTATTTTGTTTGGCCAATCCCGATAGTTGTCTATCATTTCTTGAGGATCGTGGTAATGGTTTTGTTTGCTGCCTCCACGGCCCCGTTTGTCTGAGGTCTATAAGGTAAGGATTTGTGTCTTTGGATTTTGTATTTGTCTAAGAGTCTTTTGGTGTCGGCCCTGAAATGAGCTCCCTGGTCACTAATGATTTCGAGAGGTATGCCATATCGGCAAATGATGTTACTTTGTAGGAATTTGACTACTTGTTTAAAGGTTAGTACAGTGTAAGAGGTGGGTTCTACCTATTTGGTAAAGTAATTGACGACCACTAGTATAAAACAGTGTTCGCCGGTCTTGGTTGGGTGTATCTTCCCTATGATGTCAATTCCCTAGGTGGAGAAGGGCCATGGTGTTGTTGTGGTGTGGATTGGGTATGGTGGTAGGTGTTGGCGAATATTTGGCAATTGTGACAGTGGCGGACGTGATGCCGACAATCTGCCTCCAGTGTAACCCAGTAATAACCTAGTCTCATTATTTTTCGGGCTAATAGGTGTGCGCTCATATGGGATCCGCATTCCCCGTCATGTACCTCTTCCATGACTCTCTCGGATTGGGTTTTGTATATGCACCTAAGGAGTATTCCTTGTGGGGTTCGTTTGTACAGTAGTCCTTGGTTTAGAACGTAATGGGCGGCTTGTATTCGTAAGGCTCTTTTGTTTTTGGTGTTTGTGTTGGGAGGATATGATCCATCGGTTTTGAAGTCTAGGATCGCTTTGTACCAGGGTTCTTCGGGGGTGTCGTCGGTTTCAAGGTTGTGGATGTGGACTGGTTTTTCACTCCTTTCTACGCAGATAGGAATAGAGAAGAGGTTGTCGGGCATGTTTATTACTGAAGCTATCTCGGATAGGGCATCAGCGAATTGGTTTTCTTCGCGGGGTATGTGTACGAAGTCGATTTCGGTGAATTCCCGGGATATTGTGTTTTCGGTTTGGTACGGGGATAGGCTTTGGCTATAGACTTTCCAGGTGCCTGTGGTTTGGTTGACTACTAGGGACGAATCTCCGTGTACTCTAAGGTTTTTAACTCCTAGAGTTACGGTGGCTTTTAGCCCTATTAGGCAGGCTTCGTGTTCGGCTGCGTTGTTGGTAACTGGGAAGTCTAGTTTGACTGATATGGGTGTATGGTCACTTATTGGTTATTGGTGTGTTGTTGTTTGGTTAGGGGGTCAGTTCTGGGTTGAACTTAGGGTAGTTGTTCTCGATCTCTTTTTAGGGTGAAGTTATACTGGGCCGTTTGTTGTAGCCCTTACGCTTTAGTTAATTGTTATCGATAAATGACATAGTATCGAGTTTCAAGCGATAAAGTATGTTATTAAAAAGAAATCAAGCGATTGTCGAGGCATATTCGTAAAAAAAACTGTTATTTTAGGGGGGGTGGAGGTAGAGGACAGGTCCCCTCGCACCTTCCGGACTTGACAGGAAAAAAGTTTATTATTATTATTAAGTCTGGCCCTATAAACACACTACACTCTAACTAAGACCGACTTCACACGCCCCTAGAAGAACCTCCATTGGTTGGACTCTCGGTGCTCATGCGGGTCACCCCTTTGATGGGCTTGGTATCGAGAGCTAGTCCTCCTTCGAAGACACCCTACGGGGACGTAGACCCCCTTATCGATCAAATTTTGCACCTCATGCTTGAGCTCAGTGCACATTTGGGTCTCGTGTCCCCGTCCCTGATGGTATAGACAATAAGCGTTTGGATTCCAAGCCGCCCCCCTTTTTTCTATGGGCGGGTCTAGAGTAGGTCCTATTGGCCATAACAACCAGGCCTCTTGTAGATTCCCGAGGGCTTCAGCATAGGACTCTCCTAACTCGGTGAATTGCCTAAAGGTTCGACGAAGAGTCGTGGGTTCGGTGGGAAGTGCGAGCCTGGCGTACTCGACATACGGGTCTCCACTGAGTACCAACTCCCGGCCTATCAGTCTCTCATAGGGTTTCCTCTCGGAACCCTCCAGGGTCTCGAGACGACGCCTGACATCGTCGATGGAGGAGGAAATTGATGATACTAGCCCTAGGACGCCATGGACTACGTTCGTGAAGGCGTTGAGTTGGTCGATGCTATTTTCATTGTCGTTTGATGCCATTTCTGAGTCTGCGGCATAGAACACAAATATGAGGCTGGGTCCATCAGACGGCTTAGAGACTCGAGGAATGCTCTTAATCGAGCAACGCAGAGATGAGACCCTTGATTTGCGCGTGTTTGCGGTCATTGGTTTAGGGACTCCGGTGCTTTAGACTCTTAGTGTATTCGGCAAAGCGCCTAATGAACTTATGCCTCTGGGACGAGACGATTTGACACAAATCTCGGAGGTGAGATTTAAAGAGGACTTCTCGGGATGAGACGACCCAAAATGTAAAACCTCGAACAGAGGTGACCCTAGTAACTAACACAGATAGTTAATCACATGGTTGTACGACGTAAGAAATTGATCGCGATCCCAGCTCGGGATCAAAGAGTTTGGATATTTTTTGAAAATGATCTGGTTTTTGTAAATAAAACCTTTTCTTTCAAAAGGTAGGGTTTGTAAAATTGGTGTTATAATGGTGTAGTGACATTGTTTGTGACGTGAAAATGCGTAGCTACGTGCGCATTGACAACTCGATGATAGCAAAAGTGTAAGTGCTGGCTTTGCGAGAAGCGCGGTTCTTAAGGGAACCGGTTTTGAAAATGATAATGTTGTGCTTTTATCGAGACTATTATTAATTAATTAGCTCGATATGTGCGGTGGAGATGGTGTTCGTGATAGAACGTGATATCCGTGACGGTGCCTTAAAGATGTGACTAAATCCTTATTACAGAATTTAGGTGGTGAAAGTGCCTCCCTTTTTTTTAGAAAAACTTTTAAAATGTGTGACCCACGCTTATCGTATCCATTAACTGGCATTTCGACGATGGGGATGATGCATTATGAAAAGTATTTTGAGGGTATAATCGTTTTGGTTTTCTCGACTTCATTGGTTGAAGTTTCGGTTGTGTTAACGGTTTGTGCAAGAAAACGTTTTTTTTTTAATAAAATGTAACAGTTTAGGGTACCTTGATCCCATTAGTTGGGAGTTTGGTGACATTAACGGTCTTTGTTGTTGTTTGGAAAAAACGACGAGTTTTACTTTGGCCAAGGTGATGGCGCTCAAAAGGATATTTTGAAAGTAGTGAGCGTAAAATTTGTCGTGATGACGGTGTTTAAAAGACTTTTGAAAATAATTCTAATTTGGCCGGAGTATCGGCGCTAAAAAGGCATGTAACACCCGTAAAAGTTTAATTCTGTTATCCGTCTCGTTGCTATTTAATCGACTCTTTCGAGTCTTGTTATTTTATCCATCTTGGATCCGACCTTCATAAAAAGGTTTTAATAATTTTATCTTTGTTCGAAAACCCATTTTTGATTACCTCGTTGGCAAATTTTTAATCAATCTCGAGAAATTGCTATTTAATATTTTTCTTCGCGATTTCGTAAATAATTATTTTTGAAACGTAATTTCAAATACTACTTTCTCGTAATCACGTTCTTATACGATTTCCGTCTTCTTATTTTTTTTAAGTGATCCATTTACGATTTTAAGCGCGAATCCGGCTCAGATTGTAGTAGACCCGACCGTTTCCGTCATCGGACTGAGATATTTTCGGAGTCGGTTGAGAAAGTCAAAACCGACTCCTCTATTTCCTCCTATTTCCTGTTGCACGTTACCCTTATACCTCTTTTTGCAGTTACGTTCTCCCCAACTCTTTTTAAACCTCCAACACTGTATCCACTTCTCATCTTTTAAAAAAAAGGCAAATTGAACGTATAACCTCTACAAAAAAAAGGGCAATTGAGCATACAACAACACAGTAATTTGTTCTTCAGTATTTTTCTCCATTCCGATCATTCTCTTCATTCCGATTCATTCTAATTCGAAGGGTAATCATCAATTCTTAATTCCTTCTTCCTAGTTCTCGATTTATGATACTAATAAGGGTCTTGTACCTTGTTTATAATTTTTTAGGCTTTCGAGACAACCCCGAGGAGGACGAGTACATTATTGACTCAGATCTCGATTAAGGTAAAATCGACGATCTCGGTATTGCTGATATTTTTGTCGTAGTTACATGTATAGAATTTATATTTTTGTTTGGCTATTAGTATGTCAATATTTCTTGTAAAAGTGTTAGAATCGTTAATTTTCAATTATTTCGTTGTTGCCTTCGTTTTTACGAGATTATTGCATAAATCGTTATATTAGTAATTAAATCATAATATTTGGCCGATACACTAATATAATTATAAAGTTTCTGAAAAAAAATTGTACAGATTTCGAAATTTTAGAGTCGTTTAATTGTTTTTTAACAGATTTCGTACAAAATCGATTTAAAACCGATTTAATGTTCAAATGCCTAAATTACGTATTTAAATCTGAAATTATTTGTGTAGGTACATTCTGACTAAATTTAATTTTCTGGAAATTTTCGTAATTTTTCGAATTTTATAGGGGGCTGAAATAATTAATAGTCCTAAAACACCGTTTTATCGTTAAACCGAATATCCCTTTTAATTTCTGATTTTTATTTTTAATTCTCGATTCGAAATAAAGTTTCTGATATTTTCTAATAAAATACTTATTTTCGTGACTTTCGGGATTTAATAAAATAAAAAGAGCGATAAATCGTTATTTAACCTTTTAAAACGAAATCGATGATTAAAAGACGGTTTTTACTATTTTTTTTAAATTCTGGAATTTTCATTTTTTTTAAAAATTGAAAAGTTTCTGGAAAATTTTGATTTCCTTCATAATTTATGATTTTTGGACATCCGCGCACAAATCGTTTTGTATTTAGCTTTTATTTTAATCGTTAACGTTTAATTAGCGCGTTTTCCGTAAAAGCCTTTAAAACCGGTTTCCAGATTTTGAAAAAAATATTTTCTGGACAGATTGTCTAAATATTAGTTTTAATTATTTATCGTAATTTTTACACTATTTTTCTAAGCTTTTAAATGGTAGAACCAATTTTTAAGCAAAATCGTGAATTATCTCGTTAAAATGCGATTTTAAAGCAATTTATTTATTTTTCCAGCAACTTAGAACATTCTCAAAATTTAACCGTTTCATATTAACTCACCCCTTATGTTATTCAAAAATGATTTTAAATGTTTAATAAAATAAAGAAGGTTAAGTAAATTACTTTTATAAAGATATGATTGTCGTAAAACATTATTTTATGCTCGTCCATTGAAACTAATAATAATTAGGAAATTTTAGTTTTATATATTTTCGAAACACCCTAATTCATAATAATAATACGTTTGTGAAATATTTCGATAATTCTTATAAATAATTTATACTCGATTTAGAACATAATAATTGTTAAGGCCAAAAGTAGTAGTTTGCGAAATTAATAATATTTACTTTATAGTTAGAGTAAATTACTATTCTTGATATTTTTCTATAACACTATTTTCTTCATATTGTTATTCCGAGAAAATTTCCTAAAATAGAGAGTTTTCTAAAATAGAAAGTTTCCCAAATTAGAAAGTTTCCCAAATTAGAAAGTTTCCTTTTTAGAACGTTTTGATAATCCTATCCAATTACGACAACGGCTTTGTTTTGGAGTTATGGAATAAGGACAAGTGTACGGGTAGAGTAATACAGTCTAGGGTATACGTTTTTGCCATCAACTATAAAACTGGTGTGTCTATGTTGAGACACATTGGTCGTTGAACTGAGCATGATTTGTGTTCAGGAGTGTGTATATTTTGACCTTAAACTTAGATATCGCATCGTGTAAGTCGCCGTCGGGTTGAACTGGATTACGGTTGGTGTCCAGGAGGGGTGTACATTACTTAAGCCATGACCTCGCTGCACGCAGTCCTGTTATAGTTGAGTTGCCTAGTTAGAGACCGAAGTCTAATCTGTTTTGACTAAATTCTCGAACCTAGTTTAGTATGATCCTGGTGAAAGTCTATTCTGTTACACTGATTGATTTCCATAACGCCGTTATTATTATTGATTGACATTGATTTGCAGGTTGACAATCATTTCGAATTATTTTACCGTATCATTTTAAATGTTTTCCATTTTTCAACTATTTTGATATAATAATAACTACGCTTTGATATCATGTAATATGGCTGGGAGAACGTCTTCGTTACTCCTCACTGAATTGTGGTTGTTATGTTTATAACATGGCAGGTACTATATGTTCGGGTTTGTGTGGGCTAGCGAGCGGCATTTGGTCTTACGTCGTGAATTTATTTTCATATTTTTGGTTTGAATGTTAAACATTTTTGAGGATTTTAATTTTTGCCCTTTTTATATAAAGTGGCAGTTGTATTGACTTACCTTAAGTTAATAAAGTTTAGTTTTCTGTGTGTTAATCCCAACTCGACAGTCATTCCGCCACTGTTTTGCATTAGAATTTGTAGGGGATTACAGTTGGTATCAGAGCATCGTTGCTCCCGACGCTCACACATGATTTTAGGAAAAATATCAGTAAATGATTTAAACATTAAATAAGATATTCGTGAGAGATGGGTAGAAACCAAAATAAGGACTTACTTGTTAAGTTTATATGTTCCTGAACTCAATGATTAGCATTGATTATGTGTTTCTTTTATGGTTGAAGATGAACGGCCGAACGAACCAGAATGATATCAATAATGCGATGCTCAACAACCTGAATTCGATAACGCAAACGCTCCAAGGATTGACCAACATGAACGCAAATAACCAGCGACCCTTTAGCTTCTCGCATGCAGCTGAAGGGATGGCCAAGAGCAAGTTAGAATTTTATGACGGCTCTGTAGACCCTGAAGTCATGAATCGTTGGTTTCGATTGATGGAGAGGCAATTCAGGATTTATTCTGCTCCCGAGGACCAGAAGGTGGGCCTGGCCGTGCTTTACTTATCTGATGAAGTCGATCGATGGTGGACCCTAGTTGGCCCAACTACCTTGCAGACTCCGGGTTTTGGATGGGCTCAATTCAAGATCCTGTTGGAGCGTAGGTTCTATCCCAAGGAGCTAAAGCAGCAAAGAATGAGGGAGTTCAGCAACCTTGTCCAAGGAACCAGCATGACCGTGGCTGAGTACTCGAAACAATTCCATTTCCTGGCGCATTATGCTGAAGGCCTGCTACAAACTGAGAACAATCGAGCCTTTTATTTCAGAGAGGGGCTCAGAGCAGATATTGCGCACAATATTCCAAGAGATTTGGAGACTGTACAAGATATCTGCAATGCCGCGCTGTTTACCGAGTCCTCACTGAAGGAAGTCAAGAAAATGGAGACCACTGCTGCTAGCTATGAGACCATTCCAATCTTCTGGCAACACCTCTTCTTCATCGAAGAAATTTCATTCTTCTGGAGGTCTGAAATATTCCTTCGTTTTCTTTCTTCTTATCTTGTTATATATCAGAATCGCATCATATGTTTTACAGGAAAAAAACCACTCTAACTCCCGATTTCAAGACAAGAAGAGCACGGCCTGCTTCAAATGCAAGAAGGACTTCCACCCGGGCAAGAACTGTGACGGCTCTCCAATTGTCTGTTTCACCTGCAGAGAACCGGGACATATTTCGACCAGATGTCCAAAGAAGGCTGCAACCAGCGATGCTGTCACCACACCTGCTCGAAAGGGGCGCCTATTCTCGATGAGCCGAGCCGACGCTGAGGCTAACCTTGATGTAGTTACGGGTATGTTTACGACCTCTGGTGTTAGTGCCTTTATATTATTTGATACTGGTGCCTCCATATCCGCTTTGCTTCAAAATTATCTCTTATTCCTTCCCAAGCCGAGCCTATTTCTATCATTCTTCCTTCTGGTGAAATCGTTGCTTGTTCTAAAGCATATCAAGTTGTTCCTATTCTTTTTGCCGGTATTATCCTTCCTTCGACTCTTCTCGAGTTTCCTCTGGCAGAGTTCGATGTTATTTTGGGCATGGATTGGTTATCCCACTATGATGCAAGATTTCAGTGCCGAGACCAGAAGATTTTTCTGAAGACTCTTAGTGGTTGTCGTATTACTTATCGTGGTGGTCGACGCCAGAAGGGTATCAAGATCATTTATGCTATGAAAGCTATTCGTTTGTAGAGAAAGGTTGCCAAGCATTTTTATGTACGGTGACTGTAACTGCAGAATTACCCAAACTTGAGGAAGTACGCATAGTCAGTGAATATGCAGATGTATTTCTCGAGGAATTACCTGGTATTCCTCCTGAGCGAGATGTAGAATTCACCATCGAGCTCGTACCAGGTACTGGCCCTATTGCCAAGGCTCCTTATAGAATGGCTCCAGCTGAGTTGCAAGAATTGCGTAAACAGTTGGATGATATGATTGAGAAGGACTTCATTCATCCTAGTTCATTTCATTGGGGCGCTCTTGTACTGTTTGTAAAGAATAAAGACGGTACTATGCGCCTATGTATTGACTATCGTGACCTTAACAAGGTTACGATCAAGAACAAATATCCCTTGCCCAGAATCGATGATCTCTTCGATCAACTTAAGGGCGCTTATGTATTTTCCAAGATCGATCTCAGATCGGGTTATCATCAAATCCCTGTCCGTGAATCAGACATTCCTAAGACGACATTCAATTCGAGGTATGGACACTATGAGTTCAAGGTTATGCCTTTTGGACTGACCAATGCTCCTGCAGTATTCATGGATCAGATGAACCGAACGTTCCGGGAGTATCTAGACCAGTGTGTTTTTGTCTTTATTGACGACATCCTAATCTATTCCAAGTCCGAGGCTGAGCATTTCGAGCATCTTAAGATCATTCTTAGCATCCTACGAGATCAAAAGTGGTATGCTAAGTTCTCCAAGTGTGAATTCTAGCTCTCTGAAGTGGCTTTCCTGGGTCATGTCATTGCTAAGGACGGTATTAAAGTGGACCCGGCTAAGATTTTCGCTATCAAGAACTGGACAAGTCCGAAAGATGTTGGTGAGATTCGAAGTTTATTAGGTCTTGCTGGATATTACCGAAGATTCGTTCAAGATTTCTCTAAGGTGGCCCGTCCTACGACTCAGTTGCGTAAGAAAGAGTCTAAGTTCCTATGGAACCAGGCCTGTGAAGATACTTTCTCCGAGATTAAGAGACGGCTTACTACTGCTCCAGTTTTGACCCTACCTGAGGAAGGCGTTAACTTTGAAGTTTATTGTGACGCTTCTAAGCATGGTTTGGGTTGTGTTCTCATGCAAGGTGGTAAAGTAGTAGCTTATTCCTCTAGACAGTTAAAAGTTCATGAGGTGAATTACCCTACCCACGATCTTGAGTTAGCTGCTGTAGTTCATGCTCTAAAGGTCTGGCGACATTATCTCTATGGAGTAAGGTGCAAGGTGTACACTGACCACAAAAGCCTACGATATCTCTTTACGCAGAAAGACCTTAATGCGAGACAGAGACGGTGGGTAGAGTTGGTGAACGATTACGATCTTGAATTGGTGTACTGCGAGGGTAAAGCCAATGTGGTTGCAGATTGCTCTTAGCAGAAAGATCCTACATTCCTTAACTCCATGTTCTGGCATTTCTGAAGTTCTGTTCCGAGAGTTCGCAAAGATGCCAATTGATGTGGTTATCGAAGGTTCTGATGGGCGGATCAAAGCCTTAGTTGCTGAACCAACTCTTTTTCAGGAGATTCGTGAGAAACAGTTGGAAGATCCTCTCGTTGCCGGTATCCGTTAGAAGATGAAACAGGGTAAAGCTCTCGATTTCTCTGTGGATTCCAGTGGAGCTCTGAAGTTTAGGGACCGTTGGGTCGTTCCAGATGAGGTGGAAGTCAGGAAGCAGATTTTGACCGAAGCTCATAAGTGGAGATATTCTGTACATCCGGAGGTAGTAAAATGTACAAGCATTTGAAGCTTCATTTCTGGTGGCCATTCATGAGGGACGACATTGCCAAATTTGTGAGTAAGTGTTTGACTTGTCAGCATGTTAAGTTTGAACATAAGAAACCTGCTGGTGTGCTACAGCCGTTCCCTGTTCCAGAGTGAAAGTGGCAGTGTGTAGCCATGGATTTTGTAATGGCATTACCGAGAACCGTAAATGGAAGAAACGGTATTTGGGTCATAACAGATCGTTTGACCAAGTGTGCACGATTTGTTTCTATACGTTACACTTGGAGTCTGGAAAAGCTTGCAGAAGTCTATATTGCAGAGGTGGTCCGTCATCACGGTGTTCCACTCGAGATCGTGTCCGACCGAGATCCGAGGTTCTGCTCTAAGTTCTGGAAGGCGTTACAAAGTGCTCTAGGAAGCCAATTGTTAATGAGTACCGCTTTTCATGCTGCTACTGATGGTTAATCCGAGAGGACGATTCAGACCTTAGAAGACATGTTACGAGCTTATGCGTTGGATTTTCAGGATAATTGGATCCGACATCTTCCATTGGTGGAATTCTCCTACAACAACAGTTATCATGCTTCCATCAAGATGGCCCCGTTTGAAGCACTTTATGGTCGTAAGTGTCGTAGCCCATTGTGTTGGGACGTGCCTGGTGAGGTGAAGACTTTGGGTCCTGATCTGTTGGCCGAGACCGTTGACGAAGTGGAATTAATTCGTTCTAGGATGAAAGTTGCTCAGGATCGTCATAAATCCTATGCTGATGTCCACCGCCGACCTCTGGAGTTTGCAGTTGGTGATCTGGTATTTCTTAAGGTATCGCCGATGAAAGGGGTGAAACGATTCGGGATCAAAGGCAAGCTCAGTCCTAATTTCATTAGACCGTACCCCGTGATGGAAAAGGTAGGCGATATGGCTTACAAGCTTGAGTTGCCTGCTTCGATGGGCAAAGTTCATGACGTCTTTCACGTATCTCAGCTAAGGAGGTATGTTAGTGACCCCGAGCATGTTCTAGAACCAGAGATTGTTGATGTAGAACCTGACCTGACCTACGAGGAGAGACCTGTGAAGATTACAGATCAACGGGAGAAGCGCTTGAGGAATAAGGTTGTACCCTTGGTGAAGGTCTTATGGCGCTGTAACAAGTTCGAAGAAGAAACTTGGGAAACCGAAGCGGCGATGCAGGCCAAGCATCCCCATCTTTTCGAGTAAGGTAATCTGTAACACCCGCTAATTTTCTATGCGTTGTTATCTATTCCGTTATGACTCCGTCATGACTCTGTTATTTTTTTTCTGTCTTCAGTTTCTTCATTTTCAAGCTTCATAACATTTTCAAGTCAAATATTATTTATTTTTATTAAAAGATTTTAAATATTTTATTTTCCTAATCTATTAATAAAATTTTCATCGCAAACTATTTATTTATTCGCGAGGAGTCCTATTTTTTTCTACGAACTAACGTTTTAAGCTTGGATTTATGTTATTTCTTTTCCTAAAAATGTCTAAACACATTTATATAATATTTCCAACTAAGAAATAATTTTATTTACGAAAAATTTAGCCTTTAATCATTTTATTACAAAGTTTCGTAAATAATTATTTTCTATCGCGAGGTTTACTCGAATTGCTTTGAAATGCTTTTAGTAATTATACGATTCTTATTTTTATCAACCTACATTTAAAAGAAGCACTTTTTGGCCCCTTTTTAGACCATGACACCCATGGTCACACATCTTCACATTTTTTTTTCATTTGGTTTTATAAAGTGATTAAAGCCTTAGATATTTTTATTACCTTAATGAATTTGGTGACTAATTGCAAAACTCTTCACTCTCCCTTGTTAATCCATTTTGGCTGGTTTTTTTTAAGTGTATCTAACATTGTTTTCATCAATTTTTAAGATCATATTCATTCACATAATTCTTTTCTTTTCATTCATTCTCATTCAACCACATTAAACAAAGAAAATACTCTTCAATTCCTTCATATTGGCCATGAGTTTCAGCCATATTTTCCAGCCCAATTTTGTCCCTAATCGAGTCTTGATCGTCTCATTTTTATCGTAAAATTAATCCTCTCTCCGATCCTATCGTTAAGGTAATAATCGATGGGTTTTCGATCGTTATTTACCATTGATTTTCTTAGTTTTTCTCATGGTATTTTTCTACCATGATTTTCGTGTGATGTAGGTTTTGTGGATGATCCCGAGTCCGACGAGTATATTATCGATTCAGATTTGGATTAGAGGTAACGTCGGTGTTACTCGGTATTACTTGATTTTATTTGTGTAATTGCATGTATGTATTTTTATGTTTTATTTTGACAATATATGTATGTCATAAAATCTGGAAAAATTTTAAAAGTTGAAAATTTGTATGTTTCGGTATTTTTATCGCTTTTACGAGATTAACGATTAAATCGTCATATTAATTTGTAAAATCGTAATATTCGGCCTAAAGATGTAATATATGTTTATATTCTGGAAAAATGTTTTTTTTGATGATTTTTAATAATTTAGTATTTTTCTGATATTTTTGATATCGATTATTGAATTATTACCGTTTACGGACAAAAACGATTAAAAGCCGATTTTAGTTCTAGTACCTAAAAATTTTATTTTGATCTGATTTTTGACGTGGTGAAACTCTCTGATGAAATAGAATTTTCTGAATTTATTCATAATCTTTCAGAATTTTTAAGTGGATGAATTAATTAATCACTTTAAATCATCATTTATCGTTAAAACCGCGTTTGTCGTTTAAATTCTCGATTTCTGGTCCTATGATTAAACCTGGAAAAAAATGTGTTTCTGTTGATTTCATAATAGAATTTAATTTTATGATTTTTAGTGCCTTAATAAAATGTTGGGAACGATAAGTTTTATTAATGGAATCGTTAATTGTGAAAACGGGTTTTAAAGACGGTTTTAACGGGATTTATTAAATCTGGAATTTTTGGAATTCTGGAAAAATAGTATTTTCTGGAAAATCATGATTTTTAAGTTTAATAAAAATTGTTGGATATTAATACTTAAATCGTTTTGTAATTACTATTTTTATTAATCGTTATTGTCGAGATTGGACTATTAACGAGAAAACGCTTTAAAAATCGAGTTTTAGGATTCTGTAAAATTTTCTTTTCTGGACAGAATGTTTATAAATATATTTTAACTATTTTACATAATTTTTTTTACTATTTATTAAAGTCTTTAATTAATAAGTATTGATTTTCGGACAAATTGTGATTTATCGTTAAAATGCTTCGTATTACCTAAAAGAATTATTTTTCCAGCAATTTTGGAAGTATTTAAATCTGAAACTATAAGAGTTAAATCATCCTTTAACATACTCTAAATATATTTGTTGGTTTAATTAAATTCAGACGTTCAAATATTTAATTTGATATTTGTCATAAAATCCTATTTATAATTTTATTGTCGAAACTAATAATAATTAGGGAATTTTAACTTTATAACTTTTGAAAAAACCCTAATTAGTAATATTAAAATGTTTAAGACATTTTTAATCATTTTATAACTCTTATACGATATTTTAATAATTTCATAAAATTAAATGTTCACTTTGAGAATTAATATCGTTAAGGCCGAAAGTACTAGTTTTGTAAATCTATATCATTTACTAAAAATGTGATGTTTGTATAAACTTATATTTTCGCTATATGATGCTATTTTTGGCAAAGTTTCTAAAAATAGAAGTTTCCTAAAATAGAAAGTTTCCTCGTTTGGAAAGTGATTCCTTTTTCTTTTGTTCTCCTATTGTTTGTATTGAATACATCTTTTAAATATTGATAATGGGTTGTTTTGGAGTTATGGAATAAGTAAAAGTGTGGGTTAAGAGTAATATTGTCTGGGATGTACGTTTTTGCCATCAACTGTAAGGCTGGTGTGTCATTGTGGGGCACATTGGTTGTTGAACTGAGCATGGTTTGTGTTCAGGAGAGTGTATGTTTACCTTAAACTTAGATATCGCATCGTGTAAGTCGCGTCGGGTTGAACTGGATATGGTTTGTATCCAGGAGGGGTGTGCACTACTTAAACCAGGACCTCGCTGCACGCAGTCCTGTTATGGTTGAGTTGCCTAGTTAGAGACCGAAGTCTGATTTGTTTTGACTAAGTTCTCGAAGCTAGTTTTTAGTATTGTCCTAGTGAAAGTCTAGATTCTACATTAATCCTATCCATAATGCCATTTTGAATATTTTATTGTTATCGATATAAATTGGTTTGCAGGTTGGCAAATATTTTTATGTTTCTTCAGAAACCAATTTTAATATTTTGGTTTTGCGCTGAAAGCTTATTTTAATATGATGTTTTACTGTTTTCCATTTTTACTATTTTTCTATAGTAGTAATTACGGTTTTAAAATCCTATTATACGGCTGGGAGAACGTCGACGTTGCTCCTCACTGATTGTGGCTGTTATGTTTTTAACATGACATATATGCATGTTTCCGGGTGTGGGCTAGCGGGCAGACAAGATCCCTGCTCGATTAATTTTAATAATTTTGTTTTGTGGATTGTTAAACCCCTTTGTGGATTGTTTAATTTTGGCCATTTTATTTTAGGCCTAATGTTTAACTTTACCATTTAAATTTTATCAAGACATAGTTACAGTGTGTTATAATCCCACTTCTACAGTGTTTCCTCCACTGTATTGCATTAGAAAATCTAGGGGAATACAGTTGGTATCGGAGCATCACTACTCCCGACGCTTACACCTAAAATTAGGGAAAATACCAGTAAATTATTTAAACAGTAAATAAAAAAAATTTGTTAGAAATGGGTAGAAACAGATAAGGACTTAACTGTTAAGATTATCTGTTCCTGAACTCAATGATTAGCATTGAATATTTGTTGCTTTTGTTGGAAGAAACGAATGAACAAGATGCTGATATGCTGCTCCAGATCGGGACAAGACCTGCTTAGCACTCTCAATGTCTGCTGACTCGAGTGGACAACTTTGTGCTCCAAGAAAGAGGTCGATGGTGACTTTTCAGCTCCGGTTTAGTTTGCTCAAGCTACAGGTTAGATGATTAAGAGTAGATCCCTGTTCCGTGACGTTGCAGTAGTAGATCCAGACGGAGTGACCCAAGACTTGTGTGCTCGTTCCTCTACAAGAAGATGAAGTAATCCATTTGGATCCCTCGTGAACTCTGGAGGTCCGAAGATTATCCTCTGATTCCAGAACTTAGTAATATAGAGTCATCGACTATTTTCGTCCTTCCTCTACTTCTTCTCATTCTTCTCTTTTATATTCTCTTCTTCATCCGCTTGATGAATCCTTGTTATATTCTTCTACTCTACCATCTTTCTCTTGAGATTCTTTGGTTAGACCAAATTTTGTCTTAGTGAACCCGTGAAAAGTTATAGATGTTTGAGGTTTGGTCAACCCTTGTTACGTGGTTTGAGAATTGTGAGTTATACCTTGTTATCTATCTTAGTAAGCTTTTGAGGATCGATTTGAATGATAAATTGTCGATTAATGGAATTAGGTTGGTACTTAAGATTTTGAACCTTGGGTTATAGGTTACTTGATTATTTGGAGGACTTAAAGTTGAATAATCTATTGAAGTAGCAAGAGTATATCATATTTTATGGATACCTAGTACCTAACCTAGAACCGAACTAAGTGTAACTGATAATATTACTTGGGATTCTTACCTAATGCTTATTTGATGGATGAATCATGAATAATTGGGATCATAGAGTACTGTTTAAAGTGTTAACCTGAATGTTGTGGTACCATCGAAGGTTTTCATTAATATCGTTAGAAATTTTGGGTTGACATACATTACCCATGTTTCTTAAGGATTAGATCGTTGATCGTTGTTTAAGGTAGTAACCTATGAACTTTGGAGTTGATTGATCTAACTTTGATAAATTGTTGTTAACCTTGAAAAGGAGAAACATGTTACAATTAGAGGTTGTATTTATCGCGTAGTTTTGAGGAATACTTAATGCGAATCATCTTGATGGATTTATAGCTCAAAACCCTTAGACCAACGAGATTGTGGCTTCGTTGAGTTAATATTTTGGTGGTTTCGCTGTTACGATATGAAATTTGGTGAAATTATCAGAAACCTTAGTCGAATGACGTGTTCGAAGATGTGAGTGTCTGCGCCATTACCTATAGGTTTGAGCGTGTTTGAGGACTTATTGTACTTTCCCAACTTCTGTACTTGTGGTATTATAAATATGTTGGTGATCATTTTGAGGATTTGGTACATACCCGAGCATTGTTAAATTGGTGGACCTTGTTTAGTGTCCCTTACTCAAGAAATTTGGAGTATACCTTGAGTTCAAACCTTATGAGCTTTGGATTTAGGAACCTTATCGATTGCGAGTTTGGGTTTGTCTAATGACCGTTGGTATTTTAATTGATGAGATTAGATTCTAAATCATTGTGGATTAGTATCGTGTCGTTTGAAATCACATAAGACGTTTTTGGAGATCGTGACTGAGTAGTACCACCTAGTGCCTAATATTGGACTTAACGTTATTTGATGAAAATTAGGAACCCGTGTTTGTAGGTGTCGTACCGGGAATCTCGAGATGGTTAATTTATTCTCTAATCCTTGAGAGCTCTATTTAACTCTCAATTTTGTCCTCCCATCTGCTTCTTTTAATCCTGCTACTACTTTTTCGGCTTTCCCCTTCGACTTCTTTATTGGGTTTGAAAAATTTTGTTTCGATTTGTCGATGACATTGACTCTATTTATCACTTTATCATTTCCCTGAACTTATGTTATGAAAAGTTTGACTTACTTAAACTTTTCGGATATCGTGAAATTTAACATATTTGAATTATAATTTGAGAACTTTATACTTCACTTCTGTTTTATCTTTGGTTGATATTTATATTTAGTTTTGTTTCAAAATACTAATAATTTATTTTGAAGTATTTCGAAATTATTTCAACTTTTGATTTTCAAGCAATCGAAATTTTATGAAGACTTTCATATTTCCAAATACTTCAATTTCTACAGGATTAGTATGTAAAGCGTTTTAGCATTGTCAAAATTATTTTGTATGTTCAAGTTTGATAACGTTTTTGAAAACTTTCATAATTACTTTGATAAAATTTTCGAAATTTTAACGTTTTGAAATTAGTTTTCGTTTTATTGTTGGTGGACTTTCGAATCTGTTATTGAAAATGATTGACGACTGGTTCGATTTTTACTAACTACAAAATTTGATTTCTCCGAACTAAATTTTGATTCTTCAAAAAAAATATAAATATTTTCGAATTTCCTAATCAAATTGTTTTACTTTTGTTTTGAAAATGTTTTGGTTATCTTATTTCTTTCAAGCTCGTTTACAAATGTTATTTGACGTCGTTATTTTATCAAACAACTTTACTTTATGATTTCATTAATTAAAAGATTTTAAATTTCGGGTAGCTTAGCCCAATTCCTCTTGGAATAAATATTTGCATTTGATTTCGTATCACTTTGAAAGTTGTAAAATTTCTTTTGAAATAAAACTCTTATACAAATTTGTATCCCCATCTTTTCGAGTGGGGTAATCTTGATTTCTTTCTGCTTATTCTTAGTTTCGAGGACGAAACTTTCTTTTAGTGGGGAGGATTGTAACACCCGCTAATTTTCTATGCGTTGTTATCTATTCCGTTATGACTCCGTCATGACTCTGTAATTTTTTTCTGTCTTCAGTTTCCTTCATTTTCAAGCTTCATAACATTTTCAAGTCAAATATTTTTTATTTTTATTAAAAGATTTTAAATATTTTATTTTCCTGATCTATTTATAAAATTTTCATCGCAAACTATTTATTTATTCGCGAGGAGTCCTATTTTTTTTCTACGAACTAACGTTTTAAGCTTGGATTTATGTTATTTCTTTTCCTAAAAATGTTTAAACACATTTATATAATATTTCCAACTAAGAAATATTTTTATTTACGAAAAATTTAGCCTTTAAACATTTTATTACAAAGTTTCGTAAATAATTATTTTCTATCGCGAGGTTTACTCGAATTGCTTTGAAATGCTTTTAGTAATTATACGATTCTTATTTTTATCAACCTACATTTAAAAGAAGCACTTTCTGGCCCCTTTTTAGACCATGACACCCATGGTCACACATCTTCACATTTTTTTTTTCATTTGGTTTTATAAAGTGATTAAAGCCTTAGATATTTTTATTACCTTAATGAATTTGGTGACTAATTGCAAAACTCTCACTATCCCTTGTTAATCCATTTTGGCTGGTTTTTTTTAAGTGTATCTAACATTGTTTTCATCAATTTTTAAGATCATATTCATTCACACAATTCACACAATTCATTTCTTTTCATTCATTCTCATTCAACCACATTAAACAAAGAAAATACTCTTCAATTCCTTCATATTGGCCATGAGTTTCAGCCATATTTTCCAGCCCAATTTTGTCCCTAATCGAGTCTTGATCGTCTCATTTTTATCGTAAAATTAATCCTCTTTCCGATACTATCGTTAAGGTAATAATCGATGGGTTTTCGATCGTTATTTACCATTGATTTTCTTAGTTTTTCTCATGATATTTTTCTACCATGATTTTCGTGTGATGTAGGTTTTGTGGATGATCCCGAGTCCGACGAGTATATTATCGATTCAGATTTGGATTACTGGTAACGTTGGTGTTACTCGGTATTACTTGATTTTATTTGTGTAATTGCATGTATATATATTTTTATGTTTTATTTTGACAATATATGTATGTCATAAAATCTGGAAAAATTTTAAAAGTTGAAAATTTGGATGTTTCGGTATTTTTATCGCTTTTACGAGATTAACGATTAAATCGTCATATTAATTTGTAAAATCGTGATATTCGGCCTAAACATGTAATATATGTTTATATTCTGGAAAAATGTTGTTTTTGATGATTTTTAATAATTTAGTATTTTTATGATATTTTGGATATCGATTATTGAATTATTACCGTTTACGGACAAAAACGATTAAAAGCCGATTTTAGTTCTAGTACCTAAAAATTTTATTTTGATCTGATTTTTGACGTGGTGAAACTCTCTGATGAAATAGAATTTTCTGAATTTATTCATAATTTTTCGGAATTTTTAAGAGGATGAATTAATTAATCACTTTAAATCATCGTTTATCGTTAAAACCGCGTTTGTCGTTTAAATTCTCTATTTCTGGTCCTATGATTAAATCTGGAAAAAAATGTGATTCTGATGATTTCATAATAGAATTTAATTTTACGATTTTTAGTGCCTTAATAAAATGTTAGGAACGATAAGTTTTATTAATGGAATCGTTAATTGTGAAAACGGGTTTTAAAGACGGTTTAAACGGGATTTATTAAATCTGGAATTTTTGGAGTTCTGGAAAAATAGTATTTTCTGGAAAATCATGATTTTTAAGTTTAATAATAATTTTTGGATATTAATACTTAAATCGTTTTGTAATTACTATTTTTATTAATCATTATTATCGAGATTGGACGATTAACGTGAAAACGCTTTAAAAACCAAGTTTTAGGATTCTGTAAAAATTTCTTTTCTGGACAGAATTTTTATAAATATATTTTAACTATTTTACGTAATTTTTGTACTATTCATTAAAGTCTTTAATTAATAAGTATCGATTTTCGGACAAATTGTGATTTATCGTTAAAATGCTTCGTCTTACCTAAAAGAGTTATTTTTCCTGCAATTTTGGAAGTATTTAAATCTGAAACTTTAAGAGTTAAATCATCCCTTAACATACTCTAAATATATTTATTGGTTTAATTAAAGTCAGACGTTCAAATATTTAATTTGATATTTGTCGTAAAATCCTATTTATAATTTTATTGTCGAAACTAATAATAATTAGGGAATTTTAACTTTATAACTTTTGAAAACACCCTAATTAGTAATATTAAAATGTTTAAGACATTTTTAATCATTTTATAACGCTTATACGATATTTTAATAATTTCATAAAATTAAATGTTCACTATGAGAATTAATATCGTTAAGGCCGAAAGTACTCGTTTTATAAATCTATATCGTTTACTAAAAATGTGATGTTAATATAAACTAATATTTTTGCTATTTTGATATGATGCTATTTTTGGTAAAGTTTCTAAAAATAGAAGTTTCCTAAAATAGAAAGTTTCCTCTTTTGGAAAGTGGTTCCTTTTCCTTTTGTTCTCCTATTGTTTGTATGGAATACATCTTTTAAATATCGATAATGGGTTGTTTTGGAGTTATGAAATAAGGAAAAGTGTGGGTTTAGAGTAATATAGTCTGGGATGTACGTTTTTGCCATCAACTGTAAGGCTGGTGTGTCATTGTGGGGCACATTGGTTGTTGAACTGAGCATGGTTTGTGTTCAGGAGAGAATATGTTTACCTTAAACTTAGATATCACATCGTGTAAGTCGCGTCGGGTTGAACTGGATATGGTTTGTATCCAGGAGGGGTGTGCACTACTTAAACCAGGACCTCGCTGCACGCAGTCCTATTATGGTTGAGTTGCCTAGTTAGAGACCGAAGTCTGATTTGTTTTGACTAAGTTCTCAAAGCTAGTTTTTAGTATTGTCCTGGTGAAAGTCTAGATTCTACATTAATCCTATCCATAATGCCATTTTGAATATTTTATTGTTATCGATATAAATTGGTTTGCAGGTTGGCAAATATTTTTATGTTTCTTCAGAAACCAATTTTAATATTTTGGTTTTGCGCTGAAAGCTTATTTTAATATGATGTTTTACTGTTTTCCATTTTTACTATTTTTCTATAGTAGTAATTACAGTTTTAAAATTCTTTTATACGGCTGGGAGAACGTTGACGTTGCTCCTCACTGATTGTGGCTGTTATGTTTTTAACATGACAGGTATGTGTAGACACCCGCATTTTGACTGCCAGGTGTCTATGGTAGTCTCCGACAAACACCCGATGATGATCGGACGTAAACGTGACTTGGTATACTCGGATTTGGGCTCGGAATCAATAATATCCGACATGGACTTTTAGCGGAGTAATAATCTCACAAAACAGACCTCAAATCCAGGCCCAGTGGGTCGTTCCGAGCAAAATAAGACTAATTTGGGCCAAAACCGACACCAAAAATAAATCCCGTCTTTTAGCGACCGGGTCAAAACCCGGTCAAGGACGAACCCGTCACACAAATCAGCCCAATTCAGCTTCTAGAAGTTGGCGCCCAAATCAGAATTCAAAAAACAAATCAAATCAAGAGTCAACCCTAATCACACAACTCACTCACTCACTCTATAAATACACCTCTAACCCTATTCATTTTTCAGATTTTTTTAAGAGTTTTGAGAGCTGAAAAAAGAGCCTTTACAACCCTCAATCATCCTACATCTTCTACCCTAATCTACATAAACATCCCACACTACAACCCTAAGCAAAAACCATACAAAAAATCGAGCCATTTTGCTCTCAAACAAACCGGCACACACACACACACATATACACACCATAACTCACATTCATCCTCGATACTCCGGCGTTCCGTCGCTATTCACGAGTCTATTTCCGAGGCCTATACCCAGCATGTATGTTGAGGGTGTCCTAAACCCCATTTCGATCCTTACTACTTTGTTACTATTTACATTTTCGCGTTATTTATATTATAATTATACTAGTATCGTAATACTAACACTAACATAACGCTAACACTTTTATTTCTCGTATACTAACTTTATTTCTCGTTATTAGCACTATAATACCGCGTACATATATATATTAATACTAGTATTCGGTTTCAAATACGTTTGACTACAACGATCGCCTAAAGTCCGTCTAATCCCTTTACGAGTAACGACGGAGGTGGAGCCCTTTCGAGGAGCCCCGCCCCAATGTTCTCAAGGGCGTGACGTGATTGCAATCGGTCGTAGTTGAACGCATTCGATCCCATTTCAATTAGTGGGAAACCCGTTGACACGAAAACCGACATCACATAATCCGGAAGGATTAGTTTCGATGTCGTGACGTAGAGGGATGCAATTTCGTCACTAATTCAAAATTCTTAATCTATAAAAACATAAATCGAGTAAATAAACCCATATCGGCACGTGATTATAAAAATTGACGATTTTTTCGACAAATAAAAAATACCCGACCAGACCCACACGCGAGTCGCGCGACCGGCCAGGCGACTCGCGGGCAGGCCTGTTTGGCCGAGCCCACTTTTTCGTTTTCTCGACTTTCTACCCTTTTCGGTCCTTACATTAATATGCGACCTTCGCGACATATGTCCATATTTTGAGACTCGTCTTTTTTTTACGACTTTTAGTCAACGCGTGTAAAGGCCATCACGTGAACCCATTTTTCTAAAACTCATGCACATCACGACACTCAAACGATTTTGATCGCCGGTCTAGCACTATTAATTTTATGTCGACGACTCTTTAGTCGTATCCGACACATGATTAATTTATACTCCATTTATCGAGGTGATAAGTCGGGACAAGACATCGAGGTTCGAGATTGGGTTAGATTCACGCCTAGGTCTCGAACCTCCGTCCTTTGATTAATATGCAATGTAATGCGTTATTAATTAAGGTTCGTCCATCCAACTAATTCACGAACTAGTGACTATTTATTACATACGGGTCTTTGTCGAGTCGTGTGTTTTATTCTTCACTTTTCTTATTTAGTTTATTATTTCTTCTAATCGTTATAATAATCGTTGTATTGTGAATTCCGGGTTGTATTTCCGCCCGTGTAACTTGTACGTTACTTATTTTCGAGTTTTGTTTATTTACTTGCTTATCGCTTTATAAATGAACCTTGCATGCCAAACTATTCCGACAATAATTTAGATGCATTAAATGACGTAATTCACATATAATTCACATGCTTAGCCCGAAAACGCTGTTTGCATATCATTTTATCATTTTACTAACGCGCGTACACGAACACGAACGGTGTCTTAGTAGAGGCCGCCATGTGCGGGCGGGGTTGGGTGTCCTTAGTGGGCTTCCCAACACGTACCCTCACCCCTTACTCAGAACCTCGGTTTCCGGATGCCCGAAACCGTTGGCGCACGAGAGTCATTTTATATACGAAAGCCGGTGTAAACGGTGTCGGTATAATAATGCAAAGGGACGAGCCCCATAAACTCTGAAATCGAAGTGGGCTTACTTTGTGTATGGCCCATAACGACATAGAGTGGGCTCGTATGGTTCCGAATAACCACAAAATTCGGTGGCGACTCCATTTTGACTTAAATTTCGAACCCGAGAACAATCTCACCACGAGATTCATTCGCCTACCCAAACCCGCGCGTGGCCGCGTCGGGGTGGACCTACATCATGTCCACAATTTGGCGACTCCGCTGGGGATACCTGATGTACCACATGTCATCGGGGTTCCTAGGGTGAGACTCGAAGAGAAATCGTTCGAATATTAATGTACGCGCATTAGTTTAATGATTCATGCATAACCCAAATTTTGCCCGGGCCGGTTACTTGTGACCGACGTCCCACTATACCACGGTGCATTCCTACATGGGTGCGCTAAAGACTTCGATGGTGGAACTCGTAAGGGTTTCGCGGCATGTCCTAAGACCAATTCGGTTTAGGGAGTCCGTCCTGTATACGAGAATACTATCGTCGTTGGTATAGACCCTATTTCGACCGACCGAGACTTAGCTTAAAGCATACATAAGCGTCGTTATAATGCTTGTTTGACTACGTGCTACTTGGTTTCCGTGTCATTTTTCAAAAAAAAACCGTCATTTCAAAAATGCATCTTTCCAAAAATACCAAATTTTGAAAAACACGAAATACTGTCCGTTTCGGGACCCGTCTTTCCAAAATATCCAATTTTCAAAACTCGGAATGCTGCCGAAATTTAGGATCAACGATTTGACTCAAAATATCCATTTCTTTAGTCGGCATGCCGTCCGTTTTAACTCTCGAATTTCCGAAACCACCCTGATTTTATGAATTCTTCAAAATTCTAATCTCGGTTTTCTAAACTCCTTTTTCAATTTTCAAACTCTCGGAAATTCGCCCATCTTATATTCAAATTTCAAGCATTCAACCTTCTTAGTGAACCTTCCTTATTATAGGACCTACCGTCTAGCCGTGTGTCGGGTCTTTGCATAGTTTGTCGAAGGTTTATAGAGTCGAAACTCCGTCGATCTTACATCACGAGTTTCCCCCCTTTCCCGAGTCCGCCTTATTTGTCAAGGCACGACCAACCTGCGTAGGGCATACCCCTACAAAGGAAAGTTTGTCCATACACTAGAGTCAAAAGTCTGGGGAAAAAGTCTCACGTGGACTTTCCTTCGAACGGGATTAGGCCCACAAAGCCAAAGCCCTAAGGAAGCTACACCACCCACGAGTCATCCGTCTAGGTGTCTTTCTCGAGTCTTTAGTCTTCTTTCCTAGTGTCGCTCGGGATGTACTTTTTTTTTATGATTCCAAGATCTGGGTCCGGTTACTGATTACACGGTGTTCTTACAGACAGGCCACCGGCAACCAGACACGCCCGCAAGATGGCTACTTTGAACAGTCTGCAAACCTCTTTGGACGCCATGGTCGCGAAGCAAACCGATATCGAAGCCCAACTGACTGAAATGAGGGCTGGCCAAGTGGCCATCGTTGCTCGCCTAGCTACAGTGGAGCAAAGGACTCCTAATGTCGAGACCACTGGGCCTCTAGCTGAACTGGTCAGCGCAGTGCGCCGACTAGAAGAACAAGTCCATTTGACTGGGAGTAACAATATCCACCGGGAGAATAGCCTAGAGTACTCCACAGTGAGTGACAAACTACCCGCAAACCTGAACCTTACAGGCTTGCCCATGTTTGAGGGAACTGAAGACCCGTTACTACATGTACGGACCTTCAAGGAATTCATGGCCATCAAGGGAGTGGATTCATCGATGTTCAAGAACCTCTTTGCTGCATCTCTCGAGAAACACCCACGGGCCTGGTACTACAGGCTAGACCCGAAGAAGTTCCCTACCTGGGATGATGTGGCCACCGAGTTCGCTCGGAACTATGCTGACAACACCAAGATCCAAACCACAATGCGATCTCTGGAGGTTATGGCCCAAGAGCCAAAGGAAGGTTTTACTAAATACCTTCAACGCTGGAGAGCCGAGAGCGTGAGACTGGTTGATAAGCCCAATGAGAAGACTTTGGTGGAGGCTTTTGTCAAGAACCTCCTCCCTTCCTACCGGGTTCACCTCCGGTACGCTGTCATACCCAATTTCACCAACCTTACTGAAATGGGTATGAGGATCGAAGACGATCTGAGACTGGAAGGCCTCACTAAGGCCGCTAGCAAAGGGTACCAAGGGGCTTCTTCCTCTACCACTAAGCCCCAGGCTGCAACTCACAGCATTTTTGACGCGGTTAATCTACTAGATGCCCCGTCCAAGAAGAGTACCCCACCTCGGGTTTTCACTGATATAGGTACCACCTATACCTATGCCTTACAAAGGCTGTCCTCCAAAGGCCTAATCCAACCGATAGGCCCAACTCCTGAAGTTCCGGTCGAGCGACGCTCCAAGAACTACAATGCTCAGGCCTATTGCCAATACCACCGGGGCAATGGGCATGATACCGAAAAGTGTTGGAAGCTGAAACACTTGATTCAGGACCTGATCGAGAGCGGTAAAATCCCGCTACCCGGAGATAAGCCAAGCAATAAGGAGAACCCTTTCAGCTCCCGTGCCATATTTGACGGGGAGGTGATTGATTGCTCTCACCTTATCTCTCCATTTATCCCGCAAGTAAACGGGATCTGGTTTGATGACGAGGATGATGTCTACCTCGCTAAAGGGGAAACCGTTCCCATCACCCCTGAACAGATTCGCGAGGCCAAAACCCGAGTCCTAGCCAGCAACCACCTTGGTCGTCCCTATCTAGCCACAAGCACTAGGGACATCCCCATCCCAACAACCATCACCGATCCACTCGGGATGGAAGTCGCCCCTGAAGAGCCTACCACTGAAACGGCTATTGTGAAGCAACTGAAGAAGACCCGAGTTGACCTCACTATATGGCAACTCTTGGTTAGCTCACAAGAACATCGAGAAGCACTTACAAAGGCTCTCGATCAAGTCAAGATCGACTCTTTGGCTACCCCTGCTTAAATGGTAGCCACGGTCCTACCCCACCTAAAGGGTAAGGCCAAGGAAGGAGGCCCAATGATCACTTTTTCTGAAGCCGACCTGCCGCCATTTGGGGCCTCCCACAACCTGGCCGTCTACATCACGGTGATTTGCCGAGGAAAATACCTCCCTATGACCTTGGTTGATGACGGGTCCGCTGTAAATGTCCTTCCTCTGAGGACCGCCAAAACCCTCGGCATTACCGAGGCTGACTATATCCCGACTGCTCAGACCATCCAAGCTTTTGATGAGAGTCCAAAGTCGGTAGCTGGGGCCATAAAACTGACCATCATGACAGGCCCGATAGAAAAGGAGCTTGAATTCCAGGTGATTGATGTCACCTCATCCTTCAACTTGCTCCTAGGAAGGCCATGGATTCACGCGGTGAAAGCCGTGTCCTCCACCCTCCACCGTAAGATCAAGATGCCTTTGCTCGACAGTGTTATTACTTTGGAGGCAACCCCAATGACCGTGGCTAGCTGTGACGCCACGGGCCGCACGGACCTCTGGGGGTTCGACTTTGTGGGGATGATCGAGGAAGAGTACCTCTTTAGGCCTTACTTCACCACAAGCATTGACACAATGCTCCAAAACCTAGGGTACCTTCCAGGGGCTACCTCTCGACCCGACCTTCCAGCTGGGAAGATCATCGAGGTCCTTAAGGACGAAGACTCTCACTTCGGCCTTGGCTATGCCACCACTCCGGGCAACGTTGTCCGAGCAGGAATCGAAAAAGCCCGCATCATCATGAGGGGTATCCACTTGAGCCCTTACAGCCCACGGTTGGCCGACTACTTTGTCACACCCGTATTTGGGGCTATCCAGGTTGGACTGTACCAACCCAATGCTACGCACCTCGGGACCCACTCGGCCCGGGACTGCAACTACACCCGGATGATGTGTTCGCCCTCATCCAGTCTGATGAAGCTAATGATGCTGAGCCCACGCTGAGGCTGCTCTTCGGGGAAGACACCATAGTCCCAACCCCAAAAGAAGACCTGGTCAACCTGATTCTCCGCAGCAACAGGTTTGACCCGACCAAGCTGATCTCGGATGTTGATTCCGAGACGGGAAAAAGGGCCTGGAGCAAGACTGTCAAGTGGACTGACAGTCAAGGGAAGATCTACAAGCTGGTCACCGGAGAGGGAGACATGCCTGAGTCTGAGTCCGAGTCTGAGTCGGAGTCTGAGTCAGAGTCTGAGGTCGAGTCTAGAGAAGTCGGTGCTAGAGTCACCCCTGTAACCCCTCTCCCTTCTATCATTCCTGCTGCTGGCACTTCGGGGTCTGTCCCGAGTGCCTTACCAATTCCGCCACTGACCAATGATCAGATGGCTGCTCTCTTTGAGTTGTTTTCCAAATTTTCAATCAATAATAACAACCGTTCTGCTTACGACTTGTCTCTTTTAAATTCTGCTTTCAAAAATGTTTTATGCTATGACATTGAGAAATCCGACGAACAGGTACCCTTACCTCCACATCTGATCGAGCAACTAGAGCAAAGGGAATCCCGGAATCCGGTAATCGAAGAGACCGAGTCCATAAACATGGGAACAACCTTAGAGCCTCAAATACTTAAAATAGGGTTATCCTTAGATCCCGAGGAGAAGCAACAGTTCATAAACCTCCTCCAAGAATTCAAAGATGTCTTCGCATGGTCCCACAAGGACATGCCGGGGATAGACCGGGAAATAGCTGAGCACCACATACCTATCAAAGACGGGTGCAAACCGGTCAAGTAGAAGCTTCGTCGAATGAGGCCCGAGTGGTCTCTCAAGGTGAAAGAAGAAGTCGATAAACAGTTCAAAGCCGGCTTCATACAAGTGTCCGAGTACCCGGACTGGGTGGCAAACATCGTGCCGGTTCCTAAAAAGGACGGTAAGGTGCGGGTATGCGTAGATTTTCGGGATCTTAACAAAGCAAGCCCGAAAGATGATTTTTCGTTACCACACATCGATATACTGGTGGATAACACGGCCGATCATGCCCTTCTATCATTCGTGGACGGGTATGCCGGATATAATCAAATCAAGATGGCCGAAGAAGATATGAGTAAGACTACCTTCACCACACCTTGGGGTACTTACTGTTATACCGTCATGCCGTTCGGTCTCATTAATGCCGGAGCCACATACCAAAGGACCGCTACCACTTTATTACACGACATGATGCATAAAGAGGTAGAAGGTTATGTGGACGACATGATCGTCAAGTCCAAAGAACGGGACAGTCACATCACCGCCCTAAGAAAATTCTTCACCCGATTGCGCAAGTACAACATGAGGCTAAACCCTCAAAAGTGCAGTTTCGGGGTAACGTCAGGCAAATTACTGGGTCATATCGTTAGCCAACGAGGTATCGAGGTCGACCCAGCTAAAATCAAAGCCATTACCGAGATGCAAGCTCCTAAAACTGAAAAAGAAATAAGGGGATTTCTCGGGAAAGTCCAGTATATTAGTCGATTCATTTCCAAACTAACCATGGTGTGCGAACCAATTTTCAAGAAACTGAAAATAGGGGAACGAATACTATGGGACGACAAGTGCCAAGCTGCTTTCGACAAAATCAAGGAAATTCTGTCTGCCCCGCCAGTCTTAATGCCGCCTCAGCCCGGTTTGCCTCTGTCCTTATACCTAACAACGACCGAGATAGCCATGGGGGCTATGCTGGCCCAGACTGTTGACTCCGAAGAAAGAGCCATCTATTACATCAGCAAGAAGTTTTTAGAGTATGAGTGCAAATATACCATGCTCGAAAAGACGTGTTTGGCTTTAGTCTGGGCCACCAAGAAGCTCCGGCACTATATGCTCAGCTACGAGGTCCATGTTCTATCAAGAATGGATCCAATCAAATACCTTTTTGAAAAGCCCATTCTCAATGGCCGTATTTCAAGATGGACTCTAATGCTTGCAGAGTTCGATCTGAGATTTGTACTATTAAAGGCCATTAAGGGACGGGTGGTAGCTGAATTCCTCGCTGACAGCCCGGTAACCGAAGAAGGACACACCGACACCTGGTCTTTCCCAGACGAAGATATTCTCCATACCGATGCCGAAATGTGGGATTTATACTTCGATGGAGCATCTAATTTTCGAGGGTTCGGAGTCGGGATCCTCCTAATCTCACCAAGAGGGGAACATACTCCCGTCTCCATCAAACTGGACTTCGATGTTACCAATAATGCAGCAGAATACGAAGCATGCATTTAAGGGCTACAAGCCGCCACCAATCTGGGGATCACAAATCTCCGGGTACATGGTGACTCATCCTTGGTCATTAACCAAGCACTGCAAAAATGGAAAACTCGGAATGCTAATCTCGTGGCCTACCAGGCACGAGTAAGGGATCTCGAGAAACAATTCCAGAAGGTAGAATACATATACCTACCTCGGGAAGAGAATCAGTTTGCGGATGCACTCTCGAAATTGGCATCTTTACTGAACATTCCCGACCACGTGACCAGTATGCCAATTTGCGTCGAAAGACGGTCCGAGCCGGCATATATTCACGATATTGAGGACATTGAGATAACTGATCCCGAGCCATGGTACCAGGCTGTGTTGAAATACCTGGCAAACGGAGAATATCCTCCCGGGACGGAAAGTCGAGCCAAGAAAGCCTTACGAAGGCTAGCCACTCAGTTCATCCATACCGATGACGGACAACTGTACAAAAAGACGGCACAAGGGGCTCTTCTCCTTTGTGTTGATAAGTATAAGGCTGAAAAGGTCATGGCCGAAGTACATGATGGTGAAAACGGCCCACATATGAATGCCCACATGCTGGTCCGAAAAATCATGAGGCTCGGTTATTACTGGAATACTATGGAGGCCGACTGCCAGTTATATGTCAAACATTGTCATAACTGTCAGATCTTTGGCAATGTGCAACATATGCCGTCATCTCTGCTTTATACCATGACGTCACCCTGGCCGTCCTCAACATGGGGTATCGACATAATCGGGAAAATAAACCCCTCTGGTACTGGTGGGCACTGCTTTATTTTAGTAGCTATCGACTATTTCACCAAATGGGTCATATCGCATTCTCAATGCTAAGCATGTCGCCAAATTCATCCAGAACAAGATAATATGTCGGTATGGGATCCCACATGAATTCATCAGTGATCACGGGACTCATTTCCAAGCCGAGACCGCAGCCCTGCTGACCAAATATAAAATTCAAAGGCACGCGTCCTCGCCTTACCGTCCCCAGACAAATGGAGCAGTGGAAGCGGCCAATAAAACAATTATCACCATACTCAAAAAGATGGCTGATAATTACCGGGATTGACCCGACAAAATACCTTTCGCCCTGTGGGGGTACCAGACGTCAATTCGCACCGCAACCGGGGCAACACCATATTATCTAACTTATGGGATGGAAGCAGTCCAGCCCATTGAGTTGGAGGTACCGTCCCTCAGAATTCTGCTAGAAAGCCAAGTACCCGAGGCTGACTGGGTTCGAGCGCGGTATGACTCGTTGGTTATATTATATGAACGTCGAAATCGTGCCCTCAACAATATCCAAATCTACCAGAAAAGGATCCAACGGGCCTTCAACAAGAGGGTAAGGCCCAGAAACATTAAAGAAGGGGATCTAGTCCTTAAGTCTATTCGAGCTTTACTACCAGTTGACCCAAGGGGAAAATTCAAACCCAACTAGGCTGGGCCATATCTGGTAAAGAAGATACTGTCAGGGGGAGCAGTGATGCTGACGGACCTGGACGGGAATGAGTTCGTCAACCCGACCAACCTGGACCAGCTGAAGCGTTACTACCCTTAGCCATTTCTCAATGTCATTAGCCAAATTTATCAAAATCTTTTTTTTTTTACGAAAAGCAAGTCAATGAGCTAGAATTATTTATTCTACTGTCACAAAACATCTTGAACCAATAGTCTTGGTGTAATTCGAGATTGCAAATTTACTAAGCCTGAACTACGTTTGGTTTGATTCTGCTAATTGCGGATACGTAGGCAGCCCCTCAAAAGGGCACAACCAATGCAATCGAGAAAAGACAAGAACGGTTTAATAATAAACTTTTTATTAATTCAAAAAAAACCCCGATAAACTCGGGAGATTACAAAATGCAGGAATTCAAAAATACAAAAAAAACACACAACCAAAAAAAATAGTAATAATACTTAAATAGTAATAAAGCTGAGGGACTTGGCATTCAGGGCATCTTGCCTTTCCCCTTGTCCTTGGCCTCCTTAGCCGCCACTGGCGACGACGCGGAGGGGAGCGTTCCCGAATCACCACGGGAAACTCTCTGGCTCGGGCTCGCCCGTTTGAACCTAAATCCTCCATCACCTCGATAGGCCCAAGTCGGACCCTCACGGCCTCAGGAAGCCGGTCACGCGGACCCAGTCGGTCCTGGGCCGCCAGCCTGGGCCCGAGGCGTCTCTCCAAATCAGTCTGGGGGCTTGGCCTCCCCCGTTTGCTGCTAGAACCGACCTCCTTAAATCGAGTCTTAGTTTGTGACTTAAGACCCAATTCTTCCCGGGCTGCAGCTTCAGGAATGTCTCCCCCAACGAAGAGATCCCGGTTATCTTTCGCCGTCTCGCGGCGAACCAGTTCAAAGGCCTCGTCAAGCTTCAAGGCCTTGCGAGCTTCCTCGGACTCCTCGGAAGTCCATTTCTGGTAAGCCCTTGAAACCCAAGCGGATTGGCAAGGGCTGGGTATGGTCCATGTAGGACGAGTGAACCATCTTTGCAACCAGGTGTCGCACATAGCGTCCGTCAGTTGGAGCGAGACGCTGATAATGGCTTCAGTCTCAGGAATGCGCTGAGACGAACCGAACTGCCTCAGGATGCGGTCCGGGTAAATGTGAACTGTCCAGTCAAGGGACAGAATCACCAAATAGCGAGCTTGGTCTCTCTTGGCCAGCCCCGTCAGCTTGGAAAGAAACCACCAAACGACGGTCCACCTCATGAAGGGACCCCTGTGGAATACCAGCTCCTCATCCCAGTAAGCTCAGTTTATTAGATGACTCGAGCTTATCCGCCGCCTTCGGGAGCTAATCTGACTGCTCCGATAGTTGGGAATACTCGGAGGGGGCTCTATGATTGATAGCCGCTCCGACAGCCATATCTGAAAAGAGTACGCGAATTTTATAAGCAACAGAAGGGTTCGCCAGAGGCCACTCGATCGGGTAACTTACGAACTTCAAGGATTTCGCGGAAAAAAAAAAAAAAAAACGCGAGATGTATACCTGCAAAATACGGGTACTCCCCGTCAGTGGTCGGGTTGGGTCAAGTCGCCTGGCATCCAGACCCATGATAATCTCCCCAGTGGCTAGCCAAGCAGGGCTATGACCAGTCTCCATCAGATCAACCACTCCAATCAACCTAATTTGACCCCTGCACGAGTCAAGTTCCATCAGCCCTTCAAAGACGTAACAGTGCAGCATGCAAAAGGCGAACGCCCTACGTCTGTGAGCAGGGGTGGCCCTCACATCCCGGCTATTCATAAACTTGTCGGCCAGGTCGAATAGGGAAACAGTATCCCCCCGCACCATCCGATCTGTCTCAGCATGAGACAGACCTAAGAATTCCCTTAGCCTCCTCCTCGGGTCCGGGTAGAACGAGGGAGTAGCAGGCTGAACAGCTGGACCCCAACCACCTATGGCTGCAACTTCCTCGGGAAGAGGGCATATCTCTCCCCGCGGGAACGCGAAGACGTGATGGGTAGTATCCCAAAACGACAGACAGGAGTCCAAGAAGTGTGGGTCAATTATCAGTCGTTGGAAGGGAAACAGATAGACAATTCCCATCTGGGTCAGCCGAATCTTTTCCTCGTCCCGAAAGTATTGGGACCAGGCAAGAAGCATGGCGGTCAAGTGATCGATACCCATGACAGGAGTTTCTAACTTTCTTGAAAGTCTAAAAGATTTTGAGAAGTATAAGAGAGAATTTGAGTTAGGATGCAAAAAGCTGAAGCAGGGAAACCTATATTTATAATAGGAAACCCCACCTGTAACCCTAACTGCCATGTCTCCTCAGCAGACAAGGGCCCTATGCGCGCGCAGGCCTGATTTCAAACAAGAAACCCAGAATAGGGATCAAGTTGTCCCGAGCTTTCCTAAAAATTTCCTAAAATTTTCTGTGACAAAAATTGTGATAACGTCCTTTTCAAAAATTGTGGCATTTTCAAAAAATTCGGTATCTTTCCTCCCCAGCGCGAGTCAGTATTTTGCCTATGTGTTACATACAAATTGTTATGTGTCAGCATACAGGTACACTCCAGACTTCAGAAGCAAGTCTCCACAGAGCTATTTTATCCCCCCCAGCATAGTCGGTGATTCCTCCGAAATGCTACATCCAAGGCAGGATGTGTCGGCATACAGGTACACCTACATCCCCAAAGGCAATTTTGACTCCCCACGGAACTACCATCATCAGGACAGGTATGATCCTCTGCTTATGGCTGGCTAGCCCTTCACGCAAGTCTACTGGACTATAAACGACCCGACCGGAAAGCTGCCAGGTCGTAATCTGCGATTGGCTTGGTAGCTACTCTGACTTTCGCCTTGCCAAGCCTCAGTCAGAGTGGGGGCTCTGTAGACACCCGCATTTTGACTGCCAGGTGTCTATGGTAGTCTCCGACAAACACCCGATGATGATCGGACGTAAACGTGACTTGGTATACTCGGATTTGGGCTCGGAATCAATAATATCCGACATGGACTTTTAGCGGAGTAATAATCTCACAAAACAGACCTCAAATCCAGGCCCAGTGGATCGTTCCGAGCAAAATAAGACTAATTTGGGCCAAAACCAACACCAAAAATAAATTCCGTCTTTTAGCGACCGGGTCAAAACCCGGTCAAGGACGAACCCGTCACACAAATCAGCCCAATTCAGCTTCTAGAAGTTGGCGCCCAAATCAGAATTCAAAAAACAAATCAAATCAAGAGTCAACCCTAATCACACAACTCACTCACTCACTCTATAAATACACCTCTAACCCTATTCATTTTTCAGATTTTTTTAAGAGTTTTGAGAGCTGAAAAAAGAGCCTTTACAACCCTCAATCATCCTACATCTTCTACCCTAATCTACATAAACATCCCACACTACAACCCTAAGCAAAAACCATACAAAAAACCGAGCCATTTTGCTCTCAAACAAACCGGCACACACACACACACATATACACACCATAACTCACATTCATCCTCGATACTCCGGCGTTCCGTCGCTATTCACGAGTCTATTTCCGAGGCCTATACCAAGCATGTATGTTGAGGGTGTCCTAAACCCCATTTCGATCCTTACTACTTTGTTACTATTTACATTTTCGCATTATTTATATTATAATTATACTAGTATCATAATACTAACACTAACTGATTGGGGTGGGCCGCCTGTCAATCAACCGCCTGCTAGGCAGGCCCCGGGACGGTTCCCGTCAGGGAATCGAAAGACCAGCCCCCCAGCAAGGACCTGGAACAAAGCATGACACTTAAGGTTAGCCGTCAGCCGCCGAGGGCACGGGCTAACCCAGCCTGTCGGAGCTTGGCAGCCCCCTGCCTGGAGACTGTCTGCCCTGGGAGAATCCCTGGCCAGCAGGGTCAGGACCCCCAGGGGCCCTCTCGTCATTTTGCCTAAGGTAATTGGGAATGGATGGATGAGAAGCCGCCACTTGTCACTCTTCTATCCAACCATTCCTCCTTCTCTTCTCTCTCTTGTGGGAAGGTATAAATACCTCCCCATTTCCCACATGAGAGGGGTTGGATTTTCTCTCTCTAGACTTTTACTCCTAAAAACGCCGCCTAGTTCCTCACGAGCTAGGTTCGTAAAGGCATTTCACGGACTGACTTAGGCATCGGAGAGGGTTTCCTCGGACAACCTCCGAGGCCCTGTGCGTTCATTGTGCAGGGAGCAGGCCGTTTTCCGCCGGGAAAGTCCGATTCAGGGAGTAAGAGGAAGGGGAGACCAAGGGAATTAAGCAATCAATTGTTCACCATTAAATCAATTATACTGTCCGGATCCTAGACCGGGCAAATTGTTTCCGTGACCGGAACAATTTGGCGCCGTCTGTGGGGAACTTACGGTTGTGCTCACGAGTTACCCACTAAAATCAACCACTCATAATCACAAAATTAAACACAATCATGCCAGAAATCGTGGATGCCAGTACAGGAGCGGGTCCGACGGTCCCTCCAGTGACCCCCCTGTACGGTATGCCGCTGTCGGAGAGGGTCCCTCCTGCCACAATCCTGGGGGTAGGGGGAACCAATCCCCTCGGTGGATCTAACACTGCTGTGACACCCGAGCTGGGGGCACGCCCTGGACGTGCTCTCAATCTGACCCCAGCTCAGATGGCACAGGCAGCCGCGTTCTTCTCTGCGATGCTAGATCAGGAGTTCACGCCTGAGGACTTGGTGGGCAGGGTCGCATCGGCTCCCAGGCAACCGTCCCCAGTCAGCAGGGACGAGGCCGGGGGCACGAGGCGGACCGCCGCCAGAAATGCTCAGAGAAAAGCAAGAAGAACAGCCCAAATGTATACGCATGTGTAGAGGCGCATTACCACTGGAAAACCAGAACCACCTGTCCAGCAGGCGTTCTCTATTCACACGACAGAATCGGCGTCTGGAGGGCAGGGAGGCTTATCTCAAGGATTACAGGAGCGCATGAGGCCCAGGGAGCCTGTGTCGAAACGCTTAGGGGAGAGGCCAGGCGGAGTTTTCTCCAGACTAACACCTGCGGCCAAGGAACAGTCAGCCCCCGGCTTATCCCAAAGCCTGCAATCCAGACTCAACCGAGGACAACCGCTCGAGTCCAGGTACCATCAGGGTGAAAACCTCTGCCACTCCCAGAGGAAGAGGCCCAGGCAAGCCTCCTCGGGAATAGAGGATGAGGCAGCTAGCAGACCGCCACCGAGGAACCGCTCCCCCAGTACGAGGAAACCGACCCATAAACCATGGGAATCTCACGGTAACCAGTCTGGGGAAAGCAGGTCACGACTGGTAGGCAGGCCCACGAAAACCCCGTTGCACCCTGAGGTACAAGAGTACCCCATTCCAAAAATCAAAATGCCCACCATCAAATTTGACGGAACGACAGACCCTGAGGACCACCTGGCAGCCTTTGAGAGCCACATGGGCATGTATGACGTAGATGATGCCATCTGGTGCAAAGTCTTCCCTACCACCTTGGTGGGACTTGCGCAGGGGTGGTTCAGAGACCTCCGCCAGGGGTCAATCAGATTCTTCATAGAGTTGGCTGAAATTTTCCTTGAACAGTATGCCGGAAATAAGAGAAGACGCCTTACCCGTTTCGATCTCATGACCCTGAAACAGAAAAAGGGTGAGAGTGTAAGAGAGTACATGAGAAGGTTCGATCTATCCTACCAGCAGGTTAGGGAGATCGATGATTCCACCGCTGCCTACGCCCTGACAATCTCCCTACTTCCAGGGGAAATGAAAAACCAGATGATCAGGGCCCAGCCAGAAACCTTGGCCATGGCCAGAAAGATTGCTGAGGGGTTCATTCTGCAGGAGGAGTTCCACGGCCTGACGGACACCCCTGCAGGCCAAACAAAACCTCAAGGGGGACCGCAGGGTGGAAGGGGCAGAAGTGAACCAGGTAAGCAAAAGGAGGAGGGAGACACTCCCAAGAAAGAACGCCCAGTCTACCAACCCAGATTCGATAGTTACACCGCTCTGAACAAATCCAGGGCGGAAATCTTCGAACTGGAAAAAGAAACTGCCAAATGGAACCGTCCAAACAAACCTCGCAGCCCGAAAGGCGACCCAAAGAAATTCTGCACTTTCCACGACTGTATAGGCCATACCACCGAAGAGTGCCGTCACCTGAAGGATGAAATTGAGAAATTAATCAGGAACGGATGGCTGGCCAACTACGAAGCCAAAAAAAGTCTCAGAAGGAAGTGTCTGAGAAACCCGAGGGGTCAGTGCAGAACCGGATGGTAATCCATGTAATTTCAGGGGGCGCTGAGGGTCAGCTCAGTCGAAGAGGCCAAAAAAGGCAAATGCGCGAGCTGAGGAACCAGATCTGCTACGCTGAGAAAGAAGGGAGTCCAAGGGGAGTGACATTAAGTATCACCCCTGACGACGCAGGACGGGTGATATATCCGCACAGTGATCCTCTGGTGCTGTCCTTAGAGATCAGCAACCATATTGTGCGAAGATGTATGGTAGACACGGGCGCATATACAAATCTTTTGTACAAGGATGCTTTCGAAAAGATGGGCCTGGAGAAAAGGCACCTGCGGCCTGCTCCCGGATCGCTGTATGGATTCAGTGGGGCAGGCGTGCTGCCCATGGGCGTCATCGACTTGCCTGTAACCTTCGGGGAAGGTTCCACAGCCAGGAATGTCAGGGCAACCTTTGTTGTTGTGGACGCAAAATCTGCCTATAATGCCCTGATTGGCAGGGCCACGCTGGATGAAATCGAGGCAGCAATCTCCATCAGGGCTCTCACCATTGCGTATGTCACAGACTTCGGGCTGGAAGGAAAAATACGTGGGGACCAGGAGTCAGCCAGACAATGCTACTCCGTGGCCCTACAAGAACACGAAAAGGACAGAAAAGGAAAAAGAAAAGCTGACAGCTCCCCCTGCAGGGAAGGCGAAGTCCCAGCCGAACCCCCGGTGTCCGACCGCCTGGAACCAGGGGGCGAAAGTATGCTGGTGGACTTAGAACCAGGAAGACAAGTCCTGGTAGGAACAGGCCTAGAGGAATCCTACCAAGCAGAACTGGTCAAACTATTGCGGGAGAACAAAGACGTATTTGCCTATTCTGCAGACGAGATGCCCGGCGTTGATCCCTCATGCATCGTTCACAAGCTGAACGTAAGCATGGATGCTCGCCCTGTAAAACAGAAGAAACGAAACATGTCTGCAGAAAAAGACGCAGCGATCAAGGAAGAAATTGACAAACTCTTGAAAGCAGACTTTATTGAAGTCTGCGACTACCCAGAATGGCTGGCAAATGTTATTATGGTCAAGAAGTCGTCAGGCGCATGGAGAATGTGCGTCGACTTTACAAACCTGAACAAGGCCTGCCCGAAAGACTGCTATCCGCTCCCTCGGATCGATCAATTGGTAGACGCCACCAGTGGCTACACCATGCTAAGCTTCTTAGACGCCTTTTCAGGCTACCACCAAGTGTACTTGTGGCAACCGGACAGGGTGAAGTGTGCGTTCATCACTAGTTCGGGCACTTACATGTATAAGATGATGCCCTTCGGGCTCAAAAATGCAGGGGCTACGTACCAGCGGTTGGTTGATAAAGTGTTTGAGAAACAAAAAGGTAGAAACATCGAGGCTTACGTTGACGATGCCATTGTAAAAAGCAAGGAAGACAGGGAACACCTGACAGACTTGCAGGAAACCTTCAGTTCTTTGCGCGCTTACAAAATGAAACTAAATCCGAAAAAGTGCACGTTTGGAGTCCGCTCCGGAAAATTCCTAGGGTTCTTGGTCAGTTCTCGGGGTATAGATGCCAACCCTGAAAAAATTCAGGCAGTTCTAGACCTCCCTGAGCCCAAGACCATCAGAGACATCCAGCGCCTGACGGGTCGAATGGCCGCCTTGGCCCGATTCATTGCCCGATCAGCAGACAGAGCCACTCCTTTTTTCAAAATACTGAAAGGAAACAAACAGTTCAAATGGGAAAACGAGCAGAAAGAGGCCTTCGAGCAGCTGAAAGACCATCTTAAGAGGCTCCCTACCCTGGCAAGACCAGTAGCAGGAGAGAAACTTTTTCTCTACATTGCAGTAACCAATATAACTGTCAGCGCAGTCATCCTACGAGAAGATGCAGGCACCCAACAACCTATATACTTTGTGAGTCATGCGCTGGGGGCAGCTGAGAAGAATTATCCGATGGTTGAAAAGGCCGCCTACGCGGTCATAATTGCAGCCAGGAAGCTCAGACCTTACTTTGACGCGCATCCAGTCACAGTCCTCACCGACCAACCCCTGGAAAAGGTATTGGAAAAATTCGAAAAGTCAGGGAGATTGTTGAAATGGGCAATTGAGCTAAGTGGGTTAGGTATATCTTACCAGCCAAGAACAGCCATCAAAGCCCAAGCTTTGGCAAACTTTTTGGCTGAGTGCTCCCACTCAGGGGAAGAGGAAGCCCCCGCCCAGGAATGGGTCGTGTATACTGACGGGTCCTCGACGGCCAACGGCGCAGGCGCAGGCGTCGTACTAACCAGCCCACAGGGGACCGACTTTGAGCATGCTCTCAGATTCGTTTTCCCAGCATCAAACAATGAAGCAGAGTACGAAGCAGTACTCGCAGGCGTCAGGCTAGCTAAAGCCGCAGGGGCAGAAGGAATTGTCCTGGCGACAGATTCCCAACTCATCGCCAACCAGATTAATGGAGAATACGAAGCAAGAGACCAAGCAATGGCCGCATATCTGGAGATGGTAAAGGGAGAATTGTCCGGCCTGAAATCATATGAGGTCAAACAAATTCCTCGATCCCAGAACAACAGAGCAGATGCCCTGTCAAAACTGGCAAGCTCCAGTCTGCAGGACATCCGGAGATCAGTATGGGTTGACGTTTTACACGAGAAGTCTACTGATCCCTGTCAAACGATTAATGCCGTGGAAGAAGAGCTGGAAAGCTGGATGACCCCTTTCGTCCAGTACAAGAGGCACGGTATCTTACCGTCAGACTCATTACAAAAGAGGAAGGTACAGGCTAAAGCAGCCTGGTTCATATTCATTAATGGAGAACTCTACAAAAAGTCCTTTACTTATCCCCTACTTAAAATGCCTACGGGCGGATCAAGCCGCTGAGGTATTGGATGATATCCACTCAGGGATTTGTGGACATCACATTGGCGGGAGGTCGCTGGCCCACAAGGCCCTCAGGGCAGGCTATTACTGGCCTACCATGCTGGCAGATGCCAAGAGCCTGACCCAGAAATGCAGAAAATGCCAACTCTTTGCCCCATCGATCCATGCCCCGGCCCAGGAGCTCAGGCCAATCCTATCTCCCATCCCCTTTGCTCAATGGGGGATGGACATCCTCGGACCCTTCACAGTGGCCACAGGGGGCAGAAAATTCTTAATTGTCGCCATAGACTACTTCATCAAATGGGTGGAGGCTGAAGCAGTGCCCAACATAACTGAGCCGGCGGTCCGAAAGGTGATCTGGCGAAATATCATCACCCGGTTCGGTGTACCAAAGATGCTGGTATTTGACCACGGCAGGCAGTTCGATAATGACCCACTAAGAATCTGGCTGGAAAGCCACAACATCTCAGTCGCCTACTCAGCTGTCTGCCATCCTCAAACCAATGGACAGGCGGAAGCAGCCAACAAACAAATTTTGAACGGCCTGAAGAAAATGGTGGATGACTGCAAAGGTAGGTGGGCTGATGAACTCCCCAGTATACTCTGGTCCATCCGAACTACCAGAAAGGAGTCTACGGGCCAGACCCCATTTGGCCTGGTATATGGAGCAGAGGCTCTATTGCCAATTGAGACAAGAATCCCCTCTCTGCGTTCCCTGCAGTACGACCAAGCTGAAAACGAAGCTGCTATGGTTGAAGCCTTAGACCTGGTGAATGAACTAAGGGAGGAAGCCAGTACCAACATCGCTGCCTACCAGCAGCGAATGAGGAAAAATTTCAACAGCAAGGTCCGTCAGAGGAGTTTTCAGATGGGCGAGTTAGTTCTGAGAAAGACGCAGGCGATTGGGAAGTCAAAAGAGCATGGAAAGCTGAGTGCCAATTGGGAGGGCCCATACCAAGTAACTCAGGTTTTGGGGCCAGGCACGTACAAGATAGCCAATCTAAAAGGACAAGAGCTAAGCGCTCACTGGAACGCAGACACGCTAAAGAAATATTACGTCTGAACAAAAATGTAGGAAGTTTTCACTTTTACTAAAGTAAAAAAGGCGGAGGACGATCAGAAATGTCGACGGCTCCGACCACCCCAATGTCAAAAAGAATTTTTAGAGAAATGAGAAGATACAGATTCATACTCGTTGCCTGTTCACACTCGCGTCTCTCACACACAAACGAGCAGGGGACAATAGGGGGGGCCCCCCTGTTGCCAAAATTGGGAAAAGTGAACCCCCCAACGCAAACCAAAAAAGCCACCCTGCTTACCTCTGGGCAGGCAGGGGGCAGGCCCCCTGGACTTTGAACGAAAAGCCAGGAACAGGCCAGGCTAACAAGGACTGGGGGCAGGCCCCCCAACCTTGTATAAAAAACGCAAAAGCTACCCTGCCTGCCTCTGGGCAGGCAGGGGGCAGGCCCCCTAGACTTTGAACGAAAAGCCAGGAACAGGCCAGGCTAACAAGGACTGGGGGCAGGCCCCCCAACCTTGTATAAAAAACGCAAAAGCTACCCTGCCTGCCTCTGGGCAGGCAGGGGGCAGGCCCCCTGGACTTTGAACGAAAAGCCAGGAACAGGCCAGGCTAACAAGGACTGGGGGCAGGCCCCCCAACCTTGTATAAAAGACGCAAAAGCTACCCTGCCTACCTCTGGGCAGGCCGGGGGCAGGCCCCCTGGACTTTGAACGAAAAGCCAGGAGCAGGCTAGGCTAACAAGGACTGGGGGCAGGCCCCCCAACCTTGTATAAAAAATACAAAGAGCCACCCTGCTCACCTCTGGGCAAGCAGGGGGCAGGCCCCCTGGACTTTGAACGAAAAGCCAGGGACAGGCCAAGATAACAAGGACTGGGGGCAGGCCCCCCAACCTTGTATAAAAAAAAAACACGGGAGCCACCCTGCTTACCTCCAGGCAGGCAGGGGGCAGGCCCCCTGGACTCTGAACAAAAGCCAGGGACAGGCTATAACAAACGCGATCAAACAGACAAGAAAAAGATCCCTAAAATCTTAAAAGCAGTTATGCCATATAAGGCCAAAAGAGGTATTCCACAAACAAAACCCATGAAGGGTGGAAAGGTCTCTACAAAGTTGAAGAAAAAACCGAGTAGCAAAAATTACAGAAAAACCATGAACACTGGTTCAACACAAGAGAATAAAAGCCTTCGTAAAAGAGAAGGGGCGTCACGGAGCATCCTGGCGAGCGTTGGCGTCTGCTTCAGGCTGCCTGGTCACCCGGGCTTCATCCTTGGCAGAGTAAAGGCTCCGGAAAGCGTCCTCGTCAAAAGTAGGGAACATCTCCCCTATCACCTCGATAACCAATTCCAGAGAGGAATTGGCGCCGCTCACAAAGCTGGCACCCACCGCTTCCTCAGTCTACGCAGCCAGGGTCTCTTTCTCTTTCGCCCATTCCCCCTTGGCCTGGTCAAAAGCCGACTTTGCCTGCGACAACTGCTCCTCCAGGACCGTCACTCTCCCCTTCAAATGTCCCATCTCGGCCAGAGATATGTTAGCACGATCCAACGATTGCCGGTTCTCCTTCAGTTCGGCCTCTAACTTGGAAACCTCCTTCACAGCCATTTCCCCCTGCTTCCTGGCCTCTTCCAACTCCCCCTCTAGCCTTGTCATTTTGTCTTTCAAGGAGCTTATCAAGGAGACGTCCCTCTCTATCATGGCCAGGCGGTCGGGAGGAGGAGCCCCAGGGGCAACTGTTAGCTCCTCATCACTCAGGCGGCTGAGAGCTGCCAGTTCCGCAGATGCCAACATGACCTTGGAAGTACGCTGAATGTATTGAAGCACCTGATGAGAAGTAGAAGTCACCATCTTTGTGAGGCGGTCGGCCAAGACAGCCCCAGAGTCAGAAAGTAGGCCCGAAACGTCCACGCTATCCCCAGCCGTGTAGTGGAACTCCACATTTTCCTCTGGGAAGGGAATGCTAGAGGGCTCACGGGCAGGGCGCTTCGCATCAGGGGTAGAAACGTCCGCCTCCAAATCGACCACATCAGCACTAGGAGGCTCCCTCTCCCTTTTCCTCCTTGTGTCCAAGGGAACGCTCTCCCCCGTCCCCTCGGAATCACCAGGCTGCGTTCCCTGCGAGATCCGAGGGCCAGCCGGAGAAGCACCCTGCTTTTGACCAGGGGAAGGAGTAGCTCCTGAAGTGACCTCCGCTTCCCCCTGCTCATGAACGCTGGGAGTAGGAGTCGCCGGCTTCGACGAAGGCAGCCGAGGGGGGAGAGGTAATCTTCGACCAGCGGCAAAATCCTTCACAAGCTTCATGAGGGCCTTGCTTCCTTTTCTGAAATTTGGTGGAAGAGAAGGACGCTTTGAAAGAACGTGCAATTCCTCGCTCAAGCCTAACCTTCTGACCTGCTTCTTGGTCCAGGTCCAAGAGTAGGAATCTGCAGGAAAGGAAAGGCGGTCATTTAAAAAAAACAGGGAGAAATAAAATCCCTGGAAAATCGTGACAACAAGAAAACCCTAGAACTACCTTCAAGGCCACGAATCAGGCCCATGGGAAGCAGGTACTCGTCTGTCGTGATGAGCTCCGCATGAGGGAGCCAGAAAACAGGGCAAAAGTTCCCATGTTTATCCGTCACGATCTCAAACTTCTTTATCAAAATCTTCTCCTTATCGCTCAGCCTGACTTCCAGAGCCTTCCCCCCAACACGAGGATGATACTCCTCACGTGTCTCCATGCGGGTATGGACATGATTCCTAAAATGTCTAGGAATTTTCCACCCCGACGCACTGTGGACATATATGAAATTGTTTTTCCAGTCCTTGAGACTGCTCATGGCCGGCCAGACCAAGGCGTACTTTTTCTGTCTCAGCAGAGACCAATAACCAGGGGAGCCATCCCCCCCAGATGAAGACACCATTTGGAGGCCAACCATAAAGCGAAGGGCGTCAATGTAGGGCCCCTCGCCATGGAACAGGCAGGTCCAAGTGTAGGCCACTAATGCCCTAATGGCCGTTGCAGTTAACTGAGCGATGGCGACGTTCATCCTCCTGAAAGTTTCTTCCAGGAAGGGATGCAACGGGAATCGCAGGCCGAATTCTAGAGCCTTATGAAAGACGGCTACACACCCCTCTGGGGGACAGCATACTGTGTCTTTTTCCCCAGGGATCACCACTGTGTACCCCTCCCCAAAGTTATAAAACTGCTCGATGGCCTCAGCCGCATTACATTCCAAAATCAGATCCCTATTCTTAGCTTCGGGATAGGTCTGTAAGGGAATCGCGTATTTTTCTTTGTCCAAAAAGTAGGTCCTCCCTCTCTCCCTGCGGATGAGAGGACCGGCCACCCTGGCAGGATCCACCTCCAGGGCCTCGTCATCGGAATCAATCACATCGAAGGGAGCTAGGTCGGGTGACTCAGCACCCTCTCCCCTGTGATCGTCTTCCTCCCTGGGGCCAACCCCGGAGGAAGAGGCAACGTCACGACGACCACCGTCGCCGCCGCCAGTTCTTCCGAGCAAAGAATCAAAGGAAAGGGGGTGGACTCGCGACATTTAGGCTACAGAAGGGAAGAAAAGAAGCGAAAGATTTGAAAAATTCTAACCTAAAAAACGCCGGTGAAGTTGTCAGAGACGGCGACAAGAGGTGATCCTTGCTCCTCAAAGAAAAAGCGCTCGGTCAATGAAGGAGATTCAAGAAGTGTTAGGGGGAGTAAAGGTATCAAGAAGAGTAAAAAGAAGAGAATGAAGGGAGAGAAGGGTTTATATAAAAAGCCCAAAGAAGTTCGAAAGGCGGAACCCCTGACAAAACCCTCGAAGACCGTCCACGTGTCACATACTGAACACCAACTGCTCACCTTTTTCAAAAAGAGCCTCGGTAAACGGAAACGTAAGAGAGAAAGGTCAATCAACGACCTCATTCAAAAAAAAAAAAAAAAAAAAAAAAAAAAAAAATTCAAAATACGCAAAACATTCATTTCATTGAAAACCCCGCAAGGGAAAGATACATCGTGGGACGGGCATGAAAGAAAATTACATAAGGCTCGAAAAATTTCCAGCCTGACAGAAATCAAAGGCCCTGCCACGCAGGCCTAGTCGTCTCCCAAATCTGGGGAATAATCTCCAGGACTGCCTGGACTCCCGAGAGCCGAACCCCAATCCCAACTGGGGGAACCCTGAAAGGGGTCATCTGAAGCCCCGTCTTCGTCCCTGTCGCTCAGGCAGCCAAGACCTTCGCTGTCGTCAGAGTCATGGCTGCTGTCTTCCCAATCCCTTCCAAAAGGGACAGCTCGGGACTCGTCGCAAGTGCGACAGCCTGTCTTCTTTACAGGCGAAGAAGGACCCGATTCCAGGGAGGAATCAGTGTCAGAATTGAGGCCGAATTGTTCAGGGTGCAGCCATGGAAAACACTCATGACACCCCCTATCATAACAGCCCCCTCCCTGGGGGCAACGCCTAAACCTAGGCACAGCAGGAGGAGAGGACCTCCTAGGGCGTTTGCCCATCCTAATGGAGGCCTTCCGACCCCTCCGGCGAAGGCGAAGCCGTGAACAGCGACTCCGGCGAACAGCTAAATAAGCAGTCCGCGCATATCTAAGCCTCCAAAACCCTCTAAAGATGAAGGAAACATGTTTGACACCGCGACGAACTACGCTTTTCTTGATCCAAGTCATGTTTAAAATGAGGAAAATGGAAAGATTGAAGGTGGAATGAAGCACAAATGATCAAGGAAGCTAAGGATTTTATACCAAGGAAAACACCGCATTAATGAACGCTCCAACCACCCTGGGAGGGGAGCCACCAATCAGGAACTCATCACGGTTCCCCAAAATCCGCCCAAAAGAAAAGAGCAATCATTACAAAAGTGCTCTCGCCTCTTTGCATTCCTGACAGGAGCAGTACAAAGCTCCATTGGGAAGGCGCGAAGCATTAAATGCTACAACAAGACATGGAAGTCAACCCCCCTCCAAGCAAGAGTCGCCAGCAGAGGAGAAGCCTCGCTTCCCTCCTACTGACGAAGGCCAATTGATTGGGGTGGGCCGCCTGTCAATCAACCGCCTGCTAGGCAGGCCCCGGGACGGTTCCCGTCAGGGAATCGAAAGACCAGCCCCCCAGCAAGGACCTGGAACAAAGCATGACACTTAAGGTTAGCCGTCAGCCGCCGAGGGCACGGGCTAACCCAGCCTGTCGGAGCTTGGCAGCCCCCTGCCTGGAGACTGTCTGCCCTGGGAGAATCCCTGGCCAGCAGGGTCAGGACCCCCAGGGGCCCTCTCGTCATTTTGCCTAAGGTAATTGGGAATGCATGGATGAGAAGCCGCCACTTGTCACTCCTCTATCCAACCATTCCTCCTTCTCTTCTCTCTCTTGTGGGAAGGTATAAATACCTCCTCATTTCCCACATGAGAGGGGTTGGATTTTCTCTCTCTAGACTTTTACTCCTAAAAACGCCGCCTAGTTCCTCACGAGCTAGGTTCGTAAAGGCATTTCACGGACTGACTTAGGCATCGGAGAGGGTTTCCTCGGACAACCTCCGAGGCCCTGTGCGTTCATTGTGCAGGGAGCAGGCCGTTTTCCGCCGGGAAAGTCCGATTCAGGGAGTAAGAGGAAGGGGAGACCAAGGGAATTAAGCAATCAATTGTTCACCATTAAATCAATTATACTGTCCGGATCCTAGACCGGGCAAATTGTTTCCGTGACCGGAACACTAACATAACGCTAACACTTTTATTTCTCGTATATTAACTTTATTTCCTCGTTATTTGCACTATAATACCGCGTACATATATATATTAATACTAGTATTCGGTTTCAAATACGTTTGACTACAACGATCGCCTAAAGTCCGTCTAATCCCTTTACGAGTAACGACGGAGGTGGAGCCCTTTCGAGGAGCCCCGCCCCAATGTTCTCAAGGGCTTGACGTGATTGCAATCGGTCGTAGTTGAACGCATTCGATCCCATTTCAATTAGTGCGAAACCCGTTGACACGAAAACCGACATCACATAATCCGAAAGGATTAATTTCGATGTCGTGACGTAGAGGGATGCAATTTCGTCACTAATTCAAAATTCTTAATCTATAAAAACATAAATCGAGTAAATAAACCCATATCGGCACGTGATTTTAAAAATTGACGATTTTTTCGACAAATAAAAAATACCCGACCAGACCCACATGCGAGTCGCGCGACCGGCCAGGCGACTCGCGGGCAGGCCTGTTTGGCCGAGCCCACTTTTTCGTTTTCTCGACTTTCTACCCTTTTCGGTCCTTACATTAATATGCGACCTTCGCGACATATGTCCATATTTTGAGACTCGTCTTTTTTTTACGACTTTTAGTCAACGCGTGTAAAGGCCATCACGTGAACCCATTTTTCTAAAACTCATGCACATCACGACACTCAAACGATTTTGATCGACGGTCTAGCACTATTAATTTTATGTCGACGACTCTTTAGTCGTATCCGACACATGATTAATTTAGACTCCATTTTTCAAGGTGATAAGTCGGGACAAGACATCGAGGTTCGAGATCGGGTTAGATTCACGCCTAGGTCTCGAACCTCCGTCCTTTGATTAATATGCAATATAATGCGTTATTAATTAAGGTTCGTCCATCCAACTAATTCACGAACTAGTGAGTATTTATTACATACGGGTCTTTGTCGAGTCGTGTGTTTTATTCTTCACTTTTCTTATTTAGTTTATTATTTCTTCTAATCGTTATAATAATCGTTGTATTGTGAATTCCAGGTTTTATTTCCGCCCGTGTAACTTGTACGTTACTTATTTTCGAGTTTCGTTTATTTACTTGCTTATCACTTTATAAATGAACCTCGCATGCTAAACTATTCCGACAATAATTTAGATGCATTAAATGACGTAATTCACATATAATTCACATGCTTAGCCCGAAAACGCTGTTTGCATATCATTTTATCATTTTACTAACGCGCGTACACGAACACGAACAGTGTCTTAGTAGAGGCCGCCATGTGCGGGCGGGGTTGGGTGTCCTTAGTGGGCTTCCCAACACGTACCCTCACCCCTTACTCAGAACCTCGGTTTCCGGATGCCCGAAACCGTTGGCGCACGAGAGTCCTTTTATATACGAAAGCCGGTGTAAACGGTATCGGTATAATAATGCAAAGGGACGAGCCCCATAAACTCTGAAATCGAAGTGGGCTAACTTTGTGTATGGCCCATAACGACATAGAGTGGGCTCGTATGGTTCCGAATAACCACAAAATTCGGTGGCGACTCCATTTTGACTTAAATTTTGAACCCGAGAACAATCTCACCACGAGATTCATTCGCTTACCCAAACCCGCGCGTGGCCGCGTCGGGGTGGACCTACGTCATGTCCACAGTATGCATTTTTCCGGGTGTGGGCTAGCAGGCAGACAAGATCCCTGCTCGATTAATTTTAATAATTTTGTTTTGTGGATTGTTAAACCCCTTTGTGGATTGTTTAATTTTGGCCATTTTATTTTAGGCCTAATGTTTGACTTTACCATTTAAATTTTATCAAGACATAGTTACAGTGTGTTATAATCTCACTTCTACAGTGTTTCCGCCATTGTATTGCATTAGAAAATCTAGGGGATTACATAATCTCGATTCTTTCTTTTCTGTCTATTTTCCAGTTTCGAGGACGAAACCTCTTTTTAGGGGGAAGGGTTGTAACACCCGTAAAATTTTAATTCTGTTATCCGTCTCGTTGCTATTTAATCGACTCTTTCGAGTTTTGTTATTTTATCTATCTTGGATCCGACCTTCATAAAAATGTTTTAATAATTTTATCTTTGTTCGAAAACTCATTTTTGATTACCTCGTTCGCAAATTTTTAATCAATCTCGAGAAATTGCTATTTAATATTTTTCTTCGCGATTTCGTAAATACTTATTTTTGAAACGTAATTTCAAATACTACTTTCTCGTAATCACGTTCTTATACGATTTCCGTCTTTTTTTTTAAGTGATCCATCTACGATTTTAAGCGCGAATCGGGCTCAGATTGTAGCAGACCCGACCGTTTCCGTCATCGGACTGAGATATTTTCGGAGTCGGTTGAGAAAGTCAAAACCGACACCTCTATTTCCTCCTATTTCCCGTTGCACGTTACCCTTATACCTCTTTTTGCAGTTACGTTCTCCCCAACTCTTCTTAAACCTCCAACACTGTATCCACTTCTCATCTTTTAAAAAAAAAAGGCAAATTGAACGTATAACCTCTACAAAAAAAATTATATGTTTTAGTTTTATATATTTTCTAAACACCCTAATTCATAATAATAATACGTTTGTGAAATATTTCGATAATTCTTATAAATAATTTATACTCGATTTAGAACATAATAATTGTTAAGGCCAAAAGTAGTAGTTTGCGAAATTAATAATATTTACTTTATAGTTAGAGTAAATTACTATTCTTGATATTTATCTATAACACTATTTTCATCATATTGTTATTCCGAGAAAATTTCCTAAAATAGAGAGTTTCCTAAAATAGAAAGTTTCCTAAAGTAGAAAGTTTCCCAAATTAGAAAGTTTCCTTTTTAGAATGTTTTGATAATCCTATCCAATTACGACAATGGCTTTGTTTTAGAGTTATGGAATAAGGACAAGTGTACGGGTAGAGTAATACAGTCTAGGGTATACGTTTTTGCCATCAACTATAAAGCTGGTGTGTCTATGTTGAGACACATTGGTCATTGAACTGAGCATGGTTTGTGTTCAGGAGTGTGTATAGTTTGACCTTAAACTAAGATATCGCATCGTGTAAGTCGCCGTCGGGTTGAACTGGATTACGGTTGGTGTCCAGGAGGGGTGTACATTACTTAAGCCAGGACCTCGCTGAACGCAGTCCTGTTATAGTTGAGTTGCCTAGTTAGAGACCGAAGTGTAATCTGTTTTGACTAAATTCTCGAACCTAGTTTAGTATGATCCTAGTGAAAGTCTATTCCGTTACACTGATTGATTTCCATAACGCCGTTATTATTATTGATGGACATTGATTTGCAGGTTGACAATCATTTCGAATTATTTTACCGTATCATTTTAAATGTTTTCCATTTTTCAACTATTTTGATATAATAGTAACTACGCTTTGATATCATGTAATATGGCTGGGAGAACGTCATCGTTACTCCCCACTGAATTGTGGTTGTTATGTTTATAACATGGCAGGTATTATATGTTCGGGTTTGTGTGGGCTAGCGATCGGCATTTGGTCTTACGCCGTGAATTTATTTTCATATTTTTGGTTTGAATGTTAAACATTTTTGAGGATTTTAATTTTTGCCCTTTTTATATAAAGTGGCAGTTGTATTGACTTACCTTGAGTTAATAAAGTTTAGTTTTCTGTGTGTTAATCCCAACTCGACAGTGATTCCGCCACTGTTTTGCATTAGAATTTGTAGGGGATTACAAGGCAGCTTTGAAAAGAAGATATTTTTTTTCCTAGACGAAGTTGGGTGCGGTTGAATATGATGTCGTGGTTGATTCCAGATTTTAATATTTTATTCGGGTTATTCAAAGACGCTACACATAGCTAGGAATGCGTACACTTATGCAGAATGCAGACACAGGTAGGTTAGGTTAGGTTACCGCCCACGAATAGCCTTCGCTTAGGTGACGACAGGTCACCTGGGGAGATGAGTGTTGTGCTGGCAGTTTAGAGCCATTCACTTGGTATATCCGCGGGATGCGCGTTAGGCGGCCGAAGCGTCAACCGAGGATCTCTCCGCGTGACCATAATGGTCTTACTGCGAAGAGGTCGATTGGTCCTAATATCGGTTAGGGTGGGCTTTTTAGCGCCAAAACCTGTAGTGACCACAACGGGGAACTAGGAAATGAGCTTCACTGACCTCGTTTGAGTTACACCACCGCTGGAAACTTGTTTCCAAATCCCTAGCGGAGTCGCCAAATTATGGACGTCCGTCCGCACCGCCCGGCGCCCCGCGCGCGCCCGCGTGGGACCGACCCGGTTTCATCGCGGCAACCACCTATGCGGCCCCCTCCTGGTCGGGGGTCGGTCCGATCTCGCGTTCGGACAAAGTCTCGGACCTCGATTCGGATGACGATCCAGACTAGTACTACATGGATGCGGGCACCCGTGTTTTCGTTGGGATCGATCGAGTCGTGGTTGTAAATGTTTAAAGGCCGATATGTTTGGTAAGCCGACCTTTTTAGTGAACCAAATTCGTTGCCGATTTGTGGAGTCACTACCGAGTCAATTATGTGTACTCGGAAACCGTTCAAGTCGACTTTGATCCTTAGCCGGCTCAAAGCTAAATGGCACGTGACCTTAAGATAAAGACTTGTACCCTTAAGCACTCCATGCCTGGAATGACTCTCATTGCCAATGGTTTCGAACATCCGGAAACCGTCGATTCTGAGTAAGGGGTGAGGGTATGTATTGGGAAGCCAACGTCCGCTAGACATCGACACCCAATCCCTCTCGCATGTAGCAGCCTCTATTAATCAATTGATGGGCTGATAATTTTGTTCCCTTGTTGTGGCGGAAGTACTGTAACATCCGTTGTTTTAACCCTATGTCTTTGCTATGTCGGTTGTTTAAGGACAAGTAAGCTTAGTCGTCAAAGTAGTTATGTTTCATTCTTTGAATGCGGTTTCACGTGATAAGCAGGCCATGAAAAGATGCACATAGGAGAGTAGAGGGTACTAATATTATACGTATTAGCAAATCAGCTTTAACGTGATAATACGGATATTAGTCGTTCTCGTGGTATACCTTACCTGGTATTCTGATTAAGATGCATCGGCTCGGTATTAAAAGGGATGCGTCGAGCCATGTATGGTGAGCATCGGGACTAATACGGAACACAACCATCTCTTTGTTCAGTTTTAACTTGTTTACGTTTTGAATTCTGTGTTAGGTGATTTAGCATGCGATTATAAGGTCATAAAAGCTATACGTCATACGAAAGTGGTAAATGCGAAATGTAAGTAAATCACATAGTGAGGAGTTGCACCCTCAGAGTATACGCTAAACGGGACATGATGCATAGATAGTTCAGAACGGATCTCGGAACTGCTCGGGTCTATTTAGGGTATTTTAGTGTTTATAGTTGATGTTGGGACGTTACGTGTTTTAGTACGTGTTATGGACCTAGTGTCAACGTTTGACATTATCGTAGTGCATAATAAAAGTACAAAAATGTAAAGTTATGTTTAGATGAGAACCTAGTGACGGTTTGACATCAAAAGGCGGATCCTCCTATATTGCCTTGTGATTCCGGCAGAGTTCTGTTACCGTGGCTGGTTCTGCGGCTAATCCGGCAGGGTTCCGTTACTACTTGATGGTCCTGCGGCTAATTCGACAGAACTCTGTTGCTAGACTCGGAGTAGCTAGTCTAGCGCAGACACCTCAGGATCGAGTGGGGTGCTCGAAGGTGAGGAGTAGCATCGATTCGCTTATCGGGACTACGATCGAGTGGATCGTTTGCTTTGGGTGTCGGAGTGCGAGCCCATGCGAGAGAAACTCGTAATGAGTAAAGGGAGAAGAGGATGAGAAGTTGTGTTGTCGAATGAATGGGGTGAAGGGGAGTATTTATAGTTGTTTTCAGTTCACATCACTCGGATAGACACCTGAGTCCAGGCGCACCTGTTCTCAGGCGCCCGGGTTCGTGCGTGTGAGGGCTAGGATGCTAGGTGCGAGGCGTTCGGGAATTTGAAGATACGATTTTGGTACTTTCCAAAACCGAGAGTGTGCGTATCATTTGCTATCTTGGAGGTTAAGTTTCCCCTTTAACCTATCGTGCTATTGCGCCGAGTGGGCCTCGGGTGTGCATCCCGGGGTTTGCTTGGCTCAGTGTGCTGACTCGGGTTGATTTTGCATATTTCGGGACCGATTCGAAGTCCCGGTGTTGGAATTGACTCTAATTAGTGTCGACGCGACCGTAATGACACCACTAAGGCTGCCTTGATGTTAATTTAATCTTTCCGATTAATTATTAGATCCGTTCTATAGAAAACTATCTAAAACATCGCAAACTCGCGTCGCGTTGCAGTCCGATCGTCATCGGGTGTTTGTCGGGCACTCCTGCAGCCACCTGGTCCGAATCTTGGTGTCTACATTAAGCAGGCTCTTATTTCTGCACCGATTATCCAATCACCTGATTGGGATTTGCCTTTCGAGGTTATGTGCGATGCTAGTGATTACGCTGTAGGAGCTGTACTCGGGCAAAAAAAAGATAAAGCTTTACATGCGATCTACTATGCTAGTCGGACGTTAAATATGGCACATGTCAATTATGCTACCACGGAGAAGGAGATACTGGTCATTATCTATGCTCTAAACAAGTTTCGAGCTTATCTCGTAGGCTCAAAAGTAATAGTGTATACAGATCACGCAGCATTAAAGTACCTTCTAGCGAAGAAGGAGGCCAAACCGAGGCTTATTAGATGGATCCTATTATTGCAGGAATTCGATTTGGAGATCCGTGATAAGTCTGGGGCCGAGAATGTCGTAGCCGATCATTTATCCCGGCTAAGTTATGATGGTGGAGACCTTACCCCATTTGATGATTCGTTCCCGGACGATCACTTGCTCGCTATTACCATGGATACTCCAAGGTTCGCTAATTATGCTAATTTCCTAGTTGGAAGTATTCAACCTCCCGACCTCCAATATCAACAGAGGAAGCGGTTTTTGCATGATGTGAAGCGATATTTCTGGGACGACCTATATCTCTTCCGCGAAGGTGCAGACGACTTATATAGGAGGTGCATTCTCGAGAGTGAGGTACATTCTATCCTCACTAGATGTCACTACTCAACTTATGGTTGGCATCACGATCCTTCGAAAACATTCGCGAAGGTAACGCAATCGGGCTTTTATTGGCCCACTATTCTCAAATATGCCACCGCATTTATCCGTTCTTGCGATGCATGCCAACGAACGGGAAATATTTCTCGACAACATGAAATGCCTCAAACCGGGATCTTTGAAGTGGAATTATTTGACGTTTGGGGTATCGATTATCAAGGACCGTTCCCTTCTTCTTATGGGAATCGGTATATTTTAGTTGCCGTCGATTATGTTTCGAAGTGGGTGGAAGCCATCGCTTCACCAACTAATAATGCTAACGTGGTGATCCGGCTCTTTAAGAAGACCATATTCCCTCGTTTTGGGGTCCCACGAGCTATTATTAGTGATGGCGGTTCACACTTCCATGAACGCCAACTCACTAAATTATTGAAGAAATACGGTGTTCACCACCGTACTGGGCTAGCCTACCACCCACAAACTAGTGGGCAAGTCGAGATCTCAAAGCGAGAGATCAAATCCATTTTCGAGTAGGTGTTCATACTTCGAGAAAAGATTGGAGTTCGAAGCTTGATGATTCTCTTTGGGCTTACCGGACCGCTTTTAAGACTTTTATCCGGACATCCCCGTATAGGCTCGTCTATGGCAAAGCTTGCCATTTACCGGTAGAGCTCGAGTTTAAGGCTATGTGGGCCTTAAAGGAAATCAATCTTGGACGAACTCGACGAATTCCGTCTCCACGCTTATGATAACGCAAGAATTTATAAGGAGCGAATGAAAAGATGGCATGACAAGCGCACTATCTTCCGAGAGTTCAATGTCGGTGATAAGGTACTTCTATTTAATTCCAGACTCTGACTCTTTTCCGAGAAACTTAAATCCCGATGGTCTGGACCGTTCACGATGACTGAAGTAAACAAATTTGGGTCGGTTACACTCACTACCGACAAAGGCGAAATATTCAAGGTGAACGGTCAACGCCTCAAGCTTTATCATGAGGGTGCACACGTCGGTGATGTAGAGGCCATGGACCTCAACGACATCCTCGATTCCACCTAACCCAATTGAGGTAAACCGGTCGAGCGGGACTGTATAAACCAGCGTTAACCGGGAGGCAACCCATCACCACTTGTATAAACTTGTAATTTCCCTTTATGCATTTTTATTTTTATTTTTATTTTGTAGTGCTTGGTAGCTCTAATTTTGGGGGTTAATATTATTTATCGAGTGAGGAGGAGGAAATTTTATGGTTTAATTGATTTAATTTCAGGAATTTAGGAAGCAATTAAAGAAGAAAGAAAACGATGAGGCAAGCTACAGTGGTCACTCGATCGAGTAGCCCAGGTGCACTCGATCGAGTGCCCTGACGAAGACGCCTGCCAATTTTCTATGGGGTCACTCGATCAAGTGCCATATACGCACTCGATTGAGTGCCCCTGAACCGGGTTCCGAGTCGGTTTTTCCCCTTTTATTGCCTACTTTTGATTGCTATTGTTAAATCTGTTTTATGCATCAACACCTCCTCTCCCCTCATATTTCTTAAGAACCCTAACCTCCAAATCACCCAAATCACTCCTATTTCATCAATTCTTCACCAAATTTCATGATTTTTTCTTCTAATTTGTAATTAGTGGTATTTACTTGTGTTCCTTGGTGTTGTTTTGTGAAAATTTCATCCCCCCTCTCTCAATTTTCGTGCAAACCGTCACTTTTGAGGCATGCTCCGGGTTTTTCAATTTTCTTGCTCCTTTTATTGATTTTATAGTTTAATTTCATCCTTAGTTTCATACTAATCCTATTACATGCATGATTTTGTGTAAATTTAATACCTTTTCGCCCAAAATTCTATTTTTGTGTGAGGAGGGTGCTTTTGGCCGAAATTGTGTGTTTTTGTGGGATTTTTGTGTAATTCTGTTTTTTTATTATGTTATAGTCATGGTAAGGAAGAAGGAACCCACCCCGGAATACTCGTCCTAAAAATAGGAATGCCAAGCAAGGCACGGAGGAACCGGTTGTTCCAGTTGTCCCAGTTGTTCAGCCTGTACCAGGCTACGAGAGGATTGTCTGCAGGAACGAAGCTCAGCGAGCTCGTTTGCTTGCCTTGATACCAAGGACAATGGAAGCCACCCGATGTTGCTCATCGCAAGTGGCAATCGAGCTAGGCCTGAACGAGCAACTGCTGCAGCTCTTATCCATGACCGAATTTGGTGGACTATGGACCTTCCGTGAGTTATCTTACCGAATACTCACTTTAGAGTTTCTTAGTTCATTCGATTATGATAAACGAAACCATACGATATCCTTTCGTACGAATAATATTGAGAAAAGTATCCTCCTCAGCGACTTAGCCGAATGTGTAGGGCTCACCTCGAACCTGTATGCAGATTTGTACGACATCCCCGAGGGTACGAAAGCCCCTCCTTACTTTCAGTTATTTTCAATTCGGGTCGTGTCGCAAGTGTCACTGCGATGGCACTTCACGCCATCCCACACCCCACAATCCGCCTCTTCATGTGGATTTTGAGTCATTTGGTCTTTCCACTCTCCGACATGAGTAAATTTCACTCATTGGAGCTGTTGACCTTGGGGCGCTACCTCAACCCCTTTCGGAAGTCCCTGGGTACACTCAGTGCCTCTTGGATGGTTTGTGTCGGTATTGAGCGGCAAATCACTGGGAATGGACCGCTCGCCTGTGAAGCGATTGTCACTGCACTGGCAAAGCACTATCATACGAGTTTTGGGACAATGGTCAAATACGAGAGTCTCAATGAGCACGTCCCTTTGCTGGGACGTAACTACCTCACTTCTACCTTGAAGTGGTCGGGGCGATCCCCCGAATTTTCTGTGGAAAGTCCGGGACAAGGTTTGGATGAACCTTCCGGTCGCCGAAGGGGCAATCCTACCACCACTCCTTGCCCTGCAACCCACTCCCGCGGGTGAGAACCCACCGAGCTACCTCATTCTCGAGGAGCTCTTCATCTTCACTGAGGGCGTTCAACTCCCTCGACGGAGAGTACGCCTCGAGACCGAACCCGACGAGACCGAGCCCCCTATGCCCACACCCACACCTACCCCGACCTTCCCGATCAACACTCCAGGTCCCGAGTTCCCGCAGCTGTATCCATATATGTATGACGTAGTTTATGAGCACCAGCGTCGGATACACGAGAGGGTTACCACGAGGTCCACGAGTATATGACTACTCTTGGGATCTCGACCCCTCACCAAAATCTGACTTACTAGCGAGGTCCGGGTGACACCAGTGGTGTATTCCACGACTACGGGGTGGATCCAGCTCCTTGGGTCCGGACTACGGACGCATCTACGGCGGCCTAGAAGCACAGTGGCTTCGAGATCTCAGACAGCCAGGTCATTAGGGCAGTACTAGTGGCTCAGGTCAGAGCGATACTCGAGCCGGTCCATCTGGGACTGGTGGAGAGGATGAGATGGCTGATTAGCCGGTTTGGGGGAGCTACCACTGTATATACGGTACTTTCTTTCCTTTTTATTTCCGTTTTTATTGCTTTCTTAGATTTTTTTTTTCTCCCCTTAGGTGGAGTTATCCTTAGGATTGAATGTTGAGTTTTCTGTCTTATATGCTGTAGAGTCACATTGAGGACACTGTGACATTTAGGTTTGGGGGAGAGTTTGTGTGTTTTCATTTTCCGTTGTGTGATTTTATTGCTTTCAAAAATTTTAAAAATCCAAAAAAAATTGAAAAATTAGAAAATCCAAAAAAAAAAATTCTAAGTTCTTTGTGTGTTTTTTATGTCTAATGTGAAACATGCAAAACAGCAATGATGACATTGCGTTTTATATGATTTCTCCTAATTGACAGCTGACTGCGTAGCTGAATGCATGTATTACTTGAGATGAGATGATTTTGATATGAATGCCTATTAAGCCGTTAATTGCCAAAAGAGTAAATTTGACCATTTTGTCGGCACCCCACAAAATTCTGAGGATTTAGAGCTTCCTAGGCCATTAACATCCATAACTGGTCTCATTTATATTTAGCAATTGAGTGGTTTCTTCTTATGAAATGTGTAACATAAATTTGCGTAAATATGACGTCCGTCTCTTGATTTTGAATACGTGTTTGGATTGAGGAGGAGGTACGTACATAAGGAAAGAAATTTCTGTTTTTGATGAGCTCCACATAGCCAAAACGACCCATTTTTGCCACCCTGTAGATTTAGGTCATTTGTCCTCTGTTTAGCTCATTTCAGCTGTTGTAAGCCTGTTTTTTTTATGATATATATATATATATCAATTAACTACAGCCCAGAATAACCTACCTTACCAGGACAGTCGCAGTGAACATAATTGCAAATACATCGCTAATAGGTCATATTTGAGATTTTTACATCTTTTGGATCCTAGTACTGAATATCATCGTTGTGCGACTTTGTATTCGCCTTCCCCCTATCTAAATTAAAAAATATACAAGCATGAAAAAGAAAGAAAGAAAAAGAAAATGGAATTAGAAAAACAAGAAAAAGAAAAGAAATATATATATATATATATATATATATATATATATATATGTATATATACATATGTGTACATATGTATGTATGTATAGAGATAGGTTCTTATGAGTCCCTCATAAGTATTGAGTCCCTAAGTCCTCATCCCATCCGTTGGATGAGATGAGGATGGATGGACAAGATGCATCCTAATATTTTGTATTTAAAAAAAAAGGAAGACTTAGTATCCTAAAATAACTCCCATGATTTTAGGAAACAATAACTCCCATAATCACAATCATTCCTCATTCATTCATTCATTCATTCACGTTCATTCACAGGTTCATCAAAACCTTAAAAAAAATGCTCTCATCGATCATCACGTTCATTCATTCAATCAAATCTGTGCTCGAAATTCCGTTACTATGATTCAATGATCGTGAATCTTCATTAACGGTTGATAAGCAATTCATCGAGTATAACAATGGTGAGTTTCGATATTGCTTTCATGTTTTGCGTCAATTTTTATTCATTATCTTGATTAATTTGCGTCAATTTGTGTTCATGTTTTGCGTCAATTTTCATGTTGATATTGTTTTCATGGTCGTGTTATTCATCATAGATTCATATGCAAATCGTAGAACACACAAACGATGAGTATATATGTTTTGTAATTTATACTGGAATCGCCATGGAAGTCATTAAGATGCTACTCAATTATTAGTTTTTACGTTTACAATATATTAAATTATTGTAGTTCATATACTGCGTTACTTTAGTGTAGAGAATCTGTTACTTTAATGTCTACCATCTGTTACTTTATATGTCGTTACTTTAATACACTCCAGTTGTTACTTTAGTGTTACTTTAGTGTAGAGCATCTGTTACTTTAATGTCTAACATCTGTTACTTTATATGTCGTGTTACTTTAATACACTCCAGTTGTTACTTTAGTGTTTTTCATCTGTTATTGTAGTGCATCTTAGTGTCCTAAGAATTTAGGAAACTGCCATATTAAAAAAATAATAAAAAAAAAAGATATTGTTTCCTATAATAATGGGACGTGATTGCCACCAAAATAGGAAACAATATCAAAGAGTAATGCCATATAAAAAAAAGAAAAAAAATACTACTTCCTATAATTATGGAACGTGATGACTTCAAAATAGGAAACAATATCAAAGAGTAAGATACTGCATCATACTATCATTTTTTATCATTATATGAATTTTTTACACTAACTTATATCTGGGGTTATTTTAATGAACATTATCTGTTACTTTAATTCATACTATCTGTTACTTTAATATCTGACCTCTGTTACTTTATACCTGGTGTATAAGCATACTCTGTTAATTTAATTCATTGTTACTTCAATGCACTTCATATGTTACTTTAACTCTTGTTATCTGTTACTTTAATCCATATGAATGATGTAGGGATGTGGGTGAGAGTTTCCTCCATTGAGATTAAATCAAAGCTTCTGAGATGATGATGAAGAAGATGAAAAAGAAGAAGACGGAGAAAACGAGAAGGATGAAGAAGAAGCAGAATTATAAGTAGGACATTATGAGTAACAAGTGTGAACCATTGGAACTGTAATGGAGTTGATTTAGTTGGAATATTGTACCACTTTTTGTTTTGGAGTATCTTAATAAAAACAAACATTGTTCTTTTTGTTAATTGGAACTCCTGTTTTTGCAAGAGACTACTATGCAACGTAACTGATTTTATGAGTTAAAGTAACACAATTCATGAATTAAAGTAACACATTGTATGAGTTAGAGTAACAGTTTTTGCAAGAGACTATTCAATGTAACAGATTTTATGAGTTAAAGTAACACAGTTCATGAATTAGAGTAACACAACGTATGAGTTACAGTAACATAGTTTATGGATTATGGCAGTAACAGGGTAACATAGGTACCATGGCAGTAAGAAACGGATGATTTTTTGCTGAAGATGAAAAAAAACTTAATTTTAAATAAACTTGTTGTGTGAGAGAAAGAGGCAATTAAAAATTTGATAGGAAAGAGAGAATTTGTACCGAGATAATTAAGGAAGAGAGAGAAAGAAAATATATTTTGATAGATATTATAGTTATTTCCTTAATTATGAGATCAAATCTTGTCCATTAATCTAACATTGAATCAAGGGCTAAGATGGGGACTCACGGACTCAATATATATAAGTGGACTCACCTGATCCCATCTCTGTATGTATATATATATGTATGTATATATATATATATATATAGAAGTAGGATCTTTTACATCCACCTTGTTTTCCTACATTTTACCTTCTTTTCTAAACCATTGGATTTGACTAGATTAGTGGATGAGATTAAAACTTGAGATCATAACCAACCCTAATTATTCTCACTATTCCCCTTCCTTCTTTCTCCTTCTCTTATGTTGTTTGTTTTACGTTCATCTATTTTTTCTTTAATAAATTTTTTACAAACAATTCTTCAATTAATTTTTTTGTGTTCAATTAATTTTGTATCTTGACTTCAATCATCAATTTTTTGTTCAATTTTGTGATTTCATATCTTCATCAATGCGCTTCAGTTTTTCGCGATCAATTTCTTGATTCATTAATAGGTTTGATTTCGTGTTATTAATTCTAGGGTTTCTGATTTCGTTCTGGGTATTGAATTGAATATCGCTTTTTTCGTGTTATCAAATTCTAGGGTTTCTTATTGTATCGATTTTTTGTTTATTTCATGTTATTGTTCACCAATAATATGTGTATTGTTTGTGATTATTCTAGGATACATTATTGGGGTAATTTATGTATTTTTTATTACAAGATTAAATATGAACAATAATTGAATATGAACAATGAAATACTTGAATATGAACAATAAAATAACTACACATTATTTCACAGCATGAATTTCTGTTTTTGGTACATTATTATTTCTATGAAATACCCAATTATTTTAATATGTTATTCCAGTTATTTTATACTATTGTTGCGGTTATTCTATATTATTCTTGCAGTTATTTCATTATAGTATTAGTTACTGTGTTTTACAACCAATTATTTTATAGTATTTTTACAGTTATTCTATTGCACATATGTAATTATTGTATTTCAATTTTATTTTTTTGTACTTTTAACGTAACTAACCTCCTTTTTCTGTCTTTCAGTGAAGTTTATTTGGTTGGTGCGCCTTCAATGATACACAAGATGTTCCATCTCAATACAATAACACGAGTTACTCATTACAATAATTGAGTTAATATATTGGAATAACTACGTAAAATCAGATAATATTGTTTTAAAAATGATCATATTTGAGTTTCATCGCAATACAATAACACGAGTTATTTATTACAATAACTGAATTTCTAGATTGGAATAACTACCTAAAATCAAATAACATTATTTTAAAATTACTTATATTTGAATTTCAATTTAATACAATAACAAGAGTTATTCATAATAATAACTGAGTTTCTACATTGCAATAACTACGTATCTACATTGGAATAACTCATAGAACTTGAGAACTCGAGAATGATCAAAATATTACAATTACCTGGAGAATGATCAAAATTATGTGTTTCAAGTCTATATAAACGAAAGGAATTGTGACAACTAATTATAAAATTGAAATTGATTAACCAAGAAATATAGAAACTCTACAATTGTATAATGCCATCTAGCTAGAAGAAATAACGAAAAATATATATTGAAGAACAAAATTGAATTAGGCTGAATAACGAAGTTGAATTAGATTGATTTTTATTTTTATATTTGATTCATTTTTTTGTAGATAAGCGTACAATAACATATATTACGTTGATTTTTTATTTATTTTGATTCTGTTTTGGGTCAAAGAATCAAGGAGATGGGTAAGATGTGTAACTGTTATGGAGTATGAGATTCTATTATTGTAAAATATGCACATCTTGGCCTTTGATCCCATTAAATCCAATGGTCATCATTAAGAGGTAAAATGTAGCAAAATCACTCAATGTACCAGATCCTGCCTCTCTCTCTCTCTCTCTATATATATATATATATACTTCTTGTAATTTTTTGGGGATTGGTCGAGTCGCTAACTAGAATTGGATTACAATTAGGAGGATGGCAAAAATTCCCTCTTATGCTCTTTTGAGTTTTACTTCTTGTTCCGGTATCGGAAACAGTTAACGCGACAACGAATTCGGGTCTCTAAGATGTAATGCTACTAATGTGATGATCGCTTAATTTCCTTCGGTCTCCCCTTCCTTCCACTTCGGCGATTGGACCTTCCCGGCGAGAGTGGCCTGCTCCCTGCACAGTGAATGCACAGGGCCTCGGAGGTGTCCGAGGGAACCCTCTCCGATGCCTAAGTCAGTCCGTGAAAATGCCTTAAGAAACCTAGCTCTTGAGGAGCTAGGTGGCGGTTTTAGAGTGAAAGTCTAGAGAGAGAAAATCCAACCCTCTTCTTGTGGGAAATGGAAGAGTATTTATACCTTCCCACAAGAGAGGGAAGTGGAAGAAGGATGGGTGGATGAGGGGGTGACAAGTGGCTTCACCTCATCCACCCATTCTTATTTACCTTAGGCGAAATGACGAGGGGGCCCCTTGGTGGTCCCTGTCCTGCCTGCGGGGATTTCCCCAGAGGACAGGCGGGCAGGGGTTCTGTGAAGGCCGGGTTGAGCAGGCCGCATCAACCTGTCGGGCATGCGACTGTATGAAGTTGTCCCCAGGGGGCTCTCTTTTTAGTGATTTTACTCCGATTGTCTGCCGGGTTGGGTCTTCTGGGGGCCTGCTTAGCAGGCGACCCGGAGCATGCTGCCGACCTTCATCAATTGGCCTTCGCAAGCTGGGGGGAAGCAAGGCTTCCCTCCGGCTGGCGACTTTTGCTCAGATGGAGGGAGGTTGACTTGTTTTGGCTTTACTGCTCCATTTAATGCGTTTGTACTTTCCCGAGGAGAGAAGCGTTAATTGCATTGGGTATGCAAAGAGTTGAGAGGTCTTTTAGCAATGATTACTCCTCATGCTTGGTGGATTTTCGGGTAGTGTGATGGCTTCACGATTGGTGGCATTCCCTGCCAAGATGGTTGGGATGCCATTTAATGCTTCATTTTCTTTGTATAAATTCCGGCTCTCTTTGCCATTTTGACAATTCATCCTCAATTCTTCCACTTCTGTTTGTTAAATCATGCCTTGGATCAAGAAATCTGTTGTTCCTCATGGAGTTCGCACTGTTACCTTCCTCTTCAAGGGGTTCTGGAGGCTAAGGTATGCCCAGGCGGTTTTTCGGGCCCTTCGTCGCAGCCGACGTCCACGGCCCTATCGTCGCCGGAACGTCCAGAAGGCTTCTATTAGGGCAGGCAAGAGCCCTAGAAGATCATCGCCCCCTGCTGTTCCCAGGTTCAAGCGCTGCCTTCAAGGAGGAGGGTGTTTTGATCGGGGTTGCCATGAGTGTTTTCCATGGCTGCACCCTGAACAGTTCGACCCCGACTGTTATGACACAGACTCTTCTCTGAGGTCAGGCCCTTCCTCTCCAGTGAAGAAAACAGGCTGCGGCACTTGTGACGACTCCCAGACAGTTCCCTACGGCAGGGACTGGGACGTCAGCAACCGGGACTCTGGAGATAGTGAGGGTCGGGGCTGCTCGAGTGACAGGGACGAGGGCGGACTCCCTGACGATCTCTTCAAGGACTCCTCTGACTGGGATTGGGGATCTGACATAGGAGATCAGGGCAGCCCTGGGGACTACTCCCCGGATTTAGATGATGACTAGGCCTGCTCGCAGGGTGCAGGCGTGTTGAGCCGGAACTCTAGGCTCCTTTTGTATTTTCTTTCTTTGCTAAGAATGCCATGTAACTTGTCCATTTTCCTTCAAAGTTAATGAAAAATCCGAGCGGCTTTGTTACTTGTTGTTTGTTGTGCTTGCTTTGCTTTTTTTTTTTGATGCGTGGATGACGTCGTTAGGTGACCATCCTTCTGACACCTTTTGTTTTTTCGAGGCCCTTCTTGGGAAGGGGTGAGTGGCTTGTGTTCAAAGCACGACACGTGGGGCAGTTTGTTGGGGATGTGTTGTCAGAGAGACGGCCCTTTGGCTTCCTGGGCTTTATATAAGCCCTTCTCTCCCTTTATTTTCTTCTTTCGAACTTTTCGAAATTTGAATCCCCTTTCATACTTCTAAACTCTCCTTGCTGCTGAGAACTTCATAAGACCGAGGAGCGTCCACTATCACACCTCCCGGCGACGACCATCGTTCTAGGTTAGAACCTTTCCTTAAATCCTCGCCTTTTTTCCTTTTCCTCAATACTTTTTCTTCATAAACCAACATGTCTCGCGTTCGTGCTCTCTCTTTTGGTCCATTGCCTGAGAGGACTGAGGGTAGAGATGGGAGTAGATGTGACCTAGCCTCCTCTTCTGGGGTTGGGCCCACGGAGGAGGACCGCCTTGAAAGGGGGGGAGGTGCTGAATCCCCCGAACCCGCTCCCTTCGACGTCATTGATTCTGACGACGAGGTACTGGAGGTGGACCCCTCCACGATTGCCGGCCCCCTTATTCCCAGGGAGAAAGGGAGAACTTATTATCTGGACAAGAAAAAGTACTTGATCCCTCTGAAAACCTACCCCGAAGCCAAGAACAGAGACTTGATTTTAGAAAGTAATGCTGCTGGGGAGATTGAGAAGTTTTATAATTTCGGGGAGGGATATACGGTCATAGTTCCAGGGGAGAAGGACACAGTATGCTGCCCCCCTGAAGGTTGTGTGGCAGTTTATCATAAAAGCCTGGAATTCGGCCTGCGATTCCCTCTTTACCCTTCCGGGAGGAGACCTTCAGGAGGATGAATGTGGCCATAGCCCAACTGACTGCTTCAGCCATTAGGTCCCTGATAGCCTATACCTGGACCTGCCTTTTCCATGGTGAGGGGCCTTATATTGACGCCCTTCGTTTTATAGTTGGGCTGCAAATAGTTTCTTCGTCAGGGGGAGATGGTTCCCCTGGGTACTGGTCCCTCCAGAGGCAGAAAAAATATGCTCTAGTCTGGTCGGCTTTAAGTAGCCTGAAAGATTGGAAGAACAATTTTTCGTATGTACATAGTGCTTCCGGGTGGCGGATTCCTAGGCACTTTAAGAATCATGTTCATACCCGCAAGGAGACTCGTGAAGAGTATCATCCATGCGTCGGAGGAAAGGCCTTGGAGGTAAAGCTGAGCGAGAAAGAAGAGATACTAGTCAAGAAGTTCGAGATTGTTGTGGATAAGTCTGGCGTTTGTGGCCTTACTTTCTGGCTCCCCCACGCGGAGCTCATAGCCACAGACGAATATCTGCTCCCATTGGGCCTGATCCCTAGCCTCGAAGGTAGTTTTGGGGGACTTTCACCGGCGCAATTTCCCTGAGACTTTCATCTCTTTGCTTTTTTAGCTGACTTCCCTTTTTTCTGCAGATTCTGCTTCTCGTCGTTGGACAAGGAAGCAGGTTAAGAGGCTAGGCTTGAGCGAAGAGTTTGTCATTGTTTCGAAGCGTCCTTCCCTTCCTTCAAGTTTCGAGAAAGGGGAAAAAAGTTTAATGAGGCTTGTAAAGGATCTCTCTGCTGGCCGAAGGCTCCCTCTTCCTCTACGACTGCCGTCAGCAAAACCGGTGACTCCTTCCCCTAGTATCCAGGATGGGGAGGCTGAGGTTACCTCAGGGGCCACTCCTTCCCCTGGATGTAGGCAGGGTGATTCTTCAGCTGGGACTCGTATTTCCCAGGGATCGCGTCCCGCAAATTTTGAGGGGACTGGGGAGAGTGTTCCTCTGGAGCTAAGAAGGAAGAGGGATAGGGAGCCCTCAGGGACTACTCCTGTGGTGGACTTGGAGGCTGCTGTTGATACTCCTGAGGCAAAACGCCCTGCTCGTGACATTCCGAGCACCCTTTTTCAGGAGGAAAGCACGGAGTTTCACTATACTGCCGGTGACAGTGTAGACGTGTCGGGCCTGCTCTCCGATTCTAGCGCCGTTTTGGCCGACCGTCTTACTAAGTCTGTGACTTCGACTTCCCACCAAGTAATTCAATATATCCAGCGTACCTCCAAGGTGTTACTGGCATGTGCTGAGCTGGCGGCTCTCAGTCGCCTGAGCGATGAAGAGTTGACTGTTACACCCGGGGCTCCCCCTCCTGATCGTCTGGCTATGGTCGAAAGGGACATAGCTTTGATAAATAATTTGAAAGATAAGTTGTCGAAGCAGGAGAGCAAGCTAGAGGAGGCGAAGAATCAGGCAGGCCAGTGGAAGCTTCAAGGGAGAAGGCTGTGAGGGAAGCATCCAAGTTTGAGGCTGAGCTGAAGGAGAGTCGCCTGGCGATGGAGCGGGCTTCCCTTTAATTGGCTGAGATGGAGCACCTCAAGAGGATGACAGCAGATTTGGAAGAACGTCTGTCTAAAGCTGATTCAATCCTTGAGCAGGCCAAGAGTGAATGGAGGAAGGAAAAGGATGCCCTCTTGGAGGAGTCTGAAGCTGCGGTGGACACAAGTTTTGTGAGCGGGGCCATCTCTTCCCTGGAGCTGGTGATGGAGGTGATTGGGGAGATGTTCCCTGTTTTTGACGAAGAGGCCTTCCGAAATCTTTATTCTGCCAAAAATGAGGCTCGGGCAGCCAAACCTCCTGAGGCGGCTGCTGGTCCAAGCCAGGATGCTCATAATGTTTAGATTTCATTTAAATAACTCTGTTTTTTGTGCTGAGCCTTGCTATGGGCAGTCGTCTGTAATATTTAGTCTCTTCGGATCTTCGCCTTGTTGCTTTTTGTGAAAACATTTTACTCTCCATGGATCTGCCATGAAATGTTTACTCTCCATGGATCTTCGCCTTGCTGAGCCTTGCTATGGTATGAATCTATGTTTTTTATACAATGGTGGGAGGCCTACCCCTTAGTCCCGGTTGGTCGTGCGTAACTTGTCCTGTCCCTGGCTTCTGCCTGAAGTCCAGGGGGCCTGCCCCCTGCCTGCCCAGAGGTAGGCAGGGAGGGCTTTTGCGCTTTTTATGCAAGGTTGGGGGAATTGCCCCCAGTCCTTGTTAGTTGTGCGTGGCCCGATCCGTCCCTGGCCTCTACTCGGAGTCCAGGGGGCCTGCCCCCTGCCTGCCCATAGGTACGCAGGGAGAGCCTTTGCGTTTTTATACAAGGTTGGGGGAATTGCCCCTGTCCTTGTTAGTTGTGCGTAGCCTGGCCTGTCCCTGGCCTCTGCTCGAAGTTCAGGGGGCCTACCCCCTGCCTGCTCAGAGGTAGGCAGGGAGGGCTTTTGCGTTTTTTATACAAGGTTGGGGGTATTGCCCCCAGTCCTTGTTAGTTGTGCGTAGCCTGGCCTGTTCCTGCCTTCTGCTTGAAGTCTAGGGGCCTGCCCCCTGCCTGACCAGAGGTAGGCAGGGAGGGCTTTTGCGTTTTTTATTCAAGGTTGGGGGAATTGCCCCCAGTCCTTGTTAGTCCGGCGCGTGAGGCCTGCTCCCCTCTTGCCCAGAGGTAGGTAGAGGGGTTTAGAAGTTTGTTGGGGGTCCATTTTCCTTGGTTCTGGCAACAAGGGGCCTCCCCCTATTGCCCCCTGCTCGTTTGTGAGTGAGGGCGCAAGTTTAAACAGACAACGAGTATGAACTCTTGAGCTTTATATAAAAAAACTTGTTTAAACATAAGGGTGGTCGGAGCCGTCGACTTTTCGTTCTGATCGTTCTCCGCCAGTATTTTTCTAAAGACGAGATTTTCTTAAGACTCGGCTAGACATAGTATCTTTTCAGGGTGTCGGCGTTCCAGTGCGCGCCCAGCTTCTGGCCTTCTGGATTGGCGATTATGTATGTGCCTGGTCCCAAAATCTGGGTCACCTGATATGGGCCTTCCCAGTTGGCACTTAGCTTGCCGTGCTCCCTGGATCTTCCTACAGCCTGCGTTTTCCTCAGCACTAGGTCACCTATTTGAAATCTTCTCTCATGTACCCTTTTGTTGTATGTCTTTCTCATTCTTTGTTGATAGGCGGCTATGTTGATGCTGGCCTCTTCCCTGACTTCATGGACCAGGTCTAGGGCTTCAGCCATTGCTGCATCATTGTCAGCTCTGTTGTACTGCTGAGACCGTAGGGTAGGAACTCGTACTTCGATGGGTAATAAAGCTTATGCTCCATACACCAGGCCAAATGGTGTCTGACCCGTTGATTCCTTTCTGGTGGTCCTTATTGATCAAAGTATACTTGGTAGCTCGTCTGCCCACCTACCTTTGAGATCATCCACCATCTTTTTGAGCCCATTTAGGATCTGCTTGTTGGCGGCCTCGGCCTGCCCATTGGTTTGTGGGTGGCAGACGGCAGAGTAGGCGACTGCTATTCTGTGCCCTTCCAGCCAGGCTCTTAGGGGGTCATTATCAAACTGTCTCCCATGATCAAATACTAGCATTTTTGGCAGGCCGAATCTGGTTATGATGTTTCTCCAGATGACCTTTCTGTCCGCCGGCTCAGTGATGTTTGGGACTGCCTCGGCCTCAACCCACTTTGTAAAGTAGTCAATACCTACGATAAGAAACTTCCGTCCTCCCGTGGCCGCAGTAAAGGGGCCTAGTATGCCCATCCCCCATTGAGCGAAAGGAATGGGGGAGAGAATTGGCCTGAGCTCTTGGGCTGGGGCATGAATTGATGGGGCGAAGAGTTGGCATTTTCTGCATTTCCGGGTTAAGTTCCTTGCATCTGCTAACATGGTAGGCCAATAGTAGCCTGCCCTTAGGGCTTTGTGAGCCAACGATCTTCCTCCAATGTGATGCCCGCAGATCCCTGAGTGGATGTCATCCAAGACTTCAGCGGCCTGCTCTGCCCTCAGGCATCTGAGCAGGGGGAAAGTGAAGGATTTTTTGTATAGCTCTTTATCAATTATTATGAACCATGCTGCTTTGGTCTGCACTTTCCTTTTTTGCACTGGATCAGATGGTAGGGTGCCAAATTTTTTGAACTGAATGAGGGGGGTCATCCAGCTCTCTTGCTCCTCTTCGATGACGTTGACTGCCTGACAGGTAGCAGTGGATTTCTCCTGTACGACATCTACCCAAACCGATCTCCTTATGTCCTGTAGGCTAGAGCTGGCCAGTTTTGACAGGGCGTCCGCCCGATTATTCTGTGATCGGGGTATTTGCCTGACTTCGTAGGATTTCAGGTTTGATAGTTCCTGCTTTACCTTTTCTAGGTAGGCGGCCATGGCCTGGTCCCTAGCCTCATACTCTCCATTGATTTGATTGGCAATGAGCTGGGAGTCAGTCGCTAGTATAATCCGCTCTGCACCTGCTGCCTTAGCTAGATTTATCCCTGCAAGTACGGCCTCATATTCTGCCTCGTTGTTCGATGCAAGGAAGGTGAATCTGAGCGCATGCTCAAAATCCACTCCTTCAGGGCTGGTCAGTACGACACCCGCCCCTGCACCATTGGCCGTTGAGGATCCGTCAGTGTATACTATCCATTCTCCGGCGGGGGGTTCTTCTTCGCCTGAATGAGAACATTCAGCCAGGAAGTCCGCCAAGGCCTGTGCCTTGATGGCCGTCCTTGGTTGGTATGATATCCCCAGTCCGCTCAACTCAATTGCCCATTTTAGCAGCCTCCCTGATTTTTCAAAATTTTCCAATATCTTTTCTAGTGGCTGATCGGTGAGGACCACAACAGGGTGCGCGTCGAAGTAAGGCCTGAGTTTTCTAGCTGCTATGATGACTGCGTAGGCGGCTTTTTCTACCAAAGGATAGTTTCTTTCAGCTGCCCCCAGGGCGTGACTTACAAAGTAGATGGGCTGCTCTGAGCCTGCTTCTTCTTTCAGAATGACTGCACTTACCGTTGAATTGGTGACAACAATGTACATGTATAGTTTTTCTCCAGCTACTGGCCTCGCCAAGGTAGGGAGTTTTTTCAGATGTTCCTTCAATTGCTCGAAGGCTTTCTTTTGCTCGTCTTCCCATGTGAACTGTTTATTGCCTTTTAATATTTTGAAAAAGGGGTCGATTTGTCTGCTGATCTGGCGATGAAGCGAGCCAGAGCAGCAATCCTGCCTGTTAGCCGTTGTATGTCCCTTATAGTCTTAGGCTCTGGGAGGTCTAAGACTGCCTGAATCTTCTCGGGATTGGCGTCTATTCCTCTTGAGCTGACTAAGAATCCTAAGAATTTGCCAGACCGGACTCCGAACGTGCACTTTTTTGGATTCAACTTCATTTTGTAGGAGCGCAGGGAGGAGAAGGTTTCTTGCAAATCCGCTAGGTGCTCCCTGTCTCCTTTGCTTTTGACAATTGCATCATCGACATAGGCTTCTAAGTCCCCCCCCCCCTTTTGATTTTCGAAGACCTTGTCCACCAACCGCTGATAGGTGGCGCCTGCATTCTTCAGTCCAATTGGCATCATCTTATACATGTACGTCCCATGGCTGGTTATGAAGGCGCACCTCACCCTGTCAGGCTGCCAGAGGTACACTTGATGGTACCCTGAGAATGCATCTAGAAAACTAAACGTGGTGTATCCACTAGTGGCGTCTACCAGTTGGTCTATTCTGGGCAGGGGGTAGCAGTCCTTTGGGCAGGCTTTGTTAAGATTTGTGAAGTCTACGCACATTCTCCATGCGCCTGACGACTTTTTTACCATCACAACATTTTCCAACCACTCGGGGTAATCGCAGACTTCGATGAAATCCGCTTTCAAAAGTTTTTCTATCTCCTCTTTTATCGCCATGTCTTTTTCTGCGGACATATTTCTTTTCTTCCACTTTACAGAGCGGGCCTCCGGATTAACGTTCAGCTTGTGAACAATAAAAGCCGGGTCGACCCCTGGCATCTCATCTGCTGAGTAGGCAAATACGTCCCTGTTTTCTCTCAAGACTGTGACCAACTCTTTATGGTAGGACTCTTCTAGGTAGGCCCCTATGAGGACCTGCCTCCCTGGTTCTAAGTCCACCAGCATGCTTTCCCCTTCAGGTTCCAGGTGGGCTGCTGTTTGCTGAGCAGCCGGGATTTCACCCTCCCTGCTGGAGGAACTATCGGCTTTTTGTTTTCCCTTTCTTTCCGTTTCATGGGCTTGCAGGGCCACAGAATAGCAATGTCTGGCTGACTCCTGATCCCCGTGAACCTTTCCTTCCATGCGAAAGTCCGTCACATAGGCTATGGTGAGGGCCCTGATTGATATGGCGGCTTCGATTTTGTCCAGGGTGGCCCGCCATATCAGGGCGTTGTATGCAGACTTTGCATCCACCACAACAAATGACGCCCTGACATTCCTGGCAGAGGCCCCTTCCCCGAACGTTACCGGTAAGTCGATAATCCCCATGGGAAGTACGCCTGCCCCACTGAACCCATACAGAGATCCAGGGGCCGGCTTAAGGTGTCTTTTTTCTAAGTTCATTCTTTCGAAGGCGTCCTTTTACAAGAGGTTTGTGTAGGCGCCAGTGTCCACCATGCATCTCTTGACAATGTGATTGCTAATCTCAAGAGTTAAGACCAAAGAATCACTGTGTGGGTATATTACTCTCCCTGCATCTTCAGGGGTGATGCTCAGGGTCGTGCCCCTCGGGCTCCCTGCCTTCTCGGTGTAGCAAATCTGATTCCGTAATTCGCGGATCTGCCTTTTCTGGCTTCGTCTACTTGTTCGTTCCTCTGCATCCCCTGACACTACATGAATTACCATGCGATTTTGGGCCGAACCCTCAGGCTTGTCCGCCGCCTCCTTTTGGGATTTGTTCCTCGCTGCATAGTTACTCAGCCAGCCGTTTCTTATGAGCTTTTCTATCTCATCTTTTAAGTGTCGGCATTCTTCAGTGGTGTGACCTATGCAATCATGGAACGTGCAGAATTTTTTAGGATCCCCCTTTGGGCTGCGCGGCTTATTCGGGCGATTCCACTTTGCTGTTTCCTTCTCCAGCTCAAAGATCTCTGACCTTGGCCTGATGAGGGCCTTGTAGCTGTCGAACCTCGGCTGGTAAGTAGTGCGTTCTTTCATGGGGGTATCCCCCTCCTCTTTCTGTTTGCCTGGCTCGTTCCTGCCACATCCACCCTGCGGTCCCCCTTGCGGCCTTGCTTGGCCTGCAGGGGTGTCCGGCAGGCTATGAAATTCTTCCTGCAGAATGAACCCTTCGGCAATTTTTCTCGCCTTGGCCAAGGTTTCAGGCTGGGCCTTGATCATCTGGTTCTTCATCTCCCCTGGGAGCAGGGAGATTGTCAGGGCGTAGGCAGCAGTTGAGTCATCAATCTCCCTGACTTGTTGGTAGGACAAGTCGAATCTCTTTAGGTACTCCCTGACGCTTTCACCCTTTTTCTGCTTCAGGGTCATAAGGTCAAATCGAGTGAGCCGTCTCCTCTTGTTCCCTGTGTATTGTTCAAGGAATGCCTCGGCTAACTCTATAAGGAAGCTGATCGACCCCTGACGAAGGTCCCTGAACCATCCCTGTGCAAGTCCTACATGGGTGGTTGGGAAGATTTTGCACCAGATCGCATCATCCACATCATACATGCCCATGTGACTTTCAAATGCCGCCAGATGGTCCTCTGGATCTGTAGTCCCATCAAACTTGACGGTGGGCATCTTGATCTTCGACATGGGGTACTCTTGTACGTCAGGATGGAGAGGAGTCTTCGTGGGCCTGCCCACCACTCGTGACCTGCTTTCCCCAGACTGGTTACCGTGGACATCCCACTGTCTAGGGACCGGTTTCCTCGTACTGGGGGAGCGGTGCTTTGGTGGTCGCCTGCTCGTTGCCTCGTCCTCTGCGTCAGGGGAGGGTTGCATGGACCGCTTTTTCCGGGACTGACCGAGGTTGTCATCCTGGTGATACCTTGATTCGAGCGGCTGCCCCCGGTTAAGCCTAGACTGCAGGCTCTGGGACAGCCCTGGAGCTGGTTGTCCTTTTACTGCTGGCGTTAACCTGGAGAAGACTCCGCCCTGCTTTTCTCCCAGGCGCTTAGACGCAGGCTCCCTATGCCTCATTCGATCCTGCAGTCCCTGAGACAGACCTCTCTTCTCCCTGGACGTGGACTCCGTAGTGTGTATAGAGAACGCCTATTGTTGAGCAGGCGGTTCCTGGCTGCCTGCTGTGATACGTCTTTGTACCTGTGCATATACTTCAGCTGTTCTCCTTGTAATCCCCTAGAAAATCTAACGCAATACAGTGGCGGAAACACTGTAGAGTTGGGATTAAAACACGCTGACAAACTATATCTTATTAAAAGAAATGGTAAGTCGATACAAAGGCCACTTTTTACAAAAGGGCTAAATAGAAAATTCTCCAAATGGGTTATACAAATCCGTAAATTACATGAATAGAGAAAGAGTAGGATCCACGCTACTCGCTAGCTCACACCCAAAACCTAGCAGCAAATACCTGTCATGTTATAAACATAACAGCCACGTCAGTGGGGAGTAACTCGGACGTTCTCCCAGCCATATTATATCATATGGAAAAATAATAGTATTATTATATCAAAATACTTAAAATGAGAAAAACATTAAAAACGATATAATAAAATAAGTTCTCAGAGGAAACTTAAAACATTTGCAAACCTGCAAGTCAAAAATACAATCGATAATATAATATTCAAAAATGGCGTTATGGAAATTCGTTCAGTGTGCACAAGGCTAGACTTTCACTAGGATAATACTGGAAACTAGCTTCGAGAACTGTAGACTTAACTCATAACAGAATCCAGTCTCTAACTAGGCAACTCAACTATAACAGGACTGCGTGCAGCGAGGTCCTGGCTTAAGTAATGTACACCCCTCCTGGACACCAACCGTAATCCAGTTCAACCCGACGGCGACTTACACGATGCGATATCTAAGTTTAAGGTCAAAATATACACACTCCTGAGCACAAACCATGCTCAGTTCAACGACCAATGTGTCTCAACATAGACACACCAGCTTTATAGTTGATGGCAAAAATGTACATCCCAGACTATATTACTCTAACCCCACACTTCTCTTTATTCCATAACTCCAAAACAGCCATTATCGATATTCAAAAGATATAATCAATATAAATGATATGGATAAAAGAAATAACCATTTTATATTAAAAGGGAAACTTTCTATAAATAGAAACTTACTAATTTTAGAAACTTACTAAAATAGAAAGTCTTATAGAAAATACGTAAGTTAATAAAATAAGTGAAATGTATAAAAATAGCATTTCTAACGAAATTAACATTTTATTATTACCGTCGTTATCGTAACTTTATTATATTTCTAAATTCGTTACTCAAAATATAAATAAAATATGATATCTCAATATATAGTATTTTATAAATAATTAGGAAATCGAGGTAAAACAATAAATCTTAGAAAAGAGATATTTTAAGAAAAACGATATCAAAATTAATTGAGTCAACGAGTTATATAAATGAAATGGATTTTCTAAAGGTTTCAAATTATTTTTAAGAAATAGCTTTGATTTATGAATAATACAATTTTCAATAAAAATTGTCAATCGGAAACAAATAGGAAATTATTAGTGAAAATAGTCTCGACTAAAATGTATTTAAAACTAAATCAACTATCTTCTCATTTACTAGTATAAATCATAAACCGAAAATTAATTTATTAAACAAATATACAAATCTCGATTATAATATGAAAATACGATTTTGAGTTAAAAATTAGAAATTAACGAAATATGGCGAAAATATGAAATCGATATTATTTAGTTACTAGTGTCACGATAACTAACAAAATATTATAACGATCGTAAATAATTAAATTACTAACGATTTATAAAATGATATCGAAAGTTATAAAAATATAGAAAGGCATACGATTTAAGATTAATATAATTAGCAATAATAAATAGCTAAAAATTAGAAAATCGAACTTAAAATATATACTACATACTACTACTCAAACATACGATATAAAATCGAGTAACGTCCTAAAGTTACCTTCGCGAAAATCGTCAAAGTACTCCCTTCCATCCACTTGACCAAGTTCCGATCGCTTTGGTAGTTGCCTTACACGAGAGCTTGGAGACTCCAACGGGATCCGAGACACAAAGAAATAGAAACAATGGAATTGGAATCAAAGAAAGTTGGAAATGACTAGAGTTGGGAAACGGAGCAATGAAACACGAACAAACAGGGAAACACGATTTGAAGAAAGGATATAAAGATGATCGTAGAGGGACACGATAAACAGCAGTTGCGAGACGAGAAATAACCGCAGCAAAATGAATCAGGTACGTAAATAAGGGGCTTGAAAACCGCCTGCCTACACGAGAAAACATAGCAGGACAACTCACAACAGCAACAACGAAAGAAATCGAGGAAGAAAGAAGACTCGATGACGATAATCCAGCAACAATAGCAACAAAAGGGCAGCAGCCAAACGATATAGATGACACATATCAGTAGTAGCAACAACAAAACACAACGTGAGATGACGACTGAAAACCGAGGAACGCAACAGCACACAAAAATGCATCAACAGGAGGGAGGAACAATGAAATGGCAAGAATAACGAAACTGCAGCGGCAGTAAGAACTAAGAACTAGAGCAAAAATGTACAACAGCGGGAAGTAGTAATAACATGAGTGAAGAGAAGAAAAGAACGAGATGAGGCGTACATCAACAGCAACAAGCAAAGATAATAGCAGCAGAATACACAACAGCAGAGATCAGCAGCGAAGAGGAAGAAGAGGAAGAAAAGAAACAGAGAACAAAGCAGCAGCGACAACAACAAAACGCAACAGCGAAAACATCTGATGAAGAAGAAGGATCGAGGAGGAGATTACCTATCCGAATCAGCGAACCAGGCGACACCATAACCGACCATAGAGCCGAGAAAACAACAGCAATCAGGGCAGCAGCGTAGCAGCAGCAGAGGCGTATCGCAGCAGCAGTAACGTAGCATCAGCAACAGCGTAAGCAGCAGCACGCAGCAGGTGCAAGAGGAGAGTCGCAGATTATGTAGAAAAGAAGGAAAAAAACGAGGGAGAAGGAACGAAAACGGCAGAAGCAGCAGCAACAGATTGTGGCAAAGGACATAGCAGCAGCAGCAGCAGGAAGCAACAGCAGCAGCAGCAGGAAGCAACAGCAGCAGCACGAAAAGGGAAAAAAAAAGAAGGCTGGTTGAACAAGGATGAAACGGTGGAATTAAAATGAAAAACAAGGGGAGTGAATGTCAGTGATGTGGGAAATGAATATAAGAAAGGGGGATGAATGAAGACAAGTAGGAAGCGGTGGAAGTAGAATAGGCCAAGGAAAAGAATGTATGTAACAATAGTAAGGGGACACATACAACGAGAAATCGGGAAAGGGGATGAATCCTCTCCAATAAATGAATCGGTTTAGAATTACGAATTAAATGAATTCCGTAACGATAAGTTGACTGACCCACGAATCGAATTAAAACGAGTTAAAAAGATTAATAAATAATCGGGCCGTCGAATAAAATGAGTAAATAAATCACTCGAGACGAAAACGAAGCTGATAGAAATAAATAATTAGACGACCAAATAGTATTTCCCGATAAATAATAAATTTTCGATAAAGTGAATTAAATTGATTTCTCGAGGAAAGAAAATAAATATTTTGACGAAACTTAAAATAAATGAGTTTCGAGCTAAAATAAAAGAATTTCAGGAGTTTGAAAGTAAATATAGAAAATCGAGCTTAAAAATAAAAGAATTTAGAATTTTAATCGTCGAAATAGATTTTCGATAAGAATTAAATTAAATGTGTAAAATAAATCGAAAAAGAATTAAAATATGTTTCCGAGATAAATAGAATTTTAGGAGTTTGAAACGATTGAACGATAAACGCGTTTTATAATAATTTTGAGAATTACGAGTTCAATCGTAAACAAAATAAAAATACGAATATAATTTTTAATTTATAAAATCAGGGGTGTTACAACCTTCCCCACTAAAAGAAGTTTCGTCCTCGAAACTAACAAAAATATAATAATAAAATGGAAAACAAGGTTATATCATTTGGACAAAAAGAGAATGTTTAACTCGCATCACAATCTCGGTTTAAAAGAAAAATTACAACTTCAAATGGAATATGAAATCGAAATCGAAGAAAGGAGTGGTTTCAAGATGAGTTGGGCTTAACTACCCAAAGTTTAAAATCATTTAAATTAACAATAGTGAAAAATTATTCGATAAAATAATGACGATAAATAATATTTGTAAACAAACTCCAAGGTGAAAGGTACCCAAATATTTTCAAAACAACAGTAAAACGTTCTAATTAAGAAATTCGACAATACTTTGTTTTCAGATGAAACAAAAATCCGAGAAATCAAGTTTTGTAGTTAGTAAATAAGAATCGAATCAGTCGACAAACATCTTCATTAATAGATTTAAAGTCTACTGACAATAAAACAAAATTTGGACCTGCGAAGTTTTTCGAAAATATTAAATTGTTTTACATAATAATCTCATAGAAATCAAAATATTTGCAATTAAGTAAATTTTCATAAAATCTTGATCACGTGAAAATCAAATTGAAATTTTAAATAACTTTGAAATACTTTAAAATAAGTTATTAAGATCTTTTTGAAACATGACCAAAATAAAACAAAGACGAAATACAAAGTTTTGAAGTTTAACTCGGAAAGGTTCAAATTTTATGAAAATCAGAATTTGTAGGTTAGTCAAACTTTTCACAACACAAGTTCAGGAAAATGGTAAATGGATAAATAGAGTCAAGGTCAACAACAAATCGAAACAGAAGTTTTCAAACCCGATAAAGAAGTCAAAGGGATTGACCGAAGAAGAACTAGCAGGATTTAAGAAAAGCTAGTGGGAGGAACAAAATTGAGAGTCAAACGAAGCTCTCAAGGAATTACAGAAGAAGTTAACCATCTCGAGATTCCAGGTACGACTCCCACAACACGGGTTCCTAATTTCCACCAAATACGTTAAGTCCAATATTAGGCACTAGGTGGTATTGCTCAGTCACAAACTCCAAAAATGTCTTACGTGATTATCCAATCGATCAAACGACACGTTACCAATCCACAATTGCCTAACAATCTAATCTCATCAATTAAAAATCCAATGGTCAACAAAATACACCCAAACTCGTAATCGATAAGGTTCCTAAATCCAAAGTTCATAAGGTTTGAACTCGAGGTACACTCCAAATCTCTCGAGTAAAGATCACCAAACAAGATCCACCAATTAAACAAGGCTCGGGTACGAAATCCTCAAAAATGATCATTAACATATTTAATATGCCACTAGTACAAAACTTGGAAAAGTACAACGAATCCTCAAACCCGCTCAAACCTATAGGTAATGGCGTGAACACTCACATCTTCAAAACACGTCTTTCGACTAAGGTTTCAGAGAATTCCACCAAAGTTCATAGGTTACAACCTCACACAACGGTCAACGATCTAATCTTTAAGAAATACGGGTAATCTATGTCAACCAAAATTTCCAACAACATTAATGAAACTTTCAATGGTACCACAACACTCAGGCTAACACTTTACACAATACTTTATGATCCCAAATATTCACGATGCATCCATCAAATAAGCATTAGATAAGAATCTCCAAAGTAATATTATCAGTTGTATTTAGTTCAGTTCTAGGTTAGGTACTAGGTATCCATCAAATATAATATACTCTTACTACTCCAAAATATATTCAACTCTAAGTACTCCAAAATAATCAAAGTAACCTATAACCCAAGGTTCAGTGTCTAAAGTATCATCCTAATTCCCATAATCAACAATTTGCCATTCAACTCAATCCTCAAGAATTTATTACTTGCTTAGAAGATAAGGTAGACTCACACTCCTCAAACCAGGTAACAAGGGTTTACTAAACGTCAAACATCTATAACATGGGGTTCAGTAAGACAAAAACCGGTCTAACCAAAGAGTCTCAAGAGAAAGATGGTAGAATAGAAGAATTAATCAAAGATTTATCACAAGAATGAAGACGAGAATATATAAGAGATGAATTATAAGAAGTAGAAGCAGGAAGAAAAGAATCAATGATTCTAGGAGATAAAGACCTAAACCGAGAAGGGAAAGTTTAGACCTCTAAGGTTCACGAGGAAAGTAAATAGATTACTTCATCTTCTTGCAGAGGCACGAGAATGAAAGTCCTGGGTCACTCAATCTGGATCTACTGCGACATCACGGAACATGAATCTACTCTTGATCATCTAACCCGTAGCTTGAGCAAACTAAACCAGAGCTGAAAAGTCACTATCGGCATCTTTCTTGGAGCACCAAGTAGTCCACTCGAGTCGGTAGGCATTGAGAGTTCTAAGCAGGTCTTGTTCCGATCTGGAGCAGCATATCAGTATCCTGTTCTTTCATCTTCTTCTCGACACAAAATGAACAAATATTCAATGCTAGTCATTGAGTTACAAGAACATATAAACCTAACAGTTAAGTCCTTACTTTGGTTTCTACCCATCTCTCACTAAAATTTCTTTAATATTCAAATCATTTACTAGTACTTTTCCTAGAACCAGGTGTAAGCGTCGGGAGCAACAATGCTCTGATACCAACTGTAATCCCCTAGAAAATCTAACGCAATACAGTGGCGGAAACACTGTAGAGTTGGGATTAAAACACGCTGACAAACTATATCTTATTAAAAGAAATGGTAAGTCGATACGAAGGCCACTTTTTACAAAAGGGCTAAATAGAAAATTCTCCAAATGGGTTATACAAATCCGTAAATTACATGAATAGAGAAAGAGTAGGATCCACGCTACTCGCTAGCTCACACCCAAAACCTAGCAGCAAATACCTGTCATGTTATAAACATAACAGCCACGTCAGTGGGGAGTAACTCGGACGTTCTCCCAGCCATATTATATCATATGGAAAAATAATAGTATTATTATATCAAAATACTTAAAATGAGAAAAACATTAAAAACGATATAATAAAATAAGTTCTCAGAGGAAACTTAAAACATTTGCAAACCTGCAAGTCAAAAATACAATCGATAATATAATATTCAAAAATGGCGTTATGGAAATTCGTTCAGTGTGCACAAGGCTAGACTTTCACTAGGATAATACTGGAAACTAGCTTCGAGAACTGTAGACTTAACTCATAAAAGAATCCAGTCTCTAACTAGGCAACTCAACTATAACAGGACTGCGTGCAGCGAGGTCCTTGCTTAAGTAATGTACACCCCTCCTGGACACCAACCGTAATCCAGTTCAACCCGACGGCGACTTACACGATGCGATATCTAAGTTTAAGGTCAAAATATACACACTCCTGAGCACAAACCATGCTCAGTTCAACGACCAATGTGTCTCAACATAGACACACCAGCTTTATAGTTGATGGCAAAAATGTACATCCCAGACTATATTACTCTAACCCCACACTTCTCTTTATTCCATAACTCCAAAACAGCCATTATCGATATTCAAAAGATATAATCAATATAAATGATATGGATAAAAGAAATAACCATTTTATATTAAAAGGGAAACTTTCTATAAATAGAAACTTACTAATTTTAGAAACTTACTAAAATAGAAAGTCTTATAGAAAATACGTAAGTTAATAAAATAAGTGAAATGTATAAAAATAGCATTTCTAACGAAATTAACATTTTATTATTACCGTCGTTATCGTAACTTTATTATATTTCTAAATTCGTTACTCAAAATATAAATAAAATATGATATCTCAATATATAGTATTTTATAAATAATTAGGAAATCGAGGTAAAACAATAAATCTTAGAAAAGAGATATTTTAAGAAAAACAATATCAAAATTAATTGAGTCAACGAGTTATATAAATGAAATGGATTTTCTAAAGGTTTCAAATTATTTTTAAGAAATAGCTTTGATTTATGAATAATACAATTTTCAATAAAAATAGTCAATCGGAAACAAATAGGAAATTATTAGTGAAAATAGTCTCGACTAAAATGTATTTAAAACTAAATCAACTATCTTCTCATTTACTAGTATAAATCGTAAACCGAAAATTAATTTATTAAACAAATATACAAATCTCGATTATAATATGAAAATACGATTTTGAGTTAAAAATTAGAAATTAACGAAATATGGCGAAAATATGAAATCGATATTATTTAGTTACTAGTGTCACGATAACTAACAAAATATTATAACGATCGTAAATAATTAAATTACTAACGATTTATAAAATGATATCGAAAGTTATAAAAATATAGAAAGGCATACGATTTAAGATTAATATAATTAGCAATAATAAATAGCTAAAAATTAGAAAATCGAACTTAAAATATATACTACATACTACTACTCAAACATACGATATAAAATCGAGTAACGTCCTAAAGTTACCTTCGCGAAAATCGTCAAAGTACTCCCTTCCATCCACTTGACCAAGTTCCGATCGCTTTGGTAGTTGCCTTACACGAGAGCTTGGAGACTCCAACGGGATCCGAGACACAAAGAAATAGAAACAATGGAATTGGAATCAAAGAAAGTTGGAAATGACTAGAGTTGGGAAACGGAGCAATGAAACACGAACAAACAGGGAAACACGATTTGAAGAAAGGATATAAAGATGATCGTAGAGGGACACGATAAACAGCAGTTGCGAGACGAGAAATAACCGCAGCAAAATGAATCAGGTACGTAAATAAGGGGCTTGAAAACCGCCTGCCCACACGAGAAAACATAGCAGGACAACTCACAACAGCAACAACGAAAGAAATCGAGGAAGAAAGAAGACTCGATGACGATAATCCAGCAACAATAGCAACAAAAGGGCAGCAGCCAAACGATATAGATGACACATATCAGTAGTAGCAACAACAAAACACAACGTGAGATGACGACTGAAAACCGAGGAACGCAACAGCACACAAAAATGCATCAACAGGAGGGAGGAACAATGAAATGGCAAGAATAACGAAACTGCAGCGGCAGTAAGAACTAAGAACTAGAGCAAAAATGTACAACAGCGGGAAGTAGTAATAACATGAGTGAAGAGAAGAAAAGAACGAGATGAGGCGTACATCAACAGCAACAAGCAAAGATAATAGCAGCAGAATACACAACAGCAGAGATCAGCAGCGAAGAGGAAGAAGAGGAAGAAAAGAAACAGAGAACAAAGCAGCAGCGACAACAACAAAACGCAACAGCGAAAACATCTGATAAAGAAGAAGGATCGAGGAGGAGATTACCTATCCGAATCAGCGAACCAGGCGACACCAAAACCGACCATAGAGCCGAGAAAACAACAGCAATCAGGGCAGCAGCGTAGCAGCAGCAGAGGCGTATCGCAGCAGCAGTAACGTAGCATCAGCAACAGCGTAAGCAGCAGCACGCAGCAGGTGCAAGAGGAGAGTCGCAGATTATGTAGAAAAGAAGGAAAAAAAACGAGGGAGAAGGAACGAAAACGGCAGAAGCAGCAGCAACAGATTGTGGCAAAGGACATAGCAGCAGCAGCAGCAGGAAGCAACAGCAGCAGCACGAAAAGGGAAAAAAAAAGAAGGCTGGTTGAACAAGGATGAAACGGTGGAATTAAAATGAAAAACAAGGGGAGTGAATGTCAGTGATGTGGGAAATGAATATAAGAAAGGGGGATGAATGAAGACAAGTAGGAAGCGGTGGAAGTAGAATAGGCCAAGGAAAAGAATGTATGTAACAATAGTAAGGGGACACATACAACGAGAAATCGGGAAAGGGGATGAATCCTCTCCAATAAATGAATCGGTTTAGAATTACGAATTAAATGAATTCCGTAACGATAAGTTGACTGACCCACGAATCGAATTAAAACGAGTTAAAAAGATTAATAAATAATCGGGCCGTCGAATAAAATGAGTAAATAAATCACTCGAGACGAAAACGAAGATGATAGAAATAAATAATTAGACGACCAAATAGTATTTCCCGATAAATAACAAATTTTCGATAAAGTGAATTAAATTGATTTCTCGAGGAAAGAAAATAAATATTTTGACGAAACTTAAAATAAATGAGTTTCGAGCTAAAATAAAAGAATTTTAGGAGTTTGAAAGTAAATATAGAAAATCGAGCTTAAAAATAAAAGAATTTAGAATTTTAATCGTCGAAATAGATTTTCGATAAGAATTAAATTAAATGTGTAAAATAAATCGAAAAATAATCAAAATATGTTTCCGAGATAAATAGAATTTTAGGAGTTTGAAACGATTGAACGATAAACGCGTTTTATAATAATTTTGAGAATTACGAGTTCAATCGTAAACAAAATAAAAATACGAATATAATTTTTAATTTATAAAATCAGGGGTGTTACACTCCTTGCCTTCCTTTGGGCGTTTCTGGCGGCGGTTCGCTTCGTACCCCCAGCCCCCTCTCTGCTTACTGACCTGGGCTGCCTGGGGGTTGTTGCGACCCTGCCTACCAGGTCTTAAGGAGTGAATTCCTTGTTGAGCATTGCGGAGAAGAAGGCAGCTGTCTGTACCATCTGAGCTGGGGTTAGGTTCAGGGTGTGCCCTGGATGTGCCCCCTGCCCTGGTGCCACAGCTGTATTTGGCATGCCCAGGAGACTGGTTCCCCCCACCCCTAGGATTGTGGCGGCAGGAGCTCTCTCCGGCTGCGGCATGCCGTATAGGGGGGGTCACCGGTGGGACCGTCGGACCTACCCCTACACTAGTGTCAACAATCTCAGGCATGATTGCTTCAATTGGTTAGTTTTTGTATTTAGGAATGGTTGATTTTTTGTGGGTAATTCGTGGATACAACCAGATCTTCCCCACAGACGGCGCCAAATTGTTCCGGTATCGGAAACAATTAACCCGACAACGAATTCGGGTCTCTAAGATGTAATGCTACTAATGTGATGATCGCTTAATTTCCTTCGGTCTCCCCTTCCTTCCACTCCGACGATTGGACCTTCCCGGGGAGATTGGCCTGCTCCCTGCACAGTGAACGCACAGGGCCTCGGAGGTGTCCGAGGGAACCCTCTCTGATGCCTAAGTCAGTCCATGAAAATGCCTTGAGAAACCTAGCTCTTGAGAAGCTAGGTGGCGGTTTTAGAGTGAAAGTCTAGAGAGAGAAAATCCAACCCTCTTCTTGTGGGAAATTGAAGAGTATTTATACCTTCCCACAAGAGAGGGAAGTGGAAGAAGGATGGGTGGATGAGGGGGTGACAAGTGGCTTCACCTCATCCACCCATTCTGAATTACCTTAGGCGAAATGATGAGGGGGCCCTTTGGTGGTCCCTGCCCTGCCTGCGGGGATTTCCCCAGAGGACAGGCGGGCAGGGGTTCTGTGAAGGCCGGGTTGAGCAGGCCGCAACGCCCTGTCGGGCAGGCGACTGTATGAAGTTGTCCCCAGGGGGCTCTCTTTTTAGTGATTTTACTCCGATTGTCTGCCGGGTTGGGTCTTCTGGGGGCCTGCTTAGCAGGCGGCCCGGAGCAGGCTGCCGACCTTCATCACTTCTAATTAATGGTCGGAATTCATAGATGAGGTTTTTGCATGTCTAGTTTTTATTGTGTAGCTACGACTACTGGTCTTAGCCCCACATTTCCATATGTGCTTTAAGCATAATCAATTTGATTGGTTATTTCATAAGTCGAGTGAGTTCCTTTATTCTTCCTTATCTTCACATATATACTTACCCTTACTTATGAGTGCCAAGCAACAACCGTAAGGAAGTCCGACATTATTGGTCTTGCAAGATTGAAAATTTGGCAGGCAATTTATGGCATGATTATCGATCTCGTGGCATCCTTGAGTGTTACATGTTTTCTCGTCGATTTTAGTCGATTTTAGAAGAATAACTGTAATTCAGTTCTGATTCTCGTTTCACTTATCCTCGTATGCATATATTAGTCGTTTGTTTGAGGACAAACAAATGTTTGGTTTGGGGGAGTTTGATCAGCATATTTTATATTGTATTTTACTGTTGCCCTATAACCATTTTTGAGCTTTTCTTCTTCCTAAATTATATGTTTAATGTCGATTTTTATTAGAAAGTCGATACTGCCGATTCTCGTGTTATTTTGCAGGTTAGGTACAATTTCGAGCATATTTAGGAGTAATAACCCAGATAGCCGAGACGAGAACGAAAGTCGAGGAAGAAAATGAAAAGCCGAGAAGCAAAGAAAAACTCAGCCGCGAGTTCAGCAGCACCCACTCGATCGAGTGGTGTTATAGCCCTTGATCGATCGAGTGGTGTTATAGCACTCGATCGAGTGCCCCACGATCACGCCCAACTGGACTGCATTGGAATATTGGGCCGATTCCTCCTTTAAGACCAAGATGAACTCGAGTTGGATCTTTCACGGACCCACTCGATCGAGTGTTATTACATAAACTCGATCAAGTGCAGCAAACCCCGGGCCGCGTCTTAATTTTAATTCACATAGAAATTGGGCCTGTCTGGAAGTCCAACTGATATCTTTTAAATAAGTCTTCTGACTACATTGTCAGACACTTTTTTTCATTACACAATACACTTCACTTTTTTTTTTTTGGAGCGAAGCATTACGTTCTTTTCCGTTTTTCTTCGCGAGATACATTGAACATCGTTCTTCCTTTTTCAGTTCTTGAATTATTTGGTATCGATATTCTTAATTTTAATTTCGCTTTCAGTTTTGTACTTTAATTCTTGTCGTAATTCATCTTTCGTTTCCGTAGTAATTTTAATTTCAGTTTTCGTTTATTGTTTTCTAGCATAGAATTATTATTGTTTCTCATAGTTTAATTCGATTCATCTTCGTCATGTTTAATTGCAATTTGTCTTTTGTTAGTTTGATTATAATTAATATGAGTAGCTAAATTTTATCTAGGGTTTAAAGGGATTGATGCGTATTAATTGGGTTATAGTAAATTGACCTGTTTCCGATCGTATGAATTGTCGCCTAAATATTGTTTTAAATCTGATTGATTGATTAATTGATTACTGGCTAGGATTAATTAATTAGTATCACAATTAGGACATTTTGCCGGCCGAGTTAAGGACTAATTAGGTCACGATATTTTGGGTAGACTATTTCAATTCTAGCGACCGCAGGTTAAGTTTAGTTCTAAAGTTGTGGAAGTACAGACTGGACCTACATCTTAGACAGTTGGATTATTGACCCGTTATTTGACTCCCTGACCCGAATAATATTCATTGTGAACCTGAGACCCTAGACTTTTCTCCTATTGATTTAACTCCTATTAATTAGTTATCAGCCTATTAAACAAACAGAAAAACAGTGACCTGTAGTCTGAAGTCTAGACCTTATAACAAGTATTTAAGTCCCGTCTCCTTGTGGTTCGACCCCTTCTTCACTATCTACATTAGTTAGTGAACCTTAGGGTATCTTTGATTAGGGATACGACTTACCCCTGCCACTTTTCTCTCCCTTGATTTTAATATTTTTGCGCCCTTTTCTCTTGCTTTGGTTTGCCCTTTTTTTGGCTTTTTGATGTGGTTCGAAACCAAGCTTGGAGTTTTTTTTGTAAACTTATTGTGATGATGTACAGGTGGAAGGAAAAATAGGTAACCGAGAATGCGCGCCATCCCCGGGTAACAAACGTAAAGGCGAGAAGAATTTGGACTAAAGATGCAATGGTCATTCGAGCAAGGTCACCTAGAAAATGGGATGCGGAAACCAAGGGCTAACTCCTCCATGGGTGGTCAAGATGGTCAAGTGCAAACTCCAAAGTAAACATCTAGTACAAAGGGTGGACTCAAGCTAAAAGATCAACATGTTCATTGATTTAGAGTCATTTTACTAGAATAGGGTCCAAAATCTACAATTGGTTATCCACAATGAAATGTAAACTCTTGTAATAAGTTCGTAATCGAGTTTTCGATAACTTTTAATCCTAGACACACTATACAAAAGCAAAAAGAATGTGAGAAAAAGAAAAAGTAAGCAAAAGGAAAACACAAGTAAAGTCACGCAATCCGTACTCCATCGACATTCAAGCACACAATCAACCACAATACCCAAAATGCTCATCCCAACTCCTATACGAAAGTAAACAAGAGAGCGAAAAGGAAAAAAGTTACCTAGCGGGTCCCTTCCATGATCTCCTCATCTTGTGCTATCGAGGTGGTGGTTATCTTGTAAGAGTGGAGAATAAGACTACACAAAGGACACGAAAATATAACGAAAATGATAAAAGAAAAGGAAAAAAAAGGGAAAATATTTTTGGTTTTTAGAATTTTTCAAATTTTTATGGTTTTTGGAAAGATTTTTGAAAAACAAAAGATAGTAGATCCCCCCCACACTAGAACTGTACATTGTCCTCAATAGACTAGTAGGGGAGAGATCGAAAAAGACGGAAAAAGAAAAATAAGAAAAATCTTTTTATATTTTTATAATTTTTCAAACGTTTTTGGGATTTTTCGAAATTTTGGGGAAAAGAAAATAAACGAAAAAGAAATGATAAAGGGGGTGGCGGGCCTAGGTGTAATCACGTCACCTTGATGCTAGCCAAGTGGCTAAGAAAATGAAAGTGAATTAAAAGAAAGGGTGAAAAATGGGCGTAGGTGTAGCCACGTCACCTAGCCCGGATTGAATACAAATAGGAAAAGTTTGAGAAAAATGAAAAGAATTGGGATTTTCAAATTGGTCAATGGCGTAATCACATCGCCTAAAGACCGGGAGCAATACCAAGGTCGCGTCGGCCACAACAATTGATGGGACAACTTGCAAAATTTTTGTTAGAGAATAATCAACACAATGAAAACAGGATAACGGAAACAGGACCAGACATAACCCAAGTACATGCAATTATAGACTCGTAAAAACTCACCTACCCAACCCGCACACTCACACCACCACACTGCCTACCAACTCAGGGAGAGAGTCTAGTAGGAATAGTCATCAAACGCGTATGAAGGATTGGGAGACCAGAATAATACGGTATACCCTTAGAAGACGCCTCGGGAGAAAACTCCTCCGGACCGTCGCTAAGCGAGAGGGCATAGTCTGACTCAATCTCACAAAGGTCGTAGATCGTGTGAGCTTCGGGCAATGCATAGTGCGTGTACTCCCATACTCCCATACTTCTCTTCCTCCCGACTCAGTCTTTGTTAGTCGAAATTCAGCGGGTCCTAGAGGTAGGTGTAATCCCCTAGAAATTCTAACGCAATACAGTGGCGGAAACACTGTAGAAGTGGGATTATAACACACTGTAACTATGTCTTGATTGAATAAAAAACGGTAAGTCAATACATAAGCCATAAAATAAAAATGCCTACAAAATAAAAATAGAATAAAATCCATAAAAAGGGTTATAACAATCCATAGTTCAAATTATTAATAATCGAAGCAGGATCCGTTACTACTCGCTAGCCCACCCGAAAGAAACACATATACCTGCCATGTTAAAAACACAACAGGCACAATCAGTGAAGAGCAACGACGACGTTCTCCCAGCCATATTACAAGATTTGAAACTCTAATTACTATTATACAAAAATAGTAAAAATGGAAAATAGTAAAACATTATAATAAAAAAAAGCTTTCAGTGAAATTTTTCACATGTTGAAACAATATAATAAAAATGAGTTTTCCGAAGAAAACATAAACTATTTGTCAACTTGCAAACCAAAATATATCGATAATAATAAAATATTTAGAATGGCATTATGGATAGAATTAGTATAGACGGCTAGACTTTCACTAGGAGAATACTAAAACTAGCTTCAAGAACTTAGTTCAAATAAATCAAACTTCGGTCTCTAACTAGGCTACTCAACCATAATAGGACGGCGACTTATAAATGCGTGGCCCTAGTTTAAGACAATGCACACCCCTCTTGGGATTACCTGTCACCCAGTTCAACTTATGACGGCGACTTACTGCGAGGCCTAATCTTAAGGTCAAAATGTACACCACTCTCGGGATACCTGTCACCCGGTTCAACAACTAATGTACTGATTCCTGATACACTAGCCTTATAGTTGATGGCAAAAACGTAGACCCTAGAATGTATTACTCTAACCATACACTTGTCCTTATTCCATAACTCCAAAACAAAACCATTACCGATATTCAAAAGATATAATCATTATAATAATAAGAGAACAAAAGGAGTAACTATTATATTCTAAAAGAGGAAACTTTTTATTTTAGGAAACTTCTAGTTTTACAAACCTTTCTAAAAATAGAATCATATCAAAATATCAAAATATCAAAATATTGGTTCATACTAATACAACATTTTTAGTAAACGATATAGATTTATAAAACTAATACTTTCAGCCTTAATTAACGATATTAATTGTTAAAGTGAGAACGTTTGGATTTATGAAATTATTAAAATATCATACGAGTGTTTATAAAGACTAAAAATGTCTTAAACATTTTAATACTACTAATCAAGGTGTTTTCAAAATTTATAAAACTAAAATTCTCTAATTATTATTAGTTTTAACAATATGAACATAAATAGGATTTTTCGGCAAATGTAAAATAAATCTTTTAACGTCTTTTATTTAATTAAAACATTGAAAAAATTTAGAATATGATAAGGGGTGATTTAAATCTTAAAGTTTCAGATTCAAGTATTTTCAAAATTGCTGTAAAAACAATTCATTTAGGTGGAACGGAGCGTTTTAACGATAAACCGTAATTTCGTCAAAAAATCAATACTATTAATTAAAGACTTCGATAAATAGTCCAAAAATTTCTTAAAATAGCTAAAATACATTTTTGGACATTCTGTTCAGAATAATAATTTTTCCAGAATCCCTAAACTTGGTTTTTAAAGGGTTTTCTCGTTTATCGTCTAATCTCGACAATGACGATTAATAAAAGTTGTAATTACTAAACGATTTAAGTATTAATATCCAAAAATTATTATTAAACATAAAAATCATCAATTTCAAGAAACTAAGATTTCCAAAATTCCATATTTCACAAATTTCATTAAAACCGTCTTTTAAAACCTGTTTCCACAATTAACGATTTTCTTAATAACACTTGTCGTTCCAAACATTTTATTAAATCACTAAAATCATAAAAATACTTTTTTTTTTCTCAAGAACCAACAGGAGCCCATTTTCCAGATTTAAAAATAAAAACCAGAAATCGAAAATTAAAATGACAAACACGGTTTTAACGATAAACGATGATTTACAGTGATTACTTAAGTCACCCACTTAACAATTCTGAAAACTTATGAAAAAATTCAGAAAATTCTTTTTCATCAGAAAGATTATCCATGTCAAATTTCATAAAAATAAAATGTTTAAGTGCTAGAACTAAAAATTGGCTTTTTAACTGTTTTTGTCCGTAAACGGTAATAATTCAATAATCGGTAGGTAAAATATCATAAAATACAAAATTATCAAAAATCATCAAAAGCATCATTTTTACAAAATATATTCATATGTTACAAGTTTAGGTCGAATATTAGGATTTTACAAATTAATGTGACAATTTAATCGTTAATCTCGTAAGAGCGATAAATATACCGAAACATGCAAATTTTCAAATTTTAAAGTTTTTCCAGATTATATGACATACATTTATTGTCAAAAGTAAAATTATAATTATATACACGCAATTACACAAATAAAATCAAGCAATACCGAGTAACATCGACGTTACCTCTAGTCCAAATCCGAGTCAACGACAAATTAATCGACTTCGGGGTCGTCCAAGAATCCTTCAATACACGACATACATGGTACACAAATACCATTAGAAAACTAAAAGAATCGAGGTAATAATGATCGGAAATAACATCGATTATTACCTTAACGAAGGAAATGGAATGACGATTAATTTAGAGATGAAAATGGGACAATCAAGACTCGATTTTGAGACAAATCTTGGCTGAAATTGCTGCTGGAAACTGTTTTCGTAAAGATTTACCGGGTTACGATCTTGGTTGTGGGTTAAAGTGATGGACTATAATCGCGGGTTAATGAAATAACGACGAATCTAGCGAACGAGGAACGACGAAAGAAAAAATCGACACACAGAATTTTGGTGACGCGGAAACCCGATGTGGGAAAAACCGCGGGGGGAGTCGGAATCCCGCCAAATTTCTACTACGAATGGGAAACACGAAATAATGAATACAAGTACAGATTTTTGAGTATCAAAGACTATCGTATATTTTGCTAGTATGCTTTTAGGGTTGAAGTATGTTGATGATGACTTGAATGACCCCTCTTGTTGTATTCTTCCCCTTTTTATTTACCTTCTCCTCTTAGCCGTTATCCCCTATTTCTGCAGGTTTCTCTCTCCTTTTGGTGGAACTTCCCCTAGAATTTAGGAGGTTGTTCATTGACTCGGTCCATTACTTGGGATGGAGGCTTTCCTCCTTGTATTGGGTTGTCCCTTTGTTCGGCCCATTCTCTTATTCTTTGGCTTGTTTATTATATTTGGTTCCGGGTTCTGACTTGTTGATCTTGGTTCGTGTTTGACTTTCGACTTTCTTGAGTTTCGGCTTTTGACTTTCGAGTGTCATCTCACAACTTTTTTGCTCTCGACCCTTTGACTTTTTTACCTTGTCTTTGACTTGAGGAATGCCACGTTTTTTCCCGAGGATGCGAATTTTATCCCAAACAAATGCCCCCAAATTTCCGACTAAGCTCATATTAGGCGGGAATTTTCGTTTGTATTCGTCGTGGGTAATTCTGGTGACGATCTATTTTTCGTAGAGTTTGTCCTTTGGTTTACCTCTTCCGCTTCTCCAACTGATCTTTCCTCTCTCCTCATGATGATTTTTCCTTCCCCCTAATTATTACTCACGCTTCCCCGTACTACTTCCTCTCCCCTACCCCATTTATTCTTCCTTTCACTCTAATTACCTCTATTCCCTCTTCAACTCCCAAATTCCTTTCAAAATTCAAACCAACTTCATCTTCTCATCCTCTCACCGTTCGTTGCCGCTGCCGTGCCGACATGTCTTTGTTGCTTCAATTTCCAGGTGATTTCCCTTTCCTCTCATTTGTTATTTTCGCTCCCTCTATGGCTCCCAAGTCCGATCGTAGCAAATCTCCGATTCTTCCTCCACCTTCTTCGTCGTCGGCGGCGGCGATATTTTCCTCTTCCTCTGCTCTTGACTCAAAACACTCCTGCGATTCCCTCTACACCGACAAAAACCTTCCCTTTATCAGGGAAGTTTTTAGATTTGGTTAGGAAGTGTAAGTCCACCTTCCTTCACCTGGGCAGAGGGTAGATTTCGCCCGACCGGGGTGGGTCTGCATGTACGCCTATCCGTTCCTTTTGGGTCTGCGCTTTCCCTTTCCCCCGCTTTCCAAGAGTTCCTATCCTACTACAAATTTGCTCCCTGCCAGCTGGCCCCCCATACTGGGCGGGATTTGCTGTCTTTCTGCGCTTTAAACCAACGTCATCAGAGGAACTTTTCTCTTCGTGACGTGTGCGCCCTATTCCAGGCGAGACCCCTGGGATACGGCGAAATAACCATGCGTGTGATAGACAAGAATAACCCTGGTATAATTTTCCCGGCAAACCCTCTAGACGCCGGTTGGTTTAGAGATTTCCTTTTTGTGAAAGCTGAGTCCATACCTCCTTTCTCCCACGACTACCTCTTCTACGAATGAAGATCCACCACTGGTACTCATTATGCCCTTAGTCTTCGAGTTTTATTGCATACTCATGGTTCTTACTGATTCTGCGCTGCAGGCTTGAAGCAGCCTACTGGTGTGGCAACAGTTCTTGACTTTGCCGCACGACTCTCCAGCCTAAGCCTTGAGCAAAGAACCTTCAACAACCTCTTCATCCCTTCGAAGAACGGTGCTTGCCCTCCTCTCATTGCAGACATGTCTTCTAGTGAGGGGTAGTTTATTGAATTGATTGACGTATATTTTGCTTTTCTTTGGATGCCGGACTCATTCTGTGTTTTAGTTTCTCTAGGCAACCCCAAAGCTCCAATGACTCTGGATCGAGTCAGAGCTAAGAGAAAAAGCATGCCCACCCGTTCGTCCTCCAAAAAGGGTTCCGGCTCTTCTTCTGCTCCCTCCACTAGGTCTAAGAGAAAGCGCAGTCTCTCTCCCGTGTGAAGGCTTGTTCTGTGGAGGGTTCTCCCATGGTCAACCTGCCTGATTCTCCTCCGAATTCTGCTCCTCAATCTGCAAGGGGTAATCCTCCTGACATACTACTTGCATTTCCTGTGAACTTCGGGCCGATCAGGACCCTGACAGACCTGTCTCCCCTACACCAGCTTCTCTTCCCAGGTTCAGAGGCTGTGATGGCTAGGAAACCTCTCCTCGAGGTGGCTGCTCATGTTTCTGCGCATGCTTTCGAGGTAATTTCTTTTCTTGACTCCTGATTTTGCCTGGTTTTGAGTATGTTACGGATTGATGTGGTGTTGTCCAGACTCTTCAGATGGCTTTGTTCTTGAAGGGTGGTGTGTCCCATCTCAGGGACCTAGGGAGCCAGCTTCAAGGTGACAAGGCTCGTCTGCTGGATAAGGTTGAACAGGCTAGGGATGAGGCTACGGAGCTGAGAGAGGAGGCTACTAAACTGAGGGAGGAGTCTGCAAAGCTGAGGGAGGAGGCCACAAAGTTGCGGAGGGAGCTAGAACAAGCTAACAAGCAGTTCGCCGAGGACAGGGAGCGCAATGCTGCTGTGGAGGAGGTAAGGGCTGAACTTGCGCAGGTCCAAAATGCTAACTCTTGTGTACAGAAAAATGTTGCTGACCTGAAGGAGAATATGGAGGGTGCCTTAAGCTGGTAAGCTTTGAGCACTGTAATTCAAATGGTCATTGCCTATAATCAAGGGAAGCATGGTGGTTGGAACTTGGCTGTTCTGGAGGAGCGGATGAAGGTGGAGTTCCCCAAAGGTTTCAATCTGGACATTCTTTCTGGGGGTGAGGAAGATGTGGTGGAGGAGTCAGTCTCCTCTCCTCCTGTGGTCCAGGAGACGCTTGGCCAAACGGATGTTGTTGTTGACCCTGCTATTATGGTGGAGCCCATCGCCAGCCTTCCTCCTGCAGAAGATGATATGTAGGTTGTTCAGCCTTTTCTGATTGTTCTCTGGTTTTCCTGCCCTGCGTGGCAGATAAAAATATTTTGTTAAAAAATTTAATCCTGTTTGAATTTTACCTCTGTTCAAGGGAGCAGAGTGTCTTGGATGTTTTACCTCTGCTCAAGGGAGCAGAGTGTTTTGAATTTGTTTAGATACAATGCTCTTAACTGCACTCATCTGCGTACTTTGTTATATTTCTGTGTTTGATTTGTTTGTTTGTTACCTTCTGTTTGTATGCATGCCTTTGTTTGTATGGTCGACCTTTGGTAGATGGTGGCCTGGGATTTAGTTTGCCCACTCAGTCAGAGGTGCCACGCTTTTGCGTGGGTGCTAAGTGGCGTAGGAGACTGTGATATCCTGGTTGTAGGCACTCAGCACAAGACGCACGCCTACTGTAGGAATTGTATACTCCACCAGATTATATTGGTTGAAAAAGAGTTTGGTAAAATATGGTGAAGATGCTGCGTTTGGAAGTACTATGAAAGGAATTTGTGTCCTCAGAAATATGTGGACTTAAATTTTAGGAGGATGTAGAAAGAAATCAAATTTTGCAACATGGAAAATTTGTCTCTAGGTTTAAGTTAATTTTGCAGTTCATGAAAAAATGAAAAGATTTTGAATTTGAGGATATGTGGAAGCTAAGTCCTGAAGGCATATGAAAAGAGCTTCAAAGTTTGAAGGTGTGAAAAGATCCATTACACATAAATCAACAAAAAAGTGAACTAAAAGATAAAACGAATTTTTTCTAAAATAATGAAGGAGAATATTGAACCTGGGTTCTGGTGGAGGTGTATTCAGCAGATTAGATGCTTGTTATCTGGCGACGTTGGCCTGTATCTCTGGCGGCTTTCCCTTAGAAGAAATAATTCTTCAAGTGTACTATGTTCCAGGGTTTCTGGATAATTTCTCCTTTCATGGTCATAACTTGGTAGGCTCCATTTCCAACTACCTTTTCCACATGGTAAGGTCCCTCCCAATTGTTGGCGAATTTTCCTGCTTGTTGATTTCTGGTGTTTTGGAACACTTTCCTCAGGACCAGGTCTCCTTCCTGTAGGATTATGATCTTGACATTCTTGTTGTAGCTTCTGGCGACTGTCTACCTGTAGGAGGCCATTCTGATCTGGGCATCAGTTCTGAGCTCATCTACAGTATCCAAGCTGTTCGCCATTTCCTCCTGGTTTCTTTCTTCTGTTATGCAGCCATATCTGTGAGTGGGCACCCTCTCCTCTGAAGGAATGACCTCCTCAGCACCGAAACCAAGCTAAAAGGCGTCTGCCCTGTAGCTACCTTGGGTGTGGTTCTATCAGACCATAGCACTAGGGGAAGCTCTTCTGCCCATCTGCCCCCTTTCTTCCTCCAGCCTTCTCTTCAGGTTGTATATCACGATTTTATTGCTAGATTCCGCCTGACCATTGGACTGAGGATTTCTGGGGGTAGACTTACTTAACGTGATGTTCCACCTGGCGCAATAGGCTTCCATTTTGTTGCCAATAAACTGGGATCCATTGTCGCAGATAGTTTCTGAAGGAATGCCAAACCTGCAGATAATATTGCGCTAAATAAAAGATATAACCTGCTTCTCAGTCACCTGAGGGAACGCTTCTACTTCTATCCACTTGGAGAAGTAGTCGGTCATGGCGAGCATAAAGACTTTGTTTCCTGGGGCTCTTGGTAATTTGCCGACAATATCCATTCCCCACTTCATGAAGGGCCAGGGAGAAATAACTGGGTGCAATAGTTCTGCTGGCTGGTGGTTGACTGGAGCATGTCTCTGGCAGGCATCACACTTCTTAACATACTCTCTGGCGTCCCTGCGCATTGTCGGCCAGTAGTATCCTTGGCGAAGTGCTTTGTTGGGTAGACTCTTGCCCCCTGCATGATTTCCACATTCACCACTGTGGAGATCATGCATAATAGTCTTTGCCTCCTCCTGACTTAGGCACCTCAGGTATGGCCCAGCGGTTGATCTCATGAACATAATACCGTCGATGAGGGTATACCTGGATGCTTTCATTCTGAAGCTTCTGGCTTCTTTCTTATCTGCTGGCAGAATGTCCTTCTCCAGCCATTCTTGGTAGGGTTTTCTCCAATCTAGGATTTCCTCTTGTCCTTCTGTAGTGCTGAAGATTCTTGCCTCTTGTAGCCATTGCGACCCCTTCTCTGGTGAACTTTCTTCTTTCTCTGGTGTCAGTTGCTCCTGTGCACTTTTCTGAACTGCTGGCTCCAGCACGTGGACAATGGGTATGGTGGATACTACGCCTGGCTTGAAGGTTGCCCCCAGAGTTGCCAGGGCGTCTGCTTCTGCATTCTGGTCTCTTGGGACCTGGTTGATTGAGAAGGCTACAAACTTGAGGGAGATCTCCTTTGCCACCTCCAGGTAAGCCATCATCTTGGAGTCCTTTGCCACATACGAGCCATTCATAAGGTTGATTACCAGCAAGGAATCACCGTACACCTCCAGGTGCTTGATTTTGAGGTCCAGCGCTAGCTGGAGACCAAAGATTAGGTTTTCATATTCTGCCTCATTATTTGTTGTCCGGAACTCGCACTGTACCGCCTGAACTATGAGATCTTCTTAAGGAGACTTGAGGACTAACCCTGCTCCAGATCCTCTCATATTGGAGGCGCCGTCTACATTTAGCTTCCATACCTGTTCGCCCTTGTCTTCCTCCAGAAGGAGGATGTCTTTCTCTGCATGGGTCTGCAGTGCTGGGCTGAAGTCGGATACGAAATCTGCCAACGCCTGGGACTTTATTGCTGTTCTGGGGACAAATTTTAGGTCGAAGCCGCTCAAGTGTATGGACCACTTGGCCATTCTTCCTGACAACTCGGGTTTTCTCATAATAGTTTTTAGCGGGTAATTCGTTATTACAGAAATAATATGTGATTCAAAATAAGGACGCAATTTAGATGATGCTATGACAAGCGCAAGTACGAGTTTTTCAAGGTATGTGTACCTGGTCTCTGCTGGAAGTAGAGACTTACTCACATAATAGACTGGATGCTGCGCTCCATCGTGTTCCCTCACCAGTACTGCACTTACTGCTACTTCGGTTACTGACAGGTACAGGAAGAGAGGTTCTCCAGGCCCTGGCTTTGACAGAAGTGGTGGAGTGCTCAGGTAGTGCTTCAGGTCGTTGAATGCTTTCTCGTGCTCCTCTGTCCAATCATGCCTTTGAGCCTTCTTCAAGATGTCATAGAACAGCCGACATCTATCTGAAGACCTGGAGATAAATCTGTTCAGGGCGGCAATTCTTCCAGTCAGTTGTTGCACGTCTTTTGGCTTCTGTGGGGACTCCAGCTGGAGGATGGCTTTAATTTGTTCTGTGATGGCTTCAATTCCCCTCTGGGTCACCATGTATCCCAAAAAATTCCCACACGATACTCCGAACATGCATTTCGAGGGATTCAGCTTCATCTTGTATTCCCTTAGAGAGTTGAAAGCATCTTCTAAGTGTGTCGTGTGTTGTGAAGCTTGCTTTAACTTGACGACCATGTCGTCAATGTATACCTCCATGGTGTCGCCAATTTGCCTCTTGAACATCATATTCACCAATCTTTGGTAGGTAGATTCTGCATTCTTCAGACCAAAAGGCATAACATTGTAACAATAGATACCTCTTTCAGACCTGAAGGCAGTTTTCTCCTGATCTGTTGGATGCATCTTGATTTGGTTGTATCCACTCCACGTATCAAGGAAATTCAGCATTTCATGGCCTGCTGTGGCATCTACCATGGCGTCTATATGTGGCAGAGGGAACGGGTCTTTAGGGCATGCTTTGTTCAAGTCGGTAAAATCGACGCACACTCTCCACTTGCCGTTCTTCTTTGGAACCACCACCACGTTGGACAGCCACTCTGGGTACTTTACTTCCCTGATTTTTCCAGCAGCCAGCAGGTTATCCACCTCCTGATTTATGACTTGATTCCTCTCTGGAGCAAACTTCCTTCTCTTCTGCTGGATTGGCTTATAGTTGGGATCCACGCTTAACTTGTGGGTTATGACGCTTGGATCTATACCTACCATATCATCATGGGACCAAGAAAAACAATCCATGTTAGTTTTTAATAATTCAATGAGACTTTGGCGGATATTACCTGTACATTTTGACCCGATTAGTGCTTTCTGCTCTAGATGTAGCTTGTCTATGTTGACTTCGTCTATCTCCGCTAGAGGTGGTTCGACGTATTCTTGTAGAGGCAGATGAAGGCTCCGTAGTTCCTATGCTGGTGGACTTGTCGTCTTCTTGAGTGCTATCCTGTAGCAATCCTTAGCCTCCCTCTAGTCTCCACTAATCTTCTACACTCCCCAGGGTGTTGGAAACTTTAGGCACTGGTGGTAGGTGGAAGTGATTGCCCTCATCTCATGAATCCATGATCTTCCCAGGATTACGTTGTAAGTAGAAGAACCATCGATAACCAGATACCATACTTGCTTGTTTACTCCTCCTGCGTAGGTTGGAATCGTGATCTCCCCCAGAGAATACTTGCTTTCTCCACTAAACCCTATTAAGGGAACCGCCATTTTGCTCAAGTCTTTTTCGCTGAACCTCATGTTCTGGAGGGTTTCCAGCATGATGAGGTTGACTGAACTCCCGGTATCCACCAGTATTTTCCTGACGGTGCAATTCCCAATGGAGAGCGTGATGATGAGGGCGTCATGGTGGGATTCTGGAGAAGACTCCACACCCGTTTCGTCAAAGGTGACTGCTGGAAGATCCTGGAAGCTGACTCTGCAGGAGTACTCTGGTTTGTTCCCTCTGGACTGAGAGGAATGTTTTTTGGCTGAATAAGTGAGCCCATACAGATCTGACCCTCCGGTAATCACGTTGACAATTCTGGTGCAGATTGGTGGTGGGGAAGGTAACACTTGATCCGCTGCATTTACTCTGCTGGAGCTTCTGGGAATGAGGTGATCCAAATTCCCCTAATCATACTGGAACTTTACCTCCTTCCTGAGCAGGACACATTCATCAGTGTTAAGCCCTATGCCATCGTGGAATTCACACCTCTTGCTGGCATCCCTCCGGTCGTTGGCGTATTCTTGTCTTCTGGGCCACCTGACTCTGCACCCCAATTCTTTCAGAGTTTTAAGTACGCCAGTAAGGTTGGTGGAGAACCCATATTCGCTTACTTTAGGTGGGAGTCATGGGCTCTTCTTCCAATCCCTTTCTTCAGAGACATTGTTCACGTTTCTGTCATAAGGCTTCGACCTCTCGCTCCTTCTCTCTGCTGGTGCCTTTCTGGAGACGTGCTCAGAACCGTATGCGGCCCTTCTGGGCCCTGAATCTTTCTCCAGCCTGATGGCTGCCATTACCTTGGTCTGCACATCTTCAAATGTGGCACAAGGATACTTGGTGAGATCCTTATAGAGGTCTGAATCCTGCAGGAGCCCTTGGCGAAAAGCCTCTATGGCAGTGGCCACATCACATCTGGGAATGGTGACCTTCTCCTTATTGAACCTGTTGAGGAAATCTCGTGTACACTCTTCGAACTTCTGCACCACTCGATATAGGTCACTGGTATGCTTTTCTGGCTTCCTGCTGCTGGCGAACTGCTGATTGAAGGCATTGACCAGGTCAGCGAATGAGGTGATGCTTCTGTTGGGCAGCCCGACGAACCAATGGAGAGTTGCGACTGAGAGTGTGGAACCAACCCCTTTGCACTTGCAGACCTCCTTGAGGGGGCCCGTAGCAGTTACTACCATCATCTTCTGCTTGTACTGGTTGATGTGGTCTAGGGGGTCTTCAGTGCCATCATAGAGCGTCATGGCTGGTGGCACAAAGCCCTTGGGTACAGCAACACAGACTAGATCGTCGATGAACACTACAACAATAAAGGCCTATTGCAACGGAGGGAAAATGTTGCATATGACCTTTAAAATGTTGCTTTATGGTTTATGCAACATTTTTAACTGTGCTGCTTAAAACTCCGTTTCAATAGCCTAATGTAACACTTTGTGCAACATTTTCTATTCAAATGCAACATTTTTTAAAAATGTTGCAATGATACCCTAATGCAACACATGTCTCGACTAACTATTGCAACACTTTAAATATAAATATGCAACACTTTTTCCCCTTCCATTCACAATTTTGCAACACTTATTTCAATGTTATGCAACATATTTTTGTCTAAATGAAACATAAACGCAACATTATTTTTGTCCTAATGTAACATAGCCAATATTGTCAAAGACAATATTATTCTAATTGTAATCCAACATTCCTGAATGCAAATGTAGGATATACATTTGTTTTAATTTTTTTTCCGCGCGATATTAATTGTAACAAATAGTATTCACACATACAAAACGCCTAATCCAAAAAATCTAATTAATTGATCCACAAAAGAGATGCCCATTATTAATCAAAAATCAATATTCACGTTTCGTACTACATCTTTTTGAAAAATATGTCAACATGAAAAAGAACTAACAGAAATCAAAAGATTGTTTGAATACAAAAACAAATAAACGTAAAGCATGTATAAGTCTCCAGTAGCAAATTTGTGCTGCTACCATTGAATTCATATGTAGCCCAAAAGATGGTCTGTGACAAGAAAAAAGAGTAAATAACAATAGTCATAATGTGAAAAAAAATAAACATAAAAAAAGGGATAAAAAAATACATATCTCTAGCATAAGTATTTCTTTGCAATTTCTTCCAAGAATTTTACGCAAAATATTGTTAGTCAAGTTATCTCTTTCGACATCAAGCTCTCTTTGACTGTTTTCTAATTCTGCATTCTTTTTTAAATGTTCTTCCTCCATCTGTCTTTGCGCCTCATTTAGTCTAACAACAATTTCTGAATCCATATCTTTTCTTAAGTCCTCAATTAAACTAGCTTTGAGCGACTCCATAATCTGTCCAGGTACCACATAAGACGTCGTGTCTCCATTTATTGCTTTCATCTTTTTATTAGTGACACCCCTACCCTATTACCTACAAGACCGATCATACCACTTACCCATAACTCCTACATAAGCATCTGTAGGGCCACTTCCATCATCTGATGAGACATAGTTCCTCATATCCCTCTACAATAAAGACTAAAAAAAGACATTATAACTGTTATGAAAAAATATTCAAGTAAATATTTTTAGAAATCTCAAATAACTTACAATTTTTTTGGCAGTATCAATATATGAATCATTATATTGCCTCTCCTCGGTCCTTTTACGAGTTTGCTCAAAACGTTTGAACTAAAGAAGACGCTTACTTATTTGGATGCTCATTTGTTTGTCATACCAAATACGTAATAATAAGATGGCAGTAACTTGTTTGATGAATCATAATTAAACATCAATTTAAACTACAAACGATTTGTTTTTGTACGACCAATTACCATTTTCTCGTGAACTACTGCGAAGCTCTTTGCACCAACGGTGTGCATAATGTAGGTTTAAACTTTTCGCTTAAACAAAGAGTAAGTTTAAAATCGTAACCAAAACCTGGTCAGTTTTCATTTTCCACTTCACAAGCAGTTTGGTAAAATCTTCTTCCGAAACCGTCTTCGACCTGTTTTTCCAACTAGTCTTGTCATCTGTATATGAGTGGTACTGTTTTTTTTAAGTGGCTTTTGTGAAATCTCCAAGAAGATCCTATAGTCTTCATCACTCACTCCTTACCTTCGGGTGTGACTATATACTTGATCTGCGGGAAAAAATTAATTATGTAGTTGTGTACCAGAATCTTGTAATTAGACAAAGAAGCAACTATGAAGGAATCACACTAATACCTTGTAGTTCGAGATCTCGGCTATGTAAGTTCACTTGTTCATCCTCCTTATCAAAAGTTTCTTGGTCACCATATCCATCTGGATTCTCGTCATCAGTTCCGGCCATGTCATCGTTGTCATCCACTAATCCACACTCTTTTAAGTAATCAATGACATTGTGATCATCTTCAAGTACTTTGACAAGAAAATTTAATAAAAGTGGATTAATATAATGTTAAACTAGTTGAGAAATATTCAAAATTTCAAAACAGTATCATATACGAACCTTGTGACCTTGTAGAGTATGATCTCGTAACAACGCTTATCTCTCTGTCACCTCCATGTGGTTGTTTCTTACGCAAGAGAATGTCAGCCATACTTACTCTCTCCGCATCTCCATCGAGCTATCTCTCAAAATGAGACCGTCGTTGGCTTTGTGTGGTTTAGTTAGAGCTATTTTTCATTGATTTAATTGGACTACATCACGCTTTTCATCGACCATCGGAGTAGATAACCTGTATCGTCACCAAAAAACTATGCATTTAGTTAGAGTTGTTTTTCATTAACAATGTGAACTTATATATATATATATATTCAAACATTTTTCCAAAAAAAATTATTATGATAAGATAATAAAAAGATAGAAAATATAACATAACCTTTTTAGAAATAATCTCGAAATTTAAAGCATCAAGTTCCTCATTGTCACCGTCGCTATTATAATTTGGAGTGTAATTAATGTCTTTTTCAGCACCCTTACGTTTGTCTTTTGCTTTCCTCTCGTAGTTTTTGTTAGTGTTCACCATACTTGTCACTTTTCTAGCGAAGTTAAGTACTCCAAACTCCTGAAGTCTTGTCTTATTTTGTGCGATCCTCTCATTTCGGAGTCTTTCGTACTCATTGATACCATGTCTCTTATTTGACATTCCTCTTATTTGAATCTATAAGCATAAGAATAAAATTAGTTAAATACTTACAAATATGTATAAAACATACTCCTTATATCATAGCTTTTTGGTGACTATAACATAGTTTTTTGAAAATTTGACCGTTGCATTCATTTGATATAGTCACTTTTATATAAAAGATTGACCACTAAGATTTCCAAATTAGAAACAAACAGCCTATTATGACCATATTACGTTATAAACAAACAGCCTAAATCAAGTTAGAAACATGCATCTCAAAATTACGTTATAAAGAGGTGCATATTATGATATTGCATTGGGTATAACAAACAACCTATTTGTGCTTTGATCCGTCATTTTCCCGTCTTCATATGCACCCTCGCACCAATTGCAATCTGCAACCTAAACAGACAGGTGCAGCCCACCATAACTCGAATTACAGCACTACAATAGAGATTCAGTCTTCAATTCAGCACAGCTGCGACAGTCTTTCGTCTGCTGTCTTCAGCCTTCCATTTTTATCTACTAACTTCAGTCTTCAAGTCAGTCGAACAACGGCAATTAACAACAATAGCATCAATTAACAAATGTTATCAGCAGCAATTAACAACAATTATATAAACTTGTCACATACCATTCATTTTCCCTTCTTCATTTGAACATTCGCATCAATGCCCGTTGTTCCTCCTTCATTCAGTCTTTAATACAGTCCATACCTGCTGTTTACAACTGTCTACAACTGTCTGTTTCTACCTATTTGACCTTCACCACTCCATTTGCTACACCACTCCTCATTCCTCGTCAACATGATCTTCATCCGCTTTCATCCAATCTCATATAGTGTCATCCCAATCCGAATTACAAACAGTAGTATAGGAACTTCAAAGACGTAGTAACAACATCAATTGGCCTAATCTTTACTCAAATGCTTATATCTTCTAATCCAAAACAATCAGAGAACTCCATGTTTTATTAATTTGCCTAATCACCCACAACCTATAATGTTACAGTAACACTAATAGACCTTAAAGGTGACTGCAATAAGTAATATATGTATATATTACAGTAATTGGCACATATAAATTTACAATTACCGTACTAACTATACATAATCAAAAGCATGAACTAAGAAAAAACGTGAACTATACTCTGTATAAGACTGTAATCAGTATCAATTATACAAAGCATTATGGAATAAAAACAAACCTGGTTGTTCTAATCTTCCTTCGAGATGTAGTGCAGGAGTGATCTGATAGTTCTTGAGATGATTAATTTAGGGAGATTAGGGTTGTTGAAGAGTTGTCCGTGTTTTGTATATTGTTCTATTGAGTAGTCTGTATCTTCGTATAATTAGGTATTCTAGATAGGGATTAGCTGGGTTTGGTTTGTATAATTAGGGGGAGCGTCAACTTTTTTACATTAGTCTTTGTTTTTATTTTTTAAAATTTTGCTTAAGCGGTATTCCAAGAGTGAATCTGTGTCCTTGTTAAATTTCAACTCAACTTGAAATGACCTGCACCACTTTTCATGACTCGATCCAAGTTAAGAAAAATATATCCAAAAATGACTCGAACCTTAATTAAATTAGTGAACTTTATTTTCATGTTTAAATCGAAAATGGTCCGACCCGACCTCATTGACTTAGCTCGTGCAAAATATTTTGAGTTATGACGATCCAATGCGCACTTAAGTCTTCAAATTAATTAAAAAATTCCTAAAATAATTAAGATTGTGATTAGACAACTCATATGACCCAACCTGTGAGTCTGTGACCAAACCCGCACGTCCAATTCCGTTTCACATGTGTATGTGTGGACATGACGTAGGTCCACCCCGACGCGGCCACGCGCGGGTTTGGGTAGGCGAATGAATCTCGTGGTGAGATTGCTCTCGGGTTCGAAATTTAAGTCAAAATGGAGTCGCCACCGAATTTTGTGGTTATTCGGAACCATACGAGCCCACTCTATGTCGTCATGGGCTATACACAAAGTAAGCCCACTCCGATTTCAGAGTTTATGGGGCTCGTCCCTTTGCATTGCAATATCGATACCGTATAAACCGGCTTTCGTATATAGAATGACTCTCGTGCGCCAAGGGTTTCGGACATCCGGAAACCAAAGGTTCTGAGTAAGGGGTGAGGGTACGTGTTGGGAAGCCCACTAAGGACACCCAACCCCGCCCGCACATGGCGGCCTATACTAAGACATCGTTCGTGTTCGTGTGTGCGCGCTAGTAAAACGATTAAATGATATGCAAACAGCGTTTTCGGGCTAAGCATATTAATAGTTTGTGAACTACGTCATTTAATGCATCTTATTCTTGGTCAAAATGGTTTAGCATGCGAGGTTCGTTTATAAAGCGTAAAAGCAAGTAAATAAACAAAGCTCGAAAGTAAAATAAAAACGTACAAGTTACACGGGCGGAAATACAACCCGGAATTCACAATACAACATTACGTAGAAGTAATAAAAATAACGCGATACAAAGATATGGACGGACCCGTATGTAAGCTAGACCGCGAAATGCGTAGATGGACTAACCCCGATTAAATACACATTGTATTGCGTACTAAACGAAGGACGGAAACATGAGACTGTGGCGTATTGCTAGCCCCATCCCATATCCCGTAGTCTTGTCCCGACTCATCACGTCAAAGGTGGTCAAAGTCGTTCTACGTGTCGTGTTGTGCATGGTTTTGAAAATAGGTTAGTCACGTGATAGTCTTTACACGTGATGACTAATGTCGATAAAAAAAGGCGAGGCTTGAAAGGTGTGTCAAGGCCCTCGGTTATGGGGCAACAGGACTCACTCGGTCGAGTCATGGCCTGACTCGGCCGAGTGCGTCCTAAAAGAAGCTTCTGCCCACGGTTTGGGGTGCTACTCGGTCGAGTGGCACCTGTACGAGTTGTGACTCGTGATTTATGTGTCTTAAATTTGAAGGTTGGCCAAATTGAATCAAAATATTGACGAATTTAGATTTAACTCGGTTTGCCACGATAAACGTGAGTTTTAGAAAATGAGTTCACGTGATCGGCTTTACACGTGTCGACTTAAGAGTCGTAAAAAAAAAGACGAGGCTTAAATGTTGCACCCAAGCTCTCGGTTTTCTGGGCTACGGGATCCACTCGGTCGAGTCATGACCTGACTCGGTCGAGTGTACCCTTGGGAAGTAGTCTGCCCGGTTTTGTGGACACAACTCGATCGAGTGGCCTATGCACTCGGTCGAGTAGTCCCTGTGCGAGTGTTAACTCGTTTCATTTTTGGGGTTGAAAACGACGATCGGTCGAGTTAAATACAAATATCGCTTGATTCGAATTTAACTCAACCTCCGGTATTATAATCGTGTACATGTACGATTATAATACCGTTGTCGGGATTTTATGAAACGTTTGTGTTAGAAAATTTGAATTAGTAACGAAATGCTTCCCTCTACGTCACGACATCGGAACTAACCCTTTCGGGTTATGTGATGTCGGTTTTCGTGTCAATGGGTTCCGCACTAATAAAAATGGGATCGAATACGTTCAACTACGATTAGTCGCGATCACGTCGCGCCCTTGAGTACATTGGGGCGGGGCTCCTCGAAAGGGCTCCACCTCCGTCGTTGCTCGTAAAGGGATTAGACGGACTTTAGGCGACAATTGTAGTCAAACGCATCCGAAACCGAAGAATTTGGTAATACTATATATATATATACGCGGTATGATTATAATGTTAGCAACGAAAATGTAAAAGTTAGTATGCAAGAAAAAGTAAAATGTTAGAGTGTTAGATGTTAGAGTGTTAGATGTTAGGATTACGATACTAGTAAAAGTACAAAATAAACGATACAAAAACATAAGCGTAAATAACAAAGATAGAAACGGGGTTTGGGACACCCTCAACATACATGCTTAGTAGGGACCTCGGAAATGGGCTCGCAAATAGTGACGGGACTATGGAGTATCGAGGATGTATGTAAGTTATGGTGTGTGCGTGTGTGTTGTCGGTTTATCGAGGGACAAGGGACTCGGTTTTTTGTGTATAGGGCTTAGGGTTGCTAGGCTTGTAGTGTAGAGAGTATAGATAGGTTAGAGTAGAAGCTTAGGGTAATTTTGCATTAGTTTCCTCCCCAATGCAATGGGTTTGAAGGGGTATTTATAGGCTTCACCCCGTCCTAGGGTCACTCGATCGAGTGCCCTAGTGCACTCGGTCGAGTGCCTTCAGGAATGAATCTGGTCCGGTTTTTGACGCTCCACTCGACCGAGTGGCCAATCCACTCGACCGAGTGGATCAATTAGGCCGGGCTATTTTGGGCGTGATTGCCCTTGATTTATGCTTAATTGATTATGATTGATTTGGCTAATTTTGGCTGATTCGTGAGCGATTTGGATAGATTTGTGAACCTGGTGCATGTTTTGGGAACGCACCCGGTCGCTCTTTGTGTCAGGTTTGTCTTGGCCGGGTTTTGACCTGGTCGCTAAAAGACGGGAATTATTTTTGGTGCCGGTTTTGGCCCAAATTAGTCTCATTTTGCTCGGAACGACCCACTGGGCCTGAATTTGAGGTCTGTTTTGTGAGATTATTACTCCGCTAAAAGTCCATGTCAGATATTATTGATTTCGGGCCCAAATCCGAGCATACTAAGTCACGTTTGCGTCCGATCATCATCGGGTGTTTGTCGGGAACTGCTATAGACACTAGCAGGCAAAATGCGGGTGTCTACAGAGCCCCCACTCTGACTGAGGCTTGGACAAGGCGAAAGTCAGAGTAGCCACCAGGCCAATCGCAGATTACGACCTGGCAGCCTTCCGGTCGGGTCGTTTATAGTCCAGTAGACTTGCGTGAAGGGCTCGCCAGCCTTAAGCAGAGGGTCATACCTGTCCTGCCGATGATAGCTCCGCGGGGAGTCAGACTTGTTGCATAAGTCCTAGGCGTGCCTATATGTGGGCCCATCCTGTACCATTTCGGGGAAAATGCCGTCTCGGGCGTTCCGCTGGGGAAATATGTGAGTCGTACGGGCTTGCTTTCGAAGCCTTGAGTCGTGCCTGACCTGATGATGATGCTCCGTGGGGAGTAAAACTTGCTTTTTGGGGCGTAGGTGTACCCGTATGCCGACACATCGCGTCCTGGATATAGCATAGCGGGGAAAGTTGACTCCGTTGGGGAATAAAACTTGTGCTTGGAGGTGTAGGAGTACCCGTATGCTGATACATCACATTTTGGATGTAGCGTTCCAGGAGAACACCGACTCCCGCTGGGGAGTAAAGTAGCTGCGCGGGGACTTGCTTTTGAAGTCTCGGGGTGTACCTGCATGCTGACACATGATAAATTGCATGTAGCACATAGGCAAAACACCGACTTGTGCTGGGGAAGAAAGCACCGGTTTTTGAAAAAAGTTGAAATTTTCGAAGAAGGAATTTTTTTTAGAAAGAATTTAGGAAAGCTCAGGATAACTAGATTCCTATTCTGGGTTGAAGTCAGGCCTGCGCATGTTGGGGCCCAATTTGCTGAGGAGGCAGGGTTAGTCAGGTTACTGCCAGGCTTCCATATTATAAATACAGGTTTCCTGCTTCAGCTTTCTGCACCTCAAATCAGAACCCTTCTCTTCTCTAAAAAGAAATCTCTTAGTCTTTTAAGAAATCAAGTTCCTGCCATGGGTATCGAGCATCTCACTTCAATGCTTTTCGCCTGGTCCCAACACTTTCGGGATGACGACCGGATTCAGCTGACCCAAATGGGGATTACCAGCCTATTTCCTCTTAGGCGTCTGGTGCCTGATGTGCATTTTCTAGATGCTTGTTTGGCGCTTTGGGACACTACCCACCACGTCTTCGTGTTCCCGCGGGGAGAGATATGCCCTCTTCCCGAGGAGATCGCAGCCATTGGCGGTTGGAGCCCTGTTGCTCGCCCTGCCATTCCTCCGTTCTACCCGGACCCGAGGAGGAGACTGAGGGATTTCTTGGGTCTGTCTCATGCTGAGACAGATCGAATGGTGCGGGGAGATACCGTCTCCCTTTTCGACTTGGCTGACAAGTTCATGAATAGCCAGGATGTAAGGGCTACGCCTTCTCACCGGCGTAGGGCCTTCGCGTTTTGCATGCTGCATCGCTACGTCTTCGAGGGGTTGATGGATGCTGACTCGTGCGTGGGCCAGATTAGACTGATTGGAGTGGTTGACCAGATGGAGACTGGTCATAGCCCTGCTTGGCTAGCCACTGGGGAACTCATCATGGGTCTGGATGCCAGGCGGCTTGACCCAACCCGGCAGCTGACGGGGAGTACCCTTATTCTGCAGGTAAACGTCTCTCGATTTTTCAATTTTGCTTCGCGCGATTTTTTTTGTTTCGCGGTTTCTTGAAGTCCGTAAGTCACTCGATCGAGTGGACCTACCACTCGATCGAGTGGCGTCTGTAAAGTGCTTCTGCCGGCCTGTGAAGGGCTTACTCGATCGAGTCAGAGGGTGCACTCGATCGAGTGTCATACCTGATAGGCTTCTGTTTGTTTTAGCGAGTCTTACTCGATCGAGTCAGAGGGTGTACTCGGTCGAGTGCCATACCTGACGAGCTTCTGGTTGTCTTAGGGAGCCTCACTCGACCGAGTCAGAGGGTGTACTCGATCGAGTGGGCTGTAGCGAACCATTCCGTTACTCATGAGTTGCGTGTACACGTCTGCAGGTTTGGTTGTCGGAACGCTTGTCGATCATAGAGCCTCCTCCGAGCGTTCCAAACTACCGTAACAACCAACTCAGTTCCAGGGGGCGCAAGATAAGTTCGAATCACCATATAAATCGAGCTTACTGGGATGAGGAATTGGTGTTCCATGGTGGCCCGTTGATTAGGTGGACGGTTGCTTGGTGGTTCCTTTCCAAGCTGACGGGATTGGCCAAGAGGGACCAAGCCAGTTATCTCGTGATCCTGTCCCTTGACTGGACAGTTCACATCTACCCGGACCGCATTCTGAGGCAGTTCTGTTCGTCTCAGCGCATTCCTGAGACTGAAGCCATCATTAGCGTCTCGCTCCAACTGACGGACGCTATGTGCGACACCTGGTTGCAGAGGTGATTCACCCGTCCTACATGGACTATTCCCAACCCTTGCCAATCTGCTTGGGTTTCTCGAGCCTACGAGAAATGGACTTCTGAGGAGTCCGAGGAGGCTCGCAAAGCTCTGAAGGTCGATGAGGCCTTCGAACTGGTCCGTCGGGAGACGGTAAAGGACAATAGGGGATTCTACGATGAGGGAGAGACCCCTGCTACCTTAGTCCGATTAGAGTCGGGTCTTAAGTCACATACTAAGACTCGAGCTAAAGATGCCGGTGCTAGTGGCACGCGGGGGCGGCAAAGCCCCCAGACTGACTTGGAGCGGCGACTTGGGCCAAGGCTGGCGGCCCGGGACCGACAAGGTCCGCGCGACCGGCTCCCCGAGCCCGTAAGGGCTCGACTTGGGCCAATCGAGGTGGATGAGGACTCAAGTTCCAAGAAGCGAGTCCGAGCTAAAGAGGTTCCTGTGGTGATTCGGGAACGCTCTCCTCCGCGTCGTCGTCAGTGGACGGCCAAGGAGGCCAAGGACAAGGGGAAGGGCAAGATGCCCTAGATACCGAGTCCTTAGTTCTATTATTTAAATATTATTATTATTATTTTTTGTCGTGTGCTTTTTTTTGTAGTTTTTTTTTGAATTCCTGCGCTTGTAATTTTCCCAAGCTTTTTGGGATATTTTTTTTTTGTGATAATTAATAAAAGGAAGTTTATTATTAAAACCGTTCCTGTCTTTTCTCGATTGCGTTGGTTGTGCCCTTTTGAGGGGCTGCCTACGTATCCGCAATTAGCAGAATCAAACCAAACGTAGTTCAGGCTTAGGAAATTGCAATCTCGAATTACACCAAGACTATTGGTTCAAGATGTTTTGCGACAGTAGAATAAATAATTCTAGCTCATTGACTTGCTTTTTGTAAAATAAATGATTTTGATAAAAAATTGCTAATGACATTGAGAAATGGCTAAGGGTAGTAACGCTTCAGCTGGTCCAGGTTGGTTGGGTTGACAAATTCATTCCCGTCCAGGTCCGTCAGCATTACTGCTCCCCCTGATAGGATTTTCTTCACCAGATACGGCCCAGCCCAGTTGGGTTTGAATTTCCCCCTTGGGTCCACTGGTAGCAAGGCTCGAACAGACTTAAGGACTAGATCCCCTTCTTTAATGTTCCTGGGCCTTACTCGCTTGTTGAAGGCCCGTTGGATCCTTTTTTGGTAAATTTGGATGTTATTGAGAGCGCGGGACCGTCGTTCGTCTAGTAGAACCAACGAATCGTACCGTGCTCGAACCCAGTCAGCTTCGGGTACTTGACTTTCTAGTAGGATTCTGAGGGACGGTACCTCTAGCTCCACTGGTTGGACTGCCTCCATCCCATAGGTTAGGTAGTATGGTGTCGCTCCGGTTGCGGTGCGAATTGACGTCCGGTACCCCCATAGGGCAAAAGGTATTTTGTCGGGCCAGTCCCGATAATTATCAGCCATCTTTTTGAGTATGGTGACAATCGTTTTATTGGCTGCCTCTACTGCTCCATTGGTTTGGGGGCGGTAGGGCGAGGATGTGTGCCTTTGAATTTTATATTTGGCCAGCAGGGCCGCGGTCTCAGCTTGGAAATGGGTTCCATGATCACTGATAAATTCGTGCGGGATTCCATACCGGCATATTATCTTGTTCTGGATAAATTTGGCTACATGTTTAGCATTGAGGATGCGATATGATTCAGCTTCGACCCATTTGGTGAAATAGTCGATAGCTACCAAAATGAAGCAGTGTCCACCACTACCGGAGGGATTCACTTTCCCGATTATGTCGATGCCCCAGGTTGAGAACGGCCAGGGTTACGTCATGGTATAGAGCAGAGATGGCGGCATATGCTGCACATTGCCAAAGATTTGACAGTTATGGCAATGTTTGACATATAACTGGCAGTCGACCTCCATGGTGTTCCAGTAATACCCGAGCCTCATGATTTTTCGGACCAGCATGTGAGCATTCATGGGTGGACCGTTTTCGCCATCATGTACTTCGGCCATTACCTTCTCGGCCTTATATTTGTCAATGCAAAGGAGAAGAGCCCCTTGTGCCGTCTTTTTGTACAGTTGCCCGTCATCGGTACGGATGAACTGGGTGGCTAGCCTCCGTAGGGCTTTCTTGGCTCGGTTTTCCGTCCCGGGGGGATACTCTCCGTTGGTCAGGTATGTTAACACGGCTTGGTACCATGGTTCGGGATCGGTTATCTCGATGTCTTCAATGTCATAGACGTATGCCGGCTCGGACCGTCTTTCGACGCAAATTGGCATACTGGTCACATGGTCGGGAATGTTCAGTAAAGATGCTAATTTTGAGAGTGCATCTGCAAACTGATTTTCTTCCCGAGGCAGGTATATGTATTCTACCTTTTGGAATTGTTTCTCGAGATCCCTTACTCGTGCCTGGTAGGCCACGAGATTAGCATTCCGAGTCTTCCATTTTTGAAGTGCTTGGTTAATGACCAAGGATGAGTCACCATGTACCCTGAGATGTGTGATCCCTAGGTTGGCGGCGGCTTGTAGCCCATGAATGCATGCTTCGTATTCTGCTGCATTGTTAGTGACGTCAAAGTCCAGTTTGATGGAGACGGGAGTATGCTCCCCTCTTGGTGCTATTAGGAGGATCCCGACTCCGAACCCTCGAAAATTAGATGCTCCGTCGAAGTATAAATCCCATGTTTCGGCATCGGTATGGAAGATATCTTCGTCTGGGAAGGACCAGGTGTCGGTGTGTCCTTCCTCGGTTACCGGGCTGTCGGCGAGGAATTCAGCTACTATTCGCCCTTAATAGCTTTTAAAGGTACAAATTTTAGGTCGAACTCTGCCAACATTAGAGTCCATCTTGAAATCCGGCCGTTGAGGATGGGTTTCTCGAAGAGGTATTTGATCGGGTCCATCTTGAATAGCACATGGACCTCATAGCTGAGCATATAATGTCGGAGCTTTTTAGTGGCCCAGACTAGAGCCAAGCACGTTTTTTCGAGCATGGTATATTTGCACTCATACTCTAAAAACTTCTTACTGATGTAATAGATGGCTCGCTCTTCGGAGTCAACTGTCTGAGCCAGCATAGCCCCCATGGCTGTCTCGGTCGTTGTTAGGTATAACGACAAGGGCAAACCGGGTTGAGGTGGCATCAAAACTGGCGGAGCAGACAGAATTTCCTTGATTTTGTCGAAAGCAGCTTGGCATTTGTCATCCCATAGTACCCGCTCCCCTATTTTCAGTTTCTTGAAAATTGGTTCACACACCATGGTTAGCTTGGAAATGAATCGACTAATGTACTGGACTCTCCCGAGAAATCCCCTTATTTCTTTTTCGGTTTTAGGAGCTTGCATCTCGGTAATGGCTTTGATTTTGGCTGGGTCGACTTCGATACCTCGTTGGCTAACGATATGACCCAGTAATTTGCCTGACGTTACCCCAAAACTGCATTTCTGAGGGTTTAGCCTCATGTTGTATTTGCGCAGTCGGGTGAAGAATTTTCTTAGAGCGGTGATGTGACCGCCTCGTTCTTTGGATTTGACGATCATGTCGTCTACATAGACCTCTACCTCTTTATGCATCATGTCGTGTAGTAAAGTGGTAGCGGTCCTTTGGTATGTGGCCCCGGCATTAATAAGACCAAATGGCATGACGGTGTAGCAGTAAGTACCCCAAGGTGTAGTGAAGGTAGTCTTACTCATGTCTTCTTCCGCCATCTTGATTTGATTATACCCGGCATACCCGTCCATGAATGATAGAAGGGCATGATCGGCCGTGTTATCCACCAGTATGTCGATGTGTGGTAACGGAAAATCATCCTTCGGGCTTGCTTTGTTAAGATCCCGAAAGTCTACGCATACCCGCACCTTACCGTCCTTTTTAGGAACCGGCACGATGTTTGCAACCCAGTCCGGATATTCGGACACTTGTATGAAGCCGGCTTTGAATTGTTTGTCGACTTCTTCCTTTACTTTGAGAGACCACTCGGGCCTCATTCGACGAAGCTTCTGTTTGACCGGTTTGCACCCGTCCTTGATACGTATGTGGTGCTCGGCTATTTCCCGGTCTATCCCCGGCATGTCCTTGTAGGACCACGCAAAGACATCTTTGAACTCTTGGAGGAGGTTTATGAACTGTTGTTTCTCCTCGGGATCTAAGGATAACCCTATCTTAAGTATCTGAGGCTCTAAGGTTGTTCCCACGTTTATGGATTCGGTCTCTTCAATTACCGGATCCCGGGATTCCCTTTGCTCTAGTTGCTCGATCAGATGTGGAGGTAAGGGTACCTGTTCGTCGGATTTCTCAATGTCATAGCATAAATTATTTTTGAAAACAGGATTTAAAAGAGACAAGTCGTAAGCAGAACGGTTGTTATTATTAATTGAAAATTTAGAAAACAGCTCAAAGAGAGCAGCCATCTAATCATTGGTCAGAGGCGGAATTGGTAAAGCACTCGGGACAGACCCCGAGGTGCTAGAAGCAGGAATGATAGAAGGGAGGGGGGTTACAGGAGTGACTCTAGCACCGACTTCTCTAGACTCGACCTCAGACTCTGACTCAGACTCCGACTCAGACTCGGACTCAGACTCAGGCATGTCTCCCTCTCCGGCGACCAGCTTGTAGATCCTTCCTTGACTGTCAGTCCACTTGACAGTCTTCCTCCAGGCCCTTTTTCCCGTCTCGGAGCCAACATTCGAGATCAGCTTGGTCGGGTCAAACCTGTTGCTGCGGAGAATCAGGTTGACCAGGTCTTCCTTTGGGGTCGGGGCTACGGTGTCTTCCCCGAAGAGTAGCCCCAGCGCGGGCTCGATATCGTCCGCTCCGTCGGACTGGGTGAGGGTGAACACCTCATCTGGGATGTAGTTGCAATCCCGGGCCAAGTGGGTCCCGAGGTGCGTTGCATTGGGTTGGTATAGTCCAACCTGGACAGCCCCGAATACGGGTGTGACAAAGTAGTCAGACAACCGTGGGCTATAAGGGCTCAGGTAGGTACCCTTCATAATGTTGCAGGCTTTTTCAATTCCTGCTCGGACAACGTTGTCCGGAGTGAGGGCATAGCCAAGGCCGAAGTGAGAGTCTTCGTCCTTAAGGACCTCGATGATCTTCCCAGCTGGAAGGTCGGGTCGAGAGGTAGCCCCCGGAAGGTACCCTAGGTTCTGGAGCATCGTGTCAATGCTCGTGGTGAAGTAAGGCCTGAAAAGGTACTCTTCCTCGATCATCCCCACAAAGTCGAACCCCCAGAGGTCTGTGCGGCCCGTGGCGTTACAGCTAGCCACGGTCATTGGGGTCGCCTCTAGAGTAATAATACCGTCGAGTAGAGGCATCTTGATCTTGCGGTGGAGGGTGGAGGATACAACTTTCACCGCGTGAATCCACGGCCTTCCTAAGAGTAGGTTGAATGAGGAGGTGACATCAATCACCTGGAATTCAAGCTCCTTTTCTACTGGGCCCGTGATGATGGTCAGTTTTATGGCCCCAGGTACCGACTTTGGGCTCCCATCAAAGGCTTGGATGGTTTGAGCAGTCGGAATATAGTCAGCCTCGGTAATGCCGAGGGCTTTGGCGGTCCTTAGAGGAAGGACATTCACGGCCGACCCGTCATCAACTAGGGTCATCGGGAGGTACTTCCCCCGGCAAATCACCGTGATGTAAAGGGCTAGGTTGTGGGAGGTCCCGAATGGCGGTAGATCGGCTTCGGAAAATGTGATCATTGGGCCTCCTACTTTGGTCTTACCCTTTAGGTGGGGTAGGACCGTGGCTACCATTTCAGCGGGGGTAGCCAGAGAGTCGATCTTGACTTGATCGAGAGCCTTTGTAAGCGCCTCTCGATGTTCTTGCGAGCTAACCAGGAGTTGCCATATAGTGAGGTCAACTCGGGTTCTCTTCAATTGCTTCACGACGGCTGTTTCGGCGGTGGGCTCTTCAGGGGCGACTTCCATCCCGAGTGGATCGGTGATGGTTGTCGGGATAGGGGTGTCCCTAGCGCTTGTGGCTAAGTAGGGACGACCAAGGTTGTTGCTGGCTAGGACTCGAGTTTTGACCTCTCGAATCTGTTCAAGGGTGATGGGAACGGCTTCCCCTTTAGCGAGGTAGATATCATCTTCGTCGTCAAACCAGATCCCGTTCACTTGCGGGACGTAGGGGGAGATAAGGTGAGAGCAGTCGATCACCTCCCCGGCAAAGATGGCATGGGAGCTGAAAGGGTTCTCCTTGTTGTTGGGCTTATCTCCGGGTAGCGGGATTTTTCCGATTTCAATCAGGTCCTGGATCAAGTGTTTCAGCTTCCAACACTTCTCGGTATCGTGCCCATTGCCCCGGTGGTATTGGCAATAGGCCTGGGCATTGTAATTCTTGGAGCGTCGCTCGACCGGAACTTCAGGAGTTGGGCCTATCGGTTGGATTAGGCCTTTGGAGGATAGCCTTTGTAAGGCATAAGTATAGGTAGTACCTATGTCAGTGAAGACCCGAGGTGGGGTGTTCTTCTTGGACGGGGCATCTAGTAGATTGACCGCGTCAAAAATGCTGCGGGTTGCAGCCTGGGGCTTAGTGGTGGATGAAGAGGCCCCTTGGTATCCTTTGCTAGTAGCCTTGGTGAGGCTTTCTAATCTCAGGTCGTCCTCGATCCTCATACCCATTTCAGTAAGGGTGGTGAAATTGGGTATGACTGCGTACCGGAGGTGAACCCGGTAGGAGGGGAGGAGGTTCTTGATAAAAGCCTCCACCAGAGTCTTCTCGTTGGGCTTATCGACCAACTTCACGCTCTCGGCCCTCCAGCGTTGAAGGTATTTGGTGAAACCTTCTTTTGGCTCTTGGGCCATGACCTCCAGAGATCGCATTGTGGTTTGGATCTCGGTGTTGTCAGCATAGTTCCGAGCGAACTCGGTAGCCACATCATCCCATGTAGGGTATTTTTTCGGGTCTAGCCTATAGTACCAGGCCCGTGGGTGCTTCTCAAGGGATGCAGCGAAGAGGTTCTTGAACATGGATGAATCCACTCCCTTGATGGCCATGAATTCCTTGAAGGCCCGCACATGTCGTAACGGGTCCTCAGTTCCCTCGAACATGGGCAAACCCGTGAGGTTCAGGTTTGCGGGCAGCTTGTCACTCACCGTGGAGTACTCTCGGCTGTTCTCCCGGTGGATATTGTTACTCCCAGTCAAATGGACTTGTTCTTCTAGCCGGCGTACTGCGCTGACCAGTTCAGTTATGGGCCCAGTAGTCCCGACATTAGGGGTCCCTTGCTCCACCGTAGCTAGGCGAGCAACAATGGCCACTTGGCCAGCCCTCATTTCGGTTAGTTGGGCCTCGATGTCGGTTTGCTTTGCGACCATGGCGTCCAAAGCGGTTTGCAGACTGTTCAAAGTAGCCATCCTTCGAGCGTGTCTGGTTGCCGGTGGCCTGTCTGTAAGAACACCGCGTAATCAGAAACTGAACCCAGATCTCGGAAAAGGAAAGGAAAAGTACATCCCGAGCAACCCTAGGAAAGGAGACTAAAGACTCGAGAAAGACATCTAGACGGATGACTCGATGGGTGGTATAACTTCCTTAGGATTTCGGCTTTGTGGGCCTAGTCCCGTTCGAAGGAAGGTCCACGTGAGACTTTTCCCCAGACTTTTGACTCGAGTGTATGGACGGACTTTCCTTTGTAGGGGTATGCCCTACGCGGGTTGGTCGTGCCTTGACTGATAAGGCGGACTCGGGAAAGGGGGGGAAACTCGTGATATAAGATCAGCGGAGTTTCGACGCTATAGACCTTCGACATACTATGCAAAGACCCGACACATGGCTAGACGGTAGGTCCTATAATAAGGAAGGTTTACTAGGATAGTTGGATGTTTGAAATTTGAATATTGAATGAGCGGAAGAATTTCCGGGAGTTTTGAAAAAAAACGGAATTCCGAAAACCAAGATTAGAATTTTGAAAAAAAAAAATTCAGAAAATCGAGATGGTGTTGGAAATTCACAAATTAAAATGGGCAACATGCCGACTAGAGAAAAAGGATATTTTGAGTCAAATCAGTTGATCCTAAATTTCGGCGGCATTCCGAGTTTTGAAAATTGGATATTTTGAAAAGACGGGTCCCGAAATGGACAGCATTTCGGGTTTTTCAAAATTTGGTATTTTTGGAAAGATGCATTTTTTGAAATGACGGTTTTTGAAAAATGACACGGAAACCAAGTAGCACGTAGTCAAACAAGCATTATAACGACGCTCATGTATGCTTTACACTAAGTCTCGGTCGGTCAAAGTAGGGTCTATACCAACAACGATCGCATTCTCACGAAACGGGACGGACTTCCTAGCCAATTTTGAACTAGGACCTGCCGTAAAACCCCGGTGAGTTCCGCCATCGAAGTCTTTAGCGCACCCATGTAGGAATGCACCGTGGTATAGTGGGACGTCGGTCACAAGTAACCGGCCCGGGCAAAATTTGGGTTATGCATGAACCATTAGACTAATGCGCACACACTAATATTCGAACGATTTCTCTTCGAGTCTCACCCTAGGAACCCCGATGCCATGTAGTACATCAGGTATCCCCAGCGGGGTCGCCAAATTGTGGACATGACGTAGGTCCACCCCGACGCGGCCACGCGCGGGTTTGGGTAGGCGAATGAATCTCGTGGTGAGATTGCTCTCGGGTTCGAAATTTAAGTCAAAATGGAGTCGCCACCGAATTTTGTGGTTATTCGGAACCATACGAGCCCACTCTATGTCGTCATGGGCTATACACAAAGTAAGCCCACTCCGATTTCAGAGTTTATGGGGCTCGTCCCTTTGCATTGCAATATCGATACCGTATAAACCGGCTTTCGTATATAGAATGACTCTCGTGCGCCAAGGGTTTCGGACATCCGGAAACCAAAGGTTCTGAGTAAGGGGTGAGGGTACGTGTTGGGAAGCCCACTAAGGACACCCAACCCCGCCCGCACATGGCGGCCTCTACTAAGACATCGTTCGTGTTCGTGTGTGCGCGCTAGTAATACGATTAAATGATATGCAAACAGCATTTTCGGGCTAAGCATATTAATAGTTTGTGAACTACGTCATTTAATGCATCTTATTCTTGGTCAAAATGGTTTAGCATGCGAGGTTCGTTTATAAAGCGTAAAAGCAAGTAAATAAACAAAGCTCGAAAGTAAAATAAAAACGTACAAGTTACACGGGCGGAAATACAACCCGGAATTCACAATACAACATTACGTAGAAGTAATAAAAATAACGCGATACAAAGATATGGACGGACCCGTATGTAAGCTAGACCGCGAAATGCGTAGATGGACTAACCCCGATTAAATACACATTGTATTGCGTACTAAACGAAGGACGGAAACATGAGACTGTGGCGTATTGCTAGCCCCATCCCATATCCCGTAGTCTTGTCCCGACTCATCACGTCAAAGGTGGTCAAAGTCGTTCTACGTGTCGTGTTGTGCATGGTTTTGAAAATAGGTTAGTCACGTGATAGTCTTTACACGTGATGACTAATGTCGATAAAAAAAGGCGAGGCTTGAAAGGTGTGTCAAGGCCCTCGGTTATGGGGCTACAGGACTCACTCGGTCGAGTCATGGCCTGACTCGGCCGAGTGCGTCCTAAAAGAAGCTTCTGCCCACGGTTTGGGGTGCTACTCGATCGAGTAGCAGGTGTACTCGGTCGAGTGGCACCTGTACGAGTTGTGACTCGTGATTTATGTGTCTTAAATTTGAAGGTTGGCCAAATTGAATCAAAATATTGACGAATTTAGATTTAACTCGGTTTGCCACGATAAACGTGAGTTTTAGAAAATGAGTTCACGTGATCGGCTTTACACGTGTCGACTTAAGAGTCGTAAAAAAAAAGACGAGGCTTAAATGTTGCACCCAAGCTCTCGGTTTTCTGGGCTACGGGATCCACTCGGTCGAGTCATGACCTGACTCGGTCGAGTGTACCCTTGGGAAGTAGTCTGCCCGGTTTTGTGGACACAACTCGATCGAGTGGCCTATGCACTCGGTCGAGTAGTCCCTGTGCGAGTGTTAACTCGTTTCATTTTTGGGGTTGAAAACGACGATCGGTCGAGTTAAATACAAATATCGCTTGATTCGAATTTAACTCAACCTCCGGTATTATAATCGTGTACATGTACGATTATAATACCGTTGTCGGGATTTTATGAAACGTTTGTGTTAGAAAATTTGAATTAGTAACGAAATGCTTCCCTCTACGTCACGACATCGGAACTAACCCTTTCGGGTTATGTGATGTCGGTTTTCGTGTCAATGGGTTCCGCACTAATAAAAATGGGATCGAATACGTTCAACTACGATTAGTCGCGATCACGTCGCGCCCTTGAGTACATTGGGGCGGGGCTCCTCGAAAGGGCTCCACCTCCGTCGTTGCTCGTAAAGGGATTAGACGGACTTTAGGCGACAATTGTAGTCAAACGCATCCGAAACCGAAGAATTTGGTAATACTATATATATATACGCGGTATGATTATAATGTTAGCAACGAAAATGTAAAAGTTAGTATGCAAGAAAAAGTAAAATGTTAGAGTGTTAGATGTTAGAGTGTTAGATGTTAGGATTACGATACTAGTAAAAGTACAAAATAAACGATACAAAAACATAAGCGTAAATAGCAAAGATAGAAACGGGGTTTGGGACACCCTCAACATACATGCTTAGTAGGGACCTCGGAAATGGGCTCGCAAATAGTGACGGGACTATGGAGTATCGAGGATGTATGTAAGTTATGGTGTGTGCGTGTGTGTTGTCGGTTTATCGAGGGACAAGGGACTCGGTTTTTTGTGTATAGGGCTTAGGGTTGCTAGGCTTGTAGTGTAGAGAGTATAGATAGGTTAGAGTAGAAGCTTAGGGTAATTTTGCATTAGTTTCCTCCCCAATGCAATGGGTTTGAAGGGGTATTTATAGGCTTCACCCCGTCCTAGGGTCACTCGATCGAGTGCCCTAGTGCACTCGGTCGAGTGCCTTCAGGAATGAATCTGGTCCGGTTTTTGACGCTCCACTCGACCGAGTGGCCAATCCACTCGACCGAGTGGATCAATTAGGCCGGGCTATTTTGGGCGTGATTGCCCTTGATTTATGTTTAATTGATTATGATTGATTTGGCTAATTTTGGCTGATTCGTGAGCGATTTGGATAGATTTGTGAACCTGGTGCATGTTTTGGGAACGCACCCGGTCGCTCTTTGTGTCAGGTTTGTCTTGGCCGGGTTTTGACCTGGTCGCTAAAAGACGGGAATTATTTTTGGTGCCGGTTTTGGCCCAAATTAGTCTCATTTTGCTCGGAACGACCCACTGGGCCTGAATTTGAGGTCTGTTTTGTGAGATTATTACTCCGCTAAAAGTCCATGTCAGATATTATTGATTTCGGGCCCAAATCCGAGCATACTAAGTCACGTTTGCGTCCGATCATCATCGGGTGTTTGTCGGGAACTGCTATAGACACTAGCAGGCAAAATGCGGGTGTCTACAGTATGTACTAATTACACATAATTAAATAACGTTACTTAAGAATATATAGGAGAAGTTGGTTTCCTAAGAGTTATAAATCGGAATTGAGATTTTCTTTTAGTTTTTTTTACTTCAAATCTAACCGAACTTTCACAATATCATTTTTTTTTAATTTTATTGTAATAATTATCCTAACAATATTATTACAACAAATTAAAAAAATATTGTTAAATATTTCACTAAATGCAACAATTCTTAAAAAGTGTTGCTAATTTGGGTTATAATTGCAACATTTTTGTAAAAATGTTGCATTTTTTTATTAAATGCAACATTTTTTAGATAAAAGTTGCATAGCTAATATCACTATAAGAAATTGCAACACAATAATAAAGTGTTGCATTGAAAATGTTGCAATAGACTATTATTGTAGTAGTGGAAGGGTGAGTCAGCATAGCTGTCACGGTCTGCTCTCTCCAGGGGGCGTGGCATCTCAGGGATTTTGTTGATCAGGTCCCTTAATTCTTTCAAATCTTGGTACTGCTGATCTGCTGCACTGACCGCTCCTGCAAGAGGATTAGGAACAGGAGGAAAAAAGCTGAAAGGTGCACTCTCTGTCTGAGATCCTTCAAGGTGTTGACTGCTCAGAGGAGGAGGCGGAGGAGGGAAAGATGCAGCTGCTGCAGATCTGGATTGCCATTCTGGTGCCTGTTGGAGCGGGGCCCTGAGTGGCCATATTGCTCCATGGTGTGGACTGCTACCACCGGTCGTCGGGTTAATTGGGACTCCTGACTGCCATCCAGGTGTCTACTGGCTGGGAGCCGCCCATGCTCCTCCAGAGGGCTGGCTGCTGGACATGGTGTTCACCCCTGGTGAATTCGATGGTTGCCATCCCGTTGCCTGGTGGATAGGGGTACCTGCAAAAGACAACGAATTAGTTTCCCGATTTTCAGTGACAAAGGGAGTATTACTTATGATGTAAGATCCGCCGAATGTGGGGCCTTGGGTCAGGTAGTCGAGCCCTCGAGGTTCAATGATTTGGTTTAATGGAGCTAATCCCAAATCTAGCCTGGTGACCAACTCCTGAGAAAGCGTCCTGGAGGTTTGCATGCTGGCGACAGCTTCTCTGCGGGTGCCAGACTCTCCTTCAGGTATCAGGGGCAGCACTTCTGATGTCGATTGGACTGGTTCGGTTGAAGACTTTGACGTTGCCAACATCTAGGCTCTTATGTCTCGATTATCCTTCTGCAGAGTCTTCACCACCTGACGCAGAGCATTGATCCCCTGGAGTACCTCTTTCAGGGGATATGGCGAAGTTGGGATTTCAGAAAAACCTTCGGGTGCCCCCTCATGGACCGATGTCCTAGATATGGAGCTTTCTTTGCTGGACTTGGAGGGGTTAAGTGACTTTGACGCCACAGGCGGATGAGGTGGTTTTGAAGCTGTCGGCACGGGCCCTGCTATCAGGTTGGTGGGAATTGCCTGAGTGAGTGGTGTAAAAAGTGGACCTGCTGATCTTAGGGGCAGTGCTCCTTTAGTGGGCTGAGTCGAGGCCTCCAGGCTGCGGGAAGGATTTTGATCGGATCCGGACATGGTGGCATGCAAGTTATCTTACTGTAGGATTTGTCTAGCAAACGATCACTTTGCCCCACGGTGGGCGCCAAATTGTTTTGGTAAAATTTTACCGGGTTATGATCTTGGTTGTGGGTTAAAGTCATCGAACTATAATCGCGGGTTAACGAAATAATGACGAATCTAGCGAACGAGGAACAACGAAAGAAAAAATCGACACACGGAATTTTGGTGACGCGGAAACCCGATGTGGGAAAAACCGCGGGGGGAGTCGGAATCCCGCCAAATTTCTACTACGAATGGGAAGCACGAAATAATGAATACAAGTACAGATTTTTGAGTATCAAAGACTATCGTATATTTTGCTAGTGTGCTTTTAGGGTTGAAGTACGTTGATGATGACTTGAATGACATCTCTTGTTGTATTCTTGCCCTTTTTATTTACCTTCTCCTCTTAGCCGGTATCCCCTTTTTCTACAGGTTTCTCTCCCCTTCTGGTGGAACTTCCCCCTAGAATTTAGGAGGTTGTTCATTGACTCGGTCCATTACTTGGGATGGAGGCTTTCCTCCTTGTATTGGGTTGTCCCTTGGTTCGGCCCATTCTCTTATTCTTTGGCTTGTTTATTATATTTGGTTCCGGGTTCTGACTTGTTGATCTTGGTTCGTGTTTGACTTTCGACTTTCTTGACTTTCGGCTTTTGACTTTCGAGTGTCATCTCACAATTTTTTTGCTCTCGACCCTTTGACTTTTTGACATTGTCTTCGACTTGAGGAATACCACGTTGTTTCCCGAGGATGCGAATTTTATCCCAAACAGAAACCAAGGCGAAAGGAGAGGAAATGAAGAGTATTTTGCTTGATTAATAAGGTAAATGAATGAATAATATGTGGAGAGTTTTTGGAAAATGAATGATACTTAAAGTTTTATAAAAACAAGGCTATGTACATCACTTATGCACCAACCAAAATGAAGTGTTAGGAGCATGAAAAGTTGATAGTTAGGCACCCAAAATTAATGGGGATAAGAATTATCCTCAAAGTTTAATACAAATCGTAAAATGAAATGTAAAGTGAAGTGTATTAAAAGTTGTACAATAAAATGTGACATGGGTGTGTGACGGTCCAATAGAGTGAAAATGAGTCTCAAAATAGTTGTAGGTCGATAAAAATAAGGATCGTAAAATTATTAAAAGCATTTCAAAGCAATTCGACTAAACCTCGCATTAGAAAATAATTATTTACGAGACTTTGTAATAAAATCATTATATGATAAATTTTCATAAATTAAAATATGATCTTAGTTAGAAATATTAGATAAATGTGTTTAGACATTTTTAGGAAAAATAAATAACTCAATGTCGAGCTTAAAACGTTAGTTTGTAGATGTTCCGGTCACGGAAACAATTCACCCGGCCTAGGATCCGGGCTGTATAATCGGGTTAATTGCGAACAACTGATCGTTTGACTTCCCTTGGTCTCCCCTTTCTCTCACTCCTTAGATCGGACCTTCCCGGCGGAAATGGCCTGCTCCCTGCACAATGAACGCACAGGGCCTCGGAGGTTGTCCGAGGAAACCCTCTCCGATGCCTAAGTCAGTCCGTGAAATGCCTTGACGAACCTAGCTCGTGAGGAACTAGGTGGCGTTTTAGGAGTAAGAGTCTAGAGAGAGAAAATCCCACCCCTCTCATGTGGGAAATGGGGAGGTATTTATACCTTCCCACAAGAGAGAGAAGAGGAAGAGGAATGGTTGGATGGGAGAGTGACAAGTGGCGGCTTCCCATCCATCCATTCCCAATTACCTTAGGCAAAATGACAGGAGGGCCCCTGGGGTTTATGGCCCTGTCGGCCAGGGATTTCCCCAGGGCAGACAGTCTCCAAGTGGGGGGCTGCCGAGCCTTGGCAGGCTGCATTGGCCGGTGCTCTCGGCGGCTGACGGCCAACTTAACGTTTTCATGCTTTATTCTTGGTTCTTGCCGGGGGCTGGTCTTTCGACTCTTCGACAGGAATTGCCCCGGGGCCTGCATAGCAGGCGGTTGACTGTCAGGCTGCCCACCCCCAATCAATTGGCCCTCGTCAGTAGGAGGGAAGTGAGACTTTTCCTCTGCTGGCGATCCTTGCTTGGAGGGGGGGTTGACTTCTATGTCTGTCGCAGCATTTAATGCTTCGCGCCTTCCCCATGGAACTTTGTACTGTTCCTGTCAGGAATGCAAAGAGGCAAGAATACTCCCGTAATGATTGCTCTTTTCTTCTGGGCGGATTTTGGGGAAACGTGTGGAGTTCCTGATTGGCGGTTCTCCTCCCAGGGTGGTTGGAGCGCTTATTAATGCGGAGTTCACCTTAGTATAAAATCTTCAGCTTTCTTGATCACTTGTGCTTCATTCCACTTTCCATCTCTCTATTTTCTTCACTTTTAAACATGGCTTGGATTAAGAAAAGTGTGGTGCGCCGTGGAGTCAAACATGTTTCCTTTATCTTCAGGGGGTTTTGGCGACTTAGATATGCACGAGCTGCCTATTTAGCGGTTCGCCGGAGCCGTTGCTCCCGACTTCGCCTTCGCCGGAGGAGAGGGAAGGCCTCTATCAGGACGGGCAAGCGCCCTAGGAGGTCCTCTCCTCCTGCCGTGCCTAGATTTAGGCGTTGCCCCCAGGGAGGGGGCTGCTATGACAGGGGATGCCATGAGTGTTTTCCATGGCTGCACTCTGAACAATTCGGCCCTAATTCCGATACCGACTCTTCCCTGGAGTCGGGCCCTTCTTCGCCTGTAAAGAAAACAGGCTGTCGTTCTTGCGACGATTCTCGAGCCGTCCCTTTTGGAAGGGATTGGGAAGACAGCAGCCGTGATTCCGACGACAGTGAAGGCCTCGGCTGCCTGAGCGATAGGGACGAGGATGGGGCTGCAACTGACCCCTTTCTGGATTCCCCAAGTTGGGACTGGGGTTCGGCTCTCGGGAGCCCAGGCAGTCCTGGAGATTACTCTCCAGATTTGGGGGACGACTAGGCCTGCGCGGCAGGGCCTTTAATTTCTGTCAGGCTGGAATTTTTCCAAGCCTTATGTAATTTTTCTTTCCTGTATGCCTTATGATGTATTTTCCGCTTGCGGTGTTTTCAATGAAATGGATATTTTGCGCATTTGAATTTTTTTTTTTTTTATTTTTTTTTTTATTTTTTTTTGAATGGAGTCATTGATTGACTTGTCTTTCTGACGTTTCCGTTTACCGAGGCCCTTCTTGAAAAAGGTGAGCAGTCGGTGTTCAGCGCGTGACACGTGGAAAATCTTCGCAGGTTTTGTCATGGGTTCAGCCTTTCGAACTTCTTTGGGCCCTTATATAAAAACCCATCTCTCCCTTCATTATCTTCTTTTACTCTTCTTGATACTCTTACCCCCCCTAACACTTTTTGAATTCCCTTCATCGATCAAGCGTTTCTTTCTTGGAGGAGCAAGGATCATCTCTTGTCGCCATCTTTGATAACCTCACCGGCGTTTTTAGGTTAGAACCCTTTTTTCCTTTTTTTGAATCTTTCGCTTCTTTTCTTCCCTTCCATAGCCTAGATGTCACGAGCCCGCCCCCTTTCTTTTGATTCTTTGCTCGGAGGGATTAGCGGCGGCGACGGTGGTCGTCGTGATGTAGCTTCTTCCTCCAGGGTTGGCCCCCGGGAGGGAGATGATTATAGGGGGGAGGGGGCTGAGTCACCTGACCCAGCTCCCTTTGATGTGATCGATTCCGACGATGAAGCCCTGGAGGTTGACCCCGCCAGGGTGGCCGGTCCTCTCATCCGCAGGGAGAGAGGGAGGACCTATTTTTTAGACAAGGAGAAGTACGTGATTCCCTTACAGACCTACCCCGAGGCCAAAAATAGGGACTTGCTCTTGGAATGCGACGCAGCTAGGGCCATCGAGCAATTTTACAACTTTGGGGAGGGGTACACTGTAGTGATCCCTGGGGAAAGGGACACAGTATGTTGTCCCCCAGATGGGTGTGTAGCTGTCTTTCATAAGGCCCTAGAGTTTGGCCTGCGATTTCCATTGCATCCCTTCCTGGAAGACACTTTCAGGAGGATGAATGTCGCCATAGCTCAGCTGACTGCAACAGCCATTAGGGCTTTAGTGGCTTACACTTGGACTTGCCTGTTCCATGGTGAGGGGCCCTACATCAACGCCCTTCGCTTCATGGTTGGCCTTCAAATGGTGTCTTCATCAGGGGGGGATGGCTCCCCTGGTTATTGGTCTCTGCTGAGACAGAAAAAATACGCCCTGGTATGGCCACCCCTGAGCAGTCTCAAGGATTGGAAAAACAACTTCATATACGTCCACAGTGCGACGGGGTGGAAGATTCCCAGACACTTTAGGAATCATGTCCACACTCGCATGGAGACGCGTGAGGAGTATCATCCTCGCGTCGGGGGGAAGGCTCTGGAGGTCAGGCTGACCAACAAGGAGAAGATTCTGATTGAAAAATTTGAGATCGTGGCGGACAAACATGGGAACTTTTGCCCTGTTTTCTGGCTCCCTCACGCGGAGCTTATCACTACTGACGAGTACCTGCTTCCCATGGGCCTGATTCGTGGCCTTGAAGGTAGTTCTAGGGTTTTCTTGTTGTCGCGGTTTTCCAGGGATTTCATCTCTCCCTGCTTTTTAAATGATCACCTCTCCTTTTCTGCAGATTCCTATTCTTGGACCTGGACCAAGAAGCAGGTCAGAAGGTTAGGCCTGAGCGAGGAATTGCACGTTCTTTCAAAGCGCCCTCCTCTTCCGCCAAACTTTAAGAAAGGAAGTAAGGCCTTGATGAAGCTCGTGAAAGACTTCGCTGCAGGTCGAAGATTGCCTCTTCCTCCCCGGCTGCCTTCATCGAAGCCGGCGACTCCTACTCCCAGCATTCATGAGGGGGAAGCGGAGGTTACCTCAGGGGCTACTCCTTCCCCTGGCCAGAAGCAGGGTGCTTCTTCAGCTGGCCCTCGGATCTCGCAGGGAACGCAGCCTGGAGACTCGGAGGGGACCGGGGAGAGTACTCCCTTGGAAGTGAGGAGAAAAAGAGAGAGGGAGCCCCCCAGCGCTGATGTGGTGGATTTGGAGGCAGATGTCTCTACCCCGGATGCAAAACGCCCTGCTCGTGAGCCTTCGAGCGTTCCCTTCCCAGAGGAGAATGTGGAGTTTCACTACACGGCTGGGGATAGCGTGGACGTTTCGGGCCTACTTTCTGACTCTGGGGCTGTCCTGGCTGACCGCCTTACAAAGATGGTAACTTCTACTTCCCACCAAGTGCTTCAATATATCCAACGCACCTCCAAGGTTATGTTGGCCTCTGCAGAACTGGCAGCTCTCAGCCGTCTGAGCGATGAAGAGCTAACAGTTACCCCTGGGGCTCCTCCTCCTGACCGCCTGGCTATGGTAGAGAGGGACGCTGCCTTGATAAGCTCCTTGAAGGACAAACTGGAGGAGGCCAAGAGGCAGGCTGATAACTGGAGGGTGCAGGGGGAGATGGCTGTGAAGGAAGTTGCCAAGCTGGGGGCCGACCTGCAGGAGAGCCGACAATCATTGGACCGTGCTAACATATCTTTGGCTGAGATGGGGCATTTGAAGGGAAGGGTGGCTGTTTTGGAGGAGCAGCTGTTACAGGCAAAGTCGGCTTTTGACCAGGCACAGTCGGCTTTTGATCAGGCCAAGGGAGAATGGGCAAAGGAGAAAGAGTCTTTGGCTGCGGAGAACGAGGAAGCGGTGGGTGCCAGCTTTGTGAGTGGCGCCAATTCCTCTCTGGTATTAGTCATGGAAGTGATAGGGGAGATGTTCCCTTCTTTTGACGAGGACGCTTTCCGGAGCCTGTACTCTGCTAAGGACGAAGCCCGGGTGACTAGGCAGCCTGAAGCAGACGCCAACGCCCGCCAGGATGCCGCATGATGCCCCTTCTCTTTTATAAAAACTCTGCATTTTCTTGAACCAGTGTTTCATGGTTTTTCTTGTAATATTTTGCTACTCAGTTCTTCTGACTTTGTAAAATTTTTCCACCCTCCACGGGTTGTTTGTAGGATATTTTCCTTTGCTTCCTATGGCATTACTGTTTTGAGGACCTTTTTCTCGTATGTTTGATTGCGCCTGTCATGGCCTCTCTCTGGTTTTTCGTTCAAAGTCCAGGGGCCTGCCCCCTGTCTGCCCAGAGGCGAGCAGGGTGGTATTTGCGTTTTTATACAAGGTTGGGGGGCTTGCCCCCAGTCCTTGTTGGTACGGCCTGACCCTGGCTTTTCGTTCAAAGTCCAGGGGGCCTGTCCCCTGTCTGCCCAGAGGCAAGCAGGGTAGCATTTGCGTTTTTTATACAAGGTTGGAGGGCCTGCCCCCAGTCCTTGTTGATACGGCCTGACCCTGGCTTTTCGTTCAAAGTCCAGGGGGCCTGCCCCCCGTCTGCCCAGAGGCAAGCAGGGTAGCATTTGCGTTTTTTATACAAGGTTGGAGGGCCTGCCCCCAGTCCTTGTTGATACGGCCTGACCCTGGCTTTTCGTTCAAAGTCCAGGGGGCCTGCCCCCCGTCTGCCCAGAGGCAAGCAGGGTAGCATTTGCGTTTTTTATACAAGGTTGGAGGGCCTGCCCCCAGTCCTTGTTGATACGGCCTGACCCTGGCTTTTCGTTCAAAGTCCAGGGGGCCTGTCCCCTGTCTGCCCAGAGACAAGCAGGGTGGCTTGCGTTGGGGGGTTCACTTTTCCTGATTTTGGCAACAGGGGGGCCTCCCCCTATTGCCCCCTGCTCGTTTGTTTGTGAAAGTGTGAACAGACAACGAGTATAAATTTGTATCTTCTCATTTCTTTAAAAATTCCTTTGACATTGGGGTGGTCGGAGCCGTCGACATTTTTTGATCGTCCTCCGCCTTTTTACTGTAAAAGTGAAAACTGCCTACGATTCTGTTTAGACGTAGTATTTTTTTAGCGTATCTGCATTCCAATGAGCGCTCAGCTCCTGTCCCTCTAGATTGGATATCCTGTACGTGCCTGGACCCAAAACCTGAGTTATTTGGTATGGGCCCTCCCAATTGGCACTTAGTTTCCCATGCTCTCTTGATTTTCCAGTTGCCTGTGTTTTTCTTAGGACTAGCTCGCCTACCTGAAAGCTCCTCTGCCGGACTTTGCTATTGAAGGCTTTCCTCATTCGCTGCTGGTAGGCAGCGATATTTGTACCGGCTTCCTCTCTTAGCTCACTTACCAGGTCCAGGGCCTCGACCATCACGGCTTCATTCTCAGCCTGGTTGTACAGTTGGGAACGCAGAGAGGGAATCCTTGTCTCAATCGGCAATAGAGCCTCTGCTCCGTACACCAAGCCAAATGGGGTCTGGCCCGTAGACTCCTTCCTGGTAGTTCGGATGGACCAGAGTATGCTGGGGAGTTCATCAGCCCACCTACCCTTGCAGTCATCCACCATTTTCTTCAGGCCATTCAGAATTTGTTTGTTGGCTGCTTCTGCCTGTCCATTGGTTTGAGGGTGACAGACTGCTGAGTAGGCGACTGAGATGTTATGGCTTTCTAGCCAGATCCATAGTGGGTCATTATCGAACTGCCTGCCGTGGTCGAACACTAGCATCTTCGGTACACCGAACCGGGTAATGACATTCCGCCAGATTACCTTTCGGACAGCCGGCTCAGTGATGTTGGGCACTGCTTCAGCCTCCACCCATTTGGTGAAGTAGTCTATGGCGACTATCAAAAATTTTCTGCCCCCTGTGGCCACTGTGAAGGGCCCTAGAATGTCCATCCCCCATTGAGCAAAGGGAATGGGAGATAGGATTGGCCTGAGCTCCTGGGCCGGGGCATGGATCGACGAGGCGAAGAGTTGACATTTTCTGCATTTCTGGGCCAGGCTCCTGGCATCTGCCAGCATGGTAGGCCAGTAGTAGCCTGCCCTGAGGGCCTTGTGGGCCAGCGACCTCCCGCCGATGTGATGTCCACAAATTCCTGAATGGATATCATCCAACACTTCAGCGGCCTGATCCGCCCGTAGGCATTTAAGCAGGGGATAAGTAAAGGATTTTTTGTAGAGTTCTCCATTAACGAATATGAACCAGGCTGCTTTAGCCTGTACCTTCCTTCTTTGCAATGGATCTGGTGGTAGGGCACCGTGCCTCTTATACTGAACGAAAGGGGTCATCCAGCTTTCTGGCTCTTCTTCCATGGTATTAATCTCTTGACCAGGATTAGTAGACCTTTCGTGTAAAACGTCCACCCATACCGACCTCCGGATGTCCTGCAGACTGGAGCTTGCCAGTTTTGACAGGGCGTCTGCTCTGTTGTTCTGGGATCGGGGAATTTGTTTGATCTCGTATGATTTCAGGCTGGATAGTTCTCTTTTTACCATTTCTAGGTATGAGGCCATTGTTTGGTCTCTGGCTTCGTATTCCCCATTAATCTGGTTGGCGATGAGTTGGGAATCTGTCGCCAAGATAATTCGCTCCGCCCCTGCAGCCTTAGCTAACCTGACGCCTGCGAGTACTGCTTCGTACTCTGCCTCATTGTTTGATGCTGGGAAGACGAACCTGAGAGCATGTTCAAAGTCGGCTCCCTCTGGGCTGGTTAATACTACGCCTGCGCCTGCGCCGCTGGCCGTGGAGGACCCATCAGTGTGCACGACCCACTCCTGGGCAGGGGCTTCCTCTTCCCCTGAATGGGAGCACTCAGCCAAAAAGTCTGCCAGGGCTTGGGCCTTGATGGCTGTTCTTGGCTGGTAAGATATACCCAGCCCACTCAGCTCAATTGCCCATTTTAACAACCTTCCCGATTTTTCGAATTTTTCCAACACCTTTTCCAGGGGTTGATCGGTGAGGACAATGACTGGATGCGCGTCAAAATAAGGTCTGAGCTTCCGGGCTGCGATTATGACCGCGTAGGCAGCCTTTTCAACCATGGGATAATTCTTCTCAGCTGCCCCCAGCGCATGACTCACAAAGTATATAGGCTGCTGGGTGCTTGCTTCTTCCCGCAGGATGACTGCGCTGACAGTTACGTTAGTTACCGCGATGTAGAGAAAAAGTTTCTCTCCTGCTACTGGTCTTGCCAAGGTAGGGAGACTCTTAAGATGGTCTTTCAGTTGCTCGAAGGCTTCTCTCTGCTCGCTTTCCCATTTGAACTGTTTGTTTCCTTTCAGAATTTTGAAAAAAGGAGTGGCTCTGTCTGCTGATCGGGCAATAAATCGTGCCAAGGCGGCCATTCGTCCTGTCAGGCGCTGGATGTCCCTGATGGTCTTGGGTTCAGGGAGGTCTAAGACCGCCTGAACTTTTTCAGGGTTGGCATCAATACCCCGAGAACTGACCAAGAAACCTAGGAATTTTCCGGAGCGGACTCCAAACGTGCACTTTTTCGGATTCAGTTTCATTTTGTAAGCGCGCAGAGAGCTGAAGGTTTCCTGCAAGTCTGTCAGGTGTTCCTTGTCTTCCCTGCTTTTTACGATGGCATCGTCAACATAAGCCTCGATGTTTCTACCTTTCTGCTTCTCAAACACTTTATCAACTAGACGCTGGTACGTAGCCCCCGCATTTTTGAGCCCGAAGGGCATCATCTTGTACATGTACGTGCCCGAACTAGTGATGAACGCGCACTTCACCCTGTCTGGCCGCCATAAGTACACTTGATGGTAGCCTGAAAAGGCGTCCAAGAAGCTTAGCATGGTGTAGCCACTAGTGGCGTCTACCAATTGATCGATCCGAGGGAGCGGGTAGCAGTCCTTCGGGCAGGCTTTGTTCAGGTTCGTAAAGTCGACGCACATTCTCCATGCTCCAGACGACTTTTTGACCATAACAACATTTGCCAGCCATTCTGGGTAGTCGCAGACTTCAATGAAGTCTGCTTTCAGGAGCTTATTGATCTCCTCCTTGATTGCTGCGTCTTTTTCTGCAGACATATTTCGTTTCTTGTGCTTTACGGGACGAGCCTCCGTGCTTACGTTCAGCTTGTGAACGATGCATGAGGGGTCAACGCCGGGCATTTCGTCTGCGGAATAGGCAAACACGTCCTTGTTTTCTCTCAGAAGTTTAACCAGTTCGGCCTGGTAGGATTCCTCCAAGCCTGTTCCTACCAGGACCTGTCTTCCTGGTTCCAAGTCCACCAGCATGCTGTCGCCTCCCGGTTCCAGGCGGTCGGGAATCGGGTGCTCAACTGGGACTTCGCCTTCCCTGCAGGGGGAACTGTCAGCTTTTCTTTTTCCTTTCCTGTCCTTCTCGTGTTCTTGTAGGGCCACGGAGTAGCATTGTCTAGCTGACTCCTGGTCCCCACGTATCTTTCCTTCCAGCCCGAAGTCTGTGACATATGCAATGGTGAGAGCTCTGATGGAGATTGCGGCCTCGATTTCATCCAGCGTGGCCCTGCCAATCAGGGCATTATAGGCAGACCTTGCGTCCACAACAACAAAGGTTGCCCTGACATTTCTTGCTGTGGAACCCTCTCCGAAGGTTACGGGCAAGTCAATGACGCCCATGGGCATCACGCCGGCCCCACTGAATCCATACAGGGATCCGGGAGCAGGCCGTAGATGCCTTTTTTCTAGGCCCATTTTTTCGAAAGCATCCTTGTACAAAAGGTTGGTATATGCGCCAGTGTCTACCATACATCTTCGCACAATATGGTTGCTGATTTCCAGAGACAGCACCAGAGGATCACTGTGTGGATATATCACCCGCCCTGCATCATCAGGGGTGATGCTTAGTGTCACTCCCTTTGGGCTCCCTTCTTTCTCAGCGTAGCAGATTTGGTTTCTCAGCTCGCGCATTTGCCTTTTTTGACTTCTTCGGCTGAGCTGGCCCTCAGTGCCCCCTGAAATCACGTGGATTATCATCCGGTTCTGCGCAGACCCCTCGGGTTTCTCAGACACTTCTTTCTGAGACTTGTTTTTAGCTGCGTAGTTGGCCAACCATCCGTTCCTGATTAATTTCTCAATTTCATCCTTCAGGTGACGGCATTCTTCAGTGGTGTGGCCAATACAGTCGTGGAAGGTGCAGAATTTCTTTGGGTCGCCTTTTGGGCTGCGAGGTTTGCTTGGACGGTTCCATTTGGCAGTTTCTTTTTCCAGTTCGAATATTTCCGCCCTGGACTTGTTCAGAGCGGTGTAACTATCGAATCTGGGTTGGTAGACTGGGCGTTCTCTCTTGGGAGTGTCTCCCTCCTCTTTTTGCTTGCCTAGTTCACCTCTGCCCTTTCCACCCTGCGGTCCCCCTTGAGGCTTTACTTGGCCTGCTGGGGTGTCCGTCAGGCCGTGGAACTCCTCCTGCAGAATGAACCCCTCGGCGATTTTTCTGGCCATGGCCAAGTTTTCTGGCTGAGCCCTGATCATCTGATTTTTCATTTCCCCTGGAAGTAGGGAGATTGTCAGGGCGTAGGCGGCGGTGGAATCGTCGATCTCCCTAACCTGCTGGTAGGATAGATCGAATCTTCTCATGTATTCTCTCACACTCTCGCCCTTCTTTTGTTTCAAGGTCATGAGGTCGAAACGGGTGAGACGTCTTCTTTTGTTTCCAGCATACTGCTCAAGGAAGATCTCAGCTAACTCTAGGAAGAACCTGATTGACCCCTGGCGGAGATCTCTGAACCACCCCTGCGCAAGTCCTACCAGGGTGGTAGGGAAAACTTTGCACCAGATGGCGTCATCTACATCGTACATTCCCATGTGGCTCTCAAAGGCTGCCAGGTGGTCTTCAGGGTCCGTCGTCCCGTCAAATTTGATGGTGGGCATTTTGATTTTTGGAATGGGGTACTCCTGTACCTCAGGGTGCAACGGGGTTTTCGTAGGCCTGCCCACCAGTCGTGACCTGCTCTCCCCAGACTGGTTACCATGAGATTCCCATTGTCTATGGGTTGGTTTCCTCGTACTGGGGGAGCGGTGCCTCGGCGGCGGCCTGCTAGCTGCTTCATCCTCTGTTCCCGAGGGGGTCTGTCTGGGCCTCTTCCTCTGGGAGTGGCAGAGGTTTTCACCCTGATGATATCTGGATTCGAGCGGTTGCCCTCGGTTGAGCCTGGACTGCAAACTTTGGGATAGGCCAGGGGCTGACTGTTCCTTGGCTGCAGGAGTTAGCCTGGAGAAAACTCCGCCCGGCCTTTCCCCTAAGCGTTTTGACATGGGCTCCCTGGGCCTCATGCGCTCCTGTAATCCTTGAGATAAGCCTCCCTGCCCTCCAGACGCTGATTCTGTCGTGTGAATAGAGAACGCCTGCTGGACAGGTGGTTCTGGTTTGTCGGCGGTAATGCGCCTCTGCACATGTGCATATATTTGGGCTGTTCTTCTTGTTTTTCTCTGAGCGTTTCTGGCGGCGGTCCGCCTCGTGCCCCCGGCCTCGTCCCTGCTGACTGGGGACGGTTGCCTAGGAGCCGATGCGACCCTGCCTACCAAGTCCTCAGGTGTGAACTCCTGATCCAACATCGCCGAGAAGAACGCGGCCGCCTGCGCCATCTGAGCTGGGGTCAGGTTGAGAGCACGCCCAGGGCGTGCCCCCAGCTCGGGTGTCGCAGCGGCGTTAGATCTACCGAGGGGATTGGTTCCCTCTACCCCAAGGATTGTGGCAGGAGGGACCCTCTCCGACAGCGGCATTCCGTACAGGGGGGTCACCGGAGGGACCGTCGGACCCGCTCCTGCACTATCATCGACAATTTCTGGCATGTTTGTGTTTAATTTTGTGGTTATGAGTGGTTGATTTTAGTGGGTAACTCGTGAGCACAACCGTAAGTTCCCCACAGACGGCGCCAAATTGTTCCGGTCACAGAAACAATTCACCCGGCCTAGGATCCGGGCTGTATAATCGGGTTAATTGCGAACAACTGATCGTTTGACTTCCCTTGGTCTCCCCTTTCTCTCACTCCTTAGATCGGACCTTCCCGGCGGAAATGGCCTGCTCCCTGCACAATGAACGCACAGGGCCTCGGAGGTTGTCCGAGGAAACCCTCTCCGATGCCTAAGTCAGTCCGTGAAATGCCTTGACGAACCTAGCTCGTGAGGAACTAGGTGGCGTTTTAGGAGTAAGAGTCTAGAGAGAGAAAATCCCACCCCTCTCATGTGGGAAATGGGGAGGTATTTATACCTTCCCACAAGAGAGAGAAGAGGAAGAGGAATGGTTGGATGGGAGAGTGACAAGTGGCGGCTTCCCATCCATCCATTCCCAATTACCTTAGGCAAAATGACAGGAGGGCCCCTGGGGTTTATGGCCCTGTCGGCCAGGGATTTCCCCAGGGCAGACAGTCTCCAAGTGGGGGGCTGCCGAGCCTTGGCAGGCTGCATTGGCCGGTGCTCTCGGCGGCTGACGGCCAACTTAACGTTTTCATGCTTTATTCTTGGTTCTTGCCGGGGGCTGGTCTTTCGACTCTTCGACAGGAATTGCCCCGGGGCCTGCATAGCAGGCGGTTGACTGTCAGGCTGCCCACCCCCAATCAAAAATAAAACTCCTCGCGAATAAATAATTAGTTTGCGATGAAAATTTTATAAATAGATTTATGGTAGAAAAATAAAATATTTAAAATCTTTTAATGAAAATAAATAATATTGACTCGAAAATATTATGAAGCTTGAAAATGAAGGAAACTGAAGGCATAAAAAATAACAGAGTCATGACGGAGTCATAAATGAATCGATAACAACGCATAGAAAATTAGCGGGTGTTACATAGGTCCCAATTGTGGTGAATGAGGATGGTGGTTCAGTGTGTGTTGGGGACAATTAAAGCACGTCCATGGCTAATATAGACAAGGCGATGATGGGGTACATGAAAAATCCAAGTAGGGAAATAGGCCTCGTCAAGCCAAATGGAATTGTCTAGCGGGATGAGGTGGTCGGTCAAGTATCCCAACTTGGTAGCTATTATCGTCACAAGACATCCACAATCTAAGGAAGGGCATTGCGTTGGAAGTGTAACGCCACAAAAATGGGTAGGTCTAAGGGATTCGAGTTACCGACTAAAGAGTCTAAAATCAATTGCAAGACACACACATTAAGACAATAATGTTATCTGCCGAGGGTACCAAGCTTGGGAAAGAATTTCGCAAAAGTAGCGAATTGCGGGGTTACGAATCTCGGAGGCATAGGATAAATTGGCCGAGTAGCCCCCTTTACAGCGTGATATACACTTCCGAAATTCGCTCCTAGACACACAAGCTTGGATATTGCTCGATGGTTCACTAAGCCCGATACTCAAGGAGGGTAGGCCTAGCGCGATGCCGAGTCAGGAATTGTCAGTCGATGAGGTTTGCCGAATAATCTAAATTTGATTACTCTAGGTGTGGTCAAGTTGTCAAGGGCAAAGGTTCCTAATAACTCACAAGTTAAATCTTTGTAGGTAAAGGTCGCAAGGCTATGGAGTTCGCTAGTTCCGGTTCGTGACGATAACTCTTTAATATCGTCAACGATACCCAAATTGGTCATCGTGTGCGGACAAGGCCATCTAGTACTCTGAAAGATCTTTTCAGAGAGAGTACGAGATAACGATGTGTTAAGATGAGATAAATTAGTAGATGTAGAAGATTTAGAAGTTGAAGGCATACCTTGTTTTCGAGCGGCTCGTCTTGATCTTGTTTCCATGGTGATAGATCGCAAGATTGCACCATTGAGTGAAGTTTCACCCGACGGGTTTCCTCATGAAATCTACTTTGCAAATTTTTACTGCCGGGTGAAGTTTCACCCGGTGAAATTCTCATCGGGCGAAGTTTCGTCCGACGGTTTCTGGGCAATTCCGGCAATCTTGGCATATTCTGGGATTTTTTCGTAGGGCGATTTTTCGCCCGGTCAAATTCTCATCGCGTGAAATTTCACCCGACGGTAAGTCTTCAGCAAATCCTAACGGCGTGGCAAAATTCCATCAGGTGAAGTTTCACTCGAAGGAAAATCTGTAAATATCTCACCGGGCGAAGTTTCGTCCGACGGTCTTGTATACTCCATTTTTCCACCTTGCTAATTTATGGCTCTTTAATGATCACCTAGAGATGCAAATAATGACCCGACTCACATTACATAATCAATTTCTCCCACAATTCAAACATACTTTTGGTCTTCAATTTTGCTCCATAACTTCTTCCAAAAGCTTGATGATCATCCAAATATACGCTACCAGATGAAATCCAAGTTCTTCCAACCACTCAAAGCTAACAAAACTAATCAAAATAAAGTATATGATACATATTTACAAGGTGGTTGTTGAGGATACCACCAAACCTACTTCGATTTCGGAGAGGGGTTAATCAGTGCTCCCAAATGGGAACTCACCAACTTTCATGGTAGCAAAGATCTCACGAATGTGACCGGAATGATATATCTTCAAGCATTGCCCATTAACCATAAATTTCCCGGTTTCTAGGCTAGAGATCTCAATTAATCCTTATGGTTGCACCTTGGTCACTTCAAATGTACCTGACCATTTTGATTTCAACTTACCGGGGAAAAGCTTAAAACAAGAGTTGTAAAGGAGTACCTTGTCACCAACGGAAAAGTCTTTACGAAGTATTCTAGAATCATGCCATTTGCGTGTTTGTTCCTTGTAGATCTTTGAATTTTCGTAAGCTTCAAGTCTTAACTCTTCCAATTCTTGTAGTTGGAGAAGGTGATTATATCCGACAAAATTCTCGTCAAAGTTTAGCTCTTTAATAGCCCAATTTGCTTTGTGTTCTAATTCCACCAGCAAGTGACAAACTTTGCCATACACAAGTCGATAAGGAGTGGTTCCAATCGGCGCTTTGTAAGTCGTTCTCAATGCCAAATTCAACTTCAATGACCAATCCTTTCTATGTGTATTTACAACTTTTTCCAATATTCCCTGGATTTGTCATTAGAAATCTTGGCTTGCCCATTTGATTGTGGATGATAGGCTAAGGACATGTTGTGGGTGATACCATATTTCCGAGGAAGGTGTTCAAACGTGTCCTTTATAAAGTAAGAGTCCCCATCGCTAATTATGGCTCTAGGCATACCGAATCTAGGGAAAATCACATTCTTGAAAAGTTTAATTACCACCTTAGAATCATTAGTAGGGGAAGCTACGACCTCGATCAATTTTGAGACATAGTCAACCGCGACTAGGATGTATTTGTTTCCGAAGGAAGATGTGAATGGCCCATAAAATCAATGCCCCAAACATTGAACAATTCAATCTCTAGGATGGGTTGAAGGGGCATCTCGTTCCTCCTCGTTATATTGCCACATCTTTGGCAAGCGTCACATGTAAGAATGAAGGCTCGAATGTCCTTAAACATGGAAGGCCACCAAAACCCGCTTTAGAGGACTTTGGCAATTGTCTTTTGGATGGCCAAGTGTCCACCATAAGAGGTCGAGTGGAGGTGCTTCACAATATCAAATCCATCATCGGCGGTAAATGCCATCTATGCACCGGCGGAACAAATGGGGTTCATCCCAATAATAGCGTCGAGCTTCATATCGTAGTTTCTTCCTCTCTTGCTTCGAATAATCGTCCGGAATATAGTTAAGACACTAGAAAATTGACGATATCTGCATACCAAGGTGTAATAGTTTCAATGGCCATCAAGGATTCGTCTTTCATCGCTTCGTTGATGGGCACACCATCGTCTTCATTACCACTTCCACTAACCGCTAATCTGCTAAGATGATCCGCTACCAAATTCTCCAACCCGCTTTATATTTAATTTCGATGTCGAATTCTTGTAGAAGGAGAACCACCGAAAGATTCGGGATTTTGTCTCCTTTTTGGACATGATATAATGAATTGCTGCATGATCAGTATGAATAATAACTTTGGAACCGGTAACATATGTTCGAAATTTTTCCATGGCGTAGACAACGGCTAGCATTTCCTTTTTGGTTGTGGTGTATCTCGATTATGCTTCATCAAGGGTCTTACTTGCATAATATATCACATGTAACTTCTTGTCAACACGTTGGCCTAGAACGGCACCAACGGCGAAATCAGAAGCATCACACATGATCTCAAATGGAAGACTCCAGTTGGGTGCTTTGATAATCGGGGCGGTGGTGAGAGCGGTCTTTATCCTGCAAAAGGCCTCAAGACACAAGTCATCAAATACAAAAGGTGCATCTTTCATAAGTAAAGAAGTTAAAGGATTGGCAATTTTAGAAAAATCTTTAATGAAACGCCTATAAAAGCCGGCGTGACATAGAAAACTCCTCACCCCTTTGACATTAGTTGGGGGTGGCAAGTTCTCTATCACGGAGACTTTGGTCTTATCCACTTCGACACCTTTATTAGAAACAATATGACCGAGGACTACACCTTCTTCCACTACAAAGTGACGTTTCTCCCAATTTAAAACAAGTCTATACTCTTCACTAAGAGCTAACACTTGATCAAGATGAGTAAGGCAAGAATCAAAAGATGTACCATGGACACCAAAATCATCCATACAAACTTCCATTGACTTTTCAATAAAATCGGAGAAAATTGCCATCATACATCTTTGAAACGTTTCATACGCATTTGATGTGTGCTAAATTTAGAAAAAATTTCCTCCCATTTAGACTCGTTTTCCTTCCGTTTTGCGAGATTAGAGTGCGATTATCGCCCTATTTTTAGTCTTTCTTGCATTAGCGTCCCTCTTGTGTATTTCACGTGTTTTTGGTAGTTTTTCTATCTATTTTGATAGGATTCAACGCCAAGAGCATGTCCGAGCTTCCATGAGCACAAGAGAGGGGAATACCATCCGAAAAGCAACACACGAAACTTAAAGTTCAAGCCATCCAATCAAACGACGAAGAGCGAGACCAGAAAAGATGTCAAGAAAACCATCAGGTGAAGTTTCACCCGATGAGATACCACCGGGAGAAGTTTCGCCCGATGACATTTCGACCTTCCCAAAGATCTTCAAAAAAATTTCTCCACTGGGCGAAATGACCGGGCGAAACTTTCACCCGTCGGGTGAAGTTTCGCCCGACGGAAAAGACGCCCCCGAATACGAAATCTGGAAGGAAGTTCACTGGGTAAAAATGCACCGGGTGAAATTTCACCAGACGGTATTGGCTCGTGATTGGCTGATATTCTGAGGGTGAAGTTTCACCATATGAAGACTCACTGGGCAAAAGTCTTCCTAATGGAGCAAAAGTTGGATTTGGACTTTGGTTTAAGGATCCATTAAACTATATATATATATATATATATATATATATATATATATATATATATATATATATATATATATATATATATAGATTTAGGTTCATGTGAGAACTACCCCTTCAATGAGAACTGTGAGAACTATAATATGAGCCATTGGATCATAGTGTTCAATCTCATTCGTTGGATTCTTCAAAATTCTTCAATCAAATTAATTCATCACAATTGCTTCAACCTTCAACCCGTAACTCCTTCTCTTTCTACAAAATTCTTCGACCCATAATCTTTTAATCGATAAATTCTTCAATCGACCATTGAATCCGATTCTTCAATCCATCAATTTTTCAATCGGCTTTTCTTCAATCCATTAATTCATCACAATTGGGTATTGAACCCCAATAACCCAAGTAGTTTTTTTTTTAATTAATCATTTTATGATTAACTTATTCAATTAAATTCATTAATTCATTACAATAGTAACAATATTATCGTCGGCTAATATAATTGCAATAATCTCAGCAACGGTGTGTTATCGTTTTTTTTTCAATTTTCCTGATTGATTTAAGAGTTCATCTAAAATATTGTCCTTTAATTTCCTTTTGTACGGATTTTATATGAAATACAAACCCTTCTTTTTCTAGCCATACTCGATTTAATTTTCTTTTTAAATTGTGGTGTACCCTATTTCAATTTCAGCGTACCCTTTCTCACTATTAGCGTACCCTTTTTTCTATTTTAGAATACTCTTTTTCAATTTCATTTTTAATTTTAGTGTCCCTTTTTAAATTTTAGCGTACCCTTTTTTACTTTTAGTGTACCCTTTTTTCTATTTTAACGTACCATTTTTCAATTTCAATTTTACCGTACCCTTTTTCACTTTTAGCGTACCCTTTTTCAATTTCAATTTTAGTGTATCATTTTTAAATTTTAGCGTATACTTTTTAAATTTTAGCGTACCATTTTTCACTTTTAGCATATTTTTTTTTTCCAATTTTAGCTTACCATTTTTCAATTTCAATTTTAGCGTACCCTTTTTTTTAATTTCAATTTTAGTTTACCCTTTTTAAATTTTAGCGTACCCTTTTTCACTTTTAACGTACCCTTTTTAAATTGTAATGTGGCTACAACTACTACCGTAAAAGTAGTGTAACAAATAAGATGATTAATAGAAGTATAATTAGAGGGGAATGAAGCATTGAATAATTCCACGATAGGTGTTCAGAGAAAACAAGAACCCTTAATTTGATATACAAGAACCCTAATTACACAAAAATCTCTAATCAAGTGGACATATTTAATGGTTTTAACGAAAATATAAACCCTAATTTAAAGAAATCCTCAATTGTATATAATTCCCCAATTTTATGAACACCGGAACCCTAATTTTGATGAAGGGAATGAGAAGGAAGAGAGAAAGAAAGAGATGGAAGAGAGAGAGGAAGAAACGGATTTGGTTTATTTTATTAAAGGAAGAGTAGATGTTTTTAAGAATAATGTCAAGCATTAGATGTGAATAAGATGTAATGGTTCTAAATAGTTCTCACAGTTCTCATTGAGAGATAGGTTCTCACCCGATCTCAACTCTATAAGCTCCCATTGTATATGTAAGGTCCTAAGGTCCAATCTTAGCCGTCAGATTAAATTGAGATGAATGGCTAAGATTGACTGATATATATAATTATTAAAATAAAAATAAAAATAATGTTTACGTTTTCCATGCATATCTCTTTTTTCCCCCACCCTCTGTTTTCCCACCATAATTCATTACCTCTGTTTACGTTTTCTCAAACCCATCACTTCTCGCTCCTCACTGCTCGCCCCTCAATCTCCCACCATAATTCATTACCTCAATCTTCATTTCAGTTCTTCATCTGCATTTCAGTTCTTCACTTCTCGCTCCTCACTGCTCGCTCTTCATTTCAGTTCTTCATTTCTTCATTTCAGTTCCTCAATCTCCGACGAAAACCCTAACCCATAATCTCAGGTAAATATTACTGTTAATTTCTTCATTTCAGTTCTTCATTACACTTCTTTATCGAGTAGCCCTAATTTCTTTATCGAGTAGCCCTTATGCATGCCCTTATTCCAGTAAACCCTAATTTTGAGTAACCCTACTGAGATTATGGGTTAGGGTTTTCAAATTTTTGACTACCATTAAGTATCATTAGTTTACAATAAAAAAAATTATGGGTTTTTAGCTATACAATTGAAGTTCGTTTAAAATCAAAGAAATTATAGGCTTGAAGGTTTAGAGTCGAAATTCCTTTACAATCATAAAAATTAGGAGTTTTTAGGTATAGAATCGAAGTTCGTTTAAAATTTGTGTGTATTGTTGTGGGTTTTGTTTATCGTTGCAGATTTCATATTAAAAAATTATATTGAATATTTATCGTTTGCAGATTTCGTTTAATATTAAAGAAATCAGGGGTTTTTCGTCACATTGCAGATTTCGTCACATTGTTTGTCAGTTTTTTGTCTTGTTTATCATTGCAGATTTTTTGGTTGATATGTCTTCCGGAGAACGTCAAATCGTTGAAGCTGCGAGCAATGAGCCATTAGACGAGGAGGAGGAGGAGGATGCAAGTGTTCCTGTCAGATGTAGGGGACAGAGGCTTGCCAAGTTAATTTCCAATCTAAATGGCAAGCAGAAACAGTCCGTACGCTCAATCGGGTTTGGTGGACTGCTGGATTTCAAGATCAGTAAGTACCCTTTGCAGTACGTACTATTGTTTTTGAAAGCATTTGATGACGGTTCCCATGTATTTCGTGCGTCGGAGGTCAAGGAGTTCTGTGTGACGAAACATGACGTCCACGATTGTTTTCTACTGCCACGCGGGCCGAATCAACTGGAGTTGGCACCCACCGGACGTAAGAAACACTCCTCCGACGAGGAGTTCAAGGCGTTGAAGGATTTTTGGAGGGCTCGTTACGGTGTCGCTAACAACAGCAACCAAGTAAAACTGGGTGGTCTTTTCAAAGACCTTATGGCCGATAAAAATGGTGGTGAATTATTTTGTAAGATGTTCGTCCTCTTTGCAATGTCATCGTTCCTGTGCCCTACGTCAAACAACGGAATAGACCTGAAGCTGGTAAAAGCCGTGGACGACGTCTCAGGTATTAATAAGTACGACTGGTGTTCGTACATTCTAAAAAACCTGGTCGATGCAGCCGCTGAGACGAAGAAAAGTCCGAAGCATTTGCGAGGTTGTGTTCCGTTCCTCATGATCACATACCTCCAGAGGTTCGATTTTCGTGGAGAATCTTGCCCACATGATCTACCCTTAATTAAGCACTGGAACAACGAGAATCTGGCAGAGAGACTACACGGTGAGATGATGGCAGGTTCGTTGGGTAGGCAGGTGTGGTCGAAAACGACCTACCCACGGTCTTCTTCCGACGGAGTTGAAGTCAATACGGTGCTGCAAATCACCGGTACCGATGACCAGGGACGTACACCTACGTGTTCCAATCACCGAAACAGCGGGAGGAAATTCATCCAGATAGAGCTTCCACCTGGGCTTGAGGATGACAGCGAACTGTCCGCTCGGGCTGACGACGTAAGTAAATTTATACAATCTTCAATCTGTCATTACTTACTCGCTCTAATAACATTAAAATTGCGAATTATTAGTGTCAAAGTTCTGCGACAGACCATTAAAGTTTTAAATCCATTGAACTAAAGTTGCATGCTCAAACATATCTGAGATTTCTACTACTGTTCTAATAACATTGAATTTGACATTTAGTAATGTTAAAATTCTGCGACAGGCCACTGAAGTTTTAAATCCATTGAACCAAAGTTGCCTGCTGAAACATATATAAGATTTCTACTGCTGTTACACTTAAAATTGTTCTAATAACAGTAAAATTGCGATTTATTAGTGTCAAAGTTGTGCGACAGGCCATTGAAGTTTCAAATCAATTGAACTAAAGTTGCATGCTCAAACATATCTGATATTTCTACTACTGTTATTACACTTGAATTTGTTCTAATAACATTGAAATTAGTGTCAAAGTTCTGTGACAGACAATTGAAGTTTCAAATCCATTGAACTAAAGTTTCATACTCAAACATATCTGAGATTTATACTACTGTTGCTACACTTGAATTTGTTCTGATAACATTGAAATTAGTGTCAAAGTTCTGCGACAGACAATTGAAGTTTCAAATCAATTGAACTAAAGTTGCATGCTCAAACTTATCTAATATTTACATAATTTTCAATCTGCCATTATTATTTAGACTTCAGTACAAATAGATTGGAGTGTTAATACAAAATCTGTTAAAAATGTTATTATTTACTCTAATGACCTATTCTATTAATTGGTGAACAATATAAGTTAAAAATTATTTACTCATCCAATACGGTGACCAAATACGTTGCAGGACGTTCATCTGCTGCTTCTCAAAATGCAAAGGAATAAGGTTGCTTTTCCTGCTTGGTTTGGCGAAGCAGCGGGTGAAATTAAGCATCGGACCATGCCGTCTTCTCTCGGGACCGAAACAGATCACTGCCAATCATCCCAGGCTTTTTGGACTAGCGACGAACTCCATCGATATGTTGATCAGGTGTGCGAGTCAGCCTTCCGTTTCCGTGATTCCGCTGCCAATGCACCAGTGTACGCTGCATCGGCTGGGAAGACTACAACCGACATCACACCCCGTGATGAAGACCACATAGATGTGCCGGTAAGGGAGCAGCCTGAAGTTCCAGTGGACCAGGTGGATGTGGGCGGTGAGGAACATCGACCTGAGGCATCATTGGCAGACTCAGCAGTGCAACCTAAGAAACGAGCTCAACACAACGTACGAGGGTCGTCATCTAAGCGGCAGTGCTCCACAGAACATCAGCCAGTAAATACTCCAGTGCAACGTACCATTTCAGATTCAACTCCGCGGGAAGCAATGTCATCACTGAGGAGTCGCATCCGTGGTGGGGGGGATGGTCTCGGGTGCACTTTGGATTTCGGTGACAATGACACTAAAGCGCTGACCGTGTCAAAAACATTCCGCACCAACCAACTACTGTTAAGCAATCTCCCGAATTTACGGAAGCATGTAGCGGACTATAGCCTGCTCGATGATTATGTTTATCCCAACGAGTAAGCTTCCTTTTCAACTGTCTGGTTTCTTATTTGGTCTGACCTACCTACTCACTTATAACGAGTTAATACGATCCATTTTACCGAATTCAGTGAGCTGCTAGCAAATTACGGTAAGGACGCAAAGATATCTCGATCGGACATACTGACCATGCTCCCTGACACGGACATGTCGTCTTCCGTCCTAGAGTGCTGGTCGATGCTCCTCAGTCGTATTTCCGCTGAAAACCCAGGAGACGGAACTCTTCCAACAATGACGTTCATGGGGTTACGCCACTCGGTATGCACTAACCCCCACTCTTACTATTTCTACATTACTTTTTCTTTGAAATTAGTCTGCACTACGCTTGAAACTTTAATTCAATTATTTAGGAACTTCAAATCTTAACTTCCGAAATTTTTTAACTCACTCCATTCGTAACGCTAATGTAAGAAGTAAATAAGTGTCTGCATTACGCTTACTTAAGAACTTTTTCCGAAACTTTAACTCAACTGTGGTACAACTTTACATGGTCATTATATTTTCCGTCTCATTTATATTTTCTAAATTCCGCAGGACGTGATTACAAATCTTATAGAGACTTTCGACCAAGCAACCCCTTTAGATTCCCTGCAGGAAAAGCTTTTCAAATTTTGGGACGTGTTCATCAGAGATTGTCGTCCAGCAGTCAATTTGCAGTCCGACCTTATTTTTCTTCCAGTCAACATCAACCAATACTTTGTTTGCATTTGTCTCAACTTCAAGAAAGAAACGGTCGACGTTCTGGACCACTACCTACACCCTGACTTCCCGAACTCCGACGTCTACAAGGCTGCATACATTGTTGTAAGTATTAACTATGATCAACCTACTATATCGTACTAGAAAATATTACAATCTGCTATGAGCTGACGCAGCTTACTCCTATTTACCGCAGGCAGCTGGAATGAGTGACTACTTAGAAGTGAAGGGGGTTACCAAGGCCACCCAGCTCCCCTCATTCGAAATAAGACAGATTAAAACGGAGTGGCAGAGTAATGTCATCAATCAAAAAGAGTCTGGTTTGTTTACAATGATGCACATGCTCCTGCATGAGGGTGAGGAGGAGATGCCACCCCACGAAGACCTACAACGTAAGGTCTGCAGGCGATTCCTCATAGTCCAGCTCACTGCCACACTCATTCTCTCAGACTACAACAAAGAACGGAAAACAATCCGCAAACAGCTCGACAAGTTCAACGCGGAAAAAGAAAACATTTGGGATATTTTGAAGGAGAAGCGTAAGGCTCCAAAGGTGTACACTAGTCGTAGGAAGTAATTTCACATTCATGGATTCTTAACTTTCTGTTTTCGGCAACCAAAACTTTGACCCGCCACTATGTATTTTGCCCGAAACTCGAATTTCCTCTTTGTCGTTTGTAATCAAAACAACGGGCTACTTAGCAACAGTTTTCCCCCAAAACTGACAAACGCTATATGCCTATTTTCCTTGTTCAATATTTACCTATTATTGTTGCACATCATCTGCCGCTAAAACTGCTGCACATCATCTGCCGCTAAAACCAAAATACTCCACGCCTGAAACTTCACATCAAAAACATTACAACTTTAACTCTAACAATGCGACACTTCAGATTTAAATGTTAAAGTTACCTATTAATGTTAAAGTTCTGCGACAGGCCACTGAAGTTTTAAATGCACTGAATTAAAGTTGTATGCTCAAAAATATATATGAGATTTCTTCTAATGTTAAACTTCTAATGTCAAAAATATATCTGAGATTTCTTCTAATGTTAAAGTTCTGCGACAGGTCACTGAAGTTTTAAATCCGTTGAATTAAAGTTTCATGCTCAAACATATCTAAGATTTCTTCTAATGTTAAACTACTCACAAAAAGAGCTGAACTCGTTCAAATAAGATTAAAATTGGGATTTAGTAGTTTTAAAGTTCTTCGACAGGCCACTGAAGTTTCAAATACATTGAACTAAAGTTGCATGTTCAAACATATCTACGATTTCTATTAATGTTAAACTTCCTACAAAAAGAGCTGAACTCATTCAAATAACATTGAAATTGCGATTTTGTAGTGTTAAAGTTCTGCGACAGCCCACTGAAGTTTTAAATCCACTGAATTAAAGTTGCATGCTCAAAACCATCTTAGATTTCTTCTAATGTTAAACTTCTCACAAAAAAGAGCTGAACTCGTTCTAATAAGATTAAAATTGCGATTTCGTAGTGTTAAAGTTCTTCGACAGGCCACTGAAGTTTTAAATCCGTTGAATTAAAGTTGCATGTTCAAACATATCTAAGATTTCTTCTTATGTTAAACTACTCACAAAAAGAGCTGAACTCGTTCAAATAAGATTAAAATTGGGATTTAGTAGTTTTAAAGTTCTTCGACAGGCCACTGAAGTTTCAAATACGTAGAACTAAAGTTGCATGTTCAAACATATCCACGATTTCTATTAATGTTAAACTTCCTACAAAAAGAGCTGAACTCATTCAAATAACATTGAAATTGCGATTCTGTAGTGTTAAAGTTCTGCGACAGCCCACTGAAGTTTTAAATCCACTGAATTAAAGTTGCATGCTCAAAAACATCTTAGATTTCTTCTAATGTTAAACTTCTCACAAAAAAGAGCTGAACTCGTTCTAATAAGATTAAAATTGCGATTTCGTAGTGTTAAAGTTCTTCGACAGGCCACTGAAGTTTTAAATCCGTTGAATTAAAGTTGCATGCTCAAACATATCTAAGATTTCTTCTAATGATAAACTACTCACAAAAAGAGCTGAACTCGTTCAAATAAGATTAAAATTGGGATTTAGTAGTTTTAAAGTTCTTCGACAGGCCACTGAAGTTTCAAATACATTGAACTAAAGTTCCATGCTCAAACATATTTAAGACTTCTTCTACTGTTAAACTTCTCACAAAAGTAGCTGAAATTACTAAATTTGTAAAGGAATTTAACTGACATTAATATTCCGTATCACTGAACTCACAAACCCGTCGCTCCTTACTCTATGACGTTGTCGTCGACAAAGTCAGAAACTTCGTCCTCGGACGGTGGATGCTCCGCAAATGGGTTAGGACAATTTCTCTTATCATGGTGAGCCATTCGTTTGCAGTTCTTGCACAGCCGCTTAGGTTTTCTCGCAAGGGCAGCTGCCTTCGTCTTTGTTGACAACATCCTCTTCCCACTACCTTTAGTCTTCGACTTTCGTGGAGGCAGAATAGTTATTTCAGTAGTAGACGTACAACCAAGCAATTTCTCGAACTCCTGTTCCTTTGTCAGTGGCTCGGCAGGCTTACCAACGCTATCGATAAAAGACCTAACCACTTCCCTCAGTTTCTGAACATCTTCCTTACCCAAAGCACGAACCACGCCAACTGCTTCGTGAAACTCAGACCACAGCTTCGTCATCTCTAACTGTTTTTCATCTACCCCGCCGACAAAATTTCCTCCCGATGCGTCAACCGACCACCTACGACACACGTAAGCTGCTGGTATCGTCTTCTGCCCATGTGACGTCAAAATCCAAATAACATGTCTGCATAGAATCCCTCTTCTTTCATACAATGTACAGGTACACGTCGCCTCCATCAACTCTGACACAGGAAAAATAACTTCAATCACTTACCAAAGTAACTTTGGAAACCAAAACTGGAACTGCAACAGTCCAAAAAAACAACTGTAAACAAATAAGTAGCATACCTGGGTTATAACGAACAACGTAAACGCGATTCCTAGATTGATCCTTCACCGTAGTAACCTCAACCCCTCCACTCACCTCAAAGCCACGTACCGTGCACGTGTCAATAGAATGCTTCACCTCGGTCTGGAATTCACTAAATACTTCGTGAGTATACAGCTTCGCACCATCAGCTTCAATAGCTAAATGAGTCTGCAACTTAGGCCTCGAGTGCTTGTTCTCATTGTCAAGCTTCTTCTGAGTATGCCTTTGCTGCTCCATCGCGCTTTCGTAGCGCATCCAAAACTCCACCAAAGTACCAGACTTGCCTTCAAACCTCTTGAAGAAACTATTTGCACTCTCCGACCTTTGCGTTGTTCTCATAACGCTGCTCATTCGTATATCTCGGCAATGAGCCATGACCCACTGCTTCCTATCGGCAAATGCGGTGTTAAACCAATCAACTTCAGCCACTCCATGTTCCTCCATAATTTCTTTCCACCTGCAGTCAAACTCTGCGGGTTCAATGGCGTCGTCCCACACAATACCATTTAGCTTATGTATGAACTCCATGTTATCGCTCCTAGTCGAACCATACTTCACAGGAACCTTATTCATTATGTGCCACATACAGAACCGATGCCTCGCTTTCTTAAAGACAAACGCCACAGAGCTAATAATACCAGGATCTTGGTCCGTTATTATGTATTCCGGTTCCTTCCCCCCCATTGCGTCCATAAAACGAGTGAACACCCAATTGAAGGACTCCGTGTTCTCGCGAGCAATGAGGGCACCACCAAATGTCACCGACCTTTTGTGATTGTCAACCCCAGTGAACGGAGTGAAAATCATCGAGTACATGTTCGTCCCATATGTAGGATCAAAGGACACAGCATCCCCAAACATTTCGTAGTTCCTCCTACGAACACCGTCGACCCAAATAACCCTACATAAGCTACCATCAGCTGCTAGTTCGTAGTCAAAATAAAACCCTTCCCGGTTAGCCACCATTTCTTTAAAATTATCTATGAAAAGCTGTCCATCCCGTTCATGAAGATAACACTTAAGATCCCTACCAAAATTCTTGAAGTCATTTAAGCTAGCACCAATATTCTCAAATCCATTCACATGCTCCTTAACCATAGCGTATGTACGTGTCGGCCCAATTTTCAACTGCAAAAAAAGAATAATTTCATAAATGACGGTACGTCAACAAACAAAAAATTTTAGGTACGTCCACCACTGACTCTACAGAACTACAACATTTTATACTTGAAACTCCACCACTGAATCTATGAAACTTTAATTACTGACATAGTACTCTATGAAACTTTAATTACTGACATAGTACTCTATTACACACTTTCATTTAACTACAACTCCAGTACAGTCTACTTACAACTTCAGTAACTAACATTTGAAACTTCAATAACTACACTTACTTCACGACATCAACAGGAATCAAAGAACTTACTCGAGAGTTGTAAACTATCAACTGCTTGTGGTAGGCGGACAAGTTACGGGACAGCTTCTGGAACTCTCTTTCCACCTCAGAATAGAGTTCATGGTTATGACCTTCCCTGAATTCCGAAATAACTACCGCACCGCCCTTCGCAAGTAACTTGATACGTGCATTACAGCCCACCCGTGTCACCTTTGACCCACGTATCGTAGTAACAGGAGAACTCTCATCCTCCAATGCAGATTTCTTCGACTTCAACTTCGCGGACATCGCTACCACATCACCTACGTAACTTTTCTTCTCCTCACAGGACTCCGTATTCTTCGGTACGTACGGGAATCCCTCCCGATTGCAAACTATCAGCTGAGAATTTAGCGTACCGTCCCGAAACCTCTTCGTCGACCACCGACGCACATCAAAACCACAAGCAAGACCATACGACTCATAAAACTCAACCGCCTTCTCAACGTTCGCAAACTGCTGGCCTACAAACGGCGTCAAATCCTTCGAAACTACCCTACTGTACTCGACCGCACGCACCTCCTCCGTCACTGGGGACAATAATTACAGAAATAATTACAGAAATAAAAAACACACAAAACTTCATAAAAGATTAAAGCAACTACAAGTAAAAATAAACATACCAGGGGGCACTTCAACAATCTCCAAATTCTCCATTCCAATTTAATACTACGATCGGGATCGACAGCCGGCTTGACAACGAAATCGGTAAAAGTTTGGAAGCCTCTGCTTTCGATTCTGAAGCACCGACAAATAACAGAACCTAAGAGCCAAAGACAATTTAACTGAAATGGTGATGATGAAGTATGAAATTCCATCATCAATTGAATACCGCTCATATTTAAGGATGAGTTAATCATCACTGAAGATGACATTGGAATGCCGCACGGTATTGATATCCTCGTGAAATGGTTTCTCGTGAGAAACAATTATCTGTTAATTACACCCACCTAATTATCATATTCTTTTCTAATTCATTCTTAGAATCAATCTTAACCGTCCACCCAAGATGCATCCAATGGCCAGATTTTGGACTTAGGACCTTAATTTTAATCTAGGCCTTATTAGAACTCCCCTCTATATATATATATATATAACCTAGTTAGATGCACATGATCAAATCATTATTATCTCATTACTCCATTAGATCATTTTCATTAACATTCATCTTCATATTAGCTTAGATAGAAAGCCGTTAGTTATTCATTGTTTTTGTTTGGGCAAAAAAATTGCACCTTCGGCATACAACGTGGCATACTACGTGTGGACGGGCAAAAGGTCAAAAGTTAAAAGTCAACGATAAGAAGGTCAAAGGTCAAGGACTAAAGTCAAAGTCGAAGACTAAAAGACGGAAATCAAAATAATCAAAAGTCGGTAAATCAAACAAAGATCCGGAATAATATACGGCGATGGACGGGTCAAAACATGTAGAAAGTGAAGTAATGGGCCGCACAGCCAAGCAAGCCAAGCAAATGTAGCAAAGCACCAGCAGCTTCAGCCCAAACAAGTAAGAGGAAGAAGAAGTCAAAAGGAAATCCCTACAATCAAGGAAACCCTCCTGCAGACCAAGAGAGAAATCAGGAAGAGTGTAACGGCTGAGGGAGCATTAAAGACAACGGCTCTGAAGGAGAGAAAAATGGTAACGGCTCCAGAGGGCAAGCAGCTATAAAAGGCAAAGGACGGAGGAAGAAAGGTGACATTCAAAGCATTAACAACACACCCGAATCCCAAGAAAAACATTAGAGCAAACACCAATAGTCGATTATAGTCAAAACTTCATACTTGTATCCCTCTTATTTTTTCGTTTTTTTCGTTCATAGTAGAATCTCGGTGGGATTCCGACTCCCCCCGCGGTTTTTCCCACATCGGGTTTCCGCGTCACCAAAACCTTGTGTGTCATTTCCTTCCTTTCGTTGTTCTCCGTCTACTAGATTCGATATCGCTTAGACAACCCGTAGTTATAGGACGATCGCTTTAACCCGCAACCAAAATCGTAGAACCGGTAAATTTTTACCAAAACACTTTTTATCAATCTTCATCTTCCTCTAGATTTATATTCAAGCTTTGTAAGGAATTCTAGTTTTTATATTTGAAGTTCTTTGAAGATTATCAAGTGATTAGTGACAAATCCATTGTCCTCTTCATCAAAGCTTCCTTATTTTTATGCAATCTTCATCTTCATTATTGTCATTTTCCTTCATTGTTGGCATATTTCTCTTCCTTTCCCTCATCTCTAGATTAGATTTAATATTGTTCTTTCATTATTGCACCGTTTTCATCGATTTTACTTGTGTTGTTTTTAGATCGCTTTGTAGTTTCTTCTGTTGATCTTAATTTCCTTTGTTGTCTTAGTTTTATTTTCTCCTGTTTTAATCATTATGCATGCTTTTTTTCATTTTCTCCATTGTTAATGTTTTATTAGTTTCCTTCATGAATTGTGAGTACTTTACTTGTTAGGGGGTTAAGGGAGGAGGATCTTGGGTGATTTGAATTAAGGAACTGTGAATTGGTTGCATGTTTGTTGATTTATCATGCTTGAGGTTGTTGTGTCATTGGTTACTTAGTCCGGCCAACTAGATCGACCTTGACTCATTTCTATCATTTGGAGAAACCCAAGGTAAGAGATCCCTCATTTTGAGACTTATCATTGGTCAAATCCGAGGTAGAAATTACCTTGACTTGAGACTTACCCTTTTTCGCCGTGAAAGCGGGATTTAGATGAGTTGGGTGAAGAAACCGAAAGGTGGAATTCTCCCTTTATCGAAATTGTGATCGACCCATAATTCCGAGACTCATAGACCCCAATTTACGATTCCCGACTTCCCTGTAACACCTTTTATTTATTGATTACCCCTTTGTTATTCATCGCATTTTAGTCTAGACTCGACTCTAAAACCCCCTATTAGATCCCATACACATATCTTTCACTCGATTACACACCGCTTTCCCTGTGGACCGACCTCGACTTACCACGACTACATGTAATTTTTTAGTGTTAATTGCGAGTTTGATAAATATTGTTTGATCCCCTGTTTATCGTTAATGACCGATCCTGATTTGGGCGAGATCAAAATGGCGTCGTTGTCGAGGAACGACGATAGTTAATTGAGTTTTAGTTTATTGTGTTCGGTTAATTGCTTTAATTTCCTTTTTCCCTTTTCCCTAGTACCGATAGGTGCTAGGAGACTTACCGTTTATAGAGTTTATGCCCAGGAGTTCTTCATCGCCCTTGTGGTTCGATCCGGAGCCGGAGAGGACATTCAGAACTTTACGATTTCGAGGTAATAACTCAACCACTATCATCCTGCATCCTTCCCTATCACCACCCAATCAAAATCCCATTCTACGACATACACCTATTACACCAAATAACCCTTCCACATCTACTTCACAAAATTCACTGGGCCACCAACCCAACCATCACCAAGAACTCCACAACAAAATCAAAATCAAACCCCTCCAAATTTACCACTACCACCACCTCAAACCTATGGCGACCTTAAGATCTCATTCCCAACTTACACATGAAGAGACCCCTTCACCGGTCGACTTCGGGAAAATTCCTGAGAATTATGAATTAAAACCTTCTTTAACAAACGCGGTTCAACAAGACACTTTTCATGGGTTTTCCCAAGAAGATGCCCAAGAGCATATTGCATCATTCAAAGAGAAATAATTTGGGGCCCGTCTAATTGGGCTAATATCATGCCAATTTCACCGATTATTATTCCTTAAGACATTGCGAGATGGAGCTCGGAGATGGCTTCATGGCCATCCGGATAACACATTTACATCATGGGCTAAATTGTCCAATGCCTTCTTAGAGAAATATTATCCACCATCAAAGACTAATCAACATCGCATGGAGATACAAACTTTTAAGCAAGATGAGTTTGAAAGCCTAAACGAGGCTTCAGAGAGATTTAGAGATTTACTTTGCAAATGCCCTCACCATGGAATACCCGATTGGCTAACAACCCAAACATTTTATAACACTCTTTATGTAACACCCGTCATTTTTCTTGGCGTTTTATTCTTTCCGTTATGACTTCGTCATAACTCTGTCAAATTTTGGCCTTATGTTTCTCCATTTTTCCAAGCTTTATTTTTATTTTTGAGTTTAATGATATTTATTTATATTTTAAAAAGACTTTTAATTCTTTTAAATCCATTTATTTGATTTTACTCGTAAACTATTTATTTTCCGCGAGGAATTCTATTTCTCTACGAATTAACGTTTTTAAGCTCGGATTTAAGTTATTCCTCCTCCTAAAAATGTTTAAATACATTTATATAATATTTTAAACTAAGAAATATTTCCACTTACTAAAAACAAGCCATTTATGATTTTTATTACGAAGTTCGTAAATAATTATTTTCCAACGCGCGGTTTACTCGAATTGCTTTGAAATACCTTTAACGATTTTACGATTCTTCTTTTCATCAACTTAAAAATTATTTGGGACCTTTTCCCCATGTTTTGGACCGACCCATCTCCTTGTCGCACGTTTACTACGTTTTCATCTTTACGTTTCATTTTATTACGTTAAAATGTAATTACGTAATTCTTTTGTTTTCAATTATTTGATACATTATGATCAACCTTTCATTCTCCCACCTATAACTATTTTGGCTGGTCATTTGGTATATTTCTACATAGTTTTCATCAAAATTTATCATCATTTATGCTTAGAAACCATCCATTTCTTTCTTACATTCATTTCTCTCATAAACAAAAAAACTACTATTTCAATTCCCTCAAAAAATGTGACATCCTCCAGCAGTCCTACGCTGTTTCTTGCTCCAATTCGAGTCATAATCGTCTCATTTTTATCGTCAAATTAATCGTCATTGCGATCCTTTCGTTAAGGTAATAATCGATGTTGTTTTCGATCGTTATTCTCCTTGATTTTCTTAGGTTTTCTCATGGAATTTTTCTGCCATGATTTCCGTGTATTAAGGATTTGTGGACGATCCCGAGGCCGACGAGTATATTATCGATTCCGATTTGGACTTGAGGTAACGTCGATGTTACTCGGTATTACTTGATTTTATTTGAGTAATTGCGTGTATATAATTATAATTTTATTTTTGACAATATATGTATGTCATTTAATCTGGAAAATTTTTAAAAGTTGGAAATTTGCATGTTTCGGTAATTTTTATCGCTTTTACGAGATTAACGATTAAATCGTCATATTAATTTGTAAAATCATAATATTCGGCCTAAACTTGTAATATATGATTTTATTCTGTAAAAATGAGATTTTTGATGATTTTTAATAATTTGGTATTTTTCTGATATTTTTGATGTCATTATTAAATTATTACTATTATTGGACAAAAACGATTAAAAACTGATTTTTAGTTCTAGTACTTAAACATTTTATTTTAATCTGATTTTTGACGTGTTGAAACTTTTTGTAAAATAGAATTTTCTGATTTTTTTTTTAATTTTTTGGAATTGTTAAGTGGATGAATTAACTAATCACTCTAAATCATCGTTTATCGTTAAAACCGCGTTTGTTGTTTAAACTCTCAATTTCTGGTCTTTGGATTAAATCTGAAAAAAAAAAATTTGATGATTTCATAATAAATGTAATTTTATGATTTTTAGTGATTTAATAAAATGTTAGGACGATAAGTTTTATTAATGGAATCGTTAATTGTGAGAACGGGTTTTAAATGACGGTTTTATTGGAATTTGGTAAATCTGGAACTTTGGAAAATCTGGAAAATTACTATATTCTGGAAAATGATGATTTTTAGGTTTAATAATAATTTTTGGATATTAATACTTAAATCGTTTTGTAATTACTATTTTTATTAATCGTTATTGTCAAGATTAGACGATTAACGAGAAAACGCTTTAAAACCCGAGTTTTAGGATTCTGGAAAATTTTCTTTTCTGGACAGAATATCCATAAATATATTTTAGCTATTTTACGTAATTTTTGTACTATTTATTAAAGTCTTTAATTAATAAGTATTGATTTTGGACAAATTACGATTTATTGTTAAAATGCTTCGTCTTACCTAAAAGATTTATTTTTCCAGCTATTTTGAAAATATTTAAATCTAAAACTTTAAGAGTTAAATCATCCCTTAACATACTCTAAATATATTTTTTGGTTTAATTAAATAAAGACGTTCAAATATTTAATTTGATATTTGCCGTAAAATCCAATTTATAATTTTATTGTCGAAACTAATAATAATTAGGGAATTTTAGCTTTATAACTTTTGAAAACACCTTGATTAGTAGTATTAAAATGCTTAAGACACTTGTACCATATTTTAATAATTTCATAACCCTAATTGTTCTCGTTTTAGAAATTAATATCGTTAAGGCCGAAAGTATTAGTTTTATAAATCTATATCGTTTACTTAAATGTTGAATTAGTATAAACTAATATTTTCGCTATTTTTATATGATTCTATTTTTGTAAAGTTTCTGAAAATAGAAAGTTTTCTCTTTTAGAATATAATGGTTACTCCTTTTCTCTCCATATTATTTATAATGCTTATATCTTTTGAATATCGATAATGACTTTGTTTTGGAGTTATGGAATAAGGAAAACTGTGAGGTTAGAGTAATATATTATAGGGTTTACGGTTTTGCCATCAACTATAAGGCTAGTGTATAAGGAATCGGTACATTGGTTGTTGAACCGGGTGACAGGTATCCCGGGAGTTTTGTACATTTTGACCTTAAGCTTAGGCCTCGCAGTAAGTCGCCGTCATAAGTTGAACTGGGTGACAGGTAATCCCAGGAGGGGTGTGCATTATCTTAAACTAGGGCCACGCATTTATAAGTCGCCGCTCTATTACGGTTGAGTAGCCCAGTTAGAGACCGAAGTTTGATTTGTTTGAACTAAGTTCTCGAAGCTAGTTTTTAGTATTCTCCTAGTGAAAGTCTAGCATTCATCACTACTCTTATCCATAACGCCATTTTGAATATTTTTATTATTATCGATATAATTTTGATTTGCAGGTTGGCAAATGTTTTACGTTTTCTCCGGAAAACTCATTTTTATTATATTGTTTCGATACGTGAAGTTTTTCACTGAAAACTTATTTTCATTATAATGTTTTACTGTTTTCCATTTTTACTAATTTTCCTATAATAGTAATTACAGTTTTAAATGTTATGCGGCTGGGAGAACGTTGACGTTGCTCCCCACTGATTGTGGCTGTTATGTTTTAACATGGCATGTGTATGTGTTTCCCTTCGGGTGGGCTAGCGAGCAGTTATGGATCCTGCTTGTTTTAATAAGATCACTGTATTATGGATTGTTAAAAACCCTTTTTATGGATTTTATTTTATTTATTTTATTTTGTAGCCTTTTTTATTTTATAGCTTATGTATTGACTTACCATTTTTATTTAATCAAGACATAGCTACAGTGTGTTATAATCCCACTGCTACAGTGTTTCCGCCACTGTATTGCGTTATAATTCCTAGGGGATTACACTTTCATCAAGAACCAAGGAAAACCTCAACTCGGCCACCGAAGGAGATTTCTCTTCCCTTACCGATGAGGCATCTAAAAGTCTTATTGAAAAGATGGCAAGGAGTGATTCTAGAGTGGGTCAATCGAGGGATTCTAGGAAGAAAGTTGAAGTCAACTCTTCTAAGAGTTCTAATGAATTGAAACTTGAAGCTAGAATTGAAGAATTGACAAAGAAAATGGATACCATGAATTCCAAACCAACTCCTAGAGGTATGTACCAAATTCAAGGGAGTGTTCCAACGCAACAAGGTAACCATCACCATCTAAACAAGAAATAACATGAGAAGTTTAATTTGAACATTGTGGCAATTATGGCGATGATTCTAGCTCTTGTATTCCAAATGAAAAAACTAATTTTGAAGAGCCAAATGAAGTGCAAGCTATTCAAGTATATGGGCAAAGACCTCAATTTGATCTCTATTCTAATACTTACAACGCCGACACAAGGTTTCATCCAAACTTTTCTTATGGAAACCAAAATGTTCAAAACCCGATGCCACGTGTCCAAGGGAGTCAACCGAGGTCTTTCAATCAAACTCAACAAAGGCCCCTTTCATCAAGGTCCTCCAAAGATGCCCCCATAATTGCCTCCTCGCCAAAGGAGTAACTTTAATCAACTAGGAGGTAACTTCCATGTTCCCAACAACTATAACAATTACCATAATCAACAAAATCAACAAGGGAACAACTTCAATCATGGATACAACCAAGGGTTCCAAGGTAATTTTCAAGGTAATCAAGGCTACCACCAACAATTATACAATAAACCCTCTCAATCTTATGGCCAATCAAGTAATTTTCAATATGGTCAAGGAGGAGGTCCATGCGATAATACAAATGATTTACAAAGAGCAATTGGGCACTTATGGAGTGAGAATCTAGACACTAAATCAAGGCTAAAGGTTTGAGAATCCCAAGAAGCAACAAAAGCTTTAGCTGCCCCGATTCATCCACCCCATAGTTTGCCCGGTCAACCCCGAAACCCAAGAGACCCTCCACACAAAGCAAATGCCGTGATATTGAGAGGTGGCAAAGAACTTGAGGACCCATATAAGAACTTGAACATCCAAAGCACCACCACCAAAGTCAACCAACAAAGTCCACCGCAAGCCACGTCTCCCACTTCCTCCAAACAAAACCGGGGATTACAAGCGGAGTTTGATATTCTTGAAAATGCGGAGGTTGAACAAGGAGAATTGAGGGAACTTAGAAGGAAGAAAGAGGAGAAAATGGAAGAGGAAGAAGCAAAAAGAAAAGAGGCGGAGCGTTAAGCCGATGAAGAAGTGGAATCTAATGTTCCACCGCCTCCCGCTTTTGAGCCACCATTGCCTTTTTTTGAACGTGCTAAGCCACATAAAGAGAATGCTCAATGATAAGTGTAGTTTGTAGTGCCTATTTGTTGTGTTTGGTCCCGGTTTCTCTTGTGGAATCGCTCTTTGGAGCGGTTTTTAGGCTACTTACGCTTCTTCTAGTTTGTTTTAGGCTCCTAGGACTAATATTGGAGAAATGGAACGATTCCGACTCGTTTCTGACACATTTGGAGCCATCGAAGAGAAGCGACGATCGCTTGGTGGCTTAGACTCGATCCCGAGACCTTGGGACCCATTCCTGAGCCCCTTAGACTCGATCCCGAGCACCGAGAATCGATGAGAAGCCTATCAAGAGCAAATAGGGACCTTTATGATCATATTGGAGGCCTACAAGACCCTTCCCGGGCGGGAAGGGTAGCCTTCCCGGTCGGGAAGGAGTGCAAACTTAGAGCATCTTCTGATGGGTCATCCCGACCGGGAAGGATGTGTCATCCCGACCGGGAAGGGGGTGTTGTAGCCCACGTGACGTCTTTCATTCTCCTTCACTCTTGTAACCTTATAAATACCCTTCCTTTGTATTGTTTAAGGACCTGAGACTACTCTACATCATTCTAAACCCTAGATAGACTCTCTTCAACCTTAATTTAATCTTTCATTAATCTTTTGTTAATCTTAACTTAATCTTAGTAATTAGTCTTGTATTAAGAGAATTCTTCAAGATTCATCCAAGATTAACAACCTTGGGAGATTGATTTGGGTCTTATCTTTTCATCTTCTTGTTAGTAGGTATAATCTTCTTATTCTCTTTACACTTAATCCTTGTTTAATCTTTCAAGTTTTAATCTTTACATATTGTTCATTGTTCTTGTTAGTTCATAATGAATGTTTGGATTATTATGTTGATATCTCTTGCTAGTGTTAGTATTAGTTTGATAATGTGTGAGTAGACTTATTGTGGGGTTAGTAGGGGGATTAAGTGTTGATTATGGATGATTAGAGTTTGATTGTGGGTAAAGGTGAACTCTTTGTTGCTAGTCACATATTGAGCACACTATGTGTTTGTTGAATTGCTTGTTTGAGTAGTAGTGGCCATGCTTCTCGTGCTTGTCTTCTTCTTCTCATTGTGTGATTGATTTGTGGTTGAATCCTTGTGTATTGGGTAATATCTTGCATGAGTATTCGGGTTTAGTCTTTGACACGAGAGTGCAGACTTTGGCTTTGACGCGAGAGCGCGGACCGACCTTAGTAACTAGGTGACACCTACACCCTCGATCTCCCAATGATCCTACTACACTTATGAACCCAAACTAACCCTACCTTTTCCCAATTTGAATTCTCCATCTTGTTAGCTTTTATTTATCTTGTTAGTCGATTGTTTTAGCTTTAGTGTTCCATTTAGTCCTTGTTGCATCTAGTTCATTGTCAATCTTGTTTCTCCTCTTCCAATCATCTTAGTTAATCAATTCTTGTCATTCCTCCATTTCTTTGTGTTGTTTTGGTAATTTAGTCTTGTTTGTGAGTGACCCTAGTCTAGGCACCTTCTACCATCCCCGTGGACTCGACCCGACTTACCCTACCTACCCGTTAAGATTAATTGGTTTTACTTGTTGGTGGGGACCCACGGCAATTCCCTACCATCAATTTGGCGCCGTTGCCGGGGACGGTGCATGTTTAGACTTAGTTTGCTTATTAGCTTGACTTAGTTACCCTTCTTGTGTTTTTCTCCCATCCATTGTGCATATTTTGTAATATTTTTCTTAGTTTCTTTACCTTTCTTCTCGCTTTGTCTTGGGTTGTCTTCGTTTATTGTCTTTGCCTGGTGCCCATAAAGCACTAGGTGTTCTCACGTTTGTTCCTAGTGTGTAGTGCATGCCTAAGAGGAGAGACGACTTCTTTCTCTTCAATCCAGAGCCGGAGAGACTCTTTAGAACCTTTCGCCAACGGACGATTGACCGGGTTAGAAATTCTCAACCGGGTACTAGCAATACCATTGAAGAACAAGCCCAAGGATCCAACTTTATCGAGCAACCTCAAAGCAATACCGAAGGGACCTTCATCAATCCCTTTGGTACTTCTTCTAACCACTCTTCTCAACCTAGTTCTCCATCAACATCTACATCAACACCATCTAAACCATCATCTCCCTTACATCCAACAATGCCGGAGTTCTCATCCCATTCTATCTTTACCAAGGATGTCTTGCCCGGGCCAAGCACTTTACCGGCCGCTTATACCGGAAATTTTGTATCAAAGACACAATTCATCCAACTTGTAGAAAGAAATCAATTTAGTGGTCTGCCCACCGAAGACCCGCATCAACACATGGAGACCTTCTCCGATTATTGTGACGCTATATCTCAACCCGGGGTTACTCAAGACCAAATTTGTTGGGTACTTTTCCTGTTCTCTCTCATTGGAAAAGCGAAGCAATGGATCAAGAGTCTCGATAGGGCAACCATGGGGATTGATACATGGAAGAAACTTGCATTGGCGTTCTACCAAAAGTTTTACCCTCCGGAAAAGACGAATTTGTTAAGGGCCTCCATCACCGGTTTCCAACAACGGGATGAAGAGAGCCTTTATGAAGCATGGGAACGGTTCAAGGCTTTGGTTAGATCGTGCCCCCACACTACAAGAAACAAGTGTCATTCCTACGGTCCCAATCCGTAGGAACCATGGTGATTTCCGTCGGAATAAACACTTTCCTACGAAAAATTCGTAGGAACCAATCCGTCGGTATATTTCGTCGGAAACAAATTGCTTCCTACAGTATATTTCGTAGGAATTAACTTTCCTACGGAAAGTTCCGTCGGAATTGTTCGTCACACCAATTTGTTGACCAAACTAATGTTCCTACAGAAGGGTCTAAATTTCCTACGAAGATTCCGTAGGGCAATACTTTTTTCGTCAAAATTAAAATTTGATTATTAATTTTTAAGAACTGCAGATTTCCGTTGGGAATTTTACAACTTCCGTAAGATTTTTTTTGCTAATTCTAAACATACTTTTACCATGTTCTAGCATCCCTAATATACCAAATCGGGAGACCACAATTCCACACAAAAACATGTGACAGAAAACCCAATTCCAATTTTTCCTAATAGATAATAATTCCAAATATTATATTACAATAGAAATTGTATCTCATTCCAAAATGTTTTAGCCATCGAAATGTTTATAAGAGTGCAGTCGGTCTTGCATCTTCACGATGGTTTCATTCATTTTTTGATTATCCGCTAACACATTAGCCTTCTCCTCTTGGATTCTGTCATAGAATTCAGTCACCCAAAATAGTAGGAGTAATTGTCTGAAGAAGGTCGGCGGAACACTCCTAGACCAAACTTGAAAGATGATATGACCAACGTATCATGAAAACCAAAACTCCATTGAATTCCTGACAAAAGTATAGCCTTTGATTGCAATAATGTAAGAATATGCATTAGTTTAGGATAGAAATGAGTGTCACAACCATAATATCCGATAAAAGAAGGATGCACAAAATAATAAGGGGATGACAAGGATGAGAACTTAGGGGTCATAATAAGCAAGTAATTACCTAACATCCAGATTGTTTTTTAACATATGCAATAGTAAAAGAGTTTTCAAGGAGGATGAAATCCTAGGTTATGCTACAATTTAGCTGTGTATATGATCAGACCTAAGATAAATAGCTCAAAGAGATGTATACTATATATAATGACAATATGAGTGAAAATACGACATTAAATTACTTAAGAGATCACCTTAGTATTAAGCTTAGTCTTATATCAAGATGTTTATAATGTTTTGAGCACAAAATAAGCACATGGTTAAGCACGTTATAACAATGTAATACTAAGATTGTCCGAATATTACCTTATAGTCACCTGGATGTGAGAGCCAAAATCTTGTCATTGCTCCGCGTATGATTCAAACTAAAATCAACAACCTTAACTACAACTATCAAGCTAAACAATAACACTTAGATCATGTCTAAAAATAAAAGAGAACTATATAATTACACTATATAAAATGACTTACACGAAACTCAAAATCAAAACAACTACTTAATAACTCAAATCATCGCCAAAAATAAGCCATTCCGCACTATGTGAAGCATGAATCTGTCAAAGAAGACTGTAAAGACTACTAACCTCGTCGCCTAAAACACAGGCCTTTCTAATTCCTCGATCAATGCTTGGTGTTGCAGCTGCATCAAGTTTCCTTGCAATAATGCCAAGTACAACCTTAGAAATGTAGAAAAATAAGAGATGTATAACTACTTGATGAACATATAGATACGTTATTTTCAAATGAACCATATTGAAAATTGAGTCGAAAATCGACAAATTGTTATAACCCAATGTCGAAGGTTTCTACTCCTCAAGTCTCTACACTTCGTCACATCTCGATAAATAAGCTTATTCTCAATGTAATAAGTTAGTACATTTGACCCCTTCACGCTGTGCTAAACAAGTCTTTGAGACACCACCTTAAATCAGTAATCGGTTTCTTACTAACAAGGGATAATAACTTATGTATTCAAGAATTTTACCTTCTATACAGATCCAAATCCTCCCTGGCCAATCTTATTATGCTTGCCAAAATCATCTGGTGCACTATATATGTAATTCCTTGACTAGATACAAATATCAACAAAACTTGGTTTATTTGGAGGAGGGCTTTTGTGATGGGTTCCAATGAAGAGGTGATGATTTTGGCTGTGCTTCAGTGTCGGACAGTGTTGTGTATTAAACTGATGATGAAAAAAAGAATCAGATGCTATGACTACCAAAAAAACAATTTGAAAAGGTACTAAAGAATAATCTAAATTAAAGTAGTTCACCATATAATGTAAGGATTGAAAACCGTCTAAACAAATCACAACCCTGGCAGATTAATGCTAAATTTCAACTCTAGTATACAAAATTAACTACAATGGACAAAATACAAAGTTATTATTGAAGTAGAAAAGGCCATGAAGCATTTGGAAGAAGGGCTAGCCTGAAATCAATCGAAACAATGCACGACATAGAACAATCAATCGAGCCCGAATACCAAAACTACAACAACAATCAATCAATTAATTAGTAGATCGATTACTGGAGAGGAACAAGATGGAAGCGCTGGCCCGTCATCGACGAAGTTAGAGGCGGAGGAAGAAGCGACGGAGTTACGACGAAGGATTCAGGGGTAAGAGATTCAGGTGAAGATGGGAGCGCAGCTCGCGGTGATCAGTGGTCTGTTCAGAGATCGGTGTAGTGAGGGGATGATTACCTAGGGTTTAAAAAAATGACGGTGAGGGACTAAGGATGATTCATTGATGAGTTTAAAAGTTTTTGAGGATTAGTTTACTAAATTGGTCAGGTGTATATATGTATTAATGCGATTTTCTACGTGTTAAATGTTTTTTAACTTTTCTATATGCTATCTCTAACCTTAACAATGTTTTCCGTATTGACTCACTCTTTCCCGGTTAACCCGAACTCGGTCCGATATAACTTCAACATTTAGTAACCTGAAATGGATATGACCCGTTACTCGATATAATTGGATAATCAGTGACCTGAACCCTAATCTACTCGATTTGAACTGAAACTGATAATACTCATGACCAGAAAACTACTTCGTATTAAACTGTTTAAATTGATCCAAATGAAAATAATTTAATGTTTATCTTGATACATTATACTTAATAACAAAGTAATTAAACCAAATAACTATAAAAAAAAAACTAAACTTATTAGGAAAATATTGAGTAAGATGACATAGTAACTAGACGGGATAATGAACCTAACCAAACCCGACTTGACCCACAAGATCAATTCACCCAACTTGACTCGACACAATAGTGACACGAACTGAACCCGACTCGACCTGAAAGGAATACTCACCCAAACCCGACTCCATTAATTTTTGAGGCAAAATCATGCGACATATTGGGAAAATTCCACCCACGGATATACCTGAAGATCGACAGAACAATTTTATGGGAGGGTTTCGTTTCGGGTTTTCAGATCACTCATTTCGGGTTGGACAAAATACGGGACGAGTATATTTCTTGTAAAATACGGCACTAAGTGTAGAAATAGAGTAAAAGTAGGTGAGGATGAAAAGTTTTTTAGTTTATGTATTAACATTAGTTAAACAATTCACAAACATATTTTTTTACCTACAATTTTTCTATGGAACATAGTGTAGCCCAAAGAATTTCCCACCACAAATCCGTAGGAATTCCGTAGGTGTGCTTTAAAGGAGCGACGGATTGAGATTCCGTAGGAAATATCTGTAGGAACTATTACTTTCCGACGCCTTTCAAGATCCGTAGGAACTTTTCCGTCGGAATTACCACTAATTTTTGTAGTGCCCACCATGGACTTTCACAATGGTTCTTAGTCCAACAATTTTGGAACGGTCTATATGAGGACTTAAGAGCCATACTCAATATGGGCTCCAATGGAAGGTTCACCGAGGTAGATGATGACAAAACTTGGTCAAGGATCGAAGAAATGGCGGTCCATAACTCTCAATACTCCAGGCCAAGAAAGGAAAGTAGAGGGGGAAGGCATGAGATTGAAGCCATTACACAATTAAGTGCCGACCTTGGAGCACAATTAAAGACACACATGGATACTATTGACAAGAAGCTCCAACACCACTTTAATAAAGGTCAAAGCACTAGTTCCTCTAATCAACAATCGATCCATCAAATTAATGCTTTGGGAACGGTTACACCATCATCTCATTATGGAATATGTGAGATTTGTGGAATATATGGACATGAGCCTTTACATTGTCGAAGTAGCATTGAGCAAGTAAATGCTTTTCAAGCATACAAGCAAGGTGCCACATACTCTAACTTCAAGGCTCAAAATGTGCCAAATTCTAACATGTTCCAAGCTTCCCAACAACAAGCTCAACAACAATACCGTGTACCTTATGTTCCTCCTCCCTTAAGGGACAACAACCAAGGCTACCAAGGTTATCAAGGCAATCAAAGGCCTTTCAACAACTTCCAACAAAATAACCAAGGTGCCTTCACCAACAATCAAGGGTTCCATCAAGGGAACTTCAATCATCAAGGTGGTTTCCAAGGAAACCAACACTCTCAAGGCCTAAATCAAGGCAATTCTCAAGGGTTCCAAGGGAACTTTCAACAACAAGGGTCCCAAAATACTCAACAAGAAAGCAAGCAAAGAAGCCGGTCTCCAATTCATGATTATGGCATTCCCCTAGCCATTACCAATACCCTACACAATCAACAATCCCCACCTCGAGATCCGGAGATGCAAAAGACAATCTTGGAGATACAAAGAAGCCAATTGGAGATGCAAAAATCTCAACATGAATTCTTTACTCACCTTCAAATGGAAAACAAGGCAAGAGATACGCATGTAAAAATTCTTGAAACCCAACTAGCTCAAGTAGCTTCGGGTAGTTCTTCAAGACAAAAGGGTCAACTACCTCCTCAAGGTGTACCGACAAAGTTTGAACATGTGAATGCCATCACCTTGAGGAGCGGTGCATCCTATGATTCTCCCTTGTTTCCTAGTGAGCAACAAGCCATGAAAGAAGTTGTATCTCCATCTCAAGACAATGAAGGTCGGGGAAATCTCATGGAGGAGCAAGTCTTGTGGGAGGTTGAAAAACCTATTGAAGACAAAGTTCCCCCACCCCAAAAAGAAGACAAGGGAAAGAAGAAAATGTCAATTGAAAAGTCCAAACCTAATGAGCAAGACATGATACATATCAAGTTGCCTTTCCCAACAAGGAAAATGAAGACAAAGGTGGATGTTCAATATGACAAGTTCCTTGATATTGTGAAGAAGTTGGATGTGAGCATCCCTTTCACCGAGTTAATTACCCAAGTCCCGGCCTATGGAAAGTTTATGAGAGAAATCTTGGCTAGGAAGAGATCCGTGGACAAGGAAGAGACCATAGCGTTCACAAGAGAGGTGAGCGAGCTCATTCAAGGCTCTACACTTCCTAAATTGAAGGATCCGGGTAGTTTCTCAATATCGTGCACCATAGGGAGCTTGAAGATTGATAGGGTATTATGTGATTTGGGGGCGAGTGTGAGCATTCTCCCTTATTCTATTTGTGAGAGACTTGGGATGAAAGAGCTCAAATGTACCTCGGTCACACTCCAAATGGCCGATCGTACGCTAAATCGACCATTAGGAATGTTAGAGGATGTGCCATTAAGAATAGGGAAATTCTTCATCCCGGTTGACTTTCCCGTGCTTGATATGCCAGAGGATGCTATCACTCCTATTATCCTAGGGCGCCCGTTTCCACATACCGCCGGTGCAATGATCGATGTCAAGAAGGGTAGGATTACTTTTGAATTAGGCGATGAGAAGCTAGTGTTTGACCTCCAAGGCAACACCTCGCCTACATATGATGAGTCATGCAATATGATCCATGCCTTCAATGACAAAGATCTAGGGAATGAGTCGGGTGAAAGCTTGAAAGATGACAATTTGTGTGGAATGGAAGATGATGATTCCGAGCCTGGGGCGGATGAATGCCCATGTGATGTGATTGAAGACAAGTTACTTGGAAAGATGAAGGTTGAGCCTCCATTGGGGTCACATGAAGATAGATGGACGTTTGGGTATATACCGAAGGATCGAAAGTACAAGTTCAAGCCGTTGAACTTAGTAGATCGGGATGCCCCGGGAACGTCAAGGCAAGGTTGTGAAGACCCTTGGAGTGGAGGTTGGTATTCCACAAGCTTGATCGAAGATTTCTCGAGTGCCTTCGATTTGTTACTTCGTGCCCTGGAAGGCGATGGAGTGATCTATGATGTTGTTGCAAAATGAATGAAGAACCCACCACCCTTGGTTTGACGGAGTTCCAAAAGAACCGTCTTATTGTATATATCTCTTTCTTATTCTTTTGTGTTTTGTGGAATTCTTGTAATTTGGTAATTTGATGAGCGATGTGAGGGAGGGAATTTGATGATGGTTATTGAGTTTATTTGATAGGTTGTTTGTAACACCCGCTATTTTTCCTTGCGTTTTATTCTTTCCGTTATGACTTCGTCATAACTCTGTCAAATTTTGGCCTTATGTTTCTTCATTTTTCCAAGCTTTATTTTCAATTTTGAGTTTAATGATATTTATTTATATTTTAAAAAGATTTTTAATTCTTTTAAATCTATTTATTTGATTTTCTTCGTAAACTAATTTGTTTTCCGCGAGAAATTCTATTTCTCTTCGAATTGACATTTTAAAGCTCGGATTTAAGTTATTCTTCTTCCTAAAAATGTTTAAATACATTTGTATAATATTTTCAACAAAGAAATATTTTTGTTTACTAAAGAGTAGTCATTTATGATTTTAATACGAAGTTCGTAAATAATTATTTTCCAACGCACGATTTACTCGAATTGCTTTGAAATACCTTTTGACGATTTTACGATTCTTCTTTTCATCAACTTACAAATTATTTGGGACCTTTTCCCCATGTTTTGGACCGACTCACCCCCCCTTGTGACTCACCCATTACATTTTTTTTATAACCTTTCATTTTATAAAAACGATTTAAGAAATTAGATAATTCTTCACTACCATTTATTGGGATGACTCATGCACAACTCTTCATGCTCCATTCTCTTCATTTTGGCTGCATATTTTAGTCTAGTTTCACCTTGTTTTCATCAAATATTAATATCATTTAAACATATGAAACCATCCATTTTTTTCCTTATATTCATTTCTACACTTAAACAAAAAAAAATCCCTTTCTTCTGATCTCCTTCTTTTGGCCGTGTCATCAGCAGCCCCTCAAGGCTTATTCTTGCTTCAATTCAAGCCATAATCGTCTCGTTTTTATCGTCAAATTAATCGTTATTCCGATCCTTTCGTTAAGGTAATAATCGATGTTGTTTTCGATCATTATTTACCTTGATTTTATGAGTTTTTCTCATGGTATTTTTCTGCCATGATTTTCGTGTTTTAAGGATTTGTGGACGATCCTGAGGCCGACGAGTATATTATCCATTCCGATTTGGACTTGAGCTAACGTCGATGTTACTCGGTATTTCATGATTTTAATTGTGTATTTGCATGTATATATTTTTATGTTTTATTTTAGCAATATGTGTATGTCATATAATATGGAAAATTTTTAAAAGTTGGAAATTTGCATGTTTCGGTAATTTTTATCGCTTTTACGAGATTAACTATTAAATCGTCATATAAATTTTTAAAATCGTAATATTCGGCCTAAACTTGTAATATATGATTTTATTCTGTAGAAATGAGATTTTTGATGATTTTTAATAATTTGGTATTTTTCTGATATTTTTGATATCGATTATTGAATTATTACCGTTTACGGACAAAAACGATTAAAAGTCGATTTTTAATTCTAGTACCAAAACATTTTATTTTAATCTGATTTTTGACGTGGTGAAACTTTATGATGAAATAGAATTTTGTGAATTTATTTAAAAAATTTCGGAATTGTTAAGTGGATGAATTAATTAATAGCTTTAAATGATCGTTTATCATTAAAACCGTGTTTGTCGTTTAAATTCTCGATTTCTTGTCTTTTGTGTAAATCTGGAAAAAAAATATGATTCTGATGATTTCATAATAAAATGTAATTTTATAATTTTTAGTGCTTTAATAAAATGTTGGGAACGATAAGTTTTATTAATGGAATCGTTAATTGTGAAAACGGGTTTAAAAGACGGTTTTAGCGGGATTTATTAAATCTGGAATTTTTGGAAATCTGGAAAATTGATAGTTTCTGGAAAATCATGATTTTTAGGTTTAATAACAATTTTTGGATATTAATACTTAAATCGTTTTGTAATTACTATTTTTATTAATCGTTATTGTCGAGATTGAACGATTAACGAGAAAACGCTTTAAAAACCGAGTTTTAGGATTCTGGAAAATTTTCTTTTCTGGACAGAATGTCCATAAATATATTTGAACCATTTTACATAATTTTTGTACTATTTATTAAAGTCTTTAATTAATAAGTATTGATTTTCGGACAAATTGTGATTTATCGTTAAAATGTTTCGTCTTACCTAAAGGATTTATTTTTCCAGCTATTTTGAAAATATTTAAATCTATAACTTTAAGAGTTAAATCATCCCTTAACATACTCTAAATATATTTTTTGCTTTAATTAAATAAAGACGTTCAAATATTTAATTTGATATTTGCCGTAAAATCCTATTTATAATTTTATTGTCGAAACTAATAATAATTAGGGAATTTTAGCTTTATAACTTTTGAAAACACCCTGATTAGTAGTATTAAAATGATTGAGACATTTTTAATCATTTCGTAACACTTGTACGATATTTTAATAATTTCATAAACCCAATTGTTCTCGTTTTAGAAATTAATATCGTTAAGGCCGAAAGTATTAGTTTCATAAATCTATATCTTATACTAAAATGTTGAATTAGTATAAACTAATATTTTCGCTATTTTGATATGATTCTATTTTTGTAAATTAAAGTTTCTAAAAATAGAAAGTTTCCTCTTTTGGAAAGTGATCCTTTTCTTTTTGTTCTCTTATTATTTACAATGATTATATCTTTTGAATACCGATAATGGCTTTGTTTTGGAGTTATGGAATAAGGACAAGTGTGAGGTTAGAGTAATATAATCTGGGGTTTACGTTTTTGCCATCAACTATAAGGCTGGTGTGCCTTTATGGGGCACACTGGTTGGTGAACCGAGCATATATGGTGTTCGGGAGTGTGTGTATATTTTCTTAAGCTCGTGCCTCGCAGTGTAAGACGCCGTCGGGTTGAACTGAGTATTTATGGTGCTCGGGAGGAGTGTACATATCATCTTAAACTAGGGCCACGCATTTATAAGTCGCCGTCCTATTGTGGTTGAGTAGCCTAGTTAGAGATCGAAGTTTGATTTGTTTGAACTAAGTTCTCAAAGCTAGTTTTTAGTATTCTCCTAGTGAAAGTCAAGCCGTCTATACTAATTCTATCCATAACGCCATTTTGATTATTTTATTTATTGTCGATATAAATTGGTTTGCAGGTTGGCAAAATTTTTATGTTTCCTCGGATACCCTTTTGATTAATTCGTTTTACGCTAAAATCTTATTTTAATAAGATGTTTTACTGTTTTTCTTTTTACTATTTTTCATATAGTAGTGATTACAGTTTTAAATCCTGTTATGCGGCTGGGAGAACGTTGACGTTGCTCCCCACTGATTGTGGTTGTTATTGAAGGATTATACCGGTGCGAAAGCGGAATTTCAGGAAACAATTTCCTAACACCAATCCAAGAAAACGGGGACAATATAGATATGAATCAGGACAAAAGTAGGTGGAGAAATACATACTCTCGTAGCGTAAATTCCTCGATATACAAGACAGAGAGATACCAGAGATCCCCACGTGTTGCTCCTCTACTCGGTCCACCAACCCAGTCGGAATCCCACGTCTGCTAGGACGGAAGAGATAGAACGATTATCTCTCTTACTTTTAGGGTGCTTGAGACAATAAACTGAACTGACTTAGATTAGGGTTTTCTCCTTGGTTGATTCTCGATCACCTTATTACTCATATACTATATCCTTATATAGTAGTAGAGTTTAGGTTAAACCTAGAGACTAACCGGGCCTCATAAGTAGTCACAGCCTAATACCTCACAAGTCCACATTGGGCCTGTTTAGTTTTCTGACTGAGTCTGATTGTATGACCTTATAGGATTATATATTCCTACTCATCAGCCCAATCGAATTGGACTAATTATCATAATTATTCTCTAGCAAGCAATTATGAATTACTATAATATATAATGATTATCTCCATAATAATATCTTATATTATATTTAGAAATTGCCGGAAATGTCTTAGGACATATTCCTTCAATCTCCCACTTGTCCGAAGACAATAAGGCAATCTTCAAATTCCTTAAGTCGCTTAATGTCAAATTTGATCACATCTAAACTTCTCATGATTAATGTGTCACTTATAAAATTCATTTCCTCGATCTTCGAGTTCGAACTGTCCTTGAATGAATTAACTCCTTAATCCACTCCTCGCATGGCCATGCATTTTTCAGTTCTCCCTCATCAAGGGGCCCAGACACCAATCCTATCATATAGGAGGACTTATCCAGTCTTGTATCATCCAAAACTCCCACTCAATTCTTAGTATGCATGACGAATGTCTTTATAACCTCCTTTTACGGTGCGGCGTTTGACAGTGTCAATGCACAACTAATCGTATCATGGTTGCAATGATATACTCATGTCAAAGGAATCCACTAAACATCGATTGGACTCTACTTTAGAATCCACTTTGGTCAAGTCACAATATATCCAATATATCCACTCGATTGAACGAACATCTCCATGTTCACATAACCCATGGAATTGCGCTATCCAACAATCTCGTGCTAGTCATTCAATGCATCACTTATGTCCAATTTAGTGATACTGACTAGGGACACAAATAAGCTGTGATCTCTGTTCACCGATAGTTTTTCACTTATCAAAACACTTTTGATAATCCTATAGAGAACTCACATGCTTTCTGGACATTTTATTTAATACTAAACCAATGATTAAATAAGATATCAATAATATAGATGAACATTCCAAACATCAACCATGTTTTAATAACTGTATTTCTTCAAATACAATTTCAACGCTAATCTCCATTAGCTTAAATGATCCCATAGACCTAGTATGACTCTCATACCTAGGTTGTGGGAACGGTTTAGTCAAATAGATTTTCGACATTTGCATTGTTCCGAACCTTGCAAACTACCTTTGCTGCATTTGTCGTTGCTATATACTCGATTTCTTATGTAAAATCTCCGAAAGTCCATTTAGACAAAGAATGAAACTGATGGGTGGAATTTGTCGTGGATCCCGCCACCAAATAATAACCAACAAACCTACCTGAGTAGCCAGGGAAAGTCGGGTCGAATCCACAGGGACGGAAAATGCGTTCGGACTAAGGTGTGCTACGGTCTAGGACTAGGTTCGAGACAAGCTAATCTAGGGGGAGGCTAAGGACTAGGCTAAGGTCTAAACAAGGAAAAGGAAGACAAAACAAGTAACTAACGACTAAAGGAAGCAAAGACAACAATAAGAATGAAAACTAGGGTTAGGTCGGGTTCATGGATGCAAAGAAGACAAAAAGGGGAAAAACGGGGTTACTAGCATGCTTTCGTAGCCTAGGTAACGCCGATCGGGCTCTCGCTACTTAATCGGCCTAGTGGTCGTCCTCACCGGGCTCTCGCTACTTAATGAGGGAACCAAACCAACCAACCAAACACAAACATACAAAAGAATATGCAAGAAAAACAAGGATTGATCGTCTCTAGTCTCACAAGCATTTCATTAAACATGTGGAGTGCAAGGTTAATGAGAAACAACAAAAACAACATCTAATACCACCCATCTCACCCTAATCATCCACAATCACAACCAATCACCCTAATAACCCTAGCAAGAATCTACTCAAACATATCTAAGGGAAAACTAACACTAACAAGAGAAACCAACACAAACAACAAAACTTGCATAATGAAACTAGTGAAACAATGAACTATGAACCTAACAATGAACAAAGATTGAAACTTGGATGAATAAACAAGATTAAGAGAAGGGAAAAAAAGATTATACCTACTAACAAGATGAATGGAAGAAGGAAAAACTTGCATAAAAGAGAAAACCCAAATACATCACCCAAGGTTGTCAATCTTGGTTGGATTCTTCAAGAATTCCCTTAATACAAGAGCTAAACTAAGATTAAGGACTAATTACCGACTAATCTACACTAATCTATGCTAAAATATGCTAAAGTAGTCTAGGGTTTTTGGGTAATGTCTCCCCTTCCCTAAGATTACAAGAGGGAGGGTATATATAGGGTTATAATGAATGGAGGAAAGGAAACAAGTGACGCGGGCCTGTAACAGGGCCATCCCGGTCGGGATGAGTTGGTCCCGGTCGGGATGAGGTGGTCCCGGTCGGGATGATTGGTCCCGGTCGGGATGAGGTGGTCCCGGTCGGGATGGACCCAAAACAACATCCCTCTCTTTTGTGCACTTCATCCCGGACGGGATGAGGTCCTTCCCGTTGGGGATGGGTCTTGTAGGCCTCCTTTAAGCTCCTTTTGGTCCCTCCTTGCTTCACATGGGTTTCTCATCGATTCTCGGGACTCGGGATCGGGTCTCGGAGGCTCGGTATTGGGTCCCAAGGTCTCGGGGTCGAATCCAAGGCATCGAGTGAACGTTCCTTCACTTCGTTGGCTCCAAAAAGTGTATGTATCGAGTCGGATTTGCTCCAATTCTTCACAAATGGTCTCGGGAACCTAAAACGAACTAAAGGAAGCATAAGTAACCCATAAAACGCTCCCAAGGAGCGGTTCCGCAAGGAAAATGGGACCAAAACACAACAAATTAGCCACTACAAACTACACTTATCAACTCCCCCACACTTAACCCTTACTCGCCCTCGAGTAAGCACATACTAACTACTAAACTAGCCGAGCGGGTATTAGCGCACCCTACGCCCTTTCAACTCACGCGAGTACACTTAGAGGAAAAGTGCACTCCGCAAGGCAAGTGGGGTCTTGCGACAAAACCGTGGATGCAACCGGACACAAAAACACACAAACAAACAAACACACACACAAACAAACACCAAATGGTTGCACCCAAGACAAAACAAATACCGCTCCCCTCGACAAAGCGGCGAAAGAAGCACCGGTTTAGGACTCAAGGCAAGTGACAACGTTCCCAAGCTAGCAATACAAACCAAGATGGACAAAACCCTAATAGTATGACGACAAAGCAATAAAAACGTTAGTAACTTACCTAGGTTCCTCCTAACCTTCTAAGAACGTACAACGGGACGATCGGCGGGATGGAAAAAGGATGAACCATGGTGTTAGTCGACACTGTAGGTAAGTGAGACCCCGCCCCCTTTAGCAATGAGCCAAGAGGGTCGTCCCATGCCCAAAACCGCCTAACTAGTCCAAGTAAAAAGGGTGAAAATGTTTGCAAAGTGAGGGAAGACCGATCATTACCGCTATCATCCTTCCTAGGGACTCGGTCCTTTGGTAGGCTCTTCACGGTAACGATCGAGAAAAAGGCTTATTTAGAGAGGGTGAGAATCTTTTTGTGAGACGGGTTTTCTTTTGGCATTTTTCTTTCTTTTGCATTTTTGCTTTGTGTTGCTATGCCATTTTTTTTTTCTTTTGTATTTTCTTTTTGGCTTTTTGTGCCTTTTCTTTTTCTTCAATCTTTTCTTTCTTTCTTTTTCATTCTTTTTCTTTTCTTTGCCCTTTTTGGCTCGATTTGATTGATAGGCATTTCTTTGCAACAAGAAAGGGAGATTTCAACAAATTGCAATTTATTGTGTGGATATGTGTAGGAGGTAGGGGAATGGGTGAGTCGGGAGTCGCGATTTCCCTTCAAACCCACAAAAAGGGGAGAACTTGGACTAATCAAACAATTCCGAACACGGTCACCTAAGGGACGGGACTCGGCAACCAAGGCCTTTTCACACCGTGGGTGGTCATAATGGTCAAAATGCAAATCCCGTAGTAAATCCCTAGTAAGCTAGGTGGACTCAAGGTAAGAAACCAACGGAATCATTGATTTAGGGTCATTCTACTAGACTAAAGTCCAAGACTCGATTTATACCACTAGGAAGGGAAAGTAAACACTCACACACTAGCCTCTAAACCAGGTTTTCGAAAGCCGATTTACACACAAGACACAACTACAGAACATAAAACAAAGACGCGACGAAAACAAAAGAAAAAGAGACAAAAGGCCACAAAACAAAACAAACACACAACGAGAACAAACACCACCCCGAACTTCCAAACAAGCCACCACAACCACCACAAATTTCAACAAGCTCCACCCGAGCACACCACATCACAAACCTTCTCTAAACTTCACAAGAAATAAAGAGGGAAAAGGGATAGAAGATGCTACCGGATGTCTTGAAAGCTTTCCAAAACTAACGGTGATTCAAGCAACCTATAAGGAAAAGGGAGGCAAAACACACACAACGAAACAAATATACGACACAACGACACAAAATGAAAACACACAAAAGAAAATCATTTTGATTTTTGAAAAAATTTCAAATTTTTAGGGTTTTCAAAGATTTTTTCGAAAAACTAAGAAAATAAAACTAACTATGATAGAGTATCGCTCCCCCACACTTAAGCCGAGAAATGTCCTCATGCTCGACCATAGTGTATGGAGCATAAAAGAAAAGAAACTACAAAAATAAAGCTAAAAATCAAAAAGAAAAGTGGAGAAAAGGGTAGAAGGTGTCCGGCCGGGGTGTAGTCAAGTCACCATGGGCCGAGATAAGAAAAGATATGGATGGGGGGAGAAATAAAAAGAAAAAGAAAAGGAAATGGGAGGGGAGGACTAGGTGTAATCAAGTCACCTAGCCCGGATTCCGCCCAAATCCGACTAAATCCTACAAAAAGGTGAAAATCTTGTAAATTTGGATTTTTTCAAATGACTCTCGATGTAGTCACGTCATCGAGAGTCGGGAGCGACCATTACGAAGGCCCCGAGGGCCACCATGACACAAATGATAAGGGGAAGGGGAAGTAACAAAAGAAGACAAGCAATAAAAGACGGAAAAGAAAGGAAAGTTGTCGTACCATGCGGTTAGCAACTCACTCGCTCCATCGTCTCATAGGTCGATAATGGCACATAGCTTGTCTTTTCCATTGCTATTCCTCTTCCTTCTCAATAAGGCCGCATGGTTGAAGTACAAAGGTATAAGGAGGTGGGTTTTGATGTGAAGGTCGGTGTAAAGTGAAGAGAAAATGAGGTGAATATGTGTTTATGAAGTGTAGCGGTCACATGATAAGGGCGAGGATAGGTAGGGAGGTTGGGAAGGGGCATAAAATTGTTGGGTGGGCTCGAATGACAAAGAAGAGGCCAAAAGAAGAAGCACGGCATCATCCCGGTCGGGATGACACACCCGTCCCGGTCGGGAAGCTCCCATCCCGGTCGGGATGACACAACAGTAAACCCAAATTTTGGCACCCTCATCCCGATCGGGATGACATCCTTCCCGGTCGGGACGGCTCAACCTTCCCGGTCGGGATGCTCTCTTCTCGGCCGGGAAAAGTCTTCAAACCCTCTATAACCCCAAAAGCTTGTCCAATGCTTCAAAAACCGACTCCCTTGCTCACAATCTAAGCTCTAACAATGACCACTCCTCTCTAGCATTCACCTTCACTTTACACTTATAACAACAAGCTCAAATACAACATCAAATTCCCTCCCTCACATCGCTCATCAAAATACCAAATTACTAGATTTCCACAAAAACTAACAATCCTAGAAACCAAACTATCCAAACAAACATATATACAAACAAAAGCTCAAAGGAAAAGAAAAAGAGATATTTACAATAAGGTACTCTCACCAACTACACCTCCATAGCCATCAAGAGCTCGAAGGAGTAAGTCAAATGCTCTAGCAACATCTTCATTGAGGCTCACATGGCCGAGCCTAGCCACCTTCAAGAGCTTCCAAGTCGGAGGCAAGAAGCAATCATCTTCATTATGCTCGGGGTTCTCGTGATCTTCCGGGTCTTCCGAACCATGATAGCAACGACTCTTGTGACCATCCGGTAGGTATAGTGGTCTAGAGTCATGCTCGCTGTTATGATGTGGGAGATCACACCCTAGGGGGGTTGTTTCTTTCACGGGGTCGAGAGTAGAATTCTCTTCCACCGCCCGACAAGGATCCTCTCCATCAACCGTCTCACACGACAAGGGACTTGGAATCGAGTGCGATAAAGGAGGTGAAGGCATCAAGTTTTCTTCATTGGAGGCTTTAGGATCCTCCAATTTCCCATTCAAGGCGAGTTCTAAGGCATCTACCTCTTTTTCCCCAAGTATTGTGTTCCTTTTGACTCACCTTGTCTACATGGCCTAGAGGAGGTATGTCTTCACTTGGCTATGGATTGTCAAGATCCGGTTCATCACGAAGAAAATCGTACAAATCCAATTTGATAGCCAATACATTGGCTCCCCAAGAGTGACCTTGAGAATCATGCTCACACCCCTCCTCATTGTCGACCCTTGAAGCTTCAACTTCCTCCATTCTTCCCATATCTTCACCATCCAAGCAACACTAAACAATGGTCTCTTGATTTACCCTCTCTTCTTCATTCGTGGCTTCATGGTCGGGTTGACTTTCTTGTGGAGGCACCCGACCTTGTTGCCCAAATGAACCTTCCCCAACAATTTGTGGAGTTCGAGTGGCCAACATCGTGATGCGATCCATGAGTGCATCGATTCGAGCATCTTGCACCGCTTTTTGGGCCCTAAACTCCTCCCTAACCCCTTGTAATTGAACCATCATCTCTTGTTGACTCTTTTGCATTAGAGTTATCGTCTCTTGTTGACCCTTTAGCAATTGAATCATCATTTGATAAGTCTCAAAGTTGGGGATTTTTTGTTGTGGGTCATGTGGGGGTATTTGGTAGTTGTTAGGATGTTGGAATGATCCTTGACAACTTTCATGGTAACCATATGGAGGGCGTTCGTAAGATTGTTGATGAGGTTGATATGGTTGGTGAAATTTTGGGACTTGGCCATTTGCCCCATAGTTGTCCCGTGACGATTGATGGAAGCTAGGACGTGCCATTTCCATAACGTTGCTTTGATACCTAGGATGAACTAGAAGCACTTGAGCAAACGTTAGTAGCCTAGTGCTTATGAGGCACTAGGAAGGGAGAATAGCACACAAGAATTAGAACGGAGATACACAAGGAGAAGAAAACACAAAAATCAAGAACAAAGTCCAAAACTAAGCACACAAAAGTCTAAACTACGCCGTCCCCGACAACGGCGCCAATTTGATGGGTGGAATTTGTCGTGGATCCCGCCACCAAATAATAACCAAAAAACCTAACTGGGTAGCTAGGGCAAGTCAGGTCGTATCCACAGGGACGGAAAATGCGTTCGCACTAAGGTGTGCTACGGTCTAGGACTAGGTTCGAGACAAGCTAATCTAGGGGGAGGCTAAGGACTAGGCTAAGGTCTAAACAAGGAAAAGGAAGACAAAACAAGTAACTAACGACTAAAGGAAGCAAAGACAACAATAAGAATGAAAACTAGGGTTAGGACGGGTTCATGGATGCAAAGAAGACAAAAAGGGGAAAAACGGGGTTACTAGCATGCTTTCGTAGCCTAGGTAACGCCGATCGGGCTCTCGCTACTTAATCTGCCTAGGGGTCGTCCTCACCGGGCTCTCGCTACTTAATGAGGGAACCAAACCAACCAACCAACCAAACACAAACATACAAGAGAATATGCAAGAAAAACAAGGATTGATCGTCTCTAGTCTCACAAGCATTTCATCAAACATGTGGAGTGCAAGGTTAATGAGAAACAACAAAAACAACATCTAATACCACCCATCTCACCCTAATCATCCACAATCACAACCAATCACCCTAATAACCCTAGCAAGAATCTACTCAAACATATCTAAGGGAAAACTAACACTAACAAGAGAAACCAACACAAACAACAAAACTTGCATAATGAAACTAGTGAAACAATGAACTATGAACCTAACAATGAACAAAGATTGAAACTTGGATGAATAAACAAGATTAAGAGAAGGGAAAAGAAGATTATACCTACTAACAAGATGAATGGAAGAAGGAAAAACTTGCATAAAAGAGAAAACTCAAATACATCACCCAAGGTTGTCAATCTTGGTTGGATTCTTCAAGAATTCCCTTAATACAAGAGCTAAACTAAGATTAAGGACTAATTACCGACTAATCTACACTAATCTATGCTAAAATATGCTAAAATAGTCTAGGGTTTTTGGGTAATGTCTCCCCTTCCCTAAGATTACAAGAGGGAGGGTATATATAGGGTTATAATGAATATAGGAAAGGAAACAAGTGACGCGGGCCTGTAACTGGGCCATCCCGGTCGGAATGAGTTGGTCCCGGTTGGGATGAGGTGGTCCCGGTCGGGATGAGTTGGTCCCGGTCGGGATGAGGTAGTCCCGGTCAGGATGAGCTCATCCCGGTCGGGATGGACCCAAAACTGCAGCCCTCTCTTTTGTGCAATTCATCCCGGACGGGATGAGGTCCTTCCCGTCGGGGATGGGTCTTGTAGGCCTTCTTTAAGCTCCTTTTGGTCCCTCCTTGCTTGACATGGGTTTTTCATTGATTCTCGGGACTCGTGATCGGGTCTCGGAGGCTCGGGATTGGGTCCCAAGGTCTCGGGGTCGAATCCAAGGCATCGAGTGATCGTTCCTTCACTTCGTTGGCTCCAAAAAGTGTATGTATTGAGTCGGATTTGCTCCAATTCTTCACAAATGGTCTCGGGAACCTAAAACGAACTAAAGGAAGCATAAGTAACCCATAAACCGCTCCCAAAGAGCGGTTCCACAAGGAAAATGGGACCAAAACACAACAAATTAGCCACTACAAACTACACTTATCAGAAACCAAATTACTGCTGAAGTCATCTTTAGTCACTACAGAAACTCGCACCAGTGTAACTCGTAACAACCAACTCATATTCTCCACCGTATACCAACTCACGACAACCCAGTGTCAAACACCCGAGTTTGTCTGGTATTTGGGTCATCATGAACATGACAAGATCTTATCATCATAAGTTTCTTGACTAAGTCCAATCATCATCCTCGATTTATCTCCATAGATCTTGACGTCCAATATTTAATCTGTCTCTCCTAGAACCTTCATAGCAAAACAATAATATGACCATCCCTTGGCTGCCTCAAATGTGGATACATCGTTTCCTATGATTAGTATGTCATCCACATACAATGTTAGGAAAGTAATAATACTCCCACTTAACTTCACATCCTCTTTCAAGAACTCTTTCAAGAAAGCGGTTTCGACATCCATTTTAGTACGACTACTCTTAGTCACCTTATGGAGTCCTGACTTACCAAAGCATCCTTGTAGGTAGTAAGTTTCTTATTTTCCAAAATCATTATTTTGGAACATTCCGTCAAATAAGTTTTTGCAAACATTTTCGTTGGAATATAAGATCTACTAGTTCTACAAAATGGAACGACAACCTTTAGATAATTAGCGGATGGGTTGTGGGTCGAACCTACATTACCACCTTTTACAACATCCGTATGTTGTGTCATCTCACTCAGTTGTTGCTCGTCATCACGAACTCCTTCAAGATGTATACTACTCCTACTTGACTTTTTGGAACAACCACCTTTTTCCAAAAAGACACCAGCACAAGCAACAACTACTTTGTTTACGCTTTAGGTGTAGAAGTAATATCTAATAGTCTATTCGAAATAGACCATAAAAGACGACTTAGGAACGTTTCCATCCATATCACGTATATGGTGTCTCATCTACTGCTTTGGTTAGAATCATGTTAAGTGTGAATGCTGCATTCTAAATGCATATCCGGATATGGAAATTAGAAGGTCAGCAAGACTTCTCCTGAATCAAACCATATCTAATAAGGTTCAATTCCTCCGTTCGGAAAACTCTATTTTCCTAGCGGTTCGTAATGTGAAACAATTCCACAACCCTTGTAAATGATCATCAAACTCTTGAGAATAAATATTCACCAACCATGATCGGGTCGTAGTGTTTTTATTTTCTTCTCAAGTTGGTATTACACTTCATTTTGGAAATGTTTGAACTTTTCAAATAATTCCGACTTATGAAGTAACCATACCCACCTCTGACTAATATGTTCTTTGGTCCCCACACATCCGTATGTATAAGGGCTAGAACATAATTTGCCCTGCAAGGGGTGTTTGAATCATTAACCTCATATGTCTTGCTGTCGATGTTATAGATGCGTATTTCCGAAACATACAAACTATTTGATAATTTAGTTTTATACTCCTTTTGGTCTTTGCATATTACCAATAATGTGACTACCACTCGCGGTATCGAAGACCCGGGAAATAGAATTTGCTAAATTCACATCTATAACAAATAATCCGAAGGTAGAAACACCATGTTTCTTGACCTAGTGGTATTTGGGAAAATTTTCTTCCACGGCTAACTTTTAGACGAGAGAAGCATTGAAGTTCATTCGCAACATTTGCTTTTGAACCGACCTTTACTATTCAAAAGAATCCTGACTTCACAACTTGTTTGTCATAGTCATTCTTACAAATCGGTCCTCCCCCATCTGTTTGAACGATTTTCCCTTACGAGCCATAGGAACATCTCCATATTCCATTTTCCAACTCATTTGGGATGTAACCCTTAATCCGAATTAACACAAACTCTTGCCAGTTTTGTTTTTCCCTCATTGCATACAAAAGTCCAAACAAATTTTGAAATCAGTTATACAACAAATTAATTGATACATTATCAATGGTCATTTGAGCTATCACTATGACACGCTCTCCGGATTTTAGCATCCGATGCTATTTTAGGGAGTTAGGGAGAAAGAGAATTATTCAAAACATACCCTTTCCTTCACACGTGAGAACCATTCTCAGGTTAGTTTCCAATTCAAGAAAGATTCACATTCAATTTGTCCTTCTCAAGAACTGAGCACAGATTAAAAAAAACGAGTTGTTGTTTTAGTCATTATTTCTACATAAACAAAAAGGAACAAGCGAGTATAAGCGAAATGTTCATCAACGGAGTTTAAAACAACCTTTTAAACTACCAAATGCCCTTTAAAAAAAATTATCCCCTCAAAGGCATTCAACCAAGACCCTCTCCCACTATTCATCAAACGGACTTTGACCCTGCCTTTGATTAAATAGTGTTTAAGGTAAGTAACAACCTTACTAATTATAACTGCCTTATAATTCTTGGTTGACGTGTTTAACAACTCCTTGTCAAATACATCTCTTTGTTTCGAAACCCAAAACTTTATCTTTTGATAGTTCCGTTGAGTCAAACCAAACATTAACGTGTGAATTTCATAAATTCACCCTATTATCCCCGGAATAACGATCAACACCCTGCTTTGGCAGAACCTATCAACCGTGTTCTAGGGCTTCATAGGTGTTGTTTGGAAAAACATAAGACTCAATATTACTTATTTGGGGATCAAATGTCGGTTATTAACGGTGAACTCAAAATAAAATAACCACATTCACAAAATAAAGCAAGCATAAAACGAACTTAAATGCAAGCATAAAAATAAGTGATCTAGTATGGCCCCTAAACTAACTAGGTCCAAAAGCTTCATCCGGATCTCCATCCTTCATGAAACCTCCCTCGAATCGTTTGGATCTCCATCCTCCATCTTCTCGGGACTTCATCTTCAAATTACATTTATTTTCACTAATTACAACTTAACTAGTAAAATAAAACAACAAATTATTACATTGCAATACGATGCGCCCGCAATCGTATGAACTAAAATAATTATACATTGCTCGCGTAACAAGACGAATAAATAATTAAAAATTACTACAACGAATAACGATACGCAGATCGTAAACCATCCTAATTTGGGCCATACTAGTCACAAGCCAATCTCATAACAATTATAATGGCATTCAGTTGCCGCATTCACAATACGGAAAAATAAATAATGAATCTCATTCATATTCTAATTAACGATTAATTAGAGAAAAAGAAACTTGAAATTAGTAACACGACCTAACTCTTAAGTCGTAAACTAATCGCAGAACCAACTTTGGTAACACGACTTAACGATTAAGTCGTAAACTAAACAAACGAATTTATTATGATTCAATCTATAATATTTTATCATGGGTGTAATCAAATTACGAAAAAATTAGCATTATTGAATATTTAAGGGAATGTTTTCTAAAATGTGTTCAATCCATAATAGACCAAGATGGATGATTAATCGTATTAATTATCAAATTGGTCCAAAGCAATACATATATTGCTAATAGAAAGAAGACAAATATTGACGTAACCAGAACACGACTTTCGTGCCTCCCCAGTGGTCGCATCTCTTCAATCCCTTTTCCGATTGATTTATTAATTTATCAATTTACCGATTGATTTCTTAATTTATCAATTTTCCGATTGATTTATTAATTTTATAAGAAAAGTAACAACTTTACATTAATTACAAAATTAAAATCCAGTATCGGGTTACGACTTCACTTAAAATAATAACAAAATCAAAAAACAGTTTTTCTTCTTTGTTAACCAAATTCACATAAAACTCCTTTTCATATAATTTGGTTTAGTGAAATCGTAATTCGCAAAGAATTATCCTATAACCATGGCGAACTTGGAAAAAAAATCTTTGACCGTAAAAATCCGATTTTTCTCGGTCTTTCTTAAAAAATTCAATCAATTAATAGCACCATATTAGTTATGCAATTTTCCCATGATAAACTCGAGATTATAATTGAATCACAATAAAGACGCAAAAATCATATGAATTTGATCATATAAATATTGCTCTGATACCACTGAAGGATTATACCGGTGCGAAAGCAGAATTTCAGGAAACAATTTCCAAACACCAATCCAAGAAAACAGGCACAATATAGATATGAATCAGGACAAAAGTAGGTCGAGAAATACATACTCTCGTAGCGTAAATTCCTCGATATACAAGACAAAGAGATACCAGAGAGCCCCACGTGTTGCTCCTCTACTCGGTCCACCAACCCAGTCGGAATCCCACGTCTGCTAGGACGGAAGAGATAGAACGATTCTCTCTCTTACTTTTAGGGTGCTTGAGGCAATAAACTGAACTGACTTAGATTAGGGTTTTCTCCTTGGTTGATTCTCGATCACCTTATTACTCATATACTATATCCTTATATAGTAGTAGAGTTTAGGTTAAACCTAGAGACTAATCGGGCCTCATAAGTAGTCACAGCCTAATACCTCACAAGTCCACATTGGGCCTGTTTAGTTTTCTGACTGAGTCTGATTGTGTGACCTTATAGGATTATATATTCCTAGTCATCAGCCCAATCGAATTGGACTAATTATCATAATTATTCTCTAGCAAGCAATTATGAATTACTATAATATATAATGATTATCTTCATAATAATATCCTATATTATATTTAGTAATTGCCGGAAATGTCTTAGAACAGATTCCTTCAGTTATGTTTTTAACTTGGCAGGTATATGTGTTCCTCTTAGGGTAGGCTAGCGAGCAGTTATGGATCCTGCTTGTTTTGATAAGATCGTTGTATTATAGATTGTTAAAACCCTATTTATGGATTCCATTTTATTTTTATTTTGTAGCTATTTTTTTTATGGCTTATGTATTGACTTACCATTTTTATTTAATTAAGACATAGCTATAGTGTGTTATAATCCCACTTCTACAGTGTTTCCGCCACTGTATTGCGTTAGAATTTCTAAGGGATTACAGTTGGTATCAGAGCATCACTGCTCCCAACGCTTACACCTGAAATTAGGGAAAATACCAGTAAATGATTTAAACAGTAAATAAAAATATTATTAAAAATGGGTAGAAACAAATAAGGTCTTAACTGTTAGGATTATTTGTTCTTGTAACTCAATGACTAGCATTGAATATTTGTTTCTTTTATCAAGAAGAAGATGAAAGAACAAGATGCTGATATGCTGCTCCAGATCGGGACAAGACCTGCTTAGCACTCTCAACGCCTGCTGATTCGAGTGGACAACTTTGTGCCCCAAGAAAGAGGTCAATGGTGACTTTGCAGCTTCGGTTTAGTTTGCTCAAGCTACAGGTTAGATGATTAAGAGTAGATCCCTGTTCCGTGACGTTGCAGTAGTAGATCCAGATGGAGCGACCCAAGACTTGTGTGCTCGTTCCTCTACAAGAAGATGAAGTAATCGTTTTTGTTCCCTCGTGAACTCTGGAGAATTGAAGATTCTCCTCTGGTTCAAGAACTTAGTAATATAGGATCATCAATTCTTTTCTTCCTTCCTCTATTTCTTCCAATTCTTCTCTTATATATTCTCATCTTCATTCTCTTGGTTAATCCTTGTTCTATTCTTCTATTCTACCATCTTTTTCTTGATATTCTTTGGTTAGACCGGATTCTGTCTTAGTGAACCCGTGTTATAGATGTTTGAGGTTTAGTAAACCCTTGTTACCTGGTTTGAGGATTTTGAGTCTGCCCTACTTTCTAAGCAAGTAAGAAATTCTTGAGGATTAATTTGAATAGCAAAATGTTGCTTGATGGAATTATGATGATACTTTAGACACTAAACCTTGGGTTATAGGTTACCTTGATTATTCTGGGGTACTTAGAGTTGGATATATTTGGGAGTAGTAAGAGAGTATGTCATATTTGATGGATACCTAGTACCTAACCTAGAACCAAACTAAGGGTAACTGATAATATTACTTTGAGATTCCTACCTAATGTTGACTTAATGGACTAATTGTGAAATTTTGGGATCATAAATCACTGTTTAAGATGTTAGCCTGAGTATTGTGGTACCATTTCAGGTCCTCATTAATGTTTAGTAAATTTTGGTTGACATAGATTACTCGTATTTCTTAAGGATTAGATCGTTGATCGTTGTTTAAGGTTGTAACCTATGAACTTTGGAGTTGAGTGATCTAACTTGGATAAATTGTTGTTGTCCCTGGAGAAGAGAACTATCTTGCACAATCACAGTTTGGTTTTATTGTGCTGTTTTGAGGAATACTATTATACGGATCATCTTATTGGGACTGTTATAACCTTAGACCAACGAGATTGTGGCTTCGTTGATTTAATAAATATTTTGGTGGTTACGCTGATACAATATGAAATTTGGTGGAATTTTTAGAAATCTTAGCCCAATGACGTGTTTGAAGATGTGAGTGTTTGAGCCATTACCTATAGGTTGAGCGTATTCGAGGATTTGTTATACTTTCCCCAACTTCTTTACTTGTGGCATTATAACATGTTGGTGATCATTTTAAGGATTCTGTGCCCGAACATTGTTAATTGGTGGATTTTATTTAGTGTTCCTTACTCGAGAAATTTGAAGTATACCTCGAGTTCAGACCTTATGAGCTTTGAATTACGAGCCTTAGTGGTTACAAGTTTGGGTATGTTTTGTTAACCGTTGGAATCTTAATTGTGGATTTGATTCTAAAGCATTTGTGAATTAGTATCGTGTCGCTTGAACGATTGGATAGTCACGTAAGACATTTTTGGAGATAGTGACCGAGTAGTTCCACCTAGTGCCTAATATTGGACTTATCGTTATTTGATAGAAATTAGGGACCCGGGTTGTGGGAGTCGTACCGAGAATCTCGAGATGGTTAATTTAATTCTTCAATCCTCGAGAGTTCTATCTGACTCTCAAATTCGTCCTCCCCTTCACTTCTCTTGAATCCCGCTTCTTCTTCTTCAGCCAATCCCTTTCGACTTCTTTATCGAGTTTGAAAACTTTTGTTTCGATTTGTCGTTGACTTTTACTCTATTTACCCATTTATTATTTTTCCCCACACTTGTGTTACGAAAAGTTTGACTAATCTACAAATTTTTGATTTTCATGAAATTTTAACATTTTGAAGCATAATTTCAAATTTTAAAACTTCTCATTTTGTAAAAACTTTGAACAATTTAGCATTTTGAGTTTTCGTGAAATTTTAACACCTTGAGTTATAAATTTCATAACTGTATACTTCGTTTTTGTTTTATTTTTGGTTGATAACACATGTTTAGACATGTTTCAAAATGCCTTAACAAATTATTTCAAAGTATTTTGAAATTGATTCAAATTTTGATTTTTTAAGCGAACGGAATTTTATGAAGACTTTCCCATTTCCAAAAACTTCGATTTCTATATGATTATGACATAAAACGTTTTAACATTGTCAAAATTATTTTGTATGTTCAAGTTTGATAACATTTTTTAAAACTTTCATAATCACTTTGATAACATTTTCGAAATTTTAACGTTTTGCAATTTGATAAATGTAGTTTGTAGTGCCTATTTTGTAGTGTTTTGGTCCCATTTTCCTTGTGGAATCGCTCCTTGGGAGCGATTTATGGGCTTCTTATGCTTCCTTTAGTTCGTTTCAGGTTCCCGAGACCGATTTGGATGAGTTGGAGAAATTTCCGACTCAATACATACACATTTTGGAGCCAACGAAACTAAGGAACGATGACTCGATGCCTTAGAGTCGACCCCGAGACCTTGGGATCCAATCCCGAGCCTCCGAGACCCGATCCCGAGTCCCGAGAATCGACGAGAAGCCCATGAGAGGCAAGGAAGGACAAAAAGGAGCTTAAAGGAGGACTACAAGGCTCATCCCGTTCGGGATGGTCTCATCCCGTTCGGGATAAGGTGCACGATTAGGGACGCCACTGTGGGTCCGTCCCGGTCGGGTTGAACCCGTCCCGATCGGGACCGTGCTGCTGCTGCCCACATTTCCTTTCTTTCTTCTCCCTTCCATTTGTGACCATATATATACTCTTCCCTTGTTTTGTATATAAAAAGTGGGACATTACCCACAAACCCTAGCCTAGTTTTAGCATAGATTAGATTAGATTAGTGTAGATTAGTCTTTAGTTTATCGTTAATTATAGATTAGTACTTGTAATTTGGAATTCTTCAAGATCTCCATTCAAGCTTGACAACCTTGGATGTTTGTTTTGGGTTCTTCCATTTATGCAAGTTTCCTTCTTCTTTTCCTCTTCTAGTATGGTATAATCTCTTTTCCTTTCTCTTAATCTTTGTTCTTTAATCAAGTTTGAATCTTTATTATTGTTTGTTCTTGTTCTTGTTAGTTTGATTGAGTTTGTTTAGGTATGTTTGTTTCTTATGATGATTCCTCTTGTTCATGTTAGTTGTAGTTTGATTATGTTAGAGTAGTTTTCTTGCTAGGGTTAGTAGGGTGATTAGGGTGTTAATTGGGTGATTAAGGGTTTGTTGGAGATGTTGGTGGAAGATTTTGGTTTCCTCTTGGTTGATGCATATCACATGTTTGTTGGAATGCTTGAATGACATGTAGCTGCGAATGCTTGTTTTTCTTGCTTTTCTCTTATGGGTGATAGTTTGCTTGTGGGTTCGGTTCCCTCACTAAGTAGCGAGAGCCCGGTGAGGATGACCCCTAGGTCGGTCTAAGTTGCGACCGCCCGGATTCGACCTAGGCCACCATAGCGCGCTAGAACCCCGTTTGTTATGTGTGTCGCCGAAATGGGTTCCATGTGGAACCTCTAGGTGAGTCTAAGTTAGATTACCTAGATTACCCTACTACCTCCTTCACTCTAACTCCTCCTTGACCATTCCGTTACCCCTTTGACCCCGACCTAATCCTAGCCCGTTTCCTTTGATTGTTTTCTTGCTTTAGACCTAGCTTAGTCCTAGTCTCCCCCTCCTTAGATTAGCTCGTCTCGAACATAGTCCTAGACCTTAGCATACCTTAGTCCGACCTCCCGTCTCTGTGGATTTGACCCGACTTGCCCTAGCTACCCTAGTTAGGTTAGTTGGTTTTTATTTGGTGGCGGGATCCACGATAAATCCCTCCTATCAAATTGGCGCCGTTGCCGGGGGCGGCGTAGTTTAGACTTTTGTTTGCTTAGTTTTGGACTTTGTTCTTGATTTTTGTGTTCTCTTCTCCTTGTGTATCTCCGTTTTTCTTCTTGTGTGTTACTCTCCCTTCCTAGTGCCTCAAAAGCACTAGGATACTAACGTTTGCTCAAGTGCTTCTAGCTCATCCTAGGTACCAAAGCGACGTTATGGACATGGCTCGTCCAAGCTACCATCAATCATCACGGGACAACTTTGGGACAAAAGGCCAAGTCCCGAAATTTCACCAACCATTTCAACCTCATCAAAATTCTTATGAACGCCCTCCATACGGTTACCAAGAAAGTTGTCATGGATCATTCCAACATCCTAACAACTACCAAACACCCCCACATAACCCACGACCACAAGATCCCAACTTTGAGACTTTTCAAATGATGCATCAATTGCTTAAGAGTCAACATGATGCGATAAATCTATTGCAAAAGACTCAACAAGCGATGGTGACTCAAATAATAGGGGTTAGGGAGGAGCTCGAGGCCCGGATAGAGGTGCAAGATGCTCGCATCAATGCACTCATGGCCCATATCACGATGTCGGCCACTCGAGCTCCACAACATGTTGAGGAAGGTTCATTTGGGCAAGAAGGTCGGGTGTCTCCACAAGAAAGTCAACCCAACCTTGAAGCTACAAATGAAGAAGAGAGGGTCGGTCAAGAGACCATTGTTGAGTGTTGCTTGGGCGGTGAAGATAGGGAGAGAATAGAGGAAGTTGAAGCTTCAAGGGACAACAATGGGGAGGGGAGTGAACATGATTCTCGAGATAACTCTTGGGGAGCCAATGTATTGGCGTTAAAATTGGATTTGTTCGATTTTCTTCGTGATGAACCACTAGACAATCCAAAGCCAAGTGAAGACATACCTCCTCTAGGCCAGATAGACAAGGTGAGTGAAAAGGAGCGCAATACTTGGGAAAAAGAAGTAGATGCCTTGGAACTTGCCTTGTATGGGAAATTGGAGGATCCTAAAGCCTCCAATGAAGAAAACTTGATGCCTTCTCCTCCTCTACCGCACTCGATGCCTAGTCCCTTGTCTTGTGAAACGGTTGGTGAAGAGGATCCTTGTCGGGCGGTGGAAAAGAGTCCCACTCTCGACCCCGTAGAAGAAGCGACACCCCTAGGGTGTGATCTCCCACATCATGACACCGAGAACGACTCTAGACCACTATACCTACCGGATGGTCATAAGAGTCGTAGCTATGTTGGTTCCGAAGACCCGGAAGATCACGATAACCCCGAGCATAATGAAGATGATCGCTTCTTCCCTCCGACTGGGAAGCTTTTGAAAGTGGCTAGGCTTGGCAATGTGAGCTTAAATGAAGATGTTGCTAGGGCATTTGACTTACTCCATCGAGCTCTTGATGGCTATGGAGGTGTAGTTGGTGAGAGTACCTTATTGTATATATCTCTTTTTCTTGTTCTTTTTGCTTTTGTGTGTGTATATATGTTTGTTTGGTACCTTGGTTTCTAGGATTGTTAGTTTTGTGAAATTCTTGTCATTTGGATTGTTGATGAGCGTTGTGAGGGATAGAATTTGATGTTGTATTTGAGCTTATTGTCATAGGTGTGAAGTGAAGATGATTCCTAGAGAGGAATGGTTAATGATAGAGCTTGGTTCGTGAGTATGGAAGTCGGTTTTTGAAGCTTCGGTGAAGCTTTTGGGGTTTTGGAGGTCAAGAAGACCCATCCCGGGCGGGAAGGGAGCTTCCCGACCGGGAAGGATATGCCATCCCGACCGGGAAGGAGCCGTCCCGATCGGGATGGAGGTGCAAAAATTGGAGCTTGCTGGAGTGCCGTCCCGACCAGGAAGGTGGCTTCCCGACCGGGACGAGTGTGTCTTCTCGACCGGGACCATCCATCCCGACCGGGATGGTCCCCTTTCTCCTCTTTTGGGCCCACTCAACCATTGTATGCCCCCACCCAACCTCCCTACCCATCCTTGCTCATGTCATATGACCATTACACTCCATTTACATACCCTCACCTCATTTCTCTTCCCTTTACACCGAATTTCACATCGAATTTCCACCCCCTCACACCATTACTACCTCACCATGCGGTTTGATCGAGAATGAAGAGGAATAGCAATGACAAAGACAAGTTTTGTGCCTATATTGATCTATGAGACGATGGAGCGAGTGAGTTGCTAACCTATTGGTACGGCAACTATCCTTTCTTTTCTGTCTTTTATAACTTGTTTTCTTTTGTGTTTATTCCCTTCCCCTTGTACACTTTTGTGTCTTGATGTCATGGTGGCCTTCGAGGCCTTGGTTTTGGTTGCTCCCGACTCTCGATGATGTGACTACATCGAGAGTCATTTTCAAAATCCAAATTTTACAAGTTTTTCACTCTTTCATTTTGAGGATTTAGTCGGATTTAGGCGGAATCCGGGCTAGGTGACTTGATTACACCTAGCCCTCCCCTCCCATGTCCTTTTATTTCCTTCCTTTTATTTTCTTCCCCCATCCATATCTTTTTCTTGTCTCGGCCCATGGTGACTTGACTACACCCCGGCCGGACACATTCTACCCTTTTCTCCACTTTTTGTTTTTTTATTAGCTTTATTTTCGTAGTTTCTTTTCTTTTGTGCTCCATGCACTACGGTCGAGCATGAGGACATTGCTCGGCTTAAGTGTGGGGGAGCGATATTCTATCGTAGTTAGTTTTATTTTTGTAGTTTTTCTAAAAATCTTTAAAAATCCTAAAAATTTTAAAAATTTTCACAAAAATCAAAAAGATTTTCTTTTGTGTTTTTTCCTTTTTGTGTCGTTCTGTCGTATTTTTGTTTTGTTGTGCGTGTTTTGCCCCCCTCTTTTCCTTATAGGTTGCCTAATCGCCGTTAGCTTTGGTGAGCTTTCAAGACTTCCGGTAACATCTCTTCATCCCTTTTTCCCTCTTTGCTTCTTGTGAGTTTGGAGGAGATTTGTGATGATGTGTGCTCGGGAGGAGCTTTGTAAAGTTTGATGTTGGTTGGTTGCTCATTTGGAAGCTAGGGGTGGTGTTTGTGTTATGTATGTGTTCGTTTTGTGTTGTTCTTATTTTGTTGCTTTTGTTTCTTTTTCTTTCGTTTTCGTTGAGTCTTTGTTTTGTGTTTTGTTGTGTGTCTTGTGTGTAAATGGTTTTTGAAAACCCGGTTTAGAGGCTAGTGTGCAAGTGTTTACTTTTCCCTCTTAGTAGTATAAATCGAGTCTTGGACTTTAGTCTAGTAGATTGACCCTAAATCAATGATTTCGTTGGTCCTTTACCTTGAGTCCACCTAGCTTACTAAGGATTTACTACGGGATTTGCATTTGACCATTATGACCACCCACGGTGTGAAAAGGCCCTGGTTGCCGAGTCCCGTTCCTTAGGTGACCGTGTTCGGGATTGTTTGATTAGTCCAAGTTCTCCACTTTTTGTGGGTTAGAAGGGAAGGGCCCGTCCCGACTCACCCATTCCCCTACCTCCTACACATATCCACACAATAAAATTGCAATTTGTTGAGTTCTCTCTTTCCTGTTACCCAATAAGAAATGCCAAAAAGCCAAATCAAGCCAAAAGGGCAAAGAAAAGAAAATGAAAGAAAATGAAAGAAAGAAAAGAATGAAGAAAAAGAAAAGGCACAAAAGCCAAAAAGAAAATAGAAAAGAAGAAAAAGAATGGCATGGCAAAACAACGCAAAAATGTAAAAGAAAAGGGAAAATGCCAAAAGAAAACCAATTCACAAAAATAACCCCTACCTCTCAAAATAAGCCTTTTTCCGACTTTTGCCGTGAAGAGCCTACCAAAGGACCGAGTCCCTAGGAAGGATGATAGCGGCATTAGTCGGTCTTTCCTCATTTTGCAATTACTTCCACCTTTTTACTTGGACTTGTTAGGCGGTTTTGGGCATGGGACGACCCTCTTGGCTTTTTGCTAAAGGGGGCGGGGTCTCACTTACCTACAGTGTCGACTAACACCGTGTATCATCACTTCCCACTCCGCCGATCGTCCCGTAGTACGTTCTTAGAAGGTTAGGAGGAACCGAGGTAAGTTACCAACGTTTTTGTTGCTTTGTCGTCATACTATTAGGGTTTTGTCCATTTTGGTTTGTATTTCTAGCTTGGGAACGTTGTCACTTGCCTTGAGTCTTAAACCGGTGCTTCTTTCACCGCTTGTTTGAGGGAAGCGGTATTTGTTTTCTTTCGGGTGCAACCGATTTTTGTTTGTTTGTTTGTATGCTTGTTTGTTTATGTGTTTTGTGTCCGGTTGCATCCACAGTTTTGTCGCAAGACCCCACTTGCCTTGCGGAGTGCACTTTTCCTCTAAGTGCACTCGCGTGAGTTGAAAGGGCGTAGGGTGCGCTAATACCCATTCGGCTAGTATAGTAGTTAGTATGTGCTTACTCGAGGGCGAGTAAGGGTTAAGTGTGGGGGAGTAGATAAATGTAGTTTGTAGTGCCTATTTTGTAGTGTTTTGGTCCCATTTTCCTTGTAGAATCGCTCCTTGGGAGCGATTTATGGGCTTCTTATGCTTCCTTTAGTTCGTTTCAGGTTCCCGAGACCGATTTGGATGAGTTGGAGAAATTTCCGACTCAATACATACACATTTTGGAGCCAACGAAACTAAGGAACGATGACTCGATGCCTTGGAGTCGACCCCGAGACCTTGGGACCCAATCCCGAGCCTCCGAGACCCGATCCCGAGTCCCGAGAATCGACGAGAAGCCCATGAGAGGCAAGGAAGGACAAAAAGGAGCTTAAAGGAGGCCTACAACGCTCATCCCGTTCGGGATGGTCTCATCCCGTTCGGGATGAGGTGCACGATTAGGGACGCCACTGTGGGTCCGTCCCGGTCGGGTTGAACCCATCCCGATCGGGACCGTGCTGCTGCTGCTCGCATTTCCTTTCTTTCTTCTCCCTTCCATTTGTAACCCTATATATACTCTTCCCTTGTTTTGTAAATAAAAAGTGGGACATTACCCACAAACCCTAGCCTAGTTTTAGCATAGATTAGATTAGATTAGTGTAGATTAGTCTTTAGTTTATCGTTAATCATAGATTAATGCTTGTAATTTGGGAATTCTTCAAGATCTCCACCAAGCTTGACAACCTTGGATGTTTGTTTTGGGTTCTTCCATTTATGCAAGTTTCCTTCTTCTTTTCATCTTATAGTATGGTATAATCTCTTTTCCTTTCTCTTAATCTTTGTTCTTTAATCAAGTTTGAATCTTTATTATTGTTTGTTCTTGTTCTTGTTAGTTTGATTGAGTTTGTTTAGGTATGTTTGTTTCTTATGATGATTCCTCTTGTTCTTGTTAGTTTTAGTTTGATTATGTTAGAGTAGTGTTCTTGCTAGGGTTAGTAGGGTGATTAGGGTGTTAATTGGGTGATTAAGGGTTTGTTGGAGATGTTGGTGGAAGATTTGGGTTTCCTCTTGGTTGATGCATATCACATGTTTGTTGGAATGCTTGAATGACATGTAGTTGCGAATGCTTGTTTTTCTTGCTTTTCTCTTGTGGGTGATAGTTTGCTTGTGGGTTCGGTTCCATCACTAATTAGCGAGAGCTCGGTGAGGATGACCCCTAGGTCGGTCTAAGTTGCGACCGCCCGGATTCGACCTAGGCCACCATAGCGCGCTAGAACCCCGTTTGTCATGTGTGTCGCCGAAATGGGTTCCATGTGGAACCTCTAGGTGAGTCTAAGTTAGATTACCTAGATTACCCTACTACCTCCTTCACTCTAACTCCTCCTTGACCATTCTGTTACCCCTTTGACCCCGACCTAATCCTAGCCCGTTTCCTTTGATTGTTTTCTTGCTTTAGACCTAGCTTAGTCCTAGTCTCCCCCTCCTTAGATTAGCTCGTCTCGAACATAGTCCTAGACCGTAGCATACCTTAGTCCGACCTCCCGTCCCTGTGGATTCGACCCGACTTGCCCTAGCTACCCTAGTTAGGTTAGTTGGTTTTTATTTGGTGGCGGGATCCACGACAAATCCCTCCCATCACAATTCGTTTTCGTTTTATTGTTGGTGGACTTTTGAATCTGTTATTGAAAATGTTTGACGACTTGTTCGATTTTTAGTAACTACAAAATTTGATTTCTCCGAACTAAATTTTATTTCTTCAAAAAAAAATATATAAATATTTTCGAATTTCCTAATCAAATTGTTTAATTTTGTTTTGCAAATGTTTTTGGTTACCCTTTTTCTTCGAGTTTGTTAACAAATGTTATTTAACAACGTTATTTTATCAAATAACTTTACTTTACGATTTCACTAATTTAGAATATTTTAAATTCCGGGTAGCTTAGCCCAATTCCTGTTGGAATAAATTCATGTTTCTTCAATTTTGTATCACTTCGAAAGTTGTAAAATTTTCTTTTAAAACAAAATTCTTCACAAATTTGTATCCCCATCTTTTCGAGTAGGGTAATCTTGATTTTTTTTTACTTATTTTCAGTTTTGAGGACCAAACTTTCTTTTAGTGGGGACGATTGTAACACCCGCTATTTTTCCTTGCGTTATATTCTTTCCGTTATGACTTCGTCATAACTCTGTCAAATTTTGGTCTTACGTTTCTTCATTTTTCCAAGCTTTATTTTCAATTTTGAGTTTAATGATATTTATTTATATTTTAAAAAGATTTTTAATTCTTTTAAATCTATTTATTTGATTTTCTTCGTAAACTAATTTGTTTTCCGCGAGGAATTCTATTTCTCTTCGAATTGACATTTTTAAGCTCGGATTTAAGTTATTCTTCTTCCTAAAAATGTTTAAATACATTTGTATAATATTTTCAACTAAGAAATATTTTTGTTTACTAAAGAGTAGCCATTTATGATTTTAATACGAAGTTCGTAAATAATTATTTTTCAACGAGCGATTTACTCGAATTGCTTTGAAATACCTTTAACGATTTAACGATTCTTCTTTTCATCAACTTACAAAGTATTTGGGACCTTTTTCTCATGTTTTAGACCGACTCACCCCCCCTTGTGACTCACCCATTACATTTTTTTTATAACCTTTCATTTTATAAAAACAATTTAAGAAATTAGATAATTCTTCACTACCATTTATTGGGATGACTCATGCACAACTCTTTATGCTCCATTCTCTTCATTTTGGCTGCATATTTTAGTCTAGTTTCACCTTGTTTTCATCAAACATTAATATTATTCAAACATATGAAACCATCCATTTTTTTTCCTTATATTCATTTCTACACTAAAACAAAAAAAAATCCCTTTCTTCTGATCTCCTTCTTTTGGCCAAGTCATCAGCAGCCCCTCAAGGCTTATTATTGCTTCAATTCAAACCATAATCGTCTCGTTTTTATCGTCAAATTAATCGTTATTCCGATCCTTTCGTTAAGGTAATAATCGATGTTGTTTTCGATCATTATTTACTTTGATTTTATGAGTTTTTCTCATGGTATTTTTTTGCCATGATTTTCGTGTATTAAGGATTTGTGGACGATCCCGAGGCCGACGAGTATATTATCGATTCCGATTTGGACTTGAGGTAACGTCGATATTACTCGGTATTTCATGATTTTAATTGTGTATTTGCATGTATATATTTTTATGTTTTATTTTGGCAATATATGTATGTCATATAATCTGTAAAATTTTTAAAAGTTGGAAATTTGCATGTTTCGGTAATTTTTATCGCTTTTACGAGATTAACGATTAAATCGTCATATTAATTTTTAAAATCGTAATATTCTGCCTAAACTTGTAATATATGATTTTATTCAGTAGAAATGAGATTTTTGATGATTTTTAATAATTTGGTATTTTTCAGATATTTTTGATATCGATTATTGAATTATTACCGTTTACGGACAAAAACGATTAAAAGTCGATTTTTAATTCTAGTACCTAAACATTTTATTTTAATCTGATTTTGACGTGGTGAAAATTTATGATGAAATAGAAGTTTCTGAATTTATTCATAATTTTTCGGAATTGTTAAGTGGATGAATTAATTAATTACTTTAAATGATCGTTTATCGTTAAAACCGTGTTTGTCGTTTAAATTCTCGATTTCTGGTCTTTTGTGTAAATCTGGAAAAAAAATATGATTCTGATGATTTCATAATAAAATGTGATTTTATGATTTTTAGTGCTTTAATAAAATGTTGGGAACGATTAGTTTTATTAATGGAATCGTTTATTGTGAAAACGGGTTTAAAAGACGGTTTTAGCGGGATTTATTAAATCTGAAATTTTTGGAAATCTGGAAAAATGGTAGTTTCTGGAAAATCATGATTTCTAGGTTTAATAATAAGTTTTGGATATTAATACTTAAATCGTTTTGTAATTACTATTTTTATTAATCGTTATTGTCGAGATTGAACGATTAACGAGAAAACGCTTTAAAAACCGAGTTTTAGAATTCTGGAAAATTTTCTTTTCTGAACAGAATGTCCATAAATATATTTTAACCATTCTACATAATTTTTGTACTATTTATTAAAGTCTTTAATTAATAAGTATTGATTTTCGGACAAATTGTGATTTATCGTTAAAATGCTTCGTTTTACCTAAAAGATTTATTTTTCCAGCTATTTTGAAAATATTTAAATCTAAAAATTTAAGATTTAAATCATCCCTTAACATACTCTAAATATATTTGTTGGTTTAATTAAATAAAGACGTTCAAATATTTAATTTGATATTTGTCGTAAAATCCTATTTATAATTTTATTGTCGAAACTAATAATAATTAGGGAATTTTAAGTTTATAACTTTTGAAAACACTCTTATTAGTAGTATTAAAATGCTTGAGACATTTTTAATCATTTCATAACACTTGGACGTTATTTTAATAATTTCATAAACTCAATTGTTCTCATTTTAGAAATTAATATCGTTAAGGCCGAAAGTATTAGTTTTATAAATCTATATCGTTTACTAAAATGTTGAATTAGTATAAACTAATATTTTCGCTATTTTGATATGATTCTATTTTTGTAAATTAAAGTTTCTAAACATAGAAAGTTTCCTGTTTTGGAAAGTGATCCTTTTCTTTTTGTTCTCTTATTATTTATAATGATTATATCTTTTGTATATCGATAACGGCTTTGTTTTGGAGTTATGGAATAAGGACAAGTGTGAGGTTAGAGTAATATAATCTGGGGTTTACGTTTTTGCCATCAACTATAAGGCTAGTGTGTCTTTATGGGGCACACTGGTTGTTGAACAGAGGATATATGGTGTTCGGGAGTGTGTGTATATTTTCTTAAGCTCGTGCCTCGCAGTGTAAGACGCCGTTGAGTTGAACTGAGTATTTGTGGTGCTCGGGAGGGGTGTACATATCATCTTAAACTAGGGCCACACATTTATAAGTCGCCGTCCTATTGTGGTTAAGTAGCCTAGTTAGAGATCGAAGTTTGATTTGTTTGAACTAAGTTCTCGAAGCTAGTTTTTAGTATTCTCCTAGTGAAAGTCTAGCCGTCTACACTAATTCTATCCATAACGCCAATTTGATTATTTTATTTATTGTCGATATAAATTGGTTTGTAGGTTGGCAAATATTTTTATATTTCCTTGGAAACCCTTTTGATTAGTTCGTTTTACGCTAAAAGCTTATTTTAATATGATGTTTTACTGTTTTCCTTTTTACTATTTTTCCGATAGTAGTGATTACAGTTTTAAATCCTGTTATGCGGCTGGGAGAACAGTTTTAAATCCTTTTTACAGTTTTAAATCCTATATGTGTTCCCCTTCGGGTGGGCTAGCAAGCAGTTATGGATCCTGCTTGTTTTAATAAGATCGCTGTATTATGGATTGTTAAAACCCTATTTATGGATTCCATTTTGTTTTTATTTTGTAGCCATTTTTATTTTGTGCCTTATTGTGGACATGGCATAGGTCCACCCCGACGCGGCCACGCGCGGGTTTGGGGAGGCGAATGAATCTCCATATGAGATGAATCGAATTGAATTTTAAATCGAAGTAGGAGTCGCCACCGAATTTTATGGTTATTCGGAATCATTCGAACCCACTCTATGTCGTAGTGGGCCATATTTAAAACATGGCCCATTTCCGATGTCAGAGCTTATCGGGTTCGTCCCTTTGTATTACGATACCGATACCGACATTATCGGATACCGTGTATTGAATGACTCTCGTTGCCAATGGATTCGGACATCCGGAAACCATGGTTCTGAGTAAGGGGTGAGGGTACGTGTTGGGAAGTTCATTGAGAACACCCAACCCCGCCCGCACTTAGCGGCCTTTACTAAGATATCGTTCGTTTTCACGTACACGTGTTAGTTCGACGGTTGAATGATATGCAGAGATTATTTTCCTAAGGCATGTGAGAAAAATAAATAAATGGGTTGCTAAGTCGTTTAATGCATGTTAAACTAATAACGTCAAAGTTATTTTAGCATCTGAAGTTCGTTTTAGTCTAATAAAACAAACGATAAAAATAAATCGCTACAAACAAGGAGCAAACGAGTTAGTAACGGTTGAATAAATCGAATAAAGATTTAAATAAATAATATGCATGATTTTTGAAAAGATTTATGTCACGTGATGGATTAGCACGCGTTGACCGAGGCCAAAGAAAAAGTATTTATCGAAATATGTCGCAAAAGTCGCTTTTTATGTAAGACTCGAAGAGAATAAAAAATAGAAAAGCGAGGAAACGAAAAAAAAAGAGACCCGGATAACCAGGCCACCGCGCGAGTCGCCTGACAGGCGCGCGACTCGCGTGGCGGTCTGTTCGGTTTTTTTATTTTGTTGAAAATCGTTAAATTTTATAAATCGCGTACAAATACGGATTAATTTATACCCGATTCAAATTTTCGATATTCGTCGTATTCGATATTCGATTATGAAATCGATATCGAATAGTTGGAATGATTTTAGAAAATGTTTTGAAAAAGTTTGTTTTGAACGAAAAGCTTAAAAAAAAGGAATTTTGAGCGAAAAAAGATGTTAATTCTCTCCGCGTATAAAATCGTCGAATTTTGTTTAAGAAAAGATGTAACGATTTTATTTAGCATCAACGAGAATGAATTAATTTTGTTCTTGTTAGATACGATTTTCGATTACAGAATCGATATCATATTTTAAGAACGTTATAAAAAAAATAGTTTTTCGTAGTATCGATATTAGAAATAATAAATATGCGACAAATGACCCATATTAAAAAGACAGACTAATGACACGACCCATAAAAAAACGTTAGAAAGGAAGAGAAGAAGAGAAGAATCGGGTTTGATTTACACCCTCAACCTACATGCTTTGTTTTCTCGGGATAAGGCTCGTCGGAAAGTGGTTTAAACTTGGGAGCGTCGAGATGATGCGGGATGAGTTAAGGTGTATGGTTGGACGTGTGGTTGGGCGTGTGGTTGGATGGTTTCTCGGGGTTTCGAGGCTTCTTCGGGAATATGTCGGGATTTGCTTTGAATTATTTCTAATAGATATCGAGGATGTATGTGTATAATGGCTGTAAAAAAACCGTGTCAAAAACCGTGTCCTCTTGTGTTGGACGAGAGGTCCTATTTATAGGAGTCGAGGTAGTCTTGCTTGTGTGACAAGAAATACCGGTTTGGATAGGAAATACGAGAGTTCGAGAGGAAACCAAAGTCTCGTTTCTTGGTGGGGAAGCCAAATATCTCGGCTGTCAAGGGGAGTATTTCGGCTGCTTTGGATGTCTTGGCTGAGTATTTGGAGCTCGGTCGGTATCTGATTCGGTTTCCGGATAAAACTCCTACTTGAGATCGAATTCTACCTTCAACGGAATTGTTTAATGTTCTCAAAGCTGATTTTTTTGGTAGTATTGGAGTCCAAACCGGACACGTGAGGTGTCACGGCTGGTCCGTGAGTCTCGGGAAATATCTTTGACCGGGTTTCGACTCGGTCGCTAAACGACGGTTTTACCCCTGGTGTCGGAATCGACCGAAATTAGTCTTATTTGACTCGAAACGACCCACTGGGCCTGGATTTGAGGTTGGCTTTGTAAAATTTGTACTCCGTAATAAGTCTAAACCAAATGTCTATGATTACAAGCCCATATCCGAGTCCATCAAAGCACGTTTACGTCCAATCATCATCGGGTGTTTGGGGGGAACTATTATATACACCTGGCGGTCAAAATGTGGGTGCCTACAGAGCCCCCACTCTGACTGAGGCTTGGACAAGGCAAAAGTCAGAGTAGCTACCAGGTCAATCAAGGATTAAAACCTGGCAGACTTCCGATCGGGTCGTTTATAGTCCATTAGACCTGCGTGAGGGGCTCGCCGGCCATAGGATAGGAATCATACGTGGGTTGATGTTAATAATGTCGCGGGAGCTTGCCTTGGAAGCTATGGGTATACCTGTTTACATGTACATCCTGTCTTAGAATTGCGCGGGGACTTCTCCTAAAAAGTCTTCGGTGTGTCTGTTTACAGACACATCCCATCTTGGAATAGCGCGGGAACTTCTCCTAAAAAATCTTGGGTGTGTCTGTTTACAGACACATCTCATCTTGGAATAGCGCGGGAGCTTGCTTTGGAAGCTCTGGGTGTATCCGCTTACAGATATATCCCGATTCCTTAATAGAAATGTTGCATGATCCTTCCACTGGGGAGTCTTTGAGAATTCTTCGGGGAGTCTTGGGGTACCTGTCTGCTTATACATAACAAATTGCATGTAACATTTAGGCGAAACACTGACTCATACTGGGGAAGAAATGATTTTTGATTGATTTTTTGAAATCGAAGTCCTGAAAGCAACTCTCGTGCTAGGAGATAGGTTTTCAAAATCGAAAGAGATGGAAAAGAAATTTGCAGTTTAAATAGACTGAAATTTGACCTTGTTGAAAAGGATTTTCTCAAATGGCTGAGTTTCGCAAATTTTGAAATAAGAATTTGGAGAGAGATGGCTACCGACAGACTCGACTTTGGACATGACCGAACGAGTTGACAGACACGACTGGACTCTCGAGGGGTTGAACCGTGACTCGGTAAAAGGGTATGGGCCACCTAACATGACAAGACTCTTAAGTTGCGCTATTCCGTAGCCTAGGCGAGTGGCAACACGGTCGAATCCTCGGAATGGGACTGTTTCCGTACGACAGAGCTTTGTGGTAGCAATGTCGTAGGCTGGTGTTCTTTTGGATATTCTTTTGATTTAGGGGTACATTCCCAAAGTGGGTATTGCTTCGAGTCCCTGACCAATTCTCGTCTTCAACTGAGCCGAGTACTAGGACACACTATAGAAAGGAGGCTAGATCTTTATTCTTTGAATTTATCTGGATTTTGTGAGTGGATGGAGAACTTCTGCCTAGGAGAAGCCCCCAGGATGACAAAGCTAGCTGCTGAGAACATGACAGTGTCGTGACCGGAATGATGATGCTTTTTCGAATTTGTGTGAATGTGGATGGTTGTGCCTTTGTCGAAAGGCTGCCTACGTATTCACGTGTAGTGAAATCAAACCAAGCCGTAGTTCAGTGTTGAAAGATGTATTATGATGCCTAGCTTATTAGGGCTTTGTGTGTAACTAGCCATAGCAATGGTGTAGGCTAGGTGCATTCCCAATGATGTCTTGACCAAAGGGCTGGAATAGTTAGGATGTAAATCCTGTGACTGTGAGCATTCTCCGGGATAGCCCCCAGAGGTGGTGTGAACTATTTGGGCATGTTCTATGCCGACTGCAAGTCGAGTTCCCGTGTTTGGGGCTGGTAACTGGTTTAGATGTTTTTGGAAATGTGGAGCTAGGTCGCAAGTGGCTTTGATGTTTCGAAATTTGGAGCTCGATTTTGTGGAGCTAAGGCTTCGAGGGTAAGGTATTGTAATGTGGTAGGAAAGGGGGAAGTCGAGTAAAAATGACTCGGACTTCGATCGGGCAGGTTGATAATGCGGGATCTGGTTTCCATGTCTGGCCCTAAAGGTTAGGGTGTATCCTATGGAGCTTAAATCCTCAAAATTCTGGGCTGTCTCTAGCCTAGGTCTCGAGAAGGTCTTGTGGGTTGTAATGTGGGAAGACTAGATGCGGTGTTAGCTGACCAGCTTGACTGTCTCTCCCCTATTGGATGGTATGAGTTTTTGAATTCTTTGGGTTGACCTCTTAGCCCCGGTCATGGGATTCTTCATTTGAGTTGACCGTGTCTGGTCGAGAGATGTTGATAATTCTTTTTTGATCATGGCCAACTTTTTTGTTTTGGCCTTTCGCTTTTTTTTCTCTTGGACTTTTGATTTTTTTGTCCAGCTTTTTTTTTGTCGGTCAGACTAACACCTAAGGTAGGGTTTGGTTAGTCTTGTTGGAAGAGTGTTTATTGTGGGAAGTGGGCTTGCCTCCCGTCTTGAATCCAAACTTGAAGACTACCCAGATTTGTCATAGGATTCGATACCGCTCCTACTAAGGGTAGTTATGTGGCTTTTCTATACCAGACATGGAACAGGTAAGAGGAAAACACGGGCTCGGTTTCCTGCAGTCATTATAGATGTGCCCATAATAGTCACGTGCATGTGCTCACAGTGTACGATGGTGCTCATCATGTTCTCGGAAACATATAAGGAAAGCATGGAGGTAGAATATTGAAAGCTGATTTTATTGAATTTTTGAAAAGAGGACAGAATACAAATGACTCTGACTCTGATTTTGAAATTGAAAGGAGTAGAATATCCTAGACTCGGACTCAGACTCAGACTTAAACCAAACCTAGACTCTTGGATGAGGTTGTTAGTAGTCTTCGGCTTCTAAGGACTCAAGTGGATGTCCAGTATAGCCTTCGGTAGAAGCTTTACCCAGATCTTCATTATGTCGAAGATCGTCTTCAATCCTAATGCCCATTTCGGTAAGCACCGCAAAGTTTGAAATGCCGGCATACCTAAGATGGACGCGGTAGGGAGGTAGGAGGTTGTTGATGAACGCCTCCACTAGTGTCTTCTCGTTGGGCTTGTCTACCAACTTCACACTTTCGGCCCTCCACCTTTGAAGGTACTTGGTGAAACCTTACTTGGGCTCCTGGGCCATGACCTCCATGGTGCGCATTGTGGTCTGGATCTCGGTATTATCTGCATAATTCCGAGCGAACTCTGTTGCGACATCGTCCCAAGTCTTGTATTTCTTGGAATCGAGCCTGTAATACCAGGCTTTTGGATGCTTCTCAAGGGAAGAAGCAAAGAGATGCTTGAACATGGATGACTTAACTCCCTTAACAACCATGAATTCTTTGAAAGCCCAGATGTGGAGCACCGGGTCTTCAGTCCCATCAAACATTGGTAGGCCTGTCAAGTTGAGATTAGCGGGCAACTCATCGGTTAGAGGAGAATAAGCCCGAGCATTCTCCGTATGGATCGAGTTATTCGTTGACAAATGGACCTGTTCTTGCAGCTTGCGAACGGCGCGGACCAGTTCAGCTATGGGCCCAGCGGTTTCATTCCTGACCTTAAGAGTCCTTTGCTCCACAGCACTCAAACGGGTAGCAATGGCGGTTTGGTCGGTACTGATGGCTGTCAGTTGGGCCTCCATCTTAGCCAGTGAGGCGGTCAGCTCGTCTATGGCTTGTTGCGTCATGGCTCGGGTGTGGGGTGGCCCGTCTGTAAGGGCACCGCGTAGTCAGTAAAGTTTCTTCAGAACTCGAATACACCAAGGCATAGGAAATAGCGTGGGAGGAGAGACGACTCAAGTTTGACTCGGGTTAGACTCTCCTAAGACAAATGTGTAGGGTACAATTCTCGGAGTGACTGTGATTAATCGCTCCATCGGAGAATAGCCCCCAAGTGAGACTAAGGACTCAGATAGGACTCAGATGGTGTGACATCTAAGTGACTCGAAAGTGGGGTACGTGAGACACGTGTAAGACAAGACCCTTAGAGAAACCGTGATTGGTCGCTCTACTGAAAGGGTAGCCCCCGAGTGGGACTGAAAATTTTGTTAAGACTCGAGTGTCGGACGAGTGACCCTTAGATGTAAGGATCACGAACCTTTTGTTATAACGCTATGCCTTGTAAAAGGTTGATTCGGAAAAGACACCTAGACGGGTGACTCGTGGACGGTGGGCTTTCCTTAGGATTTGGCAAAGTGGGCCTACTCCCGTTCGAAGGAAAATCCATGTGAGAATTCTCCAGACTTTGGACTCGAATGTGTAAACGGGCTTCCCTTCGTAGGAGTTTGTCCTACGAAGGTGGGCCGTGCCTTGACAAATAAGGCGGACTGGGATGGGGTGGAAATCCGTGATGTAAGATCGACGGAGTTTCGACGCTACAGACTCTAACTTATGAGACGACCCGACACTGCTAAATACGGGAAATCCTAAGAAGAAGAGGGTTTTGAAAAAGGAATTTGGATTTGAAAACCGAGCAAAGTCGGATTGGAAGGCCCGATTTTTTTTGAAAACCGAGAAAGAGGTTATCGGGCCGATATTTTGGGCTTTTTGAAAAGGTTTGGACAGCATACCGGCTAAAAATAGGCTATTTTGAGTTAAAATCATAAGTCCTAAATTCGGCAGCTTTCCGGGTTTTGAAAAAAGAATGGATTTGAAAAAGATGTAAGTTTTTTTTTGAAAATGACGTTTTTTGAAAAGACTAAAGAAGATCAAGTAGCATGTAGTCACGGAAACAGTATAACGACGCCATGTATGCTCTTAGTCTAAGTCTCGGTCGGTCCAATAGGGTCTATACCAACAACGATCGCATTCTCGCAAATCAGGACGGACCTCCTAAGCCGAGTTGGTCTTAGAATCTGCCGTAAAACCCATGCGAGTTCCGCCATCGAGGTCTTTAGTGCACCCAAGTGGGAATGCACCGTGGTATAGTGGGACGTCGGTCACAAGTAACCGGCCCGGGATAGAACGGGGTTATGCATGAGCCATTGAACTAAAACGTGTACATTACTAATCGAACGATTTCTTTTCGAGTCTCACCCTGAGGATGCCGATGGTAAGTGACACATCAGTTAATCCCCAGCGGAGTCGCCAAATTGTGGACATGGCATAGGTCCACCCCGACGCGGCCACGCGCGGGTTTGGGGAGGCGAATGAATCTCCATATGAGATGAATCGAATTGAATTTTAAATCGAAGTAGGAGTCGCCACCGAATTTTATGGTTATTCGGAATCATTCGAACCCACTCTATGTCGTAGTGGGCCATATTTAAAACATGGCCCATTTCCGATGTCAGAGCTTATCGGGTTCGTCCCTTTGTATTACGATACCGATACCGACATTATCGGATACCGTGTATTGAATAACTCTCGTTGCCAATGGATTCGGACATCCGGAAACCATGGTTCTGAGTAAGGGGTGAGGGTACGTGTTGGGAAGTTCATTGAGAACACCCAACCCCGCCCGCACTTAGCGGCCTTTACTAAGATATCGTTCGTTTTCACGTACACGTGTTAGTTCGACGGTTGAATGATATGCAGAGATTATTTTCCTAAGGCATGTGAGAAAAATAAATAAATGGGTTGCTAAGTCGTTTAATGCATGTTAAACTAATAACGTCAAAGTTATTTTAGCATCTGAAGTTCGTTTTAGTCTAATAAAACAAACGATAAAAATAAATCGCTACAAACAAGGAGCAAACGAGTTAGTAACGGTTGAATAAAGATGTAAATAAATAATATGCATGATTTTTGAAAAGATTTATGTCACGTGATGGATTAGCACGCGTTGACCGAGGCCAAAGAAAAAGTATTTATCAAAATATGTCGCGAAAGTCGCTTTTTTTGTAAGACTCGAAGAGAATAAAAAATAGAAAAGCGAGGAAACAAAAAAAAAAAGACCCGGATAACCAGGCCACCGCGCGAGTCGCCTGACAGGCGCGCGACTCGCGTGGCTGTCTGTTCGGTTTTTTTATTTTGTTGAAAATCGTTAAATTTTATAAATCGCGTACAAATATGGATTAATTTATACCCGATTCAAATTTTCGATATTCGTCGTATTCGATATTCGATTATGAAATCGATATCGAATAGTCGGAATTATTTTAGAAAAGGTTTTGAAAAAGTTTGTTTTGAACGAAAAGCTTAAAAAATGGAATTTTGAGCGAAAAAAGATGTTAATTCTCTCCGCGTATAAAATCGTCGAATTTTGTTTAAGAAAAGATGTAACGATTTTATTTAGCATCAACGAGAATGAATTAATTTTGTTCTTGTTAGATACGATATTCGATTAGAGAATCGATATCATATTTTAAGAACGTTATAAAAAAAATAGTTTTTCGTAGTATCGATATTAAAGATAATAAATATGCGACAAACGACCCATATTAAAAAGACGGACTAATGACAAGACCCATAAAAAAACGTGAGAAAAGAAGAGAAGAAGAGAAGAATCGGGTTTGATTTACACCCTCAACCTACATGCTTTGTTTTCTCGAGATAAGGCTCGTCGGAAAGTGGTTTAAACTTGGGAGCGTCGAGATGATGCGGGATGAGTTAATGTGTATGGTTGGACGTGTGGTTGGGCGTGTGGTTGGATGGTTTCTCGGGGTTTCGAGGCTTCATCGGGAATATGTCGGGATTTGCTTTGAATTATTTCTAATAGATATCGAGGATGTATGTGTATAATGGCTGTAAAAAAACCGTGTCAAAAACCGTGTCCTCTTTTGTTGGACGAGAGGTTCTATTTATAGGAGTCGAGGTAGTCTTGTTTGTGTGACAAGAAATACCGGTTTGGATAGGAAATACGAGAGTTCGAGAGGAAACCAAAGTCTCGTTTCTTGGTGGGGAAGCCAAATATCTCGGCTGTCAAGGGGAGTATTTCGGCTGCTTTGGATGTCTTGGCCGAGTATTTGGAGCTCGGTCGGTATCTGATTCGGTTTCCGGATAGAACTCCTACTTGAGATCGAATTCTACCTTCAACGGAATTGTTTAATGTTCTCAAAGCTGATTTTTTTGGTAGTATTGGAGTCCAAACCGGACACGTGAGGTGTCACGACTGGTCCGTGAGTCTCGGGAAATATCTTTGACCGGGTTTCGACTCGGTCGCTAAAAGACGGTTTTACCCCTGGTGTCGGAATCGACCCAAATTAGTCTTATTTGACTCGAAACGACCCACTGGGCCTGGATTTGAGGTTGGTTTTGTAAAATTTGTACTCCGTAATAAGTCTAAACCAAATGTCGATGATTACAAGCCCATATCCGAGTCCATCAAAGCACGTTTACGTCCAATCATCATCGGGTGTTTGGCGGGAACTATTATAGACACCTGGCGGTCAAAATGTGGGTGTCTACACTTATGTATTGACTTACCATTTTTATTTAATTAAGACATAGCTACAATGTGTTATAATCCCACTTCTACAGTGTTTTCACCACTGTATTGCGTTAGAATTTCTAGGGGATTACATTATTTGTGAAGATGAAGTTTCGAGGAGAGTAGTTGATGATAGAATCTTGGATTTGGGCACGGGAGTCGGTCTTTGAAGCTTTTGACAAGCTTTTGGGACGAGATTTTAGATCTCGATGTATTGGTGGCCTTGTGGGTGAAGCTATCAAGGAAATGAAGGGCTAGAAGACTCATCCCGACCGGGAAGGATGTCATCCCGATCGGGATGAGTGTGCTGAAAAATGGGTTCTCTGGAGTGTGATCCCGACCGGGACCAAGTTCGTCCCGACCGGGAAGGAGCCTTCCCAACCGGGAAGAAGTTCATCCCAACCGGGATGGTGCCCAGCTCCTCCTTTTGCCTCTTCTTCGGCATTTGAGCCCACCCAACCACTTTGTACCTCCTCCCAACCTCCCTACCTACCCTTGCAACTACCTACGGCCCATATACTTCATATATACATCCCCACCTCCTATTCTCTTCACTACATACCGAGTTTCACATCAAATCCCACCTCATTATACCATTGAAAGTCTAGTACTTCAACCACGCGACCATATTGAGAACGAAGAGGAATAAAAATGAAGAAGACAAGTAATGTGCCGATATCGAACATTGACACGATGGAGACTTTTGAATTGCTAACCGTGTGGTAAGGCGACTCTCTTTTCTTTTCCATCTTTTATTGCTTGTCACCCTTTGTTTGTTCCCCTTCCTTTTATCATTTTCGTGTCATGGCGGCCCTCGGGGCCTCGGTAGTCATTACTCCCGATTCTCGATGACGTGACTACATCGAGAGTCATTTCAAAATCCAAATTTACAAGTATTTTCACTTTTTCTTTGATTTCACTTTCTTTATTTTTATTTTCTTTTGGTAGAATTTAGTCGGATTTAGGCGGAATCCGGGCTAGGTGACTTGATTACACCTAGCCCTCCCCTCCCATTTCCTTTTATTTTCTTCTTTTTATTTCTTCCCCCATCCATATCTTTTCTCGTCTCGGCCCTCGGTGACTTGATTACACCCCGGCCGGACACATTCTACCTTTCTTCACTTTCATTTTTGATTTTTACTTTTATTTTCCTTTTTTCTTTTCTTTTTTTTTCTGTCGTCCACACACTACCAATCGAGCATGAGGACATTGCTTGGTTTAAGTGTAGGGGAGCGATATCCTAGTCTAGCTTAGTTTTATTTTCGTAGTTTTTTCGGAAAAAATCTTTAAAAAATCCCTAAAAATTTGAAAAAAAAACTCATAAAAATCAAAAAGATTTTCGTTTGTGCCTTTTTCTTTTGTGTCTTTGTGTCGTATACTTATTGTGTTGTATGTTTTGCTCCTCCGAATTCCTTGTAGGTTGCGCGATCTTCGATAATTTTCGGAAGGCTCTTGACATCCGGTATTATCCTTCTTTCTCCTTCTCCTTTTTCCCTTTTTGTGGAGTTTGGAGGATGTGTTGTGATGGTGTGTGCTCGGGTGGAGCTTTGTGAAGATTTGTGGTTGATTGGTTGCTTATTTGGATGTTGTGGGGTGGTGTTTGTTTTGTTTGTATGTTTGTTTTCTTTTCTCTTATTATGTTTTGTTTTGTTGTGTGTGTCTCATTTTCTTTCGTCCTTGTTGTGTCTTGTTTAGTTTGTGTCCTGTGTAATAAGGTTTTCGAAAACCCGGTTTTGAGGCTAGTGTGCAAGTGTTTAATTTCCCTTTCTATTGATGTGAATCGAGTCTTGGACTTTAGTCTAGTAGAATGACTTTAAATCAATGATTTCGTTGGTTTCTTACCTTGAGTCCACCTAGTCTACTAGGGATTTACTACGGATTTGTATTTTGACCATTTTGACCGCCCACGGAGTGAAAAGGCCTTGGTTGCCGAGTCCCGTCCCTTAGGTGACCGTGTTCGAAATTGTCTGATTAGTCCAAGTTTCTCCCCTTTTTTTGGGTTTGAAGGGAAGGGCCCGTCCCGACTTACCTATTTCCCTACCTCCTACGCATTTCCACAAATAAGTTGCAAATTGTTGCAATTCTCACTTGGTTGCAAGAAATGCCTACAAAACAAAAGTTATCCAAAAGGCAAGCCAAGGAAAGAAAGGAAAAATAAAAAAATAAAAAAATAAAGAAAAGAAAGAAAAGAAAGAAGAAAAAGAAAAGGCACAACAAATGAAAAACAAAATACAAAAAAACAAAAAGAAATGGCATAGCAACTCAAAAGCCGAATGCAAAAGAAAAAAGCCAAAAGAGAACCATCTCACAAAAAGATTCCCACCCTCTCAAAAATAAGCCTTTTTCTGATCGTTACCGTGAAGAGCCTACCAAAGGACCAAGTCCCTATGAAGGATGATAGAGGTAATGACCGGTCTTCCCTCATTTTGCAACCATATCCCCCTTTTTATTTGGACTAGTTGGGCGATTTTTGAGCATGGGACGATCCTCTTGGCTCATCGCTAAAAGGGGCAGGGTCTAACTTACCTACAGTGTCGACTAACTCCGTGGTTCATCCTTTTTCCATCCCTCCAATCGTCCCGTAGTACGTTCTTAGAAGGTTAGGAGGAACTAGGTAATTTACCAACGTTTTTATTGCTTTGTCGTCATACTATTAGGGTTTAGTTCATATCGGTTTGTATTATTAGTTTGGGAACGTTGTCACTTGACTTGAGTCCCTAACCGGTGTATCTTTCACAGCTTTGTTGAGGGAAGCGGTATTTGTTTCGTCTTGGATGCAACTGTTTGGTGTTTGTTTGTTTGTGTGTTTGTTTGTTTCCGTGCTTTCGTGTTCGGTTGTATCCACTGTTTTGTCGCAAGACCTCACTTGCCTTGCGGAGAACTCTTTTCCTCTAAGTGTTCTTGCGTGAGTTGAAAGGGCGTAGGGTGCGCTAATACCCGCTCGGTTAGTAGTCTAGTTTCTTTTAGTTTTTAGTTAGTAGGTGCTTACTCGAGGGCGAGTAAGGGTTAAGTGTGGGGGAGTTGATAAGTGTAGTTTGTAGTGCCTATTTGTTGTGTTTGGTCCCGGTTTCTCTTGTGGAATCGCTCTTTGGAGCGGTTTCTAGGCTACTTACGCTTCTTCTAGTTTGTCTTAGGCTCCTAGGACTAATATTGGAGAAATGGAACGATTCTAACTCGTTTCCGACACATTTGGAGCCATCGAAGAGAAGCGACGATCACTCGGTGGCTTAGACTCGATCCCGAGACCTTGGGACCCATTCCCGAGCCCCTTAGACTCGATCCCGAGCACCGAGAATCGATGAGAAGCCTATGAAGAGGAAATAGGGACCTTTAAGATCATATTGGAGGCCTACAAGACCCTTCCCGGGCGGGAAGGGTAGCCTTCCCGGGCGGGAAGGGTAGCCTTCCCGGTCGGGAAGGAGTGCAAACTTAGAGCGTCTTCTGATGGGTCATCCCGACCGAGAAGGAAGCTTCCCGACCGGGAAGGATATGTCATCCCGACCGGGACCATCCATCCCGACCAGGAAGGGGGTGCTGTAGCCCGCGTGACTTCTTTCATTCTCCTTCACTCTTGTAACCTTATAAATACCCTTCCTTTGTATTGTTTAAGGACCTGAGACTACTCTACATCATTCTAAACCCTAGATAGACTTTCTTCAACCTTAATTTAATCTTTCATTAATCTTTTGTTAATCTTAACTTAAACTTAGTAATTAGTCTTGTATTAAGAGAATTCTTCAAGATTCATCCAAGATTGACAACCTTGGGAGATTGATTTAGGTTTTTCTTATTAATACAAGTTCTTATCTTTTCATCTTCTTGTTAGTAGGTATAATCTTCTTACTCACTTTACTCTTAATCCTTGTTTAATCTTTCAAGTTTTAATCTTTACATATCGTTCATTTTTCTTGTTAGTTCATAATGAATGTTTGGATTATTATGTTGATATCTCTTGCTAGTGTTAGTATTAGTTTGATAATGTGTGAGTAGACTTATTGTGGAGTTAGTAAGGGGATTAAGTGTTGATTATGGATGATTAGGGTTTGATTGTGGGTAAAGTTGAACTCTTTGTTGCTAGTCACATATTGAGCACACTATGTGTTTGTTGAATTGCTTGTTTGAGTAGTAGTGGCCATGCTCCTCATGCTTGTCTTCTTCTTCTCATTGTGTGATTGATTTGTGGTTGAATCCTTGTGTATTGGGTAATATATTGCATGAGTATTCGGGTTTAGTCTTTGACACGAGAGTGCGGACTTTGGCTTTGACGCAAGAGCGCGGACCGACCTTAGTAACTAGGTGACACCTACACCCTCGATCTCCCAATGATCCTACTACACTTATGAACCCAAACTAACCCTACCTTTTCCCAATTTGAATTCACCATCTTGTTAGCTTTTATTCATCTTGTTAGTTGATTGTTTTAGCTTTAGTGTTCCATTTAGTCCTTGTTGCATCTAGTTCATTGTCAATCTTGTTTCTCCTCTTCCAATCATCTTAGTTAATCAATTCTTGTCATTCCTCCATTTCTTTGTGTTGTTTTGGTAATTTAGTCTTGTTTGTGAGTGACCCTAGTCTAGGCACCTTCTACCATCCCCGTGGACTCGACCCGACTTACCCTAGCTACCCGTTAGGATTAGTTGGTTTTACTTGTTGGTGGGGACCCACGGCAATTCCCTACCATTACTCAATTTAGCCATTTCCGTGGATATGTTGAAGAAAGTGGAGGTAGCTTTACCCTTCACCGAGGTAATTTCTCAAATACCCCTTTATTCTAAGTTTTTGGAAGAAGTTTTGACTAAAAAGAGAACCATAGAAGACAAAGAATGTGTCCCTCTTACGGCACAATGCAGTGCCATTCTTATGAATCTAATGCCAAAGGAACTAGATGACCCCGGTAGCTTCTCCATCTCTTGTCGGGTTGGAAATGTAGTTTTTAATCGAGCTTTGTGTAACACCCCGTGCTTTGACCATTTTAGTTATTTATAATAACGATTAATATTAATAAATCAAGTCTCGACAAACTATTTTATATAGTAATATTCAATTCTTGTGCCTTTGGAACCTTTCTATTTCACTTCAGTGTTTGCAAAACTGAAATTTCTATCGTTATCGCAATTCTGTGCGATTTCGTAAAACGGTTCCTATTTTCTCATACGAACTTCGATTGAGGCGTTTCAAAAGCCTAACTTTATTAATTTTCCAAGATCTACATAATGGTGATATTCAAAATTTCAGTTTATGAGTTCATCATAAAAATATTGTACTGGACAGCTCCTTTGCAACGAAAATCATCACCCGATGAATCGTTTCTCGACATTCGATTTCCGTACTTCTTTCCTAACCTTTGTGGAACCAAATTAACTCAAAAATATCATTCTTATACACCCCATACCGTCACCTTGAGGTCCAAGAGTCAAAAAATGCTTTTCTAATCAAAAACACCAAAAAGGGTAATGTACTTCCAAAAGCATGATTAGCCATTTTGAGCAATTGTCAATTGTTTGTCTATCCTTTGTTCCCTTCATCAAATGGACGACTATTACTCCATATAAACAGCCTTAGGACTCCATTTAGCTTACTTATTCATCCATCTCTTACCCTCCTTCAACTCCCTTCAAAAAACCAAAGAAAACAACACAAGTTTTCACAAGTTCTTAAGGTGTTTCAACCACCATTTTTTTGAAGAGCTCTAATTCCTTTTTCTCTTATCTTATACTACTTATTTTCAAGTTTATTTAATAGTATAACTACTAACTTAGTTTATTTTTTTGTGTCATTCTAACTAATTTATGAAGAGGAGCGAGAGAAAAGGAGCATCGATCTTCGTTTTCTTATATGTTGTAGAATCGATTATTTATGCTTAAGGTAACCTAACTTTTCTTCGCCCTCAAATCTCGTAGTATAGTATTTAGACTCTAACTAACATATAACATCATGTTTAGGACTAAATCATTAGATCACCAAGTTTAAAGGTAACTATTTGTTGATTCATCACTTAACAATACACGCTGTAAAATGGATTCTGTGATGTATGATGTATGTTCACGATTTTTATGTGTAAAATATGTTTCGAATTAGCCTTAGGTTCCTTCATGAAAGTTGTAGATCTGAATGTCTAGAACATGTTAAAAATATGAAAAGTAAGTTTTTATGAAAATATATATTTAGTAATGATTTATTTCGTAAACTGGTACTGAATGATTTTATGTACTGTCTGAGAAAATGATATGTTTCGTGATGTTAAACGTTTTATTTGGACTTGTAAAACTTATGTTACGTTCCTGATGATGCCTAAGATGTGTATGTCAAATTTCATATAAATCCATCATATATATTTTCATTTATAAAATTTGTACTAAAATGGGTCAGATCTGGAAAGAATATTTTATTTAAGAACTTTTATAAAATATTTTAATCTAAATTTCTGGGTATAAGTTATGTACAAGTATATGTATCCAAAATAAAATTTTGGTTCACTTTAATGATGTTTAAGTATTTTAAACGATTTAAAAGAAAGTATTGAAAACCGTACTGTTTTCTATTTTAAATTGTTAAAAATAATAAACCTTATTATTTTTGAAAAATAACTTTATATCTGGAAACCTAACTTATAAAAGTCTATTGAGTACGAAAATCGAAACTTAAAATAACATTTGAAAAATGACTCATTTAGTATCCTTGATAATATTATCGATTTCGTTATTACTTAAACTTACTTTTGTAAAACTCTATGTTTTGAGAAATATGATACCTAATAAGGTTAAAAATGATTTTTTATAATTATCATCGATTTATTTGGTGTTTGAAAATATTTTACTAAGTATAAATAGGCTTTAAGAGATAAGCATACTTGTACAAATACGAAACCGTATAAAAATACTAAATACGTACATTTGAACAATAAATGTACTAAATACTTGTGCCCAAAAAGTATAGAGTACTAAAAGACGAATAACCCAAAAATACTAAGTTAAACAATGCTTAAATATGCAAAACAACACTTAAACTTTATAATGAGCACTTAAGGACTAATTAGTGACTAAGTCAAAACTAAAGGTTGACTAGTCCATTTTGGTCAAACTTTGGCTTTTTAAGTCAACATAGACCAAGTCAAGATAAAGGAACCCATCTTAAATAATGTACTTAGAAATAAGTGAATCTTTAATCAAATCTCAACTAATGAACACTTCAAATAATATATCTCAAATAAAATGTTCCAAATCTCTTACATCAGTATACTAAAACTATCAGTTAAGATAAATTTTACGACGATTGATAATGTTTGTTAATCTTAAAATCGACATACTTAAATTCCATAGGAACAACCGTACTTCTAGTCGGTGTGTTACCTAAGCCGGTGATCAGACACGTTTTCACGAACGTTGTTATCAACACCAATCATGGTGAAAATGAACATGTGCCCTGGCAGTACCCTCTGAGTCGTCTTCACCATTCCATGTTGTAACGACTTGTTCCAAGTCAATACACAGGCCACAGACCGGTCATCCTTATGGAACCCGGTATTGTTTCATCCCTCTGGTTATCAGACATGTGCCCCACGATGACCGCTGAGCTCGATATTCCAGAGACTCTGTCTTTATAAGACACCCAAATTCAGCCTACGTTTCGTGTTGGGCGCTATCTTGGTAAAGTTTAGAAGACGATGCGATAGAAGACAGCTTCGAAAGTAGACTACGACACTCGGAGTCACTGCTCATGGGAGGCCATGATGCATCCTGCCGGTGCGAGAAAATGCTAAGAAGTAAATGGGCAGCCAACTCTTTATGAGTTTGTCGGTAGAGTAGTAGTCGTCCAGTTGCCATTGAGGTGCTCGGTTGTGTAAAGGTTCTCTTTCCCGAGACCAAGAGTATGGATTGGGTGTGTGCGCATACATAGACAAGGGCACTGATCAGCTCTCACTCTCTATATCGGATATCTTTGGGGGCGGAATACCTTCCGACCTTTGCCTTAGCAGTGTATGGGACATGTTCGGTTTAGCGGGGCCTCTGAGTCCATGCACTTGCAGTCCTTCTTCTCCGTATGTCAGTCGACTAAACTGAGTCAATTTAGGTGTTCGATCCTATTGAGCACTAGGGGTGAGATGTAAACCTCCTAGTATCGATATGATTGGCGGGATTGATGTGCCCATCCGCACTTATGGTGAGATGCAAGCCTTAAGTGTGCATGAGACATTAGTAGTCACGTCCCGTGCATTATGTGAAAGGAAACCATTGTTTTTAAAAGTAAATGACTACAGTTTTCTAAATCACATTATGTTTCATTACTGTTCTATACTCTTATGACTAATGATGTGATTGAAATGCTTGATAATGGGAAGTGATGTTTTGTTATATGTCTTGCCTGAACATTGACTATGATTGATATTATATTTCATATGATTTGTATTATGTATGTCTTACTCTATTTTCACATGACACTTCTATGAATCCATGATCCATGCTTTACTGTATTCTATTCACATGATACTCATATGATGTATGTATTACTTTATTTTATATAACCTACGTGTCTTATATATGTAAATTGATTCGCATGTTAAATGAAATCACTTCATGTGTATCTCACATTGTATACATGTCGATTTGTAATGTGACATGCCTGCTTATCTGTTAATTAGATGACCTAAACGTTATACTACATTGATTATTCGGGGCCGTGTTAGAAGGACGGTTAGGTTACTCCCACTAAGTGGGACATGTATATTTAAATATGCATTCAGGTTGACGAACCCTCAAGACTGGACATGGGGGCATGCTTGAATGCAAGAGATACAGTGTGGCAGATGAGAGTGTCAAACTATAAATCTTGTAACACAAATTTTGTCGGACTATTGTATTTAGAAATTTGTAATTCGGGTTTTAGTTGTTGTATTTTAACAAACGGTTCATTTATCGGTAAAAGACTCACTTGAGTCGACGATTTTTAATTTTTACCCCTTTTTACGACTTAATTATTTTCCGCCTAGTTAATTAATGTCATTAGAAGAACCGGGTTGTTACAGTTGGTATCAGAGCGACCTTGAGACCGTGTGTAACTATGTGCGATGCATAATTACATTACCTATCGAGGGAACGCGCCTGGAGCTCATGACACGTGTCTAGAGTGTCTAAAGTTTCTAAAACATGTAGAAAATTTAAGATCACTAAATGAGAGATTCACTAGCATAACCCTAGGAGTAAATAATATACTTGGGTAGAATGTCTAGATGGGTAGAACTACTAAGGATTACCGTACCGTCCGATTTAGGTTTTGGCCCCTCGCTTGTTTTCATATGCTATCTGCATAGTTGAATGTAGAGTGATTGCCCTAACTTTTAGCCTTCTGGCTAGTTTTAATTTAATTGTGATCGACGCGACAACTAAGATAAAGGACTTGAAACCATCAACATCTCAAGTCTGGTAGAACACCATTGCAAGCACAAATGGACGCATCTTCCCAATCAACTATAGTGGCCAAATCAAGTTGGACCATGTTGATGTACCAAGTGAAGTTATGCAGACGAGATGTAACATACAAGGAGATCAAGTGCAGACGTACGTAAGATAGTAGTCCTCGAGTCCTATTTAGGTGTCGACTTAGACTTGACCGAGACTCTACTTACCTATATAACTTGTACATCGGAGATCATTTATTAGCCTAAATTGTAGTCATGGAAATGAACCCTTCTTGCCCATATTTATTTCACAGTAAAACCTTACACCACATCTAATTCATTTTTTCTAGCTTATCTCAATTTCTACCTTTACCCCCACTTTCTTCATCTAACCAAGCAACGATTTGAGTTCAATTCCGAACTATCTTCAATGCTTCTGTTGAAATTCTTAAACATCACATACAAAGCTTTCCTTCGCGTCTAACATCCAACCTTCATAAATCGAGGAAAACCTTTTACCCTCTTATTATTTTTCTGGTTAAACTGTGTATGAACCAAATTTTACATTTGAACGGAGGCCATATCATTATGCATACAAAAAGTCATTCGAAGCTTAACCCTTGAACCATCATTGAACAACTTCTAATCTTTTCAAAAGAAGTTGAAACTTAACTAATTCATTCTCTTTGTTTCTAAACTCATTTTGAACTCTCCTTGAACCAATTCTTAGGTCTGGCTTCTCATCTTGATTCAGAAAAGAAGTCTTCTGTTTATTTCACCTTCGTATATTCTGGCTCAGCTCACCTTAGTTTGATGTCTTCCTATTTGATGGAACCTCTGTTATTTACCGTTCTAACTTATTTCCTTTTTATTTCTTCATCTTGCTTTCTCTTCTTTGAAATTACCATCAAACGGCATGTATCCTAACCTCATACATACCCATCGTCTTTTATCCATACTTTTGTACCATACCCTCTTTCCTAGCTTGTCATAACCTTTGACCATGGAGATAAACTTCAATACTCTTATTTATTAATCTTATCAACCTACTAGTTTTCAACTCTTGAATATTTATTCTTTCAATTTATTTCTTAAATATATTCTTACATCTTCAATAAACCATGGTTACTACTTATCAGAGTGCATAGTAGAAGCACAATGAACCCTTAGGCCACTCATGAAGATGTAGTTATGCCCATGATTCTCAGTAGTGTAATGTACTTAAAGTATCCAATATTCTTTCAAACCAACCACAATTGGATCACCCAATCTCTACCTTTTAGTCAGCCTGTAATTATTGGACTTAGGAACCTATTTATTTTGGAATGACGAGAGGTGGCAAAAGATGAGAACCAACAAATGTTGTTGAGGGTTGAATTTAGGTTGAACAATTTTGAGGATAGTAAAGAATAACGGAGGATTGGAAGATTTAAAATTGTAAGCTAAGAAAAAAAAAAGAATGACATTTATGGAAATCTAATTCATACATAGTGACTACTTGATGAGAAATTAAGTCATACAGATTTTTGTGGAATTTAGAAGCCTTGTATTTTCAATGTTTTTGCGGATTATGTTAAGCAACAGACGAGTTTTGTGGATGAGTAACTATTACTAATAACAAGAGAGTATTGACCTTTATGAAAAGATATCGGGGAAAGGAACTAGTAAAGAGTATTAAAGGATAGAATTTAACAATGCATGTGGTAGTTATTTTGAGGACTAAGATAATTTTATGAAAATTTTGAAGAATGAAACTTGTAATCCAATGATAAGACGCATAGTTCCGACTGAACGGATTTATGGAACTCTTTGGTACATCATGAATAGCTTTAGAATTGGTAAATCGAGGTCAATAGCCAATGATTGTATAGAGAACCTGATTATCTAAGGACTTGTAACTTGAGTCGGGTAGACTTCCAGTGAATTTGTTAATTATAATTTTTTTTATTCGAGGATATAGATGAAACTTCATAAAAATTATTGGGATTGTTTAAATCGAAATTAGATGTAAGGTTGTGTAACCTTTAGAGAAAAATCCTTGATGAATGGAAACACCTATGGATCCTACCTTACTGGTTATCAGGGAGTTAACTGGAAGAATTAAGTTAATCAGTATAATTGAGCAAATAAAGGACATTATTATATACTATTGGAGATGTATACCTATGCGAGATATACTCAAATGAACTACTTGAGGAATAATATGCCGAGAGTTTAAGGAACCAAACTTCTAAATATAAAGGTTGGAGAAACAACTGGAGAAACAAAAAAAACATTTTGAGGATTAACTAGAAAGGAATGTAGAATGACGAAGTTACTAAGCAAAGAGACATGAGTGACCCAATCTAACATGGTTCTTGATTGATGATGTGTTGTTTCCATTATCAGTTAAATCACTCCATATCAATTTTCGTATGGAATATTTTCCGGCTGCTCCTTATACGAAACCTTTCACGGATCAGTGATGTTCCCATTATGATCCTATATGTTCCTATTTTGATTATTATCTAGAGTCGTAGTAACACTTCTTAGCCCGACTTCGTACCACAACAGAACCTATACAAATCTTCAACCCTGACGTTTTGGTCTTCAATTCTGCTTTGCCTATTATCTGAAACCTCATATGTTATTTGAAAACTCACTAATACTTCTATTCTTCTCATTGAGGAGTACATCAATAACGTACCTATCTCGATCCTTACCTTGCTCATCTCTTTGAAAAACAAACTTTGCTCGAGGTTGTCTTATATAAACTCAAATTATCTTCTCGTTCCTTCTATCGGACGAGGAACTCTTTGGTTAGTTGGAACAATGTTCTACTAACTAATCATCGCGATAATTCCTCCTCGTAGTTGTTACTTCCCTTACCTCTTTTATGGAACGAACCAAATGATAATTTTTGGTTTAACTTACCACTTCTTTTCATATACGTTCTTTTGTGAAACCTAATCCCACTTCTTTGATCAACTGTACCTACATACTTTCATTAAACTTTTCTATGCATCTCCGATCGAGTTAACCCAACCAACTAGAATATTGTTATTAACCTTTGACCTGACGATTTAGTACTTAGACGAGTAGATGCAACGTTGGAACTGCTGGGAGCAAGAGAACGACTTCACCAGGATCATATAGAAGAAAGACTCTTAATACGGCGAGCCTAATCAAAGTTGATCCAGAAGAAAATCATCAAGAAGCATAGACTTCAGAACCTGATCAGGGACCATATCATCAAAGAAGACCTACGAGATCAATGTGCGAACCTTGGATTGAAGTGTTGCTAACCTAGTTTTTGTTTTTGTTTTGCTTGACCACTTGCCGACCTTAAAATACTTTTAGGACTTGGAACCTTATTAAGTCAAGTTATCAGTGTGTGTCTTACGCATAATCTATTTTGAGCGGTAACCTATTGTAAGACTTAAACTTTGTTTTCCATCCAAAATCTTAACCACCCTGTTATAACAAAGTTAGAATGCCTTTGAGGACGAGATATGTTCGAGATGTCATTACCTTGTATCTGTGGAATTATGTGTTCGAAAGAAGTATGAGAACGATCATTGATCAAATTATTTGAGGATTTCCTTTATTTACTTCAAAAGCTATTTCGGGGAATAGATTGTGAACAACCCTTAACAGATCTCTAGAAGTTTCAGGATTGCCTGAGCTGATTTATAACCTATAATTTTGGGGATCCCTAGGAAAACTATATACATTTTGGTGACTTATTTCTATTTTGGAGGATGGACGATAATATTACAACCCCAAAATATTGTAATGATGACGGACACTTCAAAACCCACAGACTGTCAATTTGAAGTTTTGGAATAACATACCAATCGAGGAATCAAGAAACAAGGAAACAATTTAAAAAATTTAGAAACTTTATAGAAATCAATACAAGAGTTTTGGACTAACCTAAGAGCTTATCACTGAAAGAACTAAGAAACCCTAGGAGATCAACTATTTAGATGATAAATATTGAGAGTGCCATGAGAACCATGAATTTTGATATGATTGATAGTGGAGGATTTACGAGTGAAAGTCCAGATAAACCTAAAGAGATCAAAACTACTAAACGTTTTTAAATTTTATGGAAATTAGGACAACCTTTATTTTAATGGATTTATACCTTAAGCCAAACCAGCATTTCTCAAAAAAATAAAAATGTTATATCGTTTTTAAGGCATTTAGATATTATCTGGTTTTGGAGTTAGAGCCGATAGTGAACCAAATCTCGAAATGACCCGAGATTGTTCTACTTTTGAGAACTTGAGAATACCCTATGGATATATAAGAACCACCAAAAAAAATATTTAAAGGAAAACCTTAGCCTAACCTTAGGAAATATATATCGTACCAACCTAGTAGTTATGAATTTCGAGGACGAAATTTTCTTAAGGGGGGTAGTCTGTAACACCCCGTGCTTTGACCATTTTAGTTATTTATAATAACGATTAATATTAATAAATCAAGTCTCGACAAACTATTTTATATAGTAATATTCAATTCTTGTGCCTTTGGAACCTTTCTATTTCACTTCAGTGTTTGCAAAACTGAAATTTCTATCGTTATCGCAATTCTGTGCGATTTCGTAAAACGGTTCCTATTTTCTCATACGAACTTCGATTGAGGCGTTTCAAAAGCCTAACTTTATTAATTTTCCAAGATCTACATAATGGTGATATTCAAAATTTCAGTTTATGAGTTCATCATAAAAATATTGTACTGGACAGCTCCTTTGCAACGAAAATCATCACCCGATGAATCGTTTCTCGACATTCGATTTCCGTACTTCTTTCCTAACCTTTGTGGAACCAAATTAACTCAAAAATATCATTCTTAGACACCCCATACCGTCACCTTGAGGTCCAAGAGTCAAAAAATGCTTTTCTAATCAAAAACACCAAAAAGGGTAATGTACTTCCAAAAGCATGATTAGCCATTTTGAGCAATTGTCAATTGTTTGTCTATCCTTTGTTCCCTTCATCAAATGGACGACTATTACTCCATATAAACAGCCTTAGGACTCCATTTAGCTTACTTATTCATCCATCTCTTACCCTCCTTCAACTCCCTTCAAAAAACCAAAGAAAACAACACAAGTTTTCACAAGTTCTTAAGGTGTTTCAACCACCATTTTTTTGAAGAGCTCTAATTCCTTTTTCTCTTATCTTATACTACTTATTTTCAAGTTTATTTAATAGTATAACTACTAACTTAGTTTATTTTTTTGTGTCATTCTAACTAATTTATGAAGAGGAGCGAGAGAAAAGGAGCATCGATCTTCGTTTTCTTATATGTTGTAGAATCGATTATTTATGCTTAAGGTAACCTAACTTTTCTTCGCCCTCAAATCTCGTAGTATAGTATTTAGACTCTAACTAACATATAACATCATGTTTAGGACTAAATCATTAGATCACCAAGTTTAAAGGTAACTATTTGTTGATTCATCACTTAACAATACACGCTGTAAAATGGATTCTGTGATGTATGATGTATGTTCACGATTTTTATGTGTAAAATATGTTTCGAATTAGCCTTAGGTTCCTTCATGAAAGTTGTAGATCTGAATGTCTAGAACATGTTAAAAATATGAAAAGTAAGTTTTTATGAAAATATATATTTAGTAATGATTTATTTCGTAAACTGGTACTGAATGATTTTATGTACTGTCTGAGAAAATGATATGTTTCGTGATGTTAAACGTTTTATTTGGACTTGTAAAACTTATGTTACGTTCCTGATGATGCCTAAGATGTGTATGTCAAATTTCATATAAATCCATCATATATATTTTCATTTATAAAATTTGTACTAAAATGGGTCAGATCTGGAAAGAATATTTTATTTAAGAACTTTTATAAAATATTTTAATCTAAATTTCTGGGTATAAGTTATGTACAAGTATATGTATCCAAAATAAAATTTTGGTTCACTTTAATGATGTTTAAGTATTTTAAACGATTTAAAAGAAAGTATTGAAAACCGTACTGTTTTCTATTTTAAATTGTTAAAAATAATAAACCTTATTATTTTTGAAAAATAACTTTATATCTGGAAACCTAACTTATAAAAGTCTATTGAGTACGAAAATCGAAACTTAAAATAACATTTGAAAAATGACTCATTTAGTATCCTTGATAATATTATCGATTTCGTTATTACTTAAACTTACTTTTGTAAAACTCTATGTTTTGAGAAATATGATACCTAATAAGGTTAAAAATGATTTTTTATAATTATCATCGATTTATTTGGTGTTTGAAAATATTTTACTAAGTATAAATAGGCTTTAAGAGATAAGCATACTTGTACAAATACGAAACCGTATAAAAATACTAAATACGTACATTTGAACAATAAATGTACTAAATACTTGTGCCCAAAAAGTATAGAGTACTAAAAGACGAATAACCCAAAAATACTAAGTTAAACAATGCTTAAATATGCAAAACAACACTTAAACTTTATAATGAGCACTTAAGGACTAATTAGTGACTAAGTCAAAACTAAAGGTTGACTAGTCCATTTTGGTCAAACTTTGGCTTTTTAAGTCAACATAGACCAAGTCAAGATAAAGGAACCCATCTTAAATAATGTACTTAGAAATAAGTGAATCTTTAATCAAATCTCAACTAATGAACACTTCAAATAATATATCTCAAATAAAATGTTCCAAATCTCTTACATCAGTATACTAAAACTATCAGTTAAGATAAATTTTACGACGATTGATAATGTTTGTTAATCTTAAAATCGACATACTTAAATTCCATAGGAACAACCGTACTTCTAGTCGGTGTGTTACCTAAGCCGGTGATCAGACACGTTTTCACGAACGTTGTTATCAACACCAATCATGGTGAAAATGAACATGTGCCCTGGCAGTACCCTCTGAGTCGTCTTCACCATTCCATGTTGTAATGACTTGTTCCAAGTCAATACACAGGCCACAGACCGGTCATCCTTATGGAACCCGGTATTGTTTCATCCCTCTGGTTATCAGACATGTGCCCCACGATGACCGCTGAGCTCGATATTCCAGAGACTCTGTCTTTATAAGACACCCAAATTCAGCCTACGTTTCGTGTTGGGCGCTATCTTGGTAAAGTTTAGAAGACGATGCGATAGAAGACAGCTTCGAAAGTAGACTACGACACTCGGAGTCACTGCTCATGGGAGGCCATGATGCATCCTGCCGGTGCGAGAAAATGCTAAGAAGTAAATGGGCAGCCAACTCTTTATGAGTTTGTCGGTAGAGTAGTAGTCGTCCAGTTGCCATTGAGGTGCTCGGTTGTGTAAAGGTTCTCTTTCCCGAGACCAAGAGTATGGATTGGGTGTGTGCGCATACATAGACAAGGGCTCTGATCAGCTCTCACTCTCTATATCGGATATCTTTGGGGGCGGAATACCTTCCGACCTTTGCCTTAGCAGTGTATGGGACATGTTCGGTTTAGCGGGGCCTCTGAGTCCATGCACTTGCAGTCCTTCTTCTCCGTATGTCAGTCGACTAAACTGAGTCAATTTAGGTGTTCGATCCTATTGAGCACTAGGGGTGAGATGTAAACCTCCTAGTATCGATATGATTGGCGGGATTGATGTGCCCATCCGCACTTATGGTGAGATGCAAGCCTTAAGTGTGCATGAGACATTAGTAGTCACGTCCCGTGCATTATGTGAAAGGAAACCATTGTTTTTAAAAGTAAATGACTACAGTTTTCTAAATCACATTATGTTTCATTACTGTTCTATACTCTTATGACTAATGATGTGATTGAAATGCTTGATAATGGGAAGTGATGTTTTGTTATATGTCTTGCCTGAACATTGACTATGATTGATATTATATTTCATATGATTTGTATTATGTATGTCTTACTCTATTTTCACATGACACTTCTATGAATCCATGATCCATGCTTTACTGTATTCTATTCACATGATACTCATATGATGTATGTATTACTTTATTTTATATAACCTACGTGTCTTATATATGTAAATTGATTCGCATGTTAAATGAAATCACTTCATGTGTATCTCACATTGTATACATGTCGATTTGTAATGTGACATGCCTGCTTATCTGTTAATTAGATGACCTAAACGTTATACCACATTGATTATTCGGGGCCGTGTTAGAAGGACGGTTAGGTTACTCCCACTAAGTGGGACATGTATATTTAAATATGCATTCAGGTTGACGAACCCTCAAGACTGGACATGGGGGCATGCTTGAGTGCAAGAGATACAGTGTGGCAGATGAGAGTGTCAAACTATAAATCTTGTAACACAAATTTTGTCGGACTATTGTATTTAGAAATTTGTAATTCGGGTTTTAGTTGTTGTATTTTAACAAACGGTTCATTTATCGGTAAAAGACTCGCTTGAGTCGACGATTTTTAATTTTTACCCCTTTTTACGACTTAATTATTTTCCGCCTAGTTAATTAATGTCATTAGAAGAACCGGGTTGTTACACTTTGTGTGACCTAGGGGCTAGTGTTAGCTTGTTACCCTATTAAATTGCCAAGAGACTTAGTGTGGGGGAGATGAGACCCACTAGCATGTCGATTCAACTTGCGGATAGGTCCGTCAAGTACCCACCCGGGATACTTGAGGATGTACCCGTACAAGTTGGTAAGTATTTCATTACCTCCAACTTTGTCGTTATGGACATGCCCGAAGACACTATTACCCTCATTATCTTAGGTCGATCATTCATGGCTGCCGGTGTTACTGTAGTTAATGTTAAGAATGGAAAGTTATCATTTAACATAGGGAACGAATTGGTAGAGTTTTCCCTTTCTCAAGCTCTTAAACAACCAATAATTGAACAAATGTATTCCATTGAAGTTATTGATAGTTGATTGATTATATCTTGATAGATGATGAAAAGAAAGAAGAGGAACCATTTGATTCCCCACCTCTTGAAGAAGAGATCATGCATGAAGAAGAGGTAGAACCACTACTGGTGGGTAAAAGTATGGTACCCTCTACTCTTAATCTTGAACTTAAGTCACTCCCCTTTTCCCTCAAATATGCTTTCCTTGAAGGAATTAGTTATCCCGTTATCGTCAATGCCACACTTGATGATCCTCAATTGTAAAAACTTTTGGTTGTTTTGAGAAAACACAAAAAGACCATCGGGTATAGCATTGACGACCTCCAAGGCATAAGTCCAAACGTTTGCATGCATAGGATCATCCTTGATGATGACCACCGTCCTTCGGTTGAGGGTCAACGTTGTTTGAACCCCGCCATGAAAGAGGTTGTCATGAAGGAATTCCTCAAGTTGTTTGAGGCTAACATTATATACCCTATAACCGGAAGTAAGTAGGTTAGCCCCGTACAAGTTGTGCCAAAAAAAGGAGGAATAACGGTTGTGAAAGGAGAGAAGGGTGAGTTGATTTCTACTAGGACTATTACCGGTTGTAGCATGTGTATAGACTTTCGAAAGTTGAACACGGCCACCATAAAAGACCATTTCCCCTTCCCTTTATTAATCAAATGCTCGAACGATTAACACATCATTCTTATTTTTATTTCCTCGATGGTCATTCGAGATTTCTTCAAATTCTCATTCACCTCGATGACCAAGACAAAACTACCTTCACATGTCTCTATGGCACTTATGCCTACCGTAGGATGCCACTAGGATTATGTAATGCGCCGGGAACGTTTCAAAGATGTATGATGACAATTTTCTCTGATTTTATTGAAAAATCAATGGAAGTTTTTATGGATGACTTTAGTGTCCATGGTACATATTTTGATTCTTGCCTTAATCATCTTGAACAAGTATTAGCTCGTTGTGAAGAGTATAGACTTGTTTTAAATTGGGAGAAATGTCACTTTATGGTCGAACAAGATGTAGTCCTCGGTCATATTGTTTCTGATAGAGGAGTCAAAGTTGATAAGGCTAAAGTCTCCGTGATAAAGAACTTGCCACCTCCAACTAATGTTAAAGCTAAGGGGTGAGGAGTTTTCTAGGTCACGTCGGCTTCTATTGGCGGTTCATTAATGATTTTTCTAAAATTGTCAAGCCTTTAACTTCTTTACTTATGAAAGATGTATCCTTTGTGTTTGATGACTTGTGTCTTGAGGCCTATTGCAGGATAAATACCGCCCTCACCACCGCTCCAATTATCAAAGCACCCGATTGGAATCATCCATTTGAGATCATGTGTGATGCTTCCGATTTTGCCGTTGGTGCCGTTCTAGGCCAATGTGTTCACAAGAAGCTACATGTGATATACTATGCAAGCAAGACCCTTGACGAAGCCCAATCGAGATATACCACAACCGAAAAAGAAATGTTAGCCGTTGTTTATGCCATGGAGAAATTTCGGACATATGTTACCGGTTCCAAAGTCATTCTTCATACCAATCATGCGACGATTTGTTATATCATGTCCAAAAAGGAGACAAATCCCGACTCTTTCGGTGGGTTCTCCTTCTACAAGAATTTGATATCCAGATTAGAGACAAAGTCAGATCAGAGAATTTAGTAGCGGACCATCTTAGTAGATTAGTGGTTAGTGGAAGTGGTAATGACGACGATGGTGTACCCATCAACGAAGCACTGAGAGACGAATCCCTAATAGCCATTGAAATTTTTACACCTTGGTATGCGGATATCGTCAATTTCTTAATATCTCATTATATTCCGGACGATTATTCAAAGAAGGAGAGGAAGAAACTACGTTATGAAGCCCGACGCTATTATTGGGATGAGCCCTATTTGTTCCGTCGGTGCATAGATGGCATTTACCGCCGATGTGTTACCCACGACGAAGAGATTTAATATTGTGAAGCACCTCCACTTGACATATTATGGTGGACATTTGGCCAACCAAAAAACAATTGCCAAGGTCCTCCAAAGCAGGTTTTGGTGGCCTTCCATGTTTAAGGACATTAGAGCTTTCATTCTCACATGCGATGCTTGCCAAGGATGTGGCAATATAACGAGAAGGAATTAGATGCCCCTCCAACCCATCCTAAATATTGAATTGTTCGACGTTTGGGGCATTGACTTCATGGGTCAGTTTACATCTTCCTTCGGCAACAAATACATCCTTGTCGCGGTTGACTATGTCTCAAAGTGGATTGAGGCCGTATCTTCTCCTACCAATGATTTCAAGGTGGTAATTAAGCTTTTCAAGAATGTGATTTTCCCGAGATTCGGTATGCCTAGAGCCATAATTAGTGATGGAGGCTCTCATTTTAGGAAGAATACATTTGAACATCTTCTTTGGAAATATGGTATCACTCACAAGATGTCCCTAGCCCACCACCCTCAATCAAATGGGCAAGTCGAGTTCTCCAACCGTCAAATCAAGGGAATTTTGAAAAAAAATTGTAAATACACACCAAAAGGGTTGGTCATTGAAATTGAATGATGCCCTTTGGGCATTGAGAACGACTTACAAAGCACCGATTGGAACCACTCCTTATCGACTTGTGTATGGCAAAGCTTGTCACTTGCCGGTGGAATTATAACACAAAGCATAATGGGCTATTAAAGAGCTAAACTTTGATGAGAATGTTGTCGGAGATAATCGTCTTCTCCAACTACAAGAATTGGAAGAGTTAGGACTTGAAGCTTATGAAAATTTAAAGATCTACAAGGAGCGAACTCGCAAATGGCACGATTCTTGAATACTTCGTAAAGACTTTTCCCTCGGTGATAAGGTATTACTCTTCAACTCTCGTTTTAAGCTTTTCCCCGGGAAGTTGAAATCGAAGGTGCAACCAAGTTGAAGTCGGGTCCATTTGAAGTGACCAAGGTGCAACCATATGGATCAATAATGATTTCTAGCCCGGAAATCGAAAAATTTATGGTTAATGGGCAACGCTTGAAGATTTACCATGACGGTCACGTTCATGAGACCTTTTCTACCGTAAAAGTTGGTTAGCTCCCGTTGGGGAGCGTTGTTTAACCCCCTCCAAAATTAAAGTAGGTTTAGTGGTATCCTCAACAACCACCTTGTAAATATGTACCATATACTTTGTGTTTTTAGTTTTGCTAGCTTTGAGTGGATGGATGAACTTGGATTTCATCTTGGAGCAATTATTTGGTTGATTGTTGTGTGCTAAATTTAGACCGTTTTTCCTCCCATTTAGACCTGTTTTTCCCTCGTTTTGCGATTTTGGAGTGCGATTATCGCCATATTTTGAGTACTTCTCGCATTAACGTCCCTCTTGTGCGTTTTACGTGTTTTTGGTAGTTTTTATATCAATTTTGATAGGATTTGGCACCGAAATCATGATCGAGCTTCCACGAGCACAAGAGAAGGGAACACCGTCCAAAGAGCAAAACACACAACTTAAAGTTCAAAGCCATCCAATCAAACGACGAAGAATGAGACAAGAAAAGAGGCCAGAAAAATGACCGGGTGAAATTTCACCCGATGAAACACCACCGGGCGAAGTTTCGCCCGACGGTAATTTGCCTCCCCGAAGATTTTCAGAGAGCTTCTCCACCGGGAGAAATGACCGGGCGAAATTTTGCCCGATGGTGAAAGCGTCCAAAAATTGAAAAACTGGAAGAAGTTCACCGGGTGAAGTTTCACCCGGCGGTATTGATCCATGCACGACGGGGCGAAGTTCCACCTCTTGAAGATTAAAGGGTGATTGTCTCACTAATGGAGCAAAAAGTTGGATTTGGGCTTTAGGTTAAGAGATTCATTAAGGCATTACTATATATATGTATACCCTAGTTAATTGTCTTTTACCTCTCCATTATTTTTAGGAGGGATGACATTACATCATTCCACCATCATATTACCACCATTTTAGTATAACACTCTAGTAGTAATTTAGTAGTATTCTAGTAGTAATTCTCCATAATTCTAGTAGTTTATTACATAGTAATTTAGTAGTAGATCTTCCTAGTTTCATCAACAATTCTCTAGATTTTCATCCAAGTTTGTAGAAGATTATTATTTCAAGTTTTTATTTGAAGATTTGTGTGGATTATTGAAGGATTAGTGACAAGTTCTTCATTCTCTTCATCAAAGCTTCTTCCTTTATTTATGCAATCTTCTTATTTATTGTAGATCTTCATAGTTGGTATATTTCTCTTCCCCTCTCTAATCTCTAGTTAGATTTAATATTGTTCTTTCATTATTGTCTTGTTTAGATCATCTTTATTTATGTTGTTTTAGTTTTGTTGGTTGTTATTTTTATCATCTTTGTGTTGTTAGTTTCTTTAGATTTTATTTATGTTGTTCTAGATTATTCTCTAGTTTGTTTTGTTAGATCGTATTTCTTACACAGTTTAGTGGTTAAATTGGTAGATCGTAGTTTCCTTATCGTTTTGTTGTTATTTTCTTTAGATTTAGTTATTATGCATGCTTTAGTTATTTTCCTCCTTAGTTAATGTTATGTTGTTTTCCATTATGAGTAGTGAGTAGATTTCTTGTTGGGGGTTTAGGGATGAGGACTTGGATTATTTGAATTAAGGGATGTTGGTGGGTTGCTTGCTTGTTGATTTATCATGTTTAGGGTTGTTGTGTCGTTGTTGTTTTAGTCCGGCCAACTAGACCGACCTTGACTCATTTCTATCAATATGGGGAAACTCGGGGTACAAATTACCTTAACTTGAGACTTACCTTTCTTCGCCGCGAAAGCGGGTTTGTAGGTGGGTTGGGTGAAGAAACCGAAAGGTGGCATTCTCCCTTTATCAATGTTGCAACTAAAACCCGATTCCGAGACTCTTAGACCCAATTTCCGAATCCCGACTTCCGCCTAACATCTTTTCCTAGATTGATTATCTCTAGCTATTTCTATTGTTATTCTTCTAGTGTAGACTCGACCCTTAGAACCTCCCTCTAGATTCCAAACACACCGCTTTTAACTCGATATACGTTGCGTTCCCTGTGGACCGACCTCGACTTACCACGATTACTCTAGTAGTTTTTGTGTTTTTGCGAGTCTATAAATATTGTTTGACCCCCCATCCTTCGTTAAACGACCGATCCGATTTGGGGAGTCGTCAAAATGGCGCCGTTGCCGGGGAGCCGTCAAAAAGGCGCCGTTGCCGAGGAACGGCTAGTTATTGTGTTTTTAGTTATTGTGTTTGGTTCTTTTCTCTTCTCTCTTTTCCCTAGTACCGTCAGGTGCTAGGAGTCTCACCGTTTAATTGAGTTTTATGCCCAGGAACACGTCACCGCCCTTGTGGTTCGATCCGGAGCCGGAAAGGACTTTTAGAGCATTGCGTTTTCGGGAAAATAAATCAACCACTATTATTCCACATCCTTCATTATCACCTCCTAACCTTAATCCAATCCTACCACACACACCTTCTACACCTTCTACATCACATAATCCCATTCCAAATAATCCTTCCATACCTTCTACTCCACAAAATTCACCACCTACCCCACCATCACCGAGAACACCACCACCAAATCCAAATCCATCCCCTCCAAATTCACCAAATTCAAATCCACCATCACCACCAATCCAACCAATGGCGACCTTAGCCTCCCATTCCTAACTCACACACAAAGAAACACCTTCTCCCGTCGATTTCGGAGAGATTCCCGAGAACTATGAACTGAAAAAGCCTCTTTGACAAATGCGGTTCAACAAGATACTTTTCGTGGTTTCTCTCAAGAAGATGCTCAAGAGCACATCGCTTCATTTAAAGAAAAACTAGTAGGAGCCCGTCTCAATTGATTAACTTCATGCCAATTGCACCGATTGCTATTTCCAAAGACCTTGAGAAATTGAGCTCGTAAATGGCTTCAAGGCCATCCCGCTAATACGTTCACAACATGGGCTCAATTATCTAATGCCTTCTTGGAGAAATATTTTCCACCGTCAAAGACTAACCAATATCGCATGCAGATACAAACCTTCAAGCAAGATGAATTTGAAAGCCTAAGTGAGGCTTGGGAAAGATTTAGAGATTTATTGCGTAAGTCTCCTCACCATGGAATACCCGATTGGCTAACTACTCAAACATTTTATTACACCCGTTCATCAAGAACCAAGGAGAACCTCAATTCGGCCGCCGGAAGAGACTTCTCTTCTCTCACCGATGAGGCATCTAAGAATCTTATTGAAAAGATGGCAAGGAGTGATTCTAGAATGGGTCAATCGAGTGATTCAAGAAAGAAAGTCGAAGTGAACTCATCTAAGAGTTCTAGTGAATTGAAACTTCAAGCAGAAGTTGAATAATTTAAAAAGAGAATGGATGCCATGAGTTCCAAGCCTACTCCTAGAGGTATGTACCAAATTCAAGGGAGTGTTCCACCAAGGCAACCATCCCTCCAAAACAAATAACATGGGAAGTTCAATGTGATCATTGTGGCAATTATGGTCATGATTCTAGCTCTTGTATTCCTAATGAAGAAACTTATATTGAAGAGCCAAATGAAGTCCAAGCAATATAAGTGTATGGGCAAAGACCTCAGTTTGATCCTTTTTCTAATACTTACAATGCCGGCACAAGGTTTCATCCTAACTTTTCTTATGGAAGTGAAAATGTTCAAAATCCGATGCCACGTGCCCAAGGGAGTCAACCGAGGTCATTTAATCAAAGTCAACAAAGGCCATTTAACCAAGGTCCTCCAAAAATGCCCCCATATTTGCCTCCTCACCAAAGGGGCAACTTCAATCAACAAGGAAAATTACCATAATCAACATGGTAATCATTTCAATCATGGATACAATCAAGGGTTCCAAGGTAATTTTCAAGGAAATCAAGGTTACAATCAACAACCATTTAATCAACCCTCTCAATCTTATGGTCAATCAAGCAATTTTCAATTTGGTCAAGGAGGAGTTCCATGGGATAACATTAGTGATTTGCAAAGAGTCGTTGGGAAACTATGGAGTGAGCATCAAGATACCAAAGCTAGGCTAAAGGTTTGGGAATCACAAGAAGCAACAAAAGCCTTAGCCGCCCAATGGTTTGCCCGGGCAACCTCAAAACCTAAGAGACCATTCTCACCAAGCAAATGTCGTCATTTTGAAAGGAGACAAGGAACTTGAGGACCCGTACAAGAACTTGAACTTGAACACCAAAACCACCCATCCAAAGTCAATCAAACAAGTGCACCACAATCATCATCTCCCCCTTCCCCCAAACAAAACCAGGGAATTCAAGCGGAGTTTGATATCCTCCAAAATGCGGAGAAAGAACAAAGAGAACAAAGAAAGAGGAAAGAGCATATGGAAGCGGAAGAAGCAAAAAGAAAAGAGGCGGAGCGATTAGCCGAAGAACAAGAAGAATCCAATGTTCCACCGCCTCCCGCTTTTGTCCCACCATTGCTGGTGAGCCTAGGTCGTATGCTCCCAAAGATAAAGAATTAAGTCATATTACCTTTAACAATATAGTAGAGGTAAGTCGGGTGTCGAATCCACAGGGAAGGCGAGGTAAATTAATGTGTAATTAATATTAATAAATGTAACAAGAATAATGAGGGATTTTATGAGTGATTTGTCTAACAACAAAAATAAAGAAAATAAAATAACTAATAATGATGAATTCAGATGTTTAAGAGACTCGACTCAAAGAAAATCCACTAACTAGTTAAACAATTGATCATCGACTACTAACCTTTATTTAATCCTTGAATATTCTATTGTGAAACTAAAAGTTCCAATTGTTCCGTAGATAATATTACTTAGGTCGAAACGCGATACTAAGCAACCTAATTATTGAACAACCTAATCCACGCGTCTAGATTTAATTCAATAACAGCATGAAAGATATGAACAATTCAATAGAAATAACGACCTTTAACACACGCGGTTATTGGTTCGAATTATATGTTTATTCCTCCCTTTACCCAATTACGATGAAACATATACAAATAATTAGGTCTAAAGGTTGCAACTTTATCAAGTGAATTGAACAATTACGGATTCAAACACAAAGAATTGCAATAGATTGAAGATTGAAATAATCAATTGGCCAAAAAGATTAACAAACAACAATCATAAAATTAGCACAAGGGATAAACAATACTCAAGTAATTAAATAAAGATTAAGAAAATCTCACAATAAATTAACTAGTAGCTTCAGATCTTTGACCCGAGAAAGAAGATTAGTTACACATGATTAGGGTTTTTCTTCTCAAGAAAGTAACGTAATAGAACGTGAATTATTGATGATTGAATGATATTCCTAATACTAATAATATGTAGTCTAATAATAAAAATAATAGGAAAGTCTAGTTATTTCCTAACTCTAATAATAATAGTAGTATAATAATAAATAATAATTAAGCTGATACGGACGGACTCCAACGCAATTCCGTCTTCAATTCCTGAGTTGCGCTTTGACTTTTCACTCGGTTTAGTTGGGTTTGTTCTTCACACTCTCCGTCTCGAGCCCAAATCACAATTAGAGCTCTAAAAATCGTCTTTTCTTCAATAAAGCACAATTTCTTGGATAAAACCAATTAGACGATTTCCACTCTAAATCCGCACCTTTCATCATCGAATCTAGCATAATTCTCCGTCATAAACACATACAAAACATGCTAGATCAACTTCCCCACACTTAGACCTTTGCTCGTCCCGAGCAAAACTCGGAAATATCAACAATAAAACACAAGATCTTACAAAAGAAACATGGGAAGCTCGACATCAAACACAATTCATCCCCTCAACCACCCTCCTTATATCATCCTCAAAATTTAAGCACAAGGTCACAATGACATGAAAAACACACAACAACAAAAACTGTGACCACAAGACAAATACAAAACATCGGAACATGACACTACACCCCTTATTTCTCTGAATCCTAAACATAATCACATGTGCTACAAAATATCACCAATGGTAAACGATGTATACGACTATTCTCCACAACCCACACATGTGATCGACCTAACGCCTCTAACACCTTAATACAACACAAAACAATACTACAATCGCAAAAAATTTAGTGCTACGACTACACCGCACCGCGATTCTTCTCACCTTGACCAACTATCCTACCCGACCGACCTTCTATTTCACCCTTCTTATGACACCACACCAAGAATGGAGAAATTAATTGTGAGTTTTTTTCCTAAATCCCTCATTTTGCCTAGAGTGTCCGCCCTTGCGGATTTTCACTCTAGTTTTTCATTTTTTTTTCAACTCACACTACTTTCGTGGCACGCAACTCAATTTTTCTTTTTACCCCGAGTGCCCTTTCGGGTTTGTACTCCGTCCTCGACCACTTTTCTCATTCTTGCCTAGGCGCCCGTCCGGGTTTCACCTTGCTGGGTTTATTTATTTCTTTCTTTTTTTTTCCATTTTTTCATTCAAATTTTTTTCTTGAAATTTTTTTTCTTATCATTTTTTCAAATTACAAGTTACAACATGAATGACGGTTACAAAGACGAGACTAATATATAAATCTCTTCCCCACACTTATTCCGAGCATTGTCCTCAATGTGAGACTAAGGACATAAATAAAAATAATAAACATGGAAATCGAGACTTTGAACATCGATAACCACACGTCACAACCATTGCAATGTCACAAGACATTCATCCAGCCACATCTCGATCGCACTTACTAGTGTCGAACACCCAATCCCCCTTTTCACTAACCAAATAACAAATCTCCAAATTTTCCCGCCTAACTACATATGGGCCTACCATATGGGCCTACTTTTTAATTATTTAATATATATTGGTTGGACTTATATCTAAATTAATCATGCATGTTAACTGCGATCAATAACTATATGTTTAAAAGATACTGCCATAAAATAGTATAATTAATAGAGTAGATGATACCATTTTTGTTATACCATATAATAGTATAAATCTTTTTCTATATATCATACTAATTAATTAATTGATTAATTGACAGTACAATCTAATTTTATAAATATCTATTGGTACCCTATTAGTTTTTTACATTTTTGATATTTATATTTTATATTCGAGATAATAATTTAAAATTTCAATGATAATCAAGATATAATCGTGTAATCTCATTCAATTCATATTTTAATACTTTAATGAACATCCCCTTTTCACTAACCAAATAACATTACTCATGTGTTTTCCCGCCAACTTTGTTGGGCTACTTATTGGTCTTATCTTCATTGGGTCATTTATTAATTATTATGGCGATTGGGCTGATCCATATATCAATATATCAATCTACATTTTAGAATTTTCATATATGCGTTTGACTTAATTATGCATATATGCATTTAACGTGATAAGAGGTGATATAATATATTATGATTACCTGGTATAATAATTATTATGTCATAAATTCCATATATAATGCATAAATTCCTTACCTACATTATACTCCATATATTATTACATATTACATATACATATTATAATCCATATATAATCCATATCTACATTATTATACATTATAATTATAATTCATCTCCTATCAGTTAAGAGATTAGCAACTTACTTAAAAGTTCCCTCCAAAATGCATCATGTCTAATATAGAAATGAATATTGATACTTCATGTAATAAATAGAACAAATCAATTAAATTGCAGACAAAAAGTCAAAATAATTTGAACAAACTTATATAATAAAATCATCAGATTAAAAACAAATATAAACACTTCATTTTTCTATTAGAAAAACATTTAAATTTTCCTCCCAAAAAGAAAAGGGAAGAAAATATGCAATCGGAGGGAGTAGAATTAGTGTAATTTTTTCTATTCTTTTAAAATGTGCTATTAAACAATTTAAGATTATATTACTCAAATGAGTAATCCATTCTTAATATTAATTCATATACTATGTTATGAATAGAGAATTGAGACTTTGAAAGTATGATAATAACATCAATAAAAAATATATAATATCTTTATTAAAATTTAAATTTATCTTGATTACTTAACAATTTCCAATTATTCTCTTAAATCTAAATTACAAAGTTATGTAATGTAAAAGTTAATATGTAAATTTTAAAATATCTATAAAATAAATTTGTATATATACCGTGCATATGCACGGGGTCTATACTAGTCTTAAACAACAAAACTATGACCACGTAACTAACTCTGAATCAAAGCAATTCAGCCACCACAACTATTCATCAATAATGTCAATGGAACAGACCCGACAAAACTCGACACTTACAACTCAACCAAAAATCCGCACTTACAACGAAACAATGCCACTAACACCAACTGAAAACCAACCTAACAACACACATGACACACAGCAACCCAAAACAAAATAGATCACCAACTCAACACAAATCAAACTAATTCGAGGCGAAATATGAATGAAAGTTCAGAATTTATACTAAAAGTTGTTGTACTCTGAGTGACTCCTCCAAACCCGTCAGAAAATCAGTCGTTTCCGGACCCACAGCTGCGCTCCGATCAGCCAACTCCATCGAGACAGAACCACCTTCCACTAATCTCGAAATCAAAGTAATTCAACCACCAACAAAGACCCAATCAACCGACCTGAGACTGAACTCAGAACCGGACAGCGACCGGACATGGACAACCACCGGCGATACAGAGACAATCCCACGGACGGCTGGCGACGACCTGACACAGACTGACGACAACGACCGTGATGGCAGATGAAGGAGGAGGAATGAATTTCGATATTTGATTTGGATTTGAAAGTGAAGGAGAGGAGTAGAGTAATTGGGATTAGAAATATGAGGGGAATTAGGGAAGAATTATGGATGAATTGAAATTAGGGATTAGGAATTGAAAAAGGTAGGGTTTGATTTACGGAAATTAGAGAGGGGATGATGAGGAGGAAGAAGAAGATGAAGATGGGTAATCTGGGTAGAGAGCGTATTTTTTTTTTTTTTAAATTTTTTTTTTTAAAGATAGAAAAACAAACCTGTATAGTGAAGGGGGATTGCGCGAGTCGCATAGGCTCCGCGCGACTCGCGCCAATGCCTGAAGTTTTGTCCTCTTTTTTCGATTTTCTTCAATTTTGCTTTGATTTTGAGGGTCCGCCATGCTAGTCGCCCAGGGCTCGCACAGGTCGCCCCAACTTCTGAAATTAGTCTATCTCATTCCTACAAAATACTAAAAATTATTATCAGACTTAAAATCAAAAATAAAAATAACATCAACTTATTCGACCAAAAATACGAAAAACGATTATAAATCTAATGTTATGAAACATGACCCATAATAAAATTAACAAAAATATATATAAAACACGGGTTGCCTCCCAGAAGTGCTCTTGTTTTACGTCGTTGGCTCGACATGTTGCGCGGTAGCTCACTAAATCACCGACTTGATCTAGAGTTTCATCTTACGAACGAAAGATGGCCCTTTATCATGATGATAGACGCGAATACTGGAGGGTCATCATCTTTCCTCGTCTTCTTCTTAATCCACCCGTCGTACCAAGCTTTGGTCTTACCTTGATGGATCCTCGCATCCTTACGGCTAGCCCATAAAATTTTGCACTTGGGTGGTGTAGGAGTAGGATCCTGCAATTCACAATTAATCCTCGGAACCGGTGGTTCCCGAATTCTCCTCGAAGGAGGGTTAGCAGAAATAACACATAGAGAATGGACCTCTGTATTAGTTGAATTAGGTGGACTAATTTCAAATTTAACCACCCTCCCATTAAATTCCATGGTCAAGGAACCGTTAGGAACATCAATCCGGGTTCCTGCGGTCTTCAAGAAAGGTCGACCCAATAAAATTGGGATAGCATCGGCATCATGTGTCATATCTAAAACATAAAAATCAGCCGAAAAGACTAATTTAACGACCTTGACCATCACATTCTCTACAACCCCTCTAGGTATAACACTAGACCGATTAGCAAGTTGAACAACGACCTTTGTACTCTTTAGAGGACCAAGTGCTAACGACTCATAAACTTGGAATGGGAGGACATTGTCGACGCCCCTAAATCTAACATGGCTCTTTCGAAGCGCACATGACCTATAGTGCAAGGTATGGTGAACATACCCGGATCACTACACTTGGGAGGGGTCTTAGTCCTAAACAAAGCCAACACAAATACACTAGCTTGACCCTTAGGCTTTTTCACACTACGTTCCTTTTGATTCCTCTTGATTGTACAAATTTCTTTTAAGAACTTCGCATATCTAGGAACGTTTTTAAGTAAGTCAAGTAGAGGAATATTTACCTCGCATCTACGAAAGGTTTCGTAAATATCGGTGTCATTCTCCTTCTTTCTAGTGTCTTTTAAAGCCTCGGGAAATGGTGGGAATGGCTCATAAGTCGGAAAAATCGGGGTCGCCTCCTTGGTAATTCCACTTCCCTCTTCAATAGGGAGCTTCCCTTTATCGATCACAAGCTCCTCCTCTTCACGAATAATCACCGTCTTAGGCTTGGTTTTAGGCTTTTCAACCTCAACCAATTGTCTACCATTCCGCAAGGAAACCGCGCTCACATTATGCTTCGGGGTTTCTATCGTTTGAGAAGGTAGACCACCCGACTGTTTAGCCTCAAAACAATTGACCGCGGTAGCTAGTTGACTCATTTGATTCTCAAGATTTTTAAAATTCTGCTTATTCTCTGCTTGATCTTGAGTAACACTAACGGTGAGAGCCCGAATCATATCCTCCGTGGACATCGATGAGCTCGATGATTCTTGTGGAATAGCTTGTTGTGGCACCTGTGGAGTGAATTGTTGTCCTTGCGGTCGGGGAATAAATTGACCTCTAGGAGGACCAACTAGGTGAGATTGCCCCTTCCAACCGGAGTTGTATGTATTAGATTACGGATCCCACTTTCTATTGTTGGACTGACTTTCCCAAATTTCATTCACCATCTCAGAATCATGCTCTTGGATTTGGGGACAAAGATCGCTCGGGTGACCTGAAATAGAGCAAATACCACAAACAATAGCTGACTGCTTACCTACCATCATAGCATGCACCATCGAAGTTAAGCTATCAACTTTCTTTTCTAAGCTCGTATTTGAACTCAATGAGTTCACACCACGGCGTCCATCTTTTCTAGAAAAATGCCTAGAACTATCGGCTAGCTCTGTGATAATATTCCAAGCATTCGTGGGATTCTTGTTCACTATGCCTCCACCGCTAGCAGAATGAACCATATGACCATCCTCCAGGGTAAGTCCACCACAAAAGAATAAGATGAGATATTGGTTGGAATACCCATGATAAGGACAACCGGCGCATAGTTGCTTGAAGCGTTCAAGGAACTCGTATATAGTCTCTCCCATATGTTGCTCCACATTACTAATGGCTTTCTTCAAGTGTGCGGAATGGGACGGTGGAAAGTACTTCTCTAGAAACGCCTTCTTCATATCCACCCAAGTTGTGACACTATTAGGTGGTAGATAGTACAACCAATCTCTTGCGTTTTCCTTCAATGAAAAAGGAAAAGCTCGGAGCTGCAATTGCTCGTCAGTCACACCAGCCGGCTTCATACTAGAGCATACAATATGGAAATCAGAAAGATGTTTGTTCGGATCTTCGATGCTCGTTCCATTGAAAGTGGGTAGATGATAAATCAGACCCGATTTCAGTTCAAAAGTGGCTCCCTCGGCTAGAGCTGGGAAAGTAATGCACAACGGTTGAACCACAAGATCAGGAGCTGTGAGCTCCTTCAGAGTACGTGTTTCTCTCGCCATAATTACTTCGTCCTCAGATTCGGGTATAAAGTCTGGTGTAGACTCTAGATCGCTTTCGTGCTCGGGTTGCTGAAAAATGACCAATTCGCTATTATCACCCTGTCTCCACCTGAAAATAGAACGTCCGATCTCTGAGTCGAAGGGCTCGAGTGGATTGTTAGTGGAACGAGTATTATGCATATACTAGCGTAGCTAAAAAAAATCTAAACTAAACAAAACACAAAAATTAACTATTGCCTTCCCCGGCAACGGCGCCAAAATTTGGTGAGCCTAGGTCGTATGCTCCCAAAGATAAATAATTAAGTCCTATTACCTTTAACAATATAGTAGAGGTAAGTCGGGTGTCGAATCCACAGGGAAGGCGAGGTAAATTAATGTGTAATTAATATAAATAAATGTAACAAGAATAATGGGGGATTTTATGAGTGATTTGTCTAACAACTAAAATAAAGAAAATAAAATAACTAATAATGATGAATTCAGATGTTTAAGAGACTCGACTCAAAGAAAATCCACTAACTAGTTAAACAATTGATCATCGACTACTAACCTTTATTTAATCCTTGAGTATTCTATTGTGATACTAAAAGTTCCAATTGTTCCGTAGATAATATTACTTAGGTCGAAACGCGATACTAAGCAACCTAATTATTGAACAACCTAATCCACGCGTCTAGATTTAATTCAATAACAGCGTGAACGATATGAACAATTCAATAGAAATAACGACCTTTAACACACGCGGTTATTGGTTCGAATTATATGTTTATTCCTCCCTTTACCCTATTACGATGAAACACATACAAATAATTAGGTCTATAGGTTGCAACTTTATCAAGTGAATTGAACAATTACGGATTCAAACACAAAGAATTGCAATAGATTGAAGATTGAAATAATCAATTGGCCAAAAAGATTAACAAACAACAATCATAAAATTAGCACAAGGGATAAGGAATACTCAAGTAATTAAATAAAGATTAAGAAAATCTCACAATAAATTAACTAGTAGCTTCAGATCTTTGACCCGAGAAGGAAGATTAGTTACACATGATTAGGGTTTTTCTTCTCAAGAAAGTAACGTAATGGAACGTGAATTATTGATGATTGAATGATATTCCTAATACAAATAATATGTAGTCTAATAATAAAAATAATAGGAAAGTCTAGTTATTTCCTAACTCTAATAATAATAGTAATATAATAATAAATAATAATTAAACTAATACGGACGGACTCCAACGCAATTCCGTCTTCAATTCCCGAGTTGTGCTTTGACTTTTCACTCGGTTTAGTTGGGCTTGTTCTTCATACTCTCCGCCTCGAGCCCAAATCACAATTAGAGCTCTAAAAACCGTCTTTTCTTCAGTAAAGCACAATTTCTTGTATAAAACCAATTAGACGATTTCCACTCTAAATCCGCACCTTTCATCATCGAATCTAGCATAATTCTCCGTCATAAACACATACAAAACATGCTAGATCAATTGCCTTTTCCTGAACGAGCTAAACCACACAAGGAGAATGCCCAATTTAGCCGTTTCGTGGATATGTTGACGAAAGTGGAGGTAGCTTACCTTTCACCGAGGTAATTTCTCAAATGTCCCTCTATTCTAAGTTTTTGAAAGAAGTCTTGACTAAAAAGAGAACAATAGAGGATAAAGAATGTGTCTCTCTCACGACACAATGTAGTGTCATTCTTATGAATCAAATGCCAAAGAAACTAGAGGATCCCGGTAGCTTTTCCATTCCTTGTCGGGTGGGAAATGTTGTTGTTAATCAAGCTTTATGTGACCTAGGGGCTAGTGTTAGTTTGTTACCTTATTCTACTGCTAAGAGACTTAGTGTGAGGGAGATGAGACCCACTAGTATGTCGATTCAACTTGTCGATAGGTCCGTCAAGTACCCACTTGGGATACTTGAAGATGTACCCGTGCAAGTCGGTAAGTTTTTCATCCCCTCCGACTTTGTTGTCATGGATATGCCCGAAGACACTATTACCCCCATTATCTTAGGTCGACCTTTTACTGCTACCGGTGGTGCTATTGTTGATGTCACGAATGGAAAGTTGTCATTTAACATAGGGAACGAGTCGGTAGAGTTTTCCCTTTCTCAAGCTCTTAAACAACCAATGATTGAACAAATCCATTCCGTTGAAGTTATTGATAGTTTGGTTGAGTATAGCTTGATAGATGATGATAAGGAAGAAGATGAACCATTTGACTCTCCACCTCTTGAAGATTAATACTTACATGAAGAAAAGGTAGAACCACTACCGGTGGGTAAGAGTAGTATGGTATCCTCTCCTCCTAATCTTGAACTTAAACCACTCCTCTCTTCCCTCAAATATGCTTTTCTTGAAGGAACTAATTATCCCGTTATAGTCAATGCCACACTTGATGGTCCTCAATTGCAAAAACTTTTGATTGTTTTGAGAAAGCACAAAAAGACCATTGGGTATAGCATTGCCGACCTCCAAGGCATAAGCCCAAATGTTTGTATGAATAGGATCATCCTTGAAGATGACCACCGTCCTTCAGTTGAGGGTCAACGTAGGTTGAACCCCACCATGAAAGAGGTTGTCATGAAGGAAGTCCTCAAGTTGTATGAGGCTAACATTATATACCCAATAACCGGAAGTAAATGGGTTGGCCCCGTACAAGTTGTGCCAAAAAAAGGAGGAATGACGGTTGTGAAAGGAGAAATGGGTGAGTCAATTTCTACCAGGACCATTACCGGTTGGCGCATGTGTATAGACTATCGAAAATTGAACATGGCCACCATAAAAGACCATTTCCCCCTTCCCTTTATTGATCAAATGCGTGAAAGATTGGCGCATCATTCTTATTTTTGTTTCCTTGATGGTCATTCCGGATTTCTTCAAATTCCCATTCACCCCGATGACCAAGTGAAGACCACTTTCACATGTCCCTATGGCACCTATGCTTATAGAAGGATTCCATTTGGATTGTGTAATGCGCCGGGAATGTTTCAAAGACGTATGATGGCTATTTTTTCCGATTTTATTGAAAAATCCATGGATTTTTTTATGGATGACTTTAGTGTCCATGGTACATCTTTTGATTCTTGCCTTGAAAATCTTGATGAAGTGTTGGCTCGATGTGAAGAGTATAGACTTGTTTTAAATTGGGAGAAATGACATTTTATGGTTGAACAAGGTGTTGTCCTAGGTCATATTGTTTCTAATAGAGGAGTTGAAGTTGATAAGGCAAAAGTTTCCGTCATCGAGAACTTGCCACCACCTACAAATGTCAAAGGGGTGAGGAGTTTTCTAGGTCACGCCGGCTTTTATAGGCGTTTTATTAAAGATTTTTCTAAGATTGCCAAGCCTTTGACTTCTTTGCTAATGAAATATGCACCTTTTGTTTTTTATGACTCGTGTCTTGTGCCTTTTGCAGGATAAAGAACGCTCTCACTACCACTCCAATTATCAAAGTTCCCGATTGGAATCTTCCATTTGAGATCATGTGCGGTGCTTCCGATTTTGCCGTTGGTGCCGTTCTAGGATAACGGGTTGATAAGAAGCTACATGTGATATATTATGCAAGCAAGACCCTAGATGAAGCCCAATCGAGGTACACCACAACCGAGAAAGAGATGCTTGCCTTGTCTATGCCATGGAGAAATTCCGGACTTATGTTACCGGTTCCAAAGTCATTATTCATACCAATCATGCGGCGATTCGATACATCATGTCTAAAAAGGAGACAAAGTCCCGACTCTTTCGGTGGGTTTTCCTTTTACAAGAATTTGATATTGAGATTAGAGACAAAGCCGGAACGGAGAACTTGGTAGCGGATCATCTTAGTAGACTAGCGGTTAGTAAAGAAAGCAATGAAGAAGATGGTATACCCATCAATGAAGCTATGAGAGATGAGGCCTTGATGGCCATTGAAACTATTACACCTTGGTATGCCGATATCGTCAATTTCTTAGTATCTCATTATATTCCGGACGATTATTCCAAGCAAGAGAGGAAGAAACTACGTTATGAAGCCCGACGCTATTATTGGGACGAGCCCTATTTGTTTCGCCGTTTTATGGATGGAATTTACCGACGATGTGTTACGACCGATGAAGGATATAATATTGTGAAGCACCTTCACTCGACATCTTATGGTGGACACTTGGCCAACCAAAAGACAATTTTCAAGGTTCTCCAAAGCGGGTTTTGGTGGCCTTCCATGTTCAAGGACATTCGAGCTTTCATTCTCACATGTGATGCTTGCCAAAGAAGTGGTAATATTACAAGAAGAAATGAGACGCCCCTTCAACCTATCTTGGAGATTGAATTGTTCGATGTTTGGGGCATTGATTTCATGGGTCCGTTCACATCCTCTTTTGGCAACAAATACATCCTAGTCGCGGTTTATTATGTCTCAAAGTGGATCGAGGCCGTAGCTTCCCTCAACAACGACTCCAAGGTTGTAATCAAGCTTTTCAAGAATGTAATTTTCCCGAGATTCGGTATGCCTAGAGCCATAATTAGTGATGGAGGCTCTCATTTTAGGAAAGATACCTTTGAACACCTTCTTAAGAAGTATGGTATCACTCACAAGATGTCCTTAGCCTACCACCCTCAATCAAATGGGCAAGCCGAGATCTCCAACCGTCAAATCAAAGGAATTTTAGAGAAAGTTGTAAATACACATCGAAAGGATTGGTCATTAAAAATGACTGACGCCCTTTGGGCATTGAGAACGGCCTACAAAGCGCCGATTGGAACCACTCCTTGTTGTCTTGTGTATGGTAAACCTTGTCATTTACCGGTGGAATTAGAACACAAAGCCAAATGGCCAATCAAAGAGCTATACTTCGATGAGAGTGTTGTAGGAGATAATCGCCTTCTCCAACTACAAGAATTGTAAGAACTTAGACTTGAAGCATACGAAAATTCAAAGATCTACAAAGAAAGAACTCGCCAATGGCACGATTCTCGAATACTTCGTAAGGATTTCTCCGTTGGTGATAAGGTATTACTCTTCAACTCTCGCTTTAAGCTCTTCCCCGGTAAGTTAAAATCAAAATGGTCGGGTCCATTCGAAGTGACTAAGGTGCAATCATATGGTTCAATAGAGATTTCTAGCCCGGAAACCAGAAAATTTACGGTTAACGGGAAACGTTTGAAGATTTATCACCCCGGTCACGTTCGTGAGACCTTTGCTACCATGAAGTTTGGTGAGCTCCCATTGGGGAGCGTTGTTTAACCCCCCTCTTGAAATTGATGTAGGTTTGGTGGTATCCTCAACAACCACCTTGTATATATGTATCATATTTCTTTGAGTTTATTAGTTTTGTTAGCTTGAGAAGAATGGTTGAACTTGGATTTCACAATGGAGCATTTATTTGGATGAAGATCAAGCTTTTGGAGAATTTATGGAGCTTAAATTCAAGACCAGAAGCATGTTTGTGGGAGATATTGATTATGTAATGTGAGTCGAGTCGATATTTAAATCTTTAGGTGATTATTGAAGAGCCATGAAATTGCAAGGCGGAAAAACGAAGTAAACAAGACCGCCGGGCGAAACTTTGCCCGGTGAGACTAGACCGTTTCCTACAGAAAATTGCCAGATTTGCCAGGATTGACGAAGATACCGTCGGGCGAAATTTTGCCCGATGAGATTTTCACCGGGTGAAAATTCACCCGGTGGAAAAAGTTGGCAAAAATGATTTTCACGACGAAAACCCATCGGGTGAAATTTCACCCGATGGTACTCGGCCGGGTGAAACTTCACCCGACGACATGGACCGGATCACCTATACCCTATTTACTCACTACACTATCAATTCCCTCTTTCACATTTACCCCACATAACTTTCCCTCCAAAAAATTTACACCAAATTTTTACCAATCCACTTTAAAACTTTCATTTCCCTCCTCAACTACCCTTATTTATATCACATTTTACCTCACTCTTCATTCCACCTTTTCACCCCTCATAAAATCACCAAACCACCTTCCATACCCCAACCACATTCAAACCCCCGTTCATAATTCCATTTCATCTTGGGTAATTGTTTTTAGGTTCTTGAAGAAGGTGAAGCAAAGTTTTAGGATTATTCTTGCAAGGTTATTATTATTATGGAGACAAGAGCAAAACGAGCCGCTCAAAAGCAAGGTATGGCTTCGACTTCTACACTTTCTAAATCTTCTAAGCCTAAATTTTTACCTTGTCCTAATACCCCTTTAGCTCGAACCTTTTCTGAAAAGACTTTTCAGAGTACTAGGTGGCCTTGTCCCTTCACAATGTATGGAAAATTTAGGAATAGAGGACGATATTAAAGAATTATCGTCAAGGACCGGAACTAGCGGACTCCTTAGTCTCGCGGCTTGTACGTATAAAGACCTTACTTGTGAGTTTCTAGGAACCTTTACTATCGATAATCCGACCACACCAAGAGAATTTAAATTTAGATTATTCGGTAAACCCACTGTTTAACTACTTCTGAGTTTGGCTTAGCTTTAGGCTTACCCTCATCGGGTACCGGACATAGTGAACCTTCGAGTGATTTACAAGATAGTGTGCCTAAAAGAGACCTTTGGAAATGCATATCACGTTGTCAACGAGATTACGAGCCTGATTCAAACTTTACCTCCGAACTCCGTAACCCTGCAATTCGTTACTTCTCCGAGATACTCTCTCACTGCTTGTTAGCCTCGACCGATAATATTATTAATCTTGATGTGTGTGTGTCTTGCAATTGATTTGTGACTTCTTGCTTGGTAACCCTAACCCCTTAGACCTACCACTTGTCGTAGCGTTGCATTTTCACCGTATTATTGTTGCACAACGCCCTTTTGTAGACTGTGGAGGTCTGGTGACCTTAATTGCAACCAACTTGGGTTATGCGACCAACCACCTTATCCCGCTAGACAATTCTGTCTGGCTTGACGAGGCCTCTCTTCCGACTTGGATCTTTCATGTACCCGATCATTGCCTCATCTCCATTAGCCATGACCATGCTTTAATAGTCCCCAACACACACCGAACCAATATCTTTAATTGCCACAATTGGGACCTACCTTTAGGACCCGGTGAATTTCGACTGACTGAAACCGAGTCGGGAGAAGGGGAAGTTTTGGAGTATGCGCACTACACGTTACCTGAAGGTCGTATAATCTACGACCTTTGTGAGTTTGAACCCTCCGAGGGTATACAACCCTATCCCGGGTCTCCGACGGCTTCTTTCGCGTCGAACGATTACCCAATTTAGACCCTCTCCCGGAGTTGATAGGTAGTATGGTTTGTGTGCGTGTTGTGTGTGTGTGTGGGTTGTGTTGGTGAGTCTTTAATCATCTATAATTGCATGTCTTTGGATTAATTCCGTTCCTTGTTCCTTGTACCTTCATCATTATTATAATCATTGTGATTGTTTTACCTCTAACCGAATTTGCAAGTTGTCCCACTGTCCCACTTTCCGATTGTTGTGGCCGAAGCGGCCTTGGTATTGCTCCTGGTCTTTAGGTGACCTGATTACGCCATTGACCCTTTGAAAAATCCAAATTTTATTCAATTTTTCTCAAATTTTTCTTAATCCGGACTAGGTGACGTGACTACACCTACGCCCACTTTCCACCCTTTCGTTTAAATTTCTTTTCTTCTACTTCATCTTCATTTTCATTTTCATTTTCTTAGCCACTTGGCTAGGGTCTAGGTGATGTGATTCCGCCTAGGCCCGCCACCCTTTTATCGCTTTCTTTATTTTCTTTTCCTTTTCTTTTCAAAAATTTCGAAAAATCCAAAAACATTTGAAAAATCGTAAAATCCAAAAAGATATTTCTTATTTTTCTTTTCCGTCTTTTTCGATCTTCCCCTACTTGTCCATTGAGAACAATGTACAGTTTTAGTGTGGGGGAGGAGTCTACTAACTTTTATTTTCTCAAAAATATTTTCAAATCCATAAAAATTTGAAAAATTCTAAAAATCAAAAATATTTTTCTTTTCTTTTCCCTTTCTTTTCTCGTTCCTCGTTATGTTTTCGTGTCCCGTATATGGTCTTGTTCTCTGCTCTTACAGGTAACCACCACCTTAATAGCACATTTTGAAGAGATTAGGGAAGCAACCCGCTAGGCAGGTCTAAGCACGGATAAGATATCTGATCCGAATCCGATTTTTGGATCGGATATCCGAGCCGAAAAATACGGAATTTTAATATCCGATATCCGATCCGAAGTACTTCAGATATCCGATTTTAGATATCCAAAAATTTCGGATCGGATATCCGAAATATACGATATCTGATTCGGTTGGTATTTTTTTGGTCAAATTAAATTCTAAATAAGGTTCAATTAAACAGAAAAGGCCTTATTTTAATTAATCTAATTTTATACAGGGTATACCGTTCTATATTTTAAGACAATGCAAAAATAAAACCAAGGCTTGAAGTAAAATGGATTAAATTATAGTCTACTTATATTAGAATACATCAACCCAAAAAAAAATCCAAAAATAACCCATTGTTCGGATCCGATCGGATATCCGACAAAATTATTTTGGATATCCGATTCCGATCCAATATCCGAAAGTTTCGGATCGGATATCCGGTTTTACGGATCGGATACGGATCGGATATCGGATCGGATTTGGATAATCGGATAATTTGCTCAGCCCTACCGCTAGGTAACTTCCTCCTTTTCGCTTCCTTCTTTACTTTTGTAGAGGAGTTAGGTTGTTGCTATTTGGAGGCTCTCGAAGTTGAGCATTTTGGGTGTTGTGGTTGATTGTGCACTTCAATGTTGATCGAATATGGAGTACTTGACTTTACTTGTGTTTTCTTTTATTTGCTTTCCCTTTTTCGTGTGTTTCTTTTGCTTTTGTATAGTGTGTCTAGGATTAAAACTTTTTCGAAAACCTGATTACAAACCTTTTACAAGAGTTTACATTTCATTGTAGATAACCCATTGTAGATTTTGGACCTTAAACTAGTAGAATGACTCTAAATCAATGAACTTGTTGATCTTTTATCTTGAGTCCACCTTGTCTACTAGAGGTTTACTTCGAGGTTTGCACTTGACCACCTTGACCACCCATGGAGGAGTTAGGCCTTGGTTTCTGCATCACATTTTCTAGGTGACCTTGCTTGAATGACCATTGCATCTTTAGTCCAAATTCTTCTCACCTTTTTGTGGGTTATCCGGGAATGGCGTGCGTTCTCGGTTAGCTATTTTTCCTCCACCTATACATCACCACAATAAGTTTACAAAAATAAACCTCCAAGCTTGGTTTTGAACCACATCAAAAAGCCAAAAAAGGGCAAACCGAAGCAAGAGAAAAGGGCACAAAAATATGAAAACCAAAGGAGAGAAAAGGAGCCTCAATGAAAATCGTATCATCAAAAACATCTCCTAAAAAAAGCCCTTTGATCGATTTTTCACCGTGAAGAGCCTGCTAGAAGACCGAGTCCCGAGGAAGGAAGATAGCGGTGATTAGTCGATCCACCACAAAATTGTAAACACTTCTCCACTTTTTGTTTGGGCTAATTTGGATAATTCGAGTTTGGAACAACCCTCTTGGCCATAGCCAAAGAGAGCGGGACTGCACCTACCTACAGTGTCAAATAACCCCATGGTTCACTTATTCCACTCCGTTTAACACCCCGTCGTACCCCTTTAGAAGATTAGGAGGACCTAGCTAAGTCATCAACATCTTTATTGCTTTAATGTGATACTATTAGGCTTTGGTTCTTGTCTACGTGGGTGATTTATCTTGGAAAGTTTATGATTATTTTAGGTAAGTAATCGGTGTCTTCCCCGCCGTCTCGATGAGGGATTCGGTATTTTATTTTTGCTTTGGATGCGCCAATTCTTTCAAGTTATTTGTTTTTGTGTGTTTAGTCGCATCCACAATTTTAAGCATGACCCAACTTGCCTTGCATTATAGTACCTTACCTCATAGGTATTCCAATGTGAGTTGAAGGGATGGAGCGGGCCCATTAATTGCCCCGTGTCAGCTTAGCATAGTCTAGCTAGTAGTATTAATATGTAATTTCTTTTTGGGTCTTTGCTCAAGGACGAGCAACATTTTAGTGTGAGGAATTTGATGTGTGCAAAATTTAGGCCATTTTTTCTCCCATTAAGACTCGTTTTCCTTCCGTTTTGTGAGATTAGAGTGCGATTATCGCCCTATTTTTAGTCTTTCTCGCATTAGCGTCCCTCTTGTGCATTTCACGTCTTTTTGGTAGTTTTTATATCTATTTTGATAGGATTCGACACCAAGAGCATGTCCGAGCTTCCACGAGCACAAGAGAGGGGAATACCGTCCGAAAAGCAACACATGAAACTTAAATTCAAGTCATTCAATCAAACGACAAAGAGCGATACCAGAAAAGAGGTCAAGGAAACTATCGGGTGAAGTTTCACCCGATGAGATACCACCGGGCGAAGTTTCACCCCACGACATTTCGACCTCCCCGAAGATCTTTAGAAAACTTTCTCCACCGGGCGAAATGAGCGGGCGGAACTTTCACCCATCGGGTAAAGTTTCGCCCAACGGTAAAGAGGCCCCCAAATGCGATATCTGGAAGGAAATTCACCGGGTGTAACCACCGGGTGAAGTTTCACGCGGCGGTATTGGCTCGTGATTGGCTGATATTTGCAGGGTGAAATTTCATCATATGAAGACTCTTTGGACAAAAGTCTCACTAATGGAGCAAAAGTTGGATTTGGGCTTTGGTTTAAGGATCCATTAAGCTATTATTATTATTATTATTATTATTATTATTATTATTATTATTATTATATAACCTAGTTAGATGCACATGATCAATTCATTATCATCTCATCACTTCATTAGATCATTTTCATTAGCATCTATCTTCATATTGCTTAGATAGAAAGCCATTAGTTATTCATAGTTTTTATCAATTTTCATCTTCCTCTAGATTTATATTCAAGCTTTGTAAGGAATTGTAATTTTTATATTTGAAGTTCTTGAAGATTATCAAGGATTAGTGGCAAATCCATTGTCCTCGTCATCAAGGCTTCCTTGTTTTTATGCAATCTTCATCTTCATTATTGTCATTTTCCTTCATTGTTGGTAAATTTCTCTTCCTCTCCCTCATCTCTAGATTAGATTTAACATTGTTCTTTCGTTATTGCACCGTTTTCATCGATTTTACTTGTGTTGTTTTTAGATCGCTTTGTAGTTTCTTTTGTTGATCGTAATTTCCTTTGTTGTCTTAGTTTTATTTTGTCTTGTTTTAATCATTATGCATGCTTTTGTCATTTTCTCCATTGTTAATGTTCTATTAGTTTTCTTCATGAATTATGAGTAGTTTACTTGTTAGGGAGTTAAGGGAGGAGGATCTTGGGTGATTTGAATTAAATAATTGTGAATTGGTTGCATGTTTGTTGATTTATCATGCTTGAGGTTCTTGTGTCATTGTTGACTTAGTCCGGCCAACTAGATCGACCTTGACTCATTTCTATCATTTGGAGAAACGCGGGGTAAGAGATCCCTCATTTTGAGACTTACCATTGGTTGGGAAATCCGGGGTAGAAATTACCTTTACTTGAGACTTACCATTTTTTGCCGCGAAACCAGGATTTAGATGGGTTGGGTGAAGAAACCAAAAGGTGGCATTTTCCCTTTATCGACATTGTGACCGACCCATAATTTCGAGACTCATAGACCCCCATTTTCGATTCCCGACTTCCCCCTAACACCTTTTCCCTATGGATTACCCCTTTGTTATTCATCGCGTTTTAGTCTAGACTCGACTCTAAAACCCCCTATTAGATCTCATACACATAGCTTTCACTCGATAACACAACGCTTTCCTAGTGGACAGACCTCGACTTACCACGACTACATGTAATTGCTTTCGTTTTAATTGCGAGTCTTATAAATATTGTTTGATCCCCTGTCTATCGTTAACGACCGATCCTGATTTGGGCGAGATCAGCATTACACAATCTGAATGGCATCCTACAGTAGGCATAGGTGCCATAGGGACATGTGAAGGTAGTTTTCTATTGGTCATCGGGGTGAATAGAAATTTGAAGAAATCCCGAATGACTAGCGAGGAAGCAAAAATAAGAATGATGCGCTAATCGTTCAAGCATTTGATCAATAAATGGAAGGGGGATGTGGCCTTTTATGGTGGTCGTGTTCAAATTTGAAAGTCTATACACATGCGCCAACCAGTAGAAATTAACTCACCCTTCTCTCCTTTCACAACCGTCATTCCTTTTTTTTTTCGGCACAACTTATACGGGGCTAACCCATTTACTTCCGGTTATAGAGTATATAATGTTAGCCTCATACAACTTGAGGACTTCCTTCATGACAACCTCTTTCATGGTGGGGTTCAAACGACGTTGACCCTCAACCGAAGGACGGTGGTTATCATCAAGGATGATCCTATGCATGTAAACATTTGGACTTATGCCTTGGAGGTCGTCAATGTTATACCCGATGGCCTTTTTGTGTTTCCTCAAAACAACCAAAAAAATTTCCAATTGAGGACCATCAAGTGTGGTATTGACTATAAGGGGATAATTAACTAGTTCAAGGAAGGCATATTTGAGGGAAGAGGGGAGTGGTTTAAATTCAAGATTAAGAGTAGAGGGTATTGTACTTTCGCCCACCGGTAGTGGTTCTACCTCTTCTTCAAGAGGTGGGGAATCAAGTGGTTCCTCTCCTTTCTTATCATCATCTATCAAGCTATACTCAACCAAACTATCAATAACTTCAACGGAATACATTTGTTCAATCATTGGTTATTGAGAAAGGGAAAACTCAACCGATTTGTTCCCTATAATTAAAAGATAACTTTTCACTCTTAACATCAACTATGGTGTCACCGGTAGCCGTGAATGATCGACCTAAGACAATGTGGGTAGTGGAGTCCTCAGGCATGTCCATAACGACAAAATCGGAGGGAATGAAAAACTTACCAACTTGTACGGGTACATCCTCAAGTATCCCAAGTGGGTACTTGACGGACCTATCCGCAAGTTGAATCGACATGCTAGTGGGTCTCATATCCCCCACACTAAGTCTCTTGGCAATTGAATAGGGTAACAAGCTAACACTAGCCCCTAGGTCACACAAAGCTCGATTAACAACTACATTTCCAACTCGACAAGGGATGGAGAAGCTACCGGGCTCATCTAGTTTCTTTGGCATTTGGTTCATAAGAATAGCACTACATTATGCCGTAAGAGGGACACATTCTTTATCTTCTATGGTTCTCTTTTTAGTCAAAACTTCTTTCAAAAACTTAGAATAAATTGGCATTTGAGAAATTACCTCGGTGAAGAGTAAAGCGACCTCCACTTCCTTTAGCATATCCACAAAATGGCTAAATTGAGTTTCTTTGTGTGGTTTAGCTCGTTCGGGAAAAGGCAATGGCGGCACAAAAGCGGGAGGCGGTGGAACATTATATTCTTCTTCTTCTTCGACTAAACGCTCCGCCTCTTTTCTTTTTTCTTCTTTCGCTTCCATTTGCTCTTGTTTCTTCCTCCTAAGTTCTCTTAATTCTCTTTGTTCTACCTCCGCATTCTCAAGAATGGCGAATTCCGCTTGTATTCCCCGGTTTTGTTTGGGGGAAGCGGGGGATGTGGCTTGCGGTGAACTTTGTTGATTGACTTTGGTTGTGGTGCTTTTGAGGTTCAAGTTTTTATATGGGTCCTCGAGTTCTTTTCCACCTCTCAATATGACGGCATTTGCTTGGTGTGGGGGGTCTCTCGGGTTTTGTGGTTCCCGGGCAAACCATGGAGTGGATGAATTGAGGCGGCTAAGGCTTTTGATGCTTCTTGGGATTCTCAAACCTTTAGCCTTGCCTTTGTGTCTAGGTTCTCACTCCATAGGTGCTCAATGGCTCTTTGTAATTCATTGATGTGTCCCAAGGACCTCCCTCTTGACCATATTGAAAATTACTTGATTGGCCATAAGATTGAGAGGGTTGATTGTAAGATTGTTGGTTGTAACCTTGGTTACCTTGGAAATTACCTTGGAACCCATGGTTGCAGTTGTTCTCTTGTTGATTTTGATAATTGTTAGGAAAATGAGAATTACCTCCTTGTTGATTGAAGTTACTCCTTTGGTGAGGAGGTAAATATGGGGGCATATTTGGAGGACCTTGATTAAAGGGTCTTTGTTGGCTTTGATTGAAAGGCCTCGGTTGATTCCATTGGATACGTGGCATCAGGTTTTGGACATTTTGGTTCCCATAAGAAAATTTGGGATGAAACCTTGTGCCGGCATTGTAAGTATTAGAGTAGGGATCAAATTGAGATCTTTTCCCATATAGTTGAATATCTTGCACTTCATTTGGCTCTTCAAAATAACTCTCTTCATTTGGAATACAAGAGCTAGAATCATGGTCATAATTACCACAATGTTCACATTGAATTTCCCATGTTGGTTCTTATTTAGTTGGAGATGGTTGCCTTGTTGGAACTCTTCCTTGAATTTGGTACATGCCTCTAGGAGTTGGTTTAGGGTTCATGGCATCCATTTTCTTTGTCAATTCTTCAATTCTAGCTTCAAGTTTCAATTCATTTGAACTCTTAGAAGAGCTCGCTTCAACTTTCTTCCTAGAATCCCTCGATTGACTCACTCTAGAATCACCCCCTTACCATTTTTGAAACCAGCGAAGAGAGGGAGTGCGATCTCCATCCCCCCTCCCCCTGTGGCTAGGGTTCCGGCTGCCGGCTCTGCCTGACCGCGGCGGCGCGCCCGCCTCTGCCGGCCGTCCTCCCTGGGTGCCGCCGTCCGTTTTCCTCTCCCCCTGCTGTCTCCTCCTCCTCCGTCGGGTGTTTCTCACCTGTCTCGGTTTTCCACTGCCGCCGGAATCTGCCTGCTCCGCCGGCACTCTGCTGCCCGCATCCTCGCCGGCATCCATCCTTCCTTCCTCCGTCTTTCTTCCGCCGCTCTTGGCTTCCCTCCGGTCGGGTTCCTGCCGCAATTCCGTTGCTCTTCTGCCATCCCCTGACGCTGCTGTCTGCCGTCGTCTGCCGCTTCTCCGCCGCCTGCTGCCCTCGTCGGCAGGTGTTGGGTTCCGCTCCTTTGTTGCTCTCCGGGGTTGGGTTCCGCTCGCTGCTGCTCTTGCTCTCCGACGTCGGGTCGTTGGTTTTGCTCGGTGCCGGCGTTTTCTGTTTTCTATTTTGCTTGTTCCCCTGTTTGCCTTCCTTCGTTTCTTCTGCTGCCGGAGTCGGCCTCCTGCCGGATCGGTTCTGGTTTATTGCTCTTCTTTTGGTGCTGGTCTCTTGCCCTTTCCCTGCTGTTGTTTCGTCTTTGTTTTTGCTTTGTTTTCCTGGTTGGTGTTTTTGGTTCGGGCGGTGTCGGGTCGCTTGGGGGCTGTTTTGATTCTCTGTGTCTTCATGCCGGGACTCACGCGTTTCCATTGCCCTTTTGTTGGTCTTTCTGAGTGTTGTGACAATAATGGGAAGGGTCTGGTTAAAACCTCCCTGATCGTTCACCTCCGAAATCGACATGGCCTTGGAAAAGCTCAGGTAATTACGCGTCAAGCCCTTTCTTCTAGTTTGTCTATTTTTTCTGAGGCTGAGGTTACCCTTAAGCGTATGAGTCTTTGGCTTTGTGGGGTTTGCTTTACCACACATTCTCTTTCTGCCAAGTGTCGGCACGGGCCGGGGTCTGATTTTGTTGCACCCCCCGATTGTGGTGACGGAGTTGCTCGTTTTTTTGTTTATGGCATCCCTCGGCCGCTCGCTCCATCTTCGTCTCCAGACGATGTTGTGGGGCCTGTTGGGTTGGGTTGTCTTGACGTGGCTTCTCTGGACCGCTTGTTGTCGTTAGGGGTGCGCACTGTGAAATCTGTCCCTCCCAGATGTCGCCTTGGGTTCTCTAGGATCTTCAGGGGGCCCTTGATGCAGTGGCTGACTCCCCTGATGATCTTTCTCGCTGGGTTAGCTTGCTTATTTTACCTCTCTGTGTTCTTAAGTCGTTTTCCCCCAGGAGTAACCTTGAGTGTAGAGTTGTCGTGAAGCGCCAGCGTCAGGAGAAGTGTATTACCAGTGCCATTCGTACTTGGGGTGCCCCTGGTGGTATTGCTCTGCTTCTGCAGGAGACCTTAGCTGAGGAGGGGCCTTCTCTTCGTTTGGAGGAGGACCTTGACTCTAGTGAGGTTAACTTGCGGCAGTGTCGGCGGAAGATTTGTGATGGTCATTACGCTGCCGCTGTCCGGGTGCTTTCCTCGTCTGGCGTTGCCCCTTACACGACTGATACTCTTCAGGCGTTAAAAGATAAGCACCCCACCGTTCCGCCCCCTTCCTTACCGCCTTTGCCTGCCGCTCACCCTCAGCTCGTCGCGTCCACGACCGTCGTGTTGGATATGATCAGGAGATTTCCGCGTGGCACTTCTTGTGGACGGGACGGTTTTCGTGCCTAGCATCTTCTAGATTGTTTGAGTGGGGCCGCGGTTGCTATCTCGGATGATCTGATCACCTCTATTACTAGGGTGGTTAACCTGTTTCTTGAGGGCAGATGCCCACAGGTTCTCAGTGAGTACATCGCTAGCGCTCCGCTCACCCCGCTTGTTAAACCAGGTGGTGGGGTCCGTCCTATTGCTGTGGGCACGGTTTGGAGTTGCCTTGTCTCCAAGGTTGGGGCTGCTCTGATTGGTCCGTCGCTTTGCGGTTATTTTGAGGGCCTCCAGTTTGGGGTCGGGGTTTCCGGTGGAGGAGAGGCCATTTTGCATGCCTTGAATCATTTTGTTGAGGATCGTGGTAGTGATGTGGGCCTTTCCATGCTTTTGGTCGACTTCCAGAATGCTTTTAATTTGGTCGACCGGGAGATCATGTTGTGCGAGGTTCGTCGTTGTTGCCCTGTTCTTTCCCGCTGGGTCGAGTTTTGCTACTCTCGGCCTGCCAGGCTTTTCTACGGGGAGCACAGCCTTTGGTCTTGCCAGGGGGTCCAGCAGGGCGACCCTTTGGGCCCTCTTCTTTTCGCTTTGGTCTTGCATCCCTTGATTTGCAAGATCCGGGACTCTTTTCCCATGAGCTTGCAGGCTTGATACTTGGACGACGGCACCATCGTTGGAGATACCTTGGTCGTGGGGAAGGTTTTGGAGCTGATTATGGAAGATGGCCCTCGCTTGGGTCTTCACCTTAATGTCGGAAAAACCGAGATTTTTTGGCCTAAGGAAGACCCTAGGAGTCGACTTCCGGGTGTTTTCCCCCCTGATATTTCTCGACCGCTGCGTGGTGTCAAAGTTCTTAGTGGCCCCGTTAGTATCTCCCGTACTTTCAGCAGTGAGCTTGTGGGGAAGAGGGTTTCGAGAACCATTGAGCTTATGGACTCCGTTGCCAGGATTGAGGACCCACAGTGTGAGCTGTTGTTACTTCGTGCTTGTGTTGGTATTTCTAAGCTTTCTTTCTCTCTGCGAACCTGTTCCCCTACGGTCTTCGACTCGACTAAGACCTTTGATGCGGCATTGCGGTCTAGCCTGGAACGCATTGTCACCACGTCTGGCCCCGGGTTCGGGGACTGGCAGTGGCGTCTTTCCACACTGCCCTTTAATTTTGGGGGGTTGGGTGTGTATAGCGTCGGGGATGTCATGCACTATGCCTTTTTGGCTTCTCGCCTTCAGACCTCTGAGTTGCAGGCTACACTCCTTCGGCCTTCAGCTTTCTCTACTCCCGGACCGACCTTCGATGCGGCCTTGACTCTGTTTAGCGAGACCACCGGTTCTGTCCTTTTCCGTAATCCTAGTGAAGTCGCTGCCCCCAAACTCATGAAGAAATTGGCAGATATATATTTCACGAAGGTTGCTGCTTCTTTAGAATCGGTTTTCTCCTTAACTCGACGACAGGTGGCTTTGTGGAAGTCTCTGTAGGGTGCTCACACGTCTGACTGGTTGCGCGCAATTCCTATCTCCGGGCTGGGTGATACGGGTTAGTCGCGTCACCGTAATCAAAATAATCCTAGATTACTACTAATGGGTAGCTAGCGGTAAGCAGGGTCGATTCCACAGGGAGGCAGTTTGAAAATTATAAGTTAGTCAATTAAATTATCGGGTCACGATTTTATGGTTTGGTGAGCTGACGGTCTAATAAAATCTAAATAATAAAAATAATGAATTAATCAAAATAAGAAAAGCACCAGAGTCTTCGGATCACCACGAATTAAAACAAGCATACATACGATTTCCAAATAATCAGTTAAGACGAGTTAAAGGATATCGACACCGTCCTCTCGGATCACTAGTCATCCTAGAAGTCACCTAACGGGCTCTCGCTACTTATTAGGGAATTCTATCGATTACAACGAGTCTAATCCGTTCCAGGCTTTCGGTCTTAGGTCGGGATTTACAAGATACAAACAATCAATTACGGCCTATAATTAATTATTCGTCGTTCTAATGTTGCAAGAGCGATTTAACTCGTAAAGGTCGATTATTCAGTTATCACATATAAACTCAATTCAATTCGCAGTTCACCTAAACTCTGACGGAAGATTAGCTAAACATATTTACAGTAATCCTAACAAAATAAAACATGATGAAGGATGAAGGAGGATGAGAAAAAGCTAAAAATAAAAGAGGATAAAAGTTACAGGAAACAAACGGAAGGAAGAAAAAAATAAAAGTTACAGTAAACTAAGACGGAGAGAGGTTAGGGAAGAAGAAGGAATTACCGAAATTGGAATAACTAATTAGAACGAAGACGGAGAATAATAATGAAAACCGAGTCTTGATTGAAAATAATAAATACTGAAATTGTGCGAAATACTAAATATTTACAGTAAACTACAAACTAAAACTAAACTAAAGATGAAGATGAATGATGAGAGGATTACTGAGGAAGAAGATAGATGAAAGAGATGATTAAGAACATAAAATTAAAGCCCTATTTATACTACTCAAGCCCTTCCTAACTGTTGCTTAATTCCTGCTTCCACCACCCCATTAACTTGGGAAGAATTCAAGTAGTGGGGAGAACTGAAGATGCGTAAGAGGAGGGAGTAGTGGGTAACGTCAAAATAATTAGTCTTGGAGTAGTATCCCATCCTGCAGACTTGGATTTTATGCTGGTAGACTTGAGATCCAAGTCTGCAGACTGAGTTATTCGATCTAGGCCGGCAACGGACTTTTCCTCGGTCTACGGACTTTTTGCTGCACTTTCTCGGTCTATAGACTTGTTTCCCAGTCTACAGACTTATGTTTTAGTCTACAGCTTTCTTACTTCTTTCTTCTCAGTCTATAGACTCACAGTCCAGTCTATAGACTTAGCTTCCTTCTTAGTCTACAACGAATCGGTTTTAGAGCTTTAAGATTTTTGATGCAATTTTTAGCTCTTTAGACTACTCGGTCTTGATTATCTGCAAAACAACAAAAGAATACCCGAGTAGCACATATGGGAGAAAATAACGTAATCCGACTCCTAAAAATAATAAAACGACACGGAAATGCGTGCCAAAATAGGTGAAAAATCGAATAGGAACGGCACGCATCACTAGGACAGACCGTGAATGGGAGGACTTATCGCTCTGTCCTTAGCTATCGGTTGGGTGTCCCTTTGTTCCCGGTACCCAAGCCCTGTTCTGCTTGTTCCCGAGTTTTTGAGGGGGACATTTTTGGAGATCTTGCTGTGTCGTGTGCTGGTACCGTTGGTATTAAGCATAGACATAACTTGGTTCGTGACACCCTTTTGGATATCTGTTTCCGATCTGGTATTTCGGCCGGTAAGGAGGTAGATGTCGGTTTGATTGATGGGCACGACAGGCCCCTACGCCCGGCGGATTTGCTTCTTTATTCCTGGGATAGGGGTCGTGATGTGTGTGTCGATTTGACGGGGTCGTCCCCTTTGACCCAGTCTGCGATGTCTGATTTTCTACCTGGCCGCGCAGTCGCTGATGCTGCTCAGCGCAAGTGCGCCAAGTATGGAGATTTGTGCACCAAGACTGGGTATGGGTTCCTACCTTTCTCTTTCTCTTCTCTAGGGGAGCTCGACGCGGAGGCCGCTGCTTTACTCAAGCGGATTCAGAAATTCTCTATCTCTCAGGACGCGGGAGCTCGGGCAGCTGCTTTTATTTTTACTCGTCTTAGTTTTTCTATCGCTAAGGGAGTGGGAGACCAGATAGTATCTCGGCTTCCCTCTAACTTCTCGTAATTTGTTCTGGTGTTTAATGCAAATAATAATAATAATAATAATAATAATAATAATAATAATAATAATAAGGAGGAGGAGGAGGAGGTCGATATTGGTTTGATTGATGATCACGACAGATCCTTGCGTCCTGCAGATTTGCTTCTTTATTCGTGGGACAGGGGGCGTGACGTTTGCGTAGATCTTACCGGGTCTTCTCCTTTGACTCAGTTCGGGCTCTCTGATTTCGCGTCAGGCCGTGTTGTGGGCGACACTGCCCGGCGCAAATGCACCAAGTACAGGGGCCTATGCTCGGGGCTTGGGTATGGGTTTTTGCCTTTTTCCTTTTCTTCGCAGGGGGAATTGGAGGCGGATGCTATCGGCTTACTCAAGAGGATTCAAAAATTTTCGATAGCGCAGGATGCCGGAGCACGCACTGCTCCTTTTATTTTTACCAGACTTAGCTTTGCTATAGTTAAAGGGGTGGGAGCCCAGATTGTATCTCGGCTACCTACCAATTTTTTGTAAATTGATTTTTGATTCATCAATAAAATTCTCCATTAATAATAATAATAATAATAATAATAATAATAACAACAACAACAATAATAATAATAATAATAATAACAATAATAATAATAATAATAATAATAATAATACGGGCGAGTATGCTGCAAGAGGTTCGCCATCAGTGCCCTGCCCTCTCCCGCTGGGTTGATTTTTGCTACTCCAGCCCCGCCAGGCTCTACTATGGGGAGCACAGTCTCCGCTCGTGTCAGGGGGTTCAGCAAGGTGACCCTTTAGGTCCCCTCCTTTTCTCTCTGGTCCTGCATCCCTTGGTTCGTAGGATCAGGGATTCCTTTGATCTTTGCTTTCAGGCTTGGTACCTCGATGACGGTACTATTGTTGGGGATACGCTTGTTGTGGGGAAGGTTCTTCAGATGATCATGGAGGAGGGCCCCCGTTCTGGCCTTCACCTCAATGTTGCGAAGACGGAGGTCTTTTGGCCTGTCGAAGATCCGAGAAGCAGGTGTGCTGATGTTTTCCCTACCTCTATTGCCAGGCCCTTGCACGGTGTTAAGGTCCTGGGGGGACCGGTCAGCGCGTGCCCAGCTTTCAGTGGCGCTCTTGTCTCAAAGAGGGTCGCCCGTACTATAGAGCTCATGGACTTGGTTGCTACGATTGAGGATCCCCAGTGTGAGTTACTTCTTCTCCGGGCGTGCACAGGTATTTCTAAGTTATACTTTGCTTTGTGCACTTGCTCTCCCCTTGCCTTTGGCTCGGCCCACCTTTCTTTCGACACTGCGCTCCGATCTAGTCTTGAGCGTATTGTCACGGCGTCTGGACCCGGTTTCGGGGAGTGACAGTGGCGGCTGACCACCCTCCCCTTTTCCCTAGGGGGCTCGGTGTCTTTGCCGCCGCGGATGCCCTTCACTTTGCCTTCCTTGCTTCTCGCCTCCAGTCTGCCGATTTACAAGCTACGCTGCTTCGTCCCTCCGAGATCGCCTCTCCTGGATTTGCCTTTGAGTCTGCCTTGAGTGGGTTTGTTGAGGCTACCGGTTCTGACTTCTTGGGTAACCCCTCTGAGATCGCTGCCCCAAAACTTATGAAGAAATTGGCAGATATATATTTCACGAGGGTTGCTTCAGCGGCAGAATCTGTTTTCTCCTTGACTCCTTGACAGGTTGCCCTGTGGAAATCTCCGCAGAGGGACCATTCTTCTGACTGGTTGAGGGCTGTTCCTATTACTGGGCTTGGGCAAACCATGAACGGTAGAACATATCGCAGTGTGCTTAGTTACCGCCTGGGAGTCCCTTTGTTTCCGCTATCTGGGACTTGCTCTTCCTACTCCAGGGCCCTCAGAGAGGATATTTTTCGGGATCACGCGGTTTCCTGTGCTGGTAATGTGGGGATTAAACATCGCCATAAACTTGTCCGTGACACACTGTTGGATATTTGCTTCCGGACGGGGATCTCTGCTGGCAAGGAGGTGGAGATTGGCCTCTGCGATGATGACGATAAGCCCTTGCGACCTGCCGATCTCCTACTCTACTCGTGGGACAGGGGGCGCGATGTTTGTGTTGATCTGACCGGGTCCTCTCCTTTGACCCAGTCCGACTAGACTTATTTTGAGCCCGGACGGGTCGTTGCTGATGCTGCTCGTCGTAAGTGTGCCAAGTATCAGGCACGTTGCACGGCGATTGGGTATGGTTTCCTTCCTTTCTCCTTCTCCTCTCTCGGCGAGCTCGACACGGAGGCTGTCTCTCTGCTCCAGCAGATTCGTAAATTCGCTATGTCACAGGATGCTGGAGCGTGTGCCGCAGTTCATATTTTCACTAGAATTAGTTTCGTGATTGCTAAGGGAGTGGGGGCCCAGATAGTATCTAGGCTCCCCTCTAGCTTCTTGTAATTTGTTCTGGTGTTAATGCAAGATCCGTTTTATGAAAAAAAAATTAAAAAAAAATAATAATAATAATAATAATATATTTGCTTATGACCTAATAGTGTTCATGAGGGGGGATTGTCCCTCGGTGGCTGCGGTGGTAAATGTCTTAAATGTTTTTGCTACTGAGTCTGGTTTGCAGGCAAATAGTGAAAAAACAAACATTTTTTTTGGTGGTGTTCAGGAAGACGTTAAAGATGAAATCCTTCACCAAATTGGGTTCGCCCGAGGAGAGTTTCAATGTAGGTATTTGGGACTTCCTCTCAACTTAGTAAATAATAAGCGAGATCAATACCAAGTCCTCATCAACAAAATTCAATCTAAGATCCTTGGTTGGTCTTCTGGGTACCTGACTTATGCAGGTCGAATTCAATTGCTGTCTTCAGTTATCTTTGGTCTAACAAGTTATTGGAGTGCCAATGCACTCTTCCCTGCGAATGTGCATCATAGGTTAGATCAGCTTAGTAGAAGTTTTTTTTGGACAGGAGGATTAAATAGTAGGCGTATGATCTTCAAAGGTTGGTATGCTATTTGCCTACCGTGGAAAGAAGGTGGCCTAAATATCAAAAGTCTACAACATAGGAATGAAGCATTAATTGCTCACTGGTTATGGAAGCTAGTCACAGGTAGGCAATACCTTTGGTATGAGTGGCACAAGAGATATGTTTTAATGGGCAACAGCATCTAGAATATAGAGAAAAAAGACATACATACAGCAACGTTTAAAAGCATATTGGAAATCAGAGATGAGATAGCCCAGAAAGAAGGAGATGAAGCCGAGGGATTGGTACGAAGCTGGACTAAGAAGGGTGAATTTGATGCAAAGATTGCTTATGAATGGTTTAGACAGCGGAGACCTATTATCCCATGGATGAGCAGGCTTGATGGAAGGCGTATTATACCTAAGCATAGAGTAATACTGGTGATGGCAGGTCAGAAGGTTTTGGCAACTCAAGATAAGATACAGTCTAGAGGATTGCACACAGTTAATCGATGTCCTCTATGTGAGAGCAGTCTTGAGAATGCAGCGCATCTATTTTTTGGATGTAGATTTTCCCTCCAAGTATGGCAACACCTTCTTAGTTGGATGCAAATTACAGGGAGAATTAGTAGCCTGAGACTTGAATTGAACTGGTGTACCGCAAGAACCAAAAGACGACATTGGAAGAACTCTTGGTACTGTGCTTGTCTCGCGGCAGCAGTGTACAGCATCTGGCAGGAAAGGAACTTAAGAATCTTTGAAGGCAGGAAAAGCTCAGTCCAAAGTATAGTAGCAAAGATAAAATTTGAAACTTTTATTAGGCTAAAAAGTTGCAATATTCATTTAGATAGAAGGATGTAATAGTGGAGTAGTACCAAGAATGATCATAGTGGATATGACTTTTGTAAGAGCTTAGTCTCATTTTAATAATATGAGGCATACTTTCTTCCAAAAAAAAGATAATAATAATAATAATAATAATAATAATAATAATAATAATAATAATAATAATAATAATAATCAATAAAAATGTCCAGTCAAACCGCTTAGTGAGAGAAACGCTTTCTCTCTCTAAAATTCAGTTAGAAAAGGCGATTTCTCCTTCTTCTTCGCGCGCGTTATCCATGGCTTCCTCTTCTGCAGCAGTGAAGCGTGGTCCTGGACGCCCGCCAAAGAATGCTCGCCACTCCATTCCTCATCCCAATGCTAGTCATTCTGAAGCTGAATTGGAGAAAAATGGTGAAGAAATGGCTGCTCAAGCTGAATTTCAGAGTTCTATGCGGAGGGTTTCATTGAATGATGTTATTCTTGAAGCAATTTCTTCAGCTGGTAAATCTCGTTTTGATTCTTCTTTCATTAATACTGATACTAATAGGAATGATGCTGGTAATACTGAGCTTAATACGACTGTCCCACCTGAGGCTAACCTGCCAGCTAAGCCATGGGTTTCAATTTCCTCTTCTACGAAACAGTTAGGAATGAATCTCCCATTTTTTGAGGAGGTTAAGGAGTCTGCTGAAATTACGATTGAATTGGATGTTTTTGAGGAAGAACTGGAAAAGTGGAATTTCACTCTAATGGGAAATGTACTTGCTTCCAAACCCTCACTACAGCAGGTTAGGAAGTTTGTTCAGGAACAGTGGAGTGCTCTAGCGACCCCATGTGTTCAGTATTTTAAGCGAGGGTGGTTTTCCTTTAGGTTTGACACTAAGGAAGCCATGGAAAGGGTTTTGGGGGGTGGTCCATGGAAAGTGGGGATGTACACTTTGATCCTTAAGGAATGGTCACCCTCTTTTTCAGCTGAGATGGATAGGGTTACTTGTGTTCCCATCTGGGTTCTTTTTCCAGATTTGGATCCATTTTTATGGCCAGATGTGGTTCTTGGTAAGCTTGCTAGCAAAATTGGTAGGCCACTTTGTGCTGATACTGCAACAACTACTAAAGCAAAGCTCTCATTTGCTCGTGTTCTTGTGGAAACTGATATATCTAAGCCCTTACCTGAGCAGGTTGTTATTAACACACCATATTCTCAGTTTTCTGTTCAAAAAATTCAATATGAATGGATACCATATTTCTGTAAGGGATGTGGAAAGTTGGGACACACAATTTCTTCATGAAAGTGGGAAAGGAAGAAAGTGGAGGCTCAGAAGAAGATGGAAACTAAACCTGCTCAGGCATCAGTGGAAATAGAGGCTAAAGTGGAGCTAGGTGGTACCTCAGAGCTCTTGGGGGAGAAGAGTACTCCTGAGGTGGGATTTGAAGTTCCCTTTCCGGGTGGAAAACCCCCCAAGCAAGCTGCTATAATGCATCAAGGATGCTCCGAGGATCTAGAAGAAGGGTTCCAACCTGTGGCCAGAAGGAACTCTTCCTCATCCAAGGCAAAACCTGAGAAATCTCTTGAACCCATGCCTTTGGAAAATACATTTAATTTGTTTCAAAGGATAGGTAATCAGTTGGGTGAAGGTGGACTAGGTGATATCTCAGAGTCCTCAGAGAGGGATGAGTACTCAGTGCTAGAGCCTGATGGAAAACTCTCTGAGTTGACTGCTGTAAGGCACTCAGAACATCCACAGGGGCAGGCAAGCATTTGTAGTGGGAATGGTAGGACCCTGAAGGTCCCTCCTGATAAGAATTCCCATGAAGATAGCTTCCTGGAATGTTAGGGGTTTTAATAACCCTGTCAAACATAGTGTGGTACTTGATTTTTTGCAGACTAATAAAATTGATGCACTTGCAATTTTGGAAACAAGAGTGAAGGTGAATAAAGCAAACAAGATCTTGAGGACATGGTTCAATAACTGGACGGTTGTCCACAATTATGATAGTCACTATAATGGGAGAGTTTGGCTCCTATATAATGCTTCAACTGTTAAGTTTAGTACTAGTTATAAATCGGCTCAGTTAATTTCTGGAATGTTACATCATTATCAGACTAATAAAAGCTTACAACTAAGCTTGGTATATGGTTACAATGAAGGAAGTGATAGAGAGATTCTTTGGCAGGATCTTCAAAAGATAGCAACTTCTTCTCCTTGGGTGGTTTTAGGAGATTTTAATGTGGTAAGAAGTCCCGAGGAAAAATTGGGCAAAAATCCTCCAGATCTACAAGATATGTGGGATTTTAACTCTTGCTTGCTGAACTGCAAACTTGATGATCTTAACAGTTCGGGATGTGGCTTGACTTGGACAAATAAAAGGGATCCAAATGAAAGAATTTGGTCTAAATTGGTTAGAGTTCTAGTGAATCCAGACTGGTTGACTTGTTACCCTAATGCTAGTGCTATTTTCTGTGAGGCTAGCATATCAGATCATTCTCCTATTTTGCTTGAAGTTTCTCAGGAAAAGCGTCTCAAGAAAAGATTTAGCTTCCTCAATTCTTGGATTGCTCATCCTGATTATCACAGTGTGGTTAATCATGCTTGGGGGAAAAAGATTAATGGTTCTCCTATGTTTGTTTTGTTCCAAAAGCTTAAGAATGTTAAACATGCTCTTTCTATTCTTCATAAAGAGAATTTCTCCAATGTTACATAGCAGGTTCAACAGGCGAAAGATGATTTGAGAAAATGCCAGCAGAGCCTCATGAAGGATCCTTTCTCTGTAACTCTTATGGAGGAAGAGAAATTTCTGGTTAAAATTTTTTGTGATCTTAAGAATGCAGAACTTTGCATGTTATCTCAAAGGACCAAGATAAATCATTTACAGCTCAGTGATTGTTCGTCTAAGTACTTTTTTGCTAAAATTGCAGAGAGGAAAAACCAACAGGTCATTGGTGTTATATCTGATGTTACTGGTACAGTTCAGAATGGTCTTGATGCTGTTTCTACTGCCTACCAACAGTATTACATTTCTCTATTAGGGCAAAGTAAGGAGACTTCAGGGGTTATCTCTTCTCTACCAATGGTTCAGAATGATGATTTTATTACAAGCTTAGAGAAACCTGTTTCCATGGAGGAAATTAAATCTGCTATATTTAGTATGGATGTCAATAGTAGTCCAGGTTTGGATGGTTTTTCAGCAGGCTTTTTCAAGGCATCTTGGAGGACTGTGGAAAAAAATTTCTGTTGGGCTGTGATGAGTTTTTTCAAAAGTGGTAGGATGTCAAAGCAAGATAATTCAACTGTGATTTCCTTAATACCTAAGAAGAAGGATCCCCAGTCGGTTTTAGACTTCAGGCCCATTTCTTGTTGCACTGTTTTCTATAAAAACAGTGTCAAAAATTCTGGCTAACAGGCTAAAAAAGGTTCTTCCATCTATCATTGGTGAGGAACGGGCTGCATTTGTTTCTGGAAGGAGTATCTTTGATAATATTTTGATGTCTCAAGCCCTTGTGAAGGGATATACTAGGAAATACTTGACTCCAAGGAGTATGATTAAAGTGGATATTAAGAAGGCCTTTGATTCCTTGCAATGGGTGTTTATTGAAAAAATGCTCATCAATCTGGGTTTTCCTAAAATCTTTATAGGATGGGTCATGGGTTGTCTTACTAATCCTTGGTTTTCCTTGAAGATTAATGGAGAAATAAGTGGTTTTTTCCAAGGGAGGAGTGGTATTAGGCAGGGAGACCCTCTGTCCCCCTATATTTTTGTTATGAGCATGGATATTTTGTCCCAATCTCTAAGGCAACTCTGCTTCCGGGAAGGGGTTTCATATCACCCTAAATGTAGTAGAATTAAGCTCACACATCTTATTTTTGCTGATGACTTGATGGTCTTTACCAGGGGTGACTTGCCCTCTGTTATTGCTGTTAAGAAAACTTTGGACTTGTTTGGTGAACTGTCTGGTTTAGTGGCAAATGTGGAGAAGACTAACATATATTTTGGAGGGGTGCACCAAGATGTTAAGAGGGAAATCTTGACTAAAACAGGGTTTTCTGAGGGTGCTTTTCCTTTTAGGTATCTTGGCATTCCACTGTCTGATGCAAGAATAAATGTGTCAATGTTCAGTTCTCTTCTTTTAAAAGTGCAGCATTCAGTTGGTCACTGGTCATCACAGCTGCTCTCTTATGCTGGTAAAGCTCAGCTATTGAACTCAGTCATTTTTGGCTTGGAGAACTTCTGGGGCTCAAGTTTGTTGTTACCAAAAGGTGTTGCAAAGTTACTAAATAAGCTTTGCAAAGATTTTTTTTGGGGCATCAAGGAAGGAACTAGAAGATTAGTCTTTAAAAGTTGGAGAGAAATCTGTTTCCCTTGGATTCTGGTGGGTTTAATGTCAAAGATGTTTTGAATTGGAACATGTCCTTACTTTCTAAGTGGATTTGGATTTTTGGAAGAGAGCCTTCTAGTCTTTGGACTAAGTGGTGTCACTGCTATATCTTCAGTTCTCAGTCAGTGTGGACTATTGATTCGAAGGAATTTTTTCCATCAGGCATCAAGAACATACTGACTGTTAGGGATCATCTCATTAATATTTGTGGTTCAGGAAATCAGGCTAATGAGATCTTGAAAGATTGTGGATCAGGCTCAAAATTTCAGGTGAGAAAGGTATACAAGCTGTTGCAACATCCAGTTCAAAAACGTTGGGCTCCAATTATCTCGTCCTCTATTTTTGTACCTAGTCATAAGGTATTGATTTCTTTGGCAATTCAAAGACAGCTAGCTACTAATGATCAGTTTCAGAGTAAAGGTTTCCAGTTGGCCAATAGATGTTGCCTGTGTTGTCAGGCTGAGGGGAGCTCTCAGTATCTTTTCTTCCGCTGTGATTACTCTAGACAGGGATGGACTAAAATACTACACTGGGTTGGGGTTCGAGGAGTGGGGATGGAGTTGAGGCAAGCAGTGGGTTGGATGATTAATGCTAAGGCCAAGAAGCATTGGAAGAACTTACTATTGAGAGTCAGCACAGGGGCTTTGGTGTATGTCCTGTGGAAGGAACGGAACAAGCGGTTGTTTACTGGCAAGGAAGCTACTATTGAAGCCATTTTGGAGCAAGTTAGGTTTATTGTGCATACTCGTTTTGCTTGTAAAAAGGACAATCCTAAGTTCATTAGGATCCTAGAGCATTTGGATACACATTAATGTGTAGATAGTGAGATAGTCTTTTTGCATCTTGTAATTTCATACTCAAATGATATGAAATGATAACTTTTTGCAAAAAAAAAAATTAATAATAATAATAATAATAATAATAATAATAATAATAACTTCATCTCTTTCTCTCTGTTCTCGGTTTAATTGTTGGCAAATGTTCTTGGCTATATTCCCCCGTTCTCCACCTACACTGGAGTTACGGTTTAGTTGTGGAATCCTGGGAGTTGAGTGTCATTGAGGCCGTGTGTAGCCAACGGGGCATAAATCAACTTTAGGACAGTGACGTTCTTGTCGCGACACAACTTCTATTTTTCGGTTCCAGATAAGATCTTACCTTCTTCTCTCCCTGCTTCTACTACTACCGTGTTAACATAATTGACATCAAAGAATTCAATAATATTAATAAAATCATCACCATTTGTTGGTTCGCCTTGATTCAAAATCGATTAACTTAATTGTGATGATTGATGTAGAGTGTCTTTCTAAACTTGAAATCAAGCTTAATTATACAAATGGTCTTATTTCAACACTCACAATAGCTTTCAAAGTGAAAGTTTTATGATAGGATATAAATTGATAAATAAATATTTATATACTAAAATCCTCCATAAGATTTTTAAAAATAATATCATTGCACAGACTTTAAGTCTACTCCGTTCGTTCACTATGTTTTGCCCCCATTTCATTAAAATATCTTTCACGGAAATTCATGAAATGAGGTGAAAAATAATGATCGAAGGTAATAGTAATTGGTAAGTATTTTCTACCTAGTTTGTATTACGGAGTATTAGCGTAAGAACAATTGTAGGTATGTATTGAGATTTATTAGAATTGAGATTTGTCGAACGGGGACTTCATGAGAGTTTTTGGGATTTTGTTTTAGTAGATAGACGGTGAAATTGATATGAGCACTTGAATAGATTGGTTTAGTCGAGAAAAAAATTCTCATAACTTGACACGTGTGACGTGAATACATGATACTTTCATTGGTTCTTCTTTTAAGGCTACAAAGTCCAAATAGAGTATAGTAAACCCTTGTGAATTGTGATGAATATATTTGTTACAAATCTATAATGAGTCAAATATGACTACATATGTGGTTAAGGTAACTCATGTGCTATCCTCCAAGTATCATGTTTTTTGTACTATTTGACTCGTCGTGAATTTATGACAGATATAAATGTCACAAATAAGAATTTGTGTAGAGTAAATGATGGCTGAGTACTATCAAGTGTATTTAAAGCATACATCTATGAATATACCGACTAATGTACTCGGTATTTTATTGAATAGAAAGTGCGAGGTTGCCATGTTCTCGGAAAATAGTATTCACTGTAATTGTACAATCCAGGTAAAGTTGTCGAGCTTTTGTATATATTTAACGAGTTTATACAAGTTTCCGAGCTAAATTGTTAATTTCTGAGTTTAAACATTTATATGATTTAACTCGACAACTTTACACTAAAATTTAGAAAATTGATAACAAAACTAGAAACTTTCATGATAAAACTCAAAATTATAAAACCAACTGTACATAGGAGTATGCACAATTAGTGGTCTAATTTTTGCATATTCCATACGGAGTACATCACTAATTCACTACTAGTGTGCTCGGTAGATTTTGAAGCACATATAGAAGCATTAAAAAAACAATGGATGAATGGATGATTGGGAACATAAACAGAGAGGAAAGGTACACTGTACATACACATATAATAATACACATTGTGGATGGAATCTTTGAATACACAAGGCAAGCGACATTTTCATTTATTCAAGGAAAAACAAAACAAATTGCATATACTATCAATCTATTCCTAAACAACGCAAAGATGTAACACACATACAGCTGCTGCTTGTGAGATTCTACTACATCTTATTATTTGGACTTGGGAATTGTAGAGGTTTGAGATTGAGCGTTACAAAATGTTGTAACCAAAAGCAGAGGATATTTATTTGAGAGATAATTAAATAATGAATTGATAAGATTTAGAGGAAGTAGTACAAGTATTATTGTTTGGATCCAATTCCTCCTGTGTCCGAGCTGGCTCTGACTTGCATCTCCTCAACTTCAACCCGGACTCATTATTATTTACCACTCTACCCTCACTTTTAACCCCAACCAAACGGCGCGGCAGTAAATACGAGTAACTCACTCTTTCCCCACCAACTTCTTTTTCTTGTTGTTGTTGTTGTTGAGCACAAACTCCCACGCTCTTCCTACTTTGTTCACAATCACTGATGATAAAACGACTGCCTTCACCATCTCCATCTCCCCTCGTTTCTGCTGTCGAATCTCTGTTTTTTAACAGCATTACTTGAGCTAAGGATGACTTACACCTCGATAATACCATCACCATCTCATTTTCCGGTGAACTTGTTCTCCTGCTTGTTTCTCCCAGCAGCCTACATGCTAATGATGAGGACCTACACCTAGTTAATAAGGACCCGCTTTTCGTCGTCGTCGTCGACATCTCTGACGCTGAACTTTTTCTCCTCGTTTCTTCCTCTTTCTTCTCGCCCCACAACCTACTTGCCAATGATCTAGACCTCCTTAATAACGACTCCTTTATCCTCGCCGGGCTACTCTTGCTTTCTTCTTCTTCTTCTTGTTTTTTTTCTGTTTCCCCCCAAAATCTACCTGCCAATGATGTCCGCATTTCCGATGCTGAACTTCTCCTCCTCCTGCTTGTTTCTTGTTCGCCGCAGAACCTATTTGCCAAGGATGACGACCGAGACCTAGTTAACAGCAGCGCGTTCTTTGGCGTTGTTATTTCCGAGCAGGCTGAGCTTCTTCTCCTCCTTACATCTTCAGCTAGTACTAACCTCGACGATGACGAGGGTTTCGGTAGTGGTGGTGTTGTCCGCATTACTACTTCCGATGCCGATGCTGATGCTGCTGCTGCTGCTGCTGATGAACTTCTTCTGCTCATCGTTTCATGTTCGCCGCAGAACCTATTCGCCAAGGACGAGGACCTAGATCTAGTCAACAGAAATGCGTTGTTGGGCGGAGAAATAGACATGGTGGGCCCCATTTCCGAAGCAGAACTCCTCCTCCTGCTGCTTTCTTCTTCTTCTTCTTCTTCACCTCCACCCCAGAACCTACACGCCAACGACGAGGACCCAGACCTCGTTAGCAGAAACGCGTTTCTCGGGGGCGTACTACTCATTTCTGAACCACAACTTGGTCTCCCCCTCTCATTGAAACCATCGCCTTCCTCCTCACACTGCCGCATTGCCCCGGCCCCCTCTTCCTGTTGCTCTAATTTCCCCTCCTCAAATCTCGAAGACGAAGACGCCGTTCTAACCCTCCCACTGCCGCCACAGTCGAAGCACCATTTACAACTCCATCTCCACTTCACGCACTTGAAATTACATAAACTAGGAATGTAGTTGAAATAATTATTCCTGGGTTTTTGTCCATTACTACTAGTATCTTGGGATTTACGATTCTTTGTAGCAGCATTAGTCTTGGATCGTCTCACCCTTACTTGACCAATGCAAGTCACTTTTGGTGAAGATGGCTCTTGGGTACTCTCAATATTACAAGTGGTGGTGGTGGTGGTGGCGGCGGCGGTGGCGGCAGTGGAGATGCTCTTTTTCTTTCTGAAGAATAAAGGACTAACTCTAGACCGACCTCTACTTCTGCTACTAACATCACTTCTCAAGAACCTCATCAATGGTGGCGGAAACTTCTCTGCTCTTCCGGGGCTCGATATCGGTTTCGACGAGGATGACAGTATCCTCATCCTCATCCTCATTTTTCTCTACCCCCTCTCTGTGTTTGTGAGCAAGAGAACAGGATAATAGAGGAAAGTGTGAATTTTTGGGGAAGAAATGCAACGAGGCTTCACAGATTCATTTCTGCTCTTTTGTTTTATTTCTGCTTTCTTGGCTTTATTAAGGCTAATTTCTATTTTCATTTTTTTAGGGGTCGAGTGTTGAGTGTTCACTAGAGTAAATAAGCCACATCGGATACTCACGAGTCACGGCGCGAGCCACATCTCGTATTATACAAATTATTGGTTGTGACGGATATATCCGTCACAAACATGTAACGGGTTAAGAAGTACATATAAGACAAAAATGTATAGTGCATAGAAAAGAGAAAATGCACGTGATTACTTTATCAAGTGGATAATACTTGACCCGTCATACCCTTATAACGGATATATCCGTCACAAGGGAGACTCGCTGCTCATATTAATACTTCTATGTAATCCTCTACCCATTTTTTTCGCCCCCTTGGTTTTAATCAATCGTGAGATTAATCTTCTTAAATTTCAATTGTAGTGATTAAGCTTTATAACTTTGGCTAGAAATTCAATTCAATTCAAGTTTTTTATTTTTTTTCAATTAAAATTGCACCTTCAAAACAACAATTCCATTTATTTATACAATTTCTCAGCATACAATAAAAATAATTATATATTTATAAAATGTATGCAATTTTTTACATATTTTGGGATTTTTTTTTGAAAGAATTACATAAATTCGAAAAGTTGTAACATTAATCTCATAGATTATATATAAATTACGGAGTATATATTATATTATTAAAAAAAATTCTAAAAATTATGTTAATAAATTATTTAATTGTTTTATAATATTAATAATTATTCAGTATACATTGAATTTATATATAACATGATTTAATAATATAATTTATGTTGAGAATAAAAATTGAATCGAATTTCACTTTTATTCCAAGTTATGAAGTCTAATTACAACATTTGAAACCTATAGACTTTAATCTCACAATTGTCAAAAGTTAAGGGAGTTAATTAACATTTTCACGCATTTTTTAAGCTAAACGTGATATATTATAATAAATCAACTTCCGCCAATTCAACAGCGACTTGCGGAAAGTTTGAGACAATTACAGTTTCAGTACCCATGACATTACAAAGACGTGCTGTCCAATGGGGTACCGTATTTCCACCACGTTTTATATGCGTACAAATAGTAGAGCTAAAGCAGTCTAACAACTGAAAAATATCATCAAAACAACTACAAATTGGGCTTCTCCACCCCATCTGTTGCCTCACACTTTGAATAACATTAAACGAGTTACTTTCGACAATAACGTGCTCATACCCAGCTTCCAATCCCGTGCGCATACCAAAAAGTACCGCTTTCGCTTCCGCGATCTCTGGGTTCCACTGAGCGTTCACGCTCGTACTACCCATCACCACAATATGGCCATGCTCGTTCTGAATCACAGCTCCAAGACCCACGGAGTCATCGTCCAAAATTGCTGCATTGACATTAATTTTGGCGAGACCTCGACCCGGTTTCTTCCACCCATTCCCTCTCACACCCTGAGTAGCGGAACTGAACATGTCCACTTTGTCATGGTAATTGGCATAGTCTCGTACCATAGCTTGGAGTCCCTATTCAATAATCACAGGTGGCAAAGGATCCACATCGAAAATCAATGAGTTACGAATTGCCCAGGTCACCCACGCGCAGATTAGGAAGTGAATCTTGCTCGTCCATCGATACGATCTAAAAACCATCAGAGTGTAGCATAAAACACACCTCTTGGAGCATCAGGCAAAAGAAGCTCGAAATTCGAGTCCACCCACACCCACCTCGTTTTACTACATTCAAACAAGGCATGACCCGTGTCCTCTGCAGCCTCCCCATACAGGGCACAAATCAGCGAATCAACACAGTGTTGTTGGTAGAGTCGTTGTCGGACCGCCACTGTTTCAGAGCTAGCTCTCCAAGCGAAGTGGGCTAGCTTTAGAGGAATCTGCAATCACTAAATCGTGCTCCAGAGCGATTCTGACTATCTCCGTTCAAATCATCAATCGACCCAAACCCATTCATCCCCAACCGGTAAGCAGATCTCACAGAAAAACTCTGACTTTATTTGGCCACAAAAACAGGGTGTCGGGAATATGATTTACACTTAAATGAATTTCAAGAACCAGTCTTGCATCTTCCTCCGTCAGCACCGCCTGTATACTCGACATTTCCCAAACACGCTGATCGGTATTGATGAACTCAGCGAAACACATAGTCGCATCTGCCTCAAGGTTGGGAGTTGGGACCTTACTAGCAGTTTGACCCGGAAGCCACGCATCCGACCAAACGTTAATAGTTGACCCATTTCCAACCAGATACTTCAAGCCATCAAGGAGAAGAGGCTTAGCCCCCCCCCCCCCCATACTTCTTCATGTATAACTAGGGTCGAAACCTCTTCTAGCTTCCAAAACCGATGCGTTTTTATAGTACCTTGCTTTTAATCACACGACCTACCAGTGAAGTAGGATTGGTGTGCAACCGGCAAATTTGCTTCGCCAAGAGAGCCTAGTTGAAAATCCGTAGATCCCGAAACCCCATTCCGCCTTTGGATTTTGGTTTGCACATTTTTTTCCCACGAAAACCAATGAAACTTCCATCGGGATTTCGTTGACCTCCACCAAAACCTCGCCATTATTTTATGTAATTCAGAGATGATACAAGCAGGGATCAAGAAAATACTCATCATATATATATTGGAATAGCTTGGGCTACCGCCTTAATCAATATTTCTTTCCCGGGTTTGGACAATAATTTTTCTTTCCACCAATTTATCTTCTTCCACACCCTGTCCTTCAAGCTCATAAAGATCGTCTTCTTCGACCGCCCTAGAATTGTTGGGAGACCCAGATACTTCTCATGTCTTACCACCTCTCTAACCCCCATCACGTTACTCACCTCATTTCGCACACGAGTGGAGACTTTTTTTTGCTAAAAACAACCTTCGTTTTGGCATAATTGATTTTATGTCCCGAAACTCCTTCATATTGGCTAATAATATTAGCTATTGTCGATTGGGCTAGCTAATTTGATATTCATATCTTCTGTCACCCTGGTTTGCACCGATCCGAGAACATCCTCAACATTCCGAACTCCTTACGACTGAAAAAGACTACGAAAATAATTCGTAGCAATGCTTCCAATCTCCTTGTCACTCGTACACCACCGTCCCTCCTCGTCTTCCAGGCCCTTTATCGTGTTTAATTTGCGTCGTTGACTTGACTTGACTTGTGATGGAAATACTTATTGTTCTATCTCCATCACGCACCTCATTTTTCCGGGCCCGAACAACCTTATAAGTTTCCTGTTGTCGACAGAGATTGTCTAGCTCACCAATAAGTTGTTCACACCTCTCAAGCATAATAGCAGATGGGTCACGTTTCTGCCACTTCAAAAGTTCTCCTTCTTTCTCCTTAATCTGTTTACTGATGTTGCCAAAGGTGGATTTTGCCCAGATCGACAATTCCCGAGCACAATGTCCCACTTTTGCTTCAATCCGCCCCTCCCCCTGATCAGCCCACACCCCTTGCACAACCTCTCTACACCCCGTGTCTGCAAGCCAGAAGGATTCGAACCGGAACCGAGCCCTTTTCCCATTTCATCCCCAACCTGTACCCGGTTCCACGATAATTGGAACATGGTCCGACGCATAGATAGGGAGGTGTCGAACCACCATGTCTGGGAACCATACTTTGTGCATGGCCCACTAAGATATAGAGTGGGTTCGAACGGGCCCGAACTCCCACGAACTTCGGTGATGACTCCACTTCGATTTAAATTTCAATTCGACCCATCTCATATGGAGATTCGTTCGCCTACCCAAACCCGCGCGTGGCCGCGTCGGGGTGGACCTATGTCATGTCCACAATTTGGCGACTCCGCTGGGGATTAACTGATGTGTGACTTACCATCGGCATCCTCAGGGTGAGACTCGAATAGAAATCGTTTAACTAGTACAATACGCGTTTTAGTTTTACGGTTCATGCATAACCCCATATTTTCCCGGGCCGGTACTGGTGACCGACGTCCCACTATACTATTGATGTAGTCCAAATTGGATATGTCAAAGGTGTTCATAGTCGATTCGTATGGGTTTCACGACATGTTCTAAGCTCAACTCGACTTAGGAAGTTCGCCCCGATTCTCGGATAGGCTATGCACACTGGTATAGAACCTTTATAGACCGACCGAGACTTAGTGTAAAGCGTACATGGCGTCATTATAATGCTTGCGTGACTATATGCTACTTGGTTTCAGAGTCGTTTTCTAAAAACCGTCATTTTCAAAAATTGCATCCTTTTCCAAAACATCCAATTTCAAAACCCGAGAAATATACCGAATTTAGGACATATGATTTTACTCAAACCAGCCTATTTCTAGCCGGTATGCTACCCATTTCAAAACTCATTTTCAAAACTTCAAAACCGCGGCCCGATACCATTTTCCGATTTTCGAAAATCGGACCGTCCCCTGGTTTTCCGGATCTTCTAAAATTAGTTTCTTTGCAAAACTTTCCTCTTCTTAGGACTTCCCGTATTTAGCAGTGTCGGGTCGTGTCACGAGTCGTCGAAGGTCTTTAGAGTCGAAACTCCGTCGATCTTACATCACGGGTTTCCTCCTTATCCCAGTCCTTCTTATTTGACTAAGGCAAGGCCCACCTACGTAGGACATACTCCTACAAAGGATGGCCCGTCTACACACTCGAGTCTAAAAGTCTGGGGAATATCTCACGTGGACCCTCCTTCGAACATGACTCGGCCCACACGCCGAATCCTAAGGGAGGCCCACCTTGTACGAGTCACCCGTCTAGGTGTCTTTTCTGAGTCATTTCCTTTTCAGTCTTTCTTTCGCTCGAGATGTACCTTTATTCCAGGATTTGGGTTAGTTACTGATTACACGGTACTCTTACAGACAGACCGCCCTTCACCCGAGCCATGACACAACAAGCCATAGACGAGTTGACAGCCGCATTGGCTAAGTTGGAGACCCAATTGACGAAAATGAGGGAAGACCAGATCGCCATCCTTACCCGTGTAAGTGTCTTGGAGCAAGGAACTCCTAGTGGTGATACCGAGACTAACGGGCCGTTAGCTGAATTGGTCAGCGCAGTCCGCAAGCTGCAAGAACAGGTCCATTTATTAGCCAACAACACCATCTATACGGAGAATGCTCGGGCTTATTCACCCCTGACCTACGAGTTGCCCGCGAATCTCAACCTCACAGGCCTACCAATGTTCGATGGGACTGAAGACCCGGTACTCCATATCCGAGCCTTCAAGGAATTCATGGCGGTCAAAGGAGTGAAGTCCACCATGTTCAAGCACCTGTTTGCTTCTTCCCTCGAGAAGCATCCGAAAGCCTGGTACTACAGGCTCGATTCCAAGAAATACAAGACTTGGGACGATGTAGCAACGGAGTTCGCTCAAAATTACGCGGACAATACCGAGATCCAGACTACCATGCGTACTCTAGAGGTCATGGCCTAAGAGCCCAAGGAAGGTTTCACCAAATATCTTCAAAGGTGGAGGGCCGAAAGCGTGAAGCTGGTTGATAAGCCCAGCGAAAAGGTGTTAGTGGAGGCCTTCGTGAAGAATCTCCTCCCCTCTTACCGAGTCCATCTGCGGTATGCAGTCATACCCAACTTTGCTACCCTAACCGAAATGGGTACAAGAATTGAAGATTACCTAAGGCTAGAGAACCTTACTAAGGCCTCTGCCAAAGGGTATCAAGGAGCCAGCTCGTCCGCCAACAAGCCCGCAACCACAGCTGCAACCCGCAGCATCTTTGACGAGGTCAACTCACTAGACACCTCATCCAAAAAGAATACTCCAACTCGGGTATTCACTGATATAGGGACCACCTATACTTACGCCTTACAACGGCTGTCTTCAAAAGGCCTAATCCAACCGATAGGCCTAACTCCAAAAGTTCCAGTCGAAAAACGATCCAAGAGCTATAACATTCAGGCCTATTGCCAGTATCACCGAGGAAATGGGCACGATACTGGAAAATGCTGGAAGTTGAAGCATCTCATTCAGGATCTAATCGAAAGTGGGAAGATACGCTACCCAGTGACAAACCAAGCAACAAAGAGAACCCCTTCAGTGCTCACACCATTTTTACTGGAGAAGTAATCAACTGTTCTTATCTCATTTCTCCTTTCGTCCCACAAATTAACGGGATCTGGAACGATGATGAAGACGACGTTTACTTAGCTAAGGGGGAAGCTGTCCCCATCACCATCGAACAAATCCGGAAGGCTAAAACCAAAGCCTTGGCCAGCACTTACATCGTCACGGCCGACCTTTCTACTCCGGAAACCGTCACTGAACCTGCCAGGACGAAACCTACCCTCGAGGAGCCAAACGCTGGCACGGCCCTAGTCAAACAACTGAAAAGGGTTCAAACTGATCTTACTATATGGCAGCTTTTGGTTAGTTCTCAAGAACATCGGGCATCACTTACTAAGGCTCTCGATCAGATCAAAAGGTCGACTCGTTGGTTACCCCCACTGAAATGGTAGCCACTATTTTGCCCCATCTTAAGGGCAAATCCAAGGAAGAAGGCCCACTCATCACCTTCTCCGAATTCGACCTCCCACCGTTCGGGGCCACCCATACTTGGCCTTGTACATCACGGTGATTTGCCGGGGCAAATATCTCCCCACGGCCCAGATTGATGACGGGTCCGCTGTGAACGTCCTTCCCTTAAGGACTGGCAAGGCCCTCGGCATTACCGAGGCTGACTATCCTCCGGGCGCACATACTATTCAGGCTTTTGACGGAAGCCCAAAATCAGTTGTTGGGGCTGTTAAACTAACAATTATAACCGGCCCGATTGAGAAAGAGCTAGAATTTTAGGTGATTGATGTCACCTCATCTTTCAATCTGCTACTCGGGAGACCCTGGATCCACGCGGTCAAAGCCGTATCTTCCACCCTCCACAGGAAGGTCAAGTTGTCTTTACGAGATGGGGTCATCACTCTCGAAGCCACCCCCATAACCGTGGCAAGCTGCAACATCGCAGGCCAGACCAACCCACGAGGTTTCGATTTCGTGGGAATGATCGGGGAAGAATATCTCTTCAGGCCCTACTTCACTACTAGCATCGATACGATGCTGCAAAACTTGGGATACCTACCGGGGGCTACTTCGAGGCCAAACCTCTCGGCTGGCAAGATCATCAAGGTCATAGACAATGAGGAGCCAAGATTCGGTTTGGGGTATGCTATAACCCCGAAAAACGTGGTTCAGGACGGTATTCAGAAGGCCACCAACATCATCAAGGGTACCTACTTGGGCCCTTACAGCCCAAGACTGACTGATTACTTTGTCACTCCAGTGTTCGGGGCTGTTCAAGTGGGCCTCTACCAACCCACTATCACATATCGGGAATGCAACAATATCTCCGACGACATATTTGCCCTCGTTCAAGCTGAATCCAAAGAGGGCACTGACGGTGCTGAACCCGTGCTGGGGCTCTTATTCGGGGAAGATAAGGCTGTCCCCGCCCCTAAAGAAGAATTGGTCAATTTAATCCTTCGTAGCAACAGGTTCGATCCAACCAAGCTGATCTCTGAAGTCGGTGCTGACACCGGGAAAAGGGCATGGAGGAAGACTATCAAGTGGACCGACAGCCAGGGTCGAGTCTACAAGCTGACCACCGGTGAAGGAGATATGCCGGATACCAAGTCCGAGTCTGAGTCTGAGTCAGAGTCAGAGTCGGAGTCTGAGTCTAAGTCTAGAGGGTCCAGTACAAGGATTGAGTCTGTAACCCCCTTCCTTTAGTAGCACCCACCGGAGCCTCGGGGTCTGTCCCGAGGGCATTCCCTATCCCGCCACTGACCAACGATCAGATGGCCGCTCTTTTCGAGCTCTTTTCAAAATGTACTATTAATAATAACGAAAACCGTTACGCTTACGACTTGTCTTATTTCCAAAATTCTTTCAATTTCAAAAATTTTATATGCAATGACATTGAGAAACCCGATGAACAGGTACCTCTACATCCGCATCTGATCGAGCAGCTCGATCAAAGGGAGTCCCGAGATCCGATAATTGAGGAAACCGAATCTATCAATGTGGGAACCACTTTCGAGCCCCAGATGCTTAAGTTAGGTTTATCCTTAGATCCCGAGGAGAGAAAACAATTCACGGACCTCCTCCAGGAATTCAAGGATGTCTTTGCGTGGTCCTATAAAGACATGCCAGGGATAGATCGGAAAATAGCTGAACACCGTATACCCATCAAAGACGGGTGTAAACCGGTAAAACAGAAACTCCGAAGAATGAGGCCCGAATGGTCTCTCAAAGTCAAAGAAAAAGTCGACAAGCAATTCAAAGCGGGCTTTATTCAAGTGTCTGAATATCCAGACTGGGTTGCAAACATCGTACCGATACCCAAGAAGGACGGCAAGGTACGGGTATGTGTAGACTTCCGGGACCTTAATAAGGCTAGCCCAAAAGACGATTTTTCGGTGCCACACATCGACATACTGGTGGATAACACGGCCGATCATGCCCTTCTATCATTCATGGACGGGTATGCCGGATACAATCAGATCAAAATGGCGGAAGAAGACATGAGTAAGACCACCTTCATTACACCTTGGGGTACTTACTGTTACACCGTAATGCTATTTGGGCTCATCAATGTCGGGGCCACTTATCAAAGAACCGCCACAACCCTATTACATGACATGATGCATAAGGAAGTGGAGGTTTATGTGGACGACATGATCGTCAAGTCCAAAGACCGAAACGGGCACATTGCGGCCCTAAGAAAATTCTTTACCCGACTACGAAAATACAACATGAGGCTAAACCCTCAAAAATGCAGTTTCGGGGTAACATCAGGCAAATTACTGGGCCATATCGTTAGCCAACGCGGCATCGAGGTCGACCCAGCTAAAATCAAGGCCATTACCGAGATGCAACCACCCAAAACTGAAAAAGAAATAAGGGGGTTTCTCGGGAAAGTCCAATACATCAGCCGATTTATTTCAAAGCTAACCGTGGTATGTGAACCCATTTTCAAGAAACTGAAGATAGGAGAACGAACACTGTGGGACGATAAATGTCAAACTGCTTTCGATAAAATCAAGGAGATTCTATCTGCATCACCGTTATTAATGCCACCTCAACCCGGTTTGCCTTTGTTGTTATACCTAACAACGACCGAGATAGCCATGGGGGCTATGCTGGCCCAGATAGTCGTTCTTTAAAGTCACACTCTGTGCTGATGAAAGTCACGTTCACTGAGTACAAATTTTAGTACGTGTGTTACAAGTACATCATCATATATCACGTCTGTAATTTTTAGCCCTAAAATATATTTTGTAAAATATCATTCGTAAACTATTTGCTACAAATTCATACGTTAGGATATTTACTTGACTATCTATTTTAGTAACCTACGTCTAGAATCGATTTGTTGCCATATCGCCCGCTTGTTCTCTATAAAAGTGTTAATTTTCCTCAACGCGTCCCCACACGCCTCATTCATGTCAGCAAGGACGAGGGCCGCTGCAATCTCGAATGACAAATAACGCCTCCCGACCCTACTGTCGATATCGTCGTGACCGAACGGTGCACCATCGTATAGGCACATGTGCATCAAATAGAAAATGTCGGATTCTGTGTCGTTCCTTTTGACGCTCTACCATTCCAATTGTACCTAGTGATGTTTAAATGTCGGCATGTCAAGGCCCTTCATCTGTCCCTTATCGTCCATGTAGTCGGCCATTGTGGACGACTATTGCAATTTAGATAAAACAAAACGTCAAGACTGATAAAAGCAGCAGAATAAGTTACGTGTCGATTAAATCTTATCGATGCGACTTACTATTCTGTGTGACACCCTTAACATAGACGAGTCTGGAGCATGTGCCTGGTGATCAAGGATGTCCACTATACAATCTCTAAAATTGATGCAGATGCACTTGTAGTGGCCCTTAAGATGTACCGGGATAAACAGTATATCGGCGTCCATGTTAAACTCTCCGTTGCAGTCTCGGACGAATCTGTCCCATGCTCCATACACGACGTCAAAGTCATCGTCGGTGGGGGTACTTTCGTTGGGCTGGTCCAGTATACGAGCGAGTCCTAAATAATACAGAGTATAGGTTAAGAAGTTCATAGAAGTTCAAAGATTATAGGTTAAGGCAAACAACCTAAGTCACACGCTTGACATTGTACAATCACACCACTTCTTCGTCAAAGGCACACCTATAACTATATAAAGTCATGATCATCCAACTCTCAGATAAGGTGACTAGTCAATCTAATAATAAAGAGTATAGGGTAAGACGAACAGGCTAAGTCACAGGCTTAGCGGGGTACAATCACACCACTTCTTTGTCAGAGTCACCCACAATCGTGTAGAGTCATGATTATCCAACTCTCAGTTAAGGTGACTGAAGTCATTTTACCAATCAATCTAATAATAGTTGGGGAAGAGGGCATACCATGTGACGAATGCCAAACCACGCCATCGTCACTCCTGATGGAAAGGGTACCCCACGCCGTGTATCATCTCCTTCCAACCAGTTCATCAGGAGCGACCAACACTCCAACATTGTCTCGCTCATTTTACCGTCGCCCAAGAGCGTTTGAATGTCATGCCTTTCCAGCTTTGCACGAGGGCTGTAGTACCCCAATGCAATGGGAGCCAGGGGCTTTACTTGTTGTCATAGTCATGATCATCAAGGAAACAGTAGTCGGCGACGTGCTTTTACAGATGGATTATTTTACACGTCAACGGCTAGTTCATGCGAAACAAGAGGGACACGATGAAGGCGCCAGGGTCCGGTTCCCCTTGGTATAAAGAGCAACCCAAGCCATACCCATTGCCCCACGTTCGAGCCTTGATTGCCGACTGACATTCTTTAGGGACCAATCGTGGTTTGGAGGTAGGTGTCGCCGGGGTTGTACTCACACGCTTTCGCTTCTTAGGGATTGTCTTCATGGGTGTTTTATTATTCACACTCTTCAACATAAGTGATTCCTTGTATGTTGCGAAAGTTGCTACGCTCTTCAGAATAGTGTCCCTCACCTTGTTCACGTTACTCAAAACAAGGGTCGCAACGATCTCCGCCTTGCACAGATTCATGGCCGTCATTGTCCCCAAAGAGCAGTGTAGATTGGATGGAGAACGTATCGTGGTGCGGTTTCTCGAACGTCAGCTGGTTCAGTAGCCTACACCAACAGTCAATGATGTTAACCGTCACCTGCAACCCAGACTCAAGCGACTACATGTCATCCCTCGCTGTATAGTCGTACGCTGTGTATTCGACAAATGCTTCGCTGTAGATCAAACGAAGTCTTGATCAACGCGTATATAAGATGACATTTATTCCAAAATACATGAACAACACAATTAGTACGTACCATTCTGAACGGTCAACTGATTGGTCGAAGATGTAGTCCATCACAGCCTTCCGCACGTTGAAGACATTTAAAAAGATGACTACATTAGAGCACTTGAATCGAGATATGACAGGATGCCCCCGTTGTGGAGATCCACAGTCCAAATTTTCGGGCACGATATTTATGCAGTCAAAGGCCAAGTCAGAGTGGAAAAGGAAAGGATGATGTACACCGTCACACTTGGGAACACACATTGGTCTTTTCTCACTCAAAGCAGCGCGCGCATCGGCTGTCACAAACTTGCATGTTTGCTGAGCATCACCCGTGGCCACGTTCGCTGGTGTGGCTGTAACATTCACAGCGTCAGCCAGATCCCATCCCGCCTTCTGTAGCGCCACCTCAAGGCTCGCGCTTACTTGATCGGCCACATTGGTCGTCGTCGGGTCCACAATAGTTATCTGCTCGAGCACAGCCGTGCACGCCTCCGCCATCTCCCAACCCGCTTGCCGCAGAGTCACTACTAGTGTCTGGCTCTCCTCGACTGACGTCCCACCATTGTCAACGGTGATGCCTACTTTGGTGGCCGGCGAGACAGAATCTGAAGCTAGCTCGTTCACAGCAGTGCGCGCGTCCGCGGCATCCCTTCCCGCTAGGTGCAGAGTTAGCACTACGGTCTCACTTATACCAACCAACAGGCTGCACCTCACAATCTGCGTCCAACTCATTATATATTGAACCAATGGTGATGCTTTCTTTGGTGGCCGGCGAGACAGAATTTGAAGCCAGCTCGTCCACAGTAGTGCGCGCGTCCGTGGCATCCCATCCCGCTAGCACTACGGTCTCACTTATACCAACCAACGGCTGCACCTCACAATCTGCATCCAACTCATTAGTTTGGGCCACGGTAACTTTGCTGTGCGGCTCGTCCACAACATTGCCTGCCACAACAAGGTGGGGCGTAACCTCACTTGTCTGCTGGTAATCGTCTTTGCCCCCCTCACCTTCAAAAAAACCCAGTGACACGAAGCCACCTTCAATTTCACGTTCATACTCCTACCCTCCTTCATTGTCAGCACGAGGTCTCCCATTAAGACCCTCGCCCCCTAGATCGACATCAACATCATTCAATTCCTCGTCCAGATAACAACAATCATGTAAGTCATCCACCACCTTGCGTACCTGATCAAAGTAACCAGTACTACCAGTACTACGCTGTACCTCGGCCTTTCGTTCCCCTCCCTCTTCCACGTCCTCCGAGGACTTTTCAAATGGCGTAGTGACCTTAAGGACAGGGGCGTTCTGTGTAGATTGCTTAATCCGGTCGGCCAACGAAACAACTTCTTCAACATACTTGTGTAGATATGGTGTTGACTTGGAACCGCTAGGTTCCTCGTAAATATGGCCCTTACAGTTGAGACAGCTTGCTCACACTACTGGCAAAAGACAAGCACGTTCCTCTGAAACTTCAGGAAAATCTCATGGCCATCCTATTAGACAGTCAAAGTCAAATCATTAGCTCAATGTGATCCCAAGATATTCACGCAATTATTTACGTACAATCACTACCATATAACCAGTGACAGTCCAATGGTCACGCATGATACAATCACAATCATGCAGGTAACGACATACAGTCACACTATATAAAGGATTAGGCATACCTTAATGTCAGGCTCATGCAACCACCAGTTAATTATACAGTCACAGATGATACATTCATAGTCACGTAGTTACTTTATACAAAGTCACACTATATGGAAGATAAAGATAACCATACTATCACACCTGATGCAGCCGTACAGTTAAGTAATTATATAAAGTCAGACATGATACATTTATAGTCACGCAACTGATAGTATACAGTCACACTAAATCTAGGACAAAGAAAACCTAAATGCCAAACATGCCATCTAATTATATTATGAAAGTCACACCTGAGACGTAGTCACACAAATACTGGTATACAGTCACACAAAATGGAGTATAAAGACATAGTCACGCAGTTAATTATGTAATGTCGCAGTTGATGTAGTCATAGTCACGCATTTAATTATATTCACACAAACAATTATAAATAGTCACACTCAATTGATGGTATAAATAGTTATGGTAAGATAACTTACATCTACGGCTCTAGCCTTCAGCCGATCGTCGCTCTAGATCCTTGGTGGTAGAGGAACCACCCTGTCTGTAATGCTACCCGTACACGCTCTTCTGTTTGGATTGGAACGTTGTCTGCCAGAGGGTAGAGTTATAGCGAGCATACCCTCGTCACTTGTCACCTGGATATGACATTTTGGAGCGCAACTGATTCCCTAGTGACCCCGTCGCCAGCTCCCCCTTCAAATGCTCACTTATCCTCCCCACATCCCAATGTTTGATAAACGGAAGGTCGTATCTGCAAGTCTCACTATGGAAATCGTACCGTTGGAAGTAGGCAATCATGAGAAATGGGATGCATCCTAGGAGGTACTTTGGAAGATCACTTAAGTCATGCTTCTCCTTCCCCGGTCCTGTTGTCCAATGCATCCCGCATCCTTCATGGCGCCCAGCAGCCTGAGGTCGAGTGAATTGTTCGAATTAGGCGTAAGGAAAGACAAGAATGCAAACAGAATGAATCTTCGTACAAACTCGTCGTCGGCGGTGGTGGGGCCCAGTAAATTCTCGTAACGGACCTTAAACCTATCGGTGCGCTAGGTTTATTCACGTCAAACCGCCCCCTCCAGCTATCTTTTAACTTGACTACCTGAGGCGAGTCAGCGCCTTTCTGATTTTTCATTGGGATTACGCATACCGGCTGAGATCCGAATGGGATTTGGAAGCAATCGTGCACATCATACTTCGACAAGTTGAACTCTTTTCGGCGCGAGGCGCGGAAAACATGGGAACCGTTGGAGAAAGCGCGCAGGAATTGAAGAGCATGTTCTTGGGGGAACGAATCGAACCTCAGTTCTAACAACCCTCCGAACCCGACATCACGAACTCTTTCTTTCTGCTCAGTTGTCACACTTGATATAATAGTGTACAATCGCTAAGGCTTACACTTCACTTCCGGCGGACCTCTTGGTTGTTCTTGTTTCCTCTTACCCCCAACAGTCTTTGAAGCAGGGGTATCCGGAATGTGCGCAATAATCTGCTGTTCTACGACGTGGTTGGCCGCTGTTTCTTCCACAACATTTTTCTTCCCACGACTCCTTTTACCAACATTTCTCTTTCCCCCAGCCATTTTGCTGCAATAAAATTAACGAGATACTGAAGAAAGTCATAGTCGTTACTGAGCAAAGTCACAGTCGTTATTGAGGAAAGTTACGCAAGTCATATAATCAAAGTCACATTTGTTATTAACGAGATTAACAACTTTGGGATGACAAAATAATCGAAATACGAGTCACCACTTTGTTAATAATAGTCACACAAGTTAGACCAATAGTCACACTTGAGCAGAGCATAAGTCACATACATTATTTTCATAGTATTGAGGAAAGTCACACTCATTACCGAGGAGAGTCACATTCGTTACTTTGGACAGTCACATTCGTTACTGAGGAAAGTCATATTCGTTATCGAGGAAGGTCACTGTCGTTACTAAGGAAAGTGACATTTGTTATTGAGGAAAGTTACAGTCGTGATTCGTCATTGAGGAAAGTCACAGTCGTTACTGAGGAAAGTCACATTCGTTACTGAGGATGGTCACAGTCATTACTAAGGAAAGTCACATTCGTTATTGAGGAAAGTCACCGTTCACTGAGTTCACACATGCAGTGTCTCTACTATCGTCCCACTAATCAGAGAAAGATGATTATACCCACTAATCAGAGCAAGATGATTGTACCCACTAATCAGAGCGAGATGATTATATGAACTTCAACAAGAAAAAATCAGATGACTATACCCACTAATCGAACAAAGAAAATGTAACACCCCCATCTACCTATGAGCCTTACCAAGACATTACCGTGTAAATAAAGGTGTTACCATCTCGGTTTCTCAAGGTAGTAGCTCATTACAATACCATCTCGGCCTTACCATTCACAAGATTTAAACATTACAACTCATTAACTATTACAACCTTGGTTACACAATGGAAGTTATAAAATCTATAGAAACGGGAATGACTACGCATTCACTCGTGGTACATTTGGACTAATACGTCGCGCTCATCCCAATCCCGCACATGCATCCCAACATCCAAACACATCACAATATACATAACCTGCATTATAGACTGCTCCCCAATTGACCGTAATATCAGTTGGATCATCACGGACACATCAGACATACACACCAGATCAGTCTACGATAGCATTAAATAACATTAGTACAACCAACATCACAAACATCAGTAACAGTATCATCATCATCAACCCTAGTATCACTATCGCTACCGCAGTCACGCCCCGTCAGTCCGAGTGTGCAAACCCCTCTAGGCTCTCCTTGGAGGAAACATCAGGGAAGGTCCAGAGATCAACTAGGCCTAGCTAGTCCTAGCTAGCTTTTCTCAATAGGCACACATCCGCAACTTCAATAGGCACACAGCCACAATCTCAATAGACACACAGCCGCAATCTCAATATCACCATTATACCATTACATATCATACAACATGCATACAAACAATGTAAACTGACTAAGGATAACCTTACCTAGTTAACAGGTCACCACTGCGCCGGTAGTACAATTCACGACGAAGATTCTACGAAGTCTGATCCTAATAAAGTATATATATTTAAATGAATATCGATCAGAACTTAATTATAAATGAAATCGACACCGACTTAACTAACTTATAAAATGAAACCGCCTCACCTGACTAAATTATAAAATGAGACTGACTCGACTTAATTAGATTGTAACATAAAACCAACCAGACATGTCAATGGCCATGAGTCGTTATGCCTCTTCCCGACCATGCGCTCTCGGCCAACTACACCTCCTTAAGACTCAACCTAGCATGACAAACACTGACACTAACCAATAATGAACCCCGACAACGGTAACCCCGACTGTAGCAATGACACTACAGCAACAATATTGACACGATAACAACAATAACAATAACACGCCAACAACTCAACGACCCGACCCAATAACAATAACAATACGACAGAAGAACACCGATCAATCACATACCTCACGTCTGTTCTAGGGCAATGACCACTACGATAATGATTTCCTACACGATTATGACAACCCCAAAAACTTCGGCCACCAGGCGACAACCAAAAACGGAAAACAGGGGCAGCCGTGACAAATGAATCGAGTAGGCTTGACTCCAACTAAAGACGGCGACATGTACACTGGTGGCGGTAGAAACGAGGGGTACGAGTGGTGAAGTGGGTAGGTAATAGCGGGGTTGGGATTACAGATGAAGAAAACGGAGATGGAAAGGAGTTTATTGAGGCGTGTGTAGGCGTGAAGGTGAATGGAAACAAAGGAGTGGTTATACGTAACCCTACTCCACAACTTTTATTATTACTAGTTTTTGCCCGTGCAATATTGCATGGATGTATTAAAAATGTGTTATGTATTTAAAATTTTAAAGTAAAAATAATTTTATACGGAGTATATTATAAAGAATATGAAAAATTAATTGTGGTAAGTACATGATATTCAAGACTATATAATAAGAATGGTTATATCCCATGAATTTACTAAATTAGTGACATATGAGACCGTCGAACAAACTGGCAAGAAGGGTCCGTTGAAGTCTTAAGTCTAACTGTTTCTACATAGGGTCTCCAATGCAATAAAAACCACGTCTGCAGTCGATCTCAAAGTCGTCATCGGCTATGTACCTGCAACCAACCAAGTACACGGGTTTAGCCCCTTAAGTTATCCGTGGTGAAACTTGCTCCACTTTCAGTCAGATATTTTTAGTTTAGTTCAAACACATTCAGTTTATTTGATAGACATTCAATTCAGTTGGAAATTATTATTGTTATATTATTATTATTAATTAATTTTTTAGTTTAGTTGAATTCAGTTGAGATTAACTCTATTCAGTTCAGACTCAGTTAAATTTTTTAGTTCACCGAATGTTGTATACATTGCGCAAAAAGTCAGAGAGATTTTCTACATCAAATGATTATCAATTTAGTCTTACTTTTAGGATTATAATTTTCACCAATCTCAAATGGTTTCTAGTTATTCAGATAGTATTATGAAGAGTGATTAAAGAGAGTTTAATGAAGAAATAAAGAAGACTTACTAAGATACAATGTTGGATGAAAAAAGATAATGCAATGTGTCTTTGTAAAATGCTCGATAATAGCCGAAAGGCGAAAGGAAAAGTTTTCCAACCAAAGCCGCAACGAATGTCCCATCAATATTTCACTGTCGTATTAACATAAACCTGGTATTAGTCTCGATATCGGTCTCGGCATAATGGCTGCAATAAATTTGATAAAAAGAGATACTACAAAGAAAGGATTACACGTGAAAAAATAATGCCACCATACCCGAGATCTTCTATTGAGCTTTCATAATGAATATTTTCAAATGCGTTGACAAATACATCCTCGAAAATAATCTTCAAATACATTCATCTGTCTTGAATTCAAAACGTCCGTCTCAATCTTCATAACCCTTCTTTAAAAATACATTTCCATCTTGAAGCTTTCCGATTAACTCACTGTGAGGAAAAAACACAACCAAAAAACTTATTGTATTTATCAGTGGAAGGGCCTACATTTTACAATGGCTCTCTCATTAGCACGGTTGAGACAGTCTTAACATGAGACATGAGAAATTATCTTAACGTGAGACAGTCTCGCAAGAGATTTACTCGAGTGAAAAATTATTACTCGTACATTTTCCTTGTTAAATTACGGGTCATAGCAAGTTGACTTAGTTTAGTTACAAATGAACTTCAAAGTTCAAACCCAACATATTAAGTTTAGTGATACAAATGAGCTCTCTACATAGACACATACCCTACAAACCTAAATACTCATATTATCTTATGATTGATTTCACTTATGAATCCCATGCTAGTTTGGAACTTTGGAGTTTAGTTCATAGAACTTGGACGGGAAGCTTAACGAACTCGCCATGGATTTTGTTTTTTTTCGATTTGAATAATACGGAGTAGTAGTTAAACACGATTGGGTATTAAAAAAATGCAAGACGGGGTGTAATCGAGCTCATTTAGGCTTGAAAATTTGAGTTCTACCTTGAAACTCACATAGCTTAAAAAACCGATACTTTGAAGCTCCTTGAACCTACTCATGGTTGATTAAGTCATTATTTTCTCTACGGAGTACTTTATTTCTTAACAATTACTTTGTAATTTAGAAAGAAACAAAACATAATTAAAATACCAATTTATAATAGAAACTAAATTTATGAGTAGAGTAGGAGGAGATAAAGAAATGATCGAGCATACCTTTATTCTAATTCTATGCATCTCACCGAGAATAGAGACAATCTTGTAAGGAGTATCTATTTTATTGAGTTAAAGGCCTAGGTAGTTCTTGCGACAAACATTGCATAAACATTAGTAACCATACCGGGAATAAAGTATGTTACTGCCTTGGAGTGGTGAAAACACGTAACTTCAATCCACGAAAAGGGGTAGAATCAATAGAAAAGGAAATAACGTAGAACCAAGATCAAATTCAATAAGACAAAGAATGGAGAGAAGAAAGGCATCAAAGCTTCAAACTTTTGGAAGAGATTAGACATATGATCTTGCGAACCACCAGCGACCTCACCTAACGTATTCCTCGGTGTTTATTTCATCATGGTCATCGACTTTGTGGTTCGTCGTTCTTTATCATTGGTTTCGGAGGAGCCTAACACCAATCAAAATCCATTACCCGATTGCCTTCAATCAACCATCAATACCAGCACCATGACTCCCTACTACCCCTCTGCCGCACCCCATCACCCCACCAGTGACCTCTCCTCATCGTAGTAGTTGTCTCCTCGTCGCAGTAGTTCATCGAATCCTGTTTGCAATTTATAATTTAGCATTTCAGACCAACATTTCAGAAAATTAAGGAAATAGATTCAAGGATGAAAAATCACACAATATAATTTCAAAACATACTGACTTTAACCCAAATCAAACTCACAAAAAGAAAAATCCCAAATAATTGAATGGAAATGGAAAGCCAAAGTTTATCAAATCACAAATAAATAAAGCAACATACTGGTAAGAGCTTGTCGTAAGCTTGAGCGAAAACCCTAATCAACAATCCAGACCCCATTACTACTAATTGCGCAATGATCTTCCCAACCTGCATTCCAAATCAACCAACCCGGATCACTCATCATATCCAAATGTTTGAGAAAAATTTATGAAGTGAAGAAATTAGAATTAGGAAATGAAGAAAATTGTGATTTGTGGGATTTTTGTGTGGGATTGTGGGACATACGATATTGTTTTTTTTTGTGTGCTAATTGTGGGATATGGGAAATATGGGATTCATGGGATGAGAAGTTATCACCCACTATGCGACGGTTTATGGAGTAAGTTGATTTTTTTTTTCTTTTTTTGTGCTTAACCGTCAAGTTTTTTTTAAAAATTCTTTAACTGTCAATTAATTAGGCAGTTATTTGAGGTTTTAAGTGTCCACATCAGCCGACACATAAGATCCATGTCATGAGCCAAGTCACGTTCTTACGTGGCGCAATGAGAGGGCTCTAAATGTTGCTACTTTATATAATAAAGGATTGTTGTTTTTGTTGTATGGAGGTATTAATAATTTGGCTCGGGAATGCTTATATGTTATACGGGTATTAATTAGGTATTATACGAGTATTAGTAACGGGTTAAAAGAAGCAGGTTATCCAATAAAATATATTACTACCAATAAGAGAGATCCGAGATAACATAAAATACAAGTATTAAAATACGGTTATTACAATCTACCCTCTTTATAAGGAACTTTGTCTCGAAGTTCACCACTCACACCTAACGTAACCAAACAGATCCAATCTCATCATGAACAATCACTTCTGCTAATATGATCATTGTAACTAACATGACCGAGATTAAGCAAACCGGGTTATTACAATCTACCCTCCTTATAAGAAATTTCGTCTCGAAGTTCACCTACCGCTACGGAACGACTAACTATACCAACTTGAACGACCAAATAATCACTAACTGACGGATCACCGCATTACCAATTAGCATAAGTAATGTAACGTGGATAAGTAGGATGGGGTATTACAGAAAATATGATTATATGAACTTCAGATGATTATATCATTAATTATTTATACCATTAATCACAAGAAAAAAGGAAATATCAGATGATTATATACCATTAATCAAAGAAATAAAAAGTTTCTACATAATTATATCCCTTATTTAGGGTTTAACCACTAAAATGATGATCGAAGTTTATACATGAACATACTTTGCTATTATGATCGAAGTTAGTGTTGGAGTATGTTGGGTGAGATGGAGCTAAATTGTTAGAGAGAGATTTAGGGTAGATGAGGGTGAAGAAATGAATTCAAAGGGAAGGGATTGAGAAGGTTAATAGGCGGGAGAAAATAGAGGGAAGTAATGACAGGTTATTGATGTTTGGCTGAGGGAAAGAGGAGTGAGGCGCGATGGGACTGATGTCAGTATCCTTTTTTTATACTATAAATGAAGCCCATCCATCTTGAGATGGATGAAGGGTTAGGATCAACAGTAAGCAACACTCCAAGAGTTAGTAACTCTTGTGATCCACTATATATATATCTAGGATCCTTTTAGACACCTCAATTCGCCGCACCCATTGAGACTGAATCTCAACCATATTAAAATCAAATTAAAGGCTAAGATTAAAACAAAAATTCATACAAATAATTTTTTTCCCGATTTTTTTTTCGAAAAAAATCATTTTTTTTTGTGTATACATCAATTTTTTTAGTTTATATTTAAATCAAATTGGTGTATATATAAAACCATTTCAGTGTACATAGTAAGTGTTTTAGTGTATATAACAATTCTACTATAACAAATAATCATATAATTAAGTACATATAACAATTATTTCAGTGTATATATGTTGACTAATTGGTGTATATAGTAACCGTTTGCGTGTAAATAACAATTATTGTACTATATTAATTAACTAGTTGGAAAGCCCGTGCGATGCACGGACCGATTTTTAGTGACAATGATGACGACACTTAGTTGGATAATTGCATAAATTGGTGAGACTATGGAACAGAAGAAAATAAGTTGAAGATAAGAATATGCGTAATAGTAAAATAATACTATCCACATACGTTGTTTTTAGGAAGGTAATATCTGCGTTAAACATCAAATTAAGTTATAGGCGTACATTGTATTTATACCTCGGAAATTAAAATTGACCCAACCCAAATGACCCGAGTCGAATAGCCAACCCGAACCCGACCCGACAACCGAACTGAAGACCCAAGGTTGACCTGTAACCCGATTTGACTCGGGCTAACTCGAAAGTGACCCGACTATTATTATAGAAAACGAAATGATATCCCTAAAAATGTTGAAAATAACAAACCCGAAAACCGAAGTTAACCCAATTTCTATAAACCGAAAGTGACTTGACCCGAAGCTTGTCGACCCGAAAACGACCCGATTAACCCGAGAGTAAATGTGAACCATATATTGATAGCCTAAAAAGAAAAGAGAGAAAATATTCAACTCAACTCAAAAAAGAAAGAGAGGAAAAGATAGAAACTCGGAGGAGTAGTTATATTGCTCTAATAATTTTGCATTAAACAATATTATCTACGGACTATTATTATTATAAATACAATAACTAATAAATAAAATGACAAATAATATTTATGTATTTATGTATAGTAAGAAACCCAATTTGACATAGATAATTCAAAAATATATTGTACATAGAGTGTATTTAGTGATATGAGTAATCAAATTTCACGATAATATAAAGAGACGTGTTTATTTCTTATATAATAAATGTAAAAATAGTTGATATAATAGAAGGTTATAAAGTTACGATTCTTAAATTCGATCATTGTTAGATTATTTTTATTTATATAATCAAATTTTATCACCTTATTATAATTTCTCTTGTTTTTTATCATCATACTTTTTTGATTTAGGATAATTCTACATGATTGCTCTTAATATATCTTAATAGAATTAAATCAACTTATAATGTAATATTTTTCATTGTGGGATAATTTTTTCCTAAGTTTATAGTCTTCAGTTCGATAATATAATATAGTCTTCAGTCTAAAGACGAATGATTACTCTTAATTATACAATAGAATTTCATCAACTTATTATTTTTCGATCTCGGATATTTGTACTCAAATTTGTAGTCTTAAGAACTCATTTTAATACTCAAAAGAACTGACGGATCACCGCATTACCAATTAGCATAAGTAATGTAACGTGGATAAGTAGGATGGGGTATTACAGAAAATATGATTATATGAACTTCAGATGATTATATCATTAATTATTTATACCATTAATCACAAGAAAAAAGGAAATATCAGATGATTATATACCATTAATCAAAGAAATAAAAAGTTTCTACATAATTATATCCCTTATTTAGGGTTTAACCACTAAAATGATGATCGAAGTTTATACATGAACATACTTTGCTATTATGATCGAAGTTAGTGTTGGAGTATGTTGGGTGAGATGGAGCTAAATTGTTAGAGAGAGATTTAGGGTAGATGAGGGTGAAGAAATGAATTCAAAGGGAAGGGATTGAGAAGGTTAATAGGCGGGAGAAAATAGAGGGAAGTAATGACAGGTTATTGATGTTTGGCTGAGGGAAAGAGGAGTGAGGCGCGATGGGACTGATGTCAGTATCCTTTTTTTATACTATAAATGAAGCCCATCCATCTTGAGATGGATGAAGGGTTAGGATCAACAGTAAGCAACACTCCAAGAGTTAGTAACTCTTGTGATCCACTATATATATATCTAGGATCCTTTTAGACACCTCAATTCGCCGCACCCATTGAGACTGAATCTCAACCATATTAAAATCAAATTAAAGGCTAAGATTAAAACAAAAATTCATACAAATAATTTTTTTCCCGATTTTTTTTTCGAAAAAAATCATTTTTTTTTGTGTATACATCAATTTTTTTAGTTTATATTTAAATCAAATTGGTGTATATATAAAACCATTTCAGTGTACATAGTAAGTGTTTTAGTGTATATAACAATTCTACTATAACAAATAATCATATAATTAAGTACATATAACAATTATTTCAGTGTATATATGTTGACTAATTGGTGTATATAGTAACCGTTTGCGTGTAAATAACAATTATTGTACTATATTAATTAACTAGTTGGAAAGCCCGTGCGATGCACGGACCGATTTTTAGTGACAATGATGACGACACTTAGTTGGATAATTGCATAAATTGGTGAGACTATGGAACAGAAGAAAATAAGTTGAAGATAAGAATATGCGTAATAGTAAAATAATACTATCCACATACGTTGTTTTTAGGAAGGTAATATCTGCGTTAAACATCAAATTAAGTTATAGGCGTACATTGTATTTATACCTCGGAAATTAAAATTGACCCAACCCAAATGACCCGAGTCGAATAGCCAACCCGAACCCGACCCGACAACCGAACTGAAGACCCAAGGTTGACCTGTAACCCGATTTGACTCGGGCTAACTCGAAAGTGACCCGACTATTATTATAGAAAACGAAATGATATCCCTAAAAATGTTGAAAATAACAAACCCGAAAACCGAAGTTAACCCAATTTCTATAAACCGAAAGTGACTTGACCCGAAGCTTGTCGACCCGAAAACGACCCGATTAACCCGAGAGTAAATGTGAACCATATATTGATAGCCTAAAAAGAAAAGAGAGAAAATATTCAACTCAACTCAAAAAAGAAAGAGAGGAAAAGATAGAAACTCGGAGGAGTAGTTATATTGCTCTAATAATTTTGCATTAAACAATATTATCTACGGACTATTATTATTATAAATACAATAACTAATAAATAAAATGACAAATAATATTTATGTATTTATGTATAGTAAGAAACCCAATTTGACATAGATAATTCAAAAATATATTGTACATAGAGTGTATTTAGTGATATGAGTAATCAAATTTCACGATAATATAAAGAGACGTGTTTATTTCTTATATAATAAATGTAAAAATAGTTGATATAATAGAAGGTTATAAAGTTACGATTCTTAAATTCGATCATTGTTAGATTATTTTTATTTATATAATCAAATTTTATCACCTTATTATAATTTCTCTTGTTTTTTATCATCATACTTTTTTGATTTAGGATAATTCTACATGATTGCTCTTAATATATCTTAATAGAATTAAATCAACTTATAATGTAATATTTTTCATTGTGGGATAATTTTTTCCTAAGTTTATAGTCTTCAGTTCGATAATATAATATAGTCTTCAGTCTAAAGACGAATGATTACTCTTAATTATACAATAGAATTTCATCAACTTATTATTTTTCGATCTCGGATATTTGTACTCAAATTTGTAGTCTTAAGAACTCATTTTAATACTCAAAAGATTTTTGGTTCATATCTATACGAATTACTACTTTAATTTATATAAGAGAATTTCATCAACCTTATTATAATTTCTCGATGTGAGATAATTTTAACTCAATTTATAGCGTTAAGAGTTGTTATAAGACTCAAAAAGAATTTTTTTGAGCTCTTAAGACTATAAATTCAATTAGAATTTATTTCACATCAAAAAAAAATATGATGAGATAATTAAATTGTATATCATAATAAGAGAAATTATTCGTTTTAGATATCAAAATAAATCTTTTGAGTCTTATGATAGCTTTTAAGACTATAATTTGAAATAAAATTATCCACATCTGTAAATTATAATAAAATGATGAAATTCTAATCGTACTCAAATTTGTAGTAACCGAAGATGGATACAACAACCCAATACATCAAATTTGAACAATTTTTTCTCTTTGATGATACTAAATTTCATCACCTCATCATAATTTTTCGATGTGGGATAATTTTATTTAAGTTAATAGTCATCAAGTTGATATCGAAAGACGATTGATTACTCATAATCAAGTACTTATTCTAATAGCATTCCATCAACTTATTTTAATTTTTCGATGTGAGATATTTCTACTTAAATTTATAGTCTTAAAACTCTTTTTAGGACTCAAAAAAAATTCTGATTGATATCTAAAAATGAATTATTATTACTTTTATTTATATTAGAATTTCATTATTTTATTATAATTTATAGATGTGGATAATTTTATTTCAATTTATAGTCTTAAAAGCTATCATAAGACTCAAAAGATTTCTTTTGATATCTAAGAACGCATAGTTTCTCTTATTATGATATAGAATTTAATCATCTCATCATAATTTTTTTTGATGTGAAATAAATTCTTATTGAATTTATAGTCTTAAGAACTCTTTTTAGAACTCAAAGATTTCAGGTTGATATCTAAAGACGAATGATTACTTTTATATTTATCCTTTTCTAAGAATTGTTACTTTTGTTTTTCCTTCGATGGACGAATAAAAGTAAGCTACACCTCTTGCAAAAAAATGATTACTCTTCTAATTAGTACGAAGTATATATAATAGAAGTTCATCACTTTATTATAATTTCTCGATCTGGATAATTACTTTAATTTATAGTCTTAAAGCTATGTTAAGACTCAAAAGTTTTTTGATTGAAATCTAAAGACAAATAATTTTTCTTATTGATGATATAGAATTTCATTAACTCATAATAGTTTTTCGATGTGGGTTAATTCTACTGAAGTTTATAGTCTGAAAAACTATTTTTAGAACTTTAAAGAACTCTTTTAGAACTCAAAATAATAATTTTATTTTTATTATTAATTATTTAAAATTTTAATTTTATATTTTTAAAATTTTTAATATTTTTAGAAGGTGATAAATATTTAAAAAAACATTAAACATAATTGACTACGCATTCCACGCGGTCTCTGTTCAATTTTTGTTTTGTTTTGTGGTGATAATTGATTATTTATATAGTGTTAATTTCTTTCAGTCAGTGACGTAGTAGGATTGTTTTTATACAAATTTAATATCGCCTGAACCGTAAGTAAAGTAGGATTGTTTTTTTTCCTACGCAAACTTGTATATTCTTTATTTAAATTAAAAAATATATATTAAAATATGGACCAATCATATTGCTCGAAAAGTTTCTGCTTTATTAATATATATAGATTTAATATATAATATTTAATTTAAATATACGATTGCACCCCAAATTCTTATGTATCAATTTTTTTTGCTCTTCGAAAAAAAAGTATCAAATACAACAATTATTTTAGTGTACATAGTAATCGTTTTAGTGTACATAGTAACCGTTTTAGTGTATATGAGTATATAACAATTATTTTACTGTATATATATTGAGTTTTTAAGTGTAAATATAGTGAGTTTAATAGTGTATAAAATGACTTTTGTAGTATATATAACAGTTATTTTGATATATATAGTAAGTGTCGTAGTATATAAAAACAATTTCAGTGTACTTAATAAAAGATTCTAAATGCTTTAGTGTTATTGATCTTAGTAAGGATACATATATACATCTTTAATACAAGGTTCTAGAGCCCAATTGTTAACAACAATACGAGCTACAAATTACGGACAAATATATACACAATATTGTAAATATAGGAACAAAATATTTACATATTCTAATACACCCCCACAGTCGAAGCTGGAGGAGGACGAATGCAGATACTGGAGCGGAAGTCGTCAAACAGCGGTCGAGGAAGACCTTTAGTAAAAATATCAGTATATTGGTAACGGGAAGGCACATGAAGAAAATGAACATGACCAAGTGCTACTTTCTCACAGACAAAATGAACATCCATCTCGATATGTTTGGTGCGCTGATGATTGACAGGATTCCCGGAGAGGTAAACGGCACTTATGTTGTCACAATATACGATAGTGGCTTTGGAGATAGGGCATTGAAGTTCAAGTAGAAGATTCTGAAGCCAACATGATTCAGCTACAACATTGGCAACACCCCCGTACTCGGCCTCAGCACTTGAGCGAGAGAGGGTAGCTTGCCACTTTGAGGACCAAGATAGGATATTATCACCCAAAAATACATAGTAGCCGGAAGTGGAGCGGCGGGTGTCGGGGCAACCACCCCAATCCGCATCACTATAAGCGGTCAAATTGGTGACCGAAGAAGAGGTGATGTGCAGGCCAAATTTTTTGGTACCTTGGACGTACCAGATTATATGTTTAAGAGCAGCTAGGTGCGCGGTGCGAGGATCATGCATGTGAAGACATATTTGTTGCACCGCATATGAAATATCGAGCCTTGTAAATGTTAAATATTAGAGCGCTCCAGCCAGGGAACGATAAAGGTTCGGGTCATTGACCTTAAGGCCAGAGTCGGCGCCAAGTTTGGACTTGGTGTCAACTGGTGTATGAGCGGGTTTACAAGTGGTCATCTTGGCGCAAGCAATTATCTCCTCGGCATATTTAGTTTGCTGAAGAAAAAGTCTGTTGTGATGAAGAACGACTGTGATGCCGAGAAAATAATTGAGGGGGCCAAGATCGGTCATAGCAAATTCGGAAGATTTGAAAATTGAAATAGAATTTTGAAAATTTGAAAATTGAAATGGAATTTTGAAAATTTGAAAATTGAAATGGAATTTTGAAAATTCGAAAATCGAATGAGGAACGAAATTGGAATATTGAAATGGATAGCATGCCGGTTAGAAAATAGGCTTGTTTTGAGTCAAATCTTAAGTCTAAATTTTGGCAGCTTTCTGAGTTTTTTGAAAAATGGATAATTTTGAAAAGATGCAAGTTTTTTGAAATAACGGTTTTTGAAAAGGATGACATGTAAATCAAGTAGCATGTAGTCATAGAAGCAATATATCGACACCACATATGCTCTTAAACTAAGTCTCGGTCGGTCGAAGTAGGATCTATACCAACAACGACGGCTTTCTCACAAATCAGGACGAACTTCCTAAGCCAAATAGAACTTAGAACATGCCGTGAGACCCGTGCGAGTTCGGCCATAGAAGTCTTTAGTGCACCCATTTAGGAATGCACCGAGGTATAGTGGGACGTCGGTCACAAGTAACCAGCCCGGGAAAGATTTGGGTTATGCATGAACAATCGAACTAAAATGCGTACATTACTAATCGAACGATTTCTTTTTGAGTCTCGCCCTAGGAACCCCGATGACTAGTGGTACATCAGAAATCCCCAACGGCGTCGCCAAATTGTGGACATGACATAGGTCCACCCCAACGCGGCCACGCGTGGGTTTGGGGCGGCGAATGAATCTCATGTGAGATGGATCTCGGGTCGAAATTTAAATCTTAGTTGGACTCGCCACCGAACTTTGTGGGAGTTCGGGCCCGTTCGAACCCACTTTATGTCGTAGTGGGCCGTGCACAAAGTACGACCCATTCCGGTTTCAAAGTTTATGGGGTTCGTGCCTTTGCATTGCGATACTGATTCCGACATTATCGGAAATTGGGTATTGAATGACTCTCGTAGGCCAACGGTTTCGGACATCCGGAAACCACGGTTCTGAGTAAGGAGTGAGTGTACGTGTTGGGAAGTTCACAAAGAACACCCAACCCCGCCCACACTTCGCGGCCTTTACTAAGATATCGTTCGTTTTTGGCGTACGCGTGTTAGTTTGACGGTTGAATGATATGCAAACAATGTTTTGAATTAAACATGTGAATTATGTTTGATCTACGTCGTTTAATGCATCTTTGAATTAAGTCGGAGTTGTTTTAGCATGTGAGATTCGTTTTAGTACAATAAAACAAAAGAAATGCCAAAATAGAAACAAACGAGTTAGTAACGATATAACGGTTTCTAAAAAGATTAGAATGACATAAATGATATGATACATGGTTTGAAAAGATTAGAACACGTGATAGACTTGACACTTGTTGACCGAAGTCGGTAAAAATGTTTTATCGAAGCTCGAAATATGTTGAAGGTTCACGGATTTGTTGTGATAGAGATCACTCGATCGAGTGCCTCTTAAAAAACCCGATCGAGTCAGGTATGACACTCGATCGAGTCAGGTATGACACTCGATCGAGTGGTCCCCGAGAAAAGTATTCTGGTTCTGTTTTGGGGTGTCACTCGACCGAGTGGCTATGGCACTCGATCGAGTGCCCCCTGTTCGAGTGGTGACTCGCTCGGTTTGCAATTTTTGAAGTTGCTTTTAATTTTTGAAAACCGATAATTTCGGGTTGCGAATGGTTTGCCTAAAATTGCCTAGAATTTTGGGTTGTGAATGGTCGGGAAACCTATAGGATTTCTAGAGGAAAGATCGGAATATAATATGCCTAGTATTGCTGGAATTCCGGGTTGTAACTTGTGTATGTTGGGATGTTAAGAATGTGGTCGGGAATTCCATGTATCAATTGATGTGTTGAATGAATGTGTAGGAGGGTGTATTTATAGGGGAGGTTTCATGGCTTGGATGGGAAGAAACTCCTGTTTCGGATAGGAAAAGTAGTAGTCTTGGATGCAATAAGATTCCGTCTTTGGATAGGAAAAAGTTGCTTGTAAGGGAAGAAAACACCCGTTTTGGCTGATTTTATGAGTCCACTTGTTCGAGTGAGCTGGTCCACTCGATCGAGTGGGTCTAGCCGGGTGGGAGACCTCCTTAGAGATCGAGTTTTATCTCTAACGAAGAAGTCTAGTTGCATAATTCTTCTTTCATTGCTGATTTTTGTGTAGTCTTTGTCCTCAAGTCGGATTTTTGAAGTGGTGTGTCAGATTTTTATGGCTCGGAAATGCCTTTGACCGGGGTTTGACCCGGTCGCTAAAAGACGGTTTTGCCCTTGGTGACAGTTTTGACCCAAATTAGTCTTATTTGACTGGAAACGACCCACTAGGCCTGAATTTGAGGTTGGTTTGGTGAAATTTTTACTCCGCTAAAAGCTCGCGCCAACTACTATTGATTCCGAGTCCAAAATCGAGCGTATTAAGTCATGTTTACGTCCGATCATCATCGGGTGTTTTTTTGGAAACTGCTATAGACACCTGGCGGTCAAAATGTGGGTGTCTACAGAGCCCCCACTCTGACTGAGGCTTGGACAAGGCGAAAGTCAGAGTAGCTACCAGGCCAATCGAGGATTAAGACTTGGTAGACTTCCAGTCGGGTCGTTTATAGTCATTTAGACTTGCGTAAAAGGGCTTGCCAGCCATAAGATAGAAATCATACCTGAGTTGATGATAATAGCTCCGTCGGGAGTTGCCTAAGAAGCCTTGGGTGTGCCCGTTTGCTGACACATCCCATCTTGGAGCAGCGCGGGAGCTTGCCTAGTAAGCTATGAGTGTGTCCGTTTGCAGACACATCCCGATTCAGAATTACGCGGGAGCTTGCATAGGAAGCTATGGGTGTGTTCGTTCGCAGACACATCCCGATTCAGAATTACGCGGGAGCTTGCATAGGAAGCTATGGGTGTGTCCGTTTGCAGACACATCCCGATTCAGAATTACGCGGGAGCTTGCATAGGAAGCTATGTGTGTGTCCGTTCGCAGACACATCCCGATTCTTTAGTAGAAATGTCACATGGGCTTTCCACTGGGGAGTTTTTGCGAGGATACTTCCTTCTCGAGTCTGGGTGTACGTGTACCTGTATGATGCTGACACATAGCAATTCGTATGTAACATTTAGGCGAAACACCGACTCACGCTGGGGAAGTAAAAACATGATGTTCCTTTGGAAAGCACAAGTTGGTACCTGAAATGTTAGATATATGGACAAAAATAGCAGATAGCAAGATAGCATACATGAAATACAGTTAACATCTATAGACTGACTTGCGCTGGGGAAAATGATTTCTGCTGTTTTTGAAATTGAAGTCCTGAAAGCAACTCACGTGCTAGGAGATAGGTTTTCGAAATTGAAAGGGAAAAGAAATTTGCAGTTTAAATAGACTAAAATTTAACCTTGCCGAAAAGGATTTTCTCAAATGGCTAAGTTTTGTAGATTTCAAAGCGGGAATTTAAAGAGAGAGGCCTACCGACAGACTCGACTCCGGACGCGACAGGACGAGTTGACAGACACGACTTGGATTCTCTAAGAGTTGGACCGTGACCTGGTAGGGGGGTGGGCCACCTAAGATGACAAGACTCTTAAGTTGCGCTATTCCATAGCCTAGGCGAGTGGCAACACGGTCGATGTCGAAATGGGAAAGATGTGTTATAGTCTGTAATGAGACTGTTTCTGCAGAACTCAGTAGTAGCAGTGTTGTGGTCTAGTGCTCCTGAATTTTCGGTTTTGGGGAATATTCCCAAAGTAGGTGTTGTTTCAAATCCTGACAGATTCTTGCCTTCGACTGAGCCGAGTACTAGGACACACTATACTAAGGTGGCTAGATTTGAAAACCTTTTGGATTTTGGGAGTTGAAGGAGAGCTTCTATCCCCAGGACGACAAAGCTAGCTGTTAAGAACATGACAGTGTCGTGACCGGAATGATGGTGCTTTTTGAATTTGTGTCAATGTGGGTGGTTGTGCCTCTGTTGAAAGGCTGCCTACGTATTCACGTGTAGTGAATTCAAACCAAGCCGTAATTCAGTGAATTGAAAGATATATTATGGTGCCTAGTTTATTAGGGCTTCGTGTGTAACTAGCCATAACGATGGTGTAGGCTAGGTGCATTCCCAATGATGTCTTGATCAAAGGGCCAGAACAGTTAGGATATTGATCCTGTGACTGTGAGTATTCTCCGGGGTAGCCCCCAGAGGTGGCGTGAACTATTTGGGCATGTTCTATGCCGACTGCAGATTGAGTTCCCGTGTTTGGGGCTGGTAACTGGTTTGGATGTTTTTGGAAATGTGGTGCTAGGTTGCAAGTGGCTTTGATGTTTTGACATCTGGAGCTCGATATTGTGGAGCTAAGGCTTCGAGGGTAAGGTATTGTAATGTGGTAGGAAAAGAGAAAGTAGAGTAAAAATGACTCGAATTTCGATTGGGCAGGTTTGATAATGCGGGATCTGGTTTCCATGTCTGGCCCTAAAGGTTAGGGTATCCTATGGAGCTTGAATCCTCAAAATTTTGGACTGTCTCTAGCCTAGGTCTCGAGAAGGTCTTGAGGGTTGTAATGTGGGAAGGCTAGATGTGGTGTTTGATCAACTTGATTGTTTTTCCCCTTTTTTGATGATATAATTTTGAATTGACCGCACCCCGGTCAAAGGACTTTCACTCGGGTTGACCGTTGACCACGGTCATGGGTATTTGAAATTTTTTTTTGGTTGATTGACCTCTTAGCCCTGGTCATGGGATGTTGAGAGTTCTTTTGGTGATGGCCAGCTCTTTTATTTTGGCCTTTTGTTTTTTTTTTCTTGGACTTTCGATTTTTGTCCAGTTTTTGCTTTTTCCTTCTTTTTTTTGTTGGTCAGACTAACACCTAAGGTAGGGTTCGGTTAGTCTTACTGGAGGGGTGTTTATTGTGGAAAATGGGCTTGTCTCCCGTCTTGAACCTACATGTTTATTTTCCAAAAATTTTCAGCCATCCAAATATTTTTTATTCCCCAGCGCGAGTCAAATTTTTACCTACATGTTGCATGCAAAGCTTTATGTAACTGATACAGGTACAACTCAAGGCTTCAGACGCAAGCCCGTACAACTCACATATCTCCCCAGCGGAAAGTCCAAGGTGGCATCTCCCCCGGAGTGACACGGGATGAGCCCAAATATAGGCGCACCCAGGACTTATGCGACAAGTCCGATTCCCCACGGAGTTATCATCATCAGCCCAGGTATGACCTCCATCTTATGGCTGGCGGGCCCTTCACGCGAGTCAAATGGACTATAAACGACCCGATCGGAAGTCTGCCAGGTTTTAATCTTTGATTGGCCTGGCAGCTACTCTGACTTTTGCCCTGTCCAAGCCTCAGCCAGAGTAGGGGCTCTGTAGACCCCTGCATTTTGACTGCCAGGTGTCTATGGTAGTTTCCAAAAAACACCTGATGATGATCGGACGCAAACATGCTCTAACGCGCTCGGATATGAGCTCGGAATCAGTAATGTCCGGTATGGGCTTTTAACGGGATACAAATCTCACAAAACCAACCTCAAATTCAGGCGCAGTGGGTCATTCCGAGTCAAATAAGTCTAATTTGGGCCAAAAACCGACACCGAAAATAAAAACTGTCTTTTAGCGACCGGGTCAAAACCCGGTCAAAGACGAATCCGTCACATAAAGTCAACCAGGTGCGTTTTTAGAACTTTGCGCCCAAATACAAAATTCAAAAATATCCAAAGTCAACCATTTCCTAAAATGGCTCGTCCAAATTGATCCACTCGGTCGAGTGGAGCCTCAAAATCCGAAACAGACCCGTTTTTAAAGACACTCAACCGAGTGCACTAGGGCCACTCGATCGAGTGACCCTAGGTCGTGGGGTTTTCCTATAAATACCCCATTAACCCATCACAAAAAAAAACTTTTTCCTAAGCATTCATCACCTTCAAAGAGCTCATATTTTCAGTCACTCATCATCATATACACACCCATCTATATACATTCCGAGATCGTAACTCGTAACGAAAAAATAAGAAACAATCCTCCATACAAACGCACATATACACCATCAACTCTTCCTACGTATCTCGACGTTCCCGCGCTATTGCCGCCATTTGACGAACCGTATCCCGAGAAGCAAGAGCATGTAGGTCGAGGGTGTGACATTCAACACCGACATCTCCTTTCTCTTTTGTTTTTCATTTTTTTATTTATGTTTATGTACCTATATATCATAATTAGTCGATAGTAACGACAATGCTAACATCTAACATTTTTCTATTCATCGCATCTAACAACCTAACATTTAATTATCGTTATTTATCTTTCGTCTTATTTATCGCATATACGTAGTAATAATAAGTTTCGGTTTTAAATCCGTTTAACTATGACGATCATCCAAAGTCTGTCTAATCCCTTTAAGAGCAACGACGGAGGTGACACCCTTTCGAGGAGCGCCGCCCCAATGTACTCAAGGGCACGACGTGATCGTGACCGATCATAGTTGAACGCATTTAATTCCTTTTCTAAAATTAGCGCGAAATCCGTTGATGCGAAAATTGACATCACATAATCCGTTAGGATTAATACAAATGTCGTGACGCGGAGGACTACAATTTCGTCTCTAATCAAATCTTTTAATTCCATAATAGCATCTTCTATAAAATTCCGACGACGGTATTATAGTCGCATAATACACGATTATAGTATCGAAAAACCGGGTTAAATCTAGATCGTCAATATTTTTATTTAACTCGGCAACAATCGATTTTAAACAAATAAAATGAAACGAGTCGTGCCTCGTACAGGGGGCACTCGACCGAGTGCCATGAGCCACTCGATCGAGTTGCACCCCAAAAACCGGGCAGTAGCCACCTTAAAGGTGCACTCGATCGAGTCCTGACCATGACTCGATCGAGTGGGTCCTGTAGCCCAACAAACCGAGAGCTCTAATGCATCATTCGAGCCTCATTATTTTCTTACGACTTTAGTCGTCGCGTGTAAAGTCGATCACGTGATCTCTTCTTCCAAAATTCATGCATATCACTTCACCTAAACGACTTTGATCGACGGTCTCGCACTATTAATCGTGTGTCGACGACTCTTTAGTCGTATCCGACACATGATTAATTTAGACTCTATTTCTCGATGTGATAAGTCGGGACAAGGCATCGAGATTCGGGATCGGGATAGCACCACGCCTACGTTCTCTATCCCCGTCCTTTGGTTAATATACAAAATAATGTGTATTTCATCAAAGTTCGTCCATTTACACGACTCACGGTCTAGTTTATATTTATTCTATACGGGTCTGTTTCTAGTTAACGTTTACCATTTCCTATTTGATTATTCTATTTTATTGGTCGTTGTATTGTGAATTCCGGGTTGTATTTCCGCCCGTGTAACTTGTAATCGATTTATATTGCTTTGCTTTATTTATTTGCGTTTTACCGTTTATAAATGAACCTTCGTATGCTAAATCACCTCGACATTAATTTGGATGCATTAAATGACGTAGCAACCCATTCACTTTTTTTATATCTCGTAAAATGTTGTTTGCATATCATTTTACCGGATTACTAACGCGCATAATAGAAAGTCAAACGATGTCTTAGTAGAGGCCGCTAAGTGCGGGCGGGGTTGGGTGTCCTTTGTGGGCTTCCCAACACGTACCCTCACCCCTTACTCAGAACCTCGGTTTCCGGATGCCCGAAACCGTTGGCGCACGAGAGTCATTCTATACATGATAACCGGTATTGACGGTATCGGTATCGCAATGCAAAGGGACGAGCCCAATAAACTCTCAAACCGAAATGGGCCATACTTTGTGTATGGTCCATAGTGATATGGAGTGGGCTCGAATGGGTCCGAACTCCCACAAAGTTCGGTGGCGACTCCATTTCGACTTAAATTTCAATTCGATCCATTCTCATATGGAGATGCATTCGCCTACCCAAACCCGCGCGTGGCCGCGTCGGGGTGAACCTACGTCATGTCCAAACTTTGGAAAGACCATGAACAAGGCGGAGGACAAGGCGTTCCACGGTGACAGGAGCCCCGACATTGGCGAGTTGGTCCGCCAACATCTTCAGTGATTGATAATAAGACGACGCATTTGGATAATTATCCATGTAAATTTGAGAAAATTGTTGCTCGAGATGGACTACTCGTGAACTTTTGTTGTCATTGAAAATATCCTTAAGACGATCCCCATGATTCTTTAGCCGTGGCACCAGACTTGAGAATTGTGTGAAGCAAATCGAGAGATATAGTACTGTAAATCCATTGCTTCACTACGACATCAAGGCGATTCCGTTGAGCATCTTTGTTAATGGCCACGTTTTTAGGTGGTTTGATGTGGTCAGCCACATCGAAGGCTTGAGCCGCGTTTAGGAATAGTTTGGCCCAAGATGCATAATGAACATTTTCCATTTCGAGTGTTATTTGGACATGGTTTTTGATATTAGAGACGAAAAAAGCAGGGTGAAAGGCAACGGATTTGGAGGAATCTTTGTCACTATCCATGGCTGAGAGGGGGCTGTTGTAGGTGAAAGGAAGGAGGAAGATGATAAAAGTGAAGAAAAAGGAAAGGATTAGGCTCTGATACCATAATAGATTCTAAATGCTTGAGTATTATTGATCTCAGTAAGGATACATATATACATCCTCAATACAAGGTTCTAGAGCCTAATTGTTACCAACAATACGAGCTACAAATTTGGGACAAATATATACACAATATTTTAAATATAGGAACAAAATATTTACATAATCTAATACATAATACGTTTCAGCGTGTATAAAAATTATGCTATATCAAATAATCATAAAAACAAGTAAATATAATAATTATTTTCGTGCATATATATTTAGTTTCATTGTACATAATAACCGTTTGAGTGTATATAACAGTTATTGTACTGTAACAATTAGTTTAATCTATATATTGTGTTTTTATTAAGTGTATATAGTAAATTTAGTAGTGTATATAATGTCTTTAGCAATATCCTCGTATATAACAATTATTATAATGCATATATTTTGTTAGGATTATTGACTAGCAATTGTTTTATTCGAGACTCGGGTTGAATGTCGAACTAGGTGCGGAAATAAGATGATGTATTTTGCTAGAGTGTAGTTTGTCCCACATCTAAAGAGTAGTAGAATGTGGTAGTTTTTCTATGTATAAATAGAAAAAGTTGTCCCACATCGATAGATTAACTAAGTGTTTGTATAAATAGAGGTTACCCTTCCACCTTAGTAATCAACCCAAACTTGAAATCTCTTAAGCATTGTCTTAGAGAGAGTTCCTCGGAGTTGTACTATTATGTCCACAGTAGTGAATATTGTTCTCCTTGTCGGTGTGGACGTAGCCAGTGATTTTACTGGTGAACCACGTAATTCCTTGTCTCAGTTTAAATATTGTTTGTTCGTTGTTTTGTTCTTCTCACGTAGTCAACAAACCGTTGGTAACGGGACACCTCCATTACAACAAACTGGAATCAGAGCTCCAGGTTCTGCTTCCGCTGAGTTAGGCGTTATTTGGGTCTGTTGATTTTTTGGCGAGAAGATGTCCAGAGCAACAGTATTAAACGTTGATAAGTTCACCGGGAGTAATAGTTTTGGGTTGTGGCAGTTGAAGATGAGAGCTTTGCTGAGACAACAAGGCGTCTGGTCTGTTCTGTCAAAGGCAAAAGAAAAATCACAAGATAAGGCGAAGACAGAAGCAGGGGTGGCCTTGGAGGAGAAGGCGCATTCTTTAATTTTGTTGTGTTTATCTGATGATGTGATTATTGAGGTTGCCGATGAAGAAACTGCTGTTGGTTTGTGGTTGAAGTTGGAGTCCTTGTACATGACAAAGACTCTAACCAACAAGTTGCTTTTAAAGCAGCGTTTGTTCGGTCTTCGTATGCAGGAAGGTACGTCTCTGAAGGAACATCTAGACCGACTTAACTCTATTTTACTTTATTTGCGTAATATAGATGTTAAGATAGATGATAAGGATGCTGCCTTGATTTTGTTAGTTTCTTTGCCAAATTCGTTTGAGACTTTTGTTGAGTCATTTGTGGTTGGTAAAGATACTTTGACCCTGGAGGAAGTGAGGTCAGCGCTTCACACTAGGGATTTGCGCCGAGTAGCATCGGGCAATGTTGTAGACAGTAGTCCTATGGGGCTTGTTTTAAAGTCAGAGGGACCTAGTAAGGGTAAAACCAAGTCTAGGAAATCTCGGAAAGATGTCTGCAATTACTGTAAGGAACCTGGTCATTGGAAAGACAAGTGTCCTAGGTTGAAGGATGCTGGTGTTTCTGCTGTTTTACATAAAGGTGCCGAGTGCGACTCTGAGGAAGATTTGGTTCTCGTTGTTGATGTTGTTCCACGTCCTTTGGATAGTTGGATTCTAGACACGGGGTGCGTTTTCCATATGTGTCCTATTAGGGAATGGTTTGAGTCTTACGTGGCTTCACATGGGGATAGTGTTACTATGGGTGACGGGTCCCTTTGTGAGATAGTGGGAGTCGGGACTGTTCGGGTTAAAACACATGATGGTGTTTTTGTCTTCCTAGAGGGTGTTAGGCATGTTCCAAAGTTGAAGAGAAATCTTGTGTCACTTGGGATGCTTCTCGATCAGGGCTATAGTTTTCAAGGTGATGGTGGAACTTTGTGCGTGGGTAGAGGTTCATTGGCTACTTGGAGAGGTGTCAGGGAAGGAGCACTCTATGTCCTTCGTGGTACTGTGTTGACCGTTGGTGCATCGAGTAGTCGTTCGTCTGGCTCTCTTGGGTCTAAGTTGGGGCATACTCGACTTAGATGTTTGGGCGATACATCGAGGCACATCCAGTTTTGTTCATTCAATGATCATCTGGATAACTTGGGGTTGGTAGGCTTGTGTGAGGATAATAGTGTTGACGGTAAGGTGGACATCTCGCCTGTACGAGTCGAACTACAAGATTCTCAAGACAAGCTATTGACCGTTGTTTCTGCCCCTCAATGAGGCGGTTTGCGCTCCGCGTGGTGGGCGATCTGGGGCTCCAGGTGGAGCTGTTTTGGGCTCTTGAAAGAGAGTCGTTGAGACCTCGGTTGGGGTCATTTGCAACTTCGACGAGAGTTCGTTATTTTGTGTTCTTTGGAGCTGTTGGGTTAGACTTGTTAGTCTAGCATTTGCACCTGATGATGGAGGTGATTTGGGCTCGCTTAGAACGTTGGTATTGATTGTTTCGACTTGAGTTGTTGTGCCTTGGTGTGGGCAAATTTGTGGTGTCATGATACCGTTGTTGACTCAAGTGAGACGTTGTTTTGTTTATGGCGTTGTGTCCTTTTGGACAATTTGATACGACGGTACATTTGGTCATATTTTGTTTTGAAGGAGAATTTGTTTTGGAGTCTTGTGTGCATTTGTTTCAGAACATCATTCCATCATTTGTGACGTTGGTATCTCATACATTTGTTTTTGGCGTTTGGTAGTGATCTCGCTACGTTTGGCCATGTTGGTATGATGATATGTTGGTTGCTTAGTACGTTGGTAGTTTCAGCTTGCTACATTTGGTACTTGGTACATTTTGGTCACATTGGCACATTTGGTTCATTTGTCCGTTTTGTTTGTTGAGTTTAAGTAAGTGTGGAGACTACTGGGACAGGTGGTGACTTGAGAATCGACAATTAGAAGCTGATTTGGTTGCATCATTTTGGAGCTTGGCTCGTGTTGGACAATTCAAGTCAAGGTGGAGATTGTTAGGATTAATGACTAGCAATTGTCGTATTCGAGACTCGGGTTGAATGTCGAACTAGGTGCGGAAATAAGATGATGTATTTTGCTAGAGTGTGGTTTGTCCCACATCTAAAGAGTAGTAGAATGTGGTAGTTTTTCTATGTATAAATAGAAAAAGTTGTCCCACATCGATAGATTAACTAAGTGGAGGTGATTCTTTTTGTATAAATAGAGGTCACCCTTCCACCTTAGTAATCAACGCAAACTTGGAATCTCTTAAGCATTGTCTTAGAGAGAGTTTCTCGGAGTTGTACTATTATCTCCACAGTAGTGAATATTGTTCTCCTTGTCGGTGTGGACGTAGCCAGTGATTTTACTGGTGAACCACGTAATTTCGTGTCTCAGTTTAAATATTGTTTGTTCGTTGTTTTGTTCTTCTCGCGTAGTCAACAAACCGTTGGTAACGGGACGCCTCCGTTAAAACATATTTAATGGGTAAGTGTATGTATATAGTATAATGATGGAAGAAACAAAGAAAATGGCAATAGGTCAATAGGATGTCAATAGGTGCTAACCGTATGATTAAAGCATTCTCATTAATAATCTACTTGCTGAACTAGCTTACCATGGGTTTTTTTTTGTTTATTTTAATGATTTATACACAACATTCAATATCTGAAATTAGTCCACATGCTTTTTACTCCGTGTTTGTCGTCACCTTCTCAATACTTTTATTTATTTATTTATTAGATCTCACATATTGGTTGAAACATATGTATATGCATTATAAAATAGAGTCGGATAAAATACACGCTTTTAGGAAAATATGCACTAGCTATAAGAAATTCAATTAAACATGCATTATTGAAAATTGAGCACCTTATCTAATACATGTAAGAGGAATTGAAAATTAAGAGGGCTTAATTTTATAGTATTATTATTGATTATCTACAAGTTGTGCGTAACATGAAAGATTGAAAGTAGCAGTAGGTGGCTGCAACTGTGATTCCAAATATCCAATGTTTTCTTCTTTACTTGTGAAGTAGTCGGCAGTAAACTTGGAGATCTAATATAAGCCACTCATCTTGTTATAATTTAATGGTCCAGTACATATATATATATATATATATATATATATATATATAGAAAAGGGATCAAGGGAGTTTGGTTAAAAGTGGGAAGTTTTGTTTTTGACCCTTGATTTGGTTTGGATGGATGGCTAAGATTAATCAAAAAAAAAAGAAAAAAAGGAAGAATATGTCCGTGAAGAGACAAGCAGCAGACAGCAGCATGGCAAAGTACAGCATGCCATCACCATTCCTATCACCAAATCTATCACCCTTTCCATCAACAAAATTCACTCCCTCACCAAAATTTGAAAATCACCCCAAATTTCTCACCAAGTTCTACATATTCTGATATATACATATAATCATCCCAAATTTTTCACCAAAATTCTCACCAAAATCATCCTAAAATTCGAAATTTATCCTTAATAAAAAAGCTTCCCTCTATCTATACCATTATATGTATATATCAGAATAACTAAACCCTAATTCGTAAATTGCTGTACGTCTTTATGCTCTAATGGTGTTGTTCCTCGAAGAACCACGCGATGATCAAAATGTGCAGTTGAAAATTTCTGGGCAACATGCAGGAGGTAAGATGGATATATACATATATATTTGGTTTGTTAAATGAGAAGAGCCAGGAAAATGTGCAGTCGAACATTGTTTTGTTTGGTTTGATATTTTTGCAGAGTCACACCGTTATAACGTGACAGACATACTCAATATGATAGACAGTCACACGTTCACTGTTGTTGTAGTTGTTCTCCTGTATTACGTTGAAGATTCTTTATTATTCCAAATATTTATGGTGGTTTCTTTATCATTGTTATATCTATCATTGTATTTTTTTGTTGTTGTTGTTGAGTATTGCATACTGGTTTGTAGTTGTACTTGTAGTTCTTATGTGTTGGTTGCATGTAGTTGTAGTTTTATATAGAGGGGGATATTTCTGGGCAACATGCAGGAGGTAAGATGGATTGAGAAGAGGGGGGATATCTCCCTCACCAAAATTTGAAAATCATCCCAAATTTCTCACCAAATTTCTCACCAAAATCATCCTAAAATTCGAAATTTATCCTTAATAAAAAAGCTTCCCTCTATCTATACCATTATATGTATATATCAGAATAACTAAACCCTAATTCGTAAATTGCTGTACGTCTTTATGCTCTAATGGTGTTGTTCCTCGAAGAACCACGCGATGATCAAAATGTGCAGTTGAAAATTTCTGGGCAACATGCAGGAGGTAAGATGGATATATACATATATATTTGGTTTGTTAAATGAGAAGAGCCAGAAAAATGTGCAGTCGAACATTGTTTTGTTTGGTTTGATATTTTTGCAGAGTCACACCGTTATAACGTGACAGTCATACTCAATATGATAGACAGTCACACATTCACTGTTGTTGTAGTTGTTCTGCTGTATTACGTTGAAGGTTCTTTATTATTCCAAATATTTATGTTGGTTTCTTTATCATTGTTATATCTATCATTGTATTTTTTTGTTGTCGTTGTTGAGTATTGCATACTGGTTTGTAGTTGTACTTGTAGTTCTTATGTGTTGTGGATATTAACCAAGACAAATTATTATTTTGTTGGTTGCATGTAGTTGTAGTTTTATATAGAGGGGGGATATTTCTGGGCAACATGCAGGAGGTAAGATGGATTGAGAAGAGGGGGGATATATAGAGGGGGGATATATTTTTTTTTGTTAAATGAGAAGAGCCAGGAAAATGTGCAGTCGAACATTGTTTTGGTTGGTTTGATATTTTTGCAGAGTCACACCGTTATAACGTGACAGTCATACTCAATATGATAGACAGTCATACTCAATATGTTTAGTTGTTCATAATCATACCCAATTGCAGTTGTAGTATTGCATATTATTATTTCGTTTCCTTATCATTGTTATATTTATTATTGCGGGTGTTTTTTTTGTTGTTGAGAAAATATATATACTCCGTATATATTTATTATTGTTGGTATTGCATCTGGGGTTGTAGTTGTACTTGCTTTTGTTATGCGGTGTGGGTGTTAAGCTCTAACAATCATGTTGTTATACACTCAAAGTCACAGTCGTTGTCGAGAAAAGTCACACTTCAATAAGGTCAGAGATGAATGCGTGCGTTGCAAGTTTGATAGTGTCCAACCTTTGATAATTTATTTTTTGTTCCAACCTATATGCCAGCTGAAGACACAGTGATTGTCCCTTACGTAGGGTAGAAGTTCGTGTACATCGATGGAGCATTCAAGTTTTATCAAGCTTACGCATTTTATGTTGGTTTCGAGGCGAAGAGGTACACGACAACTAGATCATTTGATGGATCGATCAAGAAGAAATTGTTGGCTTGTAACAAGGAGGGCAAAACAGCCAGTCAGAGCATGGTGAAGCTGTCGAGCACGGGAGAGAAGGAGGGGCAAGAGTACGTGGGATCGTAAGAACCCAAGAGGATTACGAAGGCGACGAGGACGCAATGTGGAGCAAGAATTAGGCTCTGTGCAATGACCGGGGGGTTTTATATTGAAGAGTTCATCAAGGAACACAACCACGATCTTGTGACGGTCAAGGACAGAGAGTTTCAAAAGTCATCTCGAAATCTATCAAGATATCACAAGGAGATGATCGTCTGCAACTCGAGGGTGCGTAATGTCTGTCAACAATGTTGTTAGTGTATGTTTGACTGCCAACTGTGCGAGACCAATGCAGTTTCTTTTTTGTGTGTGCAGCTGAAGATCGGGGCGACTCGAACATACATGATGTGCAAGGAGTTGTCGGGCGGATATCAGAACATCGGAGCATCGTTGGTTGATTTCAAGAACTGGGGGAGGGACGTCTGCTTCGTCCACGAGCAGGATGGTCAGTTGTTCATAGACCGGTTCAAGAGTTTGAGGGACAGTCAGGAGGATTTCTACTTTAACTACGATGTGGATACAGACGGAAGCTTATGCAGGCTCATTTGGGCGGATGGTGCAGCTCGAAGGAATTACGCGGCATTCGGGGATGCAGTTTCGTTCGACCCAACGTACGGAACTAACGTGTATTCCATGGTGTTCACACCGTTCACTGGCATGGACAACCACAAACGGTCTGTCACGTTCTGTGGGGCGTTGTTATTTAAGGAGGACTACGAGTCATTTATATGGGTCCTCTCCCGGTTTCTGGAAGCCATGGGTGGGAAGAAACCGTGTTATATCATTACAGATCAGGATCCCGGAATTTTAAAAGTCGTCCCCGAAATATTCAAAGCAGCGCACCAACGGTGCTGCACGTGGCACATCATGAACAAGGTTCCAACAAAGTATGGCAGATCAAGAGAAGAGGCCTCGGACTTTGTAAAAGCTCTCAATGCAATTATATGGGATGATGACATCGAGGCGTCGGAGTTCGACGACAGGTGGGGGCGGATTATGATCGACCATGATGCTGTTGGGATCGAATGGTTCGAAAATATGTTCAAAGAGAGGAGCAAATGGGTCGCCGCGCATTGCAGGGAGGTGAGGATGTCCGGAATTATGAGAACAACGCAGAGATCAGAGAGTGAGAACAGTTTCTTCAAAAAGTTTGAAGACAACAATGGTACGTTGGTCCAGTTCTGGATGCGTTTCGAAAGTGCGATGGACCAACAAAGGCACATGCAGAAGAGGCTAGACAACGATAACCGGCAGTCGTTCCCCAAAATTGTATCGACGAATCCGATGGAGAGCCACGCGGCAAGGGTGTACACGCACGTCGCCTTTGCACACTTTCAGGAAGAGGTTAAGTTTTCGCTGTACACGTGCAGCGTTCGTGCGTATCAGGAGAAGGACGGGATCGAAGTGACAACAGTACTGGAGTCCATCCGGGACCGCAACTACATTGTTGAATACAACCCAGGTACTGGCATAGAAAGTCACTGTCCATTTCGTGTAGGCATATTATATGATCTAAACGTTTTGATTCTAAACGTAACGAGTTTTTTTCCATAATTCATTGAATGTGACTGTACACAATAAAGGGTGCGACTCTGGATCGCGGTGCGTGTGATTGTACAACACAATTCGTTTGATTCTGCGTCGTAAGGACCATGACTATGCAACATTATGGGTGTGACTGTATCCTGTCAAGGTTGTGATCATACCTTTACGGAGTCTCATCCCGTACGTTGCGTAGCCACCGTCTGTACGGTCAACAGTCGCACTCTTTATGTGTTCTTTAATGCACTCGCAGGTACCTGTGAGGTCAGGTGTACTTGCAGGAAGTTCTGTCGGTATGGAATTCTTTGCAGGCACGCCATTTGGATATACTCTTCGAAAGGACGGGAGACGATCCCGGAACGGTACGTGGCATGGAGATGGACAAAGGATGCTCTACGTAATGTTAATGCGTGTCCCCTGTCAGAGAGTCGCCTACGCGATGAGAAGGCTGTCACAGTCACGAGGCTGTTCTCGGAGTTCTATGAGACCGTCAGTCACGTCAGCAAAATGGGTAAGGAAGACGTTAGTAATCTAGCTGACGTCATTCGCGACTTCAGGTCCGATATTGTCTCTGCTGTGCCATTTAGCAAGACGCAAGAATTAGAGGAGATCCTCGGCTGTACGAGCTCAATTGAAATAACCATATTGCCCCCAAAGAAAGCCAAGAACAAGGGCAGTGGGAAGCGGATGCTTTCTTCTAAGGCGAAGGCTGCTGCAATTGTCGCGAAGCCTAAACAGCTGTGTAAGAACTGCAAGAGGATGGGGCACCATGACAAGAGGAACTGCCCCAACCCATTTGCTGAGTACCCACCTGTTGATGTTGAGGAGGAGGAGGAGGAGGACCCGGCAGGGATTGCCGAGGAGGATTCTTCATGAATATCATCTGTTACTTAGGAACATTCTTTTTGGAAACACAAAGGCTGTCGACGTTTGAAATGGTCAAGGTCCGTGACATTGTTTTCGTATATTGCGGACCTCAATCATTTCTAATATGGTCTAAGTCTTAGATCATGGGGGCGATTTCCTGCTTTGTGAAACATAAAGACTTGTCGACGTTTGAAATGGTCAAGGTCCGTGATATTGTAAATGCTATTGCGGACCTTAATTATTTCCAATATGGCGTAGTCGTAAAGCGTGGGGGTCCGTAAAATTGTTTTTGTTCCTTTGACTGTAAGAATACATTGAAATAGCAGTCTTTTTTATTCTGGAATGCAGCATCTTTGGCTACAAATACAGCTGTACAGGAACATTATGCCCTTAATATTTGGGTGACACGAAACAAGTGAGTGTGATTGTGCAACACAATGAGTGCAACTTTACAGCATTCAGTGTGTGATTGTAGAACAAGAGGTGGACTGTGGTTTCACTAATTGTGGGAGTGTGATTGTACAGGATAATGACTGTGATTCTTCAATACACTGACTGTGATTCTCCAAAATGAAGTATAGTAACCTAAACTAGTTCGATGACATGATGAATGTGATTATACACCATGTTTAGTGTGACTATAAAACTTGTTGAGTGTGACTATACACCATGTGTCTGTACATTAGAAAAATAGCGATGGAAATAGAGAAATAGCGCAATAACGATGGAAATATTTGTACTTTAGAAAAAGTCCATCTCTTACACAACATGCAATACTTGCATACCCTAAAACGTGGAAAACATTCTACGACATAGTGCGGAAAACATCCATTAAACGCTACACTTGAACATTAAACGCTACACTTTAACATTCATTAAAACTTAAAACACATAAAAATGACCATTACTAAACGGTACATCTTAACCCATACATACTTAACCTCCGTACTTTTTAAGCATCTTATTCAAGTTGGCCAAGTCACGCTGGAACCTGTTCCTTGTGCGGAAACACTCCATAGACTTTTTCATCAAGAACTGGATGTAGTTGTCCAGTTCGGCCTCTTTATGTGTATCACTAGTGGACGCCACGAAGCGCCTCACGTCAATCGCAGTTGCGACTAGCTGCATGGCTCTTAATTCATTGGACACAGTGGAATCCAATAAACCATTGTACTCCTCGATCAAACTTCTGATCTCTTCTATTTTGCTGGCCATTTTTTTATAAGGTTAAAGTGGTGGAGTTGTATGTAGTGTGGTGAAGTTGAAGTGGTTAAGGTGAAAAAAAATGGTGTTGGTATTTAAAGAGGGGGAGGCAGTAAATAGGGGGTTGAAAATGAATGGGTTAGGCAGTAAAGGGGGGGTGAAAATTTAATGGGTTAGGTGGGGGGCTTATCCTCATATATTTATTAGGGTTAAGGGATTGAGGTGGGTGTTGTGTTTCCCAACGATAAATTGAGACTCACAATCATCCCTTCACATTCATCACTACATATTCGGTTTTGTCGATCTTAATTATTTCTAATACGGCGTAGTCGTAAAACATGGCGTAGTCGTTACGTGTTTTGTCGATCTTAATAATTTCTAATATGGCGTAGTCGTAAAACAAAATTGTTTTTTGTTCTGGAATGTATTATCTTTAAACGCTACAAACAGTACTAACTTAATATTTGGTTGACATAAAACAAGTGAGTGTGATTGTGCAATACAATGAACGTGACTCTACTGTAGGCAGGGTGTGACTCTACAGTAGCATTGTGGGAGTGTGATTGTACAAGATAATGTCTGTGATTCTACAACACACTGACAGTGATTCTCCAAAATGAAGCGTAGAAACCTAAAAATAGAGAAATAGCGAAACAACGATAGAGAAATAGGGGAGAAAATAGAAAAGTCACATTCTGAAATAACATAAAAATATTCTTGAAACGTAAAAACATCCATTACTTATATATTTTATATCTCAAAACACATTAAAACATCCAGTACTTGAAACATGATACGTCCATTACACCCTTCATTTTCGCTACATGCATAATTAACCCCCATTTTTTTGAAGCATCTTCCTCAAGTTGGCCAAATCACACTGCAACGCTTTCTTAGTGTGGAAACATCCAATACACTTTTTCATCAAGAATTGGATGTAGTCGTCCAGTTCGATCTCCTTTTCTGTACTGCCAATGGATGCCATATAGGTCCTCGCGTCTATGGCAGGAACGACTAGCTGCATGGCTCTTAATTCATTTGATCTAGTGGTATTCAACAAACCATCGTACTCCTCGATCATTTTTCTGATTTCTTCTATTTTGCTTGCCATTTTTTGTTAGGTTTAAAGAGGTGAAGTTGGAAGTAGTTGGTGTAAAAATGGGTTTGGTATTTGAAGGGGGGAGGCAGTAAAGGGGCAGTAAATATTAATTGAGTTAGGTGGGGGCCCTATCCTTCTAAAGTAAATAGGGTTAGCAGAGTGAGGTGATGGTTTGTGTTCTCAATGTGCATTGAGACTCACAAACATCAATTCGCAGTCACACTCACAAACACCACTCAATGTACAGTTTATATTTTCTCGACATCGTTTTCTTATTGGGAAATAATCCGATTTTACGGTGCGTGTATTGTTTTTTTTCGTGTCTTCTGTAAATAAGGGAACCATCGGTTTTTTTTAAGGTGAAATAATCTGAAAGCAAATGGATGGACATATATGCAGGGGTAGTTAGTATAATTAAATGGTGATTTTGTGGTCGTCTGTCATGACTCTGCAGGAGTTTGACTGCGACTGTGAGTCAGAAGTTGCGTGACTGTATCATGTCGCACATGCGACCCTGATACTGAGTTGTCATTCATCTGATACTCAGAAGATACTCGAACATGAGATTTTTTCTATATTCACAAAAAAACGTTTTTACTTCACTACACATTCATGCCTTACGGTTCGCTGAGGTCTTTCGTTCCACGATTTTCCCCAGTTTACGTTTTTCATCGAGTTTGATCCATATGCACGTAGCATTTCTTATGAAAGCGCGAATTTTCGGCAACACGTCGTCGCGAGCTTCATTCATGACAGCAAGTACGAGACTTGCTGCCACCTCGAACGATAAGTAACGCCTCCCGACCTTTGACCCCATATCAGTGTGGGTGAACGGCGCACCGTCGTACAGGCACATGTGCATCAAGCAGAAAATGCCGGATTCCGGATCGTTCTTCCGGGCGCTCTGCCATTCCAATTTTACTTGGCGATGCTCAAAATCCGCCAGGTGACTGCCCTTAATCAGCCCTTTCTCGTCCATGTAGACCCTCAATGCTTGAATCTGTTGCAGTATTAGGTAATAGTAAACATCAGCACCCAAGCAGTAGAATATTTTTGACGTGGTGAAATAAAGCATATGCGTGCAACTTACTATCTCGCTGGACACCTGGAACATATGCGACCCTGGGGCATGTGTCTGGTGATCGAGGATATCAACTGTTCTTTCTCTAAAGTTGACGCACACGCACGCGTAGTGCCCCATAGTATGCACCGGGAAAAACAACAGTTTGGCGTTCAAGTCGAATGTCCCTGCGCAGTCTTGTATGAATCTGTCCCACGCTTCGTACAAACCGTCAGTGTCTTCGTCCGCAGGGGTACTTGAGCCGGGTCGTTCCAGTATACGGGTCAGCGAGTCCTAACGGATGGCGAATATTAGTTGTCATCAGTGACAGGATGCGAAAATGGAATATATTATGTGCGTGGCCGCACATCGCAAAGTGTGTGATTGTACAGACAAAAGCGTGTGATTGTACAGACTAAGCCGCGTGACTTTGCAGCGTGCAGAGTGTGACTATACATGACTGTGTGAATTCAAATTCCAGGATGTCTGACTATATAATGTGCGTGGCTGTACAACTTATATTCCGTGATTGTGCACGTCAATAAGAGTGACTCTGCAAAGTATGTCTGACTATTAATGTTAATGGGGGTCATTTGCACTAATAGCACGTGATTGTACAGACTAAGCTGCGTGACTTTGCAGCGTGCAGTGTGTGATTGTGCACCTCGACAAGAGTGATTGTACACATCAACATGTGATTGTAACTGATAGCATGTGATTGTACATGTCAACATGTGTGACTGTGCACCTCAATATGTGTGACTATGCAACTGATAGCATGTGATTGTACATGACAACATGTGTGACTGTACTAAGTGAACTTTGTGATTATTTCTAACTATTTAACGTGAATGGGGATAATTTGTACTATTTAGTGTGATAGGTAGTAGGTTATGGGGGCATACTATGTGTTGAATTCCGAACCACGCCATCGTTGGGTCCGCGGGGGAGGATAACCCACGCCGGCTGTCGTCTGATTGGCACCAGTTCATTATGTGCGACCAACACTCCAGCACAGCGGCGCTCATGCCACCGGCGGAGAAGAGTGATTGAATGTCACGCCTCGTCAGCTGCGCACGAGGGCCGTAGGACCCAAAGCGTTCACTGCGGATTTGTTGACACCGTTTAGTAGGTGTAATATGAAACACGCATCAGGAACAAAAGACGGTCACTTACTTTTCTTCGTACCCATTATCGTCGAGGAAGCAGTAGTCGGCGGTGTGTTTTCACAGGCTGAGCATCCCACTCGTCAGCCCCACTCGCAGGCGAAATACGAGTGACATGACAATGGCGTCCGGGGCAGGTTCACCCTGGTTCAAGGAGCAACCCAACCCATCTCCACAGCCCCGTATCCGAGACTTAATCGCCGACTGTTTTTCTTCTGGGACTGATCTGGGGGTGGGTGCAGGTGTTTTCGGTGATTTGCTCAGACGCTTCTTGGCGGTTGCCTTCACAGGAGTGGTTTCAAACGTACGGGCAGATTCCAACGATTCCTTGTATTTTCTGAATTTAATCACTTTCTGCAAAACAGCGTTCCTCATCTTGTTCGCGTCGCTCAGTATAAGGGCCGCCGTGATCTCCGCCCTGCACATATTCATGGCCGCCATTGTCCCCAAGGAGCAGTTGAACGGGGACCCGTTGTACAGCATCATGTGCACCATCAAGTACACTCCACAGTCATTGGCGGAGTACCCCACTCCCTGCCATGATAAGGGAACGTTTACCAATTTAAACGCACGGACCTTCTCACCTTTCTCCATCCCTCGTTGTACCATGAACTCCCCCATCTTATTAACCTGCAAAACAAGTTCAAACAGGATCAGTTGGTAGACACATTCCGGTCACATAATTGATTCAATATTAAATTAAAAGGGCCTGACCGCTGTCCGAGCAATGCCATAGTAAGACAACTTTGTAAAATCTTTATCGTACAACTGGTTGTCGAGGTACTCTATTTGCCCAGAATTGAAGTTGAGGCAGGCGCAACTGTAGTGACCCTCGTCACCCGTCAAGATCGGGACAAACACCTGCAAACAATGCGTCAGGATTATGGGTTGATAACAACTTCGAATAGACAGTATGTCCAGGATAATACAATGTCCGAGTTCAAAGCAAAGTCGGTGAAACTATTTTTTATCCACTCGTCCCACACGTAAAATATTTCCTGGTCATATTTATTGCCCCTTCCTCCTTCCTTCCACAATGACAACACTGGGGCCTGCTCACATGCATTGATGGTAATACATTTAGTCAGTTTGTGTTTGACATGAGTGCGACTGTACAGCGTAAAATGTGTGACTATACAGCTTGTAGCGTGTGACTGTGCAGTTTATAGCGGTGACTGGACAACACAATGGGTGTGACTATACAGGGAACAGTGTGTGACTATACAACCAATTGTGTGCGATTATACACCTTATTTGGGGGTTGAACGTACCGTATGTCCAAGAGAGAAGTAACATCTACTGGTTACTCTTGATGCTTTTTTGTCGTGTACCAGGTTGTTCAGCAGCCTACACCAGCAGTCAACGACGTTATTCATCACCTCCAGGCCAGGCTCGAGCGTCTGCATGTCGCTCCTCGCGATACAGTCGTAAGCTGTGTACTCGACCAGTATTTCGCTGCAGAACAAACGAAGTCCCGATTAGCACGTGCATTTTTAAAAAAACGACATGACCAGGACAATAAGTACGTACCCTGACGGACGTGGCGTTCCCCAGTCGAAGACGTAGTCGATTACGTCTTTCCGTACGCTGAGGATATCCCAGAAGATGACGATGTTGGAGCACATGAATCCATAGATTACAAGCTGCCCCCTCATTACTCTTCCACAGTCCAACGTGCAGCCCAAATTGTCCGGAATCGTGTCCATGCACTCAAATGCCACGTCGGAGTGGAAGATGTACCGATGATGTTTAGCCTCCGGGTGTGTCCTGGTCACTGAACCATCGTTTGTCTGTTGAGTATCGGTCGTGACAATTTCTTCCGTCGCGGGCGTGGTGGCAACAGCGTCCGCTACAGCCCAGCCTGCTTTGTGCAAGTCCTTCTCAAGGCTAGAACTGATTGTCGCATCGGGTGGAGCCGGTGTTACATCTAAAGCCGACCGTGCGTCCGCTGTCCCCCACCCTGCTTGCCGTAGAGCTACCACTACGGTCGGACTCATGTCCACCGAACCCTGCACAGCGGAGTCTTGGTTGGTTTCTATAGCAGCATCATTCTCTTCAACTTCCCCCTCACAGAAACCTGGTGTCACGATGCCACCATCAAAAGTCCCCTCATCATCGTAACCCTCTGTTCCATCATCATCTCCCACGTAGAAACCTGATTTGTCAATATCTTCATCCGCGTAACCAGAATCACGCAAGTCTTGCATAATTTGACGTACCAGACCGCAGGCTTCAGCATCGCGCTGCTGCTCGCCCTCAACGACGGGGGCGTTCTGGGTAGTCTGCTTCAACTGCCCGGCCAACACAACGACTTCATCGATATACAGGAGGACAGATGGATCTTCCCAGAATTGTTGGGAGGACGTGTCCTGACTTGGAATTGCATTGTTCCTCGTCGATATTTCTCTTACTTTTGAGGCTGCCTGCTCACAGAAACCGCAAAACGCTAGCGCACACCTTTGGAATTCCATGAAAAAACGCCGGTCGTCCTATAATTCAGTTGAAGTCAAATCATTAGTTCGAAGCTCAGTGGTGTTTAGGCTGGCAGCGTAACTATGACTAAGCATCTAAGTGTGTGACTGTAAGGAATAAAGTGTGTGACTATACAGTTTACAGCGTGTGACTGTGCAGGTTATAGTACTGACTGGATAACATAATGCGTGTAGCTATGTGATAGTGTGTGACTGTACAGCTAATAGTATGTGACTGTACATCAGGATGAGTGTGATCATAACGACCATGACTATCAGTTTTTTTAAAAACATAGGCAAGACTTTCAGATTAAATCGTTTCACGAACAATAAATTGATGATCTATAGAGTGGCTGGGAGATCACTTACGTCAACCGCGTTGCCTTCCGATTGATCGCCTCTCTCCACCCCTGTCGTTATTCTTTTTGGACTAGAGTTCTGTTTGTCAGAGGGCATCGTTATAGCGGGGGTGCACTCGCTGCCTGGTTTCCCACATGTACGTGGGTACGACACCTTCGAACGCAGCTGATTTCCCAGGGATCCCGTCTCCAGCTCCCCAGCAAGACGATCGGTTATTTTCCGTGCATCCCAATGTGCGATAAATGGTATGTCGTATCTGCAAGTCTCGCTACGGAAATCGTAGCGCTGGAAGTACGCAATCATCAGAATGGGGATGCACCCCCGGAGGTAGTTGACGACTTTGTTGGGGTCACGCGTCCCCTTACCTGCCCGCACCAGATCCTGCAGGACAAAGCTACACCAGTCCTGTTCACCAATCAAGTCCACGTCCTCCACTGCGGCCAGCAGACTCAGGTCCAGTGAGTTGTTCGTAGTAGGCGCGAGGAATGATGACAACGCGAACAACACGAACCTGCGGACAAAGTCGTCGTCAGCGGCTTTGGTTGCCATTAACTTTTCGTGCACCCTCCCTAATGTTATTGGCCTGCTGCTGTCAACCACATCGAACCCCTTCCGCCAGGTACTCTTTAACCTGATCACGTCAGGTGATTCTGCCCCTTTCTTATTTTGTGTTGGGATTAATTTCACCGAATGAGGGCCTAAAGGTAGCTGGAGGCAATCGTGGACGTCGTACTTTGACATCATGAATGCCTCCCAGCGTGAGGCGCGAAAAATATGGGACCCGTCAGAAAATGCACGTAGGAACATAAGCGCATGGTCAGTGGGGACCGATTCGATCCTCAGGTCGAATAGCCCGCCGAAGCCAACACCACACACCCTCTCTTTCTGATCATCCGATAATTGCGCAAGTAGTTGGTGCAACCGCTTTGGCCTACAGTGAATATCTGGCTGACCCTCTCTGCGGTCCCCCCTCTTCCTCCGAGAGACACTCACGTATGTGGGGTCGGTCACTGTATCAGATTTGACTCTCCTCTTTTTCTTTGGCCTGCTTTCCTCAACACTTTTTGTCTCACCCACATCCAGATCGGCGACCGGTGAATCAAAAGTCATCCTCTTTTTTACCTTGTGCCTGCCTTCGTCAATGATTTCTGTCCCCATCACATTCGTCTCGGCAACGATATGGTCCCCTGATGTATCTTCAACAGACTCCACAACAGTCTTCTTCTTCTTATGCTTCTTTTTATGTTTCTTCTTACCCAAATTTTGGTCGGCGACCGGTGAATCAAAAGTCACCCTTTTTTTTCTTGTGCCTGCCTTCGTCAATGATTTCTGTCTCCACCACATTCGTCTCGGCAACAATGTGGTCCCCTGTTGTATCTTCAACAGACTTTACAACAGCCTTCTTCTTCTTATGTTTCTTCTTACCTAAATTTTGGTCTACAACCAATGTATCATCAATTACATTCTCTGCCACGGCCTTATTCTTACTGGTCTTCTTTTCAATTTTCTTCTTCGCACCCGACATTCTGCTGCAATAACAACATGCGTAAAGAGTGTGATACGGTTGTACAAAGTTGGTTGTACAGAATGATGCACAGTCATACAGAGTTGGTTGTACAGTCATACAGAGTTGGTTGTGCAGAATGATGTACAATCACACCTTTGGATCTACACAGTCGCACTTGTTATGATGCAAAGTCACACGATTTATATTGTATAGTCATGCATTGTTGGTTGTATAGTCACCCGTTTGAGGCTGTATAGTCACACTCCTTATGTTGCAGAGTCGCTCTCTTTTTACTGTAGAATCACATCGTTGAAGCCGTATACTCAGTTGTAAAATCACATGCGTAAAGAGTGTGATTTTACAACTGAGTATACGGCTTCAACGGTGTGATTCTACGGTAAAAAGAGAGCGACTCTGCAACATAAGGAGTGTGACTATACAGCCTCAAACGGGTGACTATACAACCAACAATGGATGACTATACAATATAAAGCGTGTGACTTTGCATCATAACAAGTGCGACTGTGTATGACTGTACAACCAACTTTGTATGACTGTGCATCATTCTGTACAAGCAACAATCTCTGTATGATTGTACAAGCAACTCTGTATGACTGTACAACTAACTCTGTATGACTCTTCAAATGTTAGTTTTATTTCTTCCCAAACACCAAGTCTGTGACTATAACACTTCTTTAACGTAAACCTCAACAAGGAAGCATGCAAAACTTCAACAAAGAACTATCTAATCGATGCCAGATGCATACTTACAATGACGACTATGGGAACTTCAACATGAACTTCAACAAAGAAATAAAGACTTCATCTTTAGCTCTATAACTACAACTCAAATTTAGGGTTATAACTAGAGGAATAACGATTAATCAAGAATAAAACTGTGTGATTATTAGTTGTTAAAGGAAAAAATCTTCATCTCCGACTCTATAACTACAACCACTGTACAACTACAACAACTTTAACTCAAAATCAGGGTTATCGGGTTGGAATAATGCTCTTTTATCATTTTGTATGGTTCATGCATGCGGGAGTTGGTGTTTTTAGGGTTCATGAAAATGGAATAAAAAGAAAATCGGAGGTCGAAAATAGAACATTCAACATACCTTATTGGAGATGGAGAAGCTGCTGAAATGGAGATGGAGATGGAGAAGAAGATGGATTTTTTTTAGAGAGAGGAAGAGAGCGTTGAGTGATTGAGAGTTGGTGAATGGGGAAGTGCAATGGGTTGGGCGGGAGAATAGAGAGGAGGGAAATTAATTGGGGATAGGTTGAGGGGGCTATTGACTATTGATGGGTGATGGGTGATGGTTGTCCGCAGCTTGTCAGTTCCGCAGCGTCCTTTTTTTTTTATTAATCTAAACCCATCCATCCACCGTCCATATTAATCTTAATGGATGGGTGGGATTAACACTAAGGGAGAGTTAGGAAGTTATTAACTTCCCTGATCCTCCCTCTATATATATATATAGAGAGAGTAAGGCTCTTATGAGTCCTTCTCTATATATGAGTCCATAAGTCCTCATCTCATCAATGGATGAGATGAGGATGGATGGACAAGATTCATTCTACAATTTGCATTGAAAAAAAGAAAAAAAGAAAAAGAAGAGAGATACTGCTTCCTAAAATAACTCCCATAATTTTAGGAAACAATAATATCCCATTCATTCACCCATTCATTCACCCATTCATTCACCTATTCATTCACCCATTCATTCATTCACGTTACCACATTCATCAAACCTAAAAAAAATGCTTCCAACATCATCACGTTTATCCATCCATTCATTCAAAATCTGTGCTCGACATCACGTTACTATGGATTCAATGATCGTGAGATCATCATCAACTGTTGATAAGCAATTCGTGGAGTACAACAATGGTGAGTTTCGATATTACTTTCATGTTTTGCGTCAATTTTATTCATTTCATTCATCATATATTCATATAAACAATTCATTGCTCTTGTGTTAGTATAGATTGCAGATTGTTAGGTTTATTATTTAGGTTTTTTTCATAATCTTCCATGATTATTATTTAGGTTTTTCATAATCTTCATCAATTGTTATGCTTTCATTGCCATGGAAGTCATTAAGATGCTCCATATTATTAGATTTTACGTTCATAGTATGATTTTTTAAAGATCTGATCATTATATGATTTTTTCGCACAAACATATATATGGAGTTATTGTAATGCACATAATGTGTTACTTTAATATAGACCATCTGTTATTTTAATGTCTAACCCTGTGTATAGACATCTTCTGTTAATTGAATCTCGTGTTACTTTAATGCACTTCATCTGTTACTTTAATTCTTGTCATCTGTTACTGTAATGCATTGGAGTAACAAAGGATTTAAAATACTGCCATATTAAAAAAATACTGCTTCCTATAATGATGGAACGTGATTGTCATCAAAATAGGAAACAATATCAAAGTATAACGTTCTCATTCATACTCTTATTCATAGCAGTATACATGTTTATATTGTCATTCATACTCTCATTCATACCTAATGTATTACAGTAACACGTTTGAAGCATTAGAGTAACATGTCATCGGATTTAGTTATTAATGTTTTGGTTAGAATACCGCCATATTTCAAGTTCTGATTGTTTGTTTGTCGCCACGTTTATTGACATTGTTCTTGTTTTTGTAGTAGACGTAAAAGCAGAGGAATGGTGCAAGGATGTGGGTGAGAGTTTCACTCCATACATAGAGCAGATCTTCAAAGATGTATATGATAAGAAGAAGAAGAAGAAAGAATCATTAGGAAACGTCATGTAAGTCATCGTTTGACGATGAAGAAGGAGAAGAAGAAGAAGAAGAGGAAGAGGAAGAAGAAAAACAATTCTGAGTAGGACAATATATTGTTAGAGTAACATACATTATTCATTAGAGTAACATACTAAATAAGTTACAGTAATACAGTTTATGAGTTTGATTGATTTTCCAATATCTAGTCCTTAGAGTAACATCCTTTATTGGAGTAAAATGAGTTAGAATAACACACATTATGCGTTATAGTAACATACACTAGTAGAAAAAGGTCGAATTGCTGCTCTTTATTTGAGGCGTTTTTGGTAATTAGCTGCAACTAAATTATTTTTTTTTTAAAGAAAAATGTTTGGCTGAGTCATTTTTAGGGATAATTAGCAAAAAAAATAAAATAATAGATGAGCGGCGTTTGGGTAGACGCCTCTCCCATCTATCTATTTTAAATTTTTTTTTTTTAAAATTGAAATGAAGCCCCCACACTACTTACCCAGTTATCCCTTTTGTCAAGCCCTAAAAGAAAACCCAAACTCTCTCCCTCATCCCGACAACCGCCAACCCAGAACTCCCAAACCCAGAACTTCATGGCTGTCACACAAAACTCCGTCGCTGATAGCTGCTCTCCGCTGGTCGCTGCTCTCCGGTCGCTAGTCCATTTCAAACCGCCGTCGTTTTTCTGCTCATTGTTCGGTAATTTCGCTGGAATTTCATTTCTTCTATTCGACCTTTGATTTGATTTGATGACGAGTTTTTCTTTCAAATGTCTGTTTTTGTGATAAAGTTTCTATATTTATGTCTGATTATGTTGAAATCATCGTTTTTCTGAGAACTCCATTTGGAAGAGGTGGGAGGTTGAACCGTGTTGGTCGAAACATATGTAATCAGTCTTATGAATAACTAAAGTATCTATCTTTTTCATTTTCATCTGTTTGTTTGATTTTGATATTGTATTTGTTTCCAGTTGACATTTTCATGTAAATGAAGGGCTTCTTTGAATTTTGAAGTACTGTATTTGGGTTATTCTGGTTCATTTTGAATTTTCCCCTTTTTTCGAATTAATAAGGATGATTTTTGGGGAGATTTTGCTTCGAAATCCGGTATCTTTATGTTCTAAGTTTTTTTAATGGTTGCGTAAAGGATATTGAATCATCAATTCAATTGCAGGTGTTTTATAACCCTAATTTCTTTAATTTCAACAATTGGTTGAGTTTGCAAAATTAGGGATTTTTGAAAATATGGGATGCTATACATGACTTTGGTCGAATTTATTGGTTGATTAGCACTTTATTATTGTTTTTCGACCTGCTAAGAACACTAGTTTAGTGATTTTTTGAACTATGACTTTAAGGTCTTCCTGCTCTTGTCACATCTTTTTTTTTCTTTCCTGCTCTTCTTCTTGTTTACATTTTGCTCTTTTCTTTCTTTACTCTTACTATTTTGTTCTCGTTTATTCTCTTTTCTGATTCCCTTTGTGCTTTGCGTTACGTTCCCTCCCCTAATATTCTCTAATCTCTGCTATAATCGTACTGTAATAGTGAAATTTAGGGGGATTTTTGTTCTCTTGGAATCATTTCTTACTTGCTGTTAGCTGTTTTTATTTGCTAGAGTTGCTCGGTCTACTATACTGAAAATAATATGGAGTAAAATATTGGCTATCTTCTTATGAGTTGTGACTTAAGACAGTTAAATAACATTTATTCCTTTTTCTTATAGACTCACTGCTGTTATGACTTAACTAAGACCACTTCAATGAGTCAGCTCAACAAAGTCATCAATTAAGTATTTGGACTTTAAATTTGAGATGTGTCTTTGGATTCTCATGATCCAAGAACTAATACTTCGTTACCTTTATCATTCTGGTTGGAAAAACACGAGACTCTTGTGACTTTCCAATGTTGATATAATTAAGTCCATTAGCGTACGATCGTATATAGTAGCTAGATATTCGGGACTTCACAGACTTATGGTGAAGCCATGAGCCGAGAGGTAGTACCCACGACCTAGCTTGTACATCCACCTCACTTGTAGTTTTCTGTTTTTGACTTTTTGTAGGTTCTGTGCTTGCATGAAGGTCTGAGTTCGTCTCATGCTTGATCAACGTTATGCTGTAATGATGGTGAAGGTAGTATGCCTTTCTGTATGATTTTTGAATTTCTGGTGATTTTTCCACCATATTTGTTTGTTAAATCTTCACTACATTTTCTTTAGCTGAACTGCCATTGGAGTTTCCGGATGGCACAACTCTTGTTACTTGTCGTGTCTGCATATATGATAGCTCAGTGGGTAAGAAGGTGGGAGTTGGACCCTTAATGGAGAAGGCTTCTGTTCCTCCACCACCTGCTGGCGACAGCCTATACATGGAACAGATTCACGTTAAGGTTAGTTTATGACTTTGCCTTATGTGAATATTTTGTTGGCAATTGTGTTCTTTTTGCTGCCACTTGTTACTTTGGCGCATGACATTCTAGCTCAACGAATACTTTCCACCCATATCTTATTGTCTGTTTGAGAAGCAGACTATTACCCTGAGTTTGAACTTAACTTTGCACGAGTTAAATCATCTCCAGCTGATATTTTAATGTTTGTATTATCAGTTGGGAGAAGAATTGTGGTTTTCAACTGGTGGGCAGCATATACCTTTTGGTTCGTCTCCGCAGGTGTGTCTCTCACTTGATCTCTTTTCCTCTTGTTTTCTTATCAGTGAAGAAAGTGCACATTGCCATTTGATTAGCTTTCACAATATCTCATTTGTCCATGTCGTTTTAATATATAATGTATATCTTTTATTTGGTCTCTATTCTTACTTTTGAAGTTTTTTTTATTATCTCACTGAAATCTGTGAATCTATGTAATCCTATTCTTGTGGACTCTACAATGTTTCATAGGATGTCTGGACTGAGTTAGGCAGTCCATGTGGAATACATTAGAAGCAGGTATTATTTACATACTTTATCCGGTCTCTGAAATATATATTTAGGAGTAATTAAGATGGTTTCCGTTCTTGTTTAGAAAGGTGTTACTTAGGAAAAATTGATAGATTCTTGCTCATATTCATATCCTTATTAAATAGATAAAAAATCATATGATTTGCCATTTGTTTCTTTTTTTGGCTTCAATTGAATTTTTTACACGTCTTAGTGCTTTAGGTTCTGTTCGGATAGGGGAGTTCAGAGGGAAAGGGAAGGGATGGATTTGGAGAGGATACAATCTCTTTCGTTTGGGTAGCAAGTGAAGGTGAAGGAAGTGAAAATGTTACCCTTCATCTCCCTTCCATAAGGCTAATTATTTCTACTCCAAATCCCTCCCTTCCCTTTCCTTCTTTTTTTAGTATCCAAACAAAGGGTTAACTTTCACATTGTTTGTGATCTCCAAATAATTTTAACTTGGTGCTCATTATGCTTTTACAGGTTGACCAAATGGTGATACACTCAGCCTCGGATCCACGTCCACGAAGTACTCTTTGTGGAGATTATTTCTACAATTACTTCACTCGAGGTTTAGATACATTATTTGATGGGCATGTGTGTATTCACAAACGCCGACCTTGTATTTGCTCTTAAGTTATAATGTAATACAACTTAGCCCACTCTCCTTGGATATATTATCACATTTCAGACGCACAAGATAAAGAACTTTGTTTTGCATACAAATTATCCTAGGCATCCGGATTTTAACTCATACATAAAGTGCAATTTTGCCATCCACTCTTCTGACTGTAAGTACTGAACTTGCTTTATTTTTTCCAAAGTGTTCTTAATTTTAATATAGCCAATGTTGTGATGCATGTAGTTTAAGTTGAGGGATCCATTCCAGACGGAAGCGGTGGGAAAAATTGCATCACTCCAAGTAGCAAATGGGAACAGGTGAAGGTAATGTGTATAGTTGATTAACTAATTCGAGGGATCACATCATGCATGTACTCTGGATTGCTTCACATCAAAAAGACAAATGACTGATTTTGGAAGAGCATATTTCTACTTCTTTTTGTTACTTTAAACTATTTAGAAAACACAATATGAGTGTGAGAATCTAGTCGCACCAATTATAAGTAATATGGTGTGTCTAAATTTGATTTAAATGTTTCTCTTTTCCTTTTTAACTAGTTTCAGTTTTTAGTCTTGAAAAATCAATTTGCTCAGGCTCTCTCTATTGTTGTATGCTACTCCGTATCATTTAGTGTTTCTTGTTGCACATTTTGTTGTTGTTGTTGTTGTTGTTGTTGTTCACGTTAATCTTTTCTTATATCTTTATAAGCTCTAAGTAATGAGCTTTGTCACCTATAGGACATCCTCGGAGATTGTAGAAGGAGATCCTCTTATTTATCCATTAAGTAGCTAGTGTACAAATAAGGAGAAGTTATCGTAGTGTTCTTATGTTACGGTAAGTAACTGGCTACAATCAAATAATTCAAAAAGTGAATATGACCAATTTATGGTACTATAGTCGATGCTTCGGTTTTGCTCATTGTAGAGAGGTTGAGTTGTACTTGATTCTGAAGTATCTAATTGCTGCTTCAAATACATTTTCAAACCTCAGCTTTTGACAATATTTTTCTTTAATATTTATGAATTGTTAGGCTCAAATTAAAATATATACAAAGTGCTATATATATTTTTTTTGATAAATTTATGCATCTGTGAAGTACTCATTATACAATTTTTTCTAATTTAAAGTTATTACGTCCGAGTCAAGCTGGGTCAGGGTTCAACTCAATCAAGTGTAACCTAACCTTAAATTTGGTATTCGTGTTGGATGACCTATGAACAACGTTTAACTCCATATAATTCTGGTCAGAGTTTGACGAGTCTACCTTGTATTTGTGAATTGTTTTTGACAGTCATTAGTACTCTACAGTAACTATTCCTGGAGTAAATGTAGAAGAAACCCAACAATCAAACAGAATACCAAAACTGGTACTGTTGAGCCTGTTGTGATAATTTTCAAGCCTGATGAAGTAATTGTTTATGATTTGTGGATGACAAATAGAGGGACCGATTCACAGTTCAAACGTGATGTTGTACTCAAAAGAGAAAGAAGTGACCAGTCGGGTTGGGCATAAAGTGCTGGAGGATGGAAGCAAAGTGCGAAACCTCATAAAGACAGGAGAGATTATCGACAGTGCAGAGAAGTGGAAGTAAGTGATGAAGAATAAGAAAGAAACCTAGATTGCAGTTGCACCCTAAAATGCTCTTCTCTGACCTCCTTCTTTGTATATAAGGTTGTCTTAAATCTCTATATTTTTTTTAACACATTGTGAGATGCTATGTTAGAGCCTGAGATTAGCCTACCTCAAACCTCGGGATTTTGTAATAATCCCAATCATTCTAGTTACACTTGAATTCTTCAGCTCTATGCAATATGCAGTATGCCCACTCCATCTGTTTCCCTTGTCAAAGCTCTCTGTTTTTGGCTTGTTAGTAGACAAACCAACCCATCTGACTAATCGGCTCATATCTAGCCGCACCCAATTGATCAGAGCTCAAAATCAGTGGTCGACATAACTCGATTCATATTTGATATCACCCGATAATGATTTATGATACAACTTACTTTTTCCGTATGAGTTATTTGTTTTTTTTAATAGTATTTGTGAGAAAATAATGAATGAGCCGGAGGTGTTATAAAATTAGATGTAGAAATTTACGTGTGAAGATGGTCATTGATTGATAAGTAAAGTGAAAACTTTTATTTTGTTTCAACGTAATTTTAAAAGTAATTAAAATAATCATTTGTAGTAACATTGAAGGCATTGTTTGTAGAAGTAAATAAAATTTGTGAGGTGGGTGTTTGTTTAATTAGTTCATTGCAATCTCGTTGATATTATAACCTACATATGATCTTTTTACATGAATATATGACTTTATTATCATATTTATGTGTTCATTTGATAATAAGTCGTTCTTGTGTGTTTTTAAGGTTTGGATCTTACAAAATGAGCAACCCTACACCTACGGTGAAGATGAGATGAATGAATTACGGGATAAGTGGGCTACGTACTTTACGAATCGTTGTTGTACTTGAAGTAGACTAGTTAATTGGAGCATTTTGGCATTATTTGTTTGGTTTAATTGAGGTTGGAATAGTATCCATGCCACTTTTTGGACATGTTAATGTATGTATGTAGATTTCGATGGATAATGTAAGAATTTTATTTATTTATTGAAAAACACATGGTTGTCGTCGAAATTATCAGAAAAGTTGTATATTTTTTAAACAAAATAAAATTGCTTGCGACATTTATTTGGTGTAGATGCTTCTAATGGTCCAATTAAATATGTAAAATATGGTGATATTTGTGGCGTCAAATTCTAAATATGCATCAAATTCTTGTTCTATCTGAGGCGACATATACCAAAAAACGCCGCAAAAAATGAGTCATTAGAGGCGTTTTACCCTCAGACGCCGCAAAATGTTCAGAATATTTGAGGCGTCAGTTTTAGAAAACGCCGCAAATAGTCCACTATTTGAGGCTTCTAAAAGACGCCGCACCATAATTTTCAATGTGCGGCCCCCCCGTATGAGGCATCATAAAAGATGCCTCTAATGGAAGGTTTTATGGAGCCTCAAATCCGAGTTTTTCTACTAGTGATACTTAATGAGTTACAGTAACATAGTTTATGAGTGTAATTTGATTTCCAATATCCAGTTCTTAGAGTAACATGTGTGAAACATTGGAATTATAATGGAGTTTTATAATTTTTGTTTGGAGTATCCTTAATAGAAACATACATTATTCTTTTGGTTGATTGGAAGTCATGTTTTTGCAAAAGACTATTATGCAACGTAACGGATTTTATGAGTTAAAGTAACACAGTTCATGAATTAGAGTAACACATTATATGAGTTAAAATAACAGTTTTTGCAAGAGACTATTATACAACGTAACAGATTTTATGAGTTAAAGTAACACAGTTCATGAATTAGAGTAACACATTATATGAGTTAAAGTAACAGTTTTTGCAAGAGACTATTATACAACGTAACAGATTTTATGAGTTAAAGTAACATAGTTTTATGAGTTAAAGTAACACAGTTCATGAATTAAAGTAACACATTGTATGAGTTAAAGTAACATAGTTTATGGATTATGGCAGTAACATAGTAACATACGTACAATGACAGTAGAAAAATGATGATTTTTTGGTGAAGATGAAAAAAAACTTAATTTTGAAGAAACTTGTTGTGTGAGAGAAAGAGGCAATTAAAAGATTGATATGAGAGAGAGAAGATTTGCATTGGGATAATTAAGGAAGGGAGAGAAATGATATATTTACCAAGATTTGTTAGTTATTTCCTTATTTCACCTCAAGCAATCACAATCATCCATCTCCCACTTGATCAATGGTCCAAGATTGGACTCATGGACTCAATATATATAGGAGGACTCACTTGATCCTTCCTCTATATATATATATATATATATATATATATATAGAGAGAGAGAGAGAGAGAGAGAGAGATAGAGAGATAGAGAAAGAGAGAGAGTGTGTGTGTGGGGGGGGGGGGGTTTCACATAAGGACAACCCTCCCTATAAGTCCATAAGTTCACATTTAAGCTTTTGGATGAGGTGAGGATGGATGGCTTAGATTTAGTTAATCATAATTAATGCACTTAGTACTCCCAAATTAAAACAATTAACATACTAAACAAATACCAAGACAACCCAATTTAATACCCTCTCTCTCCAACCCAATTTAATACCCTCTCTCTCCAACCCAATTTAATTTTCATCGATTCTGGGTATACGTTCTTGTTTTCTCCACTAATTCAATAATATGGACGAAATCCCATGAGCATGTTCTTCAGCTTCTCCGTTTTTGCTTGGAGTTGAAAGTATTTGTACAATAAGTTTATCTACGAATTCCGTTTATCTAGAGGGACTATGACTTTATCTATCTGTAACTTCAACTCTTCTGGTATTTTTCTCTTTGGTATATGTTTTTCGGGTTCGATGAATTTAGATGAATTGATATGTGTTTCGGATATTAATATTTGAATAGATGAATTAAAGTTGCAAAATATAAGAACTAAAGTTACAAAAATATATGAATTGATTCGAAATAAAGTTACAAAACATGACCGGAGTTTCAATATATGATCTGAATTTACAAAATATATGAACCGAAGTTACGTGATATATAAATTAAAGTTACAAAAATATATGAAATGATTAGAATTGAAATTATAGAAAATGGATTGTGGTTACAATATACGATCTGAAGTTACAAGATATGTGAAGTGAAGTTACGAAATATGTGAACTGAAGTTATAAATATATGGACTAGAGTTACAATATACGATCTGAAGTTACATGTGAACTGAAGTTACAAAATATGTGAACTAAAGTTACAAAATATGTGAACTGAAGTTACAAATATATTGACTGGAAGGAGTTACAATATACGATCTGAAGTTATAAAACATATGAACTGAAGTTACAAAATATGTGAACTGAAGTTATAATTATATATAAAAAGCAACTCGTTTACAAAGCTCGTCCGATCGGTATCAACTCTCACTCATTTGGACCACAAAGGAATATAAAGCAATCATGGACGTCATGTTTAGTAACACTGAACTCCTTCAACTCAGTTGCCTGAAATACGTGTGATTCGTCGTTAAATTCATCCCTTACTCAAATAAACAAACAAAACCCAGAAATCAAATTCATCCCAAAACAATAGAAATTCAAGCTTCAACAATTCACGTAGATTCTGATGACAAAAATCAAATTGGGTAAAACCTAAAATTAAAGAACACAATCCAATTAAAAACAACACAACAAAGACACAATTTATGATCTGAAGTTACAAAAGATATGATATGAAGTTACAAAAGATATGAACTGAAGTTACATGATATATAAACCGAAGTTGTAAAAATATATAAACAAATTAGTGATGCATACTGTAGTATGAATTAAAAAAGAGACAACAATTAGGCGTCTTTCTGGGTGAAATCAACCACTAAACACGAAGACCTAATAAACCCAAAAAATTTCAGTAAACACGATACAACGAAATTGATTAAGAAAAATATGACCAACAATTTTGCTGAAGGAATGAACAAAAACCCCATCAAAATCTCAGTAAACACGATACTACGAAATTGATTAACAACAATATTACCACAAAAATTGATTAGACATCAAATTTTTAAATAGAAAAACCTCAATTTAACAAGAAACTCGAAATTAAACCTGAAAATCACGATTAAACACAAAACCCCCAATTGGTAAAAAAAACCCTAATTTTGCAAAAAAAAAAAACCCAAATTCGTGCAATTAAACAACAAATCCCCAAATTATACTAAATATAAGAAAAAAAACGCACAATCTAATTAGAGAACGAAAATTTACCTACGAAAAGAGATAAAATCGACCGAAAGAGAATGTCAGGAATAGGGTACTGAATGGCGTGATGAATAATGAAGATGAAGACTGATGAGTGAATAGTGAAGCTAGGAATATTGAGTAATAAAGATTGAATGGAGTGAATATGGAGTAATGAAGACTGATTATGGAGTGAATATGGATTGAATGGAGTGAATGGAGTGAATGGAATATTGAGGGTGGAGGGTGGGAAAAAAGAGGTTGAATATGTTGGGAATAATGAGGGTGAGGAAAAAGAGGACTTGAGATACGTAAAACAATTTTTTTTTGTTCAAATTAAATAATAATCCACATCTCAGCCATTCATATTGCTTTGATCCAAGAGTTAATATTAAGCCTTATGGACTTATAAGGAGGTAAAAGACTTATATGATCCTCTCTCTCTCTCTTTATATATATATATATATATATATATATATATATATATATATCAAGTTGGTGGTTATCCTGTAAGAGTAGAGAACAAGACCATACACGGGACACGAAAACATAACGAAAATGAGGGAAGAAAGAGAAAATATTTTTGGTTTTTCGGAATTTTTCAAATTGTTATGATTTTTGAAAGATTTTTGAAAAAAATATAAAAGATAGTAGATTCCTTCCCGACACTAAAACTGTACATTGTCCTCAATGTACAAGTAGGGGAAGATCGAAAAAAAGACGGAAAAGAAAAATAAGAACAATCTTTTTCGATTTTTATGATTTTTCAAATGTTTTTTTTAGGTTTTTCAAAATTTTTAGGAAAAAAAAATGAACGAAAAGAAAATGGTAAGAGGGTGGCGGGCCTAGGTGCAATCACATCACCTAAACCCTAGCCAAGTGGCTAAGAAATCGAAAAAGAAAAAAAAAAGAGAAATTAAATTAAAAGGGTGAAAAATTGGGCGTAGGTGTAGTCACGTCACCTAGCCAGGATTAAAGAAAAATTTGAGAAAAATAAAAGAAAGAAAAGCAAATAGAAAGAAAAATGAAAAGAATTTGGATTTTCAAAAGGTCAATGGCGTAATCACATCATCTAAAGACTGGGAGCAATACCAAGGCCGCTTCGGCCGCAACAATCAGACAGTGAGACAGCTTGCAATTTTTGTTATATGTAAAACAATCACAATGATCATAATAATGATAATGGAACAAGGAACAAAATTAACCCAAGGACATGGAATTATTTGGCAGCAAGTCAAGTAGGCTTGTTGGAATGAATGACTCCTCTCAAGTCTAGCTTCCTCATCTCATCCTACCTACCTGTCTTTCTTTTTGTTTTAACTACATCAACATGTATGGCTCCTGCTTAGTTTTTATGAACTACTTTGGCTAATTATTTTGGCTAATTATTGATTGGATTTGATGCATGTTGCCTTGTTGGTTCTTGTTTGTGATTGAATTGCTGATGTTGGTATATATGTTGCTATAGTGTGCTTGTCAGCCGGGGAATACAAAATGTGGCTACTACATAATGAAGTACATGACCGACTTAATCACTTCTTCTAGTTTGAAGGGAACTATTGATAAGGTAACAAGACTTCGAGCACATACACATTTTCTCTATGTTATAATCAAAGTATTTATGTTCTTGAAGTATTCGCTTTCAATTATATTGAAATTGTTGCAGCACTTCAAAGTACTTGCCATGTATTCACAAGAAGACATCGATGAGGTTCGCGATTTGTGGGCTAACTATTATCTTCAAAATTAGAAGTATGAGACATGCATGTAGTATTCAATGCATGAGCTAAAAAGATTGGTTGTAGTAGGAAGAGATTTTATTATTGGTACATCGCGTAATTGTGTAGTTTTTTTTATCTAAGCTACTTATTTGTTTGGGATGATGACTACTTTTATGAAATATGGAACGTTTGATCGTCCAATTCGACGTTGTATAATTTATGAGATTTATTTTGGTTTCGGTTGGATTGCAGTTTCTTATAAAAAATACGGAAAGCATTAATAATTGATATCATTTTCGGACTGATTACTATGACAATAAACATGGGGCAGGCGAAAAACCCATGTTTGTACTATGACAATAAACATGGGGCAAACAAATAACCCATGTCTGTACTATGACAATAAACATGGGTGCGAACAAAAAACCCATGTCTATATTTATAATAGACATAGGGCGAACAAAAAACCCATGTCTATAGTTTTTATAGACATGGGTTAATTCTATAAAGACATGGGTTAATTGAAAAACCTATGTCTATGTTTTAGATAGACATAGGACATACGACCCATGTCTAAGTATTGGACAATAGATGTCACTCAACTTAACATGGGTCGCGAAACCCATGTCTATTAGTTAAAATGACCCATGTCTATGTCATGTTTTGTAGTAGTGCCGACACAACCCGCACACACAACACACACACACACACCACACTACCTACCGACTCCAGAAAAGGGTCTAGTCTGAAGTATCATTCCCGTAGGACGGACTAGGAGACCTAGGGTAAGATGGGATACCCTCGGAGGATGGTTGGGGAGAAAACTCCTCCAGACCGTCGCTAAGCGAGAGGGCATAGTCGGGCTCAATCTCACAAAGGTCGTAGATCGTACGACCTTCGGGCAAAGTGTAGTGCGCATACTCCCAAATTCCCCTTCCTCCCGACTCAGTCTTGGTCAGTCGGAATTCACCGGATCGCAAAGGTAGGTCCCAATTGTGGTGAATAAGGATAATGGTAAGGTGCATGTTGGGAACAATTAAAGGTCTTCCATGGCTAATGTAAACGAGGCGTTGATGGGGTACATGAAAAATCCAAGTCAGAAAATAAGCCTCGTCAAGCCAAATGGAATTGTCAAGTGGGGTAAGGTGGTCGGTCGAATAACCCAATTTGTTTACGATCATCGTCACAAGACCTCCACAATCTACAAAGGGGCAATGGGTGATAATAATACGGTGGAAATGCAACGCCACGACAAGTGGTAGGTTTAAGGGGTTAGGGTTACCGAGTAAAGTGTCACGGATTAATTGCAAGACACACACATTAAGAGTATAGATATTATCGGTCAAGGGTAACAAGCAGTAGGAGAGCATCTCAGGGAAGTAACGAATCGCGGGGTTATGGATTTCGGAAGCAAAAGATGAATTATGCTCGTAACCCCTTTGACAGCGTGATATGCGCTTCCAAAGGTCTCTCCTAGACACATAAGCTTGCAAAATTGCTCGAGGGTTCACTAAGTACAGTACCCGATGAGGGTAGGCCTAGCGTGAAGCCAAACTCGGTAATAGTCAAACAATGGGGTTTACCGAATAGTCTAAATTTAACAGCTCTTGGTGTGGTCGGTTTGTCAAGGGCAAAAGTTCCTAGGAACTCACAAGTAACGTCTTTGTATGTATAAGCCGCGAGGCTAAGGAGTTCACTAGTTCCGGTCCTCGACGATAATTCCTTAATATCGTCTACTATTCCTAGATTGGTCATTGTGTGGGGAAAAGGCCACCTAGTGCTCTGAAAGATCTTTTCAGAGAAGGTTCGAGCTAAAGAGGTATTAAGACAAGGCAAATTTAAAGGCTTAGAAGACTTAAAAGATGTACAAGATTTTGAAGTCGAAGTCATACCTTGCTTACGAGTGGCTCGCCTATCTCTTGTCTCCATAATAATATACTTGCAAGAATAATCCCAAAAACTTTAGCTTCACCTTCTTCAAAAACCCCAAAATATAATCACCTAAGATAGAGACGGAAATATGAATGTGGTTGGTGTATGGAAGATGGTGGTTTGATTTTATGAGGAGTGATAAGATGGAATGAAGAGTGAGGTAAAGGTGATATAAATAAAGGTAGTTGAGGAGGGAAGTGAAAGTTTTAAAGTAGATTGTGAAAAATTGGTGTTTGTGTTTTTTTTTTGGGTGCAAATGTAAGTATATTGATTAAAATTTGACCAAATTACAAATAAGTGCCTTCTTGCACTCTAAGTTGTTTTGTACTCTCTTCAATCTCAACTAATTAATTGAATTATGCTTCTATAGTATTTACTAGTGACTTCCGTTTTGTATGTCGTAATTTGTTCGTAATCTCCTGTCGAATTTGGGCAACTAGGTGTTTGTGATTTGGAGGGAAAGTTATGTGGGATATTTGGGGAGGGAATTGATAGTGTAGTGAGTAAATAAGGTATAGGTGATCCGGCCAAAGTTTCACCCGGTCGAGCACCATCGGGTGAAGTTTCACTCGACGGGTTTTCGTCGTGAAAATCATTTCTGCGAACATTTTCCACCGGGTGAAGTTTCACCCGGTGAAATCTCATCGGGCAAAATTTTGCCTGACGATAGTTCGTCAATTCTGGCAGATTCGGCAATTTTGGGATTTTTTTCGTAGGGTGAAGTTTCGCCCGGTCATAACCTCATCGCGTGAAGTTACACCCGACGGAAAAATTTCAGCAAATCCCATGGCGTGGCAAAAATTCCATCGAGTGAAATTTCACCCGACGAAAAATCTTCAATAAACTCACCGGGCGAAGTTTCGCCGAGCGGTCTTGTTTACTTCGTTTTTCCGCCTTGTCATTTCACAGCTCTTCAATAATCACCTAGAGTTTCAAATAACGACACGACTCACATTACACAATCAATTTCTCCCACAAACATGCTTGTGGTCTTCAAATTAATCTCCATAACTTCTACAAAAGCTTGATCTTCATCCAAATAAATGCTCCATAGTGAAATCCAAGTTCATCCATTCATCTCAAACTAACAAAACTAACAAACACAAAGAATATGATACATATATACAAGGTGGTTGTTGATGATACCACCAAACCTACATCAATTCGAGAGGAGGGTTAAACAACGCTCCCGAACGGGAGCTCACCAAGTTTCACGGTAATAAAGGTCTTACGAACATGACCGGGATGATAAATCTTAAAACGTTGTCCATTAACCATAAATTTCTCGGTTTCTGGGCCAGATATTTCTATCGATCCACATGGTTGCACCTTGGTCACTTCGAATGGACTCGACCATTTCGATTTCAACTTACAGAGAAAAAGCTTAAAACGAGAGTTGAAATGTAATACCTTATGACCAACAAAGAAGTCCTTACGAAGTATTCGAGAATCGTACCATTTGCGTGTTTGCTCCTTGTAAATTTTTGAATTTTCGTAGGCTTCAAGTCTTACTTCTTCCAATTCTTGTAGTTGGAGAAGGCGGTTATTTCCAACAATATTCTCGTCAAAGTTTAGCTCTTTTATAGCCCATTTGGCTTTGTGTTCTGATTCCACCGGTAGATGACAAGCTTTACCATACATAAGACGATAAGGAGTGGTTCCAATCGGCGCTTTGTAAGCCGTTCTCAATGCCCAAAGGGCGTCATTCAATTTCAATGACCAATCCTTTCGGTGTGTATTTACAACTTTTTCCAAAATTCCTTTGATTTGACGGTTGGAGATCTCGGCTTGCCCATTTGATTGAGGGTGTTAGACTAAGGACATCTTGTGAGCGATACCATATTTCTTAAGAAGGTGTTCAAAGGTATCTTTCCTAAAATGAGAGCCTCCATCGCTAATTATGGCTCTAGGCATACCGAATCTCGGGAATATTACATTCTTGAAAAGGTTGATTACAACCTTGGAGTCATTGGTGGGAGAAGCTACGGCCTCGATCCACTTTGAGACATAATCAACCGCGACTAGGATGTATTTGTTGCCAAAAGAGGATGTAACGAACCCATGAAATGAATGCCCCAAACATCGAACAATTCAATTTCTAAGATAGGTTGAAGAGGCATCTCATTTCTTCTTGTTATGTTGCCACTTCTTTGGCATGCATCGCATGCGAAAATGAAAGCTCTAATATCTTTAAACATGGAAGGCCACCAAAACCCGCTTTGGAGAACCTTGGCAATTGTCTTTTGGTTGGCCAAGTGTCCACCATAAGGTGTCGAGTGGAGGTGCTTCACAATATTATATCCTTCATCGGCCGTAACACATCGTCGGTAAATTCCGTCTACGCATCGGCGGAATAAATAGGGCTCATCCCAATAATAACGTCGGGCTTCATAACGTAGTTTCTTACTCTCTTGCTTGGAATAATCGTCCGAAATATAATGACACTAAGAAATTGACGATATCGGCATACCAAGGTGTAATAGTTTCAATGGCCATCAAGGCCTCATCTCTCATAGCTTCATTGATGGGTATACCATCATCTTCATCATTTTCTTTACTAACCGTTAGTCTACTAAGGTGATCCGCTACCAAGTTCTCTGATCCGACATTGTATTTAATCTCAATGTCAAATTCTTGTAAAAGGAGAACCCACCGAAAAAGTCGGGACTTGGTCTCCTTTTTGGACATAATATATCGAATCGCCGCATGATTAGTACGAATAATGACTTTAGAACCGGTAACATATGTTCGAAATTTTTTCATGGCAAAGACAACGACTAGAATCTCTTTTTCGGTTGTGGTGTATCTTGATTGGGCTTCATCTAGGGTCTTGCTTGCATAATAAATCACATGTAGCTTCTTATCAATCCGTTGGCATAAAACGGCACCAACGGAAAAATCGGAGGCATCGCACATGATTTCAGATGGAAGATTCCAATCAAGTGCTTTGATAATTGGAGCGGTGGTGAGAGCGGTCTTTATCCTATAAAAGGCCTCAAGACAATAGTCATCAAAAAACAAAAAGTGCATCATTCATAAGCAAAGAAGTTAAAGGCTTGGCAATCTTAAAAAAATCTTTAATGAACCGTCTATAAAAACCGGCGTGACCTAGAAAACTCCTCACCCCTTTGACATTAGTTGGTGGTGGTAAGTTCTCAATCACGGAGACTTTACCATTATCAACTTCAACTCGTCTATTAGAAACAATATGACCTAAGACAACGCCTTTCTCAACCATAAAATGACATTTCTCTCAATTTAAAACAAGTCTATACTCTTCACATCGAGCTAACACTTGATCAAGATTTTTAAGGCAAGAATCATAACATGTACCATGGACACTAAGTCATCCATAAAAATTTCCATGGATTTTTCAATAAAATTGGAGAAAATAGACATCATACATCTTTGAAACGTTCTCGACGCATTACACAATCTAAATGGCATCCTTCAATAGGCATAGGTGCCATACGGACATGTGAAAGTGGTCTTCTCTTGGTCATCGGGGTGAATGGAGATTTGAAGAAATCCCGACTGACCATCGAGGAAACAAAAATAAGAATGATGCGCTAATCATGCAAGCATTTGATCAATGAATGGAAGGGGGAAATGGTCTTTGATGGTGGCCGTGTTCAATTTTCAAAAATCTATACACATGCGCCAACCGGTGATGGTTCTAGAGAAATTAACTCACCCTTTTCTCGAACAACCGTCACTCCTCTTTTTTTTCGACACAACTTGTACGGGGCTAAACAATTTACTTCCGGTTATTGGGTATATGATGTTAGCCTCATACAATTTGAGGACTTCCTTCATTACAACCTCTTTTGTGGTGGGGTTCAAACTATGTTGACCCTCAACCGAAGGGCGGTGGTCATCATCAAGGATGATCCTATGCATTCAAACATTTGGGCTTATACGTTGGAGGTCGGCAATGTTATACCCGATGGCCTTTTTGTGTTTTCTCAAAACACTCAAAACGTTTTTCCAATTGAGGTCCATCAAGTGTGGCATTGACGATAACGGGATAATTAGTTCCTTCAAGGAAGGCATATTTGAGGGAAGAGGGGAGTGACTTAAGTACAAGATTAGGAGGGGAGGATTCCATACTCTTACCCACTGGTAGTGGTTCTACCTTTTCTTCATGTAAGCGCTCATCTTCAAGAGATGGGGAATCAAGTGATTCCTCTTCTTGCTTATCATCTATCAAGCTATACTCAACCAAATCAATAACTTCAAGGGAATACATTTTTTCAATCATTGGTTTTTTAAGAGCTTGATGAAGTGAAAACTCTACCGACATGTTCCCTATGTTAAATGACAACTTTCCATTCTTTACATCAACTATAGTAACATCGGTAGCCATGAAAGGTCGACCTAAAATGATGGGGGTAATAGTGTCTTCGGGCATATCCATGACAACAAAGTCGGAGGGGATGAAAACATTACCAACTTGCATGGGTACATCCTCAAGTATCCCAAGTGGGTACCTGACGGACCTATCCGCAAGTTGAATTGACATACTAGTGGGTCTCATCTCCCCCACACTAAGTCTCTTAGCAATTGAATAGGGTAAAAAACTAACACTAGCCCCTAGGTCACACAAAGCTTGATTAACAACAACATTCCAACCCACAAGGGATGGAAAAGCTACCGGGATCCTCTAGTTTCTTTGGAATTTGATTCATAAGAATGGCACACATTGTGCCGTAAGAGAGACAAATTCTTTATCCTCTATTGTTCTCTTTTTAGTCAAGAATTCTTTGAAAAACTTAGAATAAAGAGGCATTTGAGAAATTACCTCGATGAAGGGTAAAGCTACCTCCACTTTCTTCAACATATCCACAAAACGGCTAAATTGGGCATTCTCCTTATATGGCTTAGCTCGTTCGGGAAAAGGCAATGGTGGGACAAAAGCAGGAGGCGGTGGAACATCGGATTCTTCTTCTTCGGCTAATCGCCCCGCCCTTTTCTTTTTGCTTCTTCCGCTTCCATTTGCTCCTTTTCTTTCTTTTAAGTTCTCTTTGTTCAATCTTTGCATTTTGGAGAATGTCAAACTCCGCTTTTATTCCCCTGTTTTGTTTGGGGGAAGTGGGAGATGTTTCTTGTGATGCACTTGGTTGATTGACTTTGGTTGTGGTGCTTTTGGTGTTCGATTTCAAGTTCTTGTACGGGTCCTCAAGTTCTTTTCCACCTCTCAAAATGATGGCATTTGCTTGGTGTGGAGGGTCTCTTGGGTTTTGGGGTTGCCCGGGCAAACCATGGGGTGGATGAATTGGGGCGGCTAAGGCTTTTATTGCTTCTTGCGATTCCCAAACCTTTAGCCTTGCTTTGGTATCTGGATTCTCACTCCGTAAATGCCCAATGGCTCTTTGCAAATCACTAATATTATCCCATGAAACTCCACCTTGACCATATTGGAAATTGCTTGATTGGCCATAAGATTGAGAAGGTTGATTGAAAGGTTGTTGGTTGTAACCTTGATTACCTTGGAAATTACCTTGGAACCCTTGATTGTATCCATGATTAAAGTTATTACCATGTTGATTATGGTAATTGTTGTAATTGTTGGGAACATGGAAGTTGCTTGTTGATTGAAGTTGCTTCTTTGGTGAGGCATCTTTGGAGGACCTTGATTAAAGGGCCTTTGTTGACATTGATTAAATGGCCTCGGTTGACTCCCTTGAGCACGTGGTATCGGATTTTGAACATTTTGATTTCCATAAGAAAATTGGGATGTAACTTTGTGCCGACATTGTAAGTATTAGAAAAGGGATCAAATTGAGGTCTTTGCCCATACACTTGTATAGCTTGGACTTCATTTGGCTCTTCAAAATAAGTTTCTTCATTAGGAATGCAAGAGCTAGAATCATGGCCTTAATTGCCACAATGATCACATTGAACTTCCCATGTTATTTGTTGCTTAGGAGGTGATGGTTGCCTTGTTGGAACACTCCCTTGAATTCGGTACATATCTCTAGGAGTTGGCTTTGAACTCATGGCATCAATTCTCTTTGTTAATTCTTCAACTTGTGCTTCGAGTTTCAATTCATTAGAACTCTTAAATGAGTTCACTTCAACTTTCTTTCTAGAATCTCTTGATTGACCCATTCTAGAATCACTCATTGCCATCTTTTCAATAAGACTTTTAGATGCCTCATCGGTAAGGGAAGAGAAGTCTCCTCTGGCGGCCGAATTGATGTTTTCCTTGGTTCTCGATGAAAGGGTGTTATAAAATGTTTGGGTTGTTAGCCAATCGGGTATTCCATGGCGAGGGCACTTGCGTAATAAATCTCTAAATCTTTCTCAAGCCTCACTTAGGCTTTCAAATTCATCTTGCTTGAATGTTTGTATTTCCATGCGATATTGGTTGGTCTTTGACGGTGGATAATATTTCTCCAAGAAGACATTGGATAATTGGGCCCATGTTGTGAATGTATTAGCGGGATGGCCTTGAAGCCATCTACGAGCTCCATCTCTCAATGTCTTTGGAAATAATAATCGGTGCAATTGGCATGAAGTTAACCAATTATGACGGGCCCCTACTAATGTTTCTTTAAATGAAGCGATATGCTCTTGGGCATCTTCTTGGGAAAAACCATGAAAAGTATCTTGTTGAACCGCATTTGTCAAAGAAACTTTCAATTCATAATTCTAGGGTATCACTCCGAAATTGACTGGTGAAGGTGTTTCTTCATGTGTAAGTTGGGAATAGGAACCTAAGGTCGCCATTGGTTGGACTGGTGGTGTTGGTGGATTTGAATTTGGATGATTTGGAGGGGTTGGATTTTTATTTTGTGGTGGAGTTCTTGGTGATGGTGGGGTTGATGATGAATTTTGTGAAGTAGATGATGTGGAAGGATTATTTGGGAGGGGATTATTTGGTGTACAAGGTGTAGAAGGTAAGATTGGATTAAGGTTAGGAGGTGATAATGAAGGATGCGGAATAATAGTGGTGGAGTTATTACCTCGAAATCGCAAAGCTCTAAATGTCCTCTCCGGATCGAACCACAAGGGCGATGATGTATTCCTGGGCATAAACTCAATTAAATTGTAAGTCTCCTATCACCTATCGGTACTAGGGAAAAGAGAGAAATATAAAATAAAATTAAGACAAATAACCAAACACAATAACTAAAACTCAATTAAATTCGCCGCTCCCCGGCAACGGCGCCATTTTGATGCCGGCCCAAATCGGATCGGTCATTTAGCGAAGGATAGGGGATCAAACAATATTTATAGACCCGCAAAAACACAAAAACAACTAGTGTATTCGTGGTAAGTCGAGGTCGGTCCACAGGGAACAAAACGATATTGAGTAAAGAGCAACGTGTTTGGGATCTGGTGGGGGTTTTAAGGGTCGAGTCTACGCTAGAGATGCGGTAGAAGACGAAAATTAAATAACAAGAGATAATCAATCTAGGAAAAAGGTGTTAGGGGGAAGTCGGGAATCGGAAATTGGGGTCTAAGAAAGTTGGAATCGGGTCGGTCACGACATTGATAAGGGATAATGCCACCTTTTGGTTTCTTCACTCAACCCACCTAAAAGCCCGCTTTCGCGACGAAGAAGGGTAAGTCTCAAGTTAAGGTAATTTCTACCTCGAGTTTACCCATATTGATAGAAATGAGTCAAGGTCGGTCTAGTTGACCGAACTAAAACAACAATGACACAACTACCTCATGCTAGATAAACCAACAAGCAAGCAACCAACAAAAACTCCTCAATTCAAATAAACCACGATCTTCCTCCCTAAACCCCTCAACAAGAAATCTACTCGCTACTCATAATGGAGAATAACATAACATTAACAAAGGAGAAAGTAAATACAACATGCATAATAACTAAATCTAAAGAAAATAACAACAAGACAATAAGGAAATTACGATCTAACAAATAAAACTAAAGAGTGATCTAAAACAACATAAATGAAATCTAGAGAAATTAAACAACAAAACAATGATCAAAATAACAATCAACAAAATGAAACATGAAACGATCTAAGAATGCTAAAGAAAGATCAACAAAAACGATAATGAAAGGACAATAAAATGAACAATATTGAAAGGACAAAATTAAATCTAACTAGAGATTGGGGAGAGGAAGAGAAATATATCAACTATGAAGATCAACAATAAAGAAGAAGATTGCATAAATAAATAAATGAAGCTTGATGAAGAGGACAAAGGATTTGTCACTAATCCTTTAATAATCTCCAAAAATCTTTCAATAAAAACTTGAATAAATCTTCTACAAAGCTTGAATGTAAATTTAGAGAATTGATGAAGAAAACTATGAAGATCTACTACTAACTTACTATAGAGAACTACTAGAATTACAACTAGAATAATCTACTAATGGAGGCCTAATGGAGATGTAATGGAATGATAATGGAGTATGACTTGGGCAACTAACAAGGGTATGCATATATATATAGTAAAGCCTTAATGGATCCTTAACCCAAAGCCCAAATCTAACTTTTTGCTCCATTAATGAGACAATAACCCTTTAAATCTTCATAAGGTGGACTTCACCCAGTCATACACGGACCAATACCGCCGTGTGAAACTTTGCCCGGTGGTTTCTCATCGGGTGAAATTTCACTCGATGGTTTTCTGGCCTTGTTTCTTGTCTCATTATTCATCGTATGATTGGATGGCTTTGAACTTTAAGTTGTGTACTTTGCTTTTCGGACGGGATTCCCTCTCTTGTGCTCGTAGAAGCTCGATCGTGCTTTTGGTGCCAAATCCTATCAAATTGATAGAAAAAATACCAAAAACACGTAAAACGCACAAGAGGGACGCTAATGCGAGAAAGACTCAAAATAAGGCGATAATTGCACTCTAATCTCGCAAAACGAGGGAAAAAGCGGTCTAAATGGGAGGAAAAATGGTCTAAATTTAGCACACAACAGGTGTACATATTATCTTAAACTGGGGCCACACATTTATAAGTCGCCGTCCTATTATGGTTGAGTAGCCTAGTTAGAGATTGAAGTTTGATTTGTTTGAGCTAAGTTCTCGAAGCTAGTTTTTAGTATTCTCCTGATGAAAGTCTAACCTTCGACGCTGATTCTATCCATAACGTTAGTTTTGAATATTATTATTTTTATCGATACATTTTGATTTGCAGGTTGGCAAATGATTTAAGTTTTCTCCATTTTTACTACTTTTATATAATAGTAATTACAGTTTTAAAATCTTGTAATATGGCTGAGAGAACGTCGTCGTTGCTCCTCACTGATTGCGGATGTTATGTTTTTAACATAGCAGGTATATGTGTTCTCTTCGGGTGGCTAGGGGGCAGTTATGGATCCTGCTTTGTTTTTAATAAATTTATGTACTATGGATTGTTATACCTCGTTTGAGGATTGTTTTTATTTTTAGCCATTTTTATTTAATGGCTCATTACCACTTTATTTTATCAAAACATAGTTACAGTGTGTTATAATCTCACATCTACAGTATTTCCGTCACTGTATTGCGTTAGTATTTCTAGGGGATTACAGGAAACTATGTGATTCAAGAATTAGGCGCACGTCATTGTGCGTCCTGATACTGAGGTGCGGCTAGCTGAGCGTTTGGGCTAATATAGGACTAGACCACTGCTTGATTTAATTGAACTGATCAAACACAGAAACACACACAGAAGATAGGTGCAGCACCCCTGGCGTCTTAAGGTTCAGGCGCACGAGAACGTGCGCCCTAGCTCTGAGTGTTAGGGTTTAGACACAGTTTCTGGTTTTGTTTGGGTGTTTGAATAGTGTTGATTGTTTACGTTTTAGCTTTGGATTAGGTAATTTAACATGCGATTAAGGTCATAAAAGCAATGAATCATGCGAAGAAAGCGCTAAAGATGCGAGAACATAAGTAAATCATGTTGAGAGGATTGCACCCTCAAATTGTACACTAAACGAAATACGATGCAGGAACGAGGTTTGTACACTATACGTGGAATGCGAACTGTAGCTATACGTTTTGATTGGGCGGATTATGAATCCTCATCGGGCGACAATAAGATGCATATTTGAGCTAATTGGATTGAGTGAACCCTTTTAGTTCGACCCTTATTGATGCGCGGCCAATCGGATCGGTCGTTTAGCGACGGATGGGGGATCAAACAATATTTATTGACTCACAAAACACAAAAACTACTAGAGTATTCGTGGTAAGTCGAGGTCAGTCCACAGGGAACGGAACGGAATCGGGTTAAAAGCAACGTGTTTGGGAGCTCAAGGGGGTTTTAAGAGTCGAGTCTACGCTAGAAATGCGGTAAATGACGGAAATTAAATGACAAGAGAAATAACAATAAAAATAACTGGAGATGAACAATCAAAGGAAAAGGTGTTAGGGGGAAGTCGGGATTCGAAATTTGGGGTCTAAGAATCTCGGAATCGGGTTTTTGTCACAACGTTGATATAGGGAGAATGCTACCTTTCGGTTTTTTCACCCAACCCACCTAAAAACCCACTTACGCGGCGAAGAAGGGTAAGTCTCAAGTTAAGGTAATTTCTACCCCGAGTTTCCCCATATTGGTAGAAACGAGTCAAAGTCGGTCTAGTTGGCCGGACTAAAACAACGATGACACAACAACCATAAGCATGATAAACCAACAAGCAAGCAACCCACCAACATCCCTTAATTCAAATAATCCAAGTCCTCATCCCTAAACCCCCAACAAGAAATCTACTCACTACTCATAATGGAAAACAACAAAACGTAAACAAAGGAGAAAACAACTAAAACATGCATGTTAACTAAATCTAAAGAAAATAACAACAAAACAATAATGGAAATTACGATCTAACAATAAACCACTAAACTATGAAAGAAATTGTGATCTATCAAATTAAACTAGAAAATAATCTAGAGAAACATAAGTAAAATCTAGAGAAACTAAAAACACAAAGATGATGATAAACGGTATTTTAGTGATTATTTTACCCACATTTATTTACTTATTCGGGTCGATTTTGTGTGCTTAATTGATATTATAGCTCAATATAGGTTATTATACGATATTAAGTGTTAATTACCGTCTTAGTAATAATTATCTTAATAAATGTTTTTTCTCGAGAATTTGGTACTGCTTTGTCTCATTTGTATTTTATAGGTACTGTTTTGGGAATAACTGAGTAAAATCGGGTCAAAAAACAAAGCGGGTCAAGCAAATTAAAGTCAAAGGCCTACTTGATCAGACTGTCTTGAAATGACGATATCTCACTCATACGATGTCTAAATCAAATGATTCGGGATACATTGGAAAGCTTAGTTCGAGACCTAAAAGTTTGTAGAAGGAAGCGGGACTCCATTCCCTTGGATCGTGGGTCGTAATCGAGCGACAAGGTGACAGCTATTGAATCAAAGTAAAGGTCGGGCCCAAACACCAAAAGAAAAGAGGGAGATCCGACCCAATATTAAAGGAGAGAGATTGGGCAACAGCTAGGGGGCAAGGGGCAGCTGGAAGCAACAAAAAAAGCCCGAAGGCAGCACAAGAGGGAGCAGTAGGGAGTAGAGGAAAGACCGTAGGGTATAGGGGAGTAGCGGTAGGAAGAGGCAGTGAGAGTGCGAGACCATGAGAAAATGGCGAGAGTAGCAGTAATTTTATGATTTCTTTTTCCCTCTTCCATTTTTCTTGATTACACTTAGTTTTAATCATGTGTTTATGTAGATTATTTAGATTAATTAGCTTAGTTAATACTTCTACACTATTTCCTTCGACATTTATGCAATTCTCCATCTCAATTTGGTACTTTCTTCTTCCTTTTCATTATTGTGCATCTTTATGTTTATGAGTTTTAGACTTTTTATGCTCAATTAGTTCAAAGTTTGCATCTTTATTAGTTTCTCATGTTTAGTAGTTTGAGTAGAGTAATGGGTAGTTTAATTAGTTTAATTTTAATCATGTTTGAGTAGTTAATTTCTAGGGTTGGGTAGACTCGGTTTGTCTCCATTGTGGGTTTTGTTGTGGGTTTATTATCTTGTCTATTATTGTTGGTATTTTCCATTGATTGCAATTTTTGTATGATTTACTTGTCTTGGCCGCGATAGGTGAATTAAATTTCGTCGAGCTTTCTTTGGGGTGGGTCGACTTAGTAATAAGTGCGAGAGCCCGTTATTAGGACCGTCCCGGGTAGATAGAGACTCGAGAGAGACCCTTTATCTTCCCAATTACCGACCGTAATCGACTCATTTGTGAACTCCGACAATTCCCTTAAGACTACCTTGTTGACCTTGACCCTAGTCCATTTTATCGTATTTATTTATTTTGTTTGTTTGATTCGTTTAGCTCGCTAGTTTAGAACCCTCCTTACAAACCAAAAATTCTCTTCCTTTCTCTAATTCCTTATCTAGACCGTGACCCTTATTTTAACTAGACCGTCCCTGTGGATTCGACCCGACTTACCCTCGACTACCCAAGTTTAGGATTAGTTGGTTTTTACTTTGATAGATCGGGATTCACGACAAATCCTCGCCCGTCAGATGATCAAAATAACATCAATAAAAGGAAAAACTAATAAGTAACAAGAAAACAATAAAAATCGATCTAAGAGCATCAAAATAAAAGTCTAGAGAAATTAACAACAAACAATGAATAAAAATACAATCAGCACAATAAACATGAAATGATCTAAAACAACATAAATAAAGATGATCTAAACAAGACAATAATGAAAGAACAATTAAATGAACAATATTGAAAGAACAATAATTAAATCTAAGATAGAGATTAGAGAGTGGAAGAAAAATATACCAACTATGAAGATCTACACTAATGAAGATAATTGCATAAATAAAGGTTGAATCTTGATGAGGAGAATAAAGAGGTTTGTCACTAATACCTTAATAAACCCCAAAAATCTTCAAATAAAAACTTGAAATCTACAAACTTGAATAAAGATCTAGAAAATTGTTGATGAAAACTAAGAAAATCTATTACTGAATTACTATGTAAACTACCAGAACTATAGAGAATTACTAAATTACTAGAAGGATCTACTAATGGATGGTAGTAAACTAGTGGAAGTGTTACATTAATGTGATGTAGCTTAGGGAACAAACTAGGGCAAGCATATATATATAAATATTAATGCCTTAATAGGTCTCTTAACCTAAAGCCCAAATCCAACTTTTTGCTCCATTAGTGAGACAATCACCCTTTAATCTTCAAGAGGTGGAACTTCGCCCCGTCGTACATGGATCAATACCGTCGGGTGAAATTTCACCCGGTGGTTGTCTTCCGGTTCGGCAATTTTTGGACATTCTCACCGTCGGGCGAAATTTCCCCCTGTGGGCGAAGTTTCGCCCGGTGGAGAAGCTCTCGGAAAATCTTCGGGGAGGCAAATTTACCGTCGGGCAAAATTTCGCCCGATGGTGTTTCATCAAGTGAAGTTTCAACCGGTCATTTTCTGGGCTCTTTTCTTGTCTCATTCTTCGTCGTATGATTGGATGGCTTCGAACTTTAAGTTGTGTGCTCTGCTTTTCTGCCGACATTCCCCTCTCTTGTGCTCGTGGAAGCTCGATCATACTTTTGGTGCCAAAACCTGTCAAAATTGATAGAAAAACTACCAAAAACACGTAAAACGCACAAGAGGGACGCTAATGCGAGAAATACTCAAAATAAGGCGATAATCGCACTCTAATCTCCCAAAATGAGGGGAAAACGGGTCTAAATGGGAGGAAAAATGGTCTAAATTTAGCACACAACAATTCCCCCTTACTAAACCGTTGCTCATCCTCGAGCAAAGCCCCAAAAAGAAATTACAAACTACTACTACTAGCTAGACTGTGCTAAGACGATACGGGGCAATTAACGGGCCCGCTCCATCTCTACAACTCACATCGAAATACCCATGAGGTAGAGTACTTCTATGCAAGGCAAGTTGGGGCTTGCTCAAAATGGTGGATGCAACTAAACACACAAAAAACAAATAACACGAAAGAATAGACGCATCCAAAGCAAAAATAAAACACTGAATCCCCCATCGTGACGGCGGGGAAGACACCGATTACTTACCTAATACCATAATAAACACTCCAAGATAAATCACCCACGTAAACAAGAACCAAAGCCTAATACTATGACATTAAAGCAATAAAGATGTTGATAACTTAGATAGGTCCTCCTAATCTTCTAAAGGGGCACTACAGGGTGTAAAACGGAGTGGAAAAAGTGAACCATGTATTCGTTCGACACTGTAGGTAGGTGCAGTCCCGCTCTCTTTGGCTAAACCAAGAGGGTCGTTCCAAACTCGAATTTCCTAAATTAGCCCAAAAAGAAGGTGGAGTGTTTACAATTATTAGGGTGAATCGACTAATCACCGCTATCTTCCTAACTCGGGACTCGGTCCTCTAGTAGGCACTTCACGGCGATGAATCAATCAAGGGCTTTTTTTAAGGAGATGTTTTTGATGATATGATTTTCATTTGATGCTCTTTTTTCTCTCCCTTTGTTTTTCATATTTTTGTGCCCTTTTTTCTTGCTTTGGTTTGCCCTTTTTTGGCTTTTTTGATGTGGTTCGAAACCAAGCTTGGAGGTTATTTTTGTGTAAAGTTAATGTGATGATGTATAGGTGGAGGAAAAGTAGGTAATCGAGAACGCGCGCCATTCCCGGATAACCCATAAAAAGATGGAAGAAGTTTGGACTAAAGGTGCAATGGTCATTCGAGCAAGGTCACCTAGAAAACGAGATGCGGGAACCAAGGCCTAACTTCTCCATGAGTGGTCAAGGTGTTCAAATGCAAACCCCGAAGTAAACCTCTAGTAGAAAAGGTGGACTCAAGCTAAAGGATCAACGAATTCATTGATTTAGAGTCATTCTACTAGACTAAGGTCCAAAATCTACAATGGGTTATCTATCATGGTATATAAATTCTTGTAATAAGTTTGTAATCGGGTTTTCGAAAACGTTTAGTCCTAGACACGCTATACAAAAGCAAAAGAAACACACGAAAAAGAAAAGTAAATAAAAGAAAACACAAGTAAGGTCATGTACTCCATACTCCATCGACATTCAAGCACAAAATCAACCACAACACTCAAGATGCTCAACTTCGAGAGCCTCCAAATAGCAACAACCTAACTCCTCTACGAAAGTAAAGAAGAAAGAAGGAAGGAAGTTACCAAGCGGGGTACTTTTCATAATCTCTTCAAATCGTGCTATCAAGGTGGTGGTTACCTGTAAGAGTAGAGAACAAAAGCATACATGGGACACGAAAACATGACGAAACGAGAGAGGAAAACGAAAAAGAAAGTGAAAATATTTTTGGGTTTTTAAATTTTTAAATTTTTTATGGATTTTGGAAGATTTTTGAGAAAATAAAAGATAGTAGATCCCTCCCCCACACTAAAACCGTGCATTGTCCTCAATGGACAAGTAGGGGAAGATCGAAAAAGACGGAAAAGAAAAATAAGAAAAATCTTTTGGGATTTTTATGATTTTTCAAATGTTTTAGGATTTTTAAAAAAATTGAAAAAAAGAGAAAATAAACGAAAAGAAAATGGTAAAAGTGTGGCGGGCCTAGGTGCAATCACATCACCTAGACCCTCGCCAAGTGGCTAAGAAATCGAAAATGAAATATATGAAACGAAATGAAACTAAAAGAACGAAAGGATAAAAATTTGGGTGTAGGTGTAGTCACGTCACCTAGCCCGGATTAAAGAAAATGAAAAGTAAATGAAAAGAAAGAAAAGCAAATTGAAAGAAAAAATGAAGAGAATTTGGATTTTCAAAAGGGTCAATGGCGTAATCACGTCACCTAAAGACCGGGAGCAAAATCAAGGCCGCTTTGGCCGCAACAGTCGGATTAGTGGGACAGCTTGCAATTTTGTTAGAGGTAAAACAATCACAATGATCATAACAATGATAATGGAAGCAGGAACAAAATTAATCCAAAGACATGCAATTATATATGATTAAAGACTCACCAACACAACCCGCACACATACACAACACACACACCACACGACCTACCTACCGACTCCGGGAGAGGGTCTAATTTGAGTAATTGTTCGACGCATAGGAAGCCATCGGAGACACGGGATAGGATTCCATCTCACAAGCATACTCCCAAACTCCCTTTCTTCCCGACTCAGTCTCGGTCAGTCGGAATTCGTCGGGTCCCAAAGGTAGGTCCCAATTGTGGCGAATAAAGATAGTGGTACGGTGTGTGTTGGGAACAGTTAAAGCTCTTCCGTGGCTAATGTGGACGAGGCGTTGATCGGTTACATGAAAGATCCAAGTTGGAAAATAGGTCTCGTTAAGCTAAACGGAATTGTCTAGTGGGGTAAGGTGGTTGGTCGCATAACCCAAGTTGGTCGCAATTATAGTTACAAGACCTCCACAATCAACAAAAGGGCGTAGGGTGAAAATAATACGGTGAAAGTGCAACGCCACGACAAGTGGTAGGTCTAAAGGGTTAGGGTTACCAAGCAAAGAGTCACAAATCAATCGCAAGACACACACATCAAGATTAAGAATATTATCGGTCGAGAGTAACAAGCAGTGGGAGAGCATCTCGGAGAAATAACGAATTGAGGTGTTACGAATTTCGGAGGTAAAGGATGATTTAGGCTCGTAACCCTTTTGACAGCGTGATATACGCTTCCAAAGATATCCTCTAGACACACTAGCTTGTAAATTGCTCGAGGGTTCACTAAGTCCGGTACCCGATGAGGGTAAGCCTAAAGCTAAGCCAAACTCGGAAATAGTCAAACAATGGGGTTTACCGAATAGTCTAAATTTAATCGTTGTTGGTGTGGTCGGATTATCAATGGTAAAAGTTCCTAGGAACTCACAAGTCAAGTTTTTGTATGTAGAAGCCGCGAAGCTAAGGAGTCCTCTAGTTCCGGTCCTTGATGATAACTCTTTAATGTCGTCTTCTATTCCTAAATTTTCCATTGTGAAGGGACAAGGCCACCTAGTGCTCTGAAAGGTCTTTACAGAGAAGGTTCAAGCTAGAGGGGTATTAGGACAGGGTAAATATTTAGGCTTAGAAGATTTAGAAAGTGTAAAATTTGAAGCCATACCTTGCTTTCGAGAGGCTCGCCTTGCTCTTGTCTCCATAATAATAATTTGCAAAAGTAATCCAAAAACTTTAGCTTCACCTTCTTCAAAACCCAAAAAATAAATCACCAAAGATGGAGATGAAATTATGAATGGAGGTTTAAATGTGGTTGGGTATGGAAGGTGGTGGTTTGATGTTGTTATGAAGGGTGAAAATGTGGAGTGAATTGTGACGTAAAGGTGATATAAATAAAGGTAGTTGAGGAGAGAAGGTGAAAGTTTTAAAGTAGGTTGGTAAAATTTGGTGTAAATGTTTTGGAGGGAAATTTATGTGGGTTATTTTGAAGGGGGGAATTGATAGTGTAGTGAGTGAATAGGGTATAGGTGATCCGGCCATGTCATCGGGTGAAGTTTCACCCGGTCAAGTACCATCGTGTAAAATTTCACCCGACGGATTTTCGTCGTGAAAATCAATTTTGTCAACTTTTTCCACCGGGTGAAATTTCACCCGATGAAAATCTCATCGGGCGAAATTTTGCCCGACGGTATCTTCGTCAATCCGGACAATTTTGGCAATTTTTCGTAGGGCGAAATTTCGCCCAGCGGTATTGTTTACTACGTATTTCCGCCTTCCCATTCCATGGCTCTTCAATAATCACTTAGAGATTCAAATAACGACACATCTCACATTACATAATCAATTTCTCTCACAAACATGCTTGTGGTCTTCAATTTAGGCTCCATAACTTCTCCAAAAGCTTGATCTTCATCCAAATAAATGCTCCATGGCGAAATCCAAGTTCATCCATTCTTCTCAAACTAACAAAACTAACAAAACTAAAAGAATATGATACATATATACAAGGTGGTTGTTGAGGATACCACCAAACCTACTTCAACTTGCGAGAGGGTTAAACAACGCTCCCCAATGGGAGCTCACCCAGCTTCACGGTAACAAAGGTCTCACGAACGTGACCGGGATGATAAATCTTCAAACGTTGTCCATTAACCATAGATTTCCCGGTTTCCGGACTTAATATCTCTATTGATCCATATGGTTGCACCTTGGTCACTTCGAATGGACCCAACCATTTTGATTTCAACTTACCGGGGAAAAGCTTAAAACGAGAGTCGAAGAGTAATACCTTATCACAAACGGAGAAGTCCTTATGAAGTATTCGAGAATCGTGCCATTTGCGTGTTTGCTCCTTGTAAATCCTCGAATTTTCGTAGGCCTCGAGTCTTAGTTCTTCCAATTCTTGTAGTTGGAGAAGGCGGTTATGTCCAACAACATTCTCGTCAAAGTTTAGCTCCTTGATAGCTCATTTGGCTTTGTGTTCTAATTCCACCGGTAAATGACAAACTTTACCATACACAAGACGATAAGGAGTGGTTCCGATCGGCGCTTTGTAAGCCGTTCTCAATGCCCAAAGGGCGTCATTCAATTTCAATGACCAATCCTTTCGGTGTGTATTTACAACTTTTTCCAAAATTCCTTTGATTTGACGGTTGGAGATCTCGGCTTACCCATTTGATTGAGGGTGGTATGCTAGGGACATCTTGTGCGTGATACCATATTTCTTAAGGAGGTGTTCAAAGGTATCTTTCCTAAAATGAGAGCCTCCATCGCTAATTATGGCTCTAGGCATACTGAATCTCGGGATAATTACATTCTTTAAAAGCTTGATTACAACCTTGGAGTCATTGGTGGGAGAAGCTACGGCCTCGATCCACTTTGACACATAATCAACCGCGACGAGGATGTATTTGTTTCCAAAAGAGGATGTGAACGGACCCATGAAATCAATACCCAAAACATCGAACAATTCAATTTCCAAGATGGGTTGAAGGGGCATCTCATTTCTTCTTGTAATATTGCAACTTCTTTGGCAAGCATCGCATGTGAGAATGAAAGCTCTAATATCCTTGAACATGGAAGGCCACCAAAACCCGCTTTGGAGAACCTTGGCAATTGTCTTTTGGTTGGCCAAGTGTCCACCATAAGGTGTCGAGTGAAGGTGCTTCACAATGTCAAATCCTTCGTCGGCCGTCACACATCATCGATAGATTCCATCCATACAACGGCGGAACAAATAGGGCTCATCCCAATAATAGCGTCGGGCTTCATAACGTAGTTTCTTCCTCTCTTGCTTGGAATAATCGTCCGAAGTAAAATGAGACACTAAGAAATTGACGATATCGGCATACCAAGGTCTAATAGTTTCAACGGCCATCAAGGCCTCATCTCTCATAGCTTCGTTGATGGGTATACCATCGTCTTCATTGCTTTCTTTACTAACCGTTAGTCTACTTAGGTGATCCGCTACCAAGTTCTCCGATCCGACTTTGTCTTTAATCTCTATGTCAAACTCTTGTAGAAGGAGGACCCACCGAAAGAGTCGGGACTTGGTCTCCTTTTTGGAAATAATATATCGAATGGCCGTATGATCGGTATGAATGATGAGTTTGGAACCGGTAACATATGTTCGAAATTTTTCCATGGCATAGACAACGACAAGCATTTCTTTTTCGGTTGTTATATACCTCAATTGGGCTTCATCTAGGGTCTTGCTTGCATAGTAAATCACGTTTAGCTTCTTGTCGATCCGTTGACCGAAGACGGCACCAACGGCAAAATCGAAGGCATCGCACATGATCTCGAATGGAAGATTCCAATCGGGTGCTTTGATAATTGGAGCGGTGGTGAGATCGGTCTTTATCCTACAAAAGGCCTCAAGACACGAGTCATCGAAAACAAAAGGTGCATCTTTCATAAACAAAGAAGTTAAAGGCTTGGCAATCTTAGAAAAGTCATTAATAAATCGTCTATAAAAACCGACGTGACCTAGAAAACTCCTCACCCGTTTGACATTAGTGGGAGGTGGCAAGTTCTCAATCACTGAGACTTTAGCCTTATCAACTTCAACTCCTCAATTAGAAACAATATGACCTAAGACAACACCTTGCTCAACCATAAAATGACATTTTTCCCAATTCAAAACAAGTCTATACTCTTCACATCGAGCTAACACTTGATCAAGATTTTCAAGACAAGAATCAAAAGATGTACCATGGACACTAAAGTCATCCACAAAAACTTCCATATATTTTTCAATAAAATCGGAGAAAATGGCCATCATACATCTTTGAAAAGTTCCCGGCGCATTACACAATCCAAATAGCATCCTTCGATAGGCATAGGTGCGATATGGACATGTGAAAGTGGTTTTCTCTTGGTCATCGGGGTGAATAGGAATTTGAAGAAATCCCGAATGACCATCAAGGAAACAAAAGTAAGAATGATGCGCTAATCGTTCAAGCATTTGATCAATGAAGGGAAGGGGAAATGGTCTTTGACGGTGGCCGTGTTTAATTTTTGGAAATCTATACACATGCGCCAACCGGTAATGGTTCTAGTAGAAATCAACTCTCCCTTTTCTCCTTTAATAACCGTCATTAAACCCTTTTTTGGCACAACTTGTACGGGGCTAACCCACTTACTTCCGGTTATTGGGTATATAATGTTAGCCCCATACAATTTGAGGACTTCCTTCATGACAACCTCTTTCATAGCGGGGTTCAACCTACGTTGACCCTCAACTGAAGGGCGGTGGTCATCATCAAGGATGATCCTATGCATACAAACATTTGGGCTTATGCCTTGGAGGTCGGCAATGCTATACCCGATGGCCTTTTTGTGTTTTCTCAAAACAATCAATAGTTTTTCCAATTGAGGTCTATCAAGTGTGGCATTGACGATAACGGGATAATTAGTTCCTTCAAGAAAATCATATTTGAGGGAAGAGGGGAGTGGTTTAAGTTTAAGATTAGGAGGAGAAAATACTATACTCTTACCCACCGGTAGTGGTTCTACCTTTTCTTCATGTAAGCATTCATCTTCAAGAGGTGGGGAATCAAGTGGTTCCTCTTCTTTTTCATCATCTATCAAGATATATTCAACCAAACTATCAACAACTTCAATGGAATGCATTTGTTCAATCATTGGTTGTTTAAGAGCTTGAGAAAGGGAAAACTCTACCGACTCGTTCCCTATGTTAAAAGACAACTTTCCATTCTTTACATCAACTATAGTACCATCGATAGCCATAAAAGGTTGACTTAAAATAATGGGGGTAATAGTGTCTTCGGGCATATCCATGACAACAAAGTTGGAGGGGATGAAAAATTTACCAACTTGCATGGGTACATCCTCAAGTATCCCAAGTGGGTACTTGACGGACCTATCCGTAAGTTGAATTGACATACTATTGGGTCTCATCTCCCCCACACTAAGTCTCTTAGCAATAGGATAGGGTAACAAACTAACACTAGCCCCTAGGTCACATAAAGCTTGATTAACAACAACATTAAAAGCTACCGGGATCCTCTAGTTTCTTTGGCATTTGATTCATGAGAATGGCACTACATTGTGCCGTGAGAGGGACACATTCTTTGTCCTCTATTGTTCTCTTTTTAGACAAGACTTCTTTCAAAAACTTAGAATAAAGAGGCATTTGAGAAATTACCTCACAGAAGGGTAAAGCTACCTCTACTTTCTTCAACATATTCACGAAACGGCTAAATTGGGCATTCTCCTTATGTAGCTTAGCTCGTTCGGGGAAAGGCAATGGTGGGACAAAAGTGGGAGGCGGTGGAACATTGGATTCTTCTTCTTCTTGGGCTAATCGCTCCGCCTCTTTTCTTTTTGCTTCTTCCGCTTCCATTTGCTCCTTCTTCTTTCTCTTTAGTTCTCTTTGCTCAATCTTTGCATTTTGTAGAATATCAAACTCCGCTTGTATTCCTCGGTTTTGTTTGGGGGAAGTGGGCGATGTCGCTTGTGGTGCACTTGGTTGATTGACATTGGTTGTGGTGCTCTTGGTGTTCAAGTTCAATTTCTTGTACGGGTCCTCAAGTTCTTTGCCACCTCTCAAAATGACGGCGTTTGCTTGGTGTGGAGGGTCTCTTAGATTTTGGGGTTGCCCGGGCAAACCATGGGATGGATGAATTAGCGCGGCTAAGGCTTTTGTTGCTTCTTGTGATTCCCAAACCTTTAGCCTTGCTTTGGTATCTTGATGCTCACTCCATAATTGCCCAACGGCTCTTTGCAAATCACTAATATTATCCCATGGAAATCCTCCTTGACCATATTGAAAATTGCTTGGTTAGCCATAAGATTGAGAGGGTTGATTAAATGGTTGTTGATTGTAACCTTGATTTCCTTGAAAATTGCCTTGGAACCCTTGATTATATCCACGATTGAAATGATTACCATGTTGATTTTGGTAATTGTTGTAATTGTTGGCAACATGGAAGTTGCTACCTTGTTGATTGAAGATGCTCCTTTGGTGAGGAGGCAAATATGGGGGCATCTTTGGAGGACCTTGATTAAAGGGTCTTTGTTGACTTTGATTAAATGGCCTCGGTTGACTCCCTTGGGCACGTGGCATCGGATTTTGAACATTTTGATTGCCATAAGAAAAATTAGGATGAAACCTTGTGCCGGCATTGTAAGTATTGGAAAAGGAATCGAATTGAGGTCTTTGCCCATACACTTGTATAGCTTGGACTTCATTTGACTCTTCAAAATACGTTTCTTTATTAGGAATGAAATAGCTAGAATCATGGCCATAATTGCCACAATGATCACAATGAACTTCCCATGTTATTTGTTTAGGAGGTGATGGTTGCCTTGTTGGAACACTCCCTTGAATTTGGTACATGCCTCTAGGAGTAGGCTTAGAACTCATGACATCCATTCTCTTTTTCAATTCTTCAACTTCTGCTTGAAGTTTCAATTCACTAGAACTGTTAGATGAGTTGACTTCGACTTTCTTTCTTGAATCTCTCGATTGACCCATTCTAGAATCACTCCTTGCCATCTTTTCAATAAGATTCTTAGATGCCTCATCGGTGAGAGAAGAGAAGTCTCCTTCGGCGGCCGAATTGAGGTTCTCCTTGGTTCTTGATGAAAGGGTGTTATAAAATGTTTGAGTAGTTAGCCAATCGGGTATTCCATGGCGAGGACACTTGCGTAGTAAATCTCTAAATCTTTCCCAAGCCAATCGGATATTCCATGCTTGAATGTTTGTATTTCCATGCGATATTGGTTGGTCTTTGACGGCGGAAAATATTTCTCCAAGAAGGCATTGGATAATTGAGCCCATGATGTGAATGTATTAGCGGGATGGCCTTGAAGCCATCTACGAGCTCCATCTCTCAAGGTCTTTGGAAATAACAATTGGTGCAATTGGCATGAAGTTAAACCATTGAGACGGGCCCCTACTAATTTTTCTTTAAATGAAGCGTTGTGCTCTTGAGCATCTTCTTGGAAAAACCATGAAAAGTATCTTGTTGAACCGCATTTGTCAAAGAACCTTTCAATTCATAATTCTAGGGTATCTCCCCGAAATCAACCGGCGAAGGTGTTTCTTCATGTGTAAGTTGAGAATGGGAGACTAAGGTTGCCATTTGTTGGATTGGTGGTGGTGATAGATTTGGATTTAGATGATTTGGAGGGGATGGATTTTGATTTGGTGGTGGTGTTTTTGGTGATGGTGGTGATGGTGGCGAGTTTTGTGAAGTGGATGATGTGGAAGGATTATTTGGTGTAGAAGATGTAGGTGGTAGGATGGGATTAAGGTTAGGAGGTGATAATGAAGGATGTGGAATAATGGTGGTTGAGTTATTACCCCGAAAACGCAAAGCTCTAAATGTCCTTTCCGGCTCCGGATCGAACCACAAGGGTGATGATGTATTCCGGGGCATACACTCAATTAAACGGTAAGACTCCTAGCACCTTTCGGCACTAGGGAAGAGGGAGAAAGATGAAACAAAAACAAACAACCAAACACAATTACTCGTCGTTCCTCGGCAAAGGCGCCATTTTTGATGCGCGGCCCAATCGGATCGGTCGTTTAGCGAAGGATGGGGGATCAAACAATATTTATAGACTCGCAAAAAACAAAAACTACTAGAGTATTCGTGGTAAGTCGAGGTCGGTCCACAGGGAACGGAACGGAATCGGGTTAAAAGCAACGTGTTTGGGAACTAGAGGGGGTTTTAAGAATCGAGTCTACGCTAGAAATGCGGTAAAAGACTGAAATTAAATGACAAGAGATATAACAATAAAAATAACTAGAGAAGAACAATCAAAGGAAAAGGTGTTAGGGGGAAGTCGGGATTCGAAAATTGGGGTCTAAGAATCTTGGAATCGGGTTTTAGTCACAACATTGATAAAGAAGAATTCCACCGTTCGGTTTCTTCACCCAACTCACCTAAAAACCCGCTTACGCGGCGAAGAAGGGTAAGTCTCAAGTTAAGGTAATTTCTACCCCGAGTTTCCCCATATTGATAGAAACGAGTCAAGGTCGGTCTAGTTGGCCAGACTAAAACAACGATGACACAACAACCATAAGCATGATAAACCAACAAGCAACAACCCACCAACATCCCTTAATTCAAATCATCCAAGTCCTCATCCCTAAACCCTCCAACAAGAAATTTACTCACTACTCATAATGGAAAACAACAAAACATAAACAAAGGAGAAAACAACTAAAACATACATGTTAACTAAATCTAAAGAAAATAACAACAAAACAATAATGGCAATTACGATCTAACAATTAACCACTAAACTATGAAAGAAATTGTGGTCTATCAAATTAAACTAGAAAATAATCTAGAGCCACATAAGTAAAATCTAGAGAAACTAACAACATAAAGATGATCAGAATAACAATAAAAAGAAAAACTAATGAAAGTAACAAGAAAACAATAAAAATCGATCTAAGAGCATCAAAATAAAAGTCTAGAGAAATTAACAACAAATGTTGAATAAAAATACAATCAGCACAATAAACATGAAATGATCTAAAACAACATAAATAAAGATGATCTAAACAAGAAAATAATGAAAGAACAATTAAATGAACAATATTGAAAGAACAATAATTAAATCTAAGCTAGAGATTAGAGAGTGGAAGAGAAATATATCAACTATGAAGATCTACACTAAAGAAGATAATTGCATAAATAAAGGTTTAATCTTGATGAGGAGAATAAAGAGATTTGTCACTAATGCCTTAATAAACCCCAAAAATCTTCAAATAAAAACTTGAAATCTACAAACTTGAATAAATATCCAGAAAATTGTTGATGAAAACTAGGAAAATCTATTATTGTACTAAATTACTATGTAAACTACTAGAACTATAGAGAATTACTCCGTACTAAATTACAAGAAGGATCTACTAATGGATGGTAGTAAACTAATGGAAGTGTTATGGTAACGTGATGTAGCTTAGGCAACAAACTAGGGTAAGCATATATATATATATATAGTAATGCCTTAATGAGTCTCTTAACCTAAAGCCCAAATCCAACTTTTTGCTCCATTAGTGAGACAATCACCCTTTAATCTTCAAGAGGTGGAACTTCGCCCCGTCGTACATGGATCAATACCGTCGGGTGAAATTTCACCCGGTGGTTTTCTTCCGATTTGGCAATTTTTGGACGTCTTCACCATCGGGCAAAATTTCACCCGGTGGGCGAAGTTTCGCCCGGTCATTTCACCCGGTGGAGAAGCTCTCAGAAAATCTTCGGAGAGACAAATTTTCCGTCGGCCGAAATTTTGCCCGGTGGTGTTTCATCGGGTGAAATTTCACCCGGTCATTTTCTGGCCTCTTTTCTTGTCTCATTCTTCGTCGTATGATTGGATGGCTTTGAACTTTAAGTTGTCTGCTCTGCTTTTCGGACGACATTCCCCTCTCTTGTGCTCATGGAAGCTCGATCATACTTTTGGTGCCAAAACCTATCAAAATTGATAGAAAAACTACCAAAAACACGTAAAACGCACAATAGGGACGCTAATGCGAGAAATGCTCAAAATAAGGCGATAATTGCACTCTAATCTCGCAGAACGAGGGAAAAACGGGTCTAAATTGGAGGAAAAACGGTCTAAATTTAGCACAAAACACTTATTTAACGAATAAGATAAAGTGCTAGTTAGAGAGACAACCTGAGACGATCGACTCGGCGTGGATGAATTCGACGAGCGTTAGGAACGCTTGAATTCATTTCGATTAGGAACCGAATAAATTCGACCCGTTTGTCTTGAATATCGTGGTGTGCGATGCTTTCGACGAGGCTTTGAGTTATGAACTCGAAGATTTGACTAGAAAGAATATGAATTCTTTGTTGTTCTAAGTCGTTTTCAATCTCATACAAATTATGAACTCGGGAGAAATTGAAGGAAACGATTTTTGTGTTCTTCTTTGATCTCGTCGAATTACGAACTCGGGAGAAGTTGGAAGAATGCGTTGTTCGTTTGTATTGTGTTGAATGCTCAGGGGAGGGGGTATATATAAAGTTTTCTCGGGGCGGATTCGAGCACATAGGCCCGACACATTATGCGCCCTAGGATTGAGGCGCGGGGGTCCGTGCGACTCAATTTTGAGGCGCAGGGCCTTCTGCGGTTGAGTTTTCGACGTCGAGTTTTTGAAACTTTCCAAAACAAAAAAGATACGCAATCTTATGATATTTTTGCCGGGTTTCTTGCTTCCCAAGGGTTCTAGAACCCATGTGTTGACTATTGAGGGTTGACTCGGGTTGACCTTGCATCTCGATTTTCGCTTTGCATTTTGGGACCGATTCGGGGCCCCGGAGTCCGAATTGACTCAAACTAGTGTTGACGCGACCGGAACAACTCGACTAAGACCGTCTAGATGTTGAATTAATTTTTCTGAGTAATTATTTGATCCGTTCTTTAGAAAAATCATCCGAAGCATCGTAAAATTGTGTCGTGTTGCAGGCCGATCATCATCGGGTGTTTGTCGGACACTCAAGTAGCCACCGGGTACAAATCCGGGTGTCTACAGGTCCCAATAACCTTTTAGCACCTCGACCAACCTATTTAATTATGATAACACAACAATGTCGGGAAGACCACCGGTACCGCAACCTTTCACACAAATGCAATATACACAATTTACACCGCCACCGCTATCGAGTCAATACACGTCTACACCCGACACATCTACACATACCACGCCACAATTGACAACACAAGTTCCCCAATCCTTAGGAGTCCAAGAAACAACTATAAAACCCAATAATGAGATAATATGGATGACGGAACAAGAAATGGCTAAATTGAATGCAAAGGCGACGACAAATAGTGTATGACAATCTTTTACTAAAAGTGTAGATAAAAATGGGCTCATTGTCATGCATGTAAGAAATTTTAAATGGCATAAGCGCATCTGGTACCGGTCACCTTGGACTATACACTAAAAAAATGTATCCCCAAAGATGACGGTCAAACATCTCTTGACCAATTTGCGACCCGACCCACTTAACAAGACCATAACTACGATTATAATGCATGTGTCGACGAATTATCTATAATGATAATTCAAACGGAAATATCTTTTGCTCTATCTGAACACTCAACGTTTAACAGATACGTAAAAACCAACCAACCGGCTCATAAAGAAACGTGTCGTCGTAGTGTTAAATCTAAAGCAATGAAACAACATATGGAGTGTAAAATGGAGCTTATTTCTTAGTTAAGAAATCCGACATCTAGAATATTATTAACAGCTGATGGATGGAATTCTAGTTAGGATTATTCATATATATGGTTAACAGCTCACTGGCTAGATGACGATTGGGTTATACAAAAAAGGATTATAGAGCTAAATTAGAATTTCCGCATACCGCTAATAATATACTCAATGTTATTATGAAAGGGATAAACGAATATGAAATTAGATATAAAATTTTAATGGTTACTTTCGATAATGCGTCAACACTTAATCAATTTGTACTGTTTAGTTTTTATTTGTACATTGTACTTGTAACTTTTAGTTAATTTTTTTTAAAAACAGTCTATTTGTAACATTAAGTTTTATATACATTGATTATTCCAATTTGTACCTGCAACCGATCTATATTGATTATTTAATAAATATTATATTTCTTTCTTCCTATTTACATTTCTTTGCTCCTATTCAATAAATAATTACTCCCTCTGATTTTGAATGATCTTCCCTATTTCCTAAATGAATTGAAACATCTCTTCTTCCCTGTTTCCATTTATGGAAAACCCTTTTCTACACAACTTTACCATCTTACCTTCTTTAATTAATATAATATTTCTCCCTCATACTTTTCCAATCCACTTTTTCTCATATAATTAATATAATATTTTTCTCTTCTACTTTTTTCAATCCACCATAGCACTTTAATAATATAATACTTCCTCAACGTTTTCTTCCTCAAAAGTAAAGGGGAAAAACATTCGAAATCTGATGGATTAGTAATGATTCTTACAAATCCGGACAAAAAACCGCAAATTCGCAATCATATTTATCACAAAGACGCAAACCGAAAAGAATTATAATAAAAAAAAGGACAATCTGGCCAGGCACGACCCAGGCCCGAAACCTGACACGGACACGCCACGGTCGGGCCCAGGCCTGGGACCATGCCTCGGCAGGTGTTGTTAGAGTGTAAAACCCGGGGTCACACTCAAACAATGGGAGCTAAAAAAAGATATAAACGAACCACCCTCACCCCTCCGAGGTTTAGACGACTCGAGTTGGTTTTGTGTGCCTTAAACCACTCCTCACCCAGCTTAAGCTCCAACGAATATGGCCCAAAACCCAACCATGCTATTAACTCAAATCTCCCTCAAGCTAACAACAAGACTAGGTGACTAATCTAACCCCTACAAGGTTAATTAGGCCTAACCTTACACTAGACACTCGGTTTTGTGAAAGTATTTTAGAGAGTTCAAACTCTTCAATTTTTTATTCAATAAACGGTTGTCTTCTTACAATGCAATGTGAGGTCCTTATATAGGCCCCTTTAGGTCATAAATTGACCATTTAGAATACCAAAAGCAAAAGACTAATGACTACATTCATTAATTAAAGACGACGAAGTACAAAATGGGTTGTCCCCTCCTTTAGGCGAGCTCCTTTTAATTGTTTTTGTCTTCTTTGGTTGATTGATCCCCAAGGATAATAAGGACACTAGATGATTGGCACAAGGATTAGTCATGTTCTGATGGAAAGTGGAAAAGGTGCTTTTAGCTCTAACACTCTTGTCCGCCCTTCTTTTGGCAATTTCCCTTTTGGCTCCTATTGTAATCCCCTAGAAAATCTAACGCGATACAGTGGTGGAAACACTGTAGAGTCGGGATTAAAACACACTGTAACTATGTCGTAGTAAAATTAAAATGGTAAAGTCAAACAATAGACCTTAAATGAAATGACCAAAATTTAAAACAATCCACAAAAGGGGTTTGAATATTCCATAAGACATAATTATCAAAATAAACAAGCAGGATCCACACTGCTCGCTAGCCCACACCCGGAACACGTTGTGGACATGACATAGGTTCACCCCGACGCGGCCACGCGCGGGTTTGGGTAGGCGAATGAATCTCCATATGAAACAGATCGAATGGAAATTTAAATCGAATTGGAGTCGCCACCGAACTTTGTGGGAGTTCGGGCCCATTCGAACCCACTCTATGTCGTAGTGGGCCGTGTACAAAATACGGCCCATTTCCGATGTCAGAGTTTATTGGGTTCGTCCCTTAGCATTTGATACCGATACCGTCACTACCGGTTATCGTGTATTGAATGACTCTCGTGCGCCAACGGTTTCGGGCATCCGGAAACCGAGGTTCTGAGTAAGGGGTGAGGGTACGTGTTGGGAAGCCCACAAAGGACACCCAACCCCGCCCGCACATTGGCGGCCTCTACTAGGATATCGAATGACTTTTGAATACGCGCGTTAGTTGAACGGGAAAATGATATGCAAAGATTATTTTCCCTAAGCATGTGAGAAATTGAAAGGGTTTCTATGTCAATTTAATACAACTAAAATTAGCGTCGAAGTTGTATTTTAGCATGCGGGTTCATTTTAGTACATTAAAACAAACGAGAATTAAATCGACAAAAGAACATACGGTTAGTAACAATGTGATGATAATAACGGTTCGCAAATTATTGTATGAGATGAGATGATGCAAATACGATGATGTATGGTTTTGAAAAGATGTTTCACGTGATTAATTAGGCACGTGTTGACCTAAGTCACAAAAAAAATGGTTAACAAGACTCGAATGCTATTGTAGGACTCTCGGTTTAACGTGATAAAGGGCCACTCGACCGAGTCATTGTGGGACTCGACCGAGTGGACCTTTGAAAAAGGTTATGTCCGGATTTTATGACCCTACTCGACCGAGTTATCGACCAACTCGACCGAGTACGTTGCCACTCGACCGAGTCACTGTGAGACTCGACCGAGTGGAGGTCGTAAAGACATTCTGTTTCGGTTTTTGTGATGTCACTCGATCGAGTGGCGTAGGCACTCAGTCGAGTGGCACCTGTATGAACCATGTTCGTTTGCAATTTTATTATTGATTTCAAAATTGCTTTTGATTTTGACGATTTGATGAATTGGGCATAAATATTGTGGAATTTATACTCAATTCTGAATTTGCATACTCATTGTATCTCATATTCGATTATTGAATCGATATGGGATAGTTAGAGCGAGATAAAAAAATCGTTGTAAGTCGTTTTGAATTAACAACCGCGATGTAAATGGATTTCATCCGCGTTTAATAATGTCGTAATTCTAGCGAATTGTATGACAATTACTTTTAGCATCAATAGAAATCGCGCAAGTTAACTTATTTGACTTGATCGATGGATTCGACATCCAAATAAGGAATTGGTATCGAATTTAATAGATAGACACTTTGCTTAAATCAAAATACTTGATTCCCTCGGCTTTTCCGACATCGTAATGAATCCTTGAGATTATGTGATGTCGGATCCGCGTCAATGGGTTTCGACCCTTATTAAATAAAATACTTGTTTTGGAAAATCGATGTGAATATGCGATGCAGACGAAAATAAACGACTTATTGTTTAGGTTGACTCGTTTCAATAATCAAGCGATCGGGGTGATGGGATAAGCGACCGGCAACGCTGTGTGCAGTACACTTGTATATTCGGGTTTTCTTATCCCACCATCACTCACACTCGACACAAATTCACGAGTATTTTAATGTCTTATACTAATTATATTACCGATATTACAGATGCGATAATTAAATTAAAAAAAAAAAAAGGAAGAGGAAGACAACGAGAGGAAGAGAAGAAGGGAAGAATAGGGTTTTACACCCTCAACCTACATGTTCTTGTCTCGAATAGGACTCGTAGTCGTGGCTTTAACACGAGAGTTTCGAGGTCTATGGAGGTTGAGTTGTGGTGGTTTAGGTTTGCCTCCTAAGTACTAGGGTTAGGGCTTGAGTGTAGTATTAGGGTTTGATTAGAGTTGTAAAGTGTGTCGGGTTTGCAAAGGTTGTAAAAAGATGTGTAATGTGTGTTGCATGGGGTGTTTATATAGGCAAAGGCAAGGACCCCGGTTAGGGTTACTCGACCGAGTAACCAGCTGACTCGGTCGAGTGGCCCCTTGTGCCTGCAGTCGGGCCTGAAATAGGCCCACTCGATCGAGTGGGTGGGGCACTCGATCGAGTGGCCCAGCTGGGTCGCGCGGATCCATTGTTTTGTACCGTGACTTGGGTTTTTGATGTTGTGAGGGTCTGTTTTGTATGTTCTCGGAAATGACTTTGATCGGGGTTGACCCAATCGCTAAAAAGTCGGTTTTATTTCCGGTATCGGTTTCGGCCCAAATTAGCCTTATTTGATTGGGAACGACCCACTGGTCCAGGATTTGAGGTTGATTTTGTGAGATTTGTACTCCGTAAGTGCATTAGCCGGCAACTAATGGTTTTGAGCCCATATCCGAGCGCGTAGAAACACGTTAGCGTCTGATCATCATCGGGTGTTTTTTGGAAACTACTATAGACACCTGGCAGTCAAAATGCGGGTGTCTACAGAGCCCCCACTCTGACTGAGGCTTGGACAAGGCGAAAGTCAGAGTAGCCACCAGGCCAATCGTGGATTGAAACCTGGCGAACTTCCGGTTGGGTCGTTTATAGTCCATTAGACTCGCGTGAAGGGCTCGCCAGCCATAAGCTAGAAGTCATACCTGAGCTGATGACGATATCTCCGTGGGGAATTGGACTTGTCGCGTAAGTCCTGGGTGCGCCTGTACGTAGGCTCATCCCGTGTTATTCCGGGGGAAAATGCCACCTAGGGCCTTCCGCTGGGGAGGTAAAGTGGGTTGTATGTTCCTGCTTGGGTCGTACCTGTATAAGTCACATAAAATTTGCATGCAACACGTAGGTAGAAAAAATAACTCGCGCTGGGGAAAATGAATTTTTTTTTTTTTGAAAATTTTGAAATTTTGAATTTTGTTTAAATTTTTGACTCCTAAAGAAATTAGGAAAGTTCGGGATGAATATTTTGTGCTAGTATCGGGACTAGGCTTGTGGCTTGATTCCGTTTAGGATTAGGAAACTGTTGTGATATGGAAAGAGGGTTGTATTTTAATGCTATAAATACCCCTTCTATGCATTGATTTTTCCTCACAAATTCTCCACAACTCCTCCCTTCTCAAAAGAAAGACCTCTTGTTCTTCTCAAGAAAAATAGGCATGGGAATCGACAGGTTAACTGTGATGCTGCAGGAATGGTCCCGACGTTTTAGGGACGGGGATAGAGTGGCTTTGAATCAGACGGGTATTAGTCAACTGTATACATTCCGTCAGATGCAAGTTGATCGCCACTTTCTGGATGCCTGCTTGTCTTACTGGGACGACATATATCATGTCTTTGCTTTCCCCCGGGGCGAAGTCTGCCCTTTACCTGAGGAGATTGCAGCTATAGGAGGATGGAACCCGATACTCCGTCCCGCTATCCCGTACTCGATCGATCTATGACCCAAGGAGGAAGCTTCGAGAATTTCTAGGGCTTTCTCACAACGAGGTATCCCGTATGATGGAGGGTGATAATATTTCTCTGATCGACTTGGCTGAGAAATTTATGAATCCTCTCGATGTCCGGGTCAGACCGGCTTACAGCCGTAGGGCACATGGATTTGCTATCATGCATGGGAAACACCCGTCTTTTGACCGTTGTGGACTTGATGGAGACAGAACACAGCCCAGCTTGGCTGATCACGGGCGAGATTATCCAAGGCTTGGACAACCGCAAGAGGGACTCATCTATTCGTCTTACTGGGAGTATGTCGGATTTTTATTATTTTTCCAATTTCTCGACTTTTCGATTTTTTGATTTTTTTTCGCGGATGGCCTGCTATAGTGGGCACTCGATCGAGTCACCCTCTCGTAGAAGCCCCCTGTTTGTGTTCAGGGGTACCACTCGATCGAGTGTCCCAGGCACTCGACCGAGTGCCCTTATGCGGACGCCTATTTCGCCTCGGGAACTCATGTTTTTGCTTCTTTTTTCAGATTTGGCTATATGAGAGGCTATCAGTGATAGATCCTCCTCTTGATGCGAGCAACTACAGTCACAACCAGGTGATGACGAGGAGGCGGGCCATTAACTTTTCTCGTCAGATTACGCAGAAATACTGGGACGAGGTGTTGTCTTTTCACAGCGGCCCACTAATTCGATGGGTAGTACCATGGTGGCCCATCTATCTTTGGACCGGCCTGGACCCGAGGGACAGAGCCCGCTATCAGGTAATACTATCTTTCAGGCAGACGGTTCATCTCTACCCGGATCGCATACTAAGGCAGTATGGATGGACCCAGCGAATTCCTGAAGTTGAAGCAGTTGTGAGTGACCCTACCCAACTGACCGACGTAATGTGCAACAATTGGATGCAAAGATGGTATACCCGACATACTTGGCCCGTCACCAAATCTCGTCACTCAACTTGGGTTTCAAGCTCTTACATGAAGTGGACTAAAGCGGGTGATGCTAAAGCCCGAGCTGCTCTGAAGGTTGATGAGGCTTTTGACCTGCTACGAAGGGAGCAAGCTAAATACAAAAGGGGCTTCTTTGACGAAGGTGACACCCCGGCTACTATGGTCCGATTAATGTCAGGCCAAAAAAAGAAGACCAAGACTCAAGCTGGAGGGTCCGGTGCTAAAGGTGCTTGGGGGGAAGTGAGCCCCCAGACTGACCTGGAAAGGAGACTAGGCCCAAAACTACCCATGCAGGACCGACTTGGCCCACGAGATAGGCTACCCGAGCACGTACGGGCTCGACTTGGGCCAAAGACCGTGGTATAAGACCTACCGTCCAAGAAACGGGTTCGAGCTAAAGAGGTTCCCCTCGTGATTCGGGAACGCTCGTCCTCGCCCCGGCGACCTCGGGCCCCACGCGACCCAAAGGACAAAGGGAAGGGAAAGATGCCGGGATATTAGTCTCCTTTATTATTATTTGAGTATTATTATTATTTTTGGGTGTGATTTTTTGTGGGTGTTTTGCCATTTTGGCGTTTTTTTTTGTTGTAATTCCCGAGTTTGTCGGTTTAATAAAGACGTATTAATGAATACCGTTCCTGTCTTCTCGTTTATTGCAGTGGTTGTACCCTTTTGAGGGGTTGCCTACGTATCCACGATTAGTGGAATCAAATCAAACGTAGTTCAAAATTGATTTGATTTTGCAATTTTCGAAATACATCAAGACTATTAGTGCGTAATGCGCGACAGTAGAATAATTAATTCTAACTTATTGACTTGTCTATAATTTTTGAAAATTTATAAAAAGACAAATTTTATAAATTTTTGCAAATGACATTGAGATGGGGTTTAAGGGTAGTAGCGCTTCAGCTGATCCAAGTTGGTTGGGTTGACAAATTCGTTCCCGTCCAAGTCTGTCAGCATCACCGCTCTTCCTGATAGGACCTTATTGACTAAGTATGGCCCAGCCCAATTGGGTTTGAATTTTCCCCTTGGGTCAACCGGCAGTAAGGCACGAACCGATTTTAGGACCAGATCCCCTTCTTTGATATTTCTGGGCCTAACTCTTTTGTTGAAAGCCCGTTGGATCCTCTTTTGATATATTTGGATATTGTTGAGGGCCCGGGATCGCCGTTCGTCTAAAAGGACTAGCGAATCGTATTGGGCTTGGACCCAATCTGCTTCCGGTACTTGGCTTTCAAGTAAAATCCGGAGGGATGGGACTTCTAACTCGACTGGCTGGACCGCTTCCATTCCATATGTCAAATAATATGGAGTTGCTCCGGTCGCGGTGCGAATGGACGTTCGGTACCCCCACAAGGCGAAGGGTATTTTCTTGGGCCAGTCTCGGTAATTCTCAGCCATCTTTTTAAGTATGGTGACAATTGTTTTGTTAGCCGCTTCTACCGCTCCATTTGTTTGGGGACGGTAAGGTGAAGATGTATGCCTTTGAATCTTGTATTTTGCCAGCAGTGCGACAGTTTCAGCTTGAAAGTGGGTCCCGTGATCACTGATAAATTTGTGAGGGATCCCGTATCGGCATATTATTTTATTCTGGATAAATTTGGCTACGTGCTTGGCGTTCAAGACACGGTATGACTCGGCTTCGACCCATTTGGTGAAGTAGTCGATGGCCACCATAATGAAGCAACGACCTCCCGTCCCGGATGGATGCATCTTCCCAATTATGTCTATACCCCTTGTCGAAAATGGCCACGGTGATGTCATGGTATATAAGAGGGAAGATGGAATATGCTGTACATTGGCAAAGATCTGACAGTTATGGCAGTGTTTGACATATAACTGACAGTCTGTTTCCATGGTGTTCCAATAATACCCGAGGCTCATGATTTTTCGGGCTAGCATATGGGCGTTCATATGCAGTCCGTTTTCACCGTCGTGTACTTCGGCCATAACCTTTTGGGCCTGTATTTTGTCAATGCATAGGAGGAGAGCCCCCTGTGCCATCTTTTTGTATAACTGCCTATTGTCCGTGCGAACAAATTGGGTTGCCAATCTTCGCAAGTCTTTCTTGGCCCGGTTATCAGTTCCCGGGGGGTACTCTCCCGTTGCCAAGTAGGTTAGGACAGCTTGATACCAGGGTTCTGGGTCGGTTATCTCGATATCCTGGATGGCATGGATATAGGCCGGCTCGGACCATCTTTCGACACAGATTGGCATGCTGGTCAGGTGATCTGGGATGTTCAGCAGAGATGCTAATTTGGAAAGTGCATCTGCAAATTGATTTTCTTCCCGGGGCAAATAAATGTATTCTACCTTCTGGAATTGTTTCTCTAGAACCCTTACTCGTGCTTGGTAAGCCACGAGATTGGCGTTCCGAGTTTTCCATTTTTAGAGCGCTTGATTGAGGACCAGCGATGAGTCACCGTGGACTCGGAGGTCCGTTACCCCTAAATCGGCGGCGGCTTGCAACCCGTGAATGCATGCTTCGTATTCGGCTGCATTATTAGTGACGTCGAAGTCCAATTTGATGGATAAAGGAGTGTGTTCCCCTCGTGGTGAGATTAACAGAATCCCGACCCCGAATCCTCGAAAGTTGGATGCTCCATCAAAGTACAAATCCCATGTTTCGGTGTCAGTATGGAATATGTTTTCATCAGGGAAGGCCCAAGTATCCGTGTGGCCCTCTTCGGATATAGGGCTATCGGCGAGAAATTCGGCCACTACCCGGCCCTTGATGGCTTTCAATGGTACAAACTTGAGGTCGAACTCAGATAACATTAAAGTCCATCTGGACATCCCGCCGTTGAGGATGGGCTTCTCGAACAGGTACTTGATTGGGTCCATTTTGGACAGAACATGTACCTCGTGACTAGGCATGTAATGTCGGAGCTTTTTAGTGGCCCAAACCAATGCTAGGCACGTTTTCTCGAGCATTGTATACTTGCATTCATATTCGAGCAACTTTTTACTGATGTAATAAATAGCCCGTTCTTCTGAATCGACTGTCTGGGCCAGCATAGCCCCCATGGCTGTCTCGGTCGTTGTTAGGTATAACGACAAAGGCAAACCGGGTTGAGGTGGCATTAATACCGGCGGTGCGGACAGAATCTCCTTGATTTTATCGAAAGCCATTTGACATTTGTCGTCCCATAGTACTCGTTCTCCGATCTTCAGTTTTTCGAAAATGGGCTCACATACCATGGTTAATTTTGAAATGAACCAGCTAATGTATTGGACTTTCCCGAGAAACCCCCTTATTTCTTTTTCGGTCTTGGGTGGCTGCATCTCAGCGATGGCTTTGATTTTAGCTGGGTCGACCTCAATGCCGCGTTGGCTAACGATATGGCCCAGTAATTTGCCTGATGTTACCCCGAAGCTACACTTTTGAGGGTTCAATCTCATGTTGTATTTGCGCAGCCTGGTGAAGAATTTTCTTAGGGCCGCAATGTGCCCGCTTCGATCCTTGGACTTAACGATCATGTCGTCCACATGACCTCCACTTCTTTGTGCATCATGTCATGTAGTAAAGTAGTGGCGGTCCGTTGATAAGTGGCCCCAGCGTTGATAAGCCCAAATGGCATAACGGTGTAACAGTAAGTACCTCAAGGTGTAATGAAGGTGTTCTTACTCATATCCTCTTCTACCATTTTAATTTGATTGTATCCGGCATACCCGTCCATGAATGATAAAAGGGCATGATCGGCCCTGTTATCCACCAGTATGTCGATGTGTGGTAACAGAAAATCATCTTTTGGGCTGGCCTTGTTAAGGTCCCGGAAGTCCACACACACCCGCACCTTGTCGTCCTTCTTGGGTACCGGCACGATGTTCGCGACCCAGTCTGGATATTCAGACACTTGTATAAAGCCCGCTTTGAATTGCTTGTCGACCTCTTCTTTGACTTTGAGAGACCATTCGGGCTTCATCCTTCGGAGTTTTGCTTTACCGGTTTGCACCCATCTTTGATGGGTATTCGGTATTCGGCTATTTCCCGATCTATACCCGGCATGTCCTTGTAGGACCATGCAAAGACGTCCTTGAACTCTTGGAGGAGATCTACGAATTGTTTTCTCTCCTCTGGATCTAAGGATAGGCCCAACTTAAGCATCTGGGGCTCTAAAGTGGTTCCCACGTTGATAGACTCGGTTTCTTCGACCACCGGATCTCGGGACTCCCTTTGTTCGAGCTGCTCGATCAGATGTGGAGGCAGAGGTACCTGTTCGTCGGGCTTCTCAATGTCATTGCATATAAAATTTTTGAAATCGAGAAAATTTTGGAAATAAGACAAGTCGTAAGCAGAACGGTTTTCGTTATTATTATTAATGGTAAATTTTGTGAAAAGCTCGAAAAGAGCGGCTATCTGATCGTTGGTCAGTGGCGGGATAGGGAGAGGTCTTGGGAAAGGCCCCGAGACCTCAGTGGAAGTGGTTAAGGGAAGAGGGGTTACAGACTCGACTCTAGCACCAGACCTCCTAGACTTAGACTCAGACTCCGACTCTGACTCTGACTCAGACTTGGACTCGGTATCCGGCATGTCTCCCTCGCCGGTGGTTAGCTTGTAGGTCCGTCCTTGGCCATCAGTCCACTTGATGGTCTTCCTCCAGGCTCTTTTCTCTGCATCTGCACCAACTTCGGTGATCAACTTTGTTGGGTCGAACCGATCGCTGCGGAGGATCAGGTTGACCAAGTCGTCTTTTGGAGCAGGGACGGCTTTGTCTTCTCCAAATAAGAGCCCCAGCACGGGCTCGGCGTTGTTTTCCTCTTCCTTGGACTCGGTTTGAACGAGGGCAAATATATCATCAGGGATGAAATTGCATTCCCGAGCCGTTTTGGTCTCGGGATATGTGATGGTGGGTTGGTAGAGGCCCACTTGAATGGCTCCGAAGACTAGAGTGACGAAGTAATCAGTTAACTTCGGGCTATAAGGGCCTATGTAAGTACCCTTGAGAATGTTGGTGGCCTTGTGAATGTCGGCCTGAACTACGTTCTCCGCGGTTATAGCATACCCCAATCCGAATTGGGACTCGCCGTCGTTCAGGACCTCGATGATCTTCCCCGCTGGAAGATATGGCCTTGAGGTAGCCCCCGGTAAGTAGCCCAAATTTTGTAGCATCATGTCGATGCTAGTTGTGAAGTAAGGCCTAAAGAGATACTCTTCTTCGATCATGCCCACGAAATCAAATCCTCGTGGGTCGGCCCGGCCCGTAGCATTGCAGCTTGCTACGGTAATTGGAATAGCCTCTAGCGTGATGATGCCGTCCCGAAGTGGCATCTTGACTTTTCGGTGGAGAGTGGAGGATACGGCCTTGACTGCGTGGATCCAAGGTCTTCCTAATAGTAAGTTAAAGGACGAGGTGACATCAATCACCTGGAACTCCAACTCTTTCTCGATTGGGCCCGTTATTATTGTTAACTTAACGGCCCCGGCCACCGGTTTTGGGCTTCCGTCGAAAGCTTGGATAGTCTGTGCTGTCGGGAGGTAGTCGGCATCGGTGATGCCGAGAGCTTTAGCGGTCCTTAGAGGTAGGACATTCACAGCGGACCCATGACCGTAATGTATAGGGCCAAATTATGATTGGGCCCGAACGCTGGCAGATCAGACTCGGAGAAGGTGATGAGTGGGCCTTCTTCCTTGGACTTACCTTTGAGATAAGGCATAATAGTGGCTACCATTTCAGAAGGGGTAACCTGTGAGTCGACCTTGATTTCATCGAGAGCCTTATTCAGTGCTTCCCGATGAGCTTGTGAGCTAACTAGTAATTGCCATACGGTTAAGTCAGCTCGAACCCTCTTTAGTTGTTGGACCAGAGCCGTGTCAGTGCTTGATTCTTCGAGGGTAGATTTCGTCCTGGTAGGTTCAGTGACGAATGTAGGAATAGAACGCCCAGCTGCGGTGAGGTGGTTGGTGGCCAAGGCTTTGGACTTAGCCTTTCGGACCTCTTCAAGGGTGATGGGGACAGCTTCCCCTTTGGCTAAGTATACATTATCCTCGTCATCGAACCATATCCCGTTAATTTGTGGGATATAGGGGGAGATGAGGTGAGAACAGTTAATTACCTCACCGGTGAATATTGCGTGGGCACTGAACGAGTTTTCTTTGTTGCTCGGCTTGTCTCCGAGCAACGGGATTTTCCCGCTCTCGATCAGATCTTGGATCAGATGCTTCAGTTTCCAGCACTTTTTGGTATCATGCCCATTACCACGATGATATTGGCAGTAGGCTTGGGCGTTATAACTTTTGGGCCTCTTCTCCACTGGAAGCTCGGGCATCGGGCCTATTGGTTGGATCAGACCCTTTGAAGATAGCCTTTGTAAAGTATAAGTATAGGTAGTCCCTATATTTGTGAATACCCGATTTGGTGTATTCTTTTTGGAAGAGGTGTCGAGCAGATTTACCTCATCGAAGATGCTGCGAGTTGCAGCTGCGGGTGTGGGCTTGCTCGTAGATGAACTTGCCCCTTGATAGCCTTTGGTAGAGGCCTTAGTCAGGCTCTCTAACCTTAGGTCATCCTCTATTCTTGTGCCCATTTCAGTGAGGGCGGCGAAGTTAGGGATGATAGCATACCGAAGATGGACCCGGTAGGATGGGAGGAGGTTCTTGACAAAAGTCTCCACTAGGACCTTCTCACTGGGCTTGTCGACCAGCTTCACACTCTCGGCCCGCCATCTTTGCAAATATTTTGTGAACCCTTCTTTGGGCTCTTGGGCCATCACCTCCAGAGTACGCATTGTAGTCTGGATTTCAGTATTGTCGGCATAATTCCGATCAAATTCGGTCGCCACTTCATCCCAAGTCTTATATTTCTTGGGGTCCAGCCTATAGAACCAGGCCTTAGGGTGCTTCTCGAGAGAGGAAGGGAATAAGTGCTTGAACATGGCGGACTTTACCCCCTGGACCGCCATAAAGTCTTTGAAAGCCCGGATGTGATGGACCGGGTCTTCAGTACCCTCAAACATCAGAATTCCCGTAAGGTTGAGGTTAGCCGGCAGCTCGTCATTCAAAGGTGAATAGGAACGAGCATTTTCGGTGTGGATCGAGTTGTTCGTCGACAGGTGAACTTGTTCTTCGAGCCTGCGAACAACGGTGATAAGTTCAGCTATGGGCCCAGTGGTCTCTGACCCGTCAACAGGGGCCGTCTTTTCTACGGCGCTCAAACGGGTGTCTAACCTTGCTTGATTAGCCTGGATGGAGGTCAGTTGAGTCTCAATCTTGGCCAACGCGTCCTTGAGTTGATCCATTTGACGTTGATGTCTGGTTTCAGATGGCCTGTCTGTAAGAACACCATGTAATCAGAAGCTAGCCCGAATCCCGGAATAGAAAGTACATCCCGAACAAGACTAAAAAGGAAATGACTCGAAAAGACACCTAGACGGGTGACTTGTTAAGTGTGGGCCTTTCTTAGGATTCGGCGGGTGGGCCTAGTCCTGTTCGAAGGAAGGTTCACGTGAGACATCCCCAGACTTTTGACTCGATTGTGTAAACGGGCCCTCCTTTGTAGGGGTTTGTCCTACGTAGGTGGGCCTTGCCTTAGTCTAATAAGACGGACTGGAATGGGGAAGAAACTCGCGATGTAGGATCGGCGGAGTTTCGACGCTAAAGACCTTGACAATTTACGACATGACCCGACACTGCTAAATACGGGAAGTCCTAAGAAGAGGAAAGTTTTGAAAATTGATGGTTTTTGGAAAGTCCGAGAGAACTCGGGGAAAGGCCACAAAGGACACCCAACCCCGCCCGCACATTGGCGGCCTCGACTAGGATATCGAATGACTTTTGAATACGCGCGTTAGTTGAACGGGAAAATGATATGCAAAGATTATTTTCCCTAAGCATGTGAGAAATTGAAAGGGTTTCTATGTCAATTTAATGCAACTAAAATTAGCGTCGAAGTTGTATTTTAGCATGCGGGTTCATTTTAGTACATTAAAACAAACGAGAATTAAATCGACAAAAGAACAAACGGTTAGTAACAATGTGATGATAATAACGGTTCGCAAATTATTGTATGAGATGAGATGATGCAAATACGATGACGTATGGTTTTGAAAAGATGTTTCACGTGATTAATTAGGCACGTGTTGACCTAAGTCACAAAAAAAACGGTTAACAAGACTCGAATGCTATTGTAGGACTCACGATTTAACATGATAAAGGGCCACTCGACCGAGTCATTGTGGGACTCGACCGAGTGGACCTCTGAAAAAGGTTCTGTCCGGATTTCGTGACCCTACTCGACCGAGTTATCGACCAACTCGACCGAGTACGTTGCCACTCGATCGAGTCACTGTGAGACTCGACCGAGTGGAGGTCGTAAAGACATTTTGTTTAGGTTTTTGTGATGTCACTCGATCTAGTGGCGTAGGCACTCGGTCGAGTGGCACCTGTACGAACCATGTTCGTTTGCAATTTTATTATTGATTTCGAAATTGCTTTTGATTTTGACGATTTGATGAATTGGGCATAAATATTGTGGAATTTATACTCAATTCTGAATTTGCATACTCGTTGTATCTCATATTCGATTATTGAATCGATATGGGATAGTTAGAGCGAGATAAAAAAATTCGTTGTAAGTCGTTTTGAATTAACAACCGCGATGTAAATGGATTTCCTCCGTGTTTAATAATGTCGTAATTCAAGCGAATTGTATGACAATTACTTTTAGCATCAATAGAAATTGCGCTAGTTAACTTATTTGACTAGATCGATGGATTCGACATCCAATTAAGGAATTGGTATCGAATTTAATAGATCGACACTTTGCTTAAATCGAAATACTTGATTCCCTCGGCTTTTCTGACATCGTAATGAATCCTTGAGATTATGTGATGTCGGATCCGCGTCAGTGGGTTTTGACCCTTATTAATAAAATACTTGTTTTGGAAAATCGATGTGAATATGCGATGCAGACGAAAATAAACGAGTTATTGTTTAGGTTGACTCGTTTCAATAATCAAGCGATCGGGGTGATGGGATAAGCGACCGGCAACGCTGTGTACAGTACACTTGTATATTCGGGTTTTCTTATCCCACCATCACTCACACTCGACACAAATTCATGAGTATTTTAATGTCATATACTAATTATATTACCGATATTACAGATGCGATAATTAAATAAAAAAAAGAAAAGGAAGAGGGAGACGACAAGAGGAAGAGAAGAAGGGAAGAATAGGGTTTTACACCCTCAACCTACATGTTCTTGTCTCCAATAGGACTCGTAGTCGTGGCTTTAACACGGGAGTTTCGAGGTCTATGGAGGTTGAGTTGTGGTGGTTTAGGTTTGCCTCCTAAGTACTAGGGTTAGGGCTTGAGTGTAGTATTAGGGTTTGATTAGGGTTGTAAAGTGTGTCGGGTTTGCAAAAGTTGTAAAAAGATGTGTAATGTGTGTTGCATGGGGTGTTTATATAGGCAAAGGCAAGGACCCCGGTTAGGGTTACTCGACTGAGTAACCAGCTGACTCGGTCGAGTGGCCCGTTGTGCCTGCAGTCGGGCCTGAAATAGGCCCATTTGATCGATGGGTGGGGCACTCGATCGAGTGGCCCAGCTGGGTCGCGCGGGTCCATTGTTTTGGACCGTGACTTGGGTTTTTGATGTTGTGAGGGGCTGTTTTGTATGTTCTCGGAAATGACTTTGACCGGGGTTGACCCAATCGCTAAAAAGTCGGTTTTATTTCCGGTTCGGTTTCTGCCCAAATTAGCCTTATTTGATTGGGAACGACCCACTGGGCCTGGATTTTAGGTTGATTTTTTGAGATTTGTACTCCGTAAGTGCATTAGCCAGCAACTAATGGTTTTGAGCCCCCATATCCGAGCGCGTAGAAACACGTTAGCGTCCGATCATCATCGGGTGTTTTTTGGAAACTACCATAGACACCTGGCAGTCAGAATGCGGGTGTCTACACACGTATACCTTCCATGTTAAAACATAACAGCCACAATCAGTGGGGAGCAACGCCAACATTCTCCCAGCCGTATAACAGGATTTTAAAACTGTAATTACTACAATAGAAAAATAGTAAAAAGGAAAAACAGTAAAACATCATATTAAAATAAGCTTTAGCGTAAAGCAAATTAATCAAAAGGGTTTCCGAAGAAACATAAAAATATCTGCCAACCTGCAAACCAATTTATATCGATAATAAATAAAATAATCAAAATGGTGTTATGGATAGAATTAGTGTCGACGGCTAGACTTTCACTAGGAGAATACTAAAACTAGCTTCGAGAACTTAGTTCAAACAAATCAAACTTCGGTCTCTAACTAGGCTACTCAACCATAATAGGACGACGATTTATAAATGCGTGACCCTAGTTTAAGATGATATGTACACCCCTCCCGAGCACCATAAATACTCAGTTCAACCTGACGGCGTCTTACACTGCGAGGCACGAGCTTAAGAAAATACACACACACTCCCGAACACCATATATTCTCGTTCAACAACCAGTGTGCCCCATAAAGACACACCAGCCTTATAGTTGATGGCAAAAACGTAAACCCCAGATTATATTACTCTAACCTCACACTTGTCCTTATTCCATAACTCCAAAACAAAGTCATTATTGATATTTAAAAAGATATAATCATTACAAAAAATATGGAGATAAAAGGAGTAATCATAATATTCTAAAAGAGAAAACTTCATATTTTAGGAAACTTCTATTTTTAGAAAATTTACTAAAAATAGTGTCATATCAAAATAGCGAAAATATTAGTTTATACTAACACAACATTTTAGCAAACGATATAGATTTATAAAACTAATACTTTCGGCCTTAACGATATTAATTGTTAAAGTGAGAACATTTGAGTTTATGAAATTATTGAAAAACCATACAAGTGTTTATAAAATAATTAAAAATGTCTTAAACACTTTAGTACTACAAATTGGGGTGTTTCCAAAATTTATAAAACTAAAATTCCCTAATTATTATTAGTTTCGACAATACGAACATAAATAGGATTTTACGGCAAATGTCAATTTAAATATTTTAACGTCTTTTATTTAATTAAACCAATGAATATATTTAGAGTATGTTAAGGGATGATTTAACTCTTAAAGTTTCAGATTTAAATATTTTCAAATTAGCTGGAAAAATAAATCTTTTAGGTAAGACGAAGCATTTTAACGATAAATCGTAATTTGTCCAAAAATCAATACTTATTATTTAAGGACTTTAATAAGTAGTACAAAAATTACGTAAAATAGCTAAAATATATTTATGGACATTCTGTCCAGAAAAGAAAATTTTCCAGAATACTTAGACTCGGTTTTTAAAGGGTTTTCTCGTTAATCGTCTAATCGCGACAATAACGATTAATAAAAATAGTAATTACAAAACGATTTACGTATTAATATCCAAAAATTATTATTAAACTTAAAAATAATGATTTTCCAGAAACTTAAAATTTTCCCAAAGTGTCAAAATTCCAGATTTCACAAAATTAGGTAAAACCGTCTTTTAAGCCCATTTTCACAATTAACGATTCCATTAATAAAACTTATCGTTCCTAACATTTTATTAAAGCACTAAAAATCATAAAATTACATTTTATTATGAAATCATCATAATCATATTTTTTTTCCAGATTTAATCAAAGGACCAGAAATCGAGAATTTAAACGACAAACGCGGTTTTAACGATAAACAATGATTTAAAGTGATTAATTAATTCATCCACTTAACAATTCCGAAAAATTATATATAAATTCATAAAATTCTATTTCATCAGAAATTTTCACCACGTCAAAAATCAGATTAAAATAAAATATTTAGATACTAGAACTCAAAATCGGCATTTAATCGTTTTTGTCCGTAAACGGTAATAATTCAATAATCGATAACTAAAATATCATAAAAATATTAAATTATTCAAAATCATCAAAAAATTCATTTTTACAGAATATAATCATATATTAAAAGTTTAGGCCGAATATTACGATTTTACAAATTAATACAACGATTTAATCGTTAATCTCGTAAAAGCGATAAAAATACCGAAACATGCAAATTCTCAACTTTTAAAAATTTCCCAGAGTATATGACATACATATATTGTCAAAAATAAAATATAAAAAAATACATGCAATTACACAATTAAAATCTTGCAATACCGAGTAACATCGACGTTACCTCTAGTCCAAATCGGAATCGATAATATACTCGTCGGCCTCGGGATCATCCACAAATCCTTAACACACAAAAATCATGTCAGAAAAAAAACCATGAGAAAAACTATGAAAATCAAGGTGAATAACGATCGAAAACAACATCGATTATTACCTTAATGGAAGGATCGGAATAACGATTAATTTGACGATAAAAACGAGACGATTATGACTCGAATTGGAGCAAGAATCAGCCTAGGAATTTTGGATTATGTCACGGTTTTGGGAAAGATGAAGGACTATTTTTTTTTGTTTATGAAAAAAATGAATGTAAGAAAACGGATGGTTTCTTAAGAATGAATGGAAATAAATTTTGATGAAAACACGGTGGAACCATAGCCTAAATGAATCAGCCAAATGAAGAGGAGAGGGAGTATGAAAAGTTTGATCATAAAGCATCGAATAAATGAGAAGAAAAGAATTGCGTAATTATGTTTTAACGTAATAAAATGGAACGTATTATGAAAACGTAGTGAGGGTGTGACAAGCAGGTGCGTCGGTCTAAAACATGGGGAAGTGGCCTCAAATAATTTATAAGTTGATAAACAAAAAATCGTAAAATCGTTAAAGGTATTTCAAAGCAAATCGAGTAAATCTCGCGTTGGAAAACAATTATTTACGAAACTTCGTAATAAAATCTTTAATGGCTAAATTTCCGTAAATAAAAATAATTATTATTTGAAAATATTATATAAATATATTTATACATTTGTAGGAAAAGAAATAACTCAAATCCGACCTTTAAAACGTTAATTCGTAGAGAAGTAGAATTCCTCGCGGAAAAATAATTAGTTTACGAAGAAAATCAATTAAATAGATTTAAAAGAATTAAAATCTTCAAAAAAAAAAAAGTATCATTAGACTCAAAAATGGAAATAAAGCATGGGAAAAAATGATGAAACATAGGGCCGAAAAGTGACAGAGTTATGACGAAGTCATAACGGTAAGGATAAAAATGCTAGGAAAAATAGCGGGTGTTACACCTATTTTCGCATACCCGTCTTGTGGTTCGATTTCTCTTCAGATTTTCTTAGACTTCAAAAAAATTCACCCTAGACTTTTATTTAATACCTTAAATCTACTTTATGTTGCAATTGAATTTTAAGTAAAAGGTGGCACGGTTTGAGAAATAGCCCCCTTTGAGTGGTAAAGGTCTGATCGGACGAATCCTCTCTCTCCCCATGCTCCAAGTCTTTGGTTTCCTGTTGGACCCTAGGCCGACTCCTGTGCCCCCCACCTCCCCCCCCCCCCCCCCCCTAAAGAAGCTTGCCCTCAAGCTCATGGCTCTTTCCCCTTAGACTCATCATGGTTTGGACTCAGACAATCCACCTTGAATGCCTCATGAACATCATGCTCCTTGAACTTGCCTATCCTTGGACCAACCCCTTCACCGACTTGATATGGACCATAGATATTAGGTTCGAGCTCATCTCCCTTGTTGGGACTTTTGGACTGTTCATTTGGACTCTCACGTATGTGCTCATCAATTCCCTTTTCGCCTTGACTTGATTTCTCCCTTGCTTCATGGTTTATCTTAACTTTTGGACCCTTCGACATTCCCTTAACCCCATGATACCCATACTCAAATCCTCTCATGGTCTTGTGGGGATGAGTGGACGAGCGTATGGATTAGCTTGGGACATTTCCTTGTTCACTAGGTTTGCTAAACAACTCTTTAGTTCGAGTAGGGCTTCTCCCAACACCTTAAACCGAGGAAATCTTTGTTGTAAGGCATCCAAAGCCTCTTGTATTTCAAGGTAGTCCCCCAAGTATTGAGAGACATCTACTTCAAAACTCAAGCCCTCTCCTTTCTTACTTATAATGACAATTGTTGGTAGGAACTCCATCCACCTAGCACCCTTACGTTCACATTCATGTTGCTTGAGGTTGTTCTTCAATGGGCCATGATTAGGATAGGAAATGAGAGGCTCAAACCCCGGATACCCACTATCATGATACTCAACCTTGAACAAGAGCTCAAAGTTCGGTAGACTTGATATAGGCGTATGACACCTTAAGGCCTTCAACTCATTACGGTATTGGAATCCTTGCTTACCCGTGTACCTTTCCCGATTGGTTCTTATTTGTTGACCTCCTTGCACACTTTTGTCTTGTTGACTTGTTCTTGTGTTGGTTCCTTCCTGACTAGAGTGTCGGACAAAAATAAGTCTCCCTTAGCTTCTTCATTTGGTTGAGAATTGTTGGTTAACTTCCCTTGTGTGGGTGGCAATGGGGAGAGTGATCTTCTTGCTTCCAAACTCGAACTTGTAAGTGTTGTCCCTTCCATGGTGTGTGGTGTTACGGTCGTATTCTCATGGCCTACCCAAGAGGAGATGACAAGCATCCATAAGGACGACGTCACACAATACTTCATCTTTATAGACACTACCGATGGAAAAAGGAACCAAGCATTGTCCATCAACCTTCACCTCAGTCCCCTTCTTCAACCATCTTAACTTGTACGGGGTTGAATGCTTTTGTGTTTTTAAACCCAACTCGTTAACCATCGTGGTTGAGGCAACATTGGTGCAACTTTCTCCATCAATGATTAGGAATTAAATCAAAAAATTGTGATCTTTAAAAGGATCACATTAGTAGTGTCCGACGGTCTCACCAAGGAGCTCTGGGTAAGAGCATACCTAGTCGCCAAGCGGGTTGTAGAGCTGAACAGTACGGGTGGGAAAGTAAGCTGGTTTCGGCTACAGATAGCGCCCAACGGCCTATTAGAGCTATGCATGAGACAATGAAAGAATCCCACTTTTGGCTTCTTTAAAACTTATTCTACAGAAAAGGAAGAGATATCAACAGCATGACTTCGTCCCATTTCCCCACCTCGAAACCAAGGTCATCAGCTAAAGCGGCTTCCTCATCTACTTCATCGGCATCGGTCTGTCAGGTTCGGTTCTTCTTAGTTGAATTAAACCACATGCTCCACCGCTTGTGCAGGCCCCTGTCAGGTCATTTTTTGAGTAGAGCGAGGGTTCGGGTCAGTGCACACTCTTTCTTGAATGGTGCACCGTCTTCTGAAAAGGTGACTCCTTTGATCATCCTCCAATCAAAGGGACCTCTTGTGAGTGCATCACTCGACAAATGACCAAACTAAGGCCTTCATCCGGGGTAGCCACAATTGTGTCTTGAGTGAAGTCTTCCCTCTCAATCTCCTTTACGACCAAACTTCATATTGAATAAGATACTTCCTTTCCCACGCTTCGATTTCCATGCTGCTTAGGGCCCTTTTAGATGGACAATTCTTCCTAAGGTGGTCATAACCTTGACATTGGTAGCATCTGACCCTACTCTCGGTCATGGACGTATTTGGAGCACTTCCTCCAACACTCTTACCCTTATCCACAGTTGGAATGGGTATGGGTTTGGTAAGCTCAATTCCTTTAAGCGGAGTGAAGTATCTACCTTGACCGGTCTTAACATTAGCTTTAGGAATGACCTTGGGTTTTCCCATCATCTCGACCCTTAATGACAAACTTACAACATCATTAAACGACCATAAGGGTTGCATTCTCACCTTGTTAGCAATTCCCACATCTAAACTTTCAAGGAACCTAGCTATCCTTTGTTCAGACTTTTGATTGACCTCACATTGCAAACTAAGTTGTTCAAAATCCCTTAGGTATGCTTCGACCGACCATTCATTTTGTCTTAACTTGGACAATTTTACAAATAAATCTTGGGTATAGTCTTTTGCAACACACTTGTCAAGTAATTTCTTTTTAAGTTTACTCCAAGATTTAATAGGGTCCTTACCATCTTTGTTCCTTTGGAACTTCACATTTTCATACCTTTCAGTTTAAGAATTGAAGTTTTGAAGGACTTGACATCGTTATAGCCTTTAAACTCGAAGACCCTTTCTACCTCCCTAATCCATTCTAGTAAATCATCGGGGTTTAGGCTACCATTAACGTCAGGGATCACTACCTTGAGGTGTTTGTCGTATTCTTCACGTTCCTCTTCATGTTGGCTTTCCTCCGAATCCGAGTACAACTCGTTGAAGTGGGTAGCTCCTCCTCCCCTTCTTCCTTGACCACGTCCACAACCCCTTCTTCCAAAGCCTCCTCCATGATTTTCCCCCACATTATTAGCTTGCTCCATCATGGTGTTGAGAGTTTGCACCATAACGTTTACGGTTTCAGCAATGGTGTTGACTTTGGTTTCTACGCTAGCCATCCTCTCTTCACTAATGTTTAAAGATTGATTCTTTTTTGTGTTTTTTGTAAGTAGTTGTGTTGTTTTTGTGGATTATTCACGCTCACGACTCACAACCAAAACAAACCAAAGCTCTGATACCAGAATTTGGAGTGTAAAACCCTGGGTCACATTTAAACAACGGGAGCTAACAAAGATATAAATGAATCACCCTCACCCCTCACCCCGATTTTTTTTTTCATTTTTTTTTTCTCATTTTTTTTCATCATTATGACTATTTTCTACTTCTCTCAGTTGGAACATGAACCACTGCATACTTATTTTGATAGACTTGACTCTTTTAGTACTCAAAATGACTATTATGTGAGTGTGTGGGAGGTGAGTCATATGATTTACGATGGTGTCGATGATGCAACACGGGCTTATATTGAGGGAAACTGTGAAGGCATGTTTAAATACATGTCTTATGTAAAAAGATGGGCGCTACTCCAATATTTAATCCGAAACAGTTTGGAGTGAGAGATAAAGAGGAAGGCTGAGATATCGGAGCTTAAGGCGATGATGCAACAACTTATAGATATGGTAACTTTAAAGGAAAACGAGCATGATACTTCATGTAAGTTAGATGCTAGAGTTAATTTCTCACATTCCACTGACTATGTTATGACTGAATCTGTTGTATCAATTAGACAGGACATATGCCCATTTGAGGAAGATGATGATGATGTGTATAGTGTTCAATCTCACATCGTTCCCCAAACTCCCATGATTTCTAACTTGATGCAGGATGATGACTTGCATTCCTTGGATACTTGTGAACCATCTTATTCTTCTTCGGAGCAACTTTCACACCCTTTAGTCAAATATTCTTCTCATTTTATGAATGTTGTTGTGGCAAACAATGATTGTGAGATGGAAAGTTTTATATTTGAGGAAAATGCGTGTCTGGATGCTTTGACTGATGTTTTTTCTGAGGATAACATTGAGGATTTTGGTTCATGTGAATTTGAGAGTGTGTCATTTAATGTTAATTTTGAGATTTTGGAAAGAGGGTTGAACAATATAGAAGACGGTGAGCGTGAGAGAAAAGATCAAACGGACGAGAGTCGGGAAAAGAGTACACTTTTGAATGATACTTTGAGTGAAGAGAGTTTTAGTATTGAGGATACTTGGGATTGCGTATCTGATTTCTTTGAAAAACCTATTTTAGAGAAATTTGACTTTTCCCATTGTTTTGAAGAGGGATCCCTTTCACCCATTGATTATCTTGATCTCGATTCCTTTACACCTTCGCTTAAGCCTATGATTATGGATGAGGATTGTGAGACTCTTTTAGAAGAGATTGTTTTGGCTCTTGGTTGTTCGTTTGATGGTTGTTTGCTTAAGAACATTGAAGATGACGATTATAACAACTTTTTCGAAGAGGGTGAAAAATATAAGTTTGATGTTTTGAGTAGTTTTGAGTTATTTGACTCTCCTCTTGTGCAATTTATGTCAAATGATAAGACTTGGGATAATTTTGAGATATTTGGTTTGTATGTCTTTTCTCATAAACTGCTCACTACTCTTCTTACTTATCATACTCATTATTGGTCATGCTTGTTAATGTTGATTCTTTATGACCACTTTGCTGTTGATTGGTCTAGCTTGTTTGACAAGCTAATGCGATCCTTGACCTATTTTTTAGGCGATTCACATAGGTTGCTAAGATGTGTTCTATATATTTTCTTTGCTTCTCTTGTTTTTTTTTTGTTTTGTTGTTTTTTTTGTGTAGGTACCGTTTTTGCGACGGAGACATCGACGATTCCGATTATGAAGAGGATGCTTCGATGCGGTTTGGGGATGTCTCCTTTATATGTATCTTGTAAGTAGTCTCTTTTTTTTTTCTTTTGCACTTTCATCGTCTTTCCTATCTTTCCCCATATTTTTTATGCCTCTTATTATTTGTTGTACACAATGAGGGCATTGTGTGATTTGGTTTGGGGAGGGTATGCATCTGTTGTTTTCATCCATCTGCATATTTATTGCATTTTCGCATGCATAAAAAAATCAAAAATATGTTTTTGCATATAGTCGAGTCGGAATGGTTATTTAACGATGATGATATTGCTTTTATGTCTTCATTAGCTTGCTTATGCCTTGCATCGTTATCGTTTTTGTATATAATTACATGCATCATTCTCTTGTCATTGATTAACAATACTGAACGAATAAACTTGACTCATTGTTGGCAAACTACTCAGAATTGTAAAGAATTAGAGCCTTAAACTGATGACATTCATGATCAGTTTCATTTAGGTTGAGAGTAGTACTCCTTATGAGACATGTAACATCAAATTGCATAAGCATGACATTCGTCTCTTAAGTACCTGTACGTTTTTGACTCGTGGTTTTGACATGTGCGAAAAAGGCAAATCCTTTCTTTTAATTAATTCCCATAAGCTTCACTTAGCCAAATTGACATGTTTGACCCGTTTATTAACTACATGCCATACATTGCCTACCCTAGTCAAGCTAGTAGATTAATTAGACGGAATTGTTTTTTTCGGGTTAACTTTGGTACCATGATGATTGGAAAAGAAAAAAAGGGAATTGAGAAAAAAAATGAAAAGAAAAAAAAAAATCAATGAATGGAAAAAATTGAATGAAAAAAGAAAAGAAAGGAAAGAAGAAAGAAAAGAAAAAAAAAGTGAAACTAGAAGAAGAATGTGTTTTTGCTATGGGAAAAGAATTGATCTCTCTAATTTCATAGTTTTTAGTGGGAAACGGTTTTGATAAGACGCTTTTTGCTATGCCTAATTTCTTCGACTGAAGTTTGGTGAGAACGGGATGTTTATTATTGATGGGTGTAAGGAATACTAGCTTGGCTTTTACCTCCTCATATCCATATCGTTTTGCCCCTTCTTACCCGATTAGCCTCACTTTATACCATATGTAAGTCTTTGGCACGTGTCTTTACCTGATAGAATGCGTATGTACGGTTGATAGAGATTGATTTCATGTTAGATTGCATGCATGTTCTTGTAGGTCGCAGTTTAGGTGAGTGCTTTGTCTTTCCGATTTTAGATAAATTCACAATATCACCCATTTTGTGTGATGAGCGATCCGTGAGAGTCCGACATAGACGAGTCTTGCAAGGTTGAAGGTTCAGTATTGTTGTCATTGGTCAAGCTTGTTGTATGTGGTTGTTTACATTAATTTTAATCGTTGGGCATTGGTATGGGTAACTTTGAAGCATACTCCGCTATGAGTTATATACATTCCATTAGGATTGAGTTCATCGTTTTGTGCTTGCTTGAGGACAAGCAAGGGTTCGGTTTGGGGAGGTTTGATGCGTGCGATTTATATATGATTATTATGTCTTTTACACACGCATTTTCATGCGTATCGAGTAGCATTGTCTACTATTTTTCCCCGAATTTGATACTTTATGGTCATGTTGCATCTTATGCAGGTTTGAACCCGTGGACGGATAAACAAGGCAAAAAGCGTGCTTAAAGATAAATATTTTGCAAAATAAGAAAAGAGAATGATTGTTTCCAAACGGGTTTACTTAAAACGTTAATATCTTGAGTTCTACAAGTCCAATTGAGCTGATTTCAGTTGCGTTGGAAAGATATTTCTCTTATCTTTTCAACAGTATATTACAAGCCCGATTTGAAGAAGTAACGAAGAAATGGCAAGCGTTTGAAGTTGAGCGCGCAGTGCTGAAAACGGATCAATAATAGTCGAACGATAATCCACTATAGTCGACCGACTATTCTCGAGACTGGACGAAGACCGAGACTTTCCTAATTTGATGTTTAGGGTTAATAAGACTTTTAGGTTTTTGTTTTAGCTTAGTATTTAAGAAACTATTAGACTAGAATTCAACAACCTCTTCTTGTATGCTTCTAATTCTCTTTAGACTTCTCTTTAGACTTTTCTCTTTAAATTTCTCTCTACCCTAAAGTTTTAGATCCAAATTTATGAATTCTTTTCTACTCTTCCTTTAAACTCGGTAATCTAATTCTTTCTTTGTTCTTTCTTATTCTCTTTGTTCTTAATTCTTTCTTTCTTAGTCTTTATTAATTCTTTTATTCTTAATTTCTCTTTAGATCTATTCACTATGCTTAATTTATTTATCATCTTTATTATTGTTGTCGTAAATTTCTTCATGAGTAGCTAATTTCCCTTGATAGGATTTAGGGGATCCATGAATTGAATATGATTGCTAATTAGTTTATAGATCTGTCTACGATATTGCGTCTGAGTTGTTAATTGTAGCATTTAATTGATATTAATTGATTAAGTCGACGTAATTGATTAATTGAATTGGTGAACTCGAACCTAAGATCGGAAGCCTGGTAAAAGTTAGACCTGCTACAACACATTAGTATGCCCTAATAAGATTGGAAGCCTTTAGACGCATGCTAGGGTGAATAGCGGACCGGAAGGACCTTTTCACTACCCCTTAGACCAATATCTGCGACAGACCTGTGACCCAGACTGTGACTGTAGGAAATTCATGGTGAACCGATGATCCTAGTTTTCCCTCTATATTTATTCATCCTTATTCAATCATCTTGTTTATTTTAGTTATTCTTCTTTTTACTTCTCTTCCTTCACTACTTTTAGATTAGTTAACCACAACCAAAGACCCCCCGATTTGTTACTTAGATAAACTTTAATTACAAGTAGAATTTATTTGTCTCCTTGTGGATACGATCCTGACTTCCCTAGCTATATTTTTAGTTGGACCTAAGTTGGTTATCTTTGATAGGTATACGATTAGCTTATCACCACTCCTCACCCAGCTTAAGCTCCGAGGAATATGGCTCAAAACCCACCCATGCTATTAACCCAAGTCCCCTTCAAGCTAACAACGAGACTAGGTGACTAATGGAACCCCTACAAGGTTAATTAGGCTTAACCTTACACTAGACACTCGATTTTGTGAAAGGATTTTAGAGAGAGTTCAAACTCTTCAATTTTTCATTCAATAAACGACTGCTTTCTTACAGTGCAAAGTGAGGTCCTTATATAGGCCCCGTTAGGTCACAAATCGAGCAAATACCAAAAACAAAAGACTAAGGACTACATTCATTAATTAAAAACGAAATACAAAATGGTTGTTCCCTCCTTTAGGCATGCTTCTTTTAATTGTTTTTGTCTTCTTTGGATGCTTGATCCCCAAGAATAATAAGGACCCTAGATGATTGGCACAAGGATTAGTCATGTGCTGATGGAAAGTGGAAAAGGTGCTTTTAGCTAACACACTCTTGTTCGCCCTTCTTTTGGCAATTTGCCTTTTCGCTCCTATTTTCGCACACCCGTCTTGTGGTTTGATTCTCTTCATATTTTCTTAGACTTCAACAAAATTCACCCTAGGCTTTATTTAATACCTTAAATCTACTTTACGTTGCAATTGAAATTTAAGTAAAAGGTGGCATGGTTTGAGAAATAGTCCCCTTTGAAGTGGTAAAGGTCTGATCGGACAAATCCTCGCTCTCCCCATGCTCCAAGTCTTTGGTTTCCTGTTGGACCCCTAGGCTGGCTCCTATGGCAGTTGTGGTGATCGGGTCGTGCTTGGCACGACACGACGAGCCTGCCAGGCACTGGTGGGTCGTGCCCGCTGAGCACGAGGCACGACCAGGGCCGACACGAAGCATGGTCCAGCCCGTCGGAATTGCTAGCTCTAATCCGGATGGAGTATGTATCACTATCTTATGTAATAATTCAAGAAATATAAAAATCTTTTTAACCGGAATATGGCCTTTAGACCCTCTAGCAGAACTAGCAAAAAAAGGTTTGGTATTGAAGCCCACTCTTTCCCTTGCTCAAAATAGAAAGTGTCCAATTAATTCAAGGAAAAGGGGAAATAACACTTGTTACCAAAATGAGTAATTATTTTGAGAGTTTTTGCAAAACACAACCTTTAATAAAAACATTTTGCGAAACACCACCTTTAATTAAAAAAAATTGTAAAACACAACCTTTAATAAAAATGTTTTGCGAAACATCAAATTTAACAAAAAAATTTGTAAAACATAACCTTTAAAAAAATATTTTTTTTTTTACGAAACACTGAATTTTTCCCGGAGTTTGATCAAAATTTTAAAAATAAACTAGTGTTGACTCAATTTTTTCGGTGAAATCACGTGCATGGTTAGCTTTCCTTTTTTAGATTTTCCCTCAATAAATCTATTTTTGCTCTTCTTTTTTCTCTTTTTTAATTAATTATGCTCCATAATTCCTCCAATTGAAATTATTAGAAGAGAATCGGCGAGCATAAACCGAGATAGTAAAAATTAGATGAGAATTGACGTTATTCCAGAAAATGGATTTGAAAATGTTAATTATGATTTGTTAAGATTTAGGAGGGGCGAAGGAAAGATGAGTTTAATGAGAGAGATAAAGCGAAATTGTGTTCTGATTAACAAATGGAGTGGCAGAAATTAGTACAATATAACTAATGAGCAGGTTACATGATTTCAAAAAAAATGAGCAAGTCACATGATTTCATCAAAAGTTGAGTCAACACCGAATTTTTCTTTATTTTGGTCAAACTTTGACAAAAATGATGTTTTTTGCAAAAAAAAGTATCAAAAGGTTATGGTTTACAAACATTTTAGAAAAGATGTGTTTCGCTAAATGTTTTTATTAAAGGTTGTAGTTTACAACATTTTTTATTAAAACTAAGGTGGTGTTTCGTAAGATGTTTTTATTAAAGGTTGTGTTTCACAAAAAAAAACTTTTATTTTGTACAACCGTTGTATCATACACGACAATAGTAAAAATTTGCAATTTATTTTACATTAAAAGTAATTTTAAATTAAGTAGTTATCAACTTTTTGTAGTAAAAATTGGTCGCTTTTTAACCGTGGTAGATCACTCAATAACATAAAGTGGTATACTCCATAATTTTTTACCATAAATTCCTAATTTTAAGATATATGACAAGATAAATGGTTGTATACGGAGTAGTATAATTTGTGCACCAAAATTATTCTAGTACAACTCCGTCAGTTTTATTCATTTGTTGTCCTTGATAATGAATATAAAAGGACAACAAATGAACTAGACAGATGAAATATGTTTTTAAATATTTGGACTTGCAGTGGAAAAAACTGCGAACAGCCAACATGACATAATAATTCGAACAGTAGGGAGTACTTGGCATTGTATGAGTATCGTTTTTCCCATTTTCATTTGGTAATATGGTTCCATCATCAACAAACATTTGGTGCAGCCAACAACCACAACCAGAAAACATCCCGCATTTGATACCAATACCGACATTATCGGATATTGTGTATTGAATGACTCTCGTGCGCCAACGGTTTCGGGCATCCGGAAACCGAGGTTCTGAGTAAGGGATGAGGGTACGTGTTGGGAAGCCCACAAAGGACACCCAACCCCGCCCGCACATTGGCGGCCTCGACTAGGATATCGAATGACTTTTGAATACGCGCGTTAGTTGAACGGGAAAATGATATGCAAAGATTATTTTCCCTAAGCATGTGAGAAATTGAAAGGGTTTCTATGTCAATTTAATGCAACTAAAATTAGGGTCGAAGTTGTATTTTAGCATGCGGGTTCATTTTAGTACATTAAAACAAACGAGAATTAAATCGACAAAAGAACAAACGGTTAGTAACAATGTGATGATAATAACGGTTCGCAAATTATTGTATGAGATGAGATGATGCAAATACGATGACGTATGGTTTTGAAAAGATGTTTCACGTGATTAATTAGGCACGTGTTGACCTAAGTCACACAAAAAACGGTTAACAAGACTCGAATGCTATTGTAGGACTCACGATTTAACATGATAAAGGGCCACTCGACCGAGTCATTGTGGGACTCGACCGAGTGGACCTCTGAAAAAGGTTCTGTCCGGATTTCGTGACCCTACTCGACCGAGTTATCGACCAACTCGACCGAGTACGTTGCCACTCGATCGAGTCACTGTGAGACTCGACCGAGTGGAGGTCGTAAAGACATTCTGTTTCGGTTTTTGTGATGTCACTCGATCTAGTGGCGTAGGCACTCGGTCGAGTGGCACCTGTACGAACCATGTTCGTTTGCAATTTTATTATTGATTTCGAAATTGCTTTTGATTTTGACGATTTGATGAATTGGGCATAAATATTGTGGAATTTATACTCAATTCTGAATTTGCATACTCGTTGTATCTCATATTCGATTATTGAATCGATATGGGATAGTTAGAGCGAGATAAAAAAAATCGTTGTAAGTCGTTTTGAATTAACAACCGCGATGTAAATGGATTTCCTCCGTGTTTAATAATGTCGTAATTCAAGCGAATTGTATGACAATTACTTTTAGCATCAATAGAAATCGCGCTAGTTAACTTATTTGACTAGATCGATGGATTCGACATCCAATTAAGGAATTGGTATCGAATTTAATAGATCGACACTTTGCTTAAATCGAAATACTTGATTCCCTCGGCTTTTCTGACATCGTAATGAATCCTTGAGATTATGTGATGTCGGATCCGCGTCAGTGGGTTTTGACCCTTATTAATAAAATACTTGTTTTGGAAAATCGATGTGAATATGCGATGCAGACGAAAATAAACGAGTTATTGTTTAGGTTGACTCGTTTCAATAATCAAGCGATCGGGGTGACGTGATAAGCGACCGGCAACGCTGTGTGCAGTACACTTGTATATTCGGGTTTTCTTATCCCACCATCACTCACACATGACACAAATTCATGAGTATTTTAATGTCATATACTAATTATATTACCGATATTACAGATGCGATAATTAAATAGAAAAAAGAAAAGGAAGAGGGAGACGACAAGAGGAAGAGAAGAAGGGAAGAATAGGGTTTTACACCCTCAACCTACATGTTCTTGTCTCCAATAGGACTCGTAGTCGTGGCTTTAACACGGGAGTTTCGAGGTCTATGGAGGTTGAGTTGTGGTGGTTTAGGTTTGCCTCCTAAGTACTAGGGTTAGGGCTTGAGTGTAGTATTAGGGTTTGATTAGGGTTGTAAAGTGTGTCGGGTTTGCAAAAGTTGTAAAAAGATGTGTAATGTGTGTTGCATGGGGTGTTTATATAGGCAAAGGCAAGGACCCCGGTTAGGGTTACTCAACTGAGTAACCAGCTGACTCGGTCGAGTGGCCCGTTGTGCCTGCAGTCGGGCCTGAAATAGGCCCATTTGATCGATGGGTGGGGCACTCGATCGAGTGGCCCAGCTGGGTCGCGCGGGTCCATTGTTTTGGACCGTGACTTGGGTTTTTGATGTTGTGAGGGGCTGTTTTGTATGTTCTCGGAAATGACTTTGACCGGGGTTGACCCAATCGCTAAAAAGTCGGTTTTATTTCCGGTTCGGTTTCGGCCCAAATTAGCCTTATTTGATTGGGAACGACCCACTGGGCCTGGATTTTAGGTTGATTTTTTGAGATTTGTACTCCGTAAGTGCATTAGCCAGCAACTAATGGTTTTGAGCCCCCATATCCGAGCGCGTAGAAACACGTTAGCGTCCGATCATCATCGGGTGTTTTTTGGAAACTACCATAGACACCTGGCAGTCAAAATGCGGGTGTCTACACACGTATACCTTCCATGTTAAAACATAACAGCCACAATCAGTGGGGAGCAACGCCAACATTCTCCCAGCCGTATAACAGGATTTTAAAACTGTAATTACTACAATAGAAAAATAGTAAAAAGGAAAAACAGTAAAACATCATATTAAAATAAGCTTTAGCGTAAAGCAAATTAATCAAAAGGGTTTCCGAAGAAACATAAAAATATTTGCCAACCTGCAAACCAATTTATATCGATAATAAATAAAATAATCAAAATGGTGTTATGGATAGAATTAGTGTCGACGGCTAGACTTTCACTAGGAGAATACTAAAACTAGCTTCGAGAACTTAGTTCAACAAATCAAACTTCGGTCTCTAACTAGGCTACTCAACCATAATAGGACGACGATTTATAAATGCGTGACTCTAGTTTAAGATGATATGTACACCCCTCCCGAGCACCATAAATACTCAGTTCAACCTGACGGCGTCTTACACTGCGAGGCACGAGCTTAAGAAAATACACACACACTCCCGAACACCATATATTCTCGTTCAACAACCAGTGTGCCCCATAAAGACACACCAGCCTTATAGTTGATGGCAAAAACGTAAACCCCAGATTATATTACTTTAACCTCACACTTGTCCTTATTCCATAACTCCAAAACAAAGTCATTATCGATATTTAAAAAGATATAATCATTACAAAAAATATGGAGATAAAACGAGTAATCATAATATTCTAAAAGAGAAAACTTCATATTTTAGGAAACTTCTATTTTTAGAAATTTTACTAAAAATAGTGTCATATCAAAATAGCGAAAATATTAGTTTATACTAACACAACATTTTAGCAAACGATATAGATTTATAAAACTAATACTTTCGGCCTTAACGATATTAATTGTTAAAGTGAGAACATTTGAGTTTATGAAATTATTGAAAAACCATACAAAAGTTTATAAAATAATTAAAAATGTCTTAAACACTTTAGTACTACAAATTGGGGTGTTTCCAAAATTTATAAAACTAAAATTCCCTAATTATTATTAGTTTCGACAATACGAACATAAATAGGATTTTACGGCAAATGTCAATTTAAATATTTTAACATCTTTTATTTAATTAAACCAATGAATATATTTAGAGTATGTTAAGGGATGATTTAACTCTTAAAGTTTCAGATTTAAATATTTTCAAATTAGCTGGAAAAATAAATCTTTTAGGTAAGACGAAGCATTTTAACGATATATCGTAATATGTCCAAAAATCAATATTTATTAATTAAGGAATTTAATAAATAGTACAAAAATTACGTAAAATAGATCAAATATATTTATGGACATTCTGTCCAGAAAAGAAAATTTTCCAGAATACTTAGACTCGGTTTTTAAAGGGTTTTCTCGTTAATCGTCTAATAGCGACAATAACGATTAATAAAAATAGTAATTACAAAATGATTTACGTATTAATATCCAAAAATTATTATTAAACTTAAAAATTATGATTTTCCTGAAACTTAAAGTTTTCCCAAAGTGTCAAAATTTCAGATTTCACAAAATTAGGTAAAACCGTCTTTTAAGCTCGTTTTCATAATTAACGATTCCATTAATAAAACTTATCGTTCCTAACATTTTATTAAAGCACTAAAATTCATAAAATTACATTTTATTATGAAATCATCAGAATCATATTTTTTTCCAGATTTAATCAAAGGACCAGAAATCGAGAATTTAAACGACAAACGCGGTTTTAACGATAAACGATGATTTAAAGTGATTAATTAATTCATCCACTTAACAATTCCGAAAATTTATGAATAAATTCATAAAATTCTATTTCATCAGAAAGTTTCACTACGTCAAAAATCAGATTAAAATAAAATATTTAGATACTAGAACTAAAAATTGGCTTTTAATCGTATTTGTCCGTAAACGGTAATAATTCAATAATCGATAACTAAAATGTCAGAAAAATATTAAATTATTCAAAATCATCAAAAACTTCATTTTTACAGAATATAATCATATATTAAAATTTTAGGCCGAATATTACGATTTTACAAATTAATACAACGATTTAATCGTTAATCTCGTAAAAGCGATAAAAATACCGAAACATGCAAATTCTCAACTTTTAAAAATTTCCCAGATTATATGACATACATATATTGTCAAAAATAAAATATAAAAATATACATGCAATTACACAAATAAAATCTTGCAATACCGAGTAACATCGACGTTACCTCTAGTCCAAATCGGAATCGATAATATACTCATCGGCCTCGGGATCGTCCACAAATCCTTAACACACAAAAATCATGGCAGAAAAACTACCATGAGAAAAACTATGAAAATCAAGGTGAATAACGATCGAAAACAACATCGATTATTACCTTAATGGAAGGATCGGAATAACGATTAATTTGACGATAAAAACGAGACGATTATGACTCGAATTGGAGCAATAATCAGCCTAGGAATTCTGGAGTATGTCACGGTTTTGGGAAAGCTGAAGGACTATTTTTTTGTTGTTTATGAAAAATATGAATGTAAGAAAATGGATGGTTTCTTAAGAATGAATGGAAATAAATTTTGATGAAAACAATGTGGAACCAGAGCCTAAATGAATTAGCCAAATGAAGAGGAGAGGGAGTATGAAAAGTTTGATCATAAAGCATCGAATAAATGAAAAGAAAAGAATTACGTAATTATGTTTTAACGTAATAAAATGAAACATATTATGAAAACGTAGTGAGGGTGTGACAAGGAGGTGCGTCGGTCCAAAACATGGGGAAGTTGCCTCAAATAATTTGTAAGTTGATAAAAAAAAATCGTAAAATCGTTAATGCTATGTTTGGGAACTTGAATTTGGATTTGAAATTCGGATTTGAAATATTTCAAGCGTTTGGGAACCCCTTGGATTTGGATTTGAAATATAGACCAAATCCAACCTAGTTCAAATTTGGTTTCTTCAAATTCTTAGTATATGGTAGTCATTTCAAATCCTCACTTACTTCTTTTTTGTTTTTTCCGTATAATCTTGTTAGAATATATTTTTTTCTTCATTTTTTTCCCGTAATTTCTATTTTTCAAATGATAATTTTTTTTAAAAAAGATGACCTTGACCCAACTCTACCCGCCCAAATTCCAAATCCAAATCCAAGGGTACCCAAACACAATTTTGGATTTGAATTTGGATTCGAATTCTAGAAATTCAAATACAAGAATTGAATTCATGATATTTAAATCAATTCCGAGTATCCAAACACAACCTAAAGGTATTTCAAAGCAAATCGAGTAAATTTCGTGTTGGAAAACAATTATTTACGAAACTTCGTAATAAAATCTTTAATGGCTAAATTTCCGTAAATAAAAATAATTATTAGTTGAAAATATTATATAAATATATTTATACATTTGTAGGAAAAGAAATAACTTAAATCCGACCTTTAAAACGTTAATTCGTAGAGAAGTAGAATTCCTCACGGAAAAATAATTAGTTTACGAAGAAAATCAATTAAATAAATTTAAAAGAATTAAAATCTTCAAAAATAAAAATAAGTATCATTAGACTCAAAAATGAAAATAAAGCTTGGGCAAAAAATGATGAAACATAGGGCCGAAAAGTGACAGAGTTATGAGGAAGTCATAACGGTAAGGATAAAAATGCTAGGAAAAATAGCGGGTGTTACAATTCTCCCCACTAAAAGAAAGTTTCGTCCTCGAAACTAAGAATAAGCAGAAAGGACTCAAGATTACCCCACTCGAAAACATGAGGATACCAATTTCGAATAAAAAATTTGCTCTAAAAGAAAATTTTACAACTTCCAAAGTGACACGAAATTGAATGAAAATATTTATTCCAAGAGGAAATAGGGGTAAGCTACCCGAAGTTTAAAATCTCTTAATTAAAGAAATCGTAAAGTAAAGTTTATTTGATAAAATAACAACGTCAAATAACATTTGTAAACAAACTCGAAGAAAATGGGGTAACCAAAACTTTTTAAACTAAAAGTAAAACAATTTGATTAAGTAATTCGATAATGTTTCTTTTTCTCATGAAACAAATTCTAGTTTGGAGAAATCACATTTTGTAGTTAGTAAATATCGAACCAGTTGTCAAACATTTTCAATAACAGATTCAAAAGTCCACCAACAAAAAAAACAAAAAAATTTCAAACGTTAAAATTTCAAAAATGTTATCAAAGTAATTATTAAAGTTTTCAAAAATATTATCAAACTTGGACATACAAAATAATTTCGACAATGTTAATATGTTTTACATAATAATCCTATAGAAATTGAAATATTGGGAAATATGAAAGTCTTCATAAAATTTCGATTGCTTAAAAATCAAAAATTGAATTAATTTCGAAATAATTTAAAATAAATTATTAGGGCATTTTTAAACATATCTAAAAATAAATATCAACCAAAGATAAAACAAAAGTGAAGTATAAAGTTCTGAAATTATAATTCAAAAATGTTAAATTTAACGATATACGAAAAGTTTAAGTTAGTCAAACTTTTTACAAAATGGGCAATTAACTCAAAACGTTAAAATTTTACGCTAGTCAAACTTTTTATAAAAATAGGGAGTTCGAAAAATGGTTAACGGGTAAATAGAACAAGGATAAATAAATAAATTACAATAAGAGATTTCAAAAATCGATAAAGGTCGAAGGGATTAGCAGCAGATGCGGTAACAGAATTCAAGAGAAGTAGAAAGGAAGACGGAGTTGAGAGTCGAAAAGAGCTCTCAAGGATTATAGAAGAAATTAACCATCTCGAGATTCCTATCACGACTCTAAAAAACACGGGTTCCTAATTGGCCCATCAAATAACGCTAAATCCAATATCGGTACAGGGTGGTCCTACTCAATCTACAACCTCCAAAATCATCAACTGCTATAGCCTCCAAAATTAAGCCTTACATACTTACATAATCTTTCAATTAGTATGGTAAAAATCCACAAATGATTTAGACTAATCCATTAATTAAGATTCCAACGGTCATCAAAACATACCCAAACTAGTAATCACTAAGGCTCGTAATTCAAAGCTCATAAGGTCTGAACTCGAGGTATACTTCAAATTTCTCGAGTAAGGAACACTAAATAAAATCCACGAATTAACAATGTTCGGGCACAGAATCCTCAAATTACCAACATGTTATAATGCCACAAGTAAAGAAGTTGGGGAAAGTATAACAAGTCCTCAAACACGCTCAAACCTATTGGTAATGGCGCAAACACTCGCATCTTCAAACACGTCATTGGGCTAAGGTTTCTAAAAATTCCACCAAATTTCACATTGTATCAGTGAAACTACCAAAATATTTATTAACTCAACGAAGCCACAATTTCGTTGGTCTAGGGTTATAACAGTCCCAATAAGATGATCCGTATAATAGTATTCCTCAAAACAGCACAATAAAACCAAATTGTGATTGTGCAAGATAGTTCTCTTCTCCAGGGACAACAACAATTTATCCAAGTTAGATCACTCAACTCGAAAGTTCATAGGTTACAACCTTAAACAACGATCAACAATCTAATCCTTAAGAAATACGGGTAATCTATGTCAACCAAAATTTACTAAGCATTAATGAGGACCTGAAATGGTACCACAACACTCAAGCTAACATCTTAAACAGTGATTTATGATCCCAAAATTCCACAATTAGTCCATTAAGTCAACATTAGGTAGAAATCTCAAGTAATATTATTATTTACACTTGACTAGGTTCTATGTTGGGTATTAGGTATCCATCAAAATATGATATAATTCTCACTATCCAGAAATTTACTCAACTCTAAGTCCTTTATACGATCAAGTAATTCATAACCCATGCTTGATCAATCTCTATGGTACAATCCTAATTCCGTTAATCAACTAATACCATTCAAATCAATTCCTCAAAAACTCACTAGATTAGATAACAGAGCACAACTCTCAATCATCAAACCGTTTGTAATAAGGAGTTAACTAAACCTCCAAAATATTTAACTTCTAAAAAGGTTCACTAAGACAGAATACGGTCTAAGCAAAGAATCTCAAGAGAAAGATGGTAAAGTAGAATAATAGAAGAAGGACTCACCATAAGAATGAAGATGAGAATATAAGAGAAGAATTGGAAGAATCAGAGGATGGAAGATGAAATAAAAGAATCAATGATCCTAGATAATTAAGATCTTAAACTAGAAGAAAATCTTCGGACCTCCGTAGATCACAAAGGAATCAAGCTGGATTTCTTCAACTTCAAGTAGAGGAACAAGCACACTAGTATTGGGTCGCTCCATTTGAATCCAAAGTGATTTCACATCTGAGTCTGCTGCACCGTGATGGAACTGGAATCTACTCTTGATCATCTAGTTGTATCTTGAGCAAACTGAATCGGAGCTGAAAAGTCACCATCGACATCTTTCTTGGAGCACCAAGTTGTCCACTCGAGTCAGCAGGTGATGAGAGTATTAAGTAAGTCCTATCTCGATCTGGAGCAGCAACACGTCAGCATCTTGTCCACTTATCATCTTCTTCTTGGACATATAAAACAAATATTCAATGCTAATCATTGAGTTACAAGAACAAATAATCCTAACAGTTAAGTCCTTATTTGTTTCTACCCATTTCTAATAATATTTTTATTTACTGTTTAAATAATTTACTGGTATTTTCCCAAATTTCTGGTGTAAGCGTTGGGAGCAGTGATGCTCTGATACCAACTGTAATCCCCTAGAAAATCTAACGCGATACAGTGGCGGAAACACTGTAGAGGGATTAAAACACACTATAACTATGTATTAGTAAAATTAAAATGGTAAAGTCAAACAATAGGCCTTAAACAAAATAGCCAAAATTTAAAACAATCCACAAAAGGGGTTTGAACATTCCATAAGACATAATTATCAAAATAAACAAGCAGGATCCACACTGCTCGCTAGCCCACACCCGGAACACATATACCTGCATGTTAAAACATAACAGCCACAATCAGTGGGGAGCAACGCCAACGTTCTCCCAACGGTATAACAGGATTTTAAAACTGTAATTACTACTATAGAAAAATAGTAAAAAGGAAAAACAATAAAACATCATATTAAAATAAGCTTTAGTGTAAAGCAAATTAATCAAAAGGGTTTCCGAAGAAACATAAAAATATTTGTCAACCTGCAAACCAATTTATATCGATAATAAATAAAATAATCAAAATGGCGTTATGGATAGAATTAGTGTCGACGGCTAGACTTTCACTAGAAGAATACTAAAACTAGCTTCGAGAACTTAGTTCAAACAAATCAAACTACGGTCTCTAACTAGGCTAATCAACCACAATAGGACGGCGACTTATAAATGCGTGACCCTAGTTTAAGATGATATGTACACCCCTCCCGAGCACCATAAATACTCAGTTCAACCCGACGGCGTCTTACACTGCGAGGCACGAGCTTAAGAAAATATACACACACTCCCGAACACCATATATGCTCTGTTCAACAATCAGTGTGCCCCATAAAGACACACCAGCCTTATAGTTGATGGCAAAAACGTAAACCCCAGATTATATTACTCTAACCTCACATTTGTCCTTATTCCATAACTCCAAAACAAAGTCATTATTGATATTTAAAAAGATATAATCAATACAAACAATATGGAGATAAAAGGAGTAATCATATTATTCTAAAAGAGGAAACTTTCTATTTTAGGAAACTTCTATTTTTAGAAAATTTACTAAAAATAGTGTCATATCAAAATAGCGAAAATATTAGTTTATACTAACACAACATTTTAGCAAACGATATAGATTTATAAAACTAATACTTTCGGCCTTAACGATATTAATAGTTAAAGTGAGAACATTTTAGTTTATGAAATTATTGAAAAACCATACAAGTGTTTATAAAATAATTAAAAATGTCTTAAACACTTTAGTACTACTAATTAGGGTGTTTCCAAAATTTATAAAACTAAAATTCCCTGATTATTATTAGTTTCTACAATACGAACATAAATAGGATTTTACGGCAAATGTCAATTTAAATATTTTAACGTCTTTTATTTAATTAAACCAATGAATATATTTAGAGTATGTTAAGGGATGATTTAACTCTTAAAGTTTCAGATTTAAATATTTTCAAATTAGCTGGAAAAATAAATCTTTTAGGTAAGACGAAGCATTTTAACGATAAATCGTAATTTGTCCAAAAATCAATACTTATTATTTAAGGACTTTAATAAGTAGTACAAAAATTACGTAAAATAGCTAAAATATATTTATGGACATTCTGTCCAGAAAAGAAAATTTTCCAGAATACTTAGACTCGGTTTTTAAAGGGTTTTCTCGTTAATCGTCTAATCGCGACAATAACGATTAATAAAAATAGTAATTACAAAACGATTTACGTATTAATATCCAAAAATTATTATTAAACTTAAAAATAATGATTTTCCAGAAACTTAAAATTTTCCCAAAAGTGTCAAAATTCCAGATTTCACAAAATTAGGTAAAACCGTCTTTTAAGCCCATTTTCACAATTAACGATTCCATTAATAAAACTTATCGTTCCTAACATTTTATTAAAGCACTAAAAATCATAAAATTACATTTTATTATGAAATCATCATAATCATATTTTTTTTCCAGATTTAATCAAAGGACCAGAAATCGAGAATTTAAACGACAAACGCGGTTTTAACGATAAACAATGATTTAAAGTGATTAATTAATTCATCCACTTAAAAATTCCGAAAAATTATGAATAAATTCATAAAATTCTATTTCATCAGAAATTTTCACCACGTCAAAAATCAGATTAAAATAAAATATTTAGATACTAGAACTCAAAATCGGCTTTTAATCGTTTTTGTCCGTAAACGGTAATAATTCAATAATCGATAACTAAAATATCATAAAAATATTAAATTATTCAAAATCATCAAAAAATTCATTTTTACAGAATATAATCATATATTACAAGTTTAGGCCGAATATTACGATTTTACAAATTAATACAACGATTTAATCGTTAATCTTGTAAAAGCGATAAAAATACCGAAACATGCAAATTCTCAACTTTTAAAAATTTCCCAGATTATATGACATACATATATTGTCAAAAATAAAATATAAAAAAATACATGCAATTACACAATTAAAATCTTGCAATACCGAGTAACATCGACGTTACCTCTAGTCCAAATCGGAATCGATAATATACTCGTCGGCCTCGGGATCATCCACAAATCCTTAACACACAAAAATCATGTCAGAAAAAATACCATGAGAAAAACTATGAAAATCAAGGTGAATAACGATCGAAAACAACATCGATTATTACCTTAATGGAAGGATCGGAATAACGATTAATTTGACAATAAAAACGAGACGATTATGACTCGAATTGGAGCAAGAATCAGCCTAGGAATTTTGGATTATGTCACGGTTTTGGGAAAGATGAAGGACTATTTTTTTTGTTTATGAAAAAAATGAATGTAAGAAAACGGATGGTTTCTTAAGAATGAATGGAAATAAATTTTGATGAAAACACGGTGGAACCATAGCCTAAATGAATCAGCCAAATGAAGAGGAGAGGGAGTATGAAAAGTTTGATCATAAAGCATCGAATAAATGAGAAGAAAAGAATTGCGTAATTATGTTTTAACGTAATAAAATGGAACGTATTATGAAAACGTAGTGAGGGTGTGACAAGCAGGTGCGTCGGTCTAAAACATGGGGAAGTGGCCTCAAATAATTTATAAGTTGATAAACAAAAAATCGTAAAATCGTTAAAGGTATTTCAAAGCAAATCGAGTAAATCTCGCGTTGGAAAACAATTATTTACGAAACTTCGTAATAAAATCTTTAATGGCTAAATTTCCGTAAATAAAAATAATTATTATTTGAAAATATTATATAAATATATTTATACATTTGTAGGAAAAGAAATAACTCAAATCCGACCTTTAAAACGTTAATTCGTAGAGAAGTAGAATTCCTCGCGGAAAAATAATTAGTTTACGAAGAAAATCAATTAAATAGATTTAAAAGAATTAAAATCTTCAAAAATAAAAAAAAGTATCATTAGACTCAAAAATGGAAATAAAGCATGGGAAAAAATGATGAAACATAGGGCCGAAAAGTGACAGAGTTATGACGAAGTCATAACGGTAAGGATAAAAATGCTAGGAAAAATAGCGGGTGTTACACCTATTTTCGCATACCCGTCTTGTGGTTTGATTTCTCTTCAGATTTTCTTAGACTTCAAAAAAATTCACCCTAGACTTTTATTTAATACCTTAAATCTACTTTATGTTGCAATTGAATTTTAAGTAAAAGGTGGCACGGTTAGAGAAATAGCCCCCTTTGAGTGGTAAAGGTCTGATCGGACGAATCCTCTCTCTCCCCATGCTCCAAGTCTTTGGTTTCCTGTTGGACCCTAGGCCGACTCCTGTGCCCCCCCCCCCCCCCCCCCCCCTTTAAAGAAGCTTGCCCTCAAGCTCATGGCTCTTTCCCCTTAGACTCATCATGGTTTGGACTCAGACCATCCACCTTGAATGCCTCATGAACATCATGCTCCTTGAACTTGCCTATCCTTGGACCGACCCCTTCACCGACTTGATATGGACCATAGATATTAGGTTCGAGCTCATCTCCCTTGTTGGGACTTTTGGACTGTTCATTTGGACTCTCACGTATGTGCTCATCAATTCCCTTTTCGCCTTGACTTGATTTCTCCCTTGCTTCATGGTTGATCTTAACTTTTGGACCCTTCGACATTCCCTTAACCCAATGATACCCATACTCAAATCCTCTCATGGTCTTGTGGGGATGAGTGGACGAGCGTATGGTTTAGCTTGGGACATTTCCTTGTTCACTAGGTTTGCTAAACAACTCTTTAGTTCGAGTAGGGCTTCTCCCAACACCTTAAACCGAGGAAATCTTTGTTGTAAGGCATCCAAAGCCTCTTGTATTTCAAGGTAGTCCCCCAAGTATTGAGAGACATCTACTTCAAAACTCAAGCCCTCTCCTTTCTTACTTATAATGACAATTGTTGGTAGGAACTCCATCCACCTAGCACCCTTACGTTCACATTCATGTTGCTTGAGGTTGTTCTTCAATGGGCCATGATTAGGATAGGAAATGAGAGGCTCAAACCCCGGATACCCACTATCATGATACTCAACCTTGAACAAGAGCTCAAAGTTCGGTAGACTTGATATAGGCGTATGACACCTTAAGGCCTTCAACTCATTACGGTATTGGAATCCTTGCTTACCCGTGTACCTTTCCCGATTGGTTCTTATTTGTTGACCTCCTTGCACACTTTTGTCTTGTTGACTTGTTCTTGTGTTGGTTCCTTCCTGACTAGAGTTTCTGACAAAAATAAGGCTCCCTTAGCTTCTTCATTTGGTTGAGAATTGTTGGTTAACTTCCCTTGTGTGGGTGGCAATGGGGAGAGTGATCTTCTTGCTTCCAAACTCGAACTTGTAAGTGTTGTCCCTTCCATGGTGTGTGCTGTTACGGTCGTATTCTCATGGCCTACCCAAGAGGAGATGACAAGCATCCATAAGGACGACGTCACACAATACTTCATCTTTATAGACACTACCGATGGAAAAAGGAACCAAGCATTGTCCATCAACCTTCACCTCAGTCCCCTTCTTCAACCATCTTAACTTGTACGGGGTTGAATGCTTTTGTGTTTTTAAACCCAACTCGTTAACCATCGTGGTTGAGGCAACATTGGTGCAACTTTCTCCATCAATGATTAGGAATTAAATCAAAAAATTGTGATCTTTAAAAGGATCACATTAGTAGTGTCCGACGGTCTCACCAAGGAGCTCTGGGTAAGAGCATACCTAGTCGCCAAGCGGGTTGTAGAGCTGAACAGTACGGGTGGGAAAGTAAGCTGGTTTCGGCTACAGATAGCGCCCAACGGCCTATTAGAGCTATGCATGAGACAATGAAAGAATCCCACTTTTGGCTTCTTTAAAACTTATTCTACAGAAAAGGAAGAGATATCAACAGCATGACTTCGTCCCATTTCCCCACCTCGAAACCAAGGTCATCAGCTAAAGCGGCTTCCTCATCTACTTCATCGGCATCGGTCTGTCAGGTTCGGTTCTTCTTAGTTGAATTAAACCACATGCTCCACCGCTTGTGCAGGCCCCTGTCAGGTCATTTTTTGAGTAGAGCGAGGTTTCGGGTCAGTGCACACTCTTTCTTGAATGGTGCACCGTCTTCTGAAAAGGTGACTCCTTTGATCATCCTCCAATCAAAGGGACCTCTTGTGAGTGCATCACTCTACAAATGACCAAACTAAGGCCTTCATCCGGGGTAGCCACAATTGTGTCTTGAGTGAAGTCTTCCCTCTCAATCTCCTTTACGACCAAACTTCATATTGAATAAGATACTTCCTTTCCCACGCTTCGATTTCCATGGTGCTTAGGGCCCTTTTAGATGGACAATCCTTCCTAAGGTGGTCATAACCTTGACATTGGTAGCATCTGACCCTACTCTCGGTCATGGACGTATTTGGAGCACTTCCTCCAACACTCTTACCCTTATCCACAGTTGGAATGGGTATGGGTTTGGTAAGCTCAATTCCTTTAAGCGGAGTGAAGTATCTACCTTGACCGGTCTTAACATTAGCTTTAGGAATGACCTTGGGTTTTCCCATCATCTCGACCCTTAATGACAAACTTACAACATCATTAAACGACCATAAGGGTTGCATTCTCACCTTGTTAGCAATTCCCACATCTAAACTTTCAAGGAACCTAGCTATCCTTTGTTCAGACTTTTCATTGACCTCACATTGCAAACTAAGTTGTTCAAAATCCCTTAGGTATGCTTCGACCGACCATTCATTTTGTCTTAACTTGGACAATTTTACAAATAAATCTTGGGTATAGTCTTTTGCAACACACTTGTCAAGTAATTTCTTTTTAAGTTTACTCCAAGATTTAATAGGGTCCTTACCATCTTTGTTCCTTTGGAACTTCACATTTTCATACCTTTCAGTTTAAGAATTGAAGTTTTGAAGGACTTGACATCGTTATAGCCTTTAAACTCGAAGACCCTTTCTACCTCCCTAATCCATTCTAGTAAATCATCGGGGTTTAGGCTACCATTAACGTCAGGGATCACTACCTTGAGGTGTTTGTCGTATTCTTCACGTTCCTCTTCATGTTGGCTTTCCTCCGAATCCGAGTACAACTCGTTGAAGTGGGTAGCTCCTCCTCCCCTTCTTCCTTGACCACGTCCACAACCCCTTCTTCCAAAGCCTCCTCCATGATTTTCCCCCACATTATTAGCTTGCTCCATCATGGTGTTGAGAGTTTGCACCATAACGTTTACGGTTTCAGCAATGGTGTTGACTTTGGTTTCTACGCTAGCCATCCTCTCTTCACTAATGTTTAAAGATTGATTCTTTTTTGTGTTTTTTGTAAGTAGTTGTGTTGTTTTTGTGGATTATTCACGCTCACGACTCACAACCAAAACAAACCAAAGCTCTGATACCAGAATTTGGAGTGTAAAACCCTGGGTCACATTTAAACAACGGGAGCTAACAAAGATATAAATGAATCACCCTCACCCCTCACCCCGATTTTTTTTTTTTCATTTTTTTTTTCTCATTTTTTTTCATCATTATGACTATTTTCTACTTCCCTCAGTTTGAACATGAACCACTGCATACTTATTTTGATAGACTTGACTCTTTTAGTACTCAAAATGACTATTATGTGAGTGTGTGGGAGGTGAGTCATATGATTTACGATGGTGTCGATGATGCAACACGGGCTTATATTGAGGGAAACTGTGAAGGCATGTTTAAATACATGTCTTATGTAAAAAGATGGGCGCTACTCCAATATTTAATCCGAAACAGTTTGGAGTGAGAGATAAAGAGGAAGGCTGAGATATCGGAGCTTAAGGCGATGATGCAACAACTTATAGATATGGTAACTTTAAAGGAAAACGAGCATGATACTTCATGTAAGTTAGATGCTAGAGTTAATTTCTCACATTCCACTGACTATGTTATGACTGAATCTGTTGTATCTATTAGACAGGACATATGCCCATTTGAGGAAGATGATGATGATGATGTGTATAGTGTTCAATCTCACATCGTTCCCCAAACTCCCATGATTTCTAACTTGATGCAGGATGATGACTTGCATTCCTTGGATACTTGTGAACCATCTTATTCTTCTTCGGAGCAACTTTCACACCCTTTAGTCAAATATTCTTCTCATTTTATGAATGTTGTTGTGGCAAACAATGATTGTGAGATGGAAAGTTTTATATTTGAAGAAAATGCGTGTCTGGATGCTTTGACTGATGTTTTTTCTGAGGATAACATTGAGGATTTTGGTTCATGTGAATTTGAGAGTGTGTCATTTAATGTTAATTTTGAGATTTTGGAAAGAGGGTTGAACAATATAGAAGACGGTGAGCGTGAGAGAAAAGATCAAACGGACGAGAGTCGGGAAAAGAGTACACTTTTGAATGATACTTTGAGTGAAGAGAGTTTTAGTATTGAGGATACTTGGGATTGCGTATCTGATTTCTTTGAAAAACCTAATTTAGAGAAATTTGACTTTTCCCATTGTTTTGAAGAGGGATCCCTTTCACCCATTGATTATCTTGATCTCGATTCCTTTACACCTTCGCTTAAGCCTATGATTATGGATGAGGATTGTGAGACTCTTTTAGAAGAGATTGTTTTGGCTCTTGGTTGTTCGTTTGATGGTTGTTTGCTTAAGAACATTGAAGATGACGATCATAACAACTTTTTCGAAGAGGGTGAAAAATATAAGTTTGATGTTTTGAGTAGTTTTGAGTTATTTGACTCTCCTCTTGTGCAATTTATGTCAAATGATAAGACTTGGGATAATTTTGAGATATTTGGTTTGTATGTCTTTTCTCATAAACTGCTCACTACTCTTCTTACTTATCATACTCATTATTGGTCATGCTTGTTAATGTTGATTCTTTATGACCACTTTGCTGTTGATTGGTCTAGCTTGTTTGACAAGCTAATGCGATCCTTGACCTATTTTTTAGGCGATTCACATAGGTTGCTAAGATGTGTTCTATATATTTTCTTTGCTTCTCTTGTTTTTTTTTTTTTTGTTGTTTTTTTTTTGTGTAGGTACCGTTTTTGCGACGGAGACATCGACGATTCCGATTATGAAGAGGATGCTTCGATGCGGTTTGGGGATGTCTCCTTTATATGTATCTTGTAAGTAGTCTCTTTTTTTTTCTTTTGCACTTTCATCGTCTTTCCTATCTTTCCCCATATTTTTTATGCCTCTTATTATTTGTTGTACACAATGAGGGCATTGTGTGATTTGGTTTGGGGAGGGTATGCATCTGTTGTTTTCATCCATCTGCATATTTATTGCATTTTCGCATGCATAAAAAAATCAAAAATATGTTTTTGCATATAGTCGAGTCGGAATGGTTATTTAACGATGATGATATTGCTTTTATGTCTTCATTAGCTTGCTTATGCCTTGCATCGTTATCGTTTTTGTATATAATTACATGCATCATTCTCTTGTCATTGATTAACAATACTGAACGAATAAACTTGACTCATTGTTGGCAAACTACTCAGAATTGTAAAGAATTAGAGCCTTAAACTGATGACATTCATGATCAGTTTCATTTAGGTTGAGAGTAGTACTCCTTATGAGACATGTAACATCAAATTGCATAAGCATGACATTCGTCTCTTAAGTACCTGTACGTTTTTGACTCGTGGTTTTGACATGTGCGAAAAAGGCAAATCCTTTCTTTTAATTAATTCCCATAAGCTTCACTTAGCCAAATTGACATGTTTGACCCGTTTATTAACTACATGCCATACATTGCCTACCCTAGTCAAGCTAGTAGATTAATTAGACGGAATTGTTTTTTTCGGGTTAACTTTGGTACCATGATGATTGGAAAAGAAAAAAAGGGAATTGAGAAAAAAAATGAAAAGAAAAAAAAAATCAATGAATGGAAAAAATTGAATGAAAAAAGAAAAGAAAGGAAAGAAGAAAGAAAAGAAAAAAAAAAGTGAAACTAGAAGAAGAATGTGTTTTTGCTATGGGAAAAGAATTGATCTCTCTAATTTCATAGTTTTTAGTGGGAAGCGGTTTTGATAAGACGCTTTTTGCTATGCCTAATTTCTTCGACTGAAGTTTGGTGAGAACGGGATGTTTATTATTGATGGGTGTAAGGAATACTAGCTTGGCTTTTACCTCCTCATATCCATATCGTTTTGCCCCTTCTTACCCGATTAGCCTCACTTTATACCATATGTAAGTCTTTGGCACATGTCTTTACCTGATAGAATGCGTATGTACGGTTGATAGAGATTGATTTCATGTTAGATTGCATGCATGTTCTTGTAGGTCGCAGTTTAGGTGAGTGCTTTGTCTTTCCGATTTTACATAAATTCACAATATCACCCATTTTGTGTGATGAGCGATCCGTGAGAGTCCGACATAGACGAGTCTTGCAAGGTTGAAGGTTCAGTATTGTTGTCATTGGTCAAGCTTGTTGTATGTGGTTGTTTACATTAATTTTAATCGTTGCGCATTGGTTTGGGTAACTTTGAAGCATACTCCGCTATGAGTTATATACATTCCATTAGGATTGAGTTCATCGTTTTGTGCTTGCTTGAGGACAAGCAAGGGTTCGGTTTGGGGAGGTTTGATGCGTGCGATTTATATATGATTATTATGTCTTTTACACACGCATTTTCATGCGTATCGAGTAGCATTGTCTACTATTTTTCCCCGAATTTGATACTTTATGGTCATGTTGCATCTTATGCAGGTTTGAACCCGTGGACGGATAAACAAGGCAAAAAGCGTGCTTAAAGATAAATATTTTGCAAAATAAGAAAAGAGAATGATCGTTTCCAAACGGGTTTACTTAAAACGTTAATATCTTGAGTTCTACAAGTCCAATTGAGCTGATTTCAGTTGCGTTGGAAAGATATTTCTCTTAGCTTTCCAACAGTATATTACAAGCCCGATTTGAAGAAGTAACGAAGAAATGGCAAGCGTTTGAAGTTGAGCGCGCAGTGCTGAAAACGGATCAATAATAGTCGAACGATTATCCACTATAGTCGACCGACTATTCTCGAGACTGGACGAAGACCGAGACTTTCCTAATTTGATGTTTAGGGTTAATAAGACTTTTAGGTTTTTGTTTTAGCTTAGTATTTAAGAAACTATTAGACTAGAATTCAACAACCTCTTCTTGTATGCTTCTAATTCTCTTTAGACTTCTCTTTAGACTTTTCTCTTTAAATTTCTCTCTACCCTAAAGTTTTAGATCCAAATTTATGAATTCTTTTCTACTCTTCCTTTAAACTCGGTAATCTAATTCTTTCTTTGTTCTTTCTTATTCTCTTTGTTCTTAATTCTTTCTTTCTTAATCTTTATTAATTCTTTTATTCTTAATTTCTCTTTAGATCTATTCACTATGCTTAATTTATTTATCATCTTTATTATTGTTGTCGTAAATTTCTTCATGAGTAGCTAATTTCCCTTGCTAGGATTTAGGGGATCCATGAATTGAATATGATTGCTAATTAGTTTATAGATCTGTCTACGATATTGCGTCTGAGTTGTTAATTGTAGCATTTAATTGATATTAATTGATTAAGTCGACGTAATTGATTAATTGAATTGGTGAACTCGAACCTAAGATCGGAAGCCTGGTAAAAGTTAGACCTGCTACAACACATTAGTATGCCCTAATAAGATTGGAAGCCTTTAGACGCATGCTAGGGTGAATAGCGGACCGGAAGGACCTTTTCACTACCCCTTAGACCAATATCTGCGACAGACCTGTGACCCAGACTGTGACTGTAGGAAATTCATGGTGAACCGATGATCCTAGTTTTCCCTCTATATTTATTCATCCTTATTCAATCATCTTGTTTATTTTAGTTATTCTTCTTTTTACTTCTCTTCCTTCACTACTTTTAGATTAGTTAACCACAACCAAAGACCCCCCGATTTGTTACTTAGATAAACTTTAATTACAAGTAGAATTTATTTGTCTCCTTGTGGATACGATCCTGACTTCCCTAGCTATATTTTTAGTTGGACCTAAGTTGGTTATCTTTGATAGGTATACGATTAGCTTATCACCACTCCTCACCCAGCTTAAGCTCCGAGGAATATGGCTCAAAACCCACCCATGCTATTAACCCAAGTCCCCTTCAAGCTAACAACGAGACTAGGTGACTAATGGAACCCCTACAAGGTTAATTAGGCTTAACCTTACACTAGACACTCGATTTTGTGAAAGGATTTTAGAGAGAGTTCAAACTCTTCAATTTTTCATTCAATAAACGACTGCTTTCTTACAGTGCAAAGTGAGGTCCTTATATAGGCCCCGTTAGGTCACAAATCGAGCAAATACCAAAAACAAAAGACTAAGGACTACATTCATTAATTAAAAACGAAATACAAAATGGTTGTTCCCTCCTTTAGGCATGCTTCTTTTAATTGTTTTTGTCTTCTTTGGATGCTTGATCCCCAAGAATAATAAGGACCCTAGATGATTGGCACAAGGATTAGTCATGTGCTGATGGAAAGTGGAAAAGGTGCTTTTAGCTAACACACTCTTGTTCGCCCTTCTTTTGGCAATTTGCCTTTTCGCTCCTATTTTCGCACACCCGTCTTGTGGTTTGATTCTCTTCATATTTTCTTAGACTTCAACAAAATTCACCCTAGACTTTATTTAATACCTTAAATCTACTTTACGTTGCAATTGAAATTTAAGTAAAAGGTGGCATGGTTTGAGAAATAGTCCCCTTTGAAGTGGTAAAGGTCTGATCGGACAAATCCTCGCTCTCCCCATGCTCCAAGTCTTTGGTTTCCTGTTGGACCCCTAGGCTGGCTCCTATGGCAGTTGTGGTGATCGGGTCGTGCTTGGCACGACACGACGAGCCTGCCAGGCACTGGTGGGTCGTGCCCGCTGAGCACGAGGCACGACCAGGGCCGACACGAAGCATGGTCCAGCCCGTCGGAATTGCTAGCTCTAATCCGGATGGAGTATGTATCACTATCTTATGTAATAATTCAAGAAATATAAAAATCTTTTTAACCGGAATATGGCCTTTAGACCCTCTAGCAGAACTAGCAAAAAAAGGTTTGGTATTGAAGCCCACTCTTTCCCTTGCTCAAAATAGAAAGTGTCCAATTAATTCAAGGAAAATGGGAAATAACACTTGTTACCAAAATGAGTAATTATTTTGAGAGTTTTTGCAAAACACAACCTTTAATAAAAACATTTTGCGAAACACCACCTTTAATTAAAAAAAATTGTAAAACACAACCTTTAATAAAAATGTTTTGCGAAACATCAAATTTAACAAAAAAATTTGTAAAACATAACCTTTAAAAAAATATTTTTTTTTTTACGAAACACTGAATTTTTCCCGGAGTTTGATCAAAATTTTAAAAATAAACTAGTGTTGACTCAATTTTTTCGGTGAAATCACGTGCATGGTTAGCTTTCCTTTTTTAGATTTTCCCTCAATAAATCTATTTTTGCTCTTCTTTTTTCTCTTTTTTAATTAATTATGCTCCATAATTCCTCCAATTGAAATGATTAGAAGAGAATCGGCGAGCATAAACCAAGATAGTAAAAATTAGATGAGAATTGACGTTATTCCAGAAAATGGATTTGAAAATGTTAATTATGATTTGTTAAGATTTAGGAGGGGCGAAGGAAAGATGAGTTTAATGAGAGAGATAAAGCGAAATTGTGTTCTGATTAACAAATGGAGTGGCAGAAATTAGTACAATATAACTAATGAGCAGGTTACATGATTTCAAAAAAAATGAGCAAGTCACATGATTTCATCAAAAGTTGAGTCAACACCGAATTTTTCTTTATTTTGGTCAAACTTTGACAAAAATGATGTTTTTTGCAAAAAAAAAGTATCAAAAGGTTATGGTTTACAAACATTTTAGAAAAGATGTGTTTCGCTAAATGTTTTTATTAAAGGTTGTAGTTTACAACATTTTTTATTAAAACTAAGGTGGTGTTTCGTAAGATGTTTTTATTAAAGGTTGTGTTTCACAAAAAAAAAACTTTTATTTTGTACAACCGTTGTATCATACACGACAATAGTAAAAATTTGCAATTTATTTTACATTAAAAGTAATTTTAAATTAAGTAGTTATCAACTTTTTGTAGTAAAAATTGGTCGCTTTTTAACCGTGGTAGATCACTCAATAACATAAAGTGGTATACTCCATAATTTTTTACCATAAATTCCTAATTTTAAGATATATGACAAGATAAATGGTTGTATACGGAGTAGTATAATTTGTGCACCAAAATTATTCTAGTACAACTCCGTCAGTTTTATTCATTTGTTGTCCTTGATAATGAATATAAAAGGACAACAAATGAACTAGACAGATGAAATATGTTTTTAAATATTTGGACTTGCAGTGGAAAAAACTGCGAACAGCCAACATGACATAATAATTCGAACAGTAGGGAGTACTTGGCATTGTATGAGTATCGTTTTTCCCATTTTCATTTGGTAATATGGTTCCATCATCAACAAACATTTGGTGCAGCCAACAACCACAACCAGAAAACATCCCGCATTTGATACCAATACCGACATTATCGGATATTGTGTATTGAATGACTCTCGTGCGCCAACGGTTTCGGGCATCCGGAAACCGAGGTTCTGAGTAAGAGATGAGGGTACGTGTTGGGAAGCCCACAAAGGACACCCAACCCCGCCCGCACATTGGCGGCCTCGACTAGGATATCGAATGACTTTTGAATACGCGCGTTAGTTGAACGGGAAAATGATATGCAAAGATTATTTTCCCTAAGCATGTGAGAAATTGAAAGGGTTTCTATGTCAATTTAATGCAACTAAAATTAGGGTCGAAGTTGTATTTTAGCATGCGGGTTCATTTTAGTACATTAAAACAAACGAGAATTAAATCAACAAAAGAACAAACGGTTAGTAACAATGTGATGATAATAACGGTTCGCAAATTATTGTATGAGATGAGATGATGCAAATACGATGACGTATGGTTTTGAAAAGATGTTTCACGTGATTAATTAGGCACGTGTTGACCTAAGTCACAAAAAAACGGTTAACAAGACTCGAATGCTATTGTAGGACTCACGATTTAACATGATAAAGGGCCACTCGACCGAGTCATTGTGGGACTCGACCGAGTGGACCTCTGAAAAAGGTTCTGTCCGGATTTCGTGACCCTACTCGACCGAGTTATCGACCAACTCGACCGAGTACGTTGCCACTCGATCGAGTCACTGTGAGACTCGACCGAGTGGAGGTCGTAAAGACATTCTGTTTCGGTTTTTGTGATGTCACTCGATCTAGTGGCGTAGGCACTCGGTCGAGTGGCACCTGTACGAACCATGTTCGTTTGCAATTTTATTATTGATTTCGAAATTGCTTTTGATTTTGACGATTTGATGAATTGGGCATAAATATTGTGGAATTTATACTCAATTCTGAATTTGCATACTCGTTGTATCTCATATTCGATTATTGAATCGATATGGGATAGTTAGAGCGAGATAAAAAAAATCGTTGTAAGTCGTTTTGAATTAACAACCGCGATGTAAATGGATTTCCTCCGTGTTTAATAATGTCGTAATTCAAGCGAATTGTATGACAATTACTTTTAGCATCAATAGAAATCGCGCTAGTTAACTTATTTGACTAGATCGATGGATTCGACATCCAATTAAGGAATTGGTATCGAATTTAATAGATCGACACTTTGCTTAAATCGAAATACTTGATTCCCTCGGCTTTTCTGACATCGTAATGAATCCTTGAGATTATGTGATGTCGGATCCGCGTCAGTGGGTTTTGACCCTTATTAATAAAATACTTGTTTTGGAAAATCGATGTGAATATGCGATGCAGACGAAAATAAACGAGTTATTGTTTAGGTTGACTCGTTTCAATAATCAAGCGATCGGGGTGATGTGATAAGCGACCGGCAACGCTGTGTGCAGTACACTTGTATATTCGGGTTTTCTTATCCCACCATCACTCACACTTGACACAAATCCATGAGTATTTTAATGTCATATACTAATTATATTACCGATATTACAGATGCGATAATTAAATAAAAAAAAGAAAAGGAAGAGGGAGACGACAAGAGGAAGAGAAGAAGGGAAGAATAGGGTTTTACACCCTCAACCTACATGTTCTTGTCTCCAATAGGACTCGTAGTCGTGGCTTTAACACGGGAGTTTCGAGGTCTATGGAGGTTGAGTTGTGGTGGTTTAGGTTTGCCTCCTAAGTACTAGGGTTAGGGCTTGAGTGTAGTATTAGGGTTTGATTAGGGTTGTAAAGTGTGTCGGGTTTGCAAAAGTTGTAAAAAGATGTGTAATGTGTGTTGCATGGGGTGTTTATATAGGCAAAGGCAAGGACCCCGGTTAGGGTTACTCGACTGAGTAACCAGCTGACTCGGTCGAGTGGCCCGTTGTGCCTGCAGTCGGGCCTGAAATAGGCCCATTTGATCGAAGGGTGGGGCACTCGATCGAGTGGCCCAGCTGGGTCGCGCGGGTCCATTGTTTTGGACCGTGACTTGGGTTTTTGATGTTGTGAGGGGCTGTTTTGTATGTTCTCGGAAATGACTTTGACCGGGGTTGACCCAATCGCTAAAAAGTCGGTTTTATTTCCGGTTCGGTTTCGGCCCAAATTAGCCTTATTTGATTGGGAACGACCCACTGGGCCTGGATTTTAGGTTGATTTTTTGAGATTTGTACTCCGTAAGTGCATTAGCCAGCAACTAATAGTTTTGAGCCCCCATATCCGAGCGCGTAGAAACACGTTAGCGTCCGATCATCATCGGGTGTTTTTTGGAAACTACCATAGACACCTGGCAGTCAAAATGCGGGTGTCTACACACGTATACCTTCCATGTTAAAACATAACAGCCACAATCAGTGGGGAGCAACGCCAACATTCTCCCAGCCGTATAACAGGATTTTAAAACTGTAATTACTACAATAGAAAAATAGTAAAAAGGAAAAACAGTAAAACATCATATTAAAATAAGCTTTAGCGTAAAGCAAATTAATCAAAAGGGTTTCCGAAGAAACATAAAAATATTTGCCAACCTGCAAACCAATTTATATCGATAATAAATAAAATAATCAAAATGGTGTTATGGATAGAATTAGTGTCGACGGCTAGACTTTCACTAGGAGAATACTAAAACTAGCTTCGAGAACTTAGTTCAAACAAATCAAAGTTCGGTCTCTAACTAGGCTACTCAACCATAATAGGACGACGATTTATAAATGCGTGACTCTAGTTTAAGATGATATGTACACCCCTCCCGAGCACCATAAATACTCAGTTCAACCTGACGGCGTCTTACACTGCGAGGCACGAGCTTAAGAAAATACACACACACTCCCGAACACCATATATTCTCGTTCAACAACCAGTGTGCCCCATAAAGACACACCAGCCTTATAGTTGATGGCAAAAACGTAAACCCCAGATTATATTACTTTAACCTCACACTTGTCCTTATTCCATAACTCCAAAACAAAGTCATTATCGATATTTAAAAAGATATAATCATTACAAAAAATATGGAGATAAAACGAGTAATCATAATATTCTAAAAGAGAAAACTTCATATTTTAGGAAACTTCTATTTTTAGAAATTTTACTAAAAATAGTGTCATATCAAAATAGCGAAAATATTAGTTTATACTAACACAACATTTTAGCAAACGATATAGATTTATAAAACTAATACTTTCGGCATTAACGATATTAATTGTTAAAGTTAGAACATTTGAGTTTATGAAATTATTGAAAAACCATACAAGTGTTTATAAAATAATTAAAAATGTCTTAAACACTTTAGTACTACAAATTGGGGTGTTTCCAAAATTTATAAAACTAAAATTCCCTAATTATTATTAGTTTCGACAATACGAACATAAATAGGATTTTACGGCAAATGTCAATTTAAATATTTTAACGTCTTTTATTTAATTAAACCAATGAATATATTTAGAGTATGTTAAGGGATGATTTAACTCTTAAAGTTTCAGATTTAAATATTTTCAAATTAGCTGGAAAAATAAATCTTTTAGGTAAGACGAAGCATTTTAACGATATATCGTAATATGTCCAAAAATCAATATTTATTAATTAAGGAATTTAATAAATAGTACAAAAATTACGTAAAATAGATCAAATATATTTATGGACATTCTGTCTAGAAAAGAAATTTTTCCAGAATACTTAGACTCGGTTTTTAAAGGGTTTTCTCGTTAATCGTCTAATAGCGACAATAACGATTAATAAAAATAGTAATTACAAAATGATTTACGCATTAATATCCAAAAATTATTATTAAACTTAAAAATTATGATTTTCCTGAAACTTAAAGTTTTCCCAAAGTGTCAAAATTTCAGATTTCACAAAATTAGGTAAAACCGTCTTTTAAGCCCATTTTCACAATTAACGATTCCATTAATAAAACTTATCGTTCCTAACATTTTATTAAAGCACTAAAATTCATAAAATTACATTTTATTATGAAATCATCAGAATCATATTTTTTTCCAGATTTAATCAAAGGACCAGAAATCGAGAATTTAAACGACAAACGCGGTTTTAACGATAAACGATGATTTAAAGTGATTAATTAATTCATCCACTTAACAATTCCGAAAATTTATGAATAAATTCATAAAATTCTATTTCATCAGAAAGTTTCACCACGTCAAAAATCAGATTAAAATAAAATATTTAGATACTAGAACTAAAAATTGGCTTTTAATCGTATTTGTCCGTAAACGGTAATAATTCAATAATCGATAACTAAAATGTCAGAAAAATATTAAATTATTCAAAATCATCAAAAACTTCATTTTTACAGAATATAATCATATATTAAAATTTTAGGCCGAATATTACGATTTTACAAATTAATACAACGATTTAATCGTTAATCTCGTAAAAGCGATAAAAATACCGAAACATGCAAATTCTCAACTTTTAAAAATTTCCCAGATTATATGACATACATATATTGTCAAAAATAAAATATAAAAATATACATGCAATTACACAAATAAAATCTTGCAATACCGAGTAACATCGACGTTACCTCTAGTCCAAATCGGAATCGATAATATACTCATCGGCCTCGGGATCGTCCACAAATCCTTAACACACAAAAATCATGGCAGAAAAACTACCATGAGAAAAACTATGAAAATCAAGGTGAATAACGATCGAAAACAACATCGATTATTACCTTAATAGAAGGATCGGAATAACGATTAATTTGACGATAAAAACGAGACGATTATGACTCGAATTGGAGCAATAATCAGCCTAGGAATTCTGGAGTATGTCACGGTTTTGGGAAAGCTGAAGGACTATTTTTTTGTTGTTTATGAAAAATATGAATGTAAGAAAATGGATGGTTTCTTAAAAATGAATGGAAATAAATTTTGATGAAAACAATGTGGAACCAGAGCCTAAATGAATTAGCCAAATGAAGAGGAGAGGGAGTATGAAAAGTTTGATCATAAAGCATCGAATAAATGAAAAGAAAAGAATTACGTAATTATGTTTTAACGTAATAAAATGAAACATATTATGAAAACGTAGTGAGGGTGTGACAAGGAGGTGCGTCGGTCCAAAACATGGGGAAGTTGCCTCAAATAATTTGTAAGTTGATAAAAAAAAATCGTAAAATCGTTAATGCTATGTTTGGGAACTTGAATTTGGATTTGAAATTCGGATTTGAAATATTTCAAGCGTTTGGGAACCCCTTGGATTTGGATTTGAAATATAGACCAAATCCAACCTAGTTCAAATTTGGTTTCTTCAAATTCTTAGTATATGGTAGTCATTTCAAATCCTCACTTACTTCTTTTTTGTTTTTTCCGTATAATCTTGTTAGAATATATTTTTTTCTTCATTTTTTTCCCGTAATTTCTATTTTTCAAATGATAATTTTTTTTAAAAAAGATGACCTTGACCCAACTCTACCCGCCCAAATTCCAAATCCAAATCCAAGGGTACCCAAACACAATTTTGGATTTGAATTTGGATTCGAATTCTAGAAATTCAAATACAAGAATTGAATTCATGATATTTAAATCAATTCCGAGTACCCAAACACAACCTAAAGGTATTTCAAAGCAAATCGAGTAAATTTCGTGTTGGAAAACAATTATTTACGAAACTTCGTAATAAAATCTTTAATGGCTAAATTTCCGTAAATAAAAATAATTATTAGTTGAAAATATTATATAAATATATTTATACATTTGTAGGAAAAGAAATAACTTAAATCCGACCTTTAAAACGTTAATTCGTAGAGAAGTAGAATTCCTCACGGAAAAATAATTAGTTTACGAAGAAAATCAATTAAATAAATTTAAAAGAATTAAAATCTTCAAAAATAAAAATAAGTATCATTAGACTCAAAAATGAAAATAAAGCTTGGGCAAAAAATGATGAAACATAGGGCCGAAAAGTGACAGAGTTATGAGGAAGTCATAACGGTAAGGATAAAAATGCTAGGAAAAATAGCGGGTGTTACAATCCTCCCCACTAAAAGAAAGTTTCGTCCTCGAAACTAAGAATAAGCAGAAAGGACTCAAGATTACCCCACTCGAAAACATGAGGATACCAATTTCGAATAAAAATTTTGCTCTAAAAGAAAATTTTACAACTTCCAAAGTGACACGAAATTGAATGAAAATATTTATTCCAAGAGGAAATAGGGCTAAGCTACCCGAAGTTTAAAATCTCTTAATTAAAGAAATCGTAAAGTAAAGTTTATTTGATAAAATAACAACGTCAAATAACATTTGTAAAGAAACTCGAAGAAAATGGGGTAACCAAAACTTTTTAAACTAAAAGTAAAACAATTTGATTAAGTAATTCGATAATGTTTCTTTTTCTCATGAAACAAATTCTAGTTTGGAGAAATCACATTATGTAGTTAGTAAATATCGAACCAGTTGTCAAACATTTTCAATAACAGATTCAAAAGTCCACCAACAAAAAAAACAAAAAAATTTCAAACGTTAAAATTTCAAAAATGTTATCAAAGTAATTATTAAAGTTTTCAAAAATATTATCAAACTTGGACATACAAAATAATTTCGACAATGTTAATATGTTTTACATAATAATCCTATAGAAATTGAAATACTGGGAAATATGAAAGTCTTCATAAAATTTCGATTGCTTAAAAATCAAAAATTGAATTAATTTCGAAATAATTTAAAATAAATTATTAGGGCATTTTTAAACATATCTAAAAATAAATATCAACCAAAGATAAAATAAAAGTGAAGTATAAAGTTCTGAAATTATAATTCAAAAATGTTAAATTTAACGAAATCCGAAAAGTTTAAGTTAGTCAAACTTTTTACAAAATGGGCAATTAACTCAAAACGTTAAAATTTTACGCTAGTCAAACTTTTTATAAAAATAGGGAGTTCGAAAAATGGTTAACGGGTAAATAGAACAAGGATAAATAAATAAATTACAATAAGAGATTTCAAAAATCGATAAAGGTCGAAGGGATTAGCAGCAGATGCGGTAACAGAATTCAAGAGAAGTAGAAAGGAAGACGGAGTTGAGAGTCGAAAAGAGCTCTCAAGGATTATAGAAGAAATTAACCATCTCGAGATTCCTATCACGACTCTAAAAAACACGGGTTCCTAATTGGCCCATCAAATAACGCTAAATCCAATATCGGTACAGGGTGGTCCTACTCAATCTACAACCTCCAAAATCATCAACTGCTATAGCCTCCAAAATTAAGCCTTACATACTTACATAATCTTTCAATTAGTATGGTAAAAATCCACAAATGATTTAGACTAATCCATTAATTAAGATTCCAACGGTCATCAAAACATACCCAAACTTGTAATCACTAAGGCTCGTAATTCAAAGCTCATAAGGTCTGAACTCGAGGTATACTTCAAATTTCTCGAGTAAGGAACACTAAATAAAATCCACGAATTAACAATGTTCGGGCACAGAATCCTCAAATTACCAACATGTTATAATGCCACAAGTAAAGAAGTTGGGGAAAGTATAACAAGTCCTCAAACACGCTCAAACCTATTGGTAATGGCGCAAACACTCGCATCTTCAAACACGTCATTGGGCTAAGGTTTCTAAAAATTCCACCAAATTTCACATTGTATCAGTGAAACTACCAAAATATTTATTAACTCAACGAAGCCACAATTTCGTTGGTCTAGGGTTATAACAGTCCCAATAAGATGATCCGTATAATAGTATTCCTCAAAACAGCACAATAAAACCAAATTGTGATTGTGCAAGATAGTTCTCTTCTCCAGGGACAACAACAATTTATCCAAGTTAGATCACTCAACTCGAAAGTTCATAGGTTACAACCTTAAACAACGATCAACGATCTAATCCTTAAGAAATACGGGTAATCTATGTCAACCAAAATTTACTAAGCATTAATGAGGACCTGAAATGGTACCACAACACTCAAGCTAACATCTTAAACAGTGATTTATGATCCCAAAATTCCACAATTAGTCCATTAAGTCAACATTAGGTAGAAATCTCAAGTAATATTATTATTTACACTTGACTAGGTTCTATGTTGGGTATTAGGTATCCATCAAAATATGATATAATTCTCACTATCCAGAAATTTACTCAACTCTAAGTCCTTTATACGATCAAGTAATTCATAACCCATGCTTGATCAATCTCTATGGTACAATCCTAATTCCGTTAATCAACTAATACCATTCAAATCAATTCCTCAAAAACTCACTAGATTAGATAACAGAGGACAACTCTCAATCCTCAAACCGTTGGTAATAAGGAGTTAACTAAACCTCCAAAATATTTAACTTCTAAAAAGGTTCACTAAGATAGAATACGGTCTAAGCAAAGAATCTCAAGAGAAAGATGGTAAAGTAGAATAATAGAAGAAGGACTCACCATAAGAATGAAGATGAGAATATAAGAGAAGAATTGGAAGAATCAGAGGATGGAAGATGAAATAAAAGAATCAATGATCCTAGATAATTAAGATCTTAAACTAGAAGAAAATCTTCGGACCTCCGTAGATCACAAAGGAATCAAGCTGGATTTCTTCAACTTCAAGTAGAGGAACAAGCACACTAGTATTGGGTCGCTCCATTTGAATCCAAAGTGATTTCACATCTGAGTCTGCTGCACCGTGATGGAACTGGAATCTACTCTTGATCATCTAGTTGTATCTTGAGCAAACTGAATCGGAGCTGAAAAGTCACCATCGACATCTTTCTTGGAGCACCAAGTTGTCCACTCGAGTCAGCAGGTGATGAGAGTATTAAGTAAGTCCTATCTCGATCTGGAGCAGCAACACGTCAGCATCTTGTCCACTTATCATCTTCTTCTTGGACATATAAAACAAATATTCAATGCTAATCATTGAGTTACAAGAACAAATAATCCTAACAGTTAAGTCCTTATTTGTTTCTACCCATTTCTAATAATATTTTTATTTACTGTTTAAATAATTTACTGGTATTTTCCCAAATTTCTGGTGTAAGCGTTGGGAGCAGTGATGCTCTGATACCAACTGTAATCCCCTAGAAAATCTAACGCGATACAGTGGCGGAAACACTGTAGAGGGATTAAAACACACTATAACTATGTATTAGTAAAATTAAAATGGTAAAGTCAAACAATAGGCCTTAAACAAAATAGCCAAAATTTAAAACAATCCACAAAAGGGGTTTGAACATTCCATAAGACATAATTATCAAAATAAACAAGCAGGATCCACACTGCTCGCTAGCCCACACCCGGAACACGTATACCTGCATGTTAAAACATAACAGCCACAATCAGTGGGGAGCAACGCCAACGTTCTCCCAGCGGTATAACAGGATTTTAAAACTGTAATTACTACTATAGAAAAATAGTAAAAAAGAAAAACAATAAAACATCATATTAAAATAAGCTTTAGTGTAAAGCAAATTAATCAAAAGGGTTTCCGAAGAAACATAAAAATATTTGCCAACCTGCAAACCAATTTATATCGATAATAAATAAAATAATCAAAATGGCGTTATGGATAGAATTAGTGTCGACGGCTAGACTTTCACTAGAAGAATACTAAAACTAGCTTCGAGAACTTGGTTCAAACAAATCAAACTACGGTCTCTAACTAGGCTAATCAACCACAATAGGACGGCGACTTATAAATGCGTGACCCTAGTTTAAGATGATATGTACACCCCTCCCGAGCACCATAAATACTCAGTTCAACCCGACGGCGTCTTACACTGTGTGGCACGAGCTTAAGAAAATATACACACACTCCCGAACACCATATATGCTCTGTTCAACAATCAGTGTGCCCCATAAAGACACACCAGCCTTATAGTTGATGGCAAAAACGTAAACCCCAGATTATATTACTCTAACCTCACACTTGTCCTTATTCCATAACTCCAAAACAAAGTCATTATTGATATTTAAAAAGATATAATCAATACAAACAATATGGAGATAAAAGGAGTAATCATAATATTCTAAAAGAGGAAACTTTCTATTTTAGGAAACTTCTATTTTTAGAAAATTTACTAAAAATAGTGTCATATCAAAATAGCGAAAATATTAGTTTATACTAACACAACATTTTAGCAAACGATATAGATTTATAAAACTAATACTTTCGGCCTTAACGATATTAATAGTTAAAGTGAGAACATTTGAGTTTATGAAATTATTGAAAAACCATACAAGTGTTTATAAAATAATTAAAAATGTCTTAAACACTTTAGTACTACTAATTAGGGTGTTTCCAAAATTTATAAAACTAAAATTCCCTGATTATTATTAGTTTCTACAATACGAACATAAATAGGATTTTACGGCAAATGTCAATTTAAATATTTTAACGTCTTGTATTTAATTAAACCAATGAATATATTTAGAGTATGTTAAGGGATGATTTAACTCTTAAAGTTTCAGATTTAAATATTTTCAAATTAGCTGGAAAAATAAATCTTTTAGGTAAGACGAAGCATTTTAACGATAAATCGTAATTTGTCCAAAAATCAATACTTATTATTTAAGGACTTTAATAAGTAGTACAAAAATTACTTAAAATAGCTAAAATATATTTATGGACATTCTGTCCAGAAAAGAAAATTTTCCAGAATACTTAGACTCGGTTTTTAAAGGGTTTTCTCGTTAATCGTCTAATTGCGACAATAACGATTAATAAAAATAGTAATTACAAAACGATTTACGTATTAATATCCAAAAATTATTATAAAACTTAAAAATTATGATTTTCCAGAAACTTAAAATTTTCCCAAAGTGTCAAAATTCCAGATTTCACAAAATTAGGTAAAACCGTCTTTTAAGCCCATTTTCACAATTAACGATTCCATTAATAAAACTTACCGTTCCTAACATTTTATTAAAGCACTAAAAATCATAAAATTACATTTTATTATGAAATCATCATAATCATATTTTTTTTCCAGATTTAATCAAAGGACCAGAAATCGAGAATTTAAACGACAAACGCGGTTTTAACGATAAACGATGATTTAAAGTAATTAATTAATTCATCCACTTAACAATTCCGAAAACTTATGAATAAATTCATAAAAATCTATTTCATCAGAAATTTTCACCACGTCAAAAATCAGATTAAAATAAAATATTTAGATACTAGAACTCAAAATCGGCTTTTAATCGTTTTTGTCCGTAAACGGTAATAATTCAATAATCGATAACTAAAATATCATAAAAATATTAAATTATTCAAAATCATCAAAAAATTCATTTTTACAGAATATAATCATATATTACAAGTTTAGGCCGAATATTACGATTTTACAAATTAATACAACGATTTAATCGTTAATCTCGTAAAAGCGATAAAAATACCGAAACATGCAAATTCTCAACTTTTAAAAATTTCCCAGATTATATGACATACATATATTGTCAAAAATAAAATATAAAAAAATACATGCAATTACACAATTAAAATCTTGCAATACCGAGTAACATCGACGTTACCTCTAGTCCAAATCGGAATCGATAATATACTCGTCGCCCTCGGGATCATCCACAAATCCTTAACACACAAAAATCATGTCAGAAAAAATACCATGAGAAAAACTATGAAAATCAAGGTGAATAACGATCGAAAACAACATCGATTATTACCTTAATGGAAGGATCGGAATAACGATTAATTTGACGATAAAAATGAGACGATTATGACTCGAATTGGAGCAAGAATCAGCCTAGGAATTTTGGATTATGTCACGGTTTTGGGAAAGATGAAGGACTATTTTTTTTGTTTATGAAAAAAATGAATGTAAGAAAACGGATGGTTTCTTAAGAATGAATGGAAATAAATTTTGATGAAAACACGGTGGAACCATAGCCTAAATGAATCAGCCAAATGAAGAGGAGAGGGAGTATGAAAAGTTTGATCATAAAGCATCGAATAAATGAGAAGAAAAGAATTGCGTAATTATGTTTTAACGTAATAAAATGGAACGTATTATGAAAACGTAGTGAGGGTGTGACAAGCAGGTGCGTCGGTCTAAAACATGGGGAAGTGGCCTCAAATAATTTATAAGTTGATAAACAAAAAATCGTAAAATCGTTAAAGGTATTTCAAAGCAAATCGAGTAAATCTCGCGTTGGAAAACAATTATTTACGAAACTTCGTAATAAAATCTTTAATGGCTAAATTTCCGTAAATAAAAATAATTATTATTTGAAAATATTATATAAATATATTTATACATTTGTAGGAAAAGAAATAACTCAAATCCGACCTTTAAAACGTTAATTCGTAGAGAAGTAGAATTCCTCGCGGAAAAATAATTAGTTTACGAAGAAAATCAATTAAATAGATTTAAAAGAATTAAAATCTTCAAAAATAAAAAAAAGTATCATTAGACTCAAAAATGGAAATAAAGCATGGGAAAAAATGATGAAACATAGGGCCGAAAAGTGACAGAGTTATGACGAAGTCATAACGGTAAGGATAAAAATGCTAGGAAAAATAGCGGGTGTTACACCTATTTTCGCATACCCGTCTTGTGGTTCGATTTCTCTTCAGATTTTCTTAGACTTCAAAAAAATTCACCCTAGACTTTTACTTAATACCTTAAATCTACTTTATGTTGCAATTGAATTTTAAGTAAAAGGTGGCACGGTTTGAGAAATAGCCCCCTTTGAGTGGTAAAGGTCTGATCGGACGAATCCTCTCTCTCCCCATGCTCCAAGTCTTTGGTTTCCTGTTGGACCCTAGGCCGACTCCTGTGGCCCCCCCCCCCCCCCCTTTAAAGAAGCTTGCCCTCAAGCTCATGGCTCTTTCCCCTTAGACTCATCATGGTTTGGACTCAGACCATCCACCTTGAATGCCTCATGAACATCATGCTCCTTGAACTTGCCTATCCTTGGACCAACCCCTTCACCGACTTGATATGGACCATAGATATTAGGTTCGAGCTCATCTCCCTTGTTGGGACTTTTGGACTGTTCATTTGGACTCTCACGTATGTGCTCATCAATTCCCTTTTCGCCTTGACTTGATTTCTCCCTTGCTTCATGGTTGATCTTAACTTTTGGACCCTTCGACATTCCCTTAACCCCATGATACCCATACTCAAATCCTCTCATGGTCTTGTGGGGATGAGTGGACGAGCGTATGGATTAGCTTGGGACATTTCCTTGTTCACTAGGTTTGCTAAACAACTCTTTAGTTCGAGTAGGGCTTCTCCCAACACCTTAAACCGAGGAAATCTTTGTTGTAAGGCATCCAAAGCCTCTTGTATTTCAAGGTAGTCCCCCAAGTATTGAGAGACATCTACTTCAAAACTCAAGCCCTCTCCTTTCTTACTTATAATGACAATTGTTGGTAGGAACTCCATCCACCTAGCACCCTTACGTTCACATTCATGTTGCTTAAGGTTGTTCTTCAATGGGCCATGATTAGGATAGGAAATGAGAGGCTCAAACCCCGGATACTCACTATCATGATACTCAACCTTGAACAAGAGCTCAAAGTTCGGTAGACTTGATATAGGCGTATGACACCTTAAGGCCTTCAACTCATTACGGTATTGGAATCCTTGCTTACCCGTGTACCTTTCCCGATTGGTTCTTATTTGTTGACCTCCTTGCACACTTTTGTCTTGTTGACTTGTTCTTGTGTTGGTTCCTTCCTGACTAGAGTGTCGGACAAAAATAAGGCTCCCTTAGCTTCTTCATTTGGTTGAGAATTGTTGGTTAACTTCCCTTGTGTGGGTGGCAATGGGGAGAGTGATCTTCTTGCTTCCAAACTCGAACTTGTAAGTGTTGTCCCTTTCATGGTGTGTGGTGTTACGGTCGTATTCTCATGGCCTACCCAAGAGGAGATGACAAGCATCCATAAGGACGACGTCACACAATACTTCATCTTTATAGACACTACCGATGGAAAAAGGAACCAAGCATTGTCCATCAACCTTCACCTCAGTCCCCTTCTTCAACCATCTTAACTTGTACGGGGTTGAATGCTTTTGTGTTTTTAAACCCAACTCGTTAACCATCGTGGTTGAGGCAACATTGGTGCAACTTTCTCCATCAATGATTAGGAATTAAATCAAAAAATTGTGATCTTTAAAAGGATCACATTAGTAGTGTCCGACGGTCTCACCAAGGAGCTCTGGGTAAGAGCATACCTAGTCGCCAAGCGGGTTGTAGAGCTGAACAGTACGGGTGGGAAAGTAAGCTGGTTTCGGCTACAGATAGCGCCCAACGGCCTATTAGAGCTATGCATGAGACAATGAAAGAATCCCACTTTTGGCTTCTTTAAAACTTATTCTACAGAAAAGGAAGAGATATCAACAGCATGACTTCGTCCCATTTCCCCACCTCGAAACCAAGGTCATCAGCTAAAGCGGCTTCCTCATCTACTTCATCGGCATCGGTCTGTCAGGTTCGGTTCTTCTTAGTTGAATTAAACCACATGCTCCACCGCTTGTGCAGGCCCCTGTCAGGTCATTTTTTGAGTAGAGCGAGGGTTCGGGTCAGTGCACACTCTTTCTTGAATGGTGCACCGTCTTCTGAAAAGGTGACTCCTTTGATCATCCTCCAATCAAAGGGACCTCTTGTGAGTGCATCACTCGACAAATGACCAAACTAAGGCCTTCATCCGGGGTAGCCACAATTGTGTCTTGAGTGAAGTCTTCCCTCTCAATCTCCTTTACGACCAAACTTCATATTGAATAAGATACTTCCTTTCCCACGCTTCGATTTCCATGGTGCTTAGGGCCCTTTTAGATGGACAATCCTTCCTAAGGTGGTCATAACCTTGACATTGGTAGCATCTGACCCTACTCTCGATCATGGACGTATTTGGAGCACTTCCTCCAACACTCTTACCCTTATCCACAGTTGGAATGGGTATGGGTTTGGTAAGCTCAATTCCTTTAAGCGGAGTGAAGTATTTACCTTGACCGGTCTTAACATTAGCTTTAGGAATGACCTTGGGTTTTCCCATCATCTCGACCCTTAATGACAAACTTACAACATCATTAAACGACCATAAGGGTTGCATTCTCACCTTGTTAGCAATTCCCACATCTAAACTTTCAAGGAACCTAGCTATCCTTTGTTCAGACTTTTCATTGACCTCACATTGCAAACTAAGTTGTTCAAAATCCCTTAGGTATGCTTCGACCGACCATTCATTTTGTCTTAACTTGGACAATTTTACAAATAAATCTTGGGTATAGTCTTTTGCAACACACTTGTCAAGTAATTTCTTTTTAAGTTTACTCCAAGATTTAATAGGGTCCTTACCATCTTTGTTCCTTTGGAACTTCACATTTTCATACCTTTCAGTTTAAGAATTGAAGTTTTGAAGGACTTGACATCGTTATAGCCTTTAAACTCGAAGACCCTTTCTACCTCCCTAATCCATTCTAGTAAATCATCGGGGTTTAGGCTACCATTAACGTCAGGGATCACTACCTTGAGGTGTTTGTCGTATTCTTCACGTTCCTCTTCATGTTGGCTTTCCTCCGAATCCGAGTACAACTCGTTGAAGTGGGTAGCTCCTCCTCCCCTTCTTCCTTGACCACGTCCACAACCCCTTCTTCCAAAGCCTCCTCCATGATTTTCCCCCACATTATTAGCTTGCTCCATCATGGTGTTGAGAGTTTGCACCATAACGTTTACGGTTTCAGCAATGGTGTTGACTTTGGTTTCTACGCTAGCCATCCTCTCTTCACTAATGTTTAAAGATTGATTCTTTTTTGTGTTTTTTGTAAGTAGTTGTGTTGTTTTTGTGGATTATTCACGCTCACGACTCACAACCAAAACAAACCAAAGCTCTGATACCAGAATTTGGAGTGTAAAACCCTGGGTCACATTTAAACAACGGGAGCTAACAAAGATATAAATGAATCACCCTCACCCCTCACCCCGATTTTTTTTTTTCATTTTTTTTTCTCACTTTTTTTCATCATTATGACTATTTTCTACTTCCTTCAGTTTGAACATGAACCACTGCATACTTATTTTGATAGACTTGACTCTTTTAGTACTCAAAATGACTATTATGTGAGTGTGTGGGAGGTGAGTCATATGATTTACGATGGTGTCGATGATGCAACACGGGCTTATATTGAGGGAAACTGTGAAGGCATGTTTAAATACATGTCTTATGTAAAAAGATGGGCGCTACTCCAATATTTAATCCGAAACAGTTTGGAGTCAGAGATAAAGAGGAAGGCTGAGATATCGGAGCTTAAGGCGATGATGCAACAACTTATAGATATGGTAACTTTAAAGGAAAACGAGCATGATACTTCATGTAAGTTAGATGCTAGAGTTAATTTCTCACATTCCACTGACTATGTTATGACTGAATCTGTTGTATCTATTAGACAGGACATATGCCCATTTGAGGAAAATGATGATGATGTGTATAGTGTTCAATCTCACATCGTTCCCCAAACTCCCATGATTTCTAACTTGATGCAGGATGATGACTTGCATTCCTTGGATACTTGTGAACCATCTTATTCTTCTTCGGAGCAACTTTCACACCCTTTAGTCAAATATTCTTCTCATTTTATGAATGTTGTTGTGGCAAACAATGATTGTGAGATGGAAAGTTTTATATTTGAGGAAAATGCGTGTCTAGATGCTTTGACTGATGTTTTTTCTGAGGATAACATTGAGGATTTTGGTTCATGTGAATTTGAGAGTGTGTCATTTAATGTTAATTTTGAGATTTTGGAAAGAGGGTTGAACAATATAGAAGACGGTGAGCGTGAGAGAAAAGATCAAACGGACGAGAGTCGGGAAAAGAGTACACTTTTGAATGATACTTTGAGTGAAGAGAGTTTTAGTATTGAGGATACTTGGGATTGCGTATCTGATTTCTTTGAAAAACCTATTTTAGAGAAATTTGACTTTTCCCATTGTTTTGAAGAGGGATCCCTTTCACCCATTGATTATCTTGATCTCGATTCCTTTACACCTTCGCTTAAGCCTATGATTATGGATGAGGATTGTGAGACTCTTTTAGAAGAGATTGTTTTGGCTCTTGGTTGTTCGTTTGATGGTTGTTTGCTTAAGAACATTGAAGATGACGATCATAACAACTTTTTCGAAGAGGGTGAAAAATATAAGTTTGATGTTTTGAGTAGTTTTGAGTTATTTGACTCTCCTCTTGTGCAATTTATGTCAAATGATAAGACTTGGGATAATTTTGAGATATTTGGTTTGTATGTCTTTTCTCATAAACTGCTCACTACTCTTCTTACTTATCATACTCATTATTGGTCATGCTTGTTAATGTTGATTCTTTATGACCACTTTGTTGTTGATTGGTCTAGCTTGTTTGACAAGCTAATGCGATCCTTGACCTATTTTTTAGGCGATTCACATAGGTTGCTAAGATGTGTTCTATATATTTTCTTTGCTTCTCTTGTTTTTTTTTGTTTTGTTGTTTTTTTTTTTGTGTAGGTACCGTTTTTGCGACGGAGACATCGACGATTCCGATTATGAAGAGGATGCTTCGATGCGGTTTGGGGATGTCTCCTTTATATGTAGCTTGTAAGTAGTCTCTTTTTTTTTTTTCTTTTGCACTTTCATCGTCTTTCCTATCTTTCCCCATATTTTTTATGCCTCTTATTATTTGTTGTACACAATGAGGGCATTGTGTGATTTGGTTTGGGGAGGGTATGCATCTGTTGTTTTCATCCATCTGCATATTTATTGCATTTTCGCATGCATAAAAAAATCAAAAATATGTTTTTGCATATAGTCGAGTCGGAATGGTTATTTAACGATGATGATATTGCTTTTATGTCTTCATTAGCTTGCTTATGCCTTGCATCGTTATCGTTTTTGTATATAATTACATGCATCATTCTCTTGTCATTGATTAACAATACTGAACGAATAAACTTGACTCATTGTTGGCAAACTACTCAGAATTGTAAAGAATTAGAGCCTTAAACTGATGACATTCATGATCAGTTTCATTTAGGTTGAGAGTAGTACTCCTTATGAGACATGTAACATCAAATTGCATAAGCATGACATTCGTCTCTTAAGTACCTGTACGTTTTTGACTCGTGGTTTTGACATGTGCGAAAAAGGCAAATCCTTTCTTTTAATTAATTCCCATAAGCTTCACTTAGCCAAATTGACATGTTTGACCCGTTTATTAACTACATGCCATACATTGCCTACCCTAGTCAAGCTAGTAGATTAATTAGACGGAATTGTTTTTTTCGGGTTAACTTTGGTACCATGATGATTGGAAAAGAAAAAAAGGGAATTGAGAAAAAAAATGAAAAGAAAAAAAAAATCAATGAATGGAAAAAATTGAATGAAAAAAGAAAAGAAAAAAAAAAGTGAAACTAGAAGAAGAATGTGTTTTTGCTATGGGAAAAGAATTGATCTCTCTAATTTCATAGTTTTTAGTGGGAAGCGGTTTTGATAAGACGCTTTTTGCTATGCCTAATTTCTTCGACTGAAGTTTGGTGAGAACGGGATGTTTATTATTGATGGGTGTAAGGAATACTAGCTTGGCTTTTACCTCCTCATATCCATATCGTTTTGCCCCTTCTTACCCGATTAGCCTCACTTTATACCATATGTAAGTCTTTGGCACGTGTCTTTACCTGATAGAATGCGTATGTACGGTTGATAGAGATTGATTTCATGTTAGATTGCATGCATGTTCTTGTAGGTCGCAGTTTAGGTGAGTGCTTTGTCTTTCCGATTTTACATAAATTCACAATATCACCCATTTTGTGTGATGAGCGATCTGTGAGAGTCCGACATAGACGAGTCTTGCAAGGTTGAAGGTTCAGTATTGTTGTCATTGGTCAAGCTTGTTGTATGTGGTTGTTTACATTAATTTTAATCGTTGCGCATTGGTTTGGGTAACTTTGAAGCATACTCCGCTATGAGTTATATACATTCCATTAGGATTGAGTTCATCGTTTTGTGCTTGCTTGAGGACAAGCAAGGGTTCGGTTTGGGGAGGTTTGATGCGTGCGATTTATATATGATTATTATGTCTTTTACACACGCATTTTCATGCGTATCGAGTAGCATTGTCTACTATTTTTCCCCGAATTTGATACTTTGTGGTCATGTTGCATCTTATGCAGGTTTGAACCCGTGGACGGATAAACAAGGCAAAAAGCGTGCTTAAAGATAAATATTTTGCAAAATAAGAAAAGAGAATGATCGTTTCCAAACGGGTTTACTTAAAACGTTAATATCTTGAGTTCTACAAGTCCAATTGAGCTGATTTCAGTTGCGTTGGAAAGATATTTCTCTTAGCTTTCCAACAGTATATTACAAGCCCTATTTGAAGAAGTAACGAAGAAATGGCAAGCGTTTGAAGTTGAGCGCGCAGTGCTGAAAACGGATCAATAATAGTCGAACGATTATCCACTATAGTCGACCGACTATTCTCGAGACTGGACGAAGACCGAGACTTTCCTAATTTGATGTTTAGGGTTAATAAGACTTTTAGGTTTTTGTTTTAGCTTAGTATTTAAGAAACTATTAGACTAAAATTCAACAACCTCTTCTTGTATGCTTCTAATTCTCTTTAGACTTCTCTTTAGACTTTTCTCTTTAAATTTCTCTCTACCCTAAAGTTTTAGATCCAAATTTATGAATTCTTTTCTACTCTTCCTTTAAACTCGGTAATCTAATTCTTTCTTTGTTCTTTCTTATTCTCTTTGTTCTTAATTCTTTCTTTCTTAATCTTTATTAATTCTTTTATTCTTAATTTCTCTTTAGATCTATTCACTATGCTTAATTTATTTATCATCTTTATTATTGTTGTCGTAAATTTCTTCATGAGTAGCTAATTTCCCTTGCTAGGATTTAGGGGATCCATGAATTGAATATGATTGCTAATTAGTTTATAGATCTGTCTACGATATTGCGTCTGAGTTGTTAATTGTAGCATTTAATTGATATTAATTGATTAAGTCGACGTAATTGATTAATTGAATTGGTGAACTCGAACCTAAGATCGGAAGCCTGGTAAAAGTTAGACCTGCTACAACACATTAGTATGCCCTAATAAGATCGGAAGCCTTTAGACGCATGCTAGGGTAAATAGCGGACCGGAAGGACCTTTTCACTACCCCTTAGACCAATATCTGCGACAGACCTGTGACCCAGACTGTGACTGTAGGAAATTCATGGTGAACCGATGATCCTAGTTTTCCCTCTATATTTATTCATCCTTATTCAATCATCTTGTTTATTTTAGTTATTCTTCTTTTTACTTCTCTTCCTTCACTACTTTTAGATTAGTTAACCACAACCAAAGACCCCCCGATTTGTTACTTAGATAAACTTTAATTAGTAGTAGAATTTATTTGTCTCCTTGTGGATACGATCCTGACTTCCCTAGCTATATTTTTAGTTGGACCTAAGTTGGTTATCTTTGATAGGTATACGATTAGCTTATCACCACTCCTCACCCAGCTTAAGCTCCGAGGAATATGGCTCAAAACCCACCCATGCTATTAACCCAAGTCCCCTTCAAGCTAACAACGAGACTAGGTGACTAATGGAACCCCTACAAGGTTAATTAGGCTTAACCTTACACTAGACACTCGATTTTGTGAAAGGATTTTAGAGAGAGTTCAAACTCTTCAATTTTTCATTCAATAAACGACTGCTTTCTTACAGTGCAAAGTGAGGTCCTTATATAGGCCCCGTTAGGTCACAAATCGAGCAAATACCAAAAACAAAAGACTAAGGACTACATTCATTAATTAAAAACGAAATACAAAATGGTTGTTCCCTCCTTTAGGCATGCTTCTTTTAATTGTTTTTGTCTTCTTTGGATGCTTGATCCCCAAGAATAATAAGGACCCTAGATGATTGGCACAAGGATTAGTCATGTGCTGATGGAAAGTGGAAAAGGTGCTTTTAGCTAACACACTCTTGTTCGCCCTTCTTTTGGCAATTTGCCTTTTCGCTCCTATTTTCGCACACCCGTCTTGTGGTTTGATTCTCTTCATATTTTCTTAGACTTCAACAAAATTCACCCTAGACTTTATTTAATACCTTAAATCTACTTTACGTTGCAATTGAAATTTAAGTAAAAGGTGGCATGGTTTGAGAAATAGTCCCCTTTGAAGTGGTAAAGGTCTGATCGGACAAATCCTCGCTCTCCCCATGCTCCAAGTCTTTGGTTTCCTGTTGGACCCCTAGGCTGGCTCCTATGGCAGTTGTGGTGATCGGGTCGTGCTTGGCACGACACGACGAGCCTGCCAGGCACTGGTGGGTCGTGCCCGCTGAGCACGAGGCACGACCAGGGCCGACACGAAGCATGGTCCAGCCCGTCAGAATTGCTAGCTCTAATACGGATGGAGTATGTATCACTATCTTATGTAATAATTCAAGAAATATAAAAATCTTTTTAACCGGAATATGGCCTTTAGACCCTCTAGCAGAACTAGCAAAAAAAGGTTTGGTATTGAAGCCCACTCTTTCCCTTGCTCAAAATAGAAAGTGTCCAATTAATTCAAGGAAAAGGAGAAATAACACTTGTTACCAAAATGAGTAATTATTTTGAGAGTTTTTGCAAAACACAACCTTTAATAAAAACATTTTGCGAAACACCACCTTTAATTAAAAAAAATTGTAAAACACAACCTTTGATAAAAATGTTTTGCGAAACATCAAATTTAACAAAAAAATTTGTAAAACATAACCTTTAAAAAAATATTTTTTTTTACGAAACACTGAATTTTTCCCGGAGTTTGATCAAAATTTTAAAAATAAACTAGTGTTGACTCAATTTTTTCGGTGAAATCACGTGCATGGTTAGCTTTCCTTTTTTAGATTTTCCCTCAATAAATCTATTTTTGCTCTTCTTTTTTCTCTTTTTTAATTAATTATGCTCCATAATTCCTCCAATTGAAATGATTAGAAGAGAATCGGCGAGCATAAACCGAGATAGTAAAAATTAGATGAGAATTGACGTTATTCCAGAAAATGGATTTGAAAATGTTAATTATGATTTGTTAAGATTTAGGAGGGGCGAAGGAAAGATGAGTTTAATGAGAGAGATAAAGCGAAATTGTGTTCTGATTAACAAATGGAGTGGCAGAAATTAGTACAATATAACTAATGAGCAGGTTACATGATTTCAAAAAAAATGAGCAAGTCACATGATTTCATCAAAAGTTGAGTCAACACCGAATTTTTCTTTATTTTGGTCAAACTTTGACAAAAATGATGTTTTTTGCAAAAAAAAGTATCAAAAGGTTATGGTTTACAAACATTTTAGAAAAGATGTGTTTCGCTAAATGTTTTTATTAAAGGTTGTAGTTTACAACATTTTTTATTAAAACTAAGGTGGTGTTTCGTAAGATGTTTTTATTAAAGGTTGTGTTTCACAAAAAAAAACTTTTATTTTGTACAACCGTTGTATCATACACGACAATAGTAAAAATTTGCAATTTATTTTACATTAAAAGTAATTTTAAATTAAGTAGTTATCAACTTTTTGTAGTAAAAATTGGTCGCTTTTTAACCGTGGTAGATCACTCAATAACATAAAGTGGTATACTCCTTTTTTTTTTACCATAAATTCCTAATTTTAAGATATATGACAAGATAAATGGTTGTATACGGAGTAGTATAATTTGTGCACCAAAATTATTCTAGTACAACTCCGTCAGTTTTATTCATTTGTTGTCCTTGATAATGAATATAAAAGGACAACAAATGAACTAGACAGATGAAATATGTTTTTAAATATTTGGACTTGCAGTGGAAAAAACTGCGAACAGCCAACATGACATAATAATTCGAACAGTAGGGAGTACTTGGCATTGTATGAGTATCGTTTTTCCCATTTTCATTTGGTAATATGGTTCCATCATCAACAAACATTTGGTGCAGCCAACAACCACAACCAGAAAACATCCTGCATTCAATCCAACTCACTCGCACTTTAATTTCTTTTACTTTAAGCGATGACCTGCTTAAGCAACTACGCACTAATTCCATGAAACAACGACACTCCACATTTAAAAATAATAATAATAATAATCTGATGAAAGGCCATGATACATACATACAAACATACATACAAGTCTTCTTTCTTTGAGTTAGCTACTTCCAATCCAATCATTAGCATGGTTTAATTAATTGTGTTCTGGGAAAGAAATACTTCCCTTTTGAAGCACCCTAGATTAGATAGGCCCTCGATCATTCCCAACAGAAACAGAAACAGAAATGGGAATGGGAATGGCGGATCGGTCTAAGAAGCGAGTTCACATAGGGAAGAAAGCTGCTGTTCATTTTGCATTATGTTTTGTCATGGGCTTCTTCACAGGGTTTGCTCCTACTTCCACTTCTTCAAGTATCGCTCTCATGTCTTCGACAACACGATATAATCATTCTGCTATCGAGGTAGCACCAAGGCAACAAAACAACAGTTATGAAAATTCAAATACTTCTGATGATGATGATGATTTGAGACCCAGCAGGAGACAAGTGATTGTTATCACCCCGACAAAGGAAGGGGATCCTCTACGAGGCATTTTGCTAAGGAGATTGGCAAATACATTGAAGTTGGTGCCGCCTCCACTGTTATGGATTGTTGTGGAACCCCAAACACAGTTTTCTGATGTATCTCATATACTTAGAGGAACAGGGGTTATGTATAGACATTTGGTGTTGAAGGAGAATTTCACTAATCCTTGGGCTGAAGTGGACCGCCAACGAAATCTCGCGCTTAAGCACATTGAGCATCATCGCTTGAGCGGGATTGTTCATTTTGCAGGGCTTTCTAATGTCTATGATCTCAACTTCTTCGACGAGATCCGTGATATTGAGTACCCACGACTCATCATTCTCTTCCTTTTTATACTTACTTTTTTACTTTCATGTTATTGGTGAACGGTGATGATAGAAAATGAGACCCTGGCTACCTTGCGGTGCAGGGCGTTTGGAACATGGCCTCTAGCAAAACTTTCAGCATGGAGAAAGAAGATGATAGTTGAAGGACCAGTATGTGAGTCATCCCAGATTTTGGGGTGGCATGTAAAGAGGAATGACAAGGTAGCAGCAGAGGATCCATTTGAGATCCATATTTCAGGTTTCGGATTCAACAGCTCAATCCTGTGGGATCCAGAGAGATGGGGCCGTCTTCCTGCAACCGAGGGCGCCAACCAGGTTCAACTCGTAACTCCGTAAACATGTTATGATGATGTCTCATTCTTAAGGGTATTTTACTATGTGTATTGTCACTATTGGGTATAGCACGAGCATTGAATCTAGTACTTAATAAATTTCATGCACCTTATATTAGATAACTAGTATATTCACTTCAAAAAAAAAAAGGATAACTAGTATATTCATTTTACAACTTTCTTGCTACAACACCAATCTTTCTCTCTCTTCCTACAGAGTTTCAAGCGCACATTAATCCTTATCCTTTTGGCAACTCCCAATCAAGAAAAAAGACGTCTATGTGACTCTAATGATTGTCTCTGCAATCAGCTTTGTCTATGTGCACCTTTATGTTGCTTTCCTTGGGTTCTTCAACTATATCCAAATTTCCACTTTTCTCCCAGATATCTACTGTTGCATGCATGTGATTTCATTGGTTATTTTTCTGTTGCTCTTCCTTTACCAATCGTCTTTGCTTGCTTGGGGTTGGTTTAACTCTTTCGATCTTCTTGATCATGATGCTCCTATTATTGTTAGGGCTTATAGAATCTATATTCTCTAAACTCTTCCCATTCCCTTTTCTATTATTAAAGCTGCTACTCGAAACTCTTCCCATTCCCTTTTCTATTATTAAAGCTGCTACTCGACGTATCTCGTTCATCCATCAAATTTTCACTCCTTTCTCTTTCAGTAGAACTCCATCATTTCCATCTTTGAACTGCATTATTATTATGGCACAAAACCACTATACCAATGGCAACTCCATCCCTAGGGGTTAGCAATAACCCTCTCTTCAATGATCATATCAGAACGGAAAGGGAATTTTTGTCTGGTTGGAGGTTTCCCCGGTCTGGTCCTATCCTTACTCCCAATCCTGAGAGTCTGGAGATTAATATGGCATTTTGGGGACATTGCCTCTTAGGTTATCTCGTTGATTACCGGAAGTTCAGCCCTTCTTTACTTAACATTATCATTGAAGATCATTGGATCACTAGAGGTCCCATTCAAGTTTATGTAATGGGTGATCTCTATTTTTTTCCACTGCACCAACTTGGCGGATTTTCATGATCTTGCTGCAAAGGGCCATGTTACCTTCAAGGGGGCTCTTATAATCCTCCACAGCTGGTGTCCTGAAACCATCCCCCGTACGATTCACTTCCCACAAGCTAATATGTAGGTGCATGTCTGCGGTCTCCCCTTTAAATAACTTAATCCTGATGTTGCTAACACTGTTGGTTAGCTCCTTATTAGTAATCACTATGAGGTTGAAGAGTTCGACCCCATACCTGATAAGGACTATCTTAGGATTAAAGAACGTATCTGGCTTAGTAAATCTCTAAATCTTAGTTTCTTCTTATCCTGTGGTGGTAAATTCCTTGTGTGGATTCAGTTCAAGTACGAAGGGGTCTTCAAGTATTGTGTGCGATGCAGAAAAGTTGGTCACAAAGCAAACCAGTGTAAGGAGCTGCAGTCAAGCATCATCAATGGGATTAATGCAAACTTGGATAGGGCACCTGAGAGAGGGTTCGTTATCTTTGAAGCAAATAGCACGCACACAATGTTTAACCTGGATCTCCGTGCCACACCCTCTTCGACCAGGTATCTTACCTCAGATATTCGTCTTGGTTCCAATGTTAATCATAATGTTTCTGCGGACTTCTTTGCAAACAGGCTGGTGGATTTTGAACTAGGCATTTTACCTGGTGGTCGTGTTATGCGGGCATGAAATTTCTTGTTGACTCACAGCCCTTTGGTGCTCATGTCCTATATCCCACTGGATATGCACCACCAATGAAGCCTCCTTCATATGGGGCTGGTATGGATCGAGATATTCCTTATGCTCCTGAGTCTTCAAGAGCAGATTAAGAGTAACACCGGCATAGGCAACAAGGTCCTTATGGGCATATGTTTGAAAACCTTGTTTATCTTGGGGAGGATCCTTACAATCGGGCCCATAACGGCGATGGAAATGAGTACCTAAATAATATGAATGTGATTCAGCAAGAATCAATCAGGTTTCGGGTTGAGAATGATTCGCTCTATGCGCGGCAGGTTTATGAGGCTCATGGACTGAACCAAGTTTTTGTTCACCTGCCGAATATACCCCAGGTCTTCCATGCACCACCTCTTAATCATGTCTTCTCCTTTGGAAATGATATCAATATCCAAATCAATACCCATCACAATGTCGACTTTAGCAACTACAGAAACACTAATTCCCCCCCCCCACTTCAATCCAAATCACCTTAACACCAATCATCCTGCTCCAAGTCACCAAATTATTCCTCCCCACTCCAATCCTAATCCTCTAAATTTTGCCTTCAACACTTCCTCAGATGTCCCTCCCTCTTACCCTGATTTCGGGTCTAATTTGGTAACTCTAAATGCTCCTAATGCTACTGCTAAGGCTGGCGGGTGGATTATCGACATCAACTCAGATTCTGAATCAGCCCCTGAATGGCCTCTATCAGACCCTCTCGGTCAAGGGAATTTTTCTCTTGGTTCGGATGTTAGTGAACACTTTTTGGGTGAGAGTGATTTCTCAGTTGAATTGCCTGTTAAATCCCACCCTGGATGAAAACATGAAGAAACTAGTGTGTTGCCACCAGACAATTCTTCTTCTAACTTTGACCCATCCCCAGGTCTGGATTCTACCCTTGATTTCAATCTGTCCATTGCCGGTAATAAGATGGAACTTCTTGTTTTGACAAATACTAACGAGCTTCCTGCAAGCCCCCTCTCGACATTACTGTTTGTCGATCTTAGTGGTTTTGATCTTGCCAAGGCCCATCGATCCCTGATGGCTAAAATACGGGAGGCCTCCTCGTCTACAACTCCTATGATGTCGACACTTACTGGAGAGTTGTATCCTTCTGTTATTGCTGCTGGTGGCACTTCTAGCTGTCCATCCTTATCTCTACCTCAGAACGTTTTTGGTGAGCATGTTCTTTCAATCGGTGAGCTTGCGAATTCTATTTACCCCCCAAAGAAGCGTAAGGCTTTTTCTGATCCTTCACTGAGTGTTGTTCCATCACAAGCTCTGGAAACGAAAGAAGATGCAGTTTATTATCTGACTGAATTAAATCAGAATACTGGTAAGAAGGCTAGCATTGAGCGCTTCTCACCTGGATGCTTCCATATTCAGGTTGAAGATACACTTATTGATGCCGAAACTGATGATGCAGATAGTAACAACGAGGCTAATAGTAATGAAGAGGTTATGGAGGTTGGCCCCAAACAACCTTCAAAGGCGCCATGATTCGCCTCGTGTAGAATTGTAGGGAGTTAATGACCCGCTCGCCTCTAGAATTGGAAAATTAAGAGCGGTAATAGGTAGTAAAATAAAGAAATATGACTTTATTTTGCTAATGGAGACTAAATGTAGCTCCAATGTTTCTAGTGCTTTGGGTAAGTCTTTAGGCTATAATAATGGTGTCGGAGTAGATTCGGTGGGTAGTAGTGGTGGCCTTTGTCTTAGATGGAACACTGAGTTTGATTTTCTATGCTTGTACTCCTGTCGCAACTTTATTATAATTAAAGTCACTTTAAGTGGCTCGGCATGGTATTTGTGTTGTGTCTATGGCCACCCTAATGTTTTAATTCAACAAGAGATTCTAGATCTCCTAGGTGATTGGCTTGATTCTTTTGATGGACCCTTTATCCTCGTTGGAGATTTCAATCAAGTTGATTGTCTCGATGATAAGCATAGTACTAAGCAGGGGAGTATTAGCGGTCTTGACGAGTTTGTGGAATGGAAAATTCAACATGGTTTGCTCGATATACCATACAAAGGTCCAAAATATACATGGTGCAATAATCGAAAGGGAGGAAGCAAGTCTATGAGAGGCTCGATAAGGCTTATGCCTCAGTGACCTGGCTCGCTCTCTTTCCTAATACAGGTGTGCTGCATTATCCCATCCAATTCTCGGATCATGCTATGATAGAGCTCAATCTTAATCTTGTTCATGAAAGGTCGGGTAAACCGTATAAAATTGACTCCTGGGCTCTTGAATCCAAGGACTGTAACGAGATGGTTATATATGAATGGCAGCATCCTTCGCCTTATGCTGGATCACCATCTTTTCGTCTCATGCGTAAGCAAGGCCGTGTACGAGCTAGGGTTAAAAAATGGGCACTTGATAAAATATCTAAATGGAATAAAAAGTGGACCGACTTTGATGATAAGCTTGAAGCCGGTATGACTGAGTGTCTTGAAAGTGGTACGGAGGACAATTATGATTTAACTCGAGATGAGATTAAAAACTTTGTCCTAGCTGTGGGTGCTTTTTGGCGTCAGCGCGCGAAAATTCTATGGGTTGTGGATGGTGAAATTTGCTCGAGATTCTTTTTCAACTCCCTTAAGGGTCGTTCAACCTGTAACTTCATTTATGGTCTTCATGACATAGACGGAATTTGGCGCACTGATCCCCATGAAATTAATAATTTACTCCAATAACATTTTTCCAAAGTCATCTTGCATAGCTCTTCTGATACTCCCCATATGCAGTATGCGGAATACTATGCAAATTACAAGCCCTTCTTCAGTAATGTTTCTCAATTATCTTAGACTAATCGTAATCATTTGGCTAAAACCTTTACTGCAAATGAGGTTCTGCTGCTGTCTTCCAACTTGGGGATTAAAATCTCCGGGACCTGACGATTTTCCGGCCCTCTTTTACGAAAAGCACTAAGCTGTTGTCAAAGGTGATATCATCAGAGTAGTTTGCTCAACACTTAATTTTGGGAAAGTTCTTAAAGAGATGAATCGTACGTTTATTGCCCTCATACCCAAGGTCACAAATCCGACTAGTGCAGATCGATTCCGCTCGATTAGCTAGCTTATGCAATGTTATTATGAGGATCTTTAGCAAATGTAATATTAAGCGGGTACTGGGTAATTTGGTGGGTGAATTCCAGAATGCTTTTGTTCTGGGACGTTCCATCAACGATAATATTATTATGGCTCAAAAGCTAATTCACAATATTAACCGCCGCACTTCTCCGGGACGGAAGGGTAAAATTGTCGTTACGATTGACTTCAGTAAGGCATTTAATCGGATTAACTGGAACTTTCTACGCCTTATGTTAGAGTCTATGGCCTTCCCTGCAAGTACTATGAATCTTATTATGAGTTGTATCACATCTGTCACTTATGAGATTTTAGTGAATGGTGCCCCAAAGGTCCGAATTAGGCCTGAATGTGGGCTTAGGCAGGGTGACCCCTTATCTCCCTTCTTATTTGTCTTGTGTACTGAGGTGCTCTTTGCCAATCTGCGAAAGACGCAAGCTTTGCAGGGTACCCGAATTGCTCTACACTCACCTTCTATCTCACACCTCTTCTTTGCTGATGATGTCATGTTCTTTTTAAAAGGTAATAAGACTGAGATTGAACACCTAAAATACACGATTGATGAGTACTGTGAGGCCTCAGGTCAGATTATTAATAAAGAAAAATCATCTCTCTGCTTCGGTCTGAATACTACTCTCGATATCGCTCGATTTTGCTACCAATCTTTTGGGATATCCTCTTCAACACCGGTCGGCAAAATATATTAAAGTTCCACTTGAGGTCGATCGTAACAGTAAGCACTTCTACAATAATATTTATGATTCTGTGGTCCGTAGAATTTCATCGTGGAATGGATTCCTTCTTTCGCCGGCGGGATGTTTGACTCTTATCACTTTTGTTCAAGCATCTCTTTATGTTCATCTTCTATCTGTATTTAGAATACCGGTAAGTGTGGCGAATAGAATCAACAAACTATTTTTCCATTTCTGGTGAGCTGGCACAAGGCGGAGTCGGACGATTCACTGGTGAAGCTCCATCTATTTGTCTATCCCCAAACTGGATGGAGGTTTGGGAATTCGTCATATCCAAAGTCTAAATCAAGCTTTGCTTGCTAAGCTTGGTTGGATGATCCTCAAGAACACTCATAGTGTTGTTAGTAAGGTTATAACATCTAAATACCATTGTAAGGCTCACCCTCTTCATCAGCTCATTGTTTCGCCAGCAAACAACAGTTCGTGGGGATGGAAGGGGCTTAAATGGGGTCTCTCTCTTGCAAATACTAGTCTGGCTTAGTTGCCCATTTTGTCGAGCCATGTTGATGTCAGTCAATCCAAGTGGGCCAATGGTGAATGCTCTGTTGTCCGAGCTGAGGTTGCATCTAACCCCCCTACATGTCTCAGTCATCTTCTTGATTCCTCAGGATCATGGAGTCAAGAAAAACCGATGATGTTCTATGATGATTATTTGGTTCAAAAAATTGCCTCATGCTAGCTCCCTTTTTTGCCTAGTAAGGAAGAATTCTATAGGTGTAAGAATCCATCTGTGAAATTCACTACTAAAAGTGCACACCGGCAGGCATTTGAATTATACCTTCAAAGGCATCCAATTGCAAACGTTTTGGATGATGAAATGCGAAGCTTCTGTCGCAAAACTTTGTGAAAGATTAAGGGATCAGCAAAATTGAACACCTGATTATGGAAAATAATCAATAATGCTCTCTCTGTGGGTCTGGAATTTCAAAGGCGCGGTATGGATTATGATCCCTCTTGCCCCCTCTGTGGATCTAGGAATGATATTGAATCTCTCTAACACCTTTTTTCGTGACTGCTCTTTTTCCTCTCATGTTTGGCGGGGTTCGGACCTGTGCATTAGGACGACAATGTCGTCACATATGGATCTTAGACATTGGATCACCTACCTTTCGAACCTTGATCATGGTCATTCACGTGTCATGATCGGGGGTTTATGGCTCTTCTCCATCCGCAGAACACAATCTTGTTTTATATGACTCGGTCTGAGGAGGTTGGCATGTCTCAATTAGGTAGCCTCTATGACCTGGCTGACGTTAAAAATGGTCTTCCAATTGAGATCATTGGGCCAGCCAACTTGTGCTCCTGTGTTACTATCAAAACTGATGTTGCATGGAAAGGGATTAATATGGCTGCGGGGGAATGGATTGCGTATTCGGCCGATGGTTTCTGTCTGGATCGTGAAAGTACAAAATTATGTGCATCTTCACCTATGCATGCTGAGGCCCTCACTCTCCTTGAAGCGACTTTGTGGGCTAAAGTTCAGGGCTTTCTTCACATTCACATCTCCTCGGAGTGTCTGACACTAGTCTAGCAAGTGGAAAATATGAGCGAGGACACACAAATGACTCGCCGCATTATTGACTATCTTAACCATATTTTCCCCTTCTTTCACTGTGTAACCCTATCTTTTACTCCTAGGGGGCTTAACAAGGAGGCTCATGGACTAGCTACCATAGCCCTTCGAAACTAGTTCCCCTCTTTCTAGCTTTGCTGTCAAAAAAAATATTGTTATCCCCTATAAATTCTAACGCAATACAGTGGCGGAAACACTGTAGATTTGGGATTAAAACACACAGATGTTCTAAATTTTACAAAAAGAACGATCAGTCAAAACAAATGTCACTTTTCACAAAAGGGCTATAAATAAAAATTCTCCAAATGGGTTTAACAATCCATAAATTAATATAAATAAAGTAGAATAGAATCCATGCTACTCGCTAGCTCACACCCAAACCCAGCAGCAAAATACATGTCATGTTATAAACATAATAGCCACAATTTAGTGAGGAGTAACGACGACGTTCTCCCAGCCATATTACATGATATTAAAGCATAATTACTACTATATCAAAATAGTTCAAAACAGAACGTTTAAAACGATATAGTAAAATAATTCAAAACAATTGTCAACCTGCAAGTCAATATCAACCGATAATAATAACGGCGTTATGGATATAAATCAGTGCAACAGAATAGACTTTCACTAGGAGAATACAAAAACTAGCTTCGAGAACTTAGTTCAAACAAATCAAACTTCGATCTCTAACTAGGCTATTCAACCATAATAGAACGGCGACTTATAATGCGAGGTCCTAGCTTAAGTAAATATGCACACCCCTCCTGGAACACCAAATGTGCCGAGTTCAACCCGACGACGTCTTACATGCGAGGTACGAGCTTAAGGTCAAAATGAACATACACTCCTGGACAAAAACATGCCCAATTCAACAACTAATGCATCCCGCTCGGATACACTAGCCTTATAACTGATGGCAAAACGTATACTCTAGACTGTATTACTCTACCCGTACACTTCCCTTATTCCATAACTCCAAAACAAAGCCATTATCGTAATTCAATAAAAAAAATATATAGTTTGTTCTTAAAAGAGAAAACTTTATAAAAATAGAACTTTTCTTAAAATAACAACTTTCCAAAAGTAGGTACTATTATAAATAGAAATTGATTAAAATAGGAGTTATATAAAATACTTAATATTAGGCCTCGAACATTATATATTTATTATTTTTTTTATTTTTTTTGGTAAGACGAAGAGGGCTTGACCCTAAGCATTCTCATTCCTAGAGCTAAAATGCACAGCTAACGAAATATATCGCGGCCAAAGGACCCCTGCAAGATCATTGTTAATTATGTAATCCCATAGAAAAATCTAACGCGATACAGTGGCGGAAACACTGTAAAGTCGAGATTATAACACGCTGTAACTATGTTTAGATAAAAATTCAAATGGTAAAGTCAAACATTAGGCCTTAAATAAATTGGCCCAAAATGTAAACATTCCACAAAGGGGGTTTAACAATCCATAATACAAAATTATTAAAATTAATCGAGCAGGGATCATGTCTGCCCGCTATCCCACACCCGGAAACATGCATACCTGTCATGTTAAAAACATAACAGCCACAATCAGTGAGGAGAAACGTCAACGTTCTCCCAGCCGTATAACAGGATTTTAAAACAGTAATTACTAATATAGTAAAAATAGTAAAGACGGAAAACAGTAAAACATTATAATGAAAATAAGTTTTTAGTGAAAAACTTCACGTATCGAAACAATATAATAAAAATGAGTTTTCCGGAGAAAACATAAAACACTTGTCAGCCTGCAAATCAAAATTATATCGATAATAATAAAAATATTCAAAATGGCGTTATGGAAATTCGATCAGTGTGCACAAGGCTAGACTTTCACTAGGATAATACTAAACTAGTTTCGAGAACTTAGTCAAAACAAATCAGACTTCGATCTCTAACTAGCCAACTCAACCATAACAGGACTGCGTGCAGCGAGGTCCTGACTTAAGTAATGTACACCCCTCCTGGACACCAACCGTAATCCAGTTCAACCCGACGGCGACTTACACGATGCGATATCTAAGTTTAAGGTCAAAATATACACACTCCTGAACACAAACCATGCTCAGTTCAACGACCAATGTGTCTCAACATAGACACATCAGCTTTATAGTTGATGGCAAAACGTACATCCCAGACTATATTATTCTAACCCCACACTTGACTTTATTCCATAACTCCAAAACAGCCATTATCGATATATAAAAGATATAATCATTATAAATAATAAGAGAACAAAAAGAAAATGATCACTTTCCAAAAGAGGAAACTTTCTATTTTAGGAAACTTCTATTTTGAGAAACTTTACCAAAAATAGCATCATATGAAAGTAGCAAAAATATTAGTTCATACTAATAACACATTTTTAGTAAACGATGTAGATTTATAAAACTAGTACTTTGGGCCTTAACCATATTAATTATCAAAGTGAACATTTAATTTTATGAAATTATTAAAATATCGTATAAGTGTTATAAAATGATTAAAAATGTCTTAAACATTTTAATATTACTAATTAGGGTGTTTTCCATAGTTATAAAATTAAAATTTCCTAATTATTATTAGTTTCGACAATAAAATTATAAATAGGATTTTACGGCAAATATCAAATTAAATATTTGAACGTCTTTATTTAATTAACCAACAAATATATTTAGAGTATGTTAAGGGATGATTTAACTCTTAAATTTTCAGATTTAAATACTTTCAAAATTGCTGAAAAATAATTCTTTTAGGTAAGACGAAGCATTTTAACGATAAATCACAATTTGTCCGAAAATCAATACTTATTAATTAAAACTTTAATAAATAGCACAAAAATTACGTAAAATAGTTAAAATATATTTATGGATATTCTGTCCAGAAAAGAAAATTTTACAGAATCCTAAAACTCGGTTTTTAAAGCGTTTTCTCGTTAATCGTCCAATCTCGACAATAATGATTAATAAAAATAGTAATTACAAAATGATTTAAGTATTAATGTCTAAAAATTTATTATTAAACCCAAAAATCATCATTTTTTAGAATATACTAATTTTCCAGATTTTCCAAAGTTCCAGATTTACCAACTTCCGTCAAAACCGTCTTTAAAACCCGTTTTCACAATTAACGATTCCATTAATAAAACTTATCGTTCCTAACATTTTATTAAGGCACTAAAAATCATAAAAATACATTTTATTAAGAAACCATCAGAATCATAATTTTTTTCCAGATTAAATCAAAAGACCAAAAATCGAGAATTTAAACGACAAACGCGGTTTTAACGATAAACAATGATTTAAAGTGATTAATTTATTCATCCACTTAACAATTCCAAAAAATTAAGAAAAAAATTCAGAAACTTCTATTTCATCAGAAAGTTTCACCAAGTCAAAAATCAGATTAAAATAAAATGTTTAAGTACTAGAACTAAAAATCGGCTTTTAATCATTTTTGTCCGTAAACGGAAATAATTCAATAATCGATAACTAAAATATCAGAAAAATAGTAAATTATTAAAAATCATCAAAAAAAACTCATTTTTACAAAATATAAATATATATAACATGTTTAGGCCGAATATTACGATTTTACAAATTAATATGACGATTTAATCGTTAATCTCGTAAAAGCGATAAAAGTATCGAAACATGCAAATTTTCAACTTTTAAAAATTTTCCAGATTATATGACATACATATATTGCCAAAATAAAACATAAAAATATATACATGCAAATACTCAATTAAAATCATGAAATAACGAGTAACATCGACGTTACCTCTACTCCAAGTCTGAATCGATTATATATTCGTCGGCCTCGGGATCGTCCACAAATCCTACCAAACACGAAAATCATGGCAGAAAAATACCATGAGAAAAACTAACAAAATCAAGGTAAATAACGATCGAAAACAACATCGTTTATTACCTTAACGAAGGGATCGGAAAGAATATTATTTTGACGATAAAAATGATGCGATCGAGGCTCGAATTAAGCAAAAGTCAGCCTAGGAGGGGAGAGGGGTGTCACGGCCAGAAATGAAGAAGGAAAAAGATGTTATATTTTTTATGAAAAGAATGAAGGAAAGAAGAAGGATGGTTTATGCAAGAATGAATGGCATTAAAATGTAGATGAAAACTAGCTGAGATTAGCCACAAAACAGCCGGCCAAAATAAGTGAGGGAGAGTATGAAGAGTTTTGATAATAATGCATCAACGAATGAAAAGAAATAATCTTACGTTTACGTTTTAACGTGATAAAATGAAACGTATTAATAAAACGTAGTTAAATTGTGACAAGAAGCTTTGTCGGTCCAATATGTGAGGAAATGATCTCAAATAATTTATAAGTTGATAAAAAGTATAATCGTAAAATAGTTAAAAGCATTTCAAAGTAATTCGAGTAAACCTCGCGTAAGAAAATAATTATTCGCGAAACTTCGTAATAAAATCATTAACGACTAAATTTTTGTAAATAAAAATATTTACTAGTTGAAAATATTATATAAACGTATTCAAACATTTTTAGAAAAAGGAATAACTTAAATCCGAGGTTAAAAACGTCAATTCAAAGAGAAATAGAATTCCTTGCGGAAAATTAATTAGTTTACGAAGAACACCAAATAAATGGATTTAAAAAGAATTAGAATCTTTAAAATTAAAGTAAGAATCATTAAACTCAAAAATTAAAATAGAGCTTAGTAAAATGATGGAATATGAGGCCGAAAAATGACAGAGTTAAGACGGAGTCCTAACGGAAAGAATAAATATGCTAGGAAAAAAATAGCGGGTGTTACAAATTATCTCAAACAGACCAGCCGACATGTCCTCAAAATTGAAGATTACTAGCTGATCGTTCTACATAACTCCTAGGTTGGCAAGCCAGTCCGCACATCTGTTTGCCTCCCGATAGACATGCATCATCTTTACCTCCCAATTATTACCAGCAATCAACTCTCTACATATGTTCAACATATGCGAGTTAGCATTCGGGTACCTATTTTCCTTCTGTAAGAGTTGCACTATCACTTGGGAATCTGCTTGTATGACAAGCTTCTTGTAATCCTTGTCTCTTGCCAAGATCAGCCCTAGACGGAGTGCCATGATTTCAGCCCGGGTAGCCGAGGCGTGTCCTAACTTCTCAGCAAACGCACACATGACTTGTCCCGTGCTATCCCTAAACACCCCTCCAGCTCCTGCATTTCCCGGGTGGCCTTTGGATGCTCTGACAACATTAAGAGCAATCCAATCGTTCGGTGGAGCAATCCATTTGACCAAAATACTAACCCTCTCGCAAGCAGCCTTGTCCATCGGAAATAATCCTCCCCTCATAGCCTTCTGTATTTCATCGATTTTACGGAAAAGGAACCCAGCTGAATCAATAGGGATATCCTCCAGCCTTCCAAAAGTTCGACAGTTCTGCCATTTCCGTATCCACCACAAAGTCGTCGCAAAAATAACCGGCCAGTTCCGAACTCGTTCTAACCTTTCTCATAAGATATTAGTTTGGACCCACTCTTTAACTGTTCCTTCTTGCTGTGCCAAAAGAGCATTTGCCCCATCATACGCATGCCACACTCTCCTTGCCACTCTGCAGTCTCGCAACAGATGTAGTGATGTTTCTTCTTCTATCCCACAGCCCTTGCATAACGGGTCATCACTTATACCCCGTCTCACCCTATTCTCGTTAGTCATCACTCTATCATGCATAAGAAGCCAGAGGAACATTCTAATTCTTTGGGGAACAGAAACTTTCCATGAGAGTTTCCAACCCGGATCCGAATTCTGAACCAATTGGTCGCGCAACATTCTAATAGTCGACTTAACCGTGAACGCACCATTTTGCGTTTTAGCCCAGTACACCGAGTACTGCTCCCCACCTTGCTGAACCTCGATTGCGGCAATGGACTGCATGACGTCCGTCGGTAGCAATTCCTCGAACAGCTCCCACTTCCAGCCCACACCCTATTCCCACATATCGGCCACACTGTTCTCCTTTGTACCTTGTGTAATATCAGTTTCAGCTAACTGATCAAGTGGAACTCCCATTGCCGATGATCAATGGACGTGTCACAAAAGCTACGTTTGATAATATTGTGAGAAAGGTTGATAAAAGACTTTCGGGATGGAAAACTAAGTGCCTCTCTTTGGCTGGGAGAGCGAACCTGGTACAGTCCACGTTGGCCTCCATACCAACGTACGCAATGCAATCGGCAAAACTCCTGCGGACTCTCTGTGATGAGCTAGATCGTAAATCCTGCAAATTCTTATGGGGAGGACATGGAGATAGTAGGAGCCTAAGTCTCGTAAAATGGAATGAAGTCACTAAGGAGAAAGAAGATGGTGGACTCGGAATCAAGTCTATGCGTCAAACGAATGCAACCTTCATGGCAAAACTAGGATGGCGTATTTTGACGGAACCTAACTCGCTTTGGGCTCGGGTCTTGAGACACAAATATTGCAAGGGAAGATGTGACTTGGAGATGTTTGAACACAAAGCCAATAGCTCAAATGTTTGGCAAGGCATTGTAGAAGGAATAAATAGATTGAAAAATGGGTTTAATTCGTCTGTCAATAATGGGCACAAAACTTTATTCTGGAAACATTATATGTTTATTATATAAATATATAATTCATGATTAAAAGTCAACTAAAGTCAAAAACATAATTATTTCTAAAAAGAGTGAAGTTTAAGTAAATAAAATTATTTAAATAACAAATTGACAGATTTTCCAGAATCACACTGTCTCACTATAAGATTCGTAATTAAATCATTAAAAATCAAAACAACGTATGACCAGTGGGATTGAAAACTTTAGAAAATAATTATTTATGAAATCGCGTAGTAAAATAATTAAACAGTCATTTTTCGAAAATAAAATATTTTTTAGCTAGAAACCAGTATAAATATAATCGAGCATTTTTAGAAAAATAAATAGTTCAAACTCGATTTTAAAACTATTGTTCATAGAAAGTATGATTCCTCAAAAATAATTAAACATACTTGCGATGAAAAGAATTAAATGGGTTTTCGAATAAAAATAGAATAATTAAAATTCTTTTACGAAAATAAATAATTTTAGGCTTGATAATGAAAGAGACCTCAAAATGGGAAAAATGTAATTGACGAAATATTACAAAGTTACGATATAATCGTAATGAAACAGATAGTAGAGCTAGGAAATTTGCGGATGTTACAAATATTGTTTCATTGATATCTTCCACATTTCGTTTTTGAATCATTTCTTTGATTTCTTCCACTTACTTTATCCCCTCTCTACTTTTACATATTTTATTTTTTTTCTTAAAGGATGTGTCACTTTTAAGGTGGAAGAAATCAATGAAACGAATGGAGTATTAGATAACTGACACTATATATTACAGTATGCAGTCCATAAGTAGGAGATGGTTTCTAATAATAATGCAGGATTCAGTTAAGTTTGTGAAAGAAGCTGTTAGAGAAGACGAAACGAAGATCAGAGGAATGCCATCAAGAGATTGCTCTAAAGTAAATCTTTGGCAGCTTCATCTTAAGTCTAAAACACTGCAAGTTAATGAAGTTCAAGATGATCCTATACATGATACCCAAAATTAAAAACAAAGCCCAGATCGATAGGCCCGAGAACCACACAATTTAATTTTCGAGTTTCTCCCATATCATGTGTTTTTCTAGCTTTCAAATCTTGTGTGATTAATTAATTACTATACTACGAGTATTAGTTTAGGTTTATGGTGATTTGTACTCAGTAAATTCTTTGGCCTCAACAATGTATTTACATTAGAAATATCAAATATAACAAGGTACACAACATGAATATTTGTTGTTCCAAATAATTAAGATCCTTTTTTTCCTCATTTAAAACATAACTAATGGCTCTTGATCAGCCTACTATTTTCGTGAACAGCCGTCTTTGACGTTCGTTCTAACTGTGTGAGAAGTATTAGAGAGAGAACGCCTTAGAGAGATCGAGAGTTCGAGATCTTAACTTCTTGGTGTAGCAATAGCTAGGCACAAGAAGTCTTAGTAATTATAATGTAATTAGTGTCTGTCTCTTTGTATTCGTAATTAGTAGAGCTAATCTTTCGATTACCGTGTAATTAGTAGAGCTAATTATGTTCATTGTATCTAGGACTCGACTCGGCTTTATATACCGAGATGTAATAGTTTGTTTGATTATCGAAATAACATAGATTATCATGGTATAAGGCTAAACTGGATCCTCATGATTAAAAAAATGTATTTCGATCCTACACCCCTGCCCATGGCAGTGACCGTCTCCGAGCCGTCGACCCATGCCCATGGCCAAGTCCGTCCCGTCAAGCCCACCCCTTTCCCGATCCAAACTCAGTAACAATCAGCCACCACCACCAATACCCGCGTCTACCGCTGACCATTGATCCCGGACGGAGTCGCCGCTCGCCGCCACCGTGCCAGGCGCCTGCCCCGGTGAAGCCAGGTGGGCCGCCTCTCACCGTCCGTGGTGTGCGCCTACTTTCTTCGTCCAGAGTGGACCGTCGACCTCCATTGCCGCATCTGCCGCCACCTGCTAGCCGCCGGCCGCCCCTCACTGGCCTCCCGTCACCGCTTGCTGGTCGGCCGCTTCTCACCAGCAACCACCTGTGCCTTCTTCAAATTGTTGGGGTCTGCAAATAGGTCACACTTTTGTGACTTCTGTTAAGTGTGCACAAGCAGCAGAACTTCCTTTGGGCCAAGCAGTTCAGGCCCACACCATTCAACAACAACTTGAAAATAGTCAATGATTCATAGATACGGGTGCATCCTCTCATTTGAGTGCCGATCCAGGTAACCTTCGTTCCCCTTTTAATTCTAGCTCGATTCGTTCAATTTATGTCGGGAATAGTTCTAGTATTCTGGTTCTCGGATCCAGAACCTCTCACCTACCCACTAAAACCCGACCCCTTCAACTCAAAAATGTTTTATCCACTCCGCAAATCATTAAAAACCTTATCTCCTTCCGTCAATTTACGAAAGAAAATAGTGTTTCCGTCGAGTTTGAACCGTATGGATTTTCTGTCAAGGATTTTGTGACCGGGAATTTGATTCTGAGAAGTAATAGTGACGGTATACCCTGTGTGTTCCACCCCAACCACCCCGGCCTCCTCTAATCAGCACCTTGTCACCATGTCCTCTGACACTTGGCATTCCTGACTAGGGCATCCCGGACCGAATGAATATTTTGGATATTTTGCGTAATAAATTTTTCCTTGATTGTAATAAAACCGAGCATCGATCACACCTTTGTCATTCCTACCAAATAAGCAAACATAAACGCTTTCTGTTTTTCGAATCATTCTCTCAGATGGTGGCCCAATTTGACATAATCCATAGTGACCTTTGGACATCTCCCGTAACTAGTAAATCCGGCTATAAATATTACCTCGTGTTTATCGACAATTTTTCGCAATTTGTTTGGGTTTACCCTATAAAGTTTAAATCTGAGACTTATGCCAAATTTCTCAAATTTTGAGCCGACGTCGAAACCCAATTTAATCGCGAAATTAAAGCTTTTCAATGTGACCTTGGCCGTGAATTCGATAATAATTCGTTTAGACAATTTGGAGATGCTAACGGCCTCATTTTCGGTTTTCGTGCCCCCAAACCTCGTCTCAAAATGGTAAAGCCGAGTGCATGATTCGCCGGTTAAATGAAATCACCCTCACCTAACTTTTTCATGCCTCCGTCCCGACCATATATTGGGTCGATGCCCTTCAAACCGCTACCCACCTCCATATATACTTCCCTCCCGTCTTCTCCAATCTCAATCACCAACTTCCATCCTATTTCTTAAAACTCCCTCTTATGGCCACCTCCGTGTTTTTGGATGTGCATGTTACCCAAATCTCTCTTCCACCCGTCCACAAAAACTTGCACCCCGCTCCACTATGTGTTTCTTTATAGGGTACCCTGATGAATTTCGTGGCTACAAATGTCTTAACCTCACCACCGGCAAAGTCATTCCCTCGCGTCACATTACACTCGATGAATCGATTTTCCCGTTTGTGCAATCCGAACCTAACACCATCGAATCATACTCCTTCCTTGATTCATCTCTTCCACTACCCATCTTATCATCCTTCTTTGAACCTGAGCCCTGCCCAACCCCCAAACCTGCCAACCCAGCCACTCCCCCCAATTCCCCAATTTTGGCCCAATTCATCACCCCCTCACCTCAGCCCCAACCCTTTTCTTCCCCATCTTCAGAACAAGCCCAACCATCCTCCCCCCAACATACCCCTACCTCTCCCTAGGCCCAACCCGCCTCTTCCCAAATAACCCATACTCCTACGCCCCATTCGTCCCCTCCTCCTCCTCCTCCACCACCACCACCACCACCTCCCCTTCGTTCCCACCGCATGACTACTCGAGCCATGCATGGCATTTTCAAACCCCGTGTCCTCACCGCTTCCACCACACCATCCCTCTCTCTCATTCCCAAATCGCCTCACCTAGCTCTTAGTGACCCGAACTGGAATGCTGTCATGAATGACGAATATCGTGCTTTAATTAAAAATGAAACGTGGGACTTGGTCCCTCGGCCCTCAGACTCACCAGTCATTCGGTGTATGTGGTTATATCGCCACAAATTTAATTCAGGCGGTTCCCTTGCCCGGTATAAGGTCTGTCTTGTAGTCAATGGGAAGAGTCAATAAGTCGGAATTGACTGTGACGAGACTTTCAGTCCTGTGGTCAAACCCACCACCATTCGGACCGTTCTTAGTCTCGCGGTTAATAGGGTCTGACCCATTCACCAGTTGGACGTTAAAAATGTGTTCTTACATGGAGACCTTTTTGAAACCGTTTTTATGCACCAGCCCCCGGGATTTGTTGATCCCTCGATTCCTGGCCACGTTTGTCGTCTTCGTAAGTCCCTGTATGGCCTCAAACAGGCCTCTCGAGCGTGGTACCAACGCTTTGCAAATTTTATTCTCTCCCGAAGCTTTAAGAGTAGCACCTGTGATCCGTCCCTTTTTATTTTTCATCACGGGCACGACATTGCTTATCTATTATTATATGTTGATGATATCGTCCTAACCGCGTCTAGTACTAGCTTACTACGATGCATTATCACTACTCTTTCACAGGAATTCGCTATGACCGATCTAGGTTCCCTGCACCATTTCCTTGGCATTCAGGTGACCCGTAACTCGACAAGTCTATTTCTCTCTCAGGAATCGTATGCTCGCGATATTATTGCTCGGGCCGACATGTCAAACTGTAACTCGGTTTCTACACCCGTTGAAGCCGGGTCCAAACTTAGTGCCACCTCCGGCGCTCTTCTCCCTGACTCGACTCTCTACCGCAGTTTAGCTGGCGCCCTAGAGTATCTGACTATCACTCGACCAAACATCTCATATGTCATCCAACAGGTTTGCCAATTTATGCACGCCCCTCGAGAGCCTCACTTTCAGTTCCTCAACCGTATTCTTCGCTATGTCAAGGGCACTCTCGCTCATGGGCCCCGCATTATGAAATTTGTCTCCGATAAACTCACCGCTTACTCCGACGCTGACTGGGTCGATTGTCCTGACCTCCGTCGCTACACTTTCGGTTATTATGTGTTTCTCGGTGACAATTTGCTCTCATGATCCTCCAAACGGCGACCTACTGTCTCCTGCTCAAGTGCTGAAGCAGAATACAGAGGCGTAGCTAATGTCGTCGCTGAGACGTGTTGGTTTCGCAATTTACTTCTAGAGCTTCATGTTCCTCTACGGCATGCCACCATTGTCTACTGTGACAATATCTTGGCCGTCTACCTCTCCGGCAACCCGGTCCAACATCAACGAACCAAGCACATTGAAATTGACATTCACTTTGTTCGCGAGAAGGTTCGCCTCCGTTTGGTCCGTGTTCTCCACGTCCCCGCCGACTATCAGTATGCCGATATTTTCACAAAGGGTCTGCCCAGGTACCTGTTCACTCGTTTTCGATCCAGCCTGAATGTTTGTCCTCCTAGCGTTCCGACCGCGGGGGTGTCTTAGTAATTATAATATAATTAGTGTCTGTCTCTTTGTATTCGTAATTAGTATAACTAACCTTTCGATTACTATGTAATTAGTAGAGCTAATTATATTAAGTGTATCTAGGACTCGACTCGGCTTTATATACCGAGATGTAATAGTTTGTTTGATTATCGAAATAACATAGATTATCAAGAAAAATCAATCTAGATTCAGACTATACAAGATACAGCTCATACACCCAGCGTACATGAAGTGATTCATACTATATATTGAATGAACAAGGTAACAATCATTGAGAAGTGGATAGAGGTATGGGCTATGAAATCCAAATATAATGATATACAATCCCTTATCCTTACTCACGATGATGCAATCCAAATTGTTTTTTTTTTGTTCGGAGCGGTGTACTGTGTCGTAGGTACCCTCCCATTAATGATGTCCTCAAACTTTGTGTAGACACCCACATTTGGCCGTTAGGTGTCTATGGCAGTTTCCAAAAAACACCCGATGATGATCGGACGCAAACATGACTTAATACACTCGATTTTCGGACTCGGAATCAATAGTAGTTGGCACGAGCTTTTAGCGGAGTAAAAATCTCACAAAACAGACCTCAAATCCAGGCCCAGTGGGTCGTTTCCAGTCAAATGAGACTAATTTAGGTCAAAACCGACACCAAGGGCAAAACCGTCTTTTAGCAATCGGGTCAAACCCCGGTCAAAGACGTTTCCGAGACATAAAAATCCGTCACGCCACTTCAAAATTCTGACTCGAAGTCAAATACTACACAAATATCAGCTACAAAGTGGAAATTCTTTCCTATCCAAAGTCGGAATCTTACTCCATCTAAACCGGGTGTTTCTTCCCATGCAAGTAACCTTTTCCTATACAAAGACGGAATCCCACTTCATCTCAACCGGTTGTTTTCTTCCTTTGCAAGATATCAATCTCCTATCCCAAGTCGGTATTTCATCCTATAAATACCCCACCCTTGCACACACCTATAGACACACAATTCCCGACATCAATTACAACATCAACACAACAATTCCAATCCCGACACACAAATTACAACCCGGAATTCCATCAATAATAGGCATATTATTCCGATCTTTCCTCTAGAAATCCTATAGGATTCCCGACCATTCACAACCCAAAATTCTAGGCAATTTTAGGCAAACCATATACAAACCAGAGAGCAAAACTCGCCAAATCCCTAACCATACACACCATAACTCACCTATATACATCTTAACGCTCCTGCGCCTAGGCCGCTACTACGAGTCCGTTTTCGAGATAATCAAGCATGTAGGTTGAGGGTGTTACAAATCCCGACTTCTCCTTTTCTCTCTTCCTTTTCTTCCGTCTTTCACGTTTTTTTATTATTTTTTCTTTTTTCTTTTTTTTCTTTTCTCTCCTTTTCTAAAACCGATATTATCGCTACAATCTATTTTTATACAAAACAAATGTTCTTAAAACACGATACCGACTCTATAGTCGAATATCGTACCTAAAAGAACTAAATTTATCTCGTTGATGCTAAAAAATCGTCACATGGTCTTAAAAACAAAATACGACGATTTTAACGCGGAGGGAATTAACATTGCTTTTTTTGTCCAATTTTCAAAACGATTTACAAAACCTTTTTTTCTTTCTTTTTCTAAAAATCATTCTGAATATTTGATACCGATTTCATAATCGAATATCGAATATAACGAATATCGAAAATTTAAGTCGAGTATAAATTATGCTATATTTGTACGCCATTTAACAAAATTTTTGATTTTCCAAAAAAAGGGTCTCAAGAACAGGCAGCCATGCGAGTCGCACGAGTCCTGTGCGGGTCGCATGGCCACAGGAGTCGCGCCTCACCCGCGCGGGTCGCGTAGGCTCCTGAAAACCGTAACACCGAAAAGCGATCCTGTCTTATTTTTTTCAAACATCTTTTCTTTTTAACAAAACGACGGGCTTTTCAGCATATTTCAGGTCTCGATAAATATTTTCTTGACCTCGGTCAACAAGTGCTTAATCCATCACATGAACTATCTTTTCAAAACCATGCATTGCATTATATTTACATCTTTTATTCAATTTACAAACCGTTACTAACCCGTTTGTTCATGTTTTCAACATTTTATTTTATTGTTTGTTTTATTATACTAAAACGAACCTCGCATGCTAAAACAACTTTGACGTTAAATTTAGATGCATTAAATCGACTTAGCAACCCATTCAAATTCTCGCATGTTTAGGGAAAACAATGTTTGCATATCATTCACTGTATTACTAACGCGCGTATTTCAAAATCAAACGATATCTCAGTAGAGTCCGCTAATGTGCGGGCGGGGTTGGGTGTTCTTTGTGAACTTCCCAACACGTACCCTCACCCCTTACTCAGAACCATGGTTTCCGGATGTCCGATCCATTAATTATTGGCAACGAGAGTCATTCAATATACGGTATCCGATAATGTCGGTATCGGTATCAAATGCTAAAGGACGAACCCAATAAACTCTGACATCGAAAGTGGGGCATACTTTGTGCATGGCCCACTACGACATAGAGTGGGTTCGAAGGGCCCGAACTCCCACAAAGTTCGGTGGCGACTCCAACTTCGATTTAAATTTCAATTCGATCCATCTTATATGGAGATTCATTCGCCTCCCCAAACCCGCGCGTGGCCGCGTCGGGGTGAACCTATGTCATGTCCACACTTTCCAAAACGAAATTTGTTCATAGGAATTGAATCATTGACTGGTGCATGAGCAACATGCCTTACAAGAGAATTCAAATTCTAGTCAGCAGAGATGGGTTGTAGCCTTGTCCAAACCAACGTTGTTAATTACCCACGGTTAAGCTTTTAATATTAAACTAGTGTACTAACCCGTGAAAATTCAGGGGGTTGAAGCATTTTCATTGCAATTAGAAAATATTGAAGATACTCCCTCCGTACCACTAAGATTTTCCCACTTCAATATTATACCCCTCACAAATGAATAAAAGTGTGAAAATCTTAATGGTACGGAGGGAGTAATTAATAAGTAGTATAACATAAAGACTTTGTTGCATGGTACATTTGTGAAATTATTGAATTTAGAGGAATAGTGTAATACCCGTGAAAGTTCACGGGGTTGAAGTGATTTTTTGCATCAAAAGGGCAAATCCATATGAGGATGAACAGGAAGACAATATTGGTTGTAAATAAGGTAAAAGAAATGAATATTGACGCAGACAATCGTTACAGTGTGTTCAATATCTAAGTCAAAGAACCCACGTGAGTATATAGATTTTGTCCAATTTTGAAGAGTGTATGATAAATGTAGAAGATATCGTAAGTATAACGACATACGACGTCGAAATGAGTACTTGTAAAATATGCGTTTCACACGATTCATAAAAAAAATGAAAACAAAATTATACTCTAGAAATAAGGAAAGTTAAATTCATAGTTACCCATGTACAGTATGTCATTAACAATTGAATTTTGTCATTTATTCATCCAACATTTATACATTATTGAGATAAGAATTAATTAAAAAAAATGAATAATAATTTCTCTGCGATAAAAATTAAGAAACTAATTAAAAACATGAATGACTCAAGCAAATGAAGACCCTCAATATATGTTATGTTTATAAAATTTTGACAACAAAAATAGGAGTGGTGTAGTGGTAAAGGAGTTGAGTGTTAATGTGTAGGTCATGAATTCGTACCTTCTTGGTGCATTTTTATTGTTGTGCTTAATTTGTGTAAGATTAGTCTATATTAAAGTTGAATGACAAAGCTGGATTTCTAAATGGTGGATTGTCATTGTGCTACGTTACTGATCATGGTGTCTTCTTTAATATATAAGGGATACCTCACCCACGATTAGTGTACTCTTAAACCTTGGTATCAACGTTTCCTTCAGCATTTGATACAGAAAAAGTAAACATGTCATTGCGAATGACTACACTGTCAAATTTGGTTGCAAACGTTGGAGAAAAAGAAAATTGATGAAAAGTAAATGAATGGCAAAGAAATCATTGAGGTATGTCATCTATACAAAGCAGGGGCAGACCTAGGGGCCTGGGGGACCGAGAGAATCGGTTTTTGAATTCTACCTTAAATTAATGAGTAATAAAAAGAAGTGCTTTGAAATATGTGAGTAGAAGAGTCCAAAAATTAAAGATCAATGTGTAATAAATACGACGAGTACATTATGAGTATAATAATACGGGGTATATGTTGTAAACTACGGAGTATTTGAGATATGACCCGATGCAATAATTTATGTACATAATCAATATGCGACTTGTAAAAATGTAACCATAACCGTTTGTGTCACTTGAAAACTAAGCATTTGAAAAATTTGTCTGGACGCAAACCAAAATACAAAGGCCCGAGCATCGCCGGGAGTAGTAAATATAAAAATTACAATGTGACATGTCATTAAGCCCTAGCCAGTTCACATCTCGAGTTAGTTAAGAGCATCCACAATGGCTAATTCTTACCTTGGTTTTGTCACAAGAACCTTATTTGAAAAAGTTTGTCCATTGTAGTATAAAGTTTGTCATTATTTTGACAAACTTGGTTTGATTTTAAGAACCGGGAAAGTAGTGATTTATCCCCTTTACTTTGCTCAATTGTGAAATCAAACCTTATAACTCTTGATTGTAGCAATTAAACCCCTTATCTTTGCCAATACATGAAATTAAACCCTTTTTATCTATTTTCCGATCAATTGCTCAACTTCTCGTCAATTTCTCATACTAGAATACGAATACGTACATTACGGTAGAATAGGAATACGTACATTACAATAGAATACGATTACGTACATTACGGCATAAAATATTTTATCAAACTACTTGGGATATACGAATACGTACATTACGAATACGAGTAGTATTTTTTTTGTACCACTTCGTACTTGGGAATATGTATTTCTATACGTATACGTATTATATTGGTGTATTTTGGGATAAAATATTTATCGATAGAAATGAGATATTGACATGAAATTGACATGAAATTGAGCCATTGATCGGAAAAAAAGAAAAGAAAAAAAGAGTTTAATTTTACATATTGGCAAAGTTTTTTTTTTTTTTTTTTGCCAGCGAGTCATCTCCAAATTACAATACTTTAAGAGCCATAGATGCTAATCTATGAGCCTTATTATTCCTACTCCTAGGGATAAATTTAAATGCGCAACAGTGGAAATCGGCACATTCCTGCAAGATGTCTTCGATGATAGCTGATAGCTCTGTCGTTGGCCTCGTGATTCCTACAATCTGAGAGATGAGACAGAGGCAGTCAGACATTATGCAAATGTGCCTAATATCTCTGCGTTTAATCCCTTGAATGGCCAGAAGAATAGCAATTCCTTCCGCCAGAATTGGTGACTCCGCCATAAAGGATTGATTTGCTTCCTCCCATTCTTCTTCTTCCTCTTGGGTCCAAGTCCAACCTCCCAAAGCTCTTAAGGTCGGTAGCCATCCTGCATCAACCTGCATCTTAGATAAATAGCAGACATTGGTAGGTCATGTCTGTCTGATAACCCAAAAAGCCTTGGATAGGCGAAGACGCTCCAATCGTCCATCCAAACTAACGCCTTTAGTAGAAGAGGATATTGTTTGGGTTGGAATTTCAGTTTCCCCAACATTCAGACCCTCGATAGAGGTCTTTGCTGTCTCCTGATCTTTCTCTTTTAGAAAAATCTGTAGTTCCCTACTTGAGACCTCATACTCTTCCAGAATCCGTAGGTAGAAGTACTCCATTTTTTAAATGTAACCCCATTCCGGAAATTCCAGACAGAATAAAGTATGTTGAGGAAGTGAAGTAGACCAATGTTGGAATTATCTGCCCTTTTCAGGTACATAATCCAACCCATTACCCATTCTTGAAAAGGGATGTGTGAAGCAGCTTCAACTCTAATGCCAATAGTGCTACTAGCCCAGATTCTTGCCGTGGTGGGACAATCTCTAAAGAGATGTTCCAATGATTCAATAACATCCTCTTCATGGTCTTCAGAATACTGAGTCAAAGACTCGGTACAGAGGACACAATTGAAAGGTCCAGGAAGATTTCTTTTTTTCCTTTCCTTTCCAATTGGTAAAGCTGACACTATGATTTTCCACATGAAGGTTTTCCATATTTGGGGTCCAGGAAGATTCCAAATCTCCTTTTTCCTAAAAAAAGTTGGGAATCTTTCCATACTTTTACTAGCCCTGCATCTGTGGTTTCTGGATTTGTAATTGGTGTTTATACCTTCAGTATACCCACTTTTAACATTATAGTGGCCGTCTTTAGTCCTCTTCCATACCGGTGTAATGGATAAGTTCGTTTTGGGATATATATAGCTTTGATCCTATTACACCAGTAAGAGCTGAAAATCTTGTTCAGCGTGATTGGATTCCAGGAAAAGTCTTTATCAATTAAGTCTTCCAAGGACCAAGGTAGGCCATTTCCATTATGGATACAATCTATGCCCGTTTTTGGTACGGGGATATCACCTTGTACCCAGTTGTCTTGAAAAATACTGATTTTGTAGTTGGTCTTGTTATTAGATGAACTACCTCCCAGAGTCCATGAAAGTCCTCTATCGATAATCTCACTGCCCCATAAAATGTCTTTCTAGTTTGTAGATCCAACTTTTCCTTTATAGTTATCCCCTTTTTGAATCCAATTCTTAATAGGTCCAAATTTGCCTTCAAAAACTTCCCAAAATAAAGACTTTTCCTGGGATAAAAGTCTCCAGGCTAGCTTAGTCATTGAAGCTTGATTGACCACAGAGATATCTCTAATACCAAGACCACCATTCATCTTGGGTAAGGATAGGAATCTTGATGCTCTCCAGTAAACTGTACCACTCGTTCTAGTGCCCACCCACCAGAAATGAGCTAGTAGAGAATTAATCTTACTAGCTACACTTACCGGTATTTTGAATACCGATAGAAAGAAACTTGAAAGGTTGGCTAGAACAGAATGAATAAGGGTCAGTCTTCCCGCAGAGGATAAGAAAATTCCATTCCAAGAAGAAATTCGTTTCCTGACTTTATCCAGAATCATGGAATGAGAGATCGATTTTTTGCTACTCCCTATGTCCGGAATTCCTAAATAAGCTCCCAGGTCTTCGCACATCTTAATATCAAGTAGCAGCAGACTTCTTTGAATAAAGGCTAAACTACAATTCTCACTGAATAAAATCGAAGATTTCGCTTTATTAATGATTTGCCCCGACAGAGAGCAATACTTCTTGATAATCCTGTAAAAATTCACCATATTATGCCAGACCCCTTTTAAGAAGAAGATTGAGTCATCTGCGAAGAATAAATGGGATATCGATGGGGCCTTCCTTGCAATCCTAAAACCTTGGACTCCTTCACCCCCTGTCATTCCTCTGAGATTTCTCGACAGTATCTCCGAACATAAGACGAAAAGATATGGGGATAAAGGATCTCCTTGCCTTAGACCGCATGTGGGGGAAAAAAATTTGATTGGTTCCCCATTAAAAAGGATAGAGTAAGATACCGTAGAAACACAATTAAGTATCAGATCAACCCATTTGGAAGGGAAATTCAGTCCCAGTAGGGCTCCTTTCAAAAAATTCCAATTGACACGGTCATATGCCTTACTCATGTCTGCCTTGATGGCCACCAATCCCACTTTACCCGATTTCTTCTTCTTGATGGTCCTAATGCTTTCATCAGCTATCAGAATGTTGTCAGCAATTGCTCTTCCTGGGATAAATGCATTCTGAAACTCTCCGATAACATTACCCATAATGGTCTTCATTCTATTAGCAATGCATTTTGTGATAATTTTCATTATCACATTACAAAGGCTGATAGGTCTGTATTGTTCTACCTTTTCAGGACTTGCAGTTTTAGGAATCAAGGTAATAAAGGTTCTATTCATTTCTTTCAAAATAAAGCCCGAGTTTAATGTAGCCCTTACCGCTTCACAAACCTCTTTCTTAATTACTTTCCAATATTTCTTGAAAAACTCTCCCGGAATACCATCAGGGCCAGGTGATTTATTAGCTCCCATCTGGAAAACCGCACTTCTTATTTCTTTATCGGAAAAATTATTCAGAAGGCTTTCACCTTCCTCCTCCATTACCTTAGGGCCCGATACCTCAAAGAACTTAGAGTTATCCACCATGTAGTCCTCAAAAGACTGCTCAAACTCTCCAACTTTAAAAACCGATGAGTAATGTGCTTGAAATTTAGCCTTGATGTTACATGAATCTTGTTCCCACTTTCCATGATCATCCTTTATGCAGTAGATGAAGTTTTTGCCAGATCTCCCTTTTATTGTGTTGAAGAAATATCGGGTACATAGATCACCTTCCTCTGCCCATCTTACCTTCGCTCTCTGTTTCCAATAAATGGCCGCTGCTCTGCTGAATTCCAACAACTCTTCATGTGTCTTGTGTAAATCTTTTGGCTCTTCTCCATTAAAGACCTCTTCAAGCTCAGTACCTAGTTTTACATCAAACTCGTCCCATTTTCTCTTCCATTCCATTCTTTTATCCAAGGCACATCGCATCAGTTGCTTGTTAATTCTTTCCAGTCTTCTCATAAGACTAAAATTCTTAGAACCTTTTGTTGGATAACCCCATTCTCTCAAGATTGTTTCTCTCCCCTCCTCTATTTCTAGGCACCAAATTTCCACTTTGTAGGGTCTCATTCTTTTGTCTTTTGTTAACTCTGAAGCAAAAAGAATTGGAGCATGGTCTGAAATTTGTATAGGTAAATGAATTACCCCTGAGTTTGGATAGTTCAACAACCAGTCCCTTGAGGCATAAGCCTTGTCCAGCCTTTCGAAGACACTTGCATTCCCTTCTCTCTTGTTGCTCCATGTAAATCTCGGTCCCTTAAATGGAATATCTATTATCTGGTGTTGCATCTTCCATTTGACAAAAACATCAAGGCCTTGAATACTTCTGCTGGAAGCACTCAGTTTATCTTCAATCATATCAACTTGATTGAAGTCCCTCATCATAAGGAAAGGGGCATCCAAGTTTTCTAAGTAGGATCCTAGTAGCTCCCAGACCCCTGGCCTAAGGCTGACTGTACTTTGTCCATACACTAAAACCAAGTAAAACGGAAAAGCTAAGTTGATATTCGACTTAAGGATTACAAAATGGTGGCTTTTCGCCACAAAGGAGAAGGAAGAAGGATTCTTCCATCCCACAAAGAGACCCCCACTGGAGCCTAAGGCATCCATGCCTTCAAAATGTCTATATCCGAAAGGACGACAATAAGACGCTACTAAGTTCACATTACATTTAGTTTCACAAAAGAAAATGAAGTCTAAGTCCTTATTACTACTAAGGATTGCTCTAATTTTTGAAATTGTCGGTGCGAGCGGATCCGAGAGTCCCCGACAATTCCATGCAAGACCATTCATTTTGAAGAAGAAGATTGATCTGGTCCAATCTTCGAATCACCATGATTATGCTCCTGACTGCCATCTTCTAGCTTGGTATCTCCTTGATTACCTTCTTCTTCAGCATTCAACCTGTTAACTTGTTCAGATGTCCTTAATTTCTTCCCTGGTGAGTATGGCAATTCCTCTGTTTGCATTTCCTTTTCTTCCTCACTGTGATCAGCCTTCCTTTTCCTGCTGCCGTCATCCTCCATGATTCCTTTTAGTTTTCCTGCTTCCATCTGGTTAGCCGAAGAACATCCTTCACCAGCTTGCCTAGCCTTTCTCCTTCTTTCTGCATTTTTTACTTTCCTGATGAAGTCCACGATCTCCATATCAGGAAAGAAACCTTGGTTCCCTAACCATTTTTCCAGATTCATAATAGGCGCCCCCATAAGTTCCTCAATATTCTTCAGTTGTTGCCAAGTCTTTTCTGCCATTTCTATTTCTTCTTTGTCTTCTGTTGTCATTTCATCATCCATTACCTGGTCTTGAATGGGGTTTGCTTCTAGATTTTGATCAGTTTCTTGACTGGGTGCCGTAACATGAACCTCTTCAACTGGATCAGGGGTCCTTATTTCTCCTCTCTGTTCACTTCTTCTTCAGCCTCCATCCTGTCTTCTTCCTCCTCCCTTCTTACATAATTCCAGTTATCCGGGGCCCTAGGAGATAAAGGCCACTCAGGAGATGAATCTGGGGTCTCATCCGGGTCCATGCCTGCAACCCAGTCACCTCCCCGATTAGCTGCTTCAATATTAGCTTCTTCTTCAGGATTCCCGACTTCCTCTAATTCCTCATCATTTGGAATTGCATTTTCTGCCCCCATTTGCCCAGCATCCTCTTCTCCTGCTCTTGCCTCTCCCTCCCTTTCATTCTGTCCCCTTTCTTCCACATTATCATTGTCCTCTCTCTCCTACTCTTCATCCTCCATATTGACGTTATTGTTATCCTCATTCATGTTGCCTGGGTCATGGAATATAATGGGAAAACCTGTTGGACTTACGAAGGTTTGAGCCAACCCTTCTTCTTCATCCTCAAAGAATCCTCTAAATTCATGAGGCTCAATCCTCCTTCTTAAATTTTCTCTCATGATCCAATCAGGGTTATCAATATCTTCCTCAGCTCTATATATGATTCATGGCCCTGATAAATGGATCATCAAACTGGAAACCATGTGGAACATGGTTTCTATCACCCATCACTCCCCCCGTACCATGAGCTCCCTCCCTGTCGAACCTTCTTCTTATATCACCTCTACCTTCCCCCCTCAAGTCTTCCTCCCCATCAATATCCAAGTTATTATGATTTTGATTTTGATTCTCACCCACCTCGTTTATACCTTCTCTCATCCAAACTGGTCCATTAAAAGGTAAATCTCTATTAAAAAACCTCTTCCCCGGATAGATTCTACCCCCTGGTGTTGTTCCAATATCAAATTCAACAAACCTATCTTCTGGCAGAGCATCCTGAATGTCCCCGAACACCCCAGCTACAAAATCTATTCTAGTAGTAGCATATTCAGCTTGCTTTGGGGTAGCCCGTAAATCCAAGTTAAACATAGAGTGATTACTCTCTGTTTGAAAGATGACAAATCCCTTGGATACTGTACGTGCTAACATTGCATTCACTTGGGTAGAAATCTAATTCGGAGAATCGACGCATCTGTCAACCTTGTGCCCCACCCTCCCACATCGGACACAGTATTTGAAAACCTCCTCATACTTAAACTGAACCCATATCAGAATCCCATTTTCACAAGCTAGGAAGAAACCCGGCATAAGGGGTTCCCCAATTCTGATCCCAACTCTAATGCGAATAAAATCATTGTTTGGAATTGCACCCATAGGCTCTACATGAGGTCTGACACCCAAAACATTACCTAGAATTCTTCCTACATCAGCATTTAAAAACTCAAAAGGTAAGCCACAGATACTTACCCAGATAAATGCAATAGGAAACGTAACAGTTCTTGGAACCATCTCTCTTCTCCAGTTTTTGAAGACCATGAGCCCTCCATAGAAAGATGCTACCCCCTTCCTTAAGATATCTCTTTTGTCTTCCTCATCTTCACAGAAGAAGATAAATAAATCTCTCTGTTTAAAAACAGAAATAAGACCTCTAGAGTGCCATTTGGCTTCCACCGCCCTGTTAATTTGATATGCTTCAAAATGCCTGTAGTCAACCATTTTCCCCAAGACACATTTGCTGAAAAATTGTCTAGTGTCCCCTAGAACATCCGGATTCAATGTTAGTATAGGACCCGCCCTTGGTAACCTCCAAGCTTCATTGAATTCATCTTCATGCATGTCGTCAAACCTTTCCAGAATTTGTTGGTCAGGGGGAAGTCCTCGTCATCCAAATCATCCATAGGAGGAGTAATCCACCCATTAATAAGCCCCCTACGTCTGTCCCTGTTTTCTTCCTCTTCGGAGGAACTACTAGAAGAGGATGAAATGACAATCAGAGGAGCATTCCTGATTCTTCCTCCTCTCCTCTCAGTAATAAATCCATTCTGCTGTGGTTCCCTTCTCACATTATTCGGAATGTTACCATTATTATTGTTCATTTTTTTCCTAAAGCAAACAGGGTCGTGTTCCAATTTCGTAGATTTTTTGGGGTGAGAGAAGTAGCTTGGTTTTTTACCATCACTCCACATTCTACCCATATTTATACTCCTATCTTTAATGCCTTGAGTCTAGAAGTCTTCAGCTGCTAGAACAGAGCACCACCAATGCATGCAAGAGACTCTTCCACTTCCTTGCATGCAATCTCTGAATCCCGACTTTCTGGGATTTAAGATGATTATGCCTTTGTAAATTGATCAATCACCACTGCTTCCTTGCTTGCCCCTTAACTCTCTCCACACGAAAAGTCTGAGATAGGTAATAATTACCTATAGAGACTACACTAATCTAGATTGGGGACAGTTAATCGCCCTTGCTCCTTTCTGTTGAAAAGGAATTATGCCTTTCTCTACTCTTAATACCACCCTTCAATTGAATTAGGGTTCTAAGGGTTTCGTATTTTTTTTTCCGCCCCTTTTTAATTTCTTCTTTTTATTTTTTCTAGAGAGAGAAAGCTGTTAATTTCTTCTTTTCATATTGACAAAGTTAAGGGGTCTAATTGCTACAATCAAGAGTTGGGATTTGATTTAACAATTGAGCAAAGTAGAGAGGCTCAATCACTACTTTCCCGTTTTACGAACCAAGTTCCTGCTTAAAATAAGAAAGGTAGATCAATCAAATAATTTTGCTTATTTAATCTTGTGTGAGAAAAAAGCATCTAAGAACTCTATGCAAGGTTCTTCCATTGTAGTATAAGGTTCTAACATTTAGGATATAATATAAAATGAAATGACATATGAAAGAACTTTATATGGGTTCTTCTACTGTGGTTGCTCTAAGCTTCTAAGACTCCTGAGAAGACACATTAACAATTAATAAGCTCTTTATCTTCCACAAGCTGAAACATTTTTTTTAAGCTGGCCACCTTGTCCTCGTCAATCTTGAACCTGCCATTACAAGACTAAAGAATTCTTTTTTGGTCTAGCCCACCAGAAAAGCGAAAAACAGAACTTACCATCATCCTCTTTTCCACACTTGCTAGTAAGTCATAACACCGATTGAATACAACAGAAAAGTGATGAGAGAACCAAATTTGAGCTCTAATGCAGTAACTTACTAGAACGTAGAGAAGAGAGAGGACAAACGAGAATACATGTTATATACTCCGTATACAGAAATTTAGAGCAAGGAGAACAAAGGCCAACATGTTATATCCAGAGTACATGATGAGCTAGAAATATTTGAAACATTACCAAGTTATGGTTCAAGTACAGCCCAAGGTACTTACATTCCGACCTACAATTAGATATACAAGAAAAGGCACGGCTGACTTGAGGCAGAATGGTGCATTAGCAAGTTAGTAATGTGATTTGCCGAAAAGATTACTCTCTAATGGAGTCCACAGCCTAACTATATTGCTTATCAGTAGACAAGTGAGAAAACAGAGGATCTCCATTACTCTTAAAAAGTTCAAACAACTTGTCCGAGTACACGAAAGCAAGCTGCTTGTAGGTTTCAAGCCCTCCTGGATAACACTGCTTTAACTCGTCCATTGACTTCTTTTTCCCAGAATATAGATCTCCATCTACAAGAACTTCAGCCATAGCAATCCCCCTGAAAATACACATTTTGACGACAAAGCTTGAATCAATTTTCCTTTATATAAGGACATGACTAAAATGAGATATATGATATGAATATAATCACATCATAAATACCCTTCTTACTCTTTCCGCCTTAGTCATTTGTTGTCCTTTGATTAAAATATTCCTCACAAATAATATAAAAGGAGAAATAAAAAACTAAATGAAGTTAAATCATATTTTTAGTCATTTAATGTTGCTCCCGTGTGACACGACGTTAGTCAAATGAGGCTAATACTGACAAGACATGGTACAGACTGATGTTTAGGTTAAACTGAATAGAATTCGGTAATATTTACGGCATACCTGTCAATATCATGCTTTGCAAGTCCATTTTGTCCTGAGCTGAGTAGACCATTCCTAAAAAGAGCACAAACTGCCCTTGTACAAAACACGGCATCTTCCCGACAAGCCAGAACCATGTCAGCAACACTCGCTACTACATTTTTTTCCAACTTTCGCTGATTTTTTGCCATATACTCCAAAACGTTGTGTTTGTTGCTTCTATAAACCTCTTTAAGATCACAACATTCCAATCCAGGTGCTTTTACATTTGTACTGGGTGTACATTTTCTAATGGCTGATAATGTTTGCTTGTGAAGAGTGCTAAATTTATTGTCACTTCTGCAATCTGAATCAGCAATTGATGGCCCCTGCTTGTCTGCTTCACGAATCACGTATTCAAGTTTCTTAATTTTACGTTTTGGATTCAGGCTCCCATCACTAGAACTGTCATCTCCGTGCTTCTGGATTGAACACAAAGATGAAGCTCTAGCCCTTTTAAGCCTCCTGAATTCGCAAGAAATTTCGTCATCCTCACTGTCAGATATTTGAATATATGGAGATTGACTCTTCTGGTCACAAGCTGCCCCATTCTCCCGTATAAATTCTTCCTCAAGACGCACTGTCATTTTAACAGTTTCTTCACATTTCAAAAGAGAGTGATTCATATCATTGACATGACTTCCAAAAGCCGGTTCTGGAATAGAATACAAAAAAATTAAACACGAGGGGACATTCCTTATTTCTAACAAGCAAGAACAAATAGTTTGGCCACATCTAAAACTAAAGTTTAGCACAACTTCACAAGCAAATGAGTAAATCTTTACCAATAACAAGTTTCCAACAATCAGGAATTATTATTTGTGAACAGAGGAAAAAAAATATTCCACCCATAGCCATATCCAGTGGAGCCAAAGACCTGTTAGTTTTTGTTTAAAAGTCATGATGCAATAAAGGCAGATGTGTCACAAAACTATTACGTTTTCATTTTTTTGTGAAATACAGTCATTAAGTTAATTTTAGACGCAATTTCCATTTTGGGATTGTCTAGTAATGGCTTCCTTGTACTGTTAAAACAGGAGCAAGGTTGTGTATATCTCACAGTTTGTAGGAGCCATGAGGCAGTGGAATAATGTTGTTGTCATGTGTCAATTTAGTAAACTCATGGCAAAACATACTCCTAGTGGAACATTATATCAGGAAGCTTCGAGGGGAAGTATTAACTGTGAGACTGTTGCAGAAGGCCAAAAGTGTCAGACAAGATGTAAATGAAGTCCTTAGCTGGTAATGCTCGGGCCTTAGTTTTGACACTCGCTGGCATCAATTTTTTTCCCCTATGGCTCCCTTGACAAAGGCATAAGAATCGCTCCTGTTTGCGTCCACACAATCCCATTAAGTGACAAATCTTTTTCCGTGTATCTTAAAGTGAGGAAACTAATGAGTACAGTAATGAGTTTAGATCCATTGATCCATCAAACAATACTCATTTTCTCCAAATTTCAAACTAGCATTCCAAAATCACCAACAATCAGCTGGGACTACAAACATATTCGAAGCAGCGTCACATCTTATAATCAAGGCATGAGGTCTACCCGCATAGAAACTTCTAATTACTCACACAGTTGGAGAAGTGTGAAGCATGTGATGACCAGAACAGCAAACTATGTTCATAAATATATCACTCTTGACGGCATCAGACAGAAAATTTTTAAAAAGAAAAAAAAAAGCATTACATTAAATTCCAAGTACCTGCATCGAAATTCCTACTACAACATACTTCAACTTCTTCCTTGAGAGTGACACCTTCTTCTTGCACTCCATCAACTGCATTGACAATCAAAGATAAAATCATTTCAACCCGAGAAGTCCCAAACAGGATACCCTGCTTCGCCTCAGAATATAAATAAGTAGCGACATCAGCCTCAAGTTTGGATACCCTCTCCTCCATCATCTTACACCTTTCCAGTGCCTCCCTTTTCTCCTTCATAAGCCCCTCAATCTTCCCATCCTTCTTACTCCCAATCTCTAGTATGTCAGCCCTGCAGACCTCAATTTTGTGCAATAGTTCATTCACAACCCTCCAACTCTCCCCTTTCTCACCCTCCAATTCCTCATTCCTCCTCCTCAACTCCACAATCTCCTCATCTCTCTCTCCAATAACGGTTTTGATTCTCTCCATTCCCTTCCCCAGTTCATGGAAACTCACTCTCAAATCCCCTAATTCCCCTTCCAAAACCCTAGTCCTTTTCCTCGATTCCCTCAGTTCCACCTCCTTCTCCACCAATTCATCTTTCAATCCACTCAATTCCACTTCCATGCCCCTCTTTGATTCCTCTATTTTCTCCTTCAACTCCCTGCAATACTCGAAGGCGCGATCATACCTCTTTACCGCCTTCGCCTCGGCTTCCTCACGAACCCCTAATTTTGTAGCTAGATCATTCAATTTCTCATCTTGAACCACCAATTCCCTCTCCAAACGTCGCCGTTCGACATCCCAAAACACCTGCTCGGTCTTCAATTTCCCCAATTCATCCTCCAGAATGTTGTTTTTATCGCGTAAACTTGATATCAGTTGGCGTAGGGTTTCTAGGTCGCGAGAGGTGGTACATGAATTGTTGCTCATTTTTTGAAGCTGAAGATGGTGATTTCCACTTTTCCAGTCACTACTCACTACTCTGGAGTCACGGCTCACTCACTGCTCGCTAGTGCCTACTGCCTAGTGCTGGTGCTTTGTGCATGGAGAGGGATGTCAGTGTCACGACTAACGAGTGTTTTTTTGGGTTTTAAATCCCTGCGGTTTGAAAACTAAGGAGCCGTTTGCCATACTTATCAGTTTGGTTAGATTTTGTAATTATGTTAGGTTCAAATACATGAAAATTCAATTTTTAATTTTGTTTCCTCAAATCTATATATGGAGTAGTCCCTTCTCTCACAATGATTTTTCCACTTTTAATCGAAATGAGTGAGATTAAAATAATGTGTGGAAAATCATAGTGAAGGGAGGGAATATTATATTAAACATCAAACAAATCATTCTCCATCTTTATCTACCTAACACTAAATCTTAACTAAACCACGTGTATGATGTTATTGGAGAAAAATACAAACATACCAATAAAGTCAAGCCCAACAAAAAGAAGGAGAGAGTTTGTAATTAATAACAATGTTTTAATTGTCGAGGGCAAACAATCAATTTCGTTGTTCATTGCCTAATTAATTCACCTCCCTTCATTGATAATTGAATTAGAAAGTATATAAATCTAGCAAATGAAAATTTAATATCAACTAATTAATCAGAGTTGCCAATGTTAGTAAATATATATGACAAATTTGGATAAACTTTGAATGAACAATGTATTGTTGGTATTAAAAAAGTCTCTCCTAAGGTTTGTGAGAGTCTCTTCTATGGTTCCTAGGTTTTCTTGGCTTCAAAGTTTTCTCCCTCCCATCTAGGGTAGGGTTAGGTTTACTGTCCTTTTGTTATCGGATCTGTTTGCTTTCTTCGTGTGGGTTTTCCTATGGACCAAACAAAGGGAAACAGTGTGGGAAAAAGGGAAGGAGAAGGTTGGGCAGGCGGAGGCGGCGTTTACGTGGGACGAAGATGAACCTGCCACGGTGGAGAAGGAGGAGTTCATCCTAATAGGCAAATTATGGTCAACAAAATCGATCAATGCCAAGGCGGCCATTGATACAATGACACGACTATGGAACATGAGAGGTACGACTATTGGTAATGTCCTTGATATTAAAGACCGTATTTTTATTTTTTGTTTCGAATATGCGAAAGATAAAGCGAAGGTGGTCGAATGCCAACCACGGCCTTTCGATAAATTCATTTGGTGTTTTGGCAATCCCTTAGAGAATGGTAGGCTGACTGATACACCCCTATTCCATGTACCAATGTGGGTTAGGGTATATGATTTACCAATTAGAGGTCGAACGAATGAGGAGAATTTGAGGCGGCTAGGAGAGCAGTTGGGAGTTTTCTTGCAGACTGATATTGCACGCATCCCAGAAATCGAGAGGGCAGTTCGACTTCAGATTGTACACGACGTGCGTAAGCCTTTGTGTAGTAGCATAGATATACAAATGAAGCAAGGTAATATTATGCAGTTTGATGTAAAGTATGAAAAACTCCCAACTTTTTGCTATGGATGTGGAATTTTGGGTCACGGGGAGAGAGATTGCGAGGAGGGGTCGTATGAGGAGGGTGCTCTTAAATTTAATGAGACGTTGCGAGCTTCGCCGTGGAAGCCGAGCAAAGTTGGGGAAGTTGCGAAAGGAGGAGTGGGGAGGGATTTGGCTAAGGAATTTGAGGCAGAGAATAAGCGGTTAGAAGAGGAGGCGGTCACTAATCTGATTGAAAGCCTGAAGAAGGTGGTCATCAAAAAACCAAGTAGGGGGGAGGAGAGCGTGGAGGTGGGGGATAAACCTGGAGGTATCAGCGTGGAGAAGCATACCCAACCACTACCCCAGCTCGGGGTTATGAGCTACAGAGAGGAGGATGTGGCTATGGAGGAGGTGGGGGTACTACATGGGAAGAGGTGGAAGGCTCTAGATGACATGGGAGGAGATGGAGGAGTTACTAGGCTGGGTGGTCCTACTCCAGACGGCCTGAAATTGCGGAAGGCAGGTGGTGGAAAGTGGGTAAGGAAGGAGCGGGAGGGGATAGAAGGGGAGACCACGACGGAGAAGAATGTGTCGAGGGGCGGTAATGAGATTCCAATTGGTGTGGTGGGCAAGCGAGACAGGAAAGATGATGACACGGTCCAAGGACCACAGGAAAAGAAAAAACGTACAGGGTGTCAGTTCACCTGAGGCGGAGGCTGAGATGAGTCAGCCCCGCCGGACATTATGAATCTATTGAGCCTAGACTGCAGGGGGCTGGGCAACCCCGAAGCAGTAGGCGGTCTCCGCAGAGTTATACGGAGAGAGGCCCCTGCTATAGCTTTTTTGTGCGAAACGAAGCTTAGCAGTATGAAGTTTCGCACACTGGTGACCTGTTTTGATGACTATGATTTTAGGGCGGTGGATAGTGCTAGGAGAGCAGGTGGATTAGCTATGCTTTGGAGGAAAAACGTTGAAGTTAGTTTTAGGTCGGAGTCCATCATATGGACTTCGACGTTAATATGGAGGAGGGTACGTGGAGATTAACAGGATTCTATGGATGGCCTTCAGTTACTGTTCCTGTATGGCATTACATTACGTTTTGATCATGGATGGTCACATTTAGGCCATTCCTGTTTCAGAGCGAGGATGACGGTAAATTTTTTCTACTGTATATGGATTCCGTCCTGTAGAGTAGAGTTTGTGTGTATAACGTTGTTCGCTTTTTACGAGCTGAATTAAGAAAGTGGATAAATTATTTATACAGCGATCACGTTGCATTCAGTGTCGACCATATATGGTCACATTTAGCCTGGTCACATTTAGGTCATTCCTGTTTCAGAGCAAGGATGGCAGTAAATTTTCTCTACTGTATATGGATTCCGTCCTGTAGTGTAGAGTTTGTGTGTATAATATTGTTCGCTTCTTACGAACTGAATTAAGAAAGTGGATAAATTATTTATACAGCGATCACGTTGCATTCAGTGTCGACCATATATGGTCACATTTAGCCTACTCCTGTCTCGCTGTAAAAATGACAGCATATATGCTAACTTACCATACCAATTCCGATGAATTATTTACGCAGCCCGTGAAATGGACAATATACAGCCGCCCAGCATAGCAATGAACGCCATTGTGCTTGCTGCAAATCAGGCGCGTATGAATAGATTTACAAGGAAGTCCATTCTTTCAAGCACAAGAGGCGAGCTAGCCTCGAGGCGAAGGGATGCCCAGCCTAGGATTACCCTGCCACTAGCACAAACACAGCCTCAGTTGGGGTTGAATCCTCACATTCGCCGCTTATATGCTGCCCTAACAAAGAGAAACATACACTTAAGAAGAAATACTTTGGACCAAACGAGAAAATCTAGACCTCCACCGCCTCCAGTTCGATCAGGAAGGGGTCCGAAGAGGAAACGAATCAGCTTCCCAGATGACTCCAGTGGGGAATGGAGCCGGAGGCAAAAAAAGACAGCAGGTGTTGCTGCTGAATCGATGCCCGAGTCCTGCCCTGAAAAGGGAGGAAGAAAGCTTGAGGTTGGAGCACCCAGTCGCCCCTCCATTTGTTCACAACTCGAGCCTACTGGTACGCTCCGCTACCCCACATACTTGCTGCTCTTAAATAGAAAGCGATGTTAGTTCCATTCAGCCGCCTCATTCCCTTTTGTCATTGATTTGTGTGTGTCTATATATATATATATATATAGATTTAGGATCACGTGAGAACCCTTCACATAATGAGAACCGTGAGAACCAATTGCAACCCTTTGATCTAATTTGATCTTATGGTCTAAATTTATTATTACTTCCTGCACTTTCATTCAAAATAAGACAATCATGGCCAAATTCCTCCATCTTATACGCACTAGTGCACCACCATCATTTTTACTAACATAAACAGGACCTGATTTCCATCAATCTATCATCACCTATCAATCAAATTTCCTATCGATTTTTAGTGCATAGTTTATGTACTCCGTAATGATGTTGGTCGAATCACTATCGACATTCATTAAGTTTCCTTATAAACATCAAAATTAATGTCTTTTTTACGTTTAATTGGAATTAAAATAGTGAATTAATGTTTTTAGTTTATGAATTTGGGGATTTGGTGAATTTAGGGTTCGTTCATAAGAAATCATTGTGGATGCGGCCACAGCCCAGGTCCGAAACATTGCCTTAATTATTATTTTCGATGTGAAATATTCAGTTTCATGTTGTGTCCTAGTTGATTGGGAATGAACCTAATGGTTAGGAGGTTATGGGTTCGATTACCCACGCTTGCATTTAAGTTTTTACGCCTTTTTCTTTCTTGTAACAGTCTAATAAATACAATACTTCCTAGATTTTAATTTTGAAAACAAATTTCAATTTTGTTCTCATTTTTTTATATGTTTTAATTAAGTTAACATTCCGTTTTCATTCTCAATCTTTTTAAAAGGGTTTAATTGTGAAAATACATTTCAATTTTATCCTCAATCATTTTAATTAATAACATGGATTTCAATTTCATTCAAATTTAGCATACCCTTTTTCACTTTTAGCGTACCATTTTTCAATTTCAATTTTAGCCTACCATTTTTTTTTAGCATGCCCCTTTTTCTATTTTAGCGTACCCGTTTTCAATTTCAATTTTAGCATACCCGTTTTCAATTTCAATTTTAGCGTACCCTTTTTTTTATTTGAGCGTACTCTTTTTCCTGTTTTAGCGTACCATTTTTCAATTTCAATTTTAGCGTACCCTTTTTCACTTTTAGTGTATCCTTTTTCTATTTCAGCGTACCCTTTTTGAATTTCAATTTTAGCGTACCCCTTTTCAATTTAGCGTACCCTTTTTCCATTTTAGTGTACCCTTTTTCAATTTTAGCGTACACTTTTTCAATTTTAGCGTACCCATTTTCACTTTTAGCGTACCCTTTTTCTATTTTAGCGTACCCTTTTTCACTTTTAACGTACCCTTTTTCACTTTTAGCGTACCCTTTTTCACTTATTCTATCGGTTCAATGCTTGTGTCTGATATAATACTCCCTCCGTTTCATTGAAAGCTTCCACTTTTCCTTTTTTGTAAATTTCTTTAATAGCTCCCACTTTCTTTTTTGGTATAACTCTTTCCCTCTTACCTAGGTGGCCCACCTACTTTACATCCTCTCTACTTTTGAATATTTTATTATTATTCTTAAAAAATGTGCCCCTTTTTAGGTGGAATCTTTCAATGAAACGGAGGGAGTAGCATTTTCTTCCGTGAATTGTTCCGTCACAACCACATTTGAAGAAACGTAGGATACTACTGAATTAACTTGAGGAACACTTGTATCAGTCGCAACAATTTCTGAATCCATTATAGTGCTGCAATAATAAGAAGCAGAAAAATTAATTTGTCAAGCCTCGTTAAGTTCAATCAATCGATCAAAAATATACTCCATAATCTATTTTAGTGTACTTTTTTCAGAATTCTACCCAGCAATCAAACAAAAAAACAAAAAAAAATCAAAGTTCAAAATTCAACATCAAGACAATTAATAATTAATGAACTGGTGATACAAATAAAAAGAAAGTAAAAATTGAAAAAGGTAGGATCTTTAAAGCTCAAATTGCACAAGTTAATCGAATCAGACAAACTTTTAACGATTTTAAGCTGGAATCGGTAGAATTAAACAAAGAAAAAACTAAAATCAATCATCAAATCAAAATTGAAATCGAATCATTTGAAACTGAAATCAAAACCCTAACACTAATTTATTCAGATTAGATAACAAACCTCGTGAATTTGAATTTATGAATGAAGCCTTAATCTGCGTTTTCTTGATTTGTGATGATTTTGCGTTTTCTTGATTTTTGGTGAATTTTGTTGAAATTATTCTTCAATTTTTGGTAGAATGACGAAGGAGGGGAGCGGAGTAGAGGGAAAGAAGAGAGAGAGGAATGAGCGTTGAAAATCAATTGAGTGTTAACCCTGCAAACTTTTTTTCCGGGCTTTAAAGGGTTCTCACAGTTCTCACCATAGTATGGGTTCTCACCCGATCTTAACTCTCTCTCTCTCTCTCTCTCTCTCTCTATATATATATATATATATATATACAGGTGGGATTTGGTGTAAACACCAATTTTGGTGTAAACACCCTAACAATCTGGACCGTTGATCTTAATCTTGATCAACGGTTGAGATTAATCATCAGAAGATAACAAAATCCAAAAAAAACCTCACAACCTACCTCTCTTTCTCTCTCTCTTCTATCTAGGGTTACTATCAAATTTTCTCCCAAAAACCCCCAAATTTCCTCCAAAAACTCCCAAATTTCCTATCATCGTAATCTCGAAAATTTGATCAATTGTATACGAAATTCGTTCAATTCGTATACAATTCGTTCAATTCATATACAATTCGTTCAATTCAATTCAATTTTCAGAAATTCAATTCAATTTTCAGAAATTCAATTCAATTCGTTCAATTTTCAGAAATTCGTTTTTGATGAGCATGGATTCCACCGAGCATGAATCTTTTGTTGATGAACATGAAGGTAATGTCGTTATAATTCAATACTTAATCGTTTTTGAATAGGTATTCGTTTTTTAAGTAAATTTATCCGGTTTTTGAGCATGGATTCGTTTTTAACTATTGGTTTTTGATTTCCTCCAGAATTCTTTATGATGAATATCGATTTCAACACTGAAAACATGAATCAACTTGAAGGTAATCTCATAATTTTATAGAGTACATGAATATATATGTTAGAATAGTTGAATATATGTGTTGGAGTAATTGGAGTACTTGAGTATATGTGTTGGAATAATTGAATATATGTGTTGGAATAGTTGAATATATGTGTTGAAGTAACCGAGTATATATGTTGGAGTAATTTAGTATATATGTTGGAGTAATTTAGTATATGTGTTGGAGTAACTGAGTATATATGTTGGAGTAATTTAGTATATATGTTGGAGTAACTGAATATGTGTGTTGGAGTAACTGAGTATATATGTTGGAGTAACTGAGTATATGTGTTGGAGTAACTGTGTATATGTGTTGGAGTAACTGAGTATATGTGTTGGAGTAACTGAGTATGTGTGTTGGAGTAACTGAGTATGTGTGTTGGAGTGTGTTGGAGTAACTGAGTATGTGTGTTGGAGTAACTGAGTATATGTGTTGGAGTAACTGTGTATATGTGCTGGAGTAACTGTGTATATGTGCTGGAGTAATTTAGTATATGTGTTGGAGTAACTGAGTATGTGTGTTGGAGTAACTGAGTATATGTGTTGGAGTAACTGTGTATATGTGTTGGAATAATTTAGTATATGTGTTGGAGTAACTGAGTATGTGTGTTGGAGTAACTGAGTATATGTGTTGGAGTAACTGTGTATATGTGTTGGAGTAACTGTGTATATGTGTTGGAGTAATTTAGTATATGTGTTGGAGTAACTGAGTATATGTGTTGGAGTAACTGTGTATATGTGTTGGAGTAACTGAGTATATGTGTTGGAGTAACTGAGTATATGTGTTGGAGTAACTGTGTATATGTGTTGGAGTAATTGTGTATATGTGTTGGAATAATTGAATTTGAATATTGGAGTACTTGAATATGTTTGCAGAAGAAACCCAATCCATTGATAACAATCATACTCAAGTTAGCAACAATGCTCCCATTATAACAACACCAACTATTGAAAATAGCATCAATTCTCTAAGCTTGACTTACACTCCGGGTGGTAGCTGAACATGTATAACTCATAATTGAATATATGTGTTGGAATAGTTGAATATATGTGTTGGAATAGTTGAATATATGTGTTGGAGTAACTGAGTATATATGTTGGGGCGCTTGATTATATATGTTGGAGTAACTGAATATTAGAGTAGTTGCTTAATAAATATGATATATATGCAGGACTCACTCGGAAATCTTTACAACTCAATCAAAAGGATGTGACTATATGACGTTGAAGACATTCATACAAGTATACAACTCAAAAGATGAAAGCATACGATGTTTATAATACGATAGTTATAATAGTTGGAGTATACTTGGTGTTATATCTTGACATTCATACAAGTATACAACTCAAAAGATGAAAGCATACGATGTTTATAATACGATAGTTATAATAGTTGGAGTATACTTGGTGTTATATCTTGGAATACTTAGTGTTATATCTTGAAATACTTGATATTATAGCCTGGAATACATGGCTATCACTTTTGTTTAAGTTCTTTTTGGATTTTATGATTTGGATCTTGAATTAATTTGTGTTCAGGAAGGAGGTAGTCAATAGAATGTGTTGTGTATTATTTGATCAAAGAGTATGTCACAACAAGTTATAAATTTATGTGATTGAGTAGTAACCTCATTTTTGTGTTATCTACTACTTGGTGTTATTCTTGGAATACTTGGTGTTATAGCTTGGAAAAGTTGGTGTTATATCTTGGAATACTTGAAGTATAGCTTGGAATACTTGGTGCTATGTCTTGGAATACTTGGTACCTTATATCTTGGTCTAAACTGTTAGAATAACTGAGATCAAATGTTGGAGTAACTGTTATCCAATATAAGAATAACTGATTATAAACATTGGAATAACAACAACATTAGAATGATTGAAGAAGAATTGATTGATTGATTCAATCAATAATTAGTAAATGTTGAAGTAATTGTTGTCCAGTACAAGAATAATTGATTATAAACATTGGAATAACAACACTATAGCAATTGAAAATGGATAATTGATTGATTTAATCAACAATTTAAATGATTGTTGGAGTAACCACCAAAACATGTTGGAGTATATGCTTACAAGCATTGGAATAACTATGTTACAAGCATTCTGATATGTCAAAATTACATTATAAGCACACAATAGTGCACTATGACAAAGTATCCAGAAAAAAATGAGAATGTTTTCCAGGCAACCTCTTCGTTCTGGCTTCTTCATCGCTCTAGCAAAAATGTCATCTGTTTTAATTGTGATGGATGATTTCAACCGTTTCTTGGAAGGCTTTCCGGTCGCCTCATCTTCTGTTCCCATGGGACGCTTCTTTTTCATTTTAGAAATGAAGTTAGCTAGGATGTCTTTATCCTTGATAATATGTTCCTTACTCTTTTGTGATGCTAAATCAAAGGGGTCCAATCTAAACCAAAAACCAGGAAGTCAGTCTTAAACAGCTCACCTATGAGAGGGCAAGGAATCGAATATGATAGGAATCTAAAAAGACATCTTAATGCATATCCAAGTCCAATATTAATTGATTTTAAACATGCCATTATTCCATGAACAAATAGCAGACCAATGCATATATACATAGCCTCACACCTAGCTGTAACTCATGATGAAATACTCCATAAATCTATGGTATTTTATACAGAGTAGTAGGGGAGATATATTTGAGTTTGTGATATAAGACTCGTTTGTAACATTCACAATGGTTCATGAGGTATGAACTACTTTACTAATCAGAATTTACAAGCGTACCTAAGCATATGAAGTTGACAAAAAAAACATAATGTAAAACATTACGTACAAAATGTGAACGATCAATCATCAATTCGACAGCAATTAAAAGATCAAATCAACAAATTATGAATAATAAACATCAATGTGATTTCATGAAATTCACCGTCAGAAGGACATGCTCTAGGACTTTCTGTTGTGTTGTCTTGAGGCAACTTTTCATGTACATGATAAGTGTGTCTTATACCGTGTTATTTGGCTCATTTTGTGTCATGTTTCATGTCATAATGTCGGGTTTAGAGGTATTGTATCAATTAATGTCGGATTTCACCAAACTCGTGAGATTTTAGGGTCAGGATTGCATTTATGTTAATTTTGGCGACCTTGGTCTTTAATGACTCTATTTGCAAGCCCGAATTTCACACTTATCGGGAAAGACTAGGATCGTAAGAGAAAGAACAGGCTACAGAATAACTGTATTATAGCTGATATGCATGTGGAATTGTAGCTGTCAAATTTTCGAGACGTCGCATCGAATTCGAATTACGTATCCCCATAAAAACACAGGAATCACAAATTCATCAATAATACAAACGAATAATCTCCGAATCACGTACAATTGTACAAAATTTGAACGATCAATCGTCAATTCAACAGCAATTAAAAGATCAAATCAACTTTTGAGGATGAACTCATTTGAACAAAGAAGCAGCACAGAATTTGGCCGCGGAAGTGAAACTCGAGTATTCGTTAGTTAATCAATAACCTATCATCCTAAGACCTCATTAGAACACATAATATATATTTTATCAATCATCCTAAAGCACTCTAATATATATTTTATCAATCAAATTCAACTACTTCAACACATAATTTTTATTCACAACTATTCTAGTATTCATATTCAAGTATTCTAATATATATATTCAACTATTCTAAGATTACAATTCCCCTAAATAAAGTACTCTAATATATATATTTTTTATCATTCAATTTCAACACCAACACAGAATTTTCATGCACAGTTATTCTAATATGCTTATTCAAGTACTCTAATATATATATTCAAGTATTCTAAAATCACCTAAAGTTGATCTATACTTAAACATACGAATTCAGTTATTCCAACCTATATATTCAAGTATTCTAATACATATATTCAAGTACTCCAATATTCAACATCAACTTTTTTAATTATTTAAGTACTCTAATACATATATTCAAGTACTCCAAAAATTAGAAACCCTAACTCGTAAATAATTTTATAAACAACAAAAATTAAGCAAAATTGAAGAAATCAGAGTGAAGAAGGACAACAAGTTAAACTCGTCATTCGTCAATGACAGTAATCGAGAACAAAATTACAAAAAAGAAGTCGTAAATGGAGTGCGAAGTGTTATACCAGAATTGTTGAGGTAAATCGATGTTAGGATTGAAATTGACGAGATTCACCTGAGAAATCAGCAAAAACAACCGCACAAAAATCAGCAATCAACCACAAATCTCGAGAATTTAAAGTGAAAATTAAGAAATTACTCACCGAAACTGAAGAAACTATGGCGCGCAGAACTGTAGAAGCAAGCTGAAGTAATTAAGTGGAACTATTAGAATGAAACTAAAGAAATTGAATGATGATTATTATGGAGATGATGGAGATGGGAAGGAAATAAAGAGAGGGGAAATGAAGAGAGAGAAAAAAGAGAAATCAAATGAGCGTCTAAGTGAGGGAGTGAAAGAGGGTTTTGTTTATTGGTGAGATCAAATCTAAGCCGTTGATCAAATATTAGATCAACGGTCCAGATTGTTAGGGTATTTACACCAAATTGATGTGTTTACACCAGATCCTGTTTCTATATATATATATATATATATATAGATTTAGGTTCATGTGAGAACCACTCCTTCAATGAGAACCGTGAGAACTATAATATGAGTCATTAGATCATAGTGTTCAATCTCATTCGTTGGATCCTTCAAAATTCTTCAATCTCATCAATTAATCACAACTGCTTGAGCCTTCAACCCGTAAGGTCGTAACTCCTTATCCTTCTACAAAATTCTTCGACCCATAATCCTTTAATCCATAATTCTTCAATCGACCATTGAATCCGATTTCCAGTCTATCAAATTTTCAATCGACCTTTCTTCAATTCATCAATTCATCACAATTGGGTATTGAATCCCAGTAACCTAAGTAACTTTTAATTTTTTTTTTAATTATTTTATTAGTTAACTTATTCGATTAAATTCATTATTTCATTACAATAGTAATAGTATTATCGTCGGCAAATATAATTGCAATAATCCTCGCTATAATTTTTTTTTTTATCGTTTTTTTCTTCCCAAATTTCTTCATTGACTTACGAGTTCATCTAAATATCGTCCTTTAATTTCCTTTTGTACGGATTTTATATGAAATACAACACTTTTTCTTCAAGCCCTACTCGATTTAATTTTCTTTTTCAATTTTAGCGTACCATTTTTCAATTTTAGCATACCATTGTCGTACCCTCCTTTAATTATGGTGTATCTCTTATCAATTTTAGCGTACCCTTTCTTAAATTTATCGTATTCTTTTTCTATTTTAGCGTACCCTTTTTCTATTTTCAATTTTAGTGTACCCTTTTTCAATTTTAGCGTACCCTTTTTCAATTTTCAATTTTAGTGTACCCTTTCTCAATTTTAGCGTACCCTTTTTCAATTTTCAATTTTAGTGTACCCTTTTTCAATTTTAGCGTACCCTTTTTCAATTTTAGTGTACCTTGTATCATATCTTTTTTAAATTTTATCGTACCCTCTTTTAATTATGGTGTACCCTTTTCAATTTTACTATGCCATTTTTCAATTGAATGAATGAATATCCGCTGCTTATTAATTCCTCTAATTATTGACTTTACCTAGTAAAAATACAACTCAAGCATGATTTTTTAAGTGTGTATACAATTATACTTGTGTTAACCTTCATCAAGTCCTTTGAGTTAATGATACGGAGTATTTGTTTTGGGCATGCAGGCAGAGACCCCAATAGATGTGTACAAAGATTCTGAAGACCGATTTCGGACCTGACATTTCCCTTCATCCAGCTTCACTCTCCTGATCTTATGGTCCAAATTCCTCGTCAAGTCGGAAGAAAGAATGTTAAAGGATGAGGGGAATATTTTTAAGAATAATGTCGGCCATTAGACCTGAATAAGATCTAATGGTTCTAAAAGGTTCTCACAGTTCTCATTGAGTGATAGGTTCTCACCCGATCTTAACTCTCTCTCTCTATATATATAGACACACACACCAGGTGTTGCCGCTGAATCGATGCCCAAGTCCTGCCCTGAAAAGGGAGGAAGAAAGCTTGAGGTCGGAGCACCCAGTCGCCCTTCCATTTGTTCACAACTCGAGCCTACTGGTACGCTCCGCTACCCCACATACTTGCTGCTCTTAAATAGAAAGCGATGTTAGTTCCATTAAGCCGCCTAATTCCCTTTTGTCATTGATTTGTGTGCGTGTCTATATATACACACACACACACACCAGGTGTTGCCGCTGAATCGATGCCCGAGTCCTGCCCTGAAAAGGGAGGAAGAAAACTTGAGGTTGGAGCACCCAGTCGCCCCTCCATTTGTTCACAACTCGAGCCTACTGGTACGCTCCGCTACCCCACATACCTGCTGCTCTTAAATAGAAAGCGATGTTAGTTCCATTCAGCCGCCTAATTCCCTTTTGTCATTGGTTCGTGTGTGTGTGTCTATATATATATATATATATATATATATTTGTATCTCAAAAACAGATGGGAAGTTTCCCGAGTATAAGTCGAATCAAAGATGAAACCGACCAAGTAAAGCACAATTCTGAATTTAGTGGCATCCTACATTATTGATGACACCTCTGTAGAAACAGCTTGGATGATTATCAATTCCCCAAAAGCATGTGCTGGAATATATTTTCCCTAAATTAGATTTGTCGACTTGATAGCACACTTCCATGTAGCACACCTCCATTACTATTGAAGTATTCAACTAACTAGATTTGTCTTCACTTCCCCATATACATATATATATACACAGCAACCCACTGTTCAGGCCAGCCACAGGTTGCAGCCGCCACTCACTCGGCCGGGAAACCCACAAGGAAACCAGGTCGGAAGAACACAACAAAAACAACTGTTGCCCGCGTCCCAAAGACTCAGCAGGGCGCTACAAAAATCGGAACCCAACCTACTGACGACGCGTCCAGTAGTCGGCGGCCACCTTCGAGAACCAAGCGTGGCAGCCACCAACCCACAGAAACTACTGGTACATTCCGTTACCCTACTGTTGTGCTTAGATAAGAACAGTTAAGAGTATCATCTAACGACTTATCTCCCTTTCGTCCCTGCATACGCAGCAGCCCGGTCATCAGCCGAAATACAAAATATACGACAGCCAGGCTCTACCAGAAAACCCGGAAGTATGCTCTCTGTAGACACCCACATTTGGCCATTAGGTGTCTATAGCAGTTTCCAAAAAACACCCAATGATGATCGGACGCAAACATGCTTTAACATACTCGAATATGGGCTCAAAATCGTTAGTATTTGGCTACGGCTTTTTACGGAGTACAAATCTCACGAAACCGACCTCAAATCCAGGCCCAGTGGGTGGTTTCCAGTCAAATAAGACTAATTTGGGTCGAATCCGACACCAAGGGCAAAACCATCTTTTAGCGACCGGGTCAAACTCCGGTCAAAGACATTTCCGAGGCGGAAAAATCTGTCACGCGGCTTTCACGAATCTGATTCGGAGTCAAAAACTACAAAAATCAGCTACAGAAAAGTTCCAGCCGGAAAAGGATTCCTCTTCCATCCAAAGACAGAACCCCGTTTCCTCTCAAATTACTTACCTTTCCTATCCAAAGCGGTATTTCTTATCACCCAAGTTAAGCTACCTTTCCTAGCTTCAATCGGGGACCTCTCCTATAAATAGACCCCCCCTACACATCAACAAACAACAATTACAATTCCCGACATCACAACAACAATACACAACCAAAATTCCAGCAATCCTAGGCAGATTATACACATTTTTCCTCTAGAAAATCCTTTAGGAAACCCAAGATCAAAACTCGTCAAAGACCCGACAGCAAAACTCGTCAAATCCCTTCCCAATTATACACACCATATCTCTCCTATATACATCTTAACGCTCCCGCGCTTAGGCCGCTACTACGAGTCCGTTTTCGAGATAATTAAGCATGTAGGTTGAGGGTGTCACAAATCCCGCTTTCTCCTTTTCTCCCTTCCTTTTCTTCCGTCTTTCACGTTTTTTTATTACTTTTATTTTTGATTTTTTTCTTTCCTCGTTTCTAATATCGATATTATTGTAACAACTATCTAATTTTCACAAAACAAACATTCTTAAAATATGATATTGATTCTATAATCGAATATCGTATCTAAAAGAACTAAAATTAATCTCGTTGATGCTAAGACAATCGTCACGTGGTCCTAAAAAGACATAATACGACGATTTCGACGCAGAGAGAATCTTATTTTGTCTTAGTTCGATTTTCAAACAATTTATAAAACATCTTTTCTAAAAATCATTCCGAATATTCGATATTGATTCCATAATCAAGTGTCGAATATGACGAATATCGAAATTTAAGTCGAGTATAAATCATACTATAGTTATACGCGATTTAGCAAAATTATCGATTTTACAAAAAGCAATTTCGAAATCTAAAACCAAACGAACCATAGTTTGTACAAGGGGCACTCGATCGAGTGGCACCCCATAATTCGGGCAGAATCCTTTTTTTCGAGACCACTCGGTCGAGTGCCTCAGTGACTCGATCGAGTGGCTCCTGGTTCATCAAAACCGTGAGTTTTTTTAGCATCTTTCGAGTCCCGATCAAATATTTTTTATAACTTCGGTCAACACGTGTCATAAACTTTTCAAAACCATGCATCATATCATATTTACATCTTTTATTCAAGTTCGGTGGCGACTCCAACTTCGATTTAAATTTCAATTCGACCCATCTCATATGGAGATTCATTCGCCTCCTCAAACCCGCGCGTGGCCGCGTCGGGGTGGACCTATGTCATGTCCACAATTTGGCGACTCCGCTGGGGATTAACTGATGAGTGACTTACCATCGGCATCCTCAGGGTGAGACTCGAATAGAAATCGTTTGACTAGTACAATACGCGTTTTAGTTTTACGGTTCATGCATAACCCCATATTTTCCCGGGCCGGTACTGGTGACCGACGTCCCACTATACCATTGTTGTAGTCCAAATTGGATATGTCAAAAGGTGTTCGTAGCAGATTCGTATGGGTTTTACGGCATGTTCTAAGCTCAACTCGACTTAGGAAGTCTACCCCGATTCTCAAATAGGCTATGTACACTGGTATAGACCCTTTATAGACTGACCGAGACTTAGAAGTAGAGTATACATGGTGTCGTTACTATGCTTGCGTGACTATGTGCTACTTGGCTTCTAAAATCGTTTTTTTTTTCAAAAACCGTCATTTTTTCAAAATTTGCATCCTTTTCAAAACATCCAACTTCAAAACATATACCGAATTTAGGATTTACGATTCTACTCAAAATAGCCTTTTTCTAGCCGGTATTCTGCCCATTTCAAAACTCGAAAATATTTTTGAACTTTCAAAACCATCGCCCGGCTCGCCTTTCCGTTCTTTTTCGAAAAAGCCGAGCTTCCCCCCCGATTTTTTTGGGCTTTCAAAAAAATCTATTTCAAAATCTCCCTCTTTTTAGGACTTCCCGTATTTAGCAATGTCGGGTCGTATCGTAAGTCATCGAGGTCTTTAGCATCGAAACTCCGTCGATCTTATATCACGAGTTTCCTCCCTATCCCAGTCCGCCTTATTTGACTAAGGTAAGGCCCACCTACGTAGGACATACTCCTACAAAGAAAGGCCCGTTTACACGCTCGAGTCCAAAGTCTGGAGAATATCTCACGTGGACCTTCCTTCGAACAGGACTCAGCCCACATAGCCGAATCCTAAGGGAGGCCCACCTTTCGTAAGTCACCCGTCTAGGTGTCTTTTCCGAGTCAACCTTTTACAAGGCATAGCCCTATAACAAAAGGTTCGTGGTCCTTACGTCTAAGGGTCACTTGTCCGACACTCGAGTCTTAACAAAGTCTTCAATCCCACTTGGGGGCTACCCTTCAGCAGAGCGATCAATCATGGTTGCTCTGAGGGTCATGTCTTACACGTGTTGTCTCACGTACCCCACTTTCGAGTCGCTTAGATGCCACACCATCTGGGTCCTATCAAAGTCCTTAGTCTCACTCGGGGGCTATTCTCCGGCGGAGCGATTAATCACTCCGAGAATCGCACCCTACACATTTGTCTTAAGAGAGTCTAACCCGAGTCAAAATGGAGTCGTCTCTCCTCCCGCGCTATTTCCTATGCCTTGGCGTATTTAAGTTCCGAAGCAACTTTCCTAATTACGCGGTATTCTTACAGACAGGCCACTAGTAACCAGACGCCAGAAAATGCAAGAAACTTTGGACCAATTGGCAGCCTCCCTAACTAAGCTTGAAGCCCAATTGACGACTATCAAGACCGACCAAATAGCCATTACCAGCCGTTTAAGCGCCTTGGAACAAGGGACACCTAATGGTGGGGTCGAGACTACTGGGCCCATAGCTGAATTGGTCAGCGCCGTTAGCAAGCTTGAAGAACAGGTCCATTTGTCAACAAACAACTCGATCCATACGGAAAATGCTCGCTCATATTCGCCTCTGAGTGACAAGCTACCCACCAACCTCAACCTTACGGGCATACCGATGTTTGAGCGTACTGAAAACCTGGTTCATCACATTTGGGCTTTCAAAGAGTTCATGGCTGTCAAGGGGGTGAAATCCACCATCTTCAAGCACTTGTTCGCTTCTTCCCTCGAGAAGCACCCGAAAGCATGGTACTACAGGCTCGATTCCAAGAAGTACAAGATTTGGGATGATGTGGCAACAGAGTTCGCTCGGAATTACGCCGATAATACCGAGATCCAGACTACGATGCGTACTCTGGAGGTTATGGCCCAAGAGCCCAAAGAAGGTTTCACCAAATACCTCCAACGCTGGAAGGCCGAAAGTGTGAAGTTGGTAGACAAGCCCAACGAGAAGGCACTAGTGGAGGCGTTCATCAACAACCTCCTACCTTCCTACCGCGTCCATCTTAGGTATGCCGACATTTCAAACTTTGCGGTGCTTACCGAAATGGGCATTAGGATTGAAGACTATCTTCGACATAATGAAGATCTGGGTGAAGCTTCTACTGAAGGCTATACTGGACATCAACTCGAGTCCTTAGAAGCCGACGACTAATGACAACATCCGAGAGTCCGGATTTGATTTAAGCCCGAGTCCGAGTCTAGGATGTGCTATTTCTTCCAAAGTCAAAGTCAGAGTCAAAGTCAGTTGCATTCTGTCCTCTTTTCAAAATTCAATAAAATCAATTTTCAATATTCTGTTTCTCATATATACTTTCCTTATGTGTTTCCGAGAACATGATCAACACCATCATACACTGTGAGCACATGCACGTGACTATTATAGGCCCATCTATAATGACTGCAGGAAGTTGAGACCCGTGGTTTCCTTTACCTGTTCCATGTCTGACATAGAAAGCCACAAAACTACCCTTAGGGAGAGGTATCGAATCCTATGACAAATCTAGGTAGTCTCCTAGTTTGGGTTCAAGATGGAAGGCAAACCCATTTCCCACAATAAATATCACTCCAATAAGACTGACCAATCCCTACCTTAGGTGTTAGTCTGACCAACTGGACAAAAAAAGAAGCAAAAGTCCAAGAAAAAGCAAAAGGCCGAAATAAAAAAAAGTAGGCCATCATAAAAAAGGCATCCATGACCGGGGCTAAGAGGTCAACCAACTAAAAAAATTCATGACCATAGTTAACGGTCAACTAAAATGAAACGGGCAATTCAAAATTATCAATACCCAAACCATCCAATAGGGAGAGATAATCAGTTGGTCAGCTAACACCACATCTAGTCTTCTCACATTACAACCCTCAAGACCTTCTCGAGACCTAGGCTAAGAGACAACCCGGAATTTTGAGGATTCAAGCTCCATAGGATACACCCTAACCATTAGGGCCAGACATGGAAACCAGATCCCGCATTATCAAACCTACCCCAATCGAAGTCCGAGTCATTTTTACTCGACTTCTCCCTTTCCTACCACATTACAATACCTTACCCTCAAAGCCTTAGCTCCACAAAATCAAGCTCCAGATGTCAAAACATCAGAGCCACTTATGACCTAGCACCACATTTCCAGAAACATCCAAACCAGTTACCAGCCCCAAACACGGGAACTCAACTTGCAGTCGGCATAGAACATGCCCAAATAGTTCACACCACCTTTGGGGGCTACTCCCGAGAACGCTCACAGTCACAGGATCAACATCCTAACCATTCTAGCCCTTTGATCAAGACATCTTTGTGAATGCACCTAGCCTACACCATCGCTATGGCTAGTTACACACAAAGCCATAATAAACTAGGCACCATAATATATCTTTCAACACTGAACTACGGCTTGGTTTGATTTCACTACACGTGTATACGTAGGCAGTCTTTCAACAGAGGCACAACCACCCACATTGACACACATTCAAAAAGCACCATCATTCCGGTCACGACACGGTCATGTTCTCAGCAGCTAGCTTTGTTATCTTGGGGGCTTCTCCTAGGCAGAAGTTCTCCATCCACTCATATAATCCAAAGACTTTCAAAATCTAGCCACCTTTACGTAGTGTGTCCTAGTACTCGGCTTAGTCAAAGACAAGAATCTGTTAGGGACTCGAGGTGACACCCACCTTGGGAATATACCCCGAAACCGAAAAAGATCCAAAAAGAGCACTAGACTACAACGGTCTCATTACAGACTACTGCAATCCCCCAATAGCACATCTTCCCCATTCCGAGGATTCGACTATGTTGCCACTCGCCTAGGCTACGGAATAGCGCAACTTAAGAGTCTTGTTAGGTGGCCCACCCCCCTACCAAGTCGCGGTCCAACCCCTCGAGAGTCTGATCGTGTCTGTCAACTCGTCCTGTCGCGTCCAGAGTCGAGTCTGTCAGTATACCTCTCTCTTCAAATTCTCATTTTAAAATTTGCAAAATTTAGCCATTTGAAAAAAAATCCTTTTCGACAAGGTCAAATTTCAGTCTGTTTAAACTGCAAATTTCTTTCCTACCCCTTTCAATTTTAAAAACCTATTTCCTAGCACGTAAGTTGCTTTCAGGACTTTGCTTTCAAAAAAAAAAACTAAGCAAAAATCATTTTCCCCAGCGCAAGTCAGTCTATAGATGCTAACTGCATTTCCTGTATGTTGTCTTGCTATCTGCCATATTTGTTACTTCTGCCTGTATATCTAACATTTCAGGTACCAGCTTGGCTTCCCAAAGGAACATCATGTTTTTTATTCCCCAGCGCCTGCGCAACTCATATATCTCTCCAGCGGAAAGCCCAAGGCGGCATTTTCCCGAAGTAGCACGGGATGAGCCCATATATAGGCACACTTGGGACTTATACGACAAGTCTTATTCCCCGCGTAATTTTGAATCGGGATGTGTCCGCAAACGGGCACACCCAGGGCTTCTTAGGCAAGCTCCCGCGCAGTTTTGAATCGGGATGTGTCTGCAAACGGGCACACCCAGGGCTTCTTAGGCAAGCTCACGCGTACTTTTGGATCGGGATGTGTCTGCGAACGGGCACACCCAGGGCTTTCTAGGCAAGCTCCCGCGTAATTCTGAGGTGGGATGTGTCTGCAAACGGACACACCCAGGGCTTTTTAGGCAAGCTCCCGCGTAGTTCTGAGATGGGATGTGTCTGCAAACGGACACACCCAGGGCTTCTTAGGCAAGCTCCCGCACAGCTCCAAGATAGGATGTACCCACATACAGATACACCCAGGGCTTAAAAAAAACAAGTCCCACGGAGCTACTCCCGACAACAGAGCTGAAGTATGATTTATATCTTATGGCTGGCAAGCCCTTTCACGCAAGTCTAATGGACTATAAACGACCCGACCAGAAGTCTGCCAAGTCTTAATCCTTAATTGGCCTGGTAGCTACTTTGACTTTTGCCTTGTCCAAGCCTCAGTCAGAGTGGGGGCTCTGTAGACACCCACATTTGGCCGTTAGGTGTCTATAGAAGTTTCCAAAAAACACCCGACGATGATCGGACGCAAACATGCTTTAACATACTCAAATATGGGCTCAAAATCGTTAGTATTTGGCTTGGGCTTTTTACGGAGTACAAATCTCACAAAACCGACCTCAAATCCAGGCTCAGTGGGTCGTTTTCAGTCAAATAAGACTAATTTGGGTCGAATCCGACACCAAGGGCAAAACCATCTTTTAGCGACCGGGTCAAACTCCGGTCAAAGACATTTCCGAGGCGGAAAAATCTGTCACGCGGCTTTCACGAATCTGATTCGAAGTCAAAAACTACAAAAATCAGCTTCAAAAAAGTTCCAGCCGGAAAAGGATTCCTCTTCCATCCAAGTGAGAAAGTCCAGCGAGAAAGTTCTAGTGGAGGCCTTTGTCAAGAACCTCCTCCCTTCCTACCGGGTCCACCTCTGGTATGCTGTCATTCCCAACTTTGCCACCCTTACTGAAATGGGCACAAGGATCGAGGATGATTTAAGGTTTGAGAGCCTGACTAAGGCCTCTACCAAGGGATATCAAGGGGCCAGTTCATCTGTGAGCAAGCCCACACCTGCAGCTGCAGCCCGCAGCATCTTCGATGAGGTTAATCTGCTGGATACCTCATCCAAAAAGAATACTCCAACTCGGGTATTCACAGATATAGGGACTACCTATACTTACGCCTTACAAAGGCTATCTTCAAAAGGCCTGATCCAACCGATAGGCCCAACTCCTGAAGTTCCAGTGGAGAAAAGGTCCAAGAGCTACAACGTTCAGGCCTATTGCCAATATCATCGAGGTAATGGGCACGACACTGAAAAATGTTGGAAATTGAAGCATCTGATCCAGGACCTGATTGAAAGCGGGAAAATACCATTGCCCGGAGATAAGCCGAGTAACAAAGAAAACCCGTTCAGTGCCCATGCTATATTCACTAGAGAGGTAATCGACTGCTCACAACTCATTTCCCCCTTTATCCCATAAATCAACGGGATATGGTTCGATGATGAGGAAGATGTTTACCTAGCAAAGGGGGAAGCTGTCCCCATCACTATCGAAGTGGTACGAAAAGCTAAGTCTAAGGCCTTAGCCACCAACAACCTCCCCACAGCCGGGCGCCCTACCCCAACAACTGTCACTGAACCTGCCAGAACGGAGCCAACCCTCGATGAACCAAGCAACGACATGGCCCTGGTTCAACAATTGAAGAGGGTTCGAGCTGATCTAACCATATGGCAACTTCTGGTAAGCTCACAAGCGCATCGGGAAGCACTGACTAAGGCTCTCGATGAGATCAAGGTCGACTCACAGGTTACCCCCGCTGAAATGGTAGCCACTATCATGCCCTATCTCAAGGGCAAATCCAAAGAAGAAGGCCCGCTCATCACCTTCTCTGAATCTGATCTGCCACCGTTCGGGCCCAACCATAATCTGGCCCTATACATCACGGTCATTCACCGAGTAAAGTACCTCCCAATGACCCTGATTGACGACGGGTCCGCTATAAATGTCCTTCCCCTAAGGACCGCTAAGGCCCTCGGCATTACCGAGGCCGACTACCTCCCAACGGCGCAAACTATACAGGCTTTTGACGGAAGCCCAAAACCAGTGGCCGGGGCCGTTAAACTAACAATCATAACGGGCCCGATCGAGAAAGAGCTGGAGTTCCAGGTGATTGATGTCACCTCATCCTTCAACTTGCTGCTCGGAAGGCCTTGGATCCACGCAGTCAATGCCGTGTCTTCTACCTTACATAGAAAGGTCAATATGTCTCTCCAAGACGGTGTCATCACACTGGAGGCCACCCCCATCACCGTGGCAAGCTGCAACGCTACGGGTCGGGCCGACCCACGAGGATTTGATTTCGTAGGGATGATCGAGGAGGAATATCTCTTTAGGCCTTACTTCACCACTAGCATGGACACGATGCTACAAAACCTGGGCTACTTACCGGGGGCTACCTCGAGGCCATATCTTCCAGCTGGGAAGATTATCGAGGTCCTAAACGATGGCGAATCACAGTTCGGATTGGGGTATGCTATAACCCCAGAAAACGTGGTCCGGGCTAGTATTCAAAAGGCCACCAACATCATCAAGGGTACCTACTTGGGCCCTTATAGCCCGAAACTAACCGATTACTTCGTTACACCGGTCTTCGGAGCTATCCAAGTGGGCCTTTACCAACCCACCGTCACATATCCCGAAACCAAAACGGCTCTGGAGTGCAATTTCATCCCCGATGATATATTCACCCTCGTTCAGGCCGAGTCCCAGGAAGGTGAAAACAACTCCGAGCCCGTGCTGGGGCTTTTATTTGGAGAAGACAAGGCCGTCCCTGCTCCAAAGGATGATTTGGTCAACCTGATCCTTCGCAGCAATCGGTTTGACCCAACCAAGCTGATCTCCGAAGTCGGTACGGACACCGGGAAAAGGGCCTGGAGTAAGACCATCAAGTGGACCGACAGCCAAGGACGGATCTACAAGCTGACCACCGGCGAGGGAGACATGCCGGATACCGAGTCCGAGTCTGAGTCAGAGTCAGAGTCCAAGTCTAGAGGGTCTGGTGCTAGAGTCCAATCTGTAATTCCTCTTCCCTTAGCCACTTCCACTGGAGTCTCGAGGCCTATCCCGAGACCACTCCCTATCCCGCCACTGACCAACGAGCAGATGGCCGCTCTCTTTGAGCTGTTCTCAAAATTTACTATTAATAATAACGAAAACCATTCCGCCTACGACTTGTCTTATTTCCGAAATTCTTTCAATTTCAAAGATTTTATATGCAATGACATTGAGAAACCCGACGAACAGGTACCTCTGCCTCCGCATCTGATCGAGCAGCTCGAACAAAGGGAGTCCTGAGATCCGGTAATCGAAGAAACCGAGTCCATCAACGTGGGAACCACCTTAGAGCCCTAGATGCTTAAGTTGGGCTTATCTTTAGATCCCGAGGAGAAGAAACAATTCACGGACCTCCTCCAGGAATTCAAGGACGTCTTTGCATGGTCCTACAAGGACATGCCGGGGATAGACCGGGAAATAGCTGAACACCATATACCCATCAAAGATGGATGTAAACCGGTAAAACAGAAACTCCGAAGAATGAGGCCCGAATGGTCTCTCAAAGTCAAAGAAGAAGTTGACAAGCAATTCAAAGCAGGCTTTATACAAGTGTCTGAATATCCAGACTGGGTTGCAAACATCGTGCCGGTACCCAAGAAGGACAGCAAGGTGCGGGTATGCGTGGACTTTCGGGACCTTAATAAAGCAAGCCAAAAAGACGATTTTCCGTTACCACACATTGACATACTGGTGGATAACACGGCCGATCATGCCCTCCTATCATTCATGGACGGGTATGCCGGATACAATCAGATCAAAATGGCAGAAGAAGACAGGAGTAAGACCACCTTCATCACACCTTGGGGTACTTACTGTTACACCGTTATGCCATTTGGGCTCATCAATGCCGGGGCCACTTATCAACGAACTGCCACTACCATACTACACGACATGATGCATAAGGAAGTGGAGGTTTATGTGGACGATATGATTGTTAAGTCCAAAGACCGAAGTGGACACATTGCGGCCCTAAAAAAATTCTTTACCCGACTACAAAAATACAACATGAGGCTAAACCCTCAGAAATACAGTTTCGGGGTAACATCAGGCAAATTACTGGGCCATATCGTTAGCCAACGCGGCATCGAAGTCAACCCAGCTAAAATCAAGGCTGTTACCGATATGCAACCACCCAAAACCGAAAAAGAAATAAGGGGGTTTCTCGGGAAAATCCAATACATTAGCCGGTTTATTTCAAAGTTAACCATGGTATGCGAACCGATTTTCAAAAAATTGAAGATAGGAGAGCGAACACTATGGGACGATAAATGTCAAGCGACTTTCGATAAAATCAAGGAGATCCTGTCTGCACCGCCGGTATTAATGCCACCTCAACCCGGTTTGCCTTTGTCGTTATACCTAACAACGACCGAGACAGGCATGGGGGCTATGCTGGCCCATACAGTCAGTTCAGAAGAACGGGCTATTTACTACATCAGTAAAAAGTTCCTAGAATACGAATGCAAGCATACAATGCTCGAGAAAACGTGCCTAGCCTTGGTTTGGGCCACCAAAAAGCTCCGACATTACATGCTCAGTCACGAGGTACATGTATTATCCAAAATGGATCCTATCAAGTACCTGTTCGAGAAGCCCATCCTCAATGGCAGGATGTCCAGATGGACTTTAATGTTAGCTAAGTTCGACCTCAAGTTTGTACCATTAAAAGCCATCAAAGGCCGGGTAGTAGCCGAATTCCTCGCCGACAGTCCCGTATCTGAAGAAGGGCACACCGACACTTGGGCTTTTCCAGATGAAGACATATTCCATACCGACACCGAAACATGGGATTTGTATTTTGATGGGGCGTCCAACTTTCGAGGGTTCGGATTCGGGATTTTATTGATATCACCGAAAGGAGAGCATACACCGTTATCCATTAAATTGGACTTTAATGTGACTAACAACGCAGCCGAGTATGAAGCATGAATTCACGGGTTACAAGCCGCCGCCGATTTAGGAGTAACAAACCTCCGGGTCCACGGTGACTCATCCCTAGTCATCAATCAAACTCTTCAAAAATGGAAAACTCAGAACGCCAATCTCGTGGCTTACCAAGCGCGAATAAGGGTTCTTGAGAAACAATTCCAGAAGGTGGAATATATCTATCTACCCCGAGAGGAGAATCAATTTGCAGATGCACTTTCCAAATTAGCATCCCTGCTAAATATACCGGAACATCTAACTAGCATGCCGATCTGCGTTGAAAGACGATCTGAGCCGGCCTATATCTACGCCATCCAGGATATCAAGATAACCGAGCCCGAACCTTGGTATCAGGCTGTCCTAACTTACTTGACATCGGGAGAGTATCCCTCGGGAACCGAAAACCGGGCCAAGAAAGCCCTGCGAAGATTGGCAACCCAATTTGTTTGTACGGACGACGGACAGTTATACAAGAAGACGGCGCAGGGGGCTCTCCTCCTGTGTATCGACTAAGTGTAGGCTGAAAAGGTTATGTCCGAGGTACACGAAGGTGAAAATGGTCCGCATATGAACGCCCATATGCTAGCCCGAAAAATCATGAGACTCGGGTATTATTGGAACACCATGGAAACTGACTGCCAATTATATGTCAAGCACTGCCATAATTGTCAGATTTTTTCTAATGTACAAGATATGCCATCTTCCCTATTATATACCATGACATCACCATGGCCATTTTCAACGTGGGGTATTGACATAATTGGAAAGGTTAACCCATCCGGGACGGGAGGTCATTGCTTCATTTTGGTGGCTATCGACTATTTCACCAAGTGGGTCGAAGCCAAGTCATACCGGATCTTGAATGCCAAGCATGTTGCCAAATTCATCCAAAACAAGATCATATGCCGATACGGTATCCCGCACGAATTCATCAGTGATCACGGGACCCATTACCAAGCTGAAACTGCTGCATTGCTAGCAAAATATAAAATCCAAAGGCATACATCCTCGCCTTACCGTCCCCAAACAAATGGAGCGGTAGAGGCGGCCAATAAAACAATTGTCACCATACTTAAAAAGATGGCTGAGAATTACCGGGATTGGCCTGATAAAATACCTTTTGCCCTTTGGGGGTATCGAACGTCAATTCACACCGCAACCGGAGCAACCCTGTATTACTTGACATACGGAATGGAAGCGGTCCAACCGGTCGAGCTAGAAGTGCCATCCCTCAGGATCCTACTCGAGAGCCAAATGCCGGAAGCAGATTGGGTACAAGCCCGATACGATTCGCTAGTTCTTTTGGATGAACGGCGGTCCCGAGCCCTCAACAACATCCAAATATATCAAAAGAGGGTCCAACGGGCCTTCAACAAAAGAGTTAGGCCCAGAAACATCAAAGAAGGGGATCTACTTCTAAAGTCCGTACGGGCCCTACTACCGGTTGACCCAAGAGGAAAATTCAAACCTAATTGGGCTGGGCCGTATTTAGTAAAGAAGGTCTTATCAGGAGGAGTGGTGATGCTGACAGACTTGGACGGGAATGAATTCGTCAACCCAACCAACTTGGACCAGTTGAAGCGCTATTACCCATAAACCCTATCTCAATGTCATTTGCAAAAGTTTATAAAAATTTGTCTTTTTATAATTTTTCCAAAAATTATAGACAAATCAATAAGCTAGGATTATTCATCCTACTGTCGCACATCTCGAACTAATAGTCTTGGTGTATTTCGAAAATTGCAAAAAATCTATTTTTGAACTACGTTTGGTTTGATTCTGCTAGTTGTGGATACGTAGGCAACCCCTCAAAAGGGTACAACCACTGCAATAAACGAAAAGACGAGAACGGTATTCACTAATATGTCTTTTATCAAAAACCCGATAAACTCGGGAAATCCAAAATTACACAAAAAAAAAACGCCAAAAACGGCAAACACACAAAAAACACACCACAAAAATAGTAATAATACTTAAATAATAAAACTAAGGAGACTAGTGTTCGTGCATTTTGCCCTTCCCTTTATCCTTCGGGTAGCGTGGAGCCCGATGTCGCCAGGGCGGGGGAGAGCGCTCCCGAATCACAAGGGGAACCTCCTTAGCTCGAACCCGTTTCTTCGACAACGACTCTTCTACCATTGTCGTCGGTCCAAGTCAAGCTCGCACGTGCTCAGGCAGTCTGTCTCGCGAGCGAAGTCGGTCCCGCACTGCCAGTCTTGGGCCAAGTCTTCTTTCCAAGTCAGTCTGGGGGCTCACCTTCCCCCGTGCACCTCTAGCACTAGACCCTTCGCCTTGAGTCCTAGTCTTCTTCTGTTGACCTGACATAAGACGGACTAGAGTATCCGGAGTCTCGCCTTCGTTAAAAAAACCCCTATTGTCTTTATCTTGCTCCCTTCGCAGCAGGTCGAAAGCTTTGTCAACCTTCAAAGCAGCTCGGGCCTTCGCAGAATCAGCCTTAGTCCACTTCACATAAGAATCTGAAACCCAGATTGAATGAAGAGATTTGGGAATGGGCCAAGTGTGCCGGGTATACCATCTTTGCATCCAAGTATCGCACATTACATCCGTCAGTTGGGTAGATTCACTCACAACTGCTTCAACTTCTGGGATTCTTTGGGTCCAACCATACTGCCTTAGTATGCGATCCGGGTAGAGATGAACTCTCTGCCTGAAAGACAAGATTACCTGATAGCGAGCTTTGTCCCTCGGGTCCAAGCCCGTCCAAACATAAATGGGCCACCATGGCACTACCCATCGGATCAATGGACCACTATGGAATGATAACACCTCGTCCCAATACTTCTGAGTGATCTGGCGAGAAAAATCAATGGCCCGTCTCCTCGTCATCACCTGATTGTGACGGTATTTGCTCGAGTCAAGGAGAGGATCTATGACTGATAGCCTCTCATATAACGAAATCTGAAAAAAAAAAAATCAAAAAATCAAAAAAAAAAACGAGAAAAATTAAAAATCCAAAGTACCTGTAATAAACGGGTGCTTCCGGTTAGACGAACCGATGAATCCCTCTTACAGTTATCTAAGCCCTGGATAATCTCACCCATAATCGGCCAAGCTGGACTGTGCTCCGTCTCCATCAGATCAACCACGGTTAAAAGACGAGCGTTACCCATGCACGACAACAAGTCCATGTGACCTTCAAAAGCATAAACATGAAGCATACAAAAAGAAAAGGCCCTACGGCTGTGAATCGGTCTCACCCGGACATCATGCGGGTTCATAAATTTCTCGGCCAGGTCAATCAAGGAAATATGGCCATCCTTCATCATGCGAGATACCTCATTGTGGGAAAGTCCTAAAAATTCTCGAAGCTTCTTTCTCGGGTCATAAACCGAAAACGGGACGGCAGGCCGGAGTATCGGGTTCCATCCTCCCACAACAGCAATCTCCTCGGGTAAGGGACAAACTTCTCCTCGGGGAAAGGCAAAGACATGATATTTATCGTCCCAATAGGACAAACAAGCATCGAGAAAGTAGCGATCAACTTCCATCTGACGGAATGGATACAGCTGAGTGATACCCGTCTGATTGAGAGCCACCCTATCCGTGTCCCTAAAGCATCGGGACCATTCTTGCAGCATCGCAGTCAATCAATCGATTCCCATGGTTAAAATTCTTGAAAGGAATAAAGAAGCTTTCTTTTTGAGAAAGAGTGAATTGTGAGGAAGTTGTGAAGAAAATCAAAGACGAGGGAGGGGTATTTATAGCATTAACTACACAACCCTCTTTCCATATCTTCCTTGCACAAAAGTTTCCTAATTCTAGTGGGATCAACACACAGGCCTCGTCTCGAGATTCCCTAATCTTAGCTCGGGAATTAGTCATCCCGAGTTTTTCCTAATTCCAAAATTTTCAAAAAATTTCAATTTTTTTTCAAAGTTTCAGAATTTCAAAATTCAAAAAATTCAAATTTTTATTCCCCAACGCGAGTCATATTTTCGCCTACGTGTTGCATTCAAAATTTATGTAACTGCTACAGGTACAGCTCAAGGCTTCAGAGGCAAGCCCGCACAACTCATATGACTCCTCAGCGGGAAGCCCAAGGCGGCATTTGCTACGGGATGGGCCCAGAACTTATACGACAAGTCCAATTTCCCCACGGAGTTACCATCACCGACCCAGGTATGGTTTCTATCTTATGGCTGGCGGGCCCTTTCACGCAGGTCTAATGGACTATAAACGACCCGACCGGATGTCTGCCGGGTCTTAATCCTCGATTGGCCTGGTATCTACTCTGACTTTCGCCTTGTCCAAGCCTCAGTCAGAGTGGGGGCTCTGTAGACACCCACATTTTGACCGCCAGGTGTCTATAGTAGTTTCCAAAAAACACCCGATGATGATCGGACGCAAACGTGTTTCTACGTGCTCGGATATGGGCTCGAAACCATTAGTTGCTGGCTTTGGCTTTTTACGGAGTACAAATATCACAAATCTGACCTCAAATTTAGGCCCAGCGGGTCGTTTCCAATCAAATAAGACTAATTTGGGTCAAAACCGACACCCAAAATAAAACCATCTTTTAGCGACCGGGTCAAAACCCGGTCAAAGCCGTTTCCGAAGAGCAAACCCGCAGTCCTCATTCAGGCGGGCCATCAGATCAAGTCCATCAAGGCACTAAACCCTAGACAATAAGGGGGAGCAATTGCCTATATATACACCCCTTTGCATGCAATTAAAAGGCTAACTTTTCATAACTACACACTATACGTCCTTTGCAACCCTAATTACTACTCATCTTCAACCTTAGAACCCTAGCAACTTATAAACCCTAAAACCACTTTAACTCGACTTACATCAACCTCGATACTCTCGTGCTCAAGCCATAATTAACGAGTTCTATCCGAGACTAAGAAACATGTAGGTTGAGGGTGTAAAATCCCATCTTTCTCTCTTCTCTTCCTTGTGTGTCGTCCGTGTCGTCATCATCATTTTTTTATTTTTGTTGTTGTCGCGTCTTGAATATCGATAATAATTACTAGTATAAAACGTTAAAATACTTGCTAATTCGTGTCGAATATGAGGGATGACGGGATAAGAAAACACAAATATTACGAGGGTATCGCACCCGATGTTGACGGTCGCTTATCCCGACACCCCGAATGTTTGATTGTTGAAGTAAGTCAACATAAACAATAGTTTTCTTATTTTTGTTTGCATCATCATTAATCGCATATTTCATCGATTCCAAATACTATTTTCGAAACAAACATCCTTTTTATTTTACTAGAATCTAAACCCGTTGATGCGGATCCGACATCACACAATCCGTTAGGATTTTTCGTGATGTCGGGATGCGGAGGGAATCGAGATTTTAATTAAAGTAAATACAAATCGTCAATCTATTAGATTTGATTCCAACTCAATAGTTGGATGTCGAATTTAAATGGTCTAGTCAAACGATCCAACTAACACGATGTTCGTTGATGCTAAAGTAGTTGTCACCTAATTCAATCGAATTAATACGACACTATAAACGCGGAGATCACTCATATCGTGTTAGTCCGATCTAAGTCGACTTACAAAATCAAATTTTCAAAAAAATCACTCTAAGTATTCGGTATTGGTCCTATAACCAAGCACCGAATACAACGAGTAACGCGAAATCGGGACCAAAAACAGTCCGCCACGCGAGTCGCACGTGCCTTGTGCGAGTCGCAAGGTGGCGGGAGTCGCGCCTTTATCGCGCGGGTCGCACGGATCCCTGAAAATCGTGACATAAAATCGATTATTTCGTCTTAACTCAATTAGCAATAACTCTTCAAACCTTTTTTTTAGGCACATTCCGAATATTTGATATCGATTCCATAATCGAACATCGAATATAACAAATATCATAATTTTAAGTCGAGTATAAATTATGCCATATTTGTACGCGATTTAACAAAAGTGTCGATTTTCTAAAACACCTCGACAACAGTCCGCCATGCGAGTCGCACGCGTCCTGTGCGAGTCGCATGGCCACGCGAGTCGCGCACCCTTCGCGCGGGTTGCATGGTACCCTGAAAACCGCGACATAAAAAAGCTATTTTCGTCCTATTTCTTCAAACATCTTTTCTTCAAACAGCGGGCTTTTCAGCATATTCCAAATCTCGATAAATATTTTCTTGACCTCGGTCAACGGGTGCTTAATCCATCACGTGACCTACTTTTTTCCAAAACCATGCATCATGTTTATATTATTCTATAGCATCCTATATTTTTTTGTAAACCGTTATTTTCGTTATACCGTTACTAACATGTTTGTTTCCATCTTTGTCGATTTTATTTTCCGTTATTTATTTTATTGTACTAAAATAAATCTCGCATGCTAAATACAACTTTGACGTTAAATTTAGATGCATTAAATCGACCTAGCAACCCATTCAATTATTCACATGTTTAGGCAAAATATTGTTTGCATAACATTTATACAGTTCTACTAACACGCGTATTACAACGTCAATCGATATCTTAGTAGAGGCCGCTAATGTGCGGGCGGGGTTGGGTGTTCTTTGTGAACTTCCCAGCACGTACCCTCACCCCTTACTCAGAACCGTGGTTTCCGGATGTCCAAAACCATTGGCGCATGAGAGTCATTCAATACACGGTATCCGATAATGTCGGTATCGGTATAAAATGCAAAGGGACGAGCTTAATAAACTCTGAAATCGGAAATGGGCCATGCTTTGTGCATGGCCCACTACGACTTAGAGTGGGTTCGAACGGGCCCGAACTCCCACAAAGTTCGGTGGCGGCTCCACTTCGATTTAAATTTCAATTCGACCCATCTTATATGGAGATTCAATCGCCTCCCCAAACCCGCGCGTGGCCGCGTCGGGATGGACCTATGTCATGTCTTCAGGAAGATTCCGTGGATCGCGTGGAAACAATTGTGCAAACCTAAGGCACTCGGGGGACTAGGTTTCAAGGACTATCATAACTTTAACCTTGCTCTCCTTGGTAAGCAAGCTTGGAAACTCATAACAGAAGAGAACCGACTCGTGACACGCCTGTTGAAGGCTCACTTTTTCAGCGATACGACTTTTGACCAGGCAAATTTGGGCAGAAATCCCAGCTTCACATGGCGTGGTATATGGGAATCGAGAAGAGTGATTCTATTGGGCGCACGACGTTGCATTGGGGATGACTACTCCACTTGGGTTTGGAGAGATCCTTGGCCGAAGGGGGGACAATATAGACGAGTTCTTAACCCGATGGGCATGAATAATGCGGATTTAAGGGTAGCGGATCTTATGAAACAGGGGCCTGGATGGGAAGATGATCTATTCTCGGACTTGTTTATGCCGTTTGAACGAAATTTGATTCTCAATATGAAAACGGATAGACGGGATTGCAGGAACAGTTGGTGTTGGGACCTTGAGAGAAACATAATTTATTCCGTGAGCTCGGCCTACACTGCGTTGATGGATGGATGGGCAGAGGAGATAGGGTTGTCGTCTAGGGGAAAGGTGAAGTGGCTCTGGAACCGTATTTGGAGAGCTAAAATGCTACCTAGAGTGAAAGTTTTCTTTTGGCAATTATGTAACGAAGCCATTCCAACCAAGAGCAATGACTTAGCTTCCCGGGTAAGCTCCATTAATGCACGATGTCCAGTGTGTGAGAGTGAGGAGGAGTCTTGTCTCGATAGCCTGCGTGACCGAGAGCATGTTTCTGTCCGTACCTGGGTAGAGGAGATATGAGGCGACATGGCAGAGGAGGAGCAGGTGACATTCATGCTAGCATGTTGGGCAGCATGGGAAGCCCGCAACAAGCTCGTTTTTGAGCAACGAAAGATTCGGTGCGAAGATGTGATAAGACGAGTGCAAACCCTTCAAGGTGAACTAGTCGCCTGTGAACAGGGGACCGCGCATAAACAGGGGAACGATGAGTCGGCACCTTGCACAGGGGGGTGGCAGCGCCCGGACAACAATTGGCTTAAGGTTAATTGTGATGCGGGTGTGAAGGAAGATTGGGGTTCCGGTTGGGGGGCTGTTTGTCGCAATGAAGAAGGTGAAATCCAGTGGGCAATCGAAGCAGATACGGGAGGTCATTGAGGTTGGGGAAGCGGAAGCTTGTGCTATTTGGGAAAGCATGCTGGAAGCCCGGAGAAGGGGCCACACTCATATCGTAGTAATGAGTGATTGCAAGACGGTATTGGACATTCTCAGGAGCAAGAGTATTGGAAGGAGCGAGCTTTTCATCATTTGCGCGGAGATACGAAAGGTGATGGAAAGCTTTGAGGAGTGTCGTTGGAGTTTCGTTAGAAGAAATTTTAATTCTTTAGCTCATACTGTAGCCCATTTTAATTTTATGTCGGCTCCTGATATATGTGTGTGGGAGGACGATTTACCTCCGGAATTCGTACTGTTGGCCTTAGCTGATTTGAATGGAAGTTAGTATGCCCTGTTTGGGGTTCTAAAAAAAAAGTATTGTTGGTATTAAGTGGTATTGGATAGAAAAATTCTTGATTTAATTTTCAACTCCTTTTGCACAGCTTATAGTCGCCCTAGGAATATATGAGTACTATTTTTATTTGAAGTTGTTATTAAATGTTAATATTGGTTAATCTTCCATCGACTAATTATGTTGTGGACATGACATAGGTCCACCCCGACGCGGCCACGCGCGGGTTTGGGGCGGCGAATGAATCTCTTGTGAGATGGATCTCGGATTGAAATTTAAATCTAAATGGAGTCGGCACCGAACTTTGTGGGAGTTCGGGTCCGTTCGAACCCACTTTATATCTTGGTGGGCCGTGCACGGAGTACGGCCCATTCCGATTTCAGAGTTTATAGGGTTCGTCCCTTTGCATTGCGATACTGATACCGACATTATCGGAAATCGTGTATTGAATGACTATCGTATGCCAACGGTTTCGGACATCCGGAAACCACGGTTCTGAGTAAGGGGTGCGGGTACGTGTTGGGAAGTTCACAAAGAACACCCAACCTCGCCCGCACTTAGCGGCCTCTACTTAGATATCGTTCATTTTTCGTGTACGCGCGTTAGTTTGACGATTGAATGTTATGCAAACAGCGTTTTACGAGATATAGAAATTGAATAAGTTGCTACGTCGATTTAATGCATCTAAACTAGCGTCAAAGTTATTTAGCATGCGAGGTTCATTTTAGTACAATAAAACGAACAACAAAAATAAAGCATAAAACAAAAGATTACAAAAGCGCCGGCGGAATACAACCTGTAGATACAATACGACAAACAAAATATATAATGATTGCAAAAATAACGGAATGTAAATAAGTGAAAGGTATGATGCACGGTTTTGAAAAGAGTAAATCACGTGATGGACTTGACACGTGTTGACCGAAGTCATTAAAAAGATTTATCGAGGCTTGAAATATGTTGAAGGCTCACGATTTTGGCGTGACAAAAGCCACTCGATCGAGTCACAGAGGGACTCGATCGAGTGGTCCTCGAAAAAACCTTCTGCCCACTTTTTGGGGTGTCACTTGATCGAGTGGCCTATGGCACTCGATCGAGTGCCCCCTGTACGAACAATGGTTCGTTTCGAAATGTAGATTTCGGTTTTGCTTTTAATTGTAAATCGATAATTTGCCAAGTCGTGCGAAAAATATAGTATAATTTATGCTCGACTTAATTTTTGATACTCGTCATATTCGATACTTGATTATAGAATCAATATCTAATATTTAGAATGAATTTTGTAAAAGACATTTATAAGTCGTTTTAAATTGTACTAGGATGAAATATTTCCTTCCGCATTATAATGTCGTAATCTGTCCTTTCGGACTATGTGACAATTATTTCGGCATCAACGGGTTCATTCTAACCTTGAAAAAAAGAATCGAATATGTTTAAGAAAATTGATATATGCATGATGTTGATAATGATGAAAACACTATTGACGAAATAAAATAAAAAAACAAAAAAGAAGAACAAGAAAACGAGATGAAGAAGAGAGGAAGAAGTAAGAGAATCGGGATTTTAGTTAACACTCTCAACCTACGTGCTTAATTATCTCGAAAACAGACTCGTATAGTAGTGGCATAGGCACGGGAGTGTCTAGATGTATGTAGAAGAGTTATGGTATGTATGATTGGGAAGGGATTTGACGAGTTTTGCTCTCGGGTTTCCTAAAGGATTTCTAGAGGAAAGATCGAGGTTGTAAAGTTGTGTGTGGGATTGTATAAGATTGTATGGGATTGTATCGCCTAGGATCGCTGAAACTTTTGGGTTGTTAATTGTCGTATTATGTGTTGCAAAGGGGTGTATTTATAGGAAAATACACCGGCTTTGGATAGGAAAGGTACCCGGTTTTTAGATAGGAAAGGTACTCGGTTTTGGATAGAAAAGGAGTCCGGTTTTGGATAGAAAAGGAACCACTCGACCGAGTGGTGCATGACACTCGATCGAGTGCTCGGTCTGGCGCCGGTTCAGTGGGGTTTTGCGAGCCTACTCGACCGAGTGGGCTGGTCCACTCGATCGAGTGGGTCTGGACGGGTAGGAGACTTTTTTAGAGATAAAATTTTATCTCTAACGGAGAGGTTTGGTTGCTTGGATCTTTTTTGTAGCTGATTTTTGTAGTCTTTGACTTCGAGTCAGACTTTCGAAGCTTGCGCAACTGATTTTCATGTCTCAGAAATGCCTTTGACCGGGGTTTGACCCGGTCGCTAAAAGACAGTTTTGCCCTTGGTGTCGGTTTTGACCCAAATTAGTCTTATTTGATTGGAAATGACCCACTGGGCCTGGATTTGAGGTTGGTTTTGTGAGATTTGTACTCCGTAAAAAGCCCAAGCCAAATACTAACGATTTTGAGCCCATATTCGAGTATGTTAAAGCACGTTTGCGTCCGATCATCATCGGGTGTTTGTTGAAAATTGCTATAGACACCTGGCAGGCAAATGTGGGTATCTACATAAGATTAACAAATTATAAACTATTAACACAAACAATGTTGAAAATAGTATTATACGACCAGTTGTATGTACAACTATCTCAAAGTTTTTGAGCTTTTGTGTATACTTACTGAGCTTATACATGTTTTCGAGCTGAATTGTAAGTTTTGGAGTTTAAATATTCATGTGATTTATCTTGACAACTTTATACTAAAGCTCAAAAAATTTATAACAAACCTCAAAAACTTTGTGATAACACTTAGAATCATAAAACCAGTTGTATAACCATCTCAAAGTTGTCGAGCTTTTGTGTATACTTAATGAGCTTATACATGTTTTTATGCAGAATTGTAAGTTTTGGAGCTTAAATATTCATGTGATTTAGCTCGATAACTTTACACTAAAGCTCAGAAAATTTGTAATAAAGCTCAAAAACTTTGTGATAACACTTAAAAACATAAAACAAGTTGTACATAGAGCTCTATGTACAACTTGTTGTATAATATACTCATTGAACAATGTTTGGGGCGAATTATAGTCAAGCCACATCAGATAATAAGGAAAAAGAGAAAGAGAAAAGAAACCTAAGGAAACCATTACCGTAAACTTCAATCATAATCTAACACACAACTAGTAATGGAAATAATAGAACAAAACTAACACAGACAAATGTGAAACATGAAAATTAGAAATAAGCACAACAAAAAGCGAGAGCAACAAACTCAACAATGTAGACGAGAGGAAACAAAGGAGAAGCTGGCACAAGGTCGAACAATAAAATATGATACATATCATTATTTGTATAATTTTACGTACAAAAGCTGAGAAAGTAAAAAATACTCCCTCCGTTCAAGTCGATTGTTCTCTTTTTTTTTTGGGACGTTTAATTTCACGCTTCCCATTTCATTTTAGTCATTGTTTTAACATTAAACAAATACTTTAAACCTTATATATTTGCATAAATGTCGCTATCTACCCTACATTTTATATTAAACAAATATTTAACTTTTACACATTTGTACCTTTAATAATAAACAATCGATTTCTTAGAAATTGTGCTAAAGGAAAAAGGGAAGTTTCGACTTGAACGGAGAGAGTATAAAATTGGGGAGATAAAAATGGAGAGAAAAAGATGTTAGAATACTGTTTTATCTATATACTCTATTAAAATTTAAAACCCAATCAAACCATCCCTCATCCATCATTTATCTAATAGGGAGTACTTTTTTCTAATAAAGTCATGTATTCTGCTCTAATTGGTAAAAACAACTAAACCAAGCGACAAACAAAATTAAGAAAAAAGAAAGTACATTAAAAAATAGCGGCAATCATGTAACACCCGCTATTTTTTCTAAGCATTTTTATTCTTTCCGTTAGGACTCCGTCTTAACTCTGTCACTTTTCGGCCTCATATTCCATCATTTTACTAAGTTCTAATTTTAATTTTCGAGTTTAATGATTTTTATTTTTAATTTTAAAGATTTAAATTCTTTTTAAATCCATTTATTTGGTTTCTTCGTAAACTAATTAATTTTCCGCAAGAAATTCTATTTCTCTTCGAATTGACGTTTTTAAACTTGGATTTAAGTTATTCATTTTCCTAAAAAATGTTTGAATATGTTTATATAATATTTTCAACTAGTAAATATTTCTATTTACAAAAATTTAGTTGTTAATGATTTTATTACGAAGCTTCGCGAATAATTATTTTCTTCGCGAGTTTTACTCAAATTACTTTGAAATGCCTTTAACTATTTTACGATTATACTTTTTATCAACTTATAAATTATTTGAGGTCATTTCCTCACTTTTTGGACCGACTAAGCTTTTGGTCACAAATTTTACTACGTATTATTAATACGTTTCATTTTATCACGTTAAACCGTAAACATATGATTATTTTCTTCCATTTATTCCTTGCATTATTGTCAAAACTCTTCATACTCCTCCTCCTTCAAGTTGGCCGGTCATTTCATGTTAAAGTGAGCCTTGTTTTTATCAACATATTCATTATCATTTATGCACACAAAGACCTTCCATCCTCCTCATTCATTCTTGTCATAAAAAAATATTCAACATTTCTTTCTCTCTTGCTTTTGGCCGTGTACTCCCTCCTCTATCTTAGGCTGATATTTTCTCCATTTCGAGTCCCAATCGCAACATTTTTATCGTCATAATAATCCTCTTTCCGATCTCTTCGTTAAGGTAATAATCGATGTCGTTTTCGATCATTATTTACTTTGATTTTTATTAGTTTTCTCATGGTATTTTTCTGCCATAATTTTCGTGTATTAAGAATTTGTGGACGATCCCGAGGCCGACGAGTATATTATCGATTCCGTTTTTGACTTGAGGTAACGTCGATGTTACTCGGTATTTCATGATTTTAATTGTGTATTTGCATGTATAATTTTTATATTTCATTTTTGACAATATATGTATGTCATATAATCTGGAAAATTTTTAAAAGTTGAAAATTTGCATGTTTCGATATTTTTATCGCTTTTACGAGATTAACGATTAAATCGTCATATTAATTTGTAAAATCGTAATATTCGGCCTAAACTTGTAATATATGACTTTATTCTGTAAAAATGAGATTTTTGATGATTTTTAATAATTTGGTATTGTTCCGGTATAGGAATCAATTAACCCGACTTGGCATTCGGGTCTGTGAAGTTCAGTGTTACTTTGAATGATGATCAGACAATCTTGTCCGCCTCTCCTTCCTCTTACTCCACTAATCGGACCTTCCCGGCGGAATGGGCCTGCTCCCTGCACACAGAACGCACATGGCCTCGGAGGTTGTCCGAGGAAACCCTCTCCGATGCCTAAGTCAGTCCGTGAATGCCTTAATGAACCTAGCTCGTGAGGAACTAGAAGGCGTTTTTCAGAGTGAGAGTCTAAAGAGAGAAAATCCAACCCCCTTCTTGTGGGAAATGGAGGAGTATTTATACCTTCCCACAAGAGAGGGAAGTGGAAGGAGGATGGGTGGATGAGGAGGTGACAAGTGGCTTCACCTCATCCACCCATTCTCATTTACCTTAGGCGAAATGACGAGGAGGTCCCTTGGTGGTCCCTGCCCTGCCTGCGGAGATTTCCCCAGAGGACAGGCGGGTAGGGGTTGTGAAGGCTGGGCTTGAGCAGACCGCATCGCCCTGCTGGGCAGGCGGTCATCTGAAGTCCCCAGTGGGTTCCCATTTTAGTGTTTTTGCTCTGATTGTATGCCGGGTTGGTTCCCGGGCTCCTTGGGTAGAGTCTTCTGGGGGCCTGCTTAGAAGGCGGCCGACCCTCATCAATTGGCCCTCGCAAGCTGGGGGGGAGCAAGGCTTCCTTCCGGCTGGCGACTTTTGCTTAGATGGAGGGAGGTTGACTTGTTTTTGGCTTCACTGCTGCATTTAATGCGTTTGTACTTTCCCGAGGAAAGATGTGTTAATTGCGTCAGGTATGCAAAGAGTTGAGAGGTCTTTTGCAATGATTACCCCTCATGCTTGGTGGATTTTCGGGCAATGTGAGGGCTTCACGATTGGTGGCATTCCCTGCCAGGATGGTTGGGATGCCATTTAATGCTCCATTTTCCTTGTATAAATTCCAGCTCTCTTTGCCATTTCGTTAATTCATCCTCAATTCTTCCACTTTTCTTTGTTGAATCATGGTTTGGATCAAGAAATCTGTTACTCGCCTTGGAGTTCGCACTGTTACCTTCCTCTTTAAGGGATTTTGGAGTCTAAGGTATGCTCGGGCGGCTTTCCGGGCCCTTCGCCGCAGCCGCCGTCCACGGCCACATCCCCGTCGGAATGTTCAGAAGGCTCCTATCAGGGCAGGCCAGCGCCCTAGAAGATCCTCGCCCCCTGTTGCTCCCAGGTTCAAGCGCTGCCTTCAAGGAGGAGGGTGTTTTGATCGGGGTTGCCATGAGTGTTTCCCATGGTTGCACCCTGAACAGTTCGACCCCGACTGTTCCGACGCAGACTCTTCTCTGGGGTCAGGCCCATCTTCTCCAGTGAAGAAGACGAGCTGCGGTACTTGTGATGACTTCCAGACAGTTCCATATGGCAGGGACTGGGACGTCAGCAGCCGGGACTCTGGAGACAGTGAGGGTCTGGGCTGCTCGAGTGACAGAGACGAGGACGGACTCCCTAACGATCACTTCAAGGATTCCTCTGACTGGGATTGGGGATCTGACATTGGAGGCCAAGGCAGCCCTGGGGACTATTCTCCAGACTTAGGTGATGACTAGGCCTGCTTGCAGGGTGCAGGCGTGTTGAGCCGGAAATCCAGGCTCCTTTTGTATTTTCTTTCTTTGTTATTTATGACATGTAACTTGTCCATTTTCCATCAAAGTTAATGAAAAAAAATCCGAGCGGCTTTGTTACTTGTTGTTCCCCTTTTTTTTTGAATGCGTGGATGACGTCGTTGGGTGACTATCCTCCTGACACTCTTTTGTTTTTTCGAGGCCCTTCTTGGGAAGGGTTGAGCGGCTCGTGTTCAAAGCACGACACGTGGGGCAATTTTGCTGGGGGCGTCCTGTCAGAGAGGCGGCCCTTTTGGCTTCTTGGGCTTTATATAAGCCCTTCTTCCCCTTTACTTTCCTTTTTTCCGCATTCTTTCGAATTTTGAATCCCTTTTCATACTCCTGAATTATCTTTGCTGCTGAGAATCTCATAAGATCAAGGAGCGCCTACTATCCCATTTTCCGGCGACGACCATCGTTCTAGGTTAGAATCTCTCCTTAAATTCTCGCCTTCTTTCCTTTTCCTCAATACTTTTTCTTCATAAACCAGCATGTCTCGCGTTCGTGTTTTTTCTTTTGGTCCATTGCCTGAGAGGACTGAGGGTAGAGATGGGAGTAGACGCGACCTAGCCTCCTCTTCTGGGGTTGGGCCCAGTGAGGAGGATCGCCTTGAAAGGGGGGAAGGTGCTGAATCCCCCGAACCCGCTCCCTTTGACGTCGTCGACTTTGACGACGAGGCACTGGAGGTGGACCCCTTCACGATTGCCGGCCTCCTCATTCCCAGGGAAAAAGGGAAAACTTATTATTTGGACAAGAAAAAGTACTTGATTCCTCTGAAAACCTACCCCGAAGCCAAGAACAGAGATTTGATCTTAGAAAGTAATGCTGCTGGGGAGATTGAGAAGTTTTATAATTTTGGGGAGGGATATACGGTCATAGTTCCAGGGGAAAGGGACACGGTATGCTGTCCCCCTGAAGGCTGTGTGGCTGTTTATCATAAAAGCCTGGAATTCGGCCTGCGATTCCCTCTTCACCCCTTTCTGGAGGAAACCTTCAGAAGGATGAATGTGGCCATAGCCCAACTGACTGCCACAGCCATTAGGTCCCTGATAGCCTATACTTGGACCTGTCTTTTCCATGGTGAGGGGCCTTATATTGACGCCCTTCGCTTTATGGTTGGGCTGCAAATGGTGTCTTCGTTAGGGGGGATGGCTCCCCTGGGTACTGGTCCCTCCAGCGACAGAAAAAATATGCTCTAGTCTGGTCGGCTTTAAGCAGCCTGAAAGACTGGAAGAACAATTTTTTGTATGTACATAGTGCTTCCGGGTGGCGGATTCCTAGGCATTTTAGGAATCATGTTCATACTCGCATGGAGACTCGTGAAGAGTATCACCCAGGCGTCGGAGGAAAGGCCTTGGAGGTAAAGCTGAGTGAAAAAGAAGAGATACTGGTTAAGAAGTTCGAGATTGTTGTGGATAAATCAGGCGTTTGTGGCCCTGCTTTCTGGCTCCCTCACGTGGAGCTCATAGCCACAGACGAATACTTGCTTCCATTGGGCCTGATCCCTAGCCTCGAAGGTAGTTTTAGGGGGCTTTCGCCGGCGCAATTTTCCTGAGACTTTCTTTTCTTTGCTTTTTTAGCCGACTCCCCTTTTTTCCCTGCAGATTCCGCTTCTCGTCGTTGGACAAGGAAGCAGGTCAAGAGGCTAGGTTTGAGCGAGGAATTTTTCATTGTTTCGAAGCGTCCTTCCCTTCCTTCAAATTTCAAGAAAGGGAAAAAAAGTTTAATGAGGCTCGTGAAGGATCTAGCTGCTGGCCGGAGGCTCCCTCTGCTCCCACGACTGCCGTCGTCAAAGCCGGCGACTCCTTCTCCCAGTATCCAGGATGGGGAGGCGGAGGTTACCTCAGGGGCCACTCCTTCCCCTGGACGTAGGCAAGGTGACCATCCAGCCGGGGCTCGTGTTCCCCAGGGATCGCGTCCCGCGAACTCTGAGGGGACTGGGGAGAGCGTTCCCCTGGAGCTGAGAAGGAAAAGGGATAGGGAGCCCTCAGGGACTACTCCTGTGGTGGACTTGGAGGCTGACGTTTGTACTCCTGAGGCAAAACGCCCTGCTCGTGATATTCCGAGCACCCTTTTTCAGGAGGAGAATACGGAGTTTCACTATACTGCCGGCGAGAGTGTAGACGTGTCGGGCCTGCTCTCCGACTCTGGCGCCGTTTTGGCCGACCGTCTTACCAAGTCTGTAACTTCAACTTCTCACCAAGTAATTCAATATATCCAGCGTACCTCCAAGGTGTTGCTGGCATCTGCTTGAGCTGGCGGCTCTTAGCCGCTTGAGCGACGAAGAGCTGACTGTCACACCCGGGGCTCCCCCTCCTGACCGTCTGGCTATGGTGGAAAGGGACATAACTTTGATAAATAATTTGAAAGATAAGCTGGCGAAGCAGGAAGGCGAGCTAGAGGAGGCGAAGTGTCAGGCAGGCCAGTGGAAGCTTCAAGGAGAGAGAGCTGTGAGGGAAGCAGCCAAGTTTGAAGCTGAGCTGAAGGAGAGTCGCTTGGCGATGGAGCAGGCTACCCTTTCTCTGGCTGAGATGGAGCATCTAAAAAGGAAGACGGCTGATTTGGAGGAACGTCTGTCCAAAGCTGACTCAACCTTTGAGCAGGCCAAGAGTGAATGGAAGAAAGAAAAGGATGCCCTCGTGGAGGAGACCGATGCTGCGGTGGACACAAGTTTTGTGAGTGGGGCCAACTCTTCCCTGGATCTTGTGATGGAGGTGATTGGGGAGATGTTCCCTGTGTTTGATGAAGAGGCCTTCCGAAGTCTTTACTCTGCTAAAAACGAGGCTCGGGCGGCCAAACCTCCTGAGGCGGCTGCCGGCCCAAGCCAGGATGCTTCATAATATTTATCTTTTATTGAAATAGCCCTGTTCTCCCTGCTAAGCCTTGCTATGGCCAGCTATTTTGTAATATTTAGTTTTTCAGATCTTTGCCTTGTTACTTCGTGAAAACTTTTACTCCTCATGAGTTTGTTATGGAATGCTTTTTCTTGTTTCGGTCTGCTTTTTTCTTTCTTCCTTATGGTATGGCCTGATCCAAGGTTGGGGGAGTTGCCCCCAGTCTTTGCTAGTTGCGCGTAGCCTGGCCTGTCCCTTGCCTCTACCCGGAGTCCAGGGGGCCTGCCCCCTGCCTGCCCAGAGGTAGGCAGGGAGGGTTTTTTGCGTTTTTTATACAAGGTTGGGGGAACAGCCCCCAGTCTTTGTTAGCTGTGCGTAGCCTGGCCTGTCCCTGGCCTCTGCTCGGAGTCCAGGGGGCCTGCCCCCTGCCTGCCCAGAGGTAGGTAAGGAGGGCTTTTGCGTTTTTTATACAAGGTTGGGGGAATTGCCCCCAGTTCTTGTTAGCTGTGCATAGCCTGGCCTGTCCCTGGCCTCTGCTCGGAGTCCAGGGGGCCTGCCCCCTGCCTGCCCAGAGGTAAGTAGGGAGGGCCTTTGCGTTTTTTATACAAGGTTGGGAGAATTGCCCCCAGTCCTTGTTAGCTGTGCGTAGCCTAGCCTGTCCCTGGCCTCTGCTCGGAGTCCAGGGGGCCTGCCCCCTGCCTGCCCAGAGGTAGGTAGGGAGGGCCTTTGCGTTTTTTATACAAGGTTGGGGGAATTGGCCCCAGTCCTTGTTAGCTGTGCGTAGCCTGGCCTGTCCCTGGCCTCTGCTCGGAGTCCAGGGGGCCTGCCCCCTGCCTGCCCAGAGGTAGGTAGGGAGGGCTTTTGCGTTTTTTATACAAGGTTTGGAGATTTGCCCCCAGTCCTTTTTAGTTGTGCGTAGCCTGGCCTATCCCTGGCCTCTGCTTCGGAGTCTAGGGGGCCTGCCCCCTGCCTGCCTAGAGGTAGGTAGGGAGGGCTTTTGCGTTTTTTATACAAGGTTTGGGGAATTGCCCCCAGTCCTTGTTAGTTGTGCGTAGCCTGGCCTGTCCCTGGCCTCTGCTTCGGAGTCTAGGGGGCCTGCCCCCTGTCTGCCCAGAGGTAGGTAGGGAGGGATTTTTGCGTTTTTTATACAAGGTTGGGGGAATTGCTCCCAGTCCTTGTTAGCTCGGCGTGTGAGGCCTGCTCTCTTCCTGCTCAGAGGTAGGTAGAGGGTTTAGAATTTTGTTTGGGGGCCCATTTTCCTTGGTTCTGGCAACAGGGGGGCCTCCCCCTATTGCCCCCTGCTCGTTTGTGTGTGAGAGCGCAACTTTAAACAGACAACGAGTATGAATTCTTGAGTGTTATATATAAAATTTTTGTTTAAACATAAGGGTGGTCAGAGCCGTCGACATTCCATTCTGATCGTTCTCCGCCAGTACTTTTTCTAAAGACGAGATTTTCCTAAGACTCGGTTAAACATAGTATCTTTTCAGGGTGCCGGCGTTCCAATGTGCGCTCAGCTCCTGACCTTCTGGGTTGGCGATTTTGTATGTGCCTGTTCCCAAAATCTGGGTCACCTGATATGGGCCTTCCCAGTTGGCACTTAGTTTGCCATGCTCCCTAGATTTTCCTACAGCCTGTGTCTTCCTTAGTACTAGGTCTCCTATCTGGAATCTTCTCTCATGTACCCTTTTGTTGTATGCCTTTCTCATCCTTTGCTGATAGGCGGCTATGTTGATGCTGGCCTCTTCCCTGACTTCATGGACCAGGTCTAGGGCTTCGGCCATTGCTGCATCATTGTCAGCTCTATTGTACTGCTGAGACCGTAGGGTAGGAATTCGCACTTCGATGGGTAATAAAGCTTCTGCTCCATACACCAGGCCGAACGGCGTCTGACCTGTTAATTCCTTTCTGGTGGTCCTTATTGACCAGAGTATACTTGGTAGCTCGTCTGCCCACCTTCCTTTGAGATCATCCACCATCCTTTTGAGCCCATTTAGGATCTGCTTGTTGGCAGCCTCGGCCTGCCCATTGGTTTGCGGGTGGCAGACGGCAGAATAGGCGACGGTTATTCCATGCCCTTCCAGCCAGGCTCTTAGTGGGTCATTATCAGACTGCCTCCCATGATCAAATACTAGCATTTTTGGTAGGCCGAATCTGGTTATGATGTTTCTCCAGATGACCTTCCTGACTGCAGGTTCAGTGATGTTTGGGACTGCCTCGGCCTCAACCCACTTTGTAAAGTAGTCAATCCCCACGATCAGAAACTTTCGTCCCCCCGTGGCTGTAATAAAGGGACCTAGTATGTCCATCCCCCATTGAGCGAAAGGAATGGGAGATAGAATTGGCCTGAGCTCTTGGGCTGGGGCATGAATTGATGGGGCGAAGAGTTGGCATTTTCTGCATTTCCGGGTTAAGTTCCTTGCATCCGCTAACATGGTAGGCCAATAGTAGCCTGCCCTTAGGGCTTTGTGGGCCAACGATCTTCCTCCAATGTGATGCCCGCAGATTCCTGAGTGGATGTCGTCCAAAACTTCAGTGGCCTGCTCTGCCTTCAGGCATCTGAGAAGGGGGAAAGTGAAGGATTTTTTGTATAGTTCTTCATCAATTATTACGAACCATGCGGCTTTGGTCTGTATTTTCCTTCTTTGTACTGGATCAGAAGGTAGGGTGCCATATTTTTTGAACTGAATGAGGGGGGTCATCCAATTTTCCTGTTCCTCCTCAATGACGTTGACTGTCTGACAGGTAGCAGTGGATTTCTCCTGCACAACATCCACCCAAACTGACCTCTTTATGTCCTGTAGGCTGGAGCTGGCCAGTTTTGATAGGACGTCGGCCCGATTATTCTGTGATCGGGGTATTTGCCTGATTTCGTAGGATTTTAGGTTTGACAATCCCTGCTTCACCTTTTCTAGGTAGGCGGCCATGGCCTGATCCCTAGCCTCATACTCTCCGTTGATTTGATTGGCAATGAGCTGGGAGTCAGTTGCTAGTATAATCCGCTCTGCACCTGCAGCTTTATCTAGATTTATCCCTGCAAGTACGGCCTCATATTCCGCCTCGTTGTTTGATGCAAGGAAGGTGAATCTGAGCGCATGCTCAAAATCCACTCCTTCAGGGCTGGTCAGTACGACACCTGCTCCTGCACCATTGGCCGTTGAGGACCCGTCGGTGTATACTATCCATTCTTCGGCGGGGGGTTCCTCTTCCCCTGAATGAGAACATTCAGCCAGGAAGTCCGCCAGGGCCTGTGCCTTGATGGCTGTCCTAGGTTGGTATGATATCCCCAGTTCGCTTAACTCAATTGCCCATTTTAGCAGCCTCCCTGATTTTTCAAATTTTTCCAATATCTTTTCTAGTGGCTGGTCGGTGAGGACCACAACAGGGTGTGTGTTGAAGTAGGGCCTGAGTTTTCTGGCTGCTATGACGACTGCATAGGCGGCTTTTTCTACCAAAGAATAGTTTCTTTCAGCTGCCCCCAGGGCGTGACTTACAAAGTAGATGGGCTGTTGTGAGCCTGCTTCTTCTTTCAGGATGACTGCACTCACCATTGACTTGGTGACAGCAATGTATAGGTATAGTTTTTCTCCGGCCACTGGTCTCGCCAAGGTAGGGAGCTTTTTCAGATGTTCCTTCAATTGTTCGAAGGCTTTCTTTTGCTCATCCTCCCATTTGAATTGTTTATTGCCTTTCAACACTTTGAAGAAAGGGGTCGACTTGTCTGCTGATCTGGCGATGAAGCGAGCCAGGGCAGCCATCCTGCCTGTGAGCCGTTGAATGTCTCTTATGGTCTTAGGCTCTGGGAGGTCTAGGACCGCCTGAATCTTTTCGGGATTGGCGTCTATCCCTCTGGAGCTGACTAAGAATCCTAAGAATTTGCCAGATCGGACTCCGAACGTGCACTTTTTTGGATTCAACTTCATTTTGTATGAGCGCAGGGAGGAGAATGTTTCCTGCAGGTCCGCCAGGTGCTCCCTGTCTCCTTTGCTTTTTACAATAGCGTCATCGACATAGGCTTCCAAGTTTCTCCCCTTTTGATTTTCAAAGACCTTGTCCACCAATCGCTGATAGGTAGCGCCTGCATTCTTCAGTCCAAATGGCATCATTTTATACATGTACGTTCCATGGCTGGTTATGAAGGCACACTTCACCCTGTCAGGCTGCCAGAGGTACACTTGAATGCATCCAGAAAACTTAACGTGGTATATCCACTAGTGGCATCCACCAGTTGGTCTATCCTGGGCAGGGGGTAGCAGTCCTTTGGGCAGGCTTTGTTAAGATTTGTGAAGTCTACGCACATTCTCCATGCGCCTGATGACTTCTTCACCATCACAACGTTCGCCAACCACTCAGGGTAATCACAGACTTCAATGAAATCTGCTTTCAAGAGTTTTTCTATCTCCTCTTTTATCGCCGCGTCTTTTTCTGCGGACATATTTCTTTTCTTCTGCTTTACAGGGCGGGCCTTCGGGTTAACGTTCTGCTTGTGAACAATAAAAGCCGGGTCGACCCCTGGCATCTCATCTGCAGAGTAAGCAAATACGTCCCTGTTTTCTCTCAAGACTGAGATCAACTCTTTCTGGTAGGACTCCTCTAGGTCGGCCCCTATGAAGACCTGCCTCCCTGGTTCTAAGTCCACCAGCATACTTTCCCCTTCAGGCTCCAGGTGGGCTGCTTTTTGCTGAACAACCGGGATTTCACCCTCCCTGCTGGGGGAACTTTCGGCTTTTCGTTTTCCCTTTCTTTCTGTTTCATGGGCTTGCAGGGCCACGGAATAGCAATGTCTGGCTGACTCCTGATCCCCGTGAACCTTTCCTTCTATTCCAAAGTCTGTCACATAGGCTATGGTGAGGGCCCTGATTGATACGGCGGCTTCGATTTCGTCCAGGGTGACCCGCCCTATCAGGGCGTTGTATGCAGACTTGGCATCCACCACAACGAATGACGCCCTGACATTTCTGGCAGAGGCCCCTTCCCCGAATGTTACCGGTAAATCGATAATCCCCATGGGAAGTACGCCTGCCCCACTGAACCCATACAGAGATCCAGGAGCCGGCTTAAGGTGTCTTTTTTCTAAGTTCATTCTTTCAAAGGCGTCCTTGTACAAGAGGTTTGTGTAGGCGCCAGTGTCCACCATGCACCTCTTGACAATGTGATTGCTAATCTCAAGAGTTAGGACCAAAGGATCACTGTGTGGGTATATTACTCTCCCTGCGTCCTCAGGGGTGATGCTCAGGGTCGTGCCCCTCGGGCTTCCTGCCTTCTCGGCGTAGCAAATCTGGTTCCGTAATTCGCGGATCTGCCTTTTCTGGCTTCGTCTGCTTGTCCGTCCCTCTGCATCCCCAGACACTACATGAATTATCATGCGATTTTGGGTTGAACCTTCAGGCTTGTCTGCTGCCTCCTTTTGGGATTTGTTCCTCGCTGCATAGTTACTCAGCCAGCCGTTTCTTATGAGTTTTTTTATCTCGTCTTTTAAGTGTCGGCATTCTTCAGTGGTGTGGCCTATGCAATCATGGAACGTGCAGAATTTTTTAGGGTCCCCCTTTGGGCTGCGCGGCTTATTTGGGCGATTCCATTTTGCTGTCTCCTTCTCCAGCTCAAAGATTTCTCCCCTCGGCCTGTTGAGGGCCGTGTAGCTGTCAAATCTTGGCTGGTAGGCCGTGCGCTCTTTCTTGGGGGTATCCCCCTCCTCTTTCTGCTTGCCTGGCTCGTTCCTGCCCCGTCCACCCTGCGGTCCCCCGTGCGGCCTTGCTTGGCCTGCAGGGGTGTCCGGCAGGCTGTTAAACTCTTCCTGCAGAATGAACCCTTCAGCAATTTTTATGGCTTTTGCCAAGGTTTCAGGCTGGGCCCTGATCATCTGGTTCTTCATCTCCCCTAGGAGTAGGGAGATTGTCAGGGCGTAGGCAGCGGTTGAATCGTCAATCTCCTTGACTTGTTGGTAGGACAAGTCGAATCTCTTTAGGTACTCCCTGACGCTCTCGCCCTTGTTCTGCTTCAGGGTCATAAGGTCAAAATGAGTGAGCCGTCTCCTTTTGTTCCCTGCGTATTGTTCAAGGAATGCCTCGGCTAACTCTATAAAGAAGCTGATCGACCCCTAGCGAAGGTCCCTGAACCATCCCTGTGCAAGTCCTACAAGGGTGGTTGGGAAAATTTTACACCATATTGCATCATCCACATCATACATGCCCATGTGGCTTTCAAACGCCGCCAGGTAGTCTTCTGGATCTGTAGTCCCATCAAACTTGACGGTGGGCATTTTGATCTTCGGAATGGGATATTCTTGTACTTCAGGATGGAGAGGAGTCTTCGTGGGCCTGCCTACCATCCGTGACCTGCTTTCCCCATACTGGTTACCGTGAACATCCCATTGTCTAGGGGCCGGTTTCCTCGTACTGGGGGAGCGGTGCTTTGGTGGTTGCCTGCTCGTTGCCTCGCCCTCCGTATCAGGGGAGGGCTGCCTGGACCGCTTTCTCCGGGACTGACCAAGATTATCACCCTGGTGATACCTTGATTCGAGTGGCTGCCTTCGGTCAAGCCTAGATTGCAGGCTCTGGGACAGCCCTGGAGCTGGCTGTCCCTTCATCGCTGGCGTTAACCTGGAGAAGACTCCGCCCTGCTTTTCTCCCAGGCGTTTAGACGCAGGCTCCCTGTGCCTCTTTCGATCCTGCAGTCCCTGAGACAGACCCCTTTTCTCCCTGGACGTGGACTCCGTAGTGTGTATAAAGAACGCCTGTTGTTTGAGCCGGCGGTTCCTGGCTGCCTGTTGTGATACGCCTCTGTACCTGTGCGTATACTTGAGCTGTTCTCCTTGCCATCCTCTGGGTGTTTCTGGCGGCGGTTCGCTTCGTGCCCCCAGCCCCCTCTCTGCTTACTAAGTGGGGCTGTCTGGGGGTCGTTGCGACCCTGCCTACCAGGTCTTCGGGGGTGAATTCCTGGTTGAGCATTGCGGAGAAGAAGGCTGCTGTTTGTACCATCTGAGCTGGGGTTAAGTTCAGGGTGTGACCTGGATGTGCCCTCTGCCCTGGTGCCACAGCTGTATTTGGCATGCCCAGGAGACTGGCCCCTCCCACTCCCAGGATCGTGGCAGCAGGAGCTCTCTCCGGCTGTGGCATGCCGTATAGGGGAGTCACCGGTGGGACCGTCGGACCTACCCCTACACTAGTATCCACAATCTCAGGCATGATTTCTTCAATGGGTTAGTTCTTTGTAATTGGGAATGGTTGATTTTTTGTGGGTAATTCGTGGATACAACCAGATCTTTCCTACAAACGGCGCCAAATTGTTCCGGTATTGGAATCAATTAACCCGACTTGGCATTCGGGTCTGTGAAGTTCAGTTTTACTTTGAATGATGATCAGACAATCTTGTCTGCCTCTCCTTCCTCTTACTCCACTAATCGGACCTTCCCGGCGGAATGGGCCTGCTCCCTGCACACAGAACGCACAGGGCCTCGGAGGTTGTCCGAGGAAACCCTCTCCGATGCCTAAGTCAGTCCGTGAATGCCTTAATGAACCTAGCTCGTGAGGAACTAGATGGCGTTTTTCAGAGAGAGAGTCTAGAGAGATAAAATCCAACCCCCTTCTTGTGGGAAATGGAGGAGTATTTATACCTTCCCACAAGAGAGGGAAGTGGAAGGAGGATGGGTGGATGAGGAGGTGACAAGTGGCTTCACCTCATCCACCAATTCTCATTTACCTTAGGCGAAATGACGAGGAGGTCCCTTGGTGGTCCCTGCCCTGCCTGCGGAGATTTCCCCAGAGGACAGGCGGGTAGGGGTTGTGAAGGCTGGGCTTGAGCAGACCGCATCGCCCTGCTGGGCAGGTGGTCATCTGAAGTCCCCAGTGTGTTCCCATTTTAGTGTTTTTGTCTGATTGTCTGCCGGGTTGGTTCCCGGGCTCCTTGGGTAGAGTCTTCTAGGGGCCTGCTTAGCAGGCGGCCCGGAGCAGGCGGCCGACCCTCATCAGGTATTTTTTTGATATTTTTGATATCGATTATTGAATTATTACCGTTATCGGACAAAAACGATTAAAAACCGATTTTTAGTTCTAGTAGTTAAACATTTTATTTTAATCTTATTTTTGACGTGGTGAAAATTTCGGGTAAAATAGAATTTTCTGAATTTTTTCATAATTTTTCGGAATTGTTAAGTGGATGAATTAATTAATCACTTTAAATCATCGTTTATCGTTAAAACCGCGTTTGTCGTTTAAATTCTCGATTTCTGGTCCTTTGATTAAATCTGGAAAAAAAGTGATTTTGATGATTTCATAATAAAATGTAATTTTGTGATTTTTAGTGCTTTAATAAAATGTTAGGACGATAAGTTTTATTAATGGAATTGTTAATTATGAAAACGGGTTTTTAATGACGGTTTTATTGGAATTTGGTAAATCTGGAACTTTGGAAAATCTGGAAAAATAGTATATTCTGGAAAATGATTATTTTTAGGTTTAATAATAATTTTTGGATATTAATACTTAAATCGTTTTGCAATTACTATTTTTGTTAATCGTTATTGTCGAGATTGGACGGTTAACGAGAAAACGCTTTAAAAACAAAGTTTTAGGATTCTGTAAAATTTTCTTTTCTGGACAGAATGTCCATAAATATATTTTAACTATTTTACATAATTTTTGTACTATTTATTAAAGTTTTTAATTAATAAGTATTGATTTTCGGACAAATTGTGATTTATCGTTAAAATGCTTCGTCTTACCTAAAAGAATTATTTTTCCAGCAATTTTGAAAGTATTTAAATCTGAAACTTAAAGAGTTAAATCATACCTTAACATACTCTAAATATATTTGTTGGTTTAATTAAATAAAGACGTTCAAATATTTAATTTGATATTTGCCGTAAAATCCTATTTATAATTTTATTGTCGAAACTAATAATAACTAAGGAATTTTAACTTTATAACTTTTGAAAACACCCTAACTAGTAATATTAAAATGTTTAAGACATTTTTAATCATTTTATAACACTTATACGATATTTTAATAATTTCATGAAATTTAAATGTTCACTTTGGTAATTAATATCGTTAAGGCCGAAAGTATTAGTTTTATAAATCTATATCGTTTACTAAAATGTTGAATTAGTATAAACTAATATTTTCGCTATTTTGATATGATTCTATTTTTGTAAAGTTTCTAAAAATAGAAAGTTTTCTCTTTTAGAATATAATGGTTACTCCTTTTCTCTCCATATTATTTATAATGTTTATATCTTTTGAATATCGATAATGGCTTTGTTTTGGAGTTATGGAATAAGGACAAGTGTGAGGTTAGAGTAATATAATCTGGGGTTTACGGTTTTGCCATCAAGTATAAGGCTAGTGTATCAGGAATCGGTACATTGGTTGTTGAACCGGGTGACAGGTATCCCGGGAGTTGTGTACATTTTGACCTTAAGCTTAGGCCTCGCAGTAAGTCGCCGTCATAAGTTGAACTGGGTGACAGGTAATCCCTGGAGGGGTGTGCATTATCATAAACTAGGGCCACGCATTTATAAGTCGCTGCTCTATTATGGTTGAGTAGCCTAGTTAGAGACCAAAGTTTGATTTGTTTGAACTAAGTTCTCGAAGCTAGTTTGTAGTATTCTCCTAGTGAAAGTCTAGCATTCATCACTACTCTTATCCATAACGCCATTTTGAATATTTTTATTATTATCGATATAATTTTGATTTGCAGGTTGGCAAATGTTTTATGTTTTCTCCGAAAAACTCATTTTTATTATATTGTTTTGATACGTGATGTTTTTCACTGAAAACTTATTTTCATTATAATGTTTTACTGTTTTCCGTTTTCTTACTATTTTTCTATAATAGTAATTACAGTTTTAAAATCCTGTTATAGGGCTGGGAGAACGTTGACGTTGCTCCCCACTGATTGTGGCTGTTATGTTTTAACATGGCAGGTATATGTGCGTGTTTTCCTTCGGGTGGGGTAGCGAGCAGTTATGGATTCTGCTTCTTTTAATCAGATCATTATATTATGGATTGTTAAAACCCTTTTTATGGATTTTATTTATTTATTTATTTTGTAGCCATTTTTATTTTATGGCTTATGTATTGACTTACCATTTTTATTTAATCAAGACATAGCTACAGTGTGTTATAATCTCACTTCTATAGTGTTTCCGCCACTGTATTGCCTTAGAATTTCTAGGGGATTACAAATCAATTAACAAATCTCACCGACAAAGGCAACAACAGAAAGAGGAGAGTTCGTTAAACAACATAAGCAAGCTTTTAAGGCAATCCAATTCATTGCCTGATTAAACATCAGTTTGCTTCACCTCCCACCTCTCACTCCCCTCTTCATCTTCCACACCTATAATTCACCACCTACAATTATGGATGCATGAATTTTTGAAGAGCATAGACCTCAATATACCACCCAATTGTACAGTCAAAGCCACCCGATTTCCGTGACTGTGCTCCCTTCGCCACCCAATTTAACTCAATACATCGCCATTTTGCATAAGTATTAGTGTGCTTCCTGATTTATTAGGTACATGACGTGATTGCGGATTTATTGTATTCATGATTGCAAACACCATTTTGCTTCACCATTTGCCTCGCCTAATTGCTTTTCTTTGGATAATTTGAATCATTTGCTTTTCTTACTTTCATGATGCAGTAACGTCACCCATCATTTAAAACAAACACATGTTTCTATCTATATCTTGCGTGAGTATTAGTTTGTTTGCAATTGCTAATTTGCTTTGCTTCATGAGTTGCTAGATTAGTATCGTTGTATGTATGTGTGGAGTTGATGAGTTGAGTTTGTGACAAAGGAAGAACACATGGTGGATTTTATAACTTCAAATTAGTAGAACAACTTTTACAGCGAGTGTCAATGATGCGTTGTTGGGTAAATTTAATTGGCTAATTGGTTCAGATTATTCTAACTTAATTAATTCAGCTTCATTACATAATTAGTTGGAATCCTCAAATTTCCGATGGATTTCTCGGGTCTTAGACTGACAAAATGCATTGTCGAGTGTCGGTCGACTAAGTATTTGTGTAGTTTGCTGATCATGGTCGTATTTTTGGGTTATTCTAATTTCTTTTTCGCCTACTATCATATTTGTGAGCTTCATCTCGCAGGTGTATTTGTGAGTTTCTTTTTCGTCTACTCGCAGCTTCATCTCGCAGGTGTATCATAATAATTTAATAATATGAATTCGTGTATGTACACAACACTGTATAATTCCAGAAGTGGGATAATTATCTTTTGGCATTTTTTTTCTGTCAAAACAATTAACTACTTCTCGTTATGTAGTTGTGTTTGTTGACATGAGAGTTGCAAATTGGTTGATAACATATCAGTGCACCCTCCAAGGTGAAGTCCGGGTAATGACGGAATACAATAGACACAAGAGGTCATAGAAAAAATTAGTGGATATTCAACTTCAACTGGTACACCTCTAATTACGGTACCTTTTGCTCAATAAGGTGATGTTAGCTCCACCTCTCTAGGATGTGTCTTGATTAATATCTAACAGAACTTGGCAGGAAAACCTTTGAGATGGTTGCTCTTTAAAACATTACGGGCAACAACCCACTAAATAACATGTAATTAAATAAAAAATATCATAAATTGCATTCGAAGAAGGATAAGTCAAAAGACATGAATATAAATACCATAATAAAGTAGAATAATATGATTTCAATTGCAAAGAATAGGTATAAATAGGACCTGCATTTTCTTTTGACAATATACTCTTTAAAATCAGAACTAACACATATATACAAGCCAATACTGTAGCAACATAGGCAAGCGACAACCAAAAATGAAATCTAATGGCGCCATCAATAACAACTACTATTGCAGGCTTAGGTCCCTCAAAATCCAAATATCAAATAACGGCGCGAGCCACGAGGATATGGCGAGTAACACCTAACAAGGACAGCTCCCTACTGTTAATAGACATGGTGTTATTAGACAAAGAGGTGCGGTCATAACCCTTTAATTGAACAAATATTACCGTCTGCAAGATGCTTTAATTAGATGAATTTTTACAGCAACTATTACAATGATTAACTTAAGATTAAGATGTGTATTTATGTGATTCTGCCCAGGAAATCATATACATGCAACAATACCGAAGCGGTGGGTGACCTCATACGAAAGAGTACTACACGAGGGAGAAATTTACAACCTCCAGCACTTTGAGGTTGCACAAAACAATAGATCGTATAGGCCAGTCAAAGGAAATCCAAACATCATCAAGTACACCCCATTTACATCAATAAAGGAAGATAAGTGTCAAACGCAAAATATCGCACTTCACAAATTTGAATTTCACCGACCAGACAAATTGGAGGAACGTAACAACAAAATTGATTATTTAATAGGCAAGAACATCAACAAATGCACTATAAAATACAACTATATTATTTTTAACATTCAATTTGTGTATTGATTTCTTTTGAACATATTGTGCAGACGTTGTCGGCTTGCTAGCTACAATAGAGGATAAAAGGGAAGTGGTAACCAAAATTGGTCAAACGCATCTACGACATATACAAATACAAGATGAAAGGTAACTTTATCATCTTCTGCAATATACATTATTCTAAATAGTATAACCATCACGCATATAGTTACATGTACAATAGTTATCTTACTACAATATACTAAATACATACAGTAAAAAAACAATCAATGTGACTCTGTGGGGCGATGCATCCGACCTAATTACCGAAGAAATCAGCCAAAAGAATGGACATGACGTGGTGATTGTCATCACGTCTACAAGAGTCATAAATTATGAAGGTAATAAAATTCATTCGTACAATAATAATATGCACGAAATACTTACTTACAAGGACTATAAAACCAATAGAGGAGAATACCAACTACAGTCCACGTATGGGACCAAGGTGTTTCTTGACTTGGATTTGCCGGAGACTAAAATATTACTATAAAGGTAAGCATCAAACCGTAACCACAATAAAAATTACGGATATGGACCATGTAGCCGTTCTTCCGCATGCAACAAAGATCGTTCCCCCTTTCTGTTTACACTTGGTCAGATAAATTGCCCGTGACCGTTTCATATACATATCTAATAATGAATATCAATTGTGGACATGACATAGGTCCACCCCGACGCGGCCACGCGCGGGTTTGGGGAGGCGAATGAATCTCCATATGAAACGGATCGAATGGAAATTTAAATCGAAGTGGAGTCGCCACCGAACTTTGTGGGAGTTCGGGCCCGTTCGAACCCACTCTATGTCGTAGTGGGCCGTGTACAAAATACGGCCCATTTCCGATATCATAGTTTATTGGGCTCGTCCCTTTGCATTTGATACCGATACCGACATTATCGGATATCGTGTATTGAATGACTCTCGTGCGCCAACGGTTTCGGGCATCCGGAAACCGAGGTTCTGAGTAAGGGGTGAGGGTACGTGTTGGGAAGCCCACAAAGGACACCCAACCCCGCCCGCACAGTAGCGGCCTCTACTAGGATATCGAAAGACTTTCTAATACGCGCGTTAGTTGAACGGGAAAATGTTATGCATACACTGTTTTCCCTAAGCATGCGAGAAATTGAAAGGGTTTCTATGTCAATTTAATGCAACTAATTCTAACGTCGAAGTTAAATTTAGCATGTGAGTTCATTTTAGTACAATAAAATAAACAAAAATAAATTGACAAGAGAATAACAAACCTGTTAGTAACGGTATAACGATAATAACAGTTTGCGAATAATGTAGTATGATGCATGGTTTTGAAAAGAATAGTAGGTCACGTGATGGATTAACACGTGTTGACCGAGGTCAAGGAAAAAAATATATCGAGATCTAAAAAAAATGTTTTGTCTAAAAAAAATGATGTTCGAAGAATAATAATAAAAAAGAGCGAAATTGCTTTCTTCGGAAAATTGATGATTTTATTAAATCGCGTACAAATATTGCGTAATTTGCACTCGACTTAATATTTTCGATATTCGTCGTATTCAATATTTGATTATGAAATCGATATTAAATACTTGGAATAATTTATACTCGATTTTAATTTTGATGCTCGTCATATCCCATATCCGATTATTGAATCGGTATGAAATGCTAGAGCAAAAACATGAAGAAAATAATATAAGTCGTTTTAAATTAACTAGCACGATATAAATTTTCTCCGCGTTTAATAATGTCGTAATTAATTCAATTGAATTATAGGACATCTATATTAGCATCAACGAAAATCGTGTTAATTAATTTATTTGACTAAATCATTAGATTCGACATCCAATTATGGAATTGGTATCGAATCTAATAGATCGACACCTTAAAAAAAACTCGCCTTGATTCCCTCCGCATCCCGACATCATAATTATTTCTTGCGAATTGTTTGATGTCGGATCCGCATCAACGGGTTTCGACCCTTATTAAAAGATGCTCGATAATTTTGTATTTGACGAAATATGCGATTGAACGAAATCTACGCGAACGGAAATAAAAATTATTATTGAAGTTGACTCGTTTCAATAATCAAGTGCTAGGGTGTCAGGATAAGCGACCGGCAACGCTGTGTGCAGTACACTTGTATATTCGGGTTTCCTTATTCCGACATCCTTCGCACTCGACACAAATCTACGAGTATTTTAATGTCTTTTGATACTAACGATATTAACGGTATTATGACGCGAATAAAATAATAAAAAAACGACAATAACGACAAAAGACGCGAGGAAGACGAGAAGGGAGAAGAAAAGGTGTTTTTGCACCCTCAACCTACATGTTTCTTACGCTCGGACGGGACTCGTAGTGGCGGCTTGCACGGGAGTATCGAGTATGTAGGCTAAGTTGTGGTGGTTTGGGGTTTTGAATTCCTAAAGCTAGGTTTAGGGTTTGATTAGGGTTGAAATTAGGGTTTGAGTTTGATGTTTATTAGGGTTGTAAAAAAGTGTGAAGTTGATTGTGCATGGGGATGTTTATATAGGCATTGCCCATGTACTTTGGTGTCTAGGGTTTTGTGTCCTGACGGAATTGACCTGATGGCCCGTCTGAAGGTGGACTGTTGGTTTTGCTTCTTGAGTTGGACTTTTTGTATTTGAGTGGTTGCTTTAATGTGTCTCGGAAATGACTTTGACCAGGGTTGACCCAATCGCTAAAAGTCGGTTTTATTTCCGGTGTCGATTTTGGCCCAAATTAGTCTTGTTTGACTCGGAACGGTCCGCTGGGCTTGATTTTGAGGTCAGTTTTGTGAGATTTGTACTCCGTAAGTGCTTAAGCCAACGACTAATGGATTTGATCCCATATCCGAGCGCGTAGAAACACGTTAGCGTCCGATCATCATCGGGTGTTTTTTGGAAACTGCTATAGACATCTGGCAGTCAAAATGCGGGTGTCTACAGAGCCCCCACTCTGACTAAGGCTTGGACAAGGTGAAAGTCAGAGTAGCCACCAGGCCAATCGAGGATTGAAACCTGGCGGACTTCCGGTCGGGTCGTTTATAGTCCATTAGACTCGTGTGAAGGGCTCGCCAGCCATAAGCTAGAAGTCATACCTGAGTTGATGATGATAACTCTGTGGGGAATCGGACTTGTCGAATAAGTCCTGGGTGTGCCTGTGTGTAGGCCTATCCCGTGCTATTCCGGGGAAAATGCCGCCTCGGGCTATCTGTTGGGGAATTGGACTTGTCGTATAAGTCCCGGGTGCGCCTGTATATGGGCCCATCCCGTGTTGATTCGAGAGAAAATGCCGCCTTGGGCTTCCGCTGGGGAGATTTAGCGGGTTGTATGTCCTGCTTGAGTCGTACCTGTATAAGTCACATAAAGTGCATGCAACACGTAGGTGGTAAAATGACTCGCGCTGGGGAAAAATGATTTTTAAATTTTTGAAAGTTTGGATTTTTGAATTTTCGAAATTTTGAAATTTTTGACTCCTAATGAATTTTAGGAAAGAAATTTTCAGTTTAAATAGACCGAAATTTGACCTTGTTGAAAAGGATTTTCTCAAATGGCTAAGTTTTGCAAATTTCAAAGTGGAATTTGAAGAGAGAGGCCTACCGACAGACTCGACTCTGGACGTGACCGGACAAGTTGACAGACACGACTGGACTCTCGAGGGGTTGGACCGTGACTCGGTAGGGGGAGAAGCCATCTAACTAGACTCTTGAGTTGCGCTATCCCGTAGCCTAGGCGAGTGGCAACATGGGAATGATCTGTTATAGGGGGACTGCAGTAGTCTGTAATGAGACTGTTTTAGTCTGGTGCCCTTCTGGATTTTTGATTTTAGGGTACAGTCCAAAATGGGTATTGCTTCGAGTCCTGACAGATTCTCGTCTTCGACTGAGCCGAGTACTAGGACACACTGTAGAAAGGAGGCTAGATTTTTTTGATTTTGTGAGCGGATGGAGGTTTCCCGCCTAAGAGAAGCCCCCAGGACGACAAAGCTAGCTGTTGAGAACATGATGGTGTCGTTACCGGAATGATGGCGCTTTTTGAATGTGTGTCAATGTGAGTGGTTGTTCCTCTGTTGAAAGGCTGCCTACGTATTCACGTGTAGTGAAATCAAACCAAGCCGTAGTTCAGTGTCGGAAGATGTATTATGGTGCCTAGTCTAATAGGACTGTGTGTAACTAGCCATAGCGATGGTGTAGGCTAGGTGCATTCCCAATGACGTTTTGGTCAAAGGGTTAGAATGATTAGGATATTAATCCTGTGACTGTGAGCGTTCTCCGGGATAGCCCCCAGAGGTGGTGTGCACTATTTGGGCATGTTCTATCCCGACCGCAAGTTTGGTTCCCGTGTTTGGGGTTGGTAACTGGTTTGGATGATTTTGGAAATGTGGTGCTAGGTCGCAAGTGGCCTTGATGATTCGAAATCTGGAGCTCGATTTTGTGGAGCTAAGGCTTCGAGGGTAAGGTATTGCAATGTGGTAGGAAATGGGGATGTCAAGTAAAAATGACTCGGACTTCGATCGGGGTAGGTTTAATAATGCGGGATCTGATTTCCATGTCTGGCCCTACTGGTTAGGGGTATCTTATGGAGCTTGAATCCTCAAAATTCCGGGTTGTCTCTAGCCTAGGTCTCGGGAAGGTCTTGAGGGTTGTAATGTGGGAAGGCTAGATGTGGTGTTAGCTGACCAGCTTGATTGTTTCTCCCCTATTGGATGGTACGAGAATTGATAATTTTGAATTTGACCGTTTTCACTACGGTCATGGGTTCTTGAATATTCTTTGGCTGACCTCTTAGCCCCGGTCTTGGGATTTTTGAATTTTTGTTGGTTGACCTCTTAGCCCCGGTCATGGGTTTCTTGAATGTTTTTTTTGGTTGACCTCTTAGCCCCGGTCATTGGATCTTGAATTTTGGTTGATCTCTCAGCCCCGGTCATGGGTTTGTTTGAATGTTGGTTGACCTCTCAGCCCCGGTCATGGGTTTTTTGAATTTTTGTTGGTCAGACTAACACTTAAGGTAGGGGTTGGTTGATCTTATTGGATGGGTGTTTATTGTGGGAAATGGGCTTGCCTCTCGTCTTGAACCCAAACTAGGAGACTACCCAGATTTGTCATAGGAATTCGATACCGCTCCTGCTAAGTGTAGTTTTGTGGCTTTCTATACCAGGCATGGAATAGGTAAAAGGAAAACACGGGCTCGGTTTCCTGCAGTCATTATAGATGTGCCTATAATAGTCACGTGCGTGTGCTCATAGTGTATGACGGTGTTCTTCACGTTCTCGGAAACACATAAGGAAAGTAGATATGAGAAATAGAATATTGAAAGCTTGATTTTATTGAATTTTGAAAAGGGGACAGAATACAATTGACCCTGACTCTGACTTTGACTTTGACTTTGACTTTGAATTTGGAGAGAATAGCACATCCTAGACTCGGACTCAGACTCGGACTTAAATCAGATCCGGACTCTCGGATGATGTTTTCATTAGTCGTCGGCTTCAACGGACTCGAGTTGATGTCCAGTATAGCCTTCAGTAGAAGCTTCACCCAGATCTTCATTATGTCGAAGATCATCTTCAATCCTAATGCCCATTTCGGTAAGCACGGCAAAGTTTGAAATGCCTTCATACCTAAGATGGACGCGGTAAGAAGGTAGGAGGTTGTTGATGAACGCTTCCACTAGTGTCTTCTCGTTGGGCTGGTCTACCAACTTTACACTCTCGGCCCTCCACCTTTGAAGATATTTAGTGAACTCTTCTTTGGGCTCTTGGGCCATCACTTCCAGAGTACGCATTGTAGTCTGGATCTCGGTATTATCAGCATAATTCCGAGCGAACTCTGTTGCCATGTCATCCCAAGTCGGGTATTTCTTGGAATCGAGCCTGTAGTACCATGCTTTGGGGTGCTTTTCAAGGGAAGAAGCGAACAAGTGTCTGAACATGGTGGACTTCACCCCCTAGACAGCCATGAATTCTTTGAAAGCCTGGATGTGGTGGACCGGGTCTTCAGTACCCTCAAACACTGGTATGCCCGTAAGGTCAAAGTTGTCGGGCAGTTCATTATTCAGGGGTGAATAGGAACGAGCAATTTCAGTGTGGATCGAGTTGTTTGATGACAGGTGAACTTGTTCCTCGAGCCTGCGAACAGCGCTGACTAGTTCAGCTATGGGCCCAGTGGGCTCAGATCCATGAGGAGGAGTACATTTCTCCACGGCACTTAGACGGGTGGCCAAGGTCGCTTGGTCAGTCTGGATGGTAGTCAATTGAGTTTCCATCTTGGCCAGCGCGGCCTTCAGTTCGTCCAAAGTTCCTTGCATCTTTTGATGTCTGGTTTGCGGTGGCCTGTCTGTAAGAATACCGCGTAATCAGTAAAGTTGCTTCGGAACTCAAATTCACCAAGGCATAGGAAATAGCGCGGGAGGAGAGACGACTCCGGTTTGACTCGGGTTAGACTCCCCTAAGACAAATGTATAGGGTACGATTCTCGGAGTGACTGTGATTAATCACTCCGTCGGAGAATAGCCCCCAATGTGAGACTAAGGACTTAGATGGCGTGGCATCTTAAGTGGCTCGAAAGTGGGGTACGTGAGACACGTGTAGGACATGACCCTTAGGGCAACCGTGATCGATCGCCCTGCTAAAGGGTAGCCCCCGAGTGGGGTTGAAGATTTTGTTAATACTCGAGTGTTGGACGAGTGACCCTTAGACGTAACGACCACAAACCTTTTGTCATAGGGCTATGCCTTGTAAAAGGTTGACTCAGAAAAGACACCTAGACGGGTGACTTGTGAAAGGTGGGCCTTCCTTTGGAATCGACTATGTGGGCCGAGTCCTGTTCGAATGAAGGTCCACGTGAGATAATTCTAAGACTTTGGACTCGATTGTGTAGACGGACCCTCCTTTGTAGGGGTATGTCCTACGTAGGTGGGCCGGGCCTTAGTCTAATAAGGCGGACTGGGATGGGGTTGAAACTCGCGATGTAGGATCGGCGGAGTTTCGACACTAAAGACTTCGACGACTTAAGACATGACCCTAAACTGCTAAATACGGGAAGTCCTAAGAAGAGGAAGGTTTTGAAAATGGATTATTTTGGAAAACCCGAGAAAACTCGGGGAAAGGCCCGACTTTTCGAGAAAATCGGAAAGTACATCGGGCCTCAAATTTGAAAGTTCGAAAATATTTTCGAGTTTTGAAATGGGCAGAATACCGGCTAAAAATAGGATGTTTTGAGTAAAATCATAAGTCCTAAATTCGGTATACGTCCCGGGTTTTGAAATTGGATATCTTGAAAATTGAAAATTTGAGTGTCGGAAAAAAGGAATTTCCAACGATTTGAAAATTGAAGATAAGATCCCGAAGATTTGAAAATCGAAAACGGCATCTCGAAGATTTGAAAATTGAAATTGAATTTTTGAAAATTCGAAAATCGAATGGTGGATCGGAAGTTCGAATTTTGAAATGAGCGGCATGCCGGCTAGAAAATAGGTTTGTTTTGAGTCAAATCATAAGTCCTACTTTTCGGCAGCTTTCCGAGTTTTTGAAAGTTGAATATTTTTGAAAAGATGCATTTTTGAAAAAGTTGACGGTTTTTGAAAACGACACAGAAACCAAATAGGACGTAGTCACACAAGCATTATAACGACGCCATGTATGCTCTACACTAAGTCTCGGTCGGTCTAAAGAGGGTCTATACCAGTGTACATAGTCTAGACGTTGATCGGGACGGACTTTCTAAGTCGAGTTGAGCTTAGAACATGCCGCGAAACCCACTCGAATCGACTATGGACACCTTTTGACATATCCATATTGGAGTACATCAACGGTATAGTGGGACGTCGGTCACCAGTACCGGCCCGGGAAAATATGGGTTATGCATGAACCGTAAAACTAAAACGCGTATTGTACTAGTCAAACGATTTCTATTCGAGTCTCACCTTGAGGATGCCGATGGTAAATCACGCATCAGTTAATCCCCAGCGGAGTCGCCAAATTGTGGACATGACATAGGTCCACCCCGACGCGGCCACGCGCGGGTTTGGGGAGGCGAATGAATCTCCATATGAAACGGATCGAATGGAAATTTAAATCGAAGTGGAGTCGCCACCGAACTTTCTGGGAGTTTGGGCCTGTTCGAACCCACTTTATGTCGTAGTGGGCCGTGTACAAAATACGGCCCATTTCCGATGTCAGAGTTTATTGGGCTCGTCCCTTTGCATTTGATACCGATACCGACATTATCAGATATCGTGTATTGAATGACTCTCGTGCGCCAACGGTTTCGGGCATCCGAAAACCGAGGTTCTGAGTAAGGGGTGAGGGTACGTGTTGGGAAGCCCACAAAGGACACCCAACCCCGCCCGCACATTAGCGGCCTCTACTAGGATATCGAAAGACTTTCTAATACGCGCGTTAGTTGAACGGGAAAAAGTTATGCAAACACTGTTTTCCCTAAGCATGCGAGAAATTGAAAGGGTTTCTATGTCAATTTAATGCAACTAATTCTAACATCGAAGTTAAATTTAGCATGTGAGTTCATTTTAGTACAATAAAATAAACAAAAATAAATTGACAAGAAAATAACAAACTTGTTAGTAACGGTATAACGATAATAACAGTTTGCTAATAATGTAGTATGATGCATGGTTTTGAAAAGAATAGTAGGTCACGTGATGGATTAACACGTGTTGACCGAGGTCAAGGAAAAAAATATATCGAGATCTAAAAAAAATGTTTTGTCTAAAAAAAATGATGTTCGAAGAATAATAATAAAAAAGAGCGAAATTGCTTTCTTCGGAAAATTGATGATTTTATTAAATCGCGTACAAATATTGCGTAATTTGCACTCGACTTAATATTTTCGATATTCGTCGTATTCAATATTCGATTATGAAATCGATCTTAAATACTTGGAATAATTTATACTCGATTTTAATTTTGATGCTCGTCATATCCCATATCCGATTATTGAATCGGTATGAAATGCTAGAGCGAAAACTTGAAGAAAATAATATAAGTCGTTTTAAATTAACTAGCACGATATAAATTTTCTCCGCGTTTATTAATGTCGTAATTAATTCAATTGAATTAGAGGACATCTATATTAGCATCAACGAAAATCGTGTTAATTAATTTATTTGACTAAATCATTAGATTCGACACCCAATTATGGAATTGGTATCGAATCTAATAGATCGACACCTTAAAAAAAACTCGCCTTGATTCCCTCCGCATCCCGACATCATAATTAATTCTTGCGAATTGTTTGATGTCGGATCCGCATCAATGGGTTTCGACCCTTATTAAAAGATGCTCGATAATTTTGTATTTGACAAAATATGCGATTGAACGAAATCTACGCGAACGGAAATAAAAATTATTATTGAAGTTGACTCGTTTCAATAATCAAGTGCTAGGGTGTCAGGATAAGCGACCGGCAACTCTGTGTGCAGTACACTTGTATATTCGGGTTTCCTTATTCCGACATCCTTCGCACTCGACACAAATCTACGAGTATTTTAATGTCTTTTGATACTAACGATATTAACGGTATTATGACGCGAATAAAATAATAAAAAAACGACAATAACGACAAAAGACGCGAGGAAGACGAGAAGGGAGAAGAAAAGAGGTTTTTGCACCCTCAACCTACATGTTTCTAACGCTTGGACGGGAGTCGTATTGGCGGCTTGCACGGGAGTATCGAGTATGTAGGCTAAGTTGTGGTGGTTTGGGGTTTTGAATTCCTAAAGCTAGGTTTAGGGTTTGATTAGGGTTGAAATTAGGGTTTGAGTTTGATGTTTATTAGGGTTGTAAGAAAGTGTGAAATTGATTGTGCATGGGGATGTTTATATAGGCATTGCCCGTGTACTTTGGTGTCTAGGGTTTTGTGCCCTGACGGACTTGACCTGATGACCCGTCTGAAGGTGGACTGTTGGTTTTGCTTCTTGAGTTGGACTTTTTGTATTTGAGTGGCTGCTTTGATGTGTCTCGGAAATGACTTTGACCAGGGTTGACCCAATCGCTAAAAGTCAGTTTTATTTCCGGTGTCGGTTTTGGCCCAAATTAGTCTTGTTTGACTCGGAACGGTCCGCTGGGCCTGATTTTGAGGTCAGTTTTGTGAGATTTGTACTCCATAAGTGCTTAAGCCAACGACTAATGGATTTGAGCCCATATTCGAGCGCGTAGAAACACGTTGGCGTCCGATCATCATCGGGTTTTTTTGGAAACTGCTATAGACACCTGGCAGTCAAAATGCGGGTGTCTACATATACATATCGTTCCCCCTTTCTGTTTACACTTGGTCAGATAAATTGCCCGTGACCGTTTCATATACATATCTAATAATGAATATCAATGCTAAACATTTTGGAATAGGCTATCATAAATCACATAATATTTTCAATGTACCAGCACACACTAACACCAGTCTTTTATATTCCCCCTTTCTATATGCTTACGTTTGGTCAGATAAATTGAGTCTGACCGTTTCGTATACATATATATTAATGAATTTCGAATGCTAAACATTTTGGAATAGGATATCAAAATTACATACTATTTTCAATATACCCAGCACACTAACACAAGTCTCTTAAAAACATCTAATGCGGTTTCCATGTGCAAATTTCAACCCTACAGGGAGTAGGAATCCGTTCAAATCAAGATCCTCGATGCGGTGACAGCAGAAGAACTCATCACTTCAACAATTGAAGATCTTCTGCAGATAGACGTCCCAGATGAGGTATTGTCGACCTACATAGCACGTTTATTAATATGAATTACTCAGAAACTTGATGACTAAATCAGACTACTAGAGCAGAACGACATATTTAAATGTCACGGAATGATAACAGAAGTGAGAACAAATATTGGTTGGCGATATCAATCTTGCACATCATGCCCAGCTAGAATCGATGCGGACGGAAAGTATCGCCAATGCAACGAGCCAATAACATACCCTAAACAAAGGTAACAAACAACACAAAATTAAAAACCAATATATGTTATGCCAAATCTTATTAATATTACTAAACACTATGAGGAATTTGTTAATGCCCACAAACACTACAAGGTGAAGTCTCCTTAGAGACTGAAATTTTAGTAGCAACTCTTCAATTTTCCGTAGCTAATCAGCTTAGAGGTGGAATTTGCGACTAAATTTCATTGGTAGCTAAAGGGCTTGTCGCTAATTTAGCTACAGAATTAGCGACCAAAATTAGCTACCACCTAGCGACTTAAAGCGTTGTGGCTAATTTTGCGACAATAATAGAGACTGTGGACGTCCGTCCGCACCGCCCGGTGCCCCGCGCGCGTCCGCGTGGGACCGACCCGGTTTTTCATCGTGTGGCGGAGGCCACCCACGCGGCCCTCTCTTGGCCGGGGGCCGGTCCGATCTCGTGTACGGAGCGATGTGTCGGACCTCGATTCGGATGACGATTCGGACTTGTACTAGACGGGTGCGGGCACCCGTGTTTCCGTTTGGGAATCGATCGAGTAGTGGTTGTAAATATTTAAAGGCCGATTTGTTCGGTAAGGCGACCTTTTTAGTGAACTGAATTCGTTGCCAATTTGTGGAGTCGCCACCGAGTCAATTATGGGGACTCGGAAACCGTTCAAGTCAACTTTGATCCCTTGTCTGGCACGGGATCCAAAGATAAAGACTTGTACCCTTAAGCACTCCATGCCTGGAATGACTCTGATTGTCAATGGTTTCGGACATCCGGAAATCGTCGATTCTGAGTAAGGGGTGAGGGTACGTATTGGGAAGCAAACATCCGATAGATGTCAACACCCAATCCCGCCCGCACTATAGCGGCCTCCACTAATCAATCGGTGGGCTGATAACCTAGTTCTTTTGTTGTGGTGGAAATATTGTACCATCCGTTGTTTTCACCCTATACCTATTGCTACGTCGGTTGTTTAGAGGCAAATAAGTATTGTCGTCAAAGTAGTTGTGTTTACATTTTTTGCATGCGATTTTACGTGACAAGCAGGCCATGAAAAGATGCACATAGGAGAGTAGAGAGTATTAGTATTATACGTATTAGCAAGTCAGTTTTAACGCGATAATACGGATATTAGTCGTTCTTGTGGTGTACCTTGCTTGGTATTCGGCTTAAGATGCGTTGGTTTGGTATTAATAGAGATGCGTCGAACCTAATAAGGCGAGCACTTGGACTAATACGGAACCCGACCATCACTTTGTTCAGTTTTAGTTATTTTACGTTTTGAGTTCCGTGTTAGGTGATTTAGCATACGATTATAAGGTCATAAAAGCAGTAAATCATACGAAAAACTGTAAATGCAAATGTAAGTAAATCACATTGTGAGGAGTTGCACCCACGGAGTATACACTAAACGGGACTTGATGCATAGATAGTTGAGAACGGATTTCGGAATTACTCGGGTCTATTTAGTGTGTTTTAGTATTTGTGATTGAAGTTGGGACGTTACGTGTTTTAGTAGATGTTTGTGGACCTAGTGTCCACATCTAGTGTTGAATAATAAAAGAAAGTGCAAATATGGAAAGTTTTGTTTAGATGACAACCTAGTGACGATTCGACTTCAAAGGCGGATCCTTCTAGTGATTTCGGCAGAGCTCCATTACTGTTGACCCTTCCTGCGGCTACTCCAGCAGAGCTTCGTTACTATGAACCGATTCTGCGGCTAATCCGGCAGAGCTTCGCTATTAGGCTTGAGCTAGTCTAACACAGGCACCTCGATATCGAGTGGGGTGCTCGAAGGTGAGGAGTAACGTCGATGTCGCTTTTATCGAAACTACGATCGAGTGGATCGTTTGCCTCGGGTGTCGGAGTGCGAGCCCTTAGCGAGAGAGTAGAGGGAGAAGAGAAGATGAGAATGTGTGAAATGAGTGAGGCGAAGGGGGGTATTTATAGGTGTTTTCGGCCCTCGTCACCCATATAGACGCCTGAGTTGGGGCGCACCAAGACGCAGGCGCCTGGGCTTAGGCGCGGAGAGACTAAGACGCGTGAGGTGGGGCGGTTGGGATTTTGAAGATACGATTTTGATACTTTCCAAAACCGAGAGGGAGGAGTGTGATACTTAGCTTGGAGCCTAAGGATTCCCGCGGCTTGACCTAGCGCCGTGGGTTTAGTGGGCCTCGGGTGTGCGTCCCGAGGTTCGCTTGGCACGATGCTGACTCGGTTCGAGTATCGGGACCGACTCGGGGTCCTGGTGTCAGAATTTACTCTTATTAGTGTCTATATAACCGTAACGATACGACTAAGGCTGCCATCATGTTAGTTTCAATTTTTCCGAGTAATTATTTGATCCGTTCTATAGAACAACTACCTAAAACATCGCGAACCCGCGCCGCGTAGCAGTCCTATCGTCATCGAGTGTTTGTTGGGCACTTTTGCAGCCACCAGGTCCAAATCTGGGTGTCTACAGAAACCCCCACTTTGATTGAGGCTTGGACAAGGCGAAAGTCAAAGTATAGCCGCCCAGGTCAATCGAAGATTACGACCTGGTGGCTGTCCGGTCGGGTCGTTTTAAGTCCATTGGACTACATGTTGAGGCTCGCCAGCCAAGCCTTAGAAATCATACCTGACGTCTTCGCTTCTGTTTGCTTGCTTGGGCCCGGGCCGTTCCTTGATATCTCGTTCCTGGTTCTTTATGCTTGAGCGCTTTACCTTTTAAGTTCTTTTAATTTTAAATGTTTTCGTGTAGTAGGTAACGCGTTAAGCGTAAGTGCAAAGAATGCTCATATTTATGTTTGAACAAACTTTTGGGATGCTTGTGAACCCTTGATAAAACGTTCGAGGGCGTTAGTCTCCACTCGAGCGGTTGTCTTCGGGATGCTTGTGACCCCTTGGGCGAAATAAAGTGAAACAAAACAATGCTCGTGGGCGTCATTCTCCACTCGAACACTGTCTTTGGGACGCCTCTGACCCCTGGGACAAAATTGTTGTTGTAAACTACTCGAGGGCATCAGTCTCCACTCGAGCGGCTGTCTTCGGGGATGCCCTGACCCCTAGGACAAAATTACTGTTGTAAACTACTCGAGGGCGTCAGTCTCCACTCGAGCAGCTGTCTTCGGGGATGCTCTGACCCCTAGGACAAAATTGCTATTGTAAACTACTCGAGGGCGTCAGTCTTCACTCGAGCAGTTGTCTTCGGGGATGCTCTGACCCCTAGGACAAAATTGTTGTTGTAAACTACTCGAGGGCGTCAGTCTCCACTCGAGCGGCTGTCTTCGGGGATGCTCTGACCCCTAGGACAAAATTGCTGTTGTAAAATACTCGAGGGCGTCAGTCTCCACTCGAGCAGTTGTCTTCGGGGATGCTCTGACCCCTAGGACAAAATTGTTGTTGTAAACTACTCGAGGGTGTCAGTCTCTACTCGAGCAGCTGTCTTCGAGGATGCTCTGACCCCTAGGACAAAATTGTTGTTGCTGTGCCTCCGGGATACTAACGTCCCTCGGGAAAAAATGTTGTTCCTGTGCCTCCGGGATACTAACGTCCCTCGGGCAAAATTGCTGTTTGTTTATTTGTTTTAGTTAAAAGTTTTTGTTTTGTGAGTTTGTCTTATTTTGTTTGGGTTTGCTCTTGCTTTGTTTTAGTTTGTTATGCATTTGAGACTTGTTTAAAGTTCGTTTAGATTAGTTTGGTTCATACTATATTGTTTCGCGTTCGGGGTGCAGCGTCCGTTGTTAAGTGCGGTTCTTATGCTTGTCTTATTATCGAGCGCGTTTTGTCGATGTTGATTAGTAATTGTTCCATCATTGTTGTTTTGTTTGTCTTAAAAGGTGCATGTTTTGTGTATATTGGACGTTTTGCTTAAGTATTTATTGGTGTCTTTGATTTAATCCCTTGTGGGTGGTTACGTTAAGTTAGATTTATCCCTCTCGGGTGGCTGCGTCGGATTTATCCCTCTCGGGTGGCTGCGTTAGGTTTATCCCTCTCGGGTGGCTGCGTTAGATTTATCCCTCTTGGGTGGCTGCGTTAGATTTATCCCTCTCGGGTGGCTGCCTAGGTTTATCCTTCTCGGGTGGCTGCGTTAGACTAACCCTGGTCTATGACTTTCTTCGGGAAAGTTTCTGACTACCCCTGGTCTATGGCTTTCTTCGGGAAAGTTTCTGACTACCCCTGGTCTATGGCTTTCTTCGAGAAAGTTTCTGACTAACCCTGGTCTATGGCTTTCTTCGGGAAAGTTTCTGACTAACCCTGGTCTATGGCTTTCTTCGGGAAAGTTTCTGACTAACCCTGGTCTATGGCTTTCTTCGGGAAAGTTTCTGACTAACCTTGGTCTATGGCTTTCTTCGGGAAAGTTTCTGACTAACCCTGGTCTATGGCTTTCTTCGGGAAAGTTTATGACTAACCCTGGTCTATGGCTTTCTTTGGGAAATTTTCTGACTAACCCTGGTCTATGGCTTTCTTCAGGAAAGTTTCTGACTTACCCTGGTCTATGGCTTTCTTCGGGAAAGTTTCTGACAAACCCTGGTCTTATTGATGAGTGGTTGTTTGGATTTAGTGATTTTTTGCCTTTAAATTACTAGACTTGATGTGTAAGCTCTTAATGAGTGCATAAGGGTGTTTGCATTAGTTCTTGGGCTTGCATTTGCTTAGTGAATTCTTCCGGGAATGTGCTAAAATAATAATCCCCTGGGATGTAAGTTTAGTGCTCAGGGACTTGCTAGGATAACAGGTTGCTTCGAGTGCTTTAGGGCTTGCTTTAGGCAAACATATTGTTTTGAGTGCTTTGGGGTTGTAGATTTGTCCTTTTTTTGTTTTATCATGCGGTCAAGCGCGAGCATCCTTATTAATCGTGGCTCCCGTGTTCGTTTATTGCTGGGGGTCGATTTTGACTAGAGGAGGTTTTAAGGCTTGCCTTATGGGCTTGAATTTACTCATAATTCCCTCGATTGGCATCTAGGACGGTGCGTGCTTGTCCGGTTAGGTTTTCAGCAGTGATTGAATGGAGGTTGGTTCAGGCTAAGAGCACTACTCGTCGGAGAATGTGCTGGTGAACTAGATGCGCCTTGCAGATGTAAGTTTCTTTCTTACAGTTTGTTATATTTAGTAGCCCCCAAGGTTTAGGATTATTGAAGTGTCGGTTTTCATTTTATCGTTTGTTTTGTCCTATGGTTTAGTATTTTCTTTCATTTGGAATGGTTCGTTGTTCTAGCTTTTAGCTGGTCGATTCGGCTGATGCTGTTCAGCCCCCAGTCTTCCCCTTAACACTACTCAGGGTCGGCGTGGTTGGGGTAGCCTTTTATAGAGCTTCTTTCCCCGTGTTCCACTGAGAAGATGGAGGCTAGGATGGAGTGGCGTGACCGGGTATACCGGGTAAGCTTCAGTTTTCGCTTTGGGTTCGGGTTCTAAGAATTAGGGTTGGCTTGTCTAACTTCCGTGGTTTTACCTTCCAGGTTTCATCAGCTTGCCATCAGCGGTTGCGGCAGACCGCCAACAGCTTCCAGGTTTACGCTTCGAGGGTCTCTCGTGACACTTCGGGACCTCGATCGGTGAGTTTGCGTGACTGGGGTGGTTTTCTAGGCTGCTTGTGTGTTTTCCTAATGTTTAAGTGTATTTGTAAGATGTCCCGGATATGGTGGGTCAGCTGGAAACTCGGGTGACCGAGCTCGAGGCAGAGGCGGTTGAGGCGCGACGGCTCCGGCAATCTCGGGCTGACGAGATCGCTTTCCTTAAGGAGCAGCTGGCTCGGTCTCAAGGTGAGATGTAACATCCGCTATCTTTCCTAAGCATTTTATTCTTTCTGTTAGGACTTCGTCTTAACTCTGTCACTTTTGGCCTCATATTTTATCATTTTACTAAGCTTTATTTTAATTTTCGAGTTTAATAATTTCTATTTTTAATTTTAAAGATTTAAAATTCTTTTAAATCCATTTATTTAGTTTCTTCGTAAACTAAGTAATTTTTCCGCGAGGAATTCTATTTCTCTCCGAATTGACATTTTTAAGCTTGGATTTAAGTTATTCCTTTTTCCTAAAAATGTTTGAATACGTTTATGGAATATTTTTTTTTACTAAGATATATTTTAGTTACTAAAAACAAGCCATTTATGATTTTATTACGAAGCTTCGCGAATAATTATTTTCTTACGCGAGGTTTACTTGAATTACTTTGAAATACCTTTAACTATTTTACGATTATACTTTTTATCAACTTATAAATTATTTGAGACTGTTTTCTCACATTTTGGACCAACTAAGCTCTTGGTCACAAGTTTTATTACGTTTTATTTAGACGTTTCATTTTATCACGTTAAAACGTAATCATAAGATAAATCATTTTCATTCATTGTAGCATTTATATCAAAACTTTTCTTACTCCCTCTCTTATCCATTTGGCCGGCCAACTATAGGTCTAGGTACATCTTGGATTCCTTATTTTGAAGCCTTAATTCATGCTTACTCCTTTAAGTGTAGTAACCTCCATCTCCTCCTTCACTCCACATTCATTTTTGCATTAACAAAAATATTCATCAGTCTTTCCTCTCTCTTTTGGCCGGGTACTTCTTACCCTCCTTAGGCTGATTTTTGCTCCATTTCAAGTCCCAATCGCATCATTTTTACCGTCATAATAATCCTCTTTCCGATTCCTTCGTTAAGGTATTAATCGACGTCATTTTCGATCAATTTTTACCTTGATTTTTATTAGTTTTCTCATGGTATTTTTCTGCCATGATTTACGTGTTTGGTAGGATTTTTGGACGATCCCGAAGCCGACGAATATATCGTTGATTCAGACTTGGAGTAGAGGTAACGTCGATGTTACTCGGTATTTCAAGATTTTAATTGAGTATTTGCATGTATATATTTTTATATTTTATTTTGGCAATATATGTATGTCACGAATTCTGGAAAAAATTTTAAAGTTGAAATTTTGCATGTTTCGATATTTATATCGCTTTTACGAGATTAACGATTAAATTGTTATATTAATTTGTAAAATCGTAATAATCGGCCTAAACATGTAATATATGTTTATATTCTGGAAAAAATGTTGTTTTTGATGATTTTTAGTAATTTAGTATTTTTCTGATATTTTTATATCGATTATTGAATTATTATCGTTTTCGAACAAAAATGATTAAAAACCGATTTTTAGTTCTAGTACTTAAACATTTTATTTTAATCTGATTTTTGACGTGGTGAAACTTTCTGGTGAAATAGAATTATTTGATTTTTTTCATAATTTTTCGGAATTGTTAAGTGGATGAATTAATTAATCACTTTAAATCATCGTTTATCGTTAAAACCGTGTTTGTTGTTTAAATTCTCGATTTCTGGTCTCTGGTTTAAATCTGGAAAAATTTATGATTCTGATGATTTCATATTAAAATGTATTATTATGATTTTTAGTGCCTTAATAAAATGTTAGGAACGATAGGTTTATTAATAAAATCGTTAATTGCGAAAACGGGTTTAAATGACGGTTTTGTTGAAATTTGTTGAATCTGGATTTTGGAAAAATCTGGAAAAAAATTATATTCTGTAAAATCAGGATTTTAAAGTGTAATAATATTTTTTGGATATTAATACTTAAATCGTTTTGTAATTACTGTTTTTATTAATCGTTATTGTCGAGATTGGACGATTAACGAGAAAACGCTTTAAAAACCGAGTTTTTTAGAATTCTGGAAATTTTCTTTTCTGGACAGAATGTCCATAAATATAATTTAACTATTTTACGTAATTTTTGTACTATTTATTATAGTCTTTAATTAATAAATATTGATTTCGGACAAATTGTGATTTATCGTTAAATGCTTCGTATTAACTAAAAGGATTATTTTTTCCAGCAATTTTGAAAGTATTAAATCTGAAACTTTAAGGTTTAAATCATCCCTTAAAATACTCTAAATATATTTGTTGGTTTAATTAAATAAAGACGTTCAAGTATTTAATTTAGTATTTGCCGTAAAATCCTATTTATAATTTTATCGTCGAAACTAATAATAATTAGGGAATTTTAGCTTTATAACTTTCGAAAACACCCTAATTAGTATTATTAAATATTTTTTAGATGTCTCTAATCATTTTATAACACTTGTACGATATTTTAATAATTTCATAAAATCAAATGTTCTTACTTTAATAATTAATATCGTTAAGGCCGAAAGTATTAGTTTTATAAATCTATATCATTTACTAAAATGTGGTATTAGTATGAACTAATATTTTCACTACTTTGATATGATGCTATTTTTAGTAAAGTTTCTGAAAATAGAAGTTTCCTAAAATAGAAGTTTCCTAAAATAGAAGTTTCCTAAAATAGAAGTTTCCTAAAATAGAAAGTTTCCTCTTTTAGAATATAAATGTTTACTTCTTTTATCCTCATATTGTTTATGATGAATACATCTTTTAAATATCGATAATGGTTTGTTTTGGAGTTATGGAATAAGGACAAGTGTGGGTTTAGAGTAATATAGTCTGGGATGTACGTTTTGCCATCAACTGTAAGGCTGGTGTGTCTTTATGGGGCGCATTGGTTGTTGAACTGAGCATGGTTTGTGTTCAGGAGAGTGTATATTTACCTTAAACTTAGATATCGCATCGTATAAGTCGCGTCGGGTTGAACTGGATATGGTTTGTATCCAGGAGGGGTGTGCATTACTTAAGCCAGGACCTCGCTGCACGCAGTCCTGTTATGGTTGAGTTGCCTAGTTAGAGACCAAAGTCTAATTTGTTTTGACTAAGTTCTCGAAACTAGTTTTTAGTATTATCCTAGTGAAAGTCTAGATTCTACATTAATCCTATCCATAACGCCATTTTGATTATTTCATTTATTATCGATATAAATTGGCGCAGGTTGGCAAATATCTTTATGTGTCTTCAGAAACCCCTTTTGAATAATTTGTTCGACACTAAATCTTATTTTAATATGATGTTTTACTGTTTTCCATTTTTACTATTTTCCTATATTAGTAATTACTGTTTTAAAATCCTGTTATACGGCTGGGAGAACGTTGACGTTGCTCCCCACTGATTGTGGCTGTTATGTTTTAACATGGCAGGTATACGTGTTTATTTTCCGGTGGGTGTGGGCTAGCGAGCAGTCTTGGATCCTGCTGATCTTTTAATAATCATGTTTTAAGGATTGTTTAACCTCTTTATGGATTGTTTTAAATTTTAGCCATTTTTATGTATGGCGCATGTTTGACTTTACCAATTTAATTTTTTAAGACATAGTTCTGTGTGTTTTAATCCCGACTCTACAGTGTTTCCGCCACTGTATCGCGCTAGAATTTTTAGGGGATTACATGAGACCTCCGCGCAGGGTGAAGCTAGGCATCGGATTGGGAGGGAGGCTGAGGCTGAGGCTACGGGTGCTACTGAGGATGTTGGAGAAGTTCCCAAGACGGTTACCCTAGACATGTTGTCGGGAGTGGATAGTAGTGAGTCTCCTACCTTTGTTTTGGAGGATTTAGGTTTGGATGACAACATCGGTGAATTCGTGATAGCCATCAGTGCAGCTTCTAGGGGTCCTCCCTAGTCTTATGAACCCGATTTGTGTTTTGTATATTTCCTTAAGATTTTCAATATTTGAATTAACTGGATTAGTCTTGTGTTTTCGTCTGGGGAATTGTTTACCTAGATTGACAAGTAATCACTTTGCGTTCATTTATTTGTGATCCGATCTTTGTTTATGGTGCGTTAGTGTTGCATGGGAGTACGAAAAAAATTCCTTTTGGATGTTTTGAAATGCGTTAGTTTGAGCTAGGAGTCGGATCAGATAGAACGTCGATTAAAATGTTTGACCTGACATGGTGCGACATGTAAAAGAAAGTCGGCATGTTACCGAGTGCGTTAGGAAGAACTAGGCTATCTTTTTTTTTTTTTAAGTTAGACCACTTTTGTGTATTCATGTTACAGACGCGATTTGACAATAACCGTTAAAGGCTACAACATGCCTTGGTGGGTATCTTATCCCCCTAAAAAAGAAAATAAATAAAACGTCTAAGTCTGGTGGACCCAATGGACGTAATGTATTGTCCGCATGGACCTGTCACTCTTGCCCGGACATTTCGGCTTTTGGAAAGGGGTTTAGTGACTTTAGGAGGTCGTTCTTGACGTCCGGGGTTGTCGGGTGTGAGAAAAAGGTTAAGGATTGTGGAGATGATTGTACTATAGAATAAGGAAGCTATGCAGGCTAATGTTGCTAAGTGCTCGACCGAAGGCGGCGTTACCGATCCTAGTATTCGTCAGTTCATCTAAATGGGCTGAGACCGACAAGACCCATATTAAGAATGTGAGTGAGGAGGGGAAGTGGGATTGACTGGGCTTGCATATAGCTGGGGGCAGTGGAAGCTTGTGTTCGGAGGGACCGACGGTGAGAGACCCGAACAAGCACACCCGAATGGCGAGAAACGGGGAAAGTCGGACCGGTAGAGCCCAACCATTTAGTATTATGTTCTATTAATTGATATTATGTGTCGTATTAGTACTAGTTTTTTGTAGGGTTTTGCTTGTCACGTTATCATTTTCCGGGGTGGTCGGATTTCAGATTCTCGATGTGAAGGGCTTCGACAAAGGCTTGATTTAACTGATTTTTTTTATTAATGAGAAGCACTTTTTTTAAAAAAAATTTTCCTTTTTTTTTGTGGTGGCTCGCAACTTGATTCTTCATTTTACCCGGAGCGCCCTTTCGGGTTTTCACTCCGTCCTCGGCTCACCTTTTATTTTTATCTTTTTTTTTTTGGACGGCTCGCAACTCAATTCTTCATTTTTCCCGGAGCGCCCTTTCGGGTTTTCACTCCGTCCTCGGCTCGTCTCTCTCTCTCTCTCTCTCTCTCTCTCTCTCTCTCTCTCTTTTATTTTATTTTTTTTACGACGGCTCGCAACTCGTTTCTTCATTTTGCCCGGAGCGCCCTTTCGGGTTTTCACTCCGTCCTCGGCTCGTCGTTTGTGCTTCGTCATTGAAATCACTCGTTAACCGGAGCGTGGAGGAAGATTCCGGTTTACATGTGAATCGAGTAATCAATTTCGTTATTTTGGTTGGTTGTACTCCAAGAAGGGTTGCCTACGTATCCGTGTTTAGACGGAATCAAACCACATTCGTAGTCCTTTCAAAAGAATGTGAGTGATTTTGCTTTAGACTCGTTATGCCAATTATCGATGTGAGATGTTTAGAGTGTGTTCACCCTAGTTGAAGAACTAAGGTGGAGTGATTGGGCGTGACCCCTTGAAAGTGACATTAACTGAGATACCGTGTTTGGGCCGGGGTGACTGGCTTGGATGGTTTTGGAATGTGGAGCTTGGTAGTAAGTGGTTTCGATAGATCAAAATCTGGAGCTTGATTTTTTTTATGGAGTTAGGGCTACGGGCCAAGGTTTCGTAACGTGGTAGGAAAGAGGAAGCTGAGTAAAAATGACTCAGACTTCAATCGGGTGGGATGTAGATTACGTGGGATCTGATTTCTATGTCTGGCCCTTACGGTTGGGATTATCCTATGTGCTTGAATCCTCAAAATTCTGGACTGTCTCCTAACAGGTGTCTCGGGAAGGTCTTAAGGGTTGTAATGTAGGGAGGCTAATATTATGATGCTAGTTGACTAGTCTGTTCATTTTTCTTTTTCTTTTTTTTTTTTTTCGTTTTGTTCGGACTTTGCATTTGAAGTTGAGTTGAATGATTGGGGGTTTCATTTTGACCATCGAGTTTGGTCTTGATCATTGAATTGGGCCGGTTTAGTTTGGCCTTGGTTTCATTTTGTTCTTTGGCTCCTTTTGGCCGTTTCAGACTTCTTTTTCTTTTTGTCGGACTAGCACCTATGGTAGGAAATGGTCGGTCTTTATTTGAGGGATATATATTGTGGGAAATGGGTTTGCCTTCCGTCTTTGATCACAAGCTAAGAGACTATCTAGATTTGTCATAGGATTCGGGAATGCTCGTTCTAAGGGATAGTTTGTGGCTTTCTGTACGAGACATGGAATAGGTAAAAGAAAAGAACACGGGATCTCAGTTCTTGTTATTCCTCGTTGTTTCGAGGTATGTTTGATTGTTATCGATAAATGGCATAGTACCGAGTTGTAAGCAAGAAAGTACATTATTAAATCAAGCGATTGTCGAGGCGTATCATAAAGGAAGAAAAGTTTATTTCTTTTTATTGATTGTAATAAGTGGGCTATGCGCCCGAGATATTGTTTTTGGGGAGGTGGAGGACAGATCCCCTCGCACCTCCTGACTCGATGTAAAAAGAAAAGACATTTGTTATACTATTAGGTCTAGGCCCTAAGACGAACTAGACTCCGACTCAGACACAGATTTACTCGTCTTGGTGGATTCCCGTGAGTTGTCGGCATCTTCCTCGATAGTCAGGGCATTCTTCTCTATAGGGTCGCGGTGGGAAGAACCGATGGTGTCGCCAGGGACTGTGTGAATGCTAAAGGGGTTTGTGGTATTGTAAGGTTTCTTGGGTGGAGGGAAAGGGATCGTCCCATTTTCGATCATGTCTTGTATGACATGTTTGAGTCGATAGCAGGATTCGGTATCGTGCCCGTTACCTCTGTGAGATAGGCAATAAGCATTAGGGGTCCAATTTTTGCCTCGTTTGCCGACTGGTGGGTCCGGAGTGGGACCCCTGGGCAAGAGCAACCCTTAATCGACTAGGTGCTTAAGGGCTTTGGCGTAAGATGAATTGATTGGGGTAAACTCCCTCGGTGATCTTTCTACTTTGTTGGATGTGGTCTTATAAGGTCTCGGTGTTCTTTCCGTATCGACTTTGATAAGCTTCAATTGGGCGGAGCGTTGGGATAATCTATCCTGGGTAGGCTCTTGGGCGCGGTAATTGCCCGGGTTGGCGTTTGTTTCGCTTTCTGGGTCTCTACTCTCAAGAAAATTGAGGCGGTTATCGATGTAACAGACGGAGAAAGTCAAACGGGTTACCGAAGTATATGGATGTTGCGAACCAATTTGGTTAGGGTACTGACATCGTTGCGGATGTTTTTGATGGCGCTCGAATCTACCGACATGTTGGGGAGTGATTCTTGTGAGAAAGGATCAAAAGGTCAGAACGGATCCACCGGATGACGTAAGAGACTCGAGGGATGCTCGTGACTGTGCGACACGGGAATGAGACCCTTGACTCGTGTGCGTGCGATCATTGGCTTAGGGACTCAGGTACTTTAGTCTCTTGGTGTATTCGACGAAACGCCTAACGAATTTTAGGTCTCTACAACGAGACGATTTGACCCAAACCTCGGAGGTGAGGTTTAAAGAGGACTTCTCAAAATGAGACAACCCAAAATGTAAGTCCTCGAGTAGAGGTGATCCTAGCAACTAACACAGACAGTTAAACATACGGTTGTACGACGTAAGAAGTTGATCGCGATCCCGGCTCAGTGTCAAAGAATTTTGATACATTTTTTTTTTGAAAACGACCAATTCTTTGCAGAAAAGGAATTTTTTTTTGAAAAGGATTATTTGTAAAAATAGTGCAACGATGGCGTGATGACATCGCTTGTGACGTGAAGGTGTGTTGCTATACATGTGCGTCGGAAATCCGACGATGGCAAAAGTGTAAATGTCTTTTTTTTAAGGAGCATGGTTCTTAGGGGAACCAGTTTTGAAAAATGATGACGTGATGCTTTTATCGAAACTACTATTAATTAGCTAGTTCGATACTCGTGGTGGATGTGGTGCTCGTGGTAGAGCGTGAAGTCTAATGATGGTCTTTTAAAGGTATGGCTAAATCCTTATTAAGGGATTTAGGTGGTGAATAGTGTTCTTAGAAAACTTTTCTTTTTAGAAAAAAACTTTTAAAACTAGTGACCTACGTTCGTCGGTTGCGTTAACTAGCATTTAACGGTGGGAGAGTGCACTGTAAAAAAGTGTTTAGAAAGTGTAACCGTTTTTGAGTTCCTTGACCTCATTAATTGAAGTTTTGGTCGTGTTGACGGTTTGCGTGTAAAAAAATCTTTTTTTTTTGAAATGAAATGTAACCGTTTGGTGCACCTTGATTCCATTGTCTGGAGTCTCGGCGGTATTAACGGTATTCGTTGTTGACGGGTTTCAATTTGGCCAAGGTGATGGCATTGAAAATATTATATTTGTTTTGAAGGTGGTGAGTGTAAAGTTTGTCATGATGACGGCGTCTAAAAATGTTTTTTCCCCTTTTAGAAAATCATGACTTGACTGAAGTATCGGTGCTTAAAAGATCGTTTCGAAAAGATGAGGTATTTTTCGAAAACGAAATTGGGTGCGGTTGAATATGTTGGCGTGGTTGAGTCCAGATTTTTTAGTGTTTTATTTGGGTTGTTTGCAAACACGCTACACATAACTAGGAATGCATACACTCATGCAAGATGCAGACACGGGTAGGTTAGGGTAGGCTACCGCCCACGAATAGTCCTTACTTAGGCATTGACAGATCATCTAGGGAGATGAGTGCCATGTTGTCCGTTCGGAGCTATCCGCTTATTAATCCCACGGGTTACGCGTTCGGCGACCGGAGCGTCAACCGAGGATCTCTCCGCGTGTCCCTAAAGATCTTACCGCGAAGAGGTCGATTGGTCCTGATATCGGTTAGGGTGGGCTTTTTAGGGCCGAAACCTGTAGTGACCACAACTAGGAACTCAAAAATGAGCTTCACCGACCTCGTTCAAGTTACACCACCACTGGAAACTTGTTTCCCAATCCCCAGCAGAGTCGCCAAACTGTGGACGTTCGTCCGCACCACCCGGCTGATACGGGTGAGCTCGAACCCGGCCTGATTGTGCTAGGACCGAATAAAGCCCACAACGAGACCATACACTCGCTTGGGTTATTCAAACCAAGCCCAATCAAACTTGGTGTGTGTATGATCACACACGTCCCGAAATAGCCAAGATCACGTGGGATATGCAGCCAAAGATCACGCCTCCCTTACTAGAGATATGCGTGATATTCTTACTTCGAACAAGCTAGGGCAATCTTCTTATTTTGGCAATAAGAGGAGATAATTCTCACTCATATTTGATGGTGATTCACATGAAGATATGCATGTATCTCCTCACTCAAATAGATAGATACAATCTCCTCCAACTTGGCAACACAAATAAGAATATTATATCAAGATATGAATATTCTAGGCATGAAGATCAATCAAGAAGCAAACAAGATTTGGCTGCAATATTCTGAAGAGTAGAAGAAGATTTCGGGTATCCCATACTCCAAATAAAGGGATACAATCTTAGTTTAATTAAAGCAACAAGAATAATAATGATCTCTTCAAGATCATTTCAAGAGATACTTAGGGTAAGATATTATATTATCTAGATTAGTTACTAATTTTAATTGAATTATGTATCTCCTACTAGAGGCAAGTATAATCGAGTGATACACTCGTGTAGGGCTATAAAAGCCACGTTCTATGTAAGCATTAGGCATTCAATGATTAAGCAATAAAAATTCAGCAAAGTTTTTTATTTATCAAACCTTGTGAAAACTCATTTCGAGAAAGTACTTCGAAATCGCGTCGAGGAATTGGTGCGCCAATCTCTACGTTATTAGTTTTGGATTCAAGGTCGAATTCGGGCTAAATATCTTTGGTTACGTTTGTCTTTTATTTCATCACAAAAATCCTTACGTAATTCAAAGTATTTTCTTTCCTAAAATAGACGTGCCACAAAACACGAAATCTAGGAAGACCTTAACCACGAACCAAGGTTATATTAACCTTAGTTCAATTTCACTCCAAAATCCACGTTATCACTCAAGGTTACATTAACCTTCGACCCAACTTTCATTTCTTATTCTAAACCGCTTCCGCATTCGCATCACCGGCGCCCCTCGTGCGCCCGCGCGGGACCGACCCGGTTTTTCATCGCGTGGCGGCGGCCACCCACGCGGCTCCCTCCTGGTCAGGGGCCAGTCCGATCTCGCGTACGGGGCTATGTGTTGGAGCTCGATTCGGATGACGATCCGGACTTGTACTAGACGGGTGCGGGCACCCGTGTTTCCGCTTCGGAATTGATCGAGTCGTGGTTTTAAATGTTTAAAGGCCGATTTGTTTGGTAAGGCGACCTTTTTAGTGAACTGAATTCGTTGCCGATTTGTGGAGTCGCCACCGAGTCAATTATGGGGACTCGAAAACCGTTCAAGTCAACTTTGATCCATTGTCGGCTCAAAATTGAGTGGCACGAGACCTAAAAATAAAGACTTGTACCCTTAAGCACTCTATGCCCGGAATGACTCTCATTGCCAAAGGTTTCGGACATCCGGAAACCGTCGATTCTGAGTAAGGGGTGAGGCTACCTATTGGGAAGCCAACATCCGATAGATGTCAACACCCAATCCCGCCCGCACTATAGCGGCCTCTACTAATCAATCGGTGGGCTGATAACCTAGTTCTTTTGTTGTGGTGGAAATACTGTAACATCCATTGTTTTCACCCTATACCTTTTGCTACGTCGGTTGTTTAGAGACAAGTAAATATTGTCGTCAAAGTAGTTTTGTTTACATTCTTTGCATGCGATTTCACGTGACAAGCAGGCCATGAAAAGATGCACATAGGAGAGTAGAGAGTACTAGTATTATACGTATTAGCAAGTCAATTTTAACGCGATAATACGGATATTAGTCGTTCTCGTGGTATACCTTACCTGGTATTCTGCTTAAGATGCGTTGGGTTGGTATTAATAGAGATGCGTCAAATCTAATAAGTCGAGCAGTTGGACTAATACGGAACCCGACCATTACTTTGTTCAGTTTTAGCTATTTTACGTTTTGAGTTCTAAGTTAGGTGATTTAGCATACGATTATAAGGTCATAAAAGCGGTAAATCATACGAAAAACTGTAAATGCAAATGTAAGTGTTCCGGTCGCGGAAACAATTTACCCGGCCTAGGATCCGGGTTGTACAATCGGGTTAATGGTGAGCAATTGATCGTTTGATTTCCCTTGGTCTCCCTTTTCCCTCACTCCCTGGATCGGACCTTCCCGGCGGAAACGGCCTGCTCCCTGCACAATGAACGCACAGGGCCTCGGAGGTTGTCCGAGGAAACCCTCTCCGATGCCTAAGTCAGTCCGTGAAATGCCTTTACGAACCTAGCTCGTGAGGAACTAGGCGGCGTTTTTAGGAGTAAGAGTCTAGAGAGAGAAAATCCAACCTCTCTCATGTGGGAAATGGGGAGGTATTTATACCTTCCCACAAGAGAGAGAAGGGGGAGAGGAATGGTTGGATAGAGAAGTGACAAGTGGCGGCTCCTCATCCATCCATTCCCAATTACCTTAGGCAAAATGACGAGAGGGCCCCTGGGGGTTCTGGCCCTGTTGGCCAGGGATTTTCCCAGGGCAGACAGTCTTCTGGCAGGGGGCTGCCAAGTCCCGACAGGCTGGGTTGGCCTATGCTCCCAGCAGCTGACGGCCGCCCTTAGCGTTTTATGCTCCTTGCTTTTAATTTCTCGCTAGGGGCTGATCTTTCAACTCATTGACAGGGACCGTCTCAGGGCTTGCCTAGCAGGCGGCTAATTGACAGGCGGCCCACCCCAATCAATTGGCCTTCGTTAGTAGGAGGGAAGTGAGACTTCTCTTCTGCTGGCGACTCTTGCTTGGAGGGGGGTTGACTTCCATGTCTGTTACAGCATTTAATGTTTCGCACCTTCCCAAGGAACTTTGCACCGCTCATGTCAGGTATGCAAAGAGGTGAGAGCGCTTTTGTGATGATTGCACTTCTCTTCTGGGCGGATTTTGGGGAATCGTGAAGAGTTCTTGATTGGTGGCTCTCCTCCCAGGGTGGTTGGAGCGTTCATTAATGCCGTGCTGTCTTTTGTATAAAATCCTCAGTTTCCTTTATCATTTGTGTTTCAACCCATCTTCAATCTTTCCATTTTCTTTGTCTTAAGCATGGCTTGGATCAAGAAAAGCGTAATTCGCCGTGGAGTCAGACATGTTACCTTCATCTTTAGAGGGTTTTGGAGGCTCCGATATGCTCGGGCCGCTTACTTAGCCGTTCGCCGGAGTCGCCGTTCACAACTTCACTTTCGCCGGAGAAGTCAGAAGGCTTCTGTTAGGATGGGCAAACGCCCTAGGAGGTCCTCGCCTCCTGCAGCGCCTAGGTTTTGACGTTGCTCCCAGGGGGGAGGCTGTTATGACAGGGGATGCCATGAGTGCTTTCCATGGCTGCACCCTGAGCAATTTGGCCCCAACTCTGACACTGATTCCTTCTTGGCGTCAGGTCCCTCTTCGCCTGTGAAGAAAACAGGCTGTCGCACCTGCGACGAGTCCCGGGCCGTCCCCTTTGGGAGGGACTGGGAAGATAGCAGCCATGACTCTGATGACAGCGAGGGTCTGGGCTGCCTGAGCGACAGGGATGAAGATAGAGCTTCTGATGACCCCTTCCAGGGCTCCCCAGACTGGGACTGGGGCTCGGCTCTCGGGAGTCCAGGCAGCCCCGGGGATTATTCCCCGAATTTGGGCGATGATTAGACCTGCGTGGCAGGGTGTTTGGTTTCTGTCGGGCCGGAATTTTTGTGCCTTATGTATTTTTCTTTCATATCTGTCCCACGATGTAGCTTTCCTTTGCAGGGTTTTAATGAAATGAATATTTTGTGTATTTGAATTTTTAATATGAGTTATTAATTTTTTTTTATTTTTTATTTTTTATTTTTTTTTGAATGAGGTCGTTGATTGACCTTTCTCTTTGACGTTTCTGTTTATCGAGGCTCTTCTTGAAAAAGGTGAGCAATTGGTGTTCAGTATGTGACACGTGGACGATCCTCGAGGGTTTTGTCAGGGGATTCGTCTTTCAAACTTCTTTGGGCTTTATATAAACCCTTCTCTTCCTCCATTCTCTTCTTTTACTCTTCTTGATACTTTACTCCCCATAACACTTCTCGAATTTCCTTCATTGGTCGAGCGTTTTCTTTTGAGGAGCAAGGAACACTTCTTGTCGCTGTCTCCAGCAACTTCACCGGCGGCCTTAGGTTAGAACTTTTCGAATCTCTCGCCTCTTTTCTTCCCTTCCATAGCCTATATGTCGCGAGTCCATCCCCTTTCCCTTGATTCTTTGCTCGGGAGAACTAGCGGCGTCGGTAGCCGTCATGACGTTGCTTCTTCCTCCGGGGTTGACCCCGGGGAGGAAGACGATCACCACAGGGGAGAGGGTGCTGAGTCACCCGAGCCAGCTCCCTTTGATGTGATTGATTCTGATGACGAGGCCCTGGAGGTGGACCCTGCCAGGGTCGCCGGCCCCCTTATCCGTAGGGAGAGAGGGAGGACCTACTTCTTGGACAGAGAAAAATATGTGGTTCCCTTACAGACCTATCCTGAGGCTAAGAATAGGGATCTGATCTTGGAGTGTAACGCGGCTAAGGCCATTGAACAGTTTTATAATTTTGGGGAGGGGTACACAGTGGTAGTCCCTGGGGAAAGGGACACAGTGTGCTGTCCCCCAGAAGGGTGTGTAGCCGTCTACCATAAGGCCCTAGAATTCGGCCTGCGATTCCCGTTACATCCCTTCCTGGAGGAAACTTTTAGGAGGATGAACGTTGCTATCGCCCAGCATTAGTGGCCTACACCTGGACTTGTCTTTTCCATGGCGAGGGGCCTTATATTGACGCCCTTCGCTTTATGGTTGGCCTCCAAATGGTGTCTTCATCTGGGGGGGATGGCTCCCCTGGTTACTGGTCTCTGCTGAGACAGAAAAAGTACGCCTTGGTCTGGCCAGCCATGAGCAGCCTCAAAGATTGGAAAAATAATTTCATATATGTCCATAGTGCGTCAGGGTGGAAAATTCCTAGACATTTTAGGAACCATGTCCATACCCGCATGGAGACGCGTGAGGAGTACCACCCTCGCATTGGGGGGAAGGCTCTGGAAGTCAGGCTGAGCGAAAAGGAAAAGATTTTGATAAAAAAGTTTGAGATTGTGGCGGATAAACACGGGAACTTTGGCCCTGTTTTCTGGCTCCCTCATGCGGAGCTCATCACGACAGACGAGTACCTGCTTCCCCTAGGCCTGATTCGTGGCCTTGAAGGTAGTTCTAGGGTTTTCTTGTTGTCACGATTTTCCAGGGATTTTATTTCTCCCTGCTTTTTAGATGACCGCCTTTCCTTTCCTGCAGATTCCTACACTTGGAGCTGGACCAAGAAGCAGGTCAGAAGGCTAGGCTTGAGCGAGGAGTTGCACGTTCTTTCAAAGCGTCCTTCCCTTCCGCCAAATTTTAGGAAAGGAAGTAAGGCCCTCATGAAGCTTGTGAAAGACTTTGCCGCTGGTCGAAGATTACCTCTCCCCCCCCGGCTGCCTTCGTCGAAGCTGGCGACTCCTACCCCCAGCGTTCATGAGGGGGAAGCGGAGGTTACTTCAGGAGCTACTCCTTCCCCCGGTCAAAAACAGGGCGCCTCTCCAGCTGGCCCTCGGATCTCGCAGGGAACACAGCCTGGAGACTCCGAGGGGACTGGGGAAAGTGTTCCCTTGGAATCGAGGAGGAAAAGGGAGAGGGAGCCCCCTAGTGCTGACGTGGTGGACCTGGAGGCGGATGTCTCCACCCCTGAGGCGAAACGCCCTGCACGTGAGCCCTCTAGCACTCCCTTCCCAGAGGAGAATGTAGAATTCCACTACACGGCTGGTGATAGTGTGGATGTATCAGGCCTGCTTTCTGACTCCGGAGCTGTCTTGGCCGACCGTCTTACAAAGATGGTGACTTCCACTTCTCATCAAGTGCTTCAATATATCCAGCGTACCTCCAAGGTTATGCTGGCCTCTGCGGAGCTGGCGGCTCTTAGCCGCCTGAGTGATGAGGAGCTGACAGTTACTCCTGGGGCTCCTCCTCCCGACCGCCTGGCCATGATAGAAAGGAACGTCTCCTTGATAAGCTCTTTGAAAGATAAAATGACAAGGCAGGAGGGGGAGTTGGAGGAGGCCAAGAAGCAGGCTGATCAATGGAGGCTGCAGGGGGAAATGGCTGTGAAGGAGGTTTCCAAGCTAGAGGCCGATCTGAAGGAGAGCCGGCAGTCGTTGGACCGAGCCAATCTATCTTTGGCCGAGATGGGGCACTTGAAGGGGAGAGTGACTGACCTGGAGGAGCAGCTGTCAAAGGCCAAGTCGGCTTTTGAACAGGCTAAGGGGGAATGGACGAAAGAGAAAGAGACCCTGGCTGCGGAGACTGAGGAAGCGGTGGGTGCCAGCTTCTTGAGCGGCGCCAACTCCTCTCTGGAATTGGTGATGGAGGTGATAGGGGAGATGTTCCCCACTTTTGATGAGGACGCCTTCTGGAGCCTCTATTCCGCCAAGGATGAAGCCCGGGTGACCAGACAGCCTGAGGCAGACGCCAACGCTCACCAGGATGCTGCGTGACGCCCCTTCTCTCTTACGAAAGCTTTTATCTTCTCGTATTGAGCCAGTGTTTATGGCTATTCTGTAATATTTTGCTACTCGGTTTTTTCTCTGACTTTGTAAAGACCTTTTTCCACCCTTCGTGGGTCTTGTTCTGTGGGATATTTCTTTCTTCTTTTTATGGCAAACTGTTTTAAAATTCAGGGGTTCTTTTCTTATTTGTTTAATCGCATGTCCACCGTTTGTCCCTGATCTTTGTGTCTGCCCTCCTGGGGGTTCCTTGTAGTTTTTCTTTTTCATTTTTATACAAGGTTGGGGGACCTGCCCCCAGTCCTTGTTAGCCTGGCCTGCCCCTGGCTTTTTCGTTCAAAGTCCAGGGGGTCTGCCCCCTGCTTGCCCAGAGGTGAGCAGGGTAGCTTTCGCGTTTTTTATACAAGGTTGGGGGGCCTGCCCCCAGTCCTTGTTAGTCTGGCCTGTCCCTGGCTTTTCGTTCAAAGTCCAGGGGGCCTGCCCCCTGCTTGCCCAGAGGTAAGTAGGGTAGCTTTTGCGTTTTTTATACAAGGTTGGGGGGCCTGCCCCCAGTCCTTGTTAGTCTGGCCTGTCCCTGGCTTTTTTGTTCAAAGTCCAGGGGGCCTGCCCCCTGCTTGCCCAGAGGTAAGCAGGGTAGCTTTTGCGTTTTTTATACAAGGTTGGGGGGCCTGCCCCCAGTCCTTGTTAGCCTGGCTTGTCCCTGGCTTTTCGTTCAAAGTCCAGGGGGCCTGCCCCCTGCTCGCCCAGAGGTAAGCGGGGTGGCTTTTGCGTTTTTTATACAAGGTTGGGGGGCCTGACCCCAGTCCTTGTTAATACGGCCTGTCCCCTGCTTGCCCAGAGGTAAGCAGGGTGGCCTTTGATTTGCGTTGGGGGGTTCACTTTACCCAATTTCGGCAACAGGGGGGCCTCCCCCTATTGCCCCCTGCTCGTTTGTGTGTGAAAGACGCGAGTGTGAACAGGCAACGAGTATAAATCTGTCTCTTCTCATTTCTCTTAAAATTTTCTTTTTGACATTGGGGTGGTCGGAGCCGTCGACATTTTTGACCGTCCTCCGCCTTTTTTTTAGTAAAAGTAAAAACTGCCTGTATTCTTGTTCAGACGTAATATTTCTTTAGTGTGTCTGCATTCCAGTGAGCATGTAGCTCTTGTCCCTCAAGGTTGGCTATTTTGTACGTGCCTGGTCCCAGAACCTGAGTTATTTGGTATGGGCCCTCCCAATTGGCACTCAACTTTCCATGTTCTCTTGACTTCCCAACCGCCTGCGTCTTTCTCAGAACCAGCTCGCCCATCTGGAAATTCCTCTGTCGCACCTTGCTGTTGAAAGCTTTCCTCATTCGCTGCTGGTAGGCAGCGATGTTGGTACTGGCTTCCTCCCTTAGTTCATTCACCAGGTCTAAGGCTTCAACCATTGCAGCTTCGTTTTCAGCCTGGTCGTACTGCAGAGAGCGCAGAGAGGGAATCCTTGCCTCAATTGGCAATAGTGCCTCTGCTCCATATACCAGACCAAATGGGGTTTGGCCTGTTGACTCTTTTTTGGTAGTTCGGATTGACCAGAGTATACTGGGGAGTTCGTCAGCCCACCTCCCTTTGCAGTCATCCACCATTTTCTTCAGGCCGTTCAGGATTTGTTTGTTGGCTGCTTCTGCCTGTCCATTGGTTTGAGGATGACAGACAGCTGAGTAGGCGACTGAGATGTTGTGGCTTTCCAGCCAGATTCTCAGCGGATCATTATCGAACTGCCTGCCGTGGTCAAATACCAACATCTTTGGTAGACCGAACCTGGTGATGATATTTCGCCAGATTACCTTCCTGACCGTCGGCTCAGTGATGTTTGGCACTGCTTCGGCCTCCACCCACTTGGTGAAGTAGTCTATGGCGACAATCAAGAATTTTCTGCCCCCTGTGGCCATCGTGAAGGGTCCTAGAATGTCCATCCCCCATTGAGCAAAGGGGATGGGAGATAGGATTGGCCTGAGCTCTTGGGCCGGGGCATGGATTGATGGGGCAAAGAGTTGGCATTTTCTGCATTTCTGGGTCAGGCTCTTGGCATCTGCCAGCATGGTAGGCCAGTAGTAGCCTGCCCTGAGGGCCTTGTGGGCCAGCGATCTCCCACCAATGTGATGTCCACAAATCCCTGAGTGGATATCATCTAATACCTCAGCGGCCTGATCCGCCCGTAAACATTTAAGCAGGGGATAAGTAAAAGATTTCTTGTAAAGTTCTTCATTAATGAGTATGAACCAGGCTGCTTTAGCCTGTATCTTCCTCTTTTGTAACGAGTCTGATGGTAAGATACCATGCCTCTTGTACTGGATGAAGGGAGTCATCCAGCTTTCCAGCTCTTCTTCCACGGTATTAATCGTTTGACAGGGGTTAGTAGACTTCTCGTGTAAAACGTCGACCCATACTGATCTCCGGATGTCCTGCAGACTGGAACTTGCCAGTTTTGACAGGGCATCTGCTCTGTTGTTCTGGGATCGGGGGATTTGTCTGACCTCATATGATTTTAGGCCGGACAACTCTCCCTTCACCATCTCCAGGTATGTGGCCATTGCTTGGTCTCTTGCTTCGTATTCTCCATTGATTTGGTTGGCGATGAGCTGGGAGTCTGTCGCCAGGACAATTCGTTCTGCTCATGCGGCTTTAGCTAGCCTGACGCCTGCGAGTACGGCTTCGTACTCTGCTTCATTGTTTGATGCTGGGAAAACAAATCTGAGAGCATGCTCAAAGTCAGTCCCTTCTGGGCTGGTTAGTACGACGCCTGCGCCATTGGCTGTCGAGGATCCGTCAGTATACACGATCCATTCCTGGGCAGGGGCTTCTTCCTCCCCTGAATGGGAGCACTCAGCCAAAAAGTCTGCCAAAGCTTGGGCCTTGATGGCTGTTCTTGGCTGGTAAGATATACCTAGCCCACTCAGCTTAATTGCCCACTTCAACAATCTCCCTGATTTTTCAAATTTTTCCAACACCTTTTCCAGGGGTTGGTCGGTGAGGACTACGACTGGATGCGCGTCAAAGTAAGGTCTGAGCTTCCTGGCGGCAACTATGACCGCGTAGGCGGCTTTTTCAACCATCGGATAATTCTTCTCAGCTGCCCCCAGCGCATGACTCACAAAGTATATAGGTTGCTGGGCACCTGCCTCTTCTCGTAGGATGACTGCGCTGACAGTTATATTGGTCACTGCAATGTAGAGGAAAAGTTTCTCTCCTGCTACTGGTCTTGCCAGGGTAGGGAGCCTCTTAAGATGGTCCTTCAATTGCTCAAAGGCCTCTTTCTGCTCGTTCTCCCACTTGAACTGTTTGTTCCCTTTCAGTATCTTGAAAAAAGAAGTGGCCTTGTCTGCTGATCGGGCGACGAATCGTGCTAAGGCGGCCATTCGGCCCGTCAGGCGCTGGATGTCTCTAATGGTTTTGGGCTCAGGAAGGTCTAGAACTGCCTGAACTTTTTCAGGGTTGGCGTCTATCCCCCGAGAACTGACCAAGAACCCTAGGAATTTGCCGGAGCGGACTCCAAATGTGCACTTTTTCGGATTAAGTTTCATTTTGTAGGCGCGCAGGGAGCTGAAGGTTTCCTGCAAGTCTATCAGGTGTTCTCTGTCTTCCCTGCTTTTCACGATGGCGTCATCAACGTAAGCCTCGATGTTTCTGCCCTTTTGTTTCTCAAACACTTTATCAACCAACCGCTGGTACGTAGCCCCTGCATTTTTGAGCCCGAAGGGCATCATCTTGTACATGTAAGTACCCGAACTAGTGATGAACGCAGACTTCACCCTGTCCGGCTGCCACAAGTATACTTGGTGATACCCTGAAAAGGCGTCTAGGAAGCTCAGCATGGTGTAGCCACTGGTGGCGTCCACCAGTTGATCGATTCGGGGGAGCGGATAGCAGTCTTTCGGGCAGGCCTTGTTCAGGTTTGTAAAGTCGACGCACATTCTCCATGCGCCTGACGATTTCTTGACGATGACAACATTTGCCAGCCATTCTGGGTAGTCGCAGACTTCAATAAAGTCTGCTTTCAAGAGTTTGTCAATTTCTTCCTTGATTGCCGCGTCTTTTTCCGCAGACATGTTTCGTTTCTTCTGTTTTACAGGGCGAGCATCCATGCTTACATTCAGCTTGTGAACGATGCATGATGGATCAACGCCGGGCATCTCGTCTGCAGAATAGGCAAATACGTCTTTGTTTTCCTTCAGTAGTTTGACCAGTTCGGCCTGGTAGGATTCCTCTAGGCCTGCTCCTACCAGGACCTGTCTTCCTGGCTCCAAGTCTACCAGCATACTTTCGCCCCCTGGTTCCAGGCGGTCGGGCGCCGGGTGCTCGACTGGGACTTCGCCTTCTCTGCAGGGGGAACTGTCAGCTTTTCTTTTCCCTTTTCTGTCTCTCTCGTGCTCTTGCAGGGCCACGGAGTAGCATTGTCTGGCTGACTCCTGGTCCCCACGTACCTTTCCTTCCAGCCCGAAGTCAGTGACATACGCGATGGTGAGGGCCCTGATGGAGATGGCCGCCTCGATTTCGTCCAGAGTGGCCCTGCCAATCAGGGCGTTGTAGGCAGATCTCGCGTTCACAACAACTAAGGTTGCCCTGACATTCCTGGCTGTAGAGCCTTCCCCGAAGGTTACGGGCAAGTCGATGACTCCCATGGGCAGCACGCCTGCCCCACTGAACCCATACAGCGATCCGGGAGCAGGTCGCAGGTGCCTTTTTTCCAGGCCCATTTTTTCGAAGGCGTCTTTGTACAATAGATTTGTGTACGCGCCTGTGTCCACCATACACCTTCGCACAATATGGTTGCTGATCTCTAGGGACAGCACCAAAGGATCACTGTGCGGATATACCACGCGTCCTGCATCATCAGGGGTGATGCTTAATGTCACTCCCCTTGGACTCCCTGCTTTCTCAGCATAGCAGATCTGGTTCCTTAGCTCACGCATTTGTCTTTTTTGGCCTCTTCGACTGAGCTGGCCTTCGGTGCCCCCTGAAATTACATGGATCACCATGCGGTTTTGCACTGACCCTTCGGGTTTTTCAGACACTTCCTTCTGAGACTTATTCTTAGCTGCGTAGTTGGCCAACCATCCGTTCCTGATTAATTTCTCAATTTCGTCCTTCAGGTGACGGCATTCTTCGGTGGTATGGCCTATACAGTCGTGGAAAGTGCAGAATTTCTTGGGGTCTCCTTTTGGGCTGCGAGGTTTGTTCGGGCGGTTCCATTTGGCAGTTTCTTTTTCCAGTTCGAAGATTTCCGCCCTGGATTTGTTCAGAGCGGTGTAACTGTCGAATCTGGGCTGGTAGACTGGGCGCTCTTTCTTGGGAGTGTCTCCCTCTTCCCTTTGCTTGCCTGGCTCACTTCTGCCCCTTCCACCCTGCGGTCCCCCTTGAGGCTTTGTTTGGCCTGCAGGGGTGTCCGTCAGGCCGTGGAACTCCTCCTGCAGAATGAACCCTTCAGCAATCTTTCTGGCCATGGCCAAGGTTTCTGGCTGGGCCCTGATCATCTGGTTTTTCATTTCCCCTGGAAGTAGGGAGATTGTCAGGGCGTAGGCGGCAGTGGAATCATCGATCTCCCTAACCTGCTGGTAGGATAGATCAAACCTTCTCATGTATTCTCTCACACTTTCACCCTTTTTCTGTTTCAGGGTCATGAGATCGAAACGGGTAAGGCGTCTTCTCTTATTTCCGGCATACTGTTCGAGGAAAATTTCAGCCAACTCTATGAAGAACCTAACTGACCCCTGGCGGAGGTCTCTGAACCACCCCTGCGCGAGCCCCACCAGGGTGGTAGGGAAAACTTTGCACCAGATGGCATCATCTACGTCATACATGCCCATGTGGCTCTCGAAGGCTGCCAGGTGGTCTTCAGGGTCTGTCGTCCCGTCAAATTTGATGGTGGGCATTTTGATTTTTGGAATGGGGTACTCTTGTACCTCAGGGTGCAACGGGGTTTTCGTGGGCCTGCCTACCAGTCGTGACCTGCTTTCCCCAGACTGGTTACCGTGAGATTCCCATTGTTTATGGGTCGGTTTCCTCGTACTGGGGGAGCGGTGCCTTGGTGGCGGTCTGCTAGCTGCCTCATCTTCTGTTCCCGAGGAGGCCTGCCTGGGCCTCTTCCTTTGAGAGTGGCAGAGGTTCTCACCCTGATGGTACCTGGACTCGAGCGGTTGTCCCCGGTTGAGTCTGGATTGCAGGCTTTGGGATAAGCCGGGGGCCGACTGTTCCTTGGCCGCAGGTGTTAGCCTGGAGAAAACTCCGCCTGGCCTCTCTCCCAAGCGTTTTGACACAGGCTCCCTGGGCCTCATGCGCTCCTATAATCCTTGAGATAAGCCTCCCTGTCCTCCAGACGCCGATTCTGTTGTGTGAATGGAGAATGCCGGCTGGACAGGTGGCTCTGGATTGCCAGTAGTAATGCGCCTTTGCATATGCGTATACACTTGAGCTGTTCTTCTCGCTTTTCTCTGAGCATTTCTGGCGGCGGTCCGCCTCGTGCCCCCGGCCTCGTCCCTGCTGACTGGGGACGGTTGCCTGGGAGCCGATGCGACCCTGCCTACCAAGTCCTCAGGTATGAGTTCCTGATTCAGCATCGTAGAGAAGAACGCGGCCGCCTGTGCCGTCTGAGCTGGGGTCAGATTGAGAGCACGTCCTGGGCGTGTCCCCAACTCAGGTGTCACAGCAGTGTTAGATCCACCGAGGGGATTGGTTCCCCCCACCGCTAGGATCGTGGTAGGAGGAACCCTCTCCGACTGCGGCATACCATACAGGGGGGTCACCGGTGGGACCGTCGGACCCGCTCCTGCACTGGCATCAACGATTTCTGGCATGATTGTGTTTAATTTTGTGATTATGAGTGGTTGATTTTAGTGGGTAACTAGTGAGCACAACCGTAATTTCCCCACAGACGGCGCCAAATTGTTCCGGTCGCGGAAACAATTTACCCGGCCTAGGATCCGGGTTGTACAATCGGGTTAATGGTGAGCAATTGATCGTTTGATTTCCCTTGGTCTCCCTTTTCCCTCACTCCCTGGATCGGACCTTCCCGGCGGAAACGGCCTGCTCCCTGCACAATGAACGCACAGGGCCTCGGAGGTTGTCCGAGGAAACCCTCTCCGATGCCTAAGTCAGTCCGTGAAATGCCTTTACGAACCTAGCTCGTGAGGAACTAGGCGGCGTTTTTAGGAGTAAGAGTCTAGAGAGAGAAAATGCAACCTCTCTCATGTGGGAAATGGGGAGGTATTTATACCTTCCCACAAGAGAGAGAAGGGGGAGAGGAATGGTTGGATAGAGAAGTGACAAGTGGCGGCTCCTCATCCATCCATTCCCAATTACCTTAGGCAAAATGACGAGAGGGCCCCTGGGGGTTCTGGCCCTGTTGGCCAGGGATTTTTCCAGGGCAGACAGTCTTCTGGCAGGGGGCTGCCAAGTCCCGACATGCTGGGTTGGCCTATGCTCCCAGCAGCTGACGGCCGCCCTTAGCGTTTTATGCTCCTTGCTTTTAATTTCTCGCTAGGGGCTGATCTTTCAACTCATTGACAGGGACCGTCTCAGGGCTTGCCTAGCAGGCGGCTAATTAACAGGCGGCCCACCCCAATCAGTAAGTAAATCACATTGTGAGGAGTTGCACCCTCGGAGTATACACTAAACGGGACTCGATGCATAGATAGTTGAGAACGGATCTCGGAATTACTTGGGTCTATTTAGTGTGTTTTAGTATTTGTGATTGAAGTTGGGACGTTACGTGTTTTAGTAGATGTTTGTGGACCTAGTGTCCACATCTAGTGTTGCATAATAAAAGAAAGTGCAAATATGGAAAGTTTTGTTTAGATGACAACCTAGTGACGATTCGACTTCAAAGGCGAATCCTCCAAGTGATTTCGGCAGAGCTCCGATACCGTTGACCCTTCCTGCGGCTACTCCGGTAGAGCTTCGTTACTATGGACCGATTCTGCGGCTAATCCGGCAGAGCTTCGCTACTAGGCTTGAGCTAGTCGAACACAGGCACCTTGGTATCGAGTGGGGTGCTCGAAGGTGAGGAGTAGCGTCGATGTCGCTTTTATCGGAACTACGATCGAGTGGATCGTTTGCCTCGGGTGTCGGAGTGCGAGCCCTTAGCGAGAGAGTAGAGGGAGAAGAGAAGATGAGAATGTATCGAATGAATGAGGCAAAGGAGGGGTATTTATAGGTGTTTTCGACCATCGTCGTCCATATGGACGCCTGAGTTGGGGCGCACCAAGACTCAAGCGCCTGGGCTTAGGCGCGGGGAGTCTAAGACGCGTGAGGTGGGGCGGTTGGGATTTTGAAGATACGATTTTGATACTTTCCAAAGTCGAGAGGGAGGAGTGTGATACTTAGCTTGGAGCCTAAGGATTCCCGCGGCTTGACGTAGCGCCGTGGGTTTAGTGGGCCTCGGGTGTGCGTCCCGAGGTTCGCTTGGCACAGTGCTGACTCGGTTCGAGTTTTGGGACCGACTCGGGGTCCCGGTGTTGGGATTGACTCTAGTTAGTGTCTATGTGACCGTAACGACACGACTAAGGCTGCCATCATGTTAGTTTTAATTTTTCCGAGTAATTATTTTATCCGTTCTATAGAAAAACTACCTACAACATCGCGAACCCGCGTCGTGCTGCAGTCCTATCGTCATCGGGTGTTTGTTGGGCACTTCTGCAGCCACCAGGTCTAAATCTGGGTGTCTACAGAGACGAACTTTTAAGTAGCTACATTAGCGACCACAAATTGTTGGTAGGTAATGTAGTGACAGACTTAGAGACCAATTTTTGTGTCGCAAAATTAGCGACTAATGTTTTGGTATCTAAAATGGTTACCAAGCATGAAGGTACATATCGGTTATTGCTACATCACCATACTTTCCGGGTGACTTGGCAAATAGAATCGCCCCGCCCCAACTGCCCCACCCACCACCCCCATGCGCTAAACAGACACCCACGCACCCCTTCCCTTTCTTGTAACGATATTGGTAGTTTATGTTGGATAGAGGAATCGAACTCAGATCATGACCTCCAACTACATAATAGACACTCTAACCATTAGGCCACATGAAGATTAACGCTTACATTTGACATAATTTGATATAAATGTTAACTTAAAAATAAAAGCAATTGTTACAAACGTGGATTATAAGGTACATACTTTTTAATAATAACTACTCTTATAAAAAAATCTTATTAATTTAAAAGTATATTTCACAATCACATACATTTATATGAAATATACAAAAAACTAAACGTATTTTAGTAGCTAAAAAGGTAAATTAGATATTAAAATTGGTACTCATTTGATTTCGTCTCCACAATAACTACTTAGTTATCCACTAATTTACTTTGGTCTCCTAGATATTCACTAATTCATTGTTCGTAATATTTTATCGTTATATATAGGGACAATTTTCGCTACTAACATTTTTATTTTGTATCTAAAAACTTCAATTAGATACTACTCTTGCTGTCCACCTTGTTTAGTCTCTATAATAGAGACATAATTAGCTACTAACATTTTTCTGTATCTAAAAACATAAATTAGATACTAATTTTGCTATTGACTTTATTTAGTCCCTAAAATAGAGACATAATTAGCCACCGCTTTAGCTTGGTCTCTAAAATAGAGATTAAATATATTTATGTCTCAACATTAGTAGCTAAATAATATATTTAACGACTGAATTTTGGTCAACTGCTAAACTAGTAGCTAAATCATAATTCTCTTGTAGTGAAACCAGATACAGATTAATCACTACGATAGCGGATGAAACAACTTAAAACACTTTGGTGATCTTTAGGAAGGAAGCTGAGAAGATCATCGGCAAGCCAATCGAAGCATTACTAGCCATATATGAAAAGGTACGACAAAAATACCGAACCAAGTATAGGAACAAATATTTAATCTAGAGTCCTGACAAGAGTGAAAAAATCAGGAAGGAGGCAAGGAGAAAGTGTTTGACATACTCCAACAATGTGTCGGGAAAGAATACAACATGAAAGTCAAAGTTGGGATCAGCAAATACAGCTCTGAACGGGAACTAAAGTGCCAAAAACTCTTAACAGCAGCGTGAAAGGACCCGCCGACACCAACCACGGTGGACATGCATGATGAAAATCCAAAGGTAATAACAGATATTATGACCCACTTACAACAAACTATGTCATACTAATAAAAAATGTATCTAACATGACCAAGCAAAAGAAGACACTTAGAGAAACACCCTACAGAATTAGAACCAGCGGTGAACACACCGATTAAAAAGGAGAAGAGAAAGTTATACAAGGGGTAAGTCTACTATTATTATGTACATCAACTACAGCCAACCCGTTGATTATATTTTACGTCCAAAACTAACACACTCAAAATGCGTTATATGTCTGAAGTGGCGGAGAAAGATTCAGCTGTAACAATCAAAACCACAGAAAAAAAAAAAAGAGGTCAAGAGTGGAAAACCTCAACTAAAACCGCGAGAGAAAAACGAAAGAAGACCACAATAAGAGTTATAAACAAAATGATTAGTTATTATGCACACTACATCTCATTTTTGTCAAAAAAAACACTCTTTTACGTGTATGTTTAGACACTTTAAGTGCACATTTTCATTTTCTCTAAAATTCTTTAAACATACATGCCATATGTATTCCAATAACTTTGACCGTTCAATCTTACTACCCTACGTCATATTAACAATTTACAGATGCATGTGGAAATACGTAAAGTTTTTTTTTTGGTAAAATGTAAGTAATATTAATCAAAATTTCAAGTGTACAAAAAACTTATAGCACCATAATTACAATCTATGAAACCACCATAATTTGGAAATACGTAAAGTTACGAAGACATGAAATCAAAACAAAAAAACGTAGCCGAAAATACGACATGGGCGGCAAAAAATGGAAATGTACTTTACAAAGGCCAAAAAACAGTATAGTCCTGTGCGGTGCACGGGCATGGCGACTAGTTTTTTGATTAAAAACACCCCAATCAATTAAGAAAGAGAGAAAAAAAATTACTCAACTCCTACCTCGCTTCATCTTTCCCTTTCATAATTTATTCATAAGTGTATTATCACCTACAACAATGGATCCAAAAATTATTATAGAGGATGAACCTCAATATGGCACCCAAGTGTACAACTAAAACGACCCGATTAGACCTACAACCAAACCTCAATATGAACCTCGGTGTACCATCCAAACAGAATTAGAGATTGTGGTAAACATACAAATTAAAAAGGATAAGAGTTGTTACTACAATACAGGCTGCGGAATTGATTAAGCATGAAACGGAGGTGGAGATTAAGCAGTGTTTGTTTGATATTCCAGGGGACAAAAGCCCTGGTCGTGACGGCTATACGAGCCAATTTTTTTAAGGACTCTTGGGCAACTGTTGGTCCAAGTGTTGTAATTGCAGTTCAGGATTTTTTTCAAAAATGGAAAGTTGCTCAAGCAGATTAATCATACTTTACTCACTATTATTCCAAAAACTGTTGTTCCTGAGAATGTTTCGCAATTTAGGCCCATCGCTTGCTGTAATACTGTGTATAAGTGCATAACGAAGATCCTTAGCAAGAGGTTGGGTAAGATTCTTCCTGATATTATCAGTCAAAATCAAAGTGGGTTTGTACTAGGGAAATTGTGGAAAATATCCTTATTTGTCAAGATTTGGTAAGGCTCTATGGGAGGAAAGTGTGCTCGCCTAGATGTTTGATGAAGATTGATTTAAGAAAGGCATATGATTCTATTGAATGGTCATTTCTTGAGGAAATGATGATTGCTCTTAGGTTGCCTCAGAAGTTTGTTGATCTTGTGATGGAGTGTGTGAGTACTACTAGTTTCTGTTTGGTATTGAATGGAGAAAGTTTTGGATATTTTAAAGGGAAACGGGGTTTAAGGCAAGGGGATCCCCTCTCCCCTTTGCTTTTTGCTATATGTATGGAGTATTTATCTAGAATTTTGGTAGAAGTTCAAGGTTTTGAAGGGTTTAAATACCACTCTATGTGTAAAAGAATAAAGCTTGCGCATTTGTGTTTTGCGGATGACTTGCTGTTATTTTCTTATGGGGATAGGGCATCTATTACTATTTTGATAAGAGCTTTTCTCACGTTTTCTATGGCTTCTGGGTTGACAATGAATAAGGATAAATCGGAGATATATATGAATGGCACTAGGGATATGGCATGTATTTTGCGAATTACGGGTATGGCTTTGGGACGGCTCCCTTTTAAATACCTTGGGATTCCTATATCGTATAAGATCAGAAGCTGGGTCTGCTTGATTGCAATGTGCTTACTGAGAAGATTGTTGCACGCATTAGAGCTTTGGGTGCTAAACACTTGTCTTATGGAGGAAGATTAACTCTATTGAATTCGGTCTTGCACAGTATTCATATATATTGGGCTAGAGTTTTCTTGCTACCTAAAACGGTGTTGAGGAAGGTGGATGACATTTGTAGAAAATTTCTTTGGAAAGGGACTGATATTTATGTTTCTTCACCTTTGATTGGATGGAAGCAAGTTTGTACTGAGAAAAAATACGGGGGGTTAGGCATTAAGGATGCGTTTGATTGGAACATTGCAGCTATGGCCAAATATATTTGGTGGATAGCACAAAAGAAGGATCATTTGTGGGTAAGGTGGATACATTCTAATTTTTTAAGGGGGACTGATTGGATGCAAATGCATACTAATACTAATTCTAGTTGGTCATGGAGAAGATTGTGTAAAATTAAGGATAAGTTCATTAATGGGTATACTCAAAACTGGTGGCTCAAGGTGGGGAATGAGTATACAGTAAAGAAGGGTTATGATTGGTTAAGGGAGACGAGATCTGAAGTGCAGTGGCATAAGATGGTGTGGCATAAGTTGGTACAATCGAAGCACTTTTTTATTGCTTGGATTGTAATGAACAACAGGCTGCAGACGAATGTTAGATTGCTGAAATGGGGTCTGAATGTTAACTCTTCCTGCTGGTTGTGTGACGAAGAGAGTGAAGATCAGCAGCACTTGTTTTTCAAGTGTCAGTACAGCAGAAGATGTTTGCATATTGTGGAGGAATGGGTGAAATGCCAAATTCTTGAGACTGATACTTGGGACTGGTGGAGAAAGATTGCAGGGCTGCAGAAAGTAGTCAAGCGGGCAATAGGATGCATTTTGATGGCTTTGGTTTATCATCTATGGCATGCTAGGAATGTTAGCAAACATGAGCGGTTGTTGGTAAGACCTGAAGAAGTCATTCGGAGAATCAAATTGGAGATTGGATATAGGCTTCGTTTCTTGCTTGATGATAACAAATTGAGATATGTTGAGTATATAGTGCAGTAGGAGATTGAAACGCTTTTTGTATGGGGGTGTTTTATTTGCCATAGAGTTGTATGATGGTGAGAAACATTTGTAATTCTTCCTATGATTATTATTATAACTACTTACAGTTTTCACCAAAAAAAAAGGATAAGAGAAAGCTAGAAAAGGGGTAAGTGAAAAATTATTATGTACATGAACTACAATTAATAAATTGTTTATATTTTAAGAACAAAACTAACACACCCAAAATGTGTGACAGGTATGAAGTGATAGTAAAAGAAGCAACCATAACATTATTAGAAACCATTGAAAAAAAGAGGCCAAAATTTAAAAATCCCAACTAATGACGCGAGCGAAAAACTAAGAAAGATCAAAGTCACACTTCAATATGATTACATTCTCCAATAAAAGTAAAAAAACGAACTATTAGTTATTATGCATTAAATATTATAACGTTAGATCTCATTTTCGCCAATAATCACTTACTTACGTTCTTACAAACAAACTTTCAGTTTAATTTATCTTACTACACTTGTGGTGACATGTTGATGCATGTTTCGACACTTTCACTCCACCTTTTTTCCCTGTCAATCATTTAACATAGATGCCATATATATTTTTCCTTAACTTGGATTGTTCAATCTTTCTAATAAGCTCCGTCTTATTCACAATTTACGAATGCATGTGAAAGTAAATAAACTTACAAAGGCTGAAATCAGAACAAAAAATTGTATAAATAATAAAATAAATAATGGAAAATGAGGCAAAAGACGGAACTACGATTTATAAAGCCATAAAACAATATTGTCCCGTACTGTGCACGAGTATGGCGACTAGTGTTTGTTAAAAACTAAAACCATTATTTATAATTAAAAATTAATCGCTACAAATAACAAAAACTACCCTCCTTAAGTATTGGTCCATACAAAATTTATGGAACCATAGAGAATGGTTAGGTTGTTAGAGGTTGTTACACAGTTTGTTACTCAATGACGTGTATCATTCTTAACCACTAACTACACCCTAGAGGTGTATATATACTTGTAAATACATGGCAGTAATTAATTATTATAATACAAATACACATTTCTATTTACTCGTTTCTCCTTCTTCGTTCTCCGTTTTCTATCTACTCAAGGTCCAACAATGGCGGTTTTCATGGTATAATCGGTCTGCATAATTCAGAAGATTATTTGCTTCACCTGCGTCATTAGTGTGGTATAATCTTCATCTTTCCTTTCTTCCGCAATTCACAATCTCCATTGTTGCGCAATTAAGCATCGTATAACTGTTTTTCCTGTTCGCTTTACAATTTTTCATTCAAATTCGTCCGAAATTGTAGTTGAATTGAGTTGCTTTTTAGCTCAATATTCATATAACTAGATAAAAGCCCGTGCGCTGCACGGGTTAGTTGGCTTAATTGCATTGATGATGTACATTCGTTAAATAAGAAACTTAATCAAACTATGTCATTACAATAAATAAGATGATCACATGATATTAGTAATCAAACCTAATTTCAACTGAATTTATAGTCTTAAGAGCTTATTTTAAAACTCAAAAGAACACATGATTGCTCTTATTTATAATATAAAATTTCATCACCTTATTATGAATTTTCAATGTGGAAATAATTTTACGCTTGTAGTCTTCTTAATAGATTTTTTAAGACTCTAAAGTTTTTTGATTAATATCTAAAAACGAAAGATTTTTTTAATTGATATCTAAGAATGAAAGATTAGTCTTATTTATAATATAAGATTCAATCGTCTCATCATAATTTTTCGATGTAGGATAATTTACTCAAGTTTCATAGTCTTAAGATCTGCTTTTAAGACCCAAAAAACGCATGATTACTCTTATTTATAATATAGAATCATCCCCTTATTTTAATATTTTCGATGTGGGATAATTTAGGTTTGTAGTCTTTTTAAAAGCTTTTTAAGACTAAAAAGTTTGTTGGTTGATATTTAAAACCGAAAAATGACTCATTATGGTATAAAATTTCATCACCTCATCATAATTGTTATTTGTATAATAAAAAAAAAATCACCGTATTATAATTTTTCGATGTGAGATAATTTTACTTAAATTTATTTAAGTTTAGATATAGTCTAATTAAAAACTTTTATTTATAAACGAATGATTATAGTTATTTATAATATATAGAATTTCATCAGCTCATCTTATATCGATGTGGGATAAATATACTTTAACTATATAGTCTTAGTCTTAGGAATTTCATTTTAGTCTCAAAAGATTGTTGGTTAATATCTAAGAACGAAAGATTACATAGAATTCTATCACCTCATTATAATTTTTCGATATGTGATAATCTAATTTAACTTTGTTTGTAGTCTTATTAAAAACTTTTTAAAGTTTTTTTGTTGATATCTAAGGACGAATGATTAGTCTTATTTATAATATAGATTTACTTCACCTCATCACAATTTGGAGAAACGATTACTTTTATTTATATAATAGAATTCCATCGTATTATCATACTCTCTTCGGTCACTATTTTTATTAAGGTGAGGGGTATTTAATAGTGAACGAAGAGAATATACGATAATACGATGAAATTCTATTATATAAATAAAATTTATAGTCTTAAGAGTGTTTTAAGACTCAAGAGTGTTTTTAAGACTCAAAAGAGGAGGGGTATAATTTTTCGATGTGAGATAATTGCTTAAGTTTATAGTCTTAAGAGTTTTTTAAGATTCGAAAGATTTTGATTGATATCTAAGAACAAATAATTAGTCTTTATATAATATAGAATTTCATCACCTTATTATAATTTGTCGATGTGAGATAATTTAACTAAAATTTGTAGTCTTATTTATAATATAAAATCATCACCGTAACTTATTTTAATTGTTTCGATGTGGGATAATTTTAAGTTTATAGTCTTATTAAGACCTTTTTTAAAATCAAAAGTTTTTTAAAAAGACTACAAATTCATGACCTTATCATAATTTTAAAAAATGATATAGAATTCCATCATAGTTTTTAAAAAACAAAAGTTTTTTTGTTGGCTGATATTTAAAAACAATGATTACTTTTAGTTGATGTCTGAGGAATTTTTTTTATTAGATTTATTTATAGTATAGAATTCTATCATCTTATTATAATTTTTTTATTTAAGTGTATAGTCTTAACAACTTTTTTAAGACTCAAAAGATTTATGTTTGATGAAACTTTATAATTTTTCGAATGTGGATAGTTTTAATTAAGTTTATATAGTCTTAATATATATTTTAAGACTCAAAAGATTTTTAGTTAATATTTAAGAGCACATGATTACTACGGAGTACTCCATTATTTATAATATAGGAATCTATCGTCTTATTATAATTTGTCGATGTGGGATAATTTAACTAAAATGTGTATCCTTATTTATAATATAAAATCATCACCGTATCTTATTTTAATTGTTTCGATGTGAGATAATTTTAAGTTCATAGTCTTATTAAGACCTTTTTTGAAACTCAAAATATTGTTGGTTTTTACAAACTCAAAAGAGAGAGTATAATTTTTCGATGTGAGATAATTTACTTAAGTTTATAAACTTAAAGAGTTTTTTAAGACTCAAAAGATTTTGATTGATATCTAAGAACAAATAATTAGCTTAGTCTTATTTATAATATAGAAATTCATCGTTTTAATGTAATTTGTCGATGTGGGATAATTTAACTAAAAATTTGTTTTCTTATTTATAATATAGAATCATAACCGTACCTTATTTTAATTGTTTCGATGCGAGATAATTTTAAGTTTGTAGTCTTATTAATACCCTTTTTAAACTCAAAATATTATTGGTTGATATTTAAAAACAATGATTACTCTTATTTAGTAGAAACTCATAATCTCATCATAATTTTTCGATGTGACCGAATTGTTAGGAAATAAGTGCCTTGCAATTGTCCTTTTGGATCTCGAATTGGTTTCCGACCTGAATCTGTTTAATTAGGAAAGTTTCCTAATTAGTATCTGATTGATTAGAGTTTCCTAATCAATATCTGAGTATCTGACCTAGGATTTCCTATTGTATAGGGTTTCCTAATCTGTTTAGGGTTTCTGTTTAGGTTGAGAGTAGTATATAAACTCTCATACCTCTACCCTAAGAATTATGATATCAGTCTGAAATCTGTAACCTCTCCTCAAATTAATAAAACTATCCGCTCCTTCTGCCCGTGGATGTAGCTAACAGGTTGTTAGTGAACCACGTAAATTTATCTGTCTCTCGATTTTACGTTCTTATTTGTTTGTCTTTCTCTTTCGTTATAACAAACTGGTATCAGAGCTTCAGGTTAATTTAATCTGTGAGAAAGATGTCTGTGATGAGCGTTAAAATTGAGAGTTTTGATGGGAGGAATAGTTTTAGTCTGTGGCAGATCAAGATGCGGGCGTTGTTAAAGCAACAGAGACGGTGGGCGCGATTCGTGAAGAAAGACGACACAGTCACCGCTGAGATGGCCATTCTGGAGGAGAGTTCAGTCTGTCTGATGATATCATCACTGAAATCGGAGAAAGATAGAAGTAGTAGTGGTAGTACTGATAAACAGGTGGAGCAGCAAGTAACTCTTGATGAGAGTGAAGCAAAGTCTGAAGATCAGCCACTACCGTCTGAATCTGAATCCGAATCTGAATCTGAACCATCAGGTTCTTCATTACCAGTTCAGAAGCAGCAGAGATTGGCTCGTGAGCGGTCAATCAAGCTTCCGAACAGGTATGGTAATGAAGATGAGGTGGGTCTGTCTGATCTGGTTCCGAATAGCAAGTTCCAACGTGGTTTGGACTTGCTAAATTCTGGAAATATCTGATTGCCCTTTGTTGGGCAATATCTGAGGCAGGAGAGGGGGAGGAGTTTTATTTCTGGTACATCTGGCATTCGTTGGAGTGCATCTGGTACATCTGTCTGATTGAGGAGATTTCTGATACATCTGATCTGGCATTCTTTGGAGTGCATCTGGTAATCTGATCTGGCATTCGTTGGAGTGCATCTGTCTGATCTGACTGTGAGACAATTCAAGTCAAGGTGGAGATTGTTAGGAAATAAGTGCCTTGCAATTGTCCTTTTGGATCTCGAATTGGTTTCCGACCTGAATCTGTTTAATTAGGAAAGTTTCCTAATTAGTATCTGATTGATTAGAGTTTCCTAATCAATATCTGAGTATCTGACCTAGGATTTCCTATTGTATAGGGTTTCCTAATCTGTTTAGGGTTTCTGTTTAGGTTGAGAGTAGTATATAAACTCTCATACCTCTACCCTAAGAATTATGATATCAGTCTGAAATCTGTAACCTCTCCTCAAATTAATAAAACTATCCGCTCCTTCTGCCCGTGGATGTAGCTAACAGGTTGTTAGTGAACCACGTAAATTTGTCTGTCTCTCGATTTTACGTTCTTATTTGTTTGTCTTTCTCTTCCGTTATAACACGAATTACTTAATTTGGTTGATGTTTAAGGAAAAATTATTATGTCTTATTTATAATATATAATTTCTCTCCTTATTATAATTTTTTACCTAAGTGTATGGTCTTAAGAACGTTTTTAAGACTTAAAAGATTTTTGTTTGATGAAACTTTATAATTTTTCGAATGTGGGATAGTTTTATAAGTTTATAGTCTTTATATATTTTTAAGACTCAAAATATTTTTGATTAATATGTAAGAGCACATAATTACTCTTATTTATAATATAAATTTTCATCACCTTATTATAATTTTTCGATGTAAGATTATTTTACTTAAGTTTGTAGTCTTATTTAAAGACTTTTAAAGACTTAAAAGTTTTTTTGATTGATATTTAAGAACGAATGATTAGTTAGTCTTATTAATAATATAGCATCAACTTATGTCTTATCCTAGTGGTTAGGACTAGGTGCTTTGGGACAGTAGGTCTCAAGTTCGAATCCCCCTCCCCTATATTGTAATGCGACTAAGTGCGCTCTTCGTGGAACCAAAAAAAAAAACTTATCATAATTTTTTGATGTGGGATAATTTATTTAAGTTTATAGTCTTCCATCACCTCATCATAATTTTTCGATGTGAGATAATTTACTTAAGATTATAGTCTTAAAAACTCTTTTTGAAACTAAAAAAAGTACGTTCTTACTTTCGATTATAATATAGAATTTCATCACTCCATCATAATTTTTCAATATGAAATGATTTTAAGTTTGTAGTATTATATATTAAAAGTTTTTTGACGATGTTTAAAATTGAATGATTACTATTATTTATAATATAGAATTACATCACCACATCATAATTTTTCGATGTGGGATAATTTAAATGTTTTTCTTGGTTGATATTTATTTAAAACCGAATAATTACTCTTCTTTATAATAAAAAATTTCACCACCCCATCATAATTTTCTTTTGGTAGATATCGAAGAACGAATTATTATTCTTTATTTATAATATAGAATTTCATCATCATATTATAATTTGTCGATGTGGGATAATTTTAAAACTGTTATATGCCTAGTCCTAGGAACTCTTTTTGAGATTCAAAAGACTTTTGGTAGATATCGAAGAACGAATTATTATTCTTTATTTATAATATATCATCATATTATAATTTGTTGATGTGGGATAATTTTAAAACTGTTATATGCAATAAATTCATTACATAATGTGAAACAAATAATATGAAATTTATACTCTAATGAAAGCATTTTTTACCACGAATGTAATTATTTTATTTTTATAATTTATTTTACGACGATGTTTTTAAAAAATGAACTATAAAGGTTTTTAACTAAGAATGGTAAAACATCCCATTAATATGATAAATTAAATATATATTATAATAATTAAAAGATTCTCTAGTTGATTTTTATTATTATTTATGATACTTTCCTAATTTGAGGTTTGATGAAACGGACCAATGAGATCGCTCGAAAAAAGCCTAATATATATATATATATATATGTGTGTGTGTGTGTATATATATATGTATGTATATGTATGTATATATGTATATGCATGTATATATATATATGTATGTATGTATGTATATATATGTATGTATGTATGTATGTATATATATATGTATGTATGTATATATATATGTATGTATGTATGTATATATATATATATATATGTATATATATGTATAGATTTAGGTTCATGTGAGAACCACTCCTTCAATGAGAACCATGAGAACTATAATATAAGCCATTAGATCATAGTGTTTAATCTCATTCGTTGGATTCTTCAAAAATTTTCAATCCCATCAATTAATCACAATTGCTTGAGCCTTCAATCCGTAAGGTCGTAACTACTTCTCCTTTTACAAAATTCTTCGACCCGTAATTTTTTAATCCATAATTCTTCAATCGACCATTGAATTCTTTTTTCAATTCATCAATTTTTCAATCGACTTTTCTTAAATCAATCAATTCATCACAATTGGGACCTAGTAACCTAAGTAACTTCTAATTTTTTTTTTAAATTAATTATTTTATGAGTTAACTTATTCGATTAAATTCATTATTTCATTACAATAGTAATAATATTATCGTCGGCAAATATAATTGCAATAATCCCAACTATTGTTTTTTTTTTCCAAATTTCCTCATTAACTTAGGAGGAGTTCATCTAAAATATTGTTCTTTAATTTCCTTTTGTACGAATTTTATATGGAATACAACACTTCTTCAAGATCTACTCGATTTAATTTACTTTTCAATTTTAGTGTACCATTTTTCAATTTTACCATACCATTGTCGTACCCTCTTTTAACTATGGTGTATCTCTTTTCAATTTTAGCGTACCCTTTCTTAAATTTAGCGTACCCTTTTTCAATTTTAGCGTACCCTTTTTCAATTTTAGCGTACCCTTTTTAAATTTCAGCGTGCCTTTTCTCAATTTCAATTTTAGCGTACCCTTTTCAAATTTTAGCGTACCCTTTTTCACTTTTAGCGTACTTTTTTTTCAATTTCAATTTTAGCGTATCCTTTTTCACTTTTAGCGTACTCTTTTTCAATTTTAGCGTACCCTTATTCAATTTCAATTTTAGCGTACCCTTTTTCAATTTCAATTTTAGCGTACCCTCACTTTTGAATTTTAGCGTACATTTTTTTATTTTGGTGTATCTTCTTCAGATGTCGAAATCTTTGGAGAAGATTATATGAGAACATGGAAGATTAGTAAGGCTATCTTGGGTCAAATTAGTGATTGATAGAAATTCAATAAGCCCAATGCACTAAAAAGGAAGAGGCCCAAGACTTTGTAAGATAATTGGATTATAATTTGTAAGGTTCTAATTGGTTCTCACAGTTCTCATTGAGGGATAGGTTCTCACCCGATCTTAACTCTATATGTATATATATGTATATATATGTATGTATGTATATATATATGTATGTATATGTATATATATATTGATTTGTGCAATCTTTCATCCAATTCGCGCGAAATTGCTATTGATTTGAGTTCCTTTTAGCTTAAAATACGTATAATTCGTGCAATTTTTTCATTCAATTGTCATTTCTTCACATTGCAGCATGACAAACTCTGAATCTGAAAACTTGAATTCTGCTATTGCGAACAATTAGTCGTGTTTCGATGATCCACTGTACCTATCTCCCTCTGATCAACCTACGCTTCAACTAGTTTCAAAACAATTCAATGAAACTGGCCGGTTTATCTCTTGGAAGCGTGATGTATACATCACTTTGATAGCTAAAAATAAGGATGGATTCGTGGATGGAACCTGTAAACAACCTATGTAATCCCCTAGAAATTCTAACGCAATACAGTGGCGGAAACACTGTAGAAGTGGGATCATAACACACTGTACCTATGTCTTGATTAAATAAAAATGGTAAGTCTATACATAAGCCATAAAATAAAAATGGCTACAAAATAAAAATAAAATGGTAAGTCAATCCATAAAAAAGGTTTTAACAATCCATAATACAGTGATCTTATTAAAACAAACAGGATCCATAACTGCTCGTTAACCCACCCGAAGGGAAACACATATACCTGCCATGTTATAAACATAACAGCCACAATCACTGGGGAACAACGTCAACATTCTCCCAGCCGTATAACAGGATTTTAAAACTGTAATTACTAATATAGAAAAAATAGTAAAAACGGAAAACATTAAAATATTATAATAAAAATAAGCTTTCAGTGAAAAATTTTACATATTGAAACAATGTAATAAAAATGAGTTTTCCGAAGAAAACATAAAATATTTGCCAACTTGCAAACCAAATTATATCGATAATAATAAAAATAGTCAAAATGGCGTTATGTATAGGATTCGTGTAGATGACGGCTAGACTTTCACTAGGAGAATACTAAAAACTAGCTTCGAGAACTTAGTTCAAACAAATCAAATTTCGATCTCTAACTAGGCTACTCAACCATAATAGGACGACAACTTATAAATGCGTTGTCCTAGTTTAAGACAATGCACACCCCTCCTGGGATTACCTGTCACCCAGTTCAACTTATGACGACGACTTACTGCAAGGCCTAAGCTTAAGGTCAAAATGTACACAACTCTCGGGATACCTATCACCCGATTCAACAACTAATGTACCGATTCCTTATACACTAGCCTTATAGTTGATGGCAAAAACGTAAACCCCAGGATATATTACTCTAAACCTCATACTTGTCCTTATTCAATAACTCCAAAACAAAACCATTATCGATATTCAAAAGATATAATCATTAAAATAATATGGGATTAAAAGAGTAATCATTATATTCTAAAAGAGGAAACTTTCTATTTTAGAAAACTTCTATATTTGGAAACTTTACTAAAAATAGCATCATATCAAAATATCGAAAATATTAGTTCATACTAATACAACATTTTTTTTGTAAATAATATAGATTTATAAAACTAATACTTTTGGCGTTAACGATATTAATTGTTAAAATGAGAACCATTGGTTTATGAAATTATTGAAATATCATACGAGTGTTTATAAAAAGATTAAAAATGTCTTAAACATTTTAATACTACTATCAGAGTGTTTTCAAAATTTATAAAATTAAAATTCCCTAATTTTTAATAATTTCGACAATCCGAACATAAATAGGATTTTACGGCAAATATCAAAATAAATAATTGGGTTATTTAACGACAATAATACCAACTATAGGGCATCTTCCCAAAATAATATCAATATTAATAAATTTGAGAATAATACGTATTATTGGAACAGTTAAACAAGAGTAGTATAAGTCACTTTATAACCTGCTACATCAGGTCACCTAATTAATATTTAACCTGCTACTTATCCTCCATCCTACTCCTTAGACCTGGATAACGGGTGAACCATGTCGGGCCAGCTTCGGGTCGGGCCACTTTCGGGTTATAATAATTGGGTTGACTTTGGATCGGGTCGGATAATTTCGGGTTCAGGGTCATTCTCGGGTTTGCTGTTTTCAACTTTTTTAGGGATATCGATTCATTTTCTGTAGTAATAGTCGGGTCAATTTCAGGTTAGTTCAGGTCAATTCGAATTACAGGTCAAAATCAGGTCTTCAATTTGGGTGTCGGGTCTTGTTCGATTTGGCTTATTTGGGTCTGGTCAGTTTTGTCAAGTCTACTCCTCCTTACTTCTCTCCTTCATCCTCTCTCTCCATTACCCTTCATCCTTCTTCAGTTTTTTTCCTATACGTTTCGTTTAGATTAACGTGTTGATTTTGGTGTACTATTGTGTTGTTAGCTAGATTTGGTGAGGTTGAAGGAAGAGGAAGACGGAGGACATTAATGACATTTAGTTCCCCGTACACTGAGTAAGTGAAAAGGAGTAAAGTAATATGAAATAAATTAAAGTTGAAAGAGGAAGGTCTATCGCAAAATTGTCATCGATACTACTCTGATGATTTAACTACTCCAAAAATATGTATTATTCTTTGATTTATTAAAATTTGAATTATTTTCGGAAGACGCTCTATAGTTGGTATTATTGCCGTTAAATAAAATTAAAGGTGAAACAGGAAGGTGGAAGGGTTCTACAGGTAACCGGTCAACCATACTATTCTGGTTTAACTACTCGAATAATACGTATTATTCTCAGATTTATTAAAATTTATATTATTTTGGGAAGACGCCCTATAGTTGGTATTATTGTTGTTAAATAACCCTAAATCATTTAGCGTCTTTTATTTATTAAACCATTAAACAAATTTAGAATACGATAAGGGGTGATTTAACTCTTAAAGTTTCTGTTCCGGTTACGGAAACAATTTACCCGGCCCAGAATCCGGGTAGTGTAATTGAATTGATGCTGGATAATTAGTCGCTTGATTCCCTTGATCTCCCCTTCCTCTCACTCTTGGAATCGGACTTTCCCGGCGGAAAACGGCCTGCTCCCTGCACAATGAACGCACAGGGCCTCGGAGGTTGTCCGAGGAAACCCTCTCCGATGCCTAAGTCAGTCCGTGAAATGCCTTTACGAACCCAGCTCGTGAGGAACTAGGCGGCGTTTTAAGAGTAAGAGTCTAGAGAGAGAAAGTCCCCCCCCTCTCATGTGGGAAATGGGGAGGTATTTATACCTTCCCACAAGAGAGAGAAGAGAAAGAGGAATGGTTGGATGGGAAAGTGACAGGTGGCGGCTTCTCATCCATCCATTCCCAATTACCTTAGGCAGAATGACGAGAGGGCCCCTGGGGGTCCTGACCTTGCCGGCCAGGGATTTTCCCAGGGTAGACAGTCTCCAGGCAGGGGACTGCCAAGCTCTGACAGGCTGAATTGGCCTGCGCTCTCGGTGGCTGACGGCCAACCTTCAGCGTTTCATGCTTTGTTCTAGGTCCCTGCTGGGGGCTAGTCTTTCGACTCTCCGACAGGAACCGTCTCGGGGCCTGCATAGCAGGCAGTTGATTGTCAGGCGGCCCACCCCCAATCAATTGGCCCTCGTCAGTAGGAGGGAAGTGAGACTTCTCCTCTGCTGGCGGCTCTTGCTTGGAGGGGGGTTGACTTCCATGTCTGTCGCAGCATTTAATGCTTCGCGCCTTCCCAATGGAACTTTGTACTGTTCCTGTCAGGAATGCAAAGAGGCAAGAGCACTTTTGTAATGATTGCCCTTTTCTTCTGGGCGGATTTTGGGGAACCGTGAAGAGTTCCTGATTGGTGGCCCTCCTCCTAGGGTGGTTGGAGCGTTCATTAATGCGGTGCTTTCCTTGGTATAAAATCTTTAGCTTCCTTGCTCATTTGCGTTTCATTCCACCTTCAATCTTTCAATTTTCCTCATTCTAAACATGACTTGGATCAAGAAGAGTGTAGTTCGCCGCGGAGTCAAACATGTTTCCCTCATCTTCAGAGGGTTTTGGAGGCTCAGATATGCGCGGGCCGCTTATTTAGCTGCTCGCCGGAGTCGCTGTTCACGGCTTCGCCTTCGCCGGAGGGGTCGGAAGGCCTCTATTATGATGGGCAAACGCCCTAGGAGGTCCCCTCCTCCTGCTGCGCCTAGGTTCAGGCGTTGCTCCCAGGGGGGGGGGCTGTTATGATAGGGGGTGCCATGAATGTTTTCCATGGCTGCACCCTGAACAATTTGGTCCCAACTCTGACACCGATTCCTCCCTGGAGTCGGGTCCTTCTTCGCCTGTAAAGAAGACAGGCTGTCGCACTTGCGACGAGTCCCGTGCTGTCCCTTTTGGAAGGGACTGGGAAGACAGCAGCCATGATTCTGACGACAGTGAAGGTCTCGGCTGCTTGAGCGACAGGGACGATGACGGGGCTTCAAATGACCCCTTTCAGGGTTCCCCAAGTTGGGACTGGGGTTCGGCTCTCGGGAGTCCGGGCAGTCCTGGAGATTATTCCCCAGATTTGGGGGACGACTAGGCCTGCGTGGCAGGGCCTTTTAATTTCTGTCAGGCTGGAATTTTTCAAGCCTTATGTAATTTTCCTTTCATGCTCGTCTTGCGATGTATCTTTCCCTTGCGGGGTTTTCAATAAAATGAATATTTTGCGTTTTTTTTTTTTTTTTTTTTTTTTTTTTTTTCAAATGAGGTCATTGATTGACCTTTCTCTCTGACGTTTCTGTTTACTGAGGCTCTTCTTGGAAAAGGCGAGCGGTCGGTGTTCAGTGTGTGACACGTGGAAGGTCTTCGCAGGTTTTGTCAGGGTTTCCACCTTTTGAACTTCTTTGGGCTTTTATATAAACCCATCTCCCCCTTCATTCTCTTCTTTTACTCTTCTTGATACCTTTACTCCCCATAACACTTCTTGAATTCCCTTCATTGACCGAGCGTTTCTTTCTTTGAGGAGCAAGGATCACTTCTTGTCGTCATCTCTGACAACTTCACCGGCGTTTTTTTAGGTTAGAACTTTTTGAATCTTTCGCTTCTTTTCTTCCCTTCTATAGCCTAAATGTCGCGAGCCCGCCCCCTTTCCCTTGATTCTTTGCTCGGAGGAAATAGCGGCGGCGACGGTGGTCGTCGTGACGTAGCTTCTTCCTCCGGGGTTGGCCCCCGGGAGGAAGATGATCACAGGGGAGAGGGTGCTGAGTCACCCGACCCAGCTCCCTTCGATGTGATTGATTCTGATGACGAAGCCCTGGAGGTGGACCCTGCCAGGGTGGCCGGTCCTCTCATCCGCAGGGAGAGAGGGAGGACCTATTTTCTAGACAAAGAAAAATACATGATTCCCTTACAGACCTATCCCGAGGCTAAAAATAGGGACCTGGTCTTGGAATACGACGCGCCTAAGGCAATCGAGCAGTTTTATAATTTTGGGGATGGGTATACTGTGGTGATCCCTGGGGAGAGAGACACAGTATGTTGTCCCCCAGATGGGTGTGTAGCCGTCTTTCATAAGGCCCTAGAATTCGGCCTGCGATTCCCGTTGCATCCCTTCCTAGAGGATACTTTCAGGAGGATGAACGTCGCCATTGCTCAGTTAACCGCAACGGCTATTAGAGCATTAGTGGCCTATACTTGGACATGTTTATTCCATGGCGAGGGGCCATATATCGACGCCCTTCGCTTCATGGTTGGCCTCCAAATGGTGTCTTCATCTGGGGGAGATGGCTCCCCTGGTTACTGGTCTCTGCTGAGACAGAAAAAGTACGCCCTGGTATGGCCACCCATGAGCAGTCTCAAAGACTGGAAAAACAATTTCATATATGTCCATAGTGCGTCGGGGTGGAAAATTCCTACACATTTTAGGAATCATGTTCATACTCGCATGGAGACGCGTGAGGAGTATCATCCTCGGGTTGGGGGAAAGGCTCTGGAAGTCAGGCTGAGCGAAAAGGAGAAGACTTTGATAAAAAAGTTTGAGATCGTGACGGATAAACATGGGAACTTTTGCCCTGTTTTCTGGCTCCCCCACGCGGAGCTTATCACGACTGACGAGTACCTGCTTCCCATGGGCCTGATTCGTGGCCTTGAAGGTAGTTCTAGGGTTTTCTTGCTGTCACGATTTTCCAGGGATTTCATTTCTCCCTGCTTTTTAAATGACCATCTCTCCTTTCCTGCAGATTCCTACTCTTGGACCTGGACCAAGAAGCAGGTCAGAAGGTTAGGCTTGAGCGAGGAATTGCACGTTCTTTCAAAGCGTCCTTCTCTTCCGCCAAATTTTAAGAAAGGAAGTAAGGCCCTGATGAAGCTTGTGAAAGACTTCGCCGCAGGTCGAAGATTGCCTCTTCCCCCCCGGCTGCCCTCGTCGAAGCCGGCGACTCCTACTAGTATTCATAAGGGGGAAGCGGAGGTTACTTCAGGGGCTACTCCTTCTCCTGGCCAAAAACAGGGTGCTTCTTCAGCCGGCCCTCGGATCTCGCAGGGAACGCAGCCTGGAGATTCGGAAGGGACCGGGGAGAGTGTTCCCTTGGAAGCGAGGAGGAAAAGGGAGAGGGAGCCCCCTAGTGCCGACGTGGTGGATTTGGAGGCGGACGTCTCTACCCCTGATGCGAAACGCCCCGCTCGTGAGCCCTCTAGCATTCCCTTCCCAGAGGAAAATGTGGAGTTCCACTACACGGCGGGGGATAGTGTGGACGTTTCGGGCCTGCTTTCTGACTCCGGGGCTGTCTTGGCCGACCGCCTTACAAAGATGGTAACTTCCACCTCTCATCAAGTGCTTCAATACATCCAACGCACCTCCAAGGTCATGCTGGCGTCTGCGGAACTGGCGGCCCTCAGCCGCCTGAGTGATGAGGAGCTAACAGTTACCCCTGGGGCTCCTCCTCCCGACCGCCTGGCCATGATAGAGAGGGACGTCTCCCTGATAAGCTCTTTGAAGGACAAGATGACAAGGCAAGAGGGGGAGTTGGAAGAGGCCAAGAGGCAGGCTGATCGTTGGAGGCTGCAGGGGGAAATGGCTGTGAAGGAAGTTTCTAAGTTGGGGGCCGAACTGCAGGAGAGCCGTCAATCGTTGGACCGTGCTAACATATCTTTGGCTGAGATGGGGCATTTGAAGGGAAGGGTGGCTGTCTTGGAGGAGCAGCTGTCACAGGCAAAGTCGGCTTTTGACCAGGCCAAGGGAGAATGGGCGAAAGAGAAAGAGTCCCTGGCTGCGGAGACTGAGGAAGCGGTGGGTGCCAGCTTTGTGAGCGGCGCCAACTCTTCTCTGGAATTGGTTATGGAGGTGATAGGGGAGATGTTCCCTTCCTTTGACGAGGACACTTTCCGGAGCCTCTATTCTGCCAAGGACGAAGCCCGGGTGACCAGGCAGCCTGAAGCAGACGCCAACGCTCGCCAGGATGCTGCGTGATGCCCCTTCTCTTTTATGAAAGCTTTTCATTTTCTTGTGCTGAACCAGCGTTTCATGGTTTTTCTTGTAATATTTTGCTACTTGGTTTTTTCTTTGACTTTGTAAAAAATTTTCCACCCTTCATGGGTTGTTTGTAGGACATTTCTCTTTGCTTTCTATGGCGTAACTGTTTTAAGGATCTTCTTCTCGTATGTTTGATTGCGCCTGTCATGGCCCGTCCCTGGCTTTTCGTTCAAAGTCCAGGGGACCTGCCCCCTGCCTGCCCAGAGGTAAGCAGGGTAGCTTTTTGCGTTTTTTATACAAGGTTGGGGGGCCTGCCCCCAGTCCTTGTCGGTACGGCCTGCTCCTGGCTTTTCGTTCAAAGTCCAGGGGGCCTGCCCCCTGCCTGCCCAGAGGTAAGCAGGGTAGCTTTTGCGTTTTTTATACAAGGTTGGGGGGCCTGCCCCCAGTCCTTGTTAGCCTGGCCTGTCCCTGGCTTTTCGTTCGAAGTCCAGGGGGCCTGCCCCCTGCCTGCCCAGAGGTAAGCAGGGTAGCTTTTGCGTTTTTTATACAAGGTTGGGGGGGCCTGCCCCCAGTCCTTGTCGGTACGGCCTGGTCCTGGCTTTTCGTTCAAAGTCCAGGGGGCCTGCCCCCGCCTGCCCAGAGGTAAGCAGGGTAGCTTTTTGCGTTTTTTATACAAGGTTGGGGGGCCTGCCCCCAGTCCTTGTTAGCCTGGCCTGTCCCTGGCTTTTCGTTCAAGGTCCAGGGGGCCTGCCCCCTGCCTGCCCAGAGGTAAGTAGGGTGGCTCTTTGCGCTTTTTTATACAAGGTTGGGGGGCTCGCCCCAGTCCTTGTTGGTACGGCCTGCTCCTGGCTTTTCGTTCAAAGTCCAGGGGGCCTGCCCCCTGCCTGCCCGGAGGTAAGCATGGTGGCTTTTTGGTTTGCGTTGGGAGTTTCACTTTTCCTAATTTTGGCAACAGGGGGGCCTCCCCCTATTGCCCCCTGCTCGTTTGTGTGTGAAAGACGCGAGTGTGAACAGGCAACGAGTATAAATCTGTATCTTCTCATCTCTTTTAAAATTCTTTTTTGACATAGGGGTGGTCGGAGCCGTCGACATTTCTGATCGTCCTCCGCCTTTTTAGTAAAAACTGCCTATATTTCTGTTTAGACGTAGTATTTCTTTAGTGTGTCTGCATTCCAGTGAGCGTTCAGCTCTTGTCCCTCCAGACTGGCTATCCTGTACGTGCCTGGACCCAAGACCTGAGTTATTTGGTATGGGCCCTCCCAATTGGCACTTAGCTTCCCATGCTCTCTTGACTTTCCAGTCGCTTGTGTTTTTCTCAGAACCAACTCGCCCACCTGAAAGCTCCTCTGTCGGACTTTGCTATTGAAAGCTTTCCTCATTCGCTGCTGGTAGGCAGCGATATTGGTACCGGCTTCCTCTCTTAGCTCACTTACCAGGTCCAGGGCCTCAACCATCGCAGCTTCATTCTCAGCCTGGTTGTACTGCAGGGAACGTAGAGAGGGAATCCTTGTCTCAATTGGCAATAAAGCCTCTGCTCCATATACCAGGCCAAATGGGGTCTGGCCTGTAGACTCCTTCCTGGTAGTTCGGATGGACCAGAGTATACTGGGGAGTTCATCAGCCCACCTACCTTTGCAGTCATCCACCATTTTCTTCAGGCCATTCAGAATTTGTTTGTTGGCTCCTTCCGCCTGTCCATTGGTTTGAGGATGACAGACAGCTGAGTAGGCGACTGAGATGTTGTGGCTTTCTAGCCAGATCCTTAGTGGGTCATTATCGAACTGCCTGCCGTGGTCGAATACCAGCATCTTTGGTACGCCGAAACGGGTGATGACATTTCGCCAGATCACCTTCCGGACCGCCGGCTCGGTGATGTTGGGGACTGCTTCGGCCTCCACCCATTTGGTGAAGTAGTCTATGGCGACAATTAAGAATTTTCTGCCCCCTGTGGCCACTGTGAAGGGCCCTAGGATGTCCATCCCCCATTGAGCAAAGGGGATGGGAGATAGGATTGGCCTGAGCTCCTGGGTCGGGGCATGGATCGACGGGGCAAAGAGTTGACATTTTCTGCATTTCTGGGTCAGGCTCTTGGCATCTGCCAGCATGGTAGGCCAGTAGTAGCCTGCCCTGAGGGCCTTGTGGGCCAGCGATCTCCCGCCAATGTGATGTCCACAAATCCCTGAGTGGATATCATCCAATACCTCAGCGGCCTGATCCGCCCGTAGGCATTTAAGCAGGGGATAAGTAAAAGATTTTTTGTAGAGTTCTCCATTAATGAATATGAACCAGGCTGCCTTAGCCTGTACCTTCCTTTTTTGCAATGGGTCTGATGGTAAGATACCGTGCCTCTTGTACTGGACGAAAGGGGTCATCCAGCTTTCTAGCTCTTCTTCCACGGCATTAATCATTTGACCAGGATTAGTAGACCTTTCGTGTAAAACGTCAACCCATACTGACCTCCGGATGTCCTGCAGACTGGAGCTTGCCAGTTTTGACAGGGCATCTGCTCTGTTGTTCTGGGATCGAGGAATTTGTTTGATCTCATATGATTTCAGGCTGGACAGCTCTCCCTTTACCATCTCCAGGTATGCGGCCATTGCTTGGTCTCTTGCTTCGTATTCTCCATTAATCTGGTTGGCGATGAGTTGGGAATCTGTCGCCAAGATAATTCGTTCTGCCCCTGCGGCCTTAGCTAACCTGACGCCTGCGAGTACTGCTTCGTACTCTGCTTCATTGTTTGATGCTGGGAAAACGAATCTGAGAGCATGCTCAAAGTCGGTCCCTTCTGGGCTGGTTAATACGACGCCTGCGCCTGTGCCGTTGGCCATTGAGGACCCGTCAGTGTATACGACCCACTCCTGGGCAGGGGCTTCCTCTTCCCCTGAATGGGAGCACTCAGCCAAAAAGTCTGCCAGAGCTTGGGCTTTGATGGCTGTTCTCGGCTGGTAAGATATACCTAGCCCACTCAGCTCAATTGCCCATTTCAACAATCTTCCCGATTTTTCGAATTTTTCCAACACCTTTTCCAGGGGTTGGTCGGTGAGGACTATGACTGGATGCGCGTCAAAATAAGGTCTGAGCTTCCTGGCTGCAATTATGACCGCGTAGGCGGCTTTTTCAACCATCGGATAATTCTTCTCAGCTGCCCCCAGCGCATGACTCACAAAGTATATAGGTTGCTGGGTGCCTGCCTCTTCCCGTAGGATGACCGCGCTGACAGTTATATTAGTTACTGCAATGTAGAGGAAAAGTTTTTCTCCTGCTACTGGTCTCGCCAGGGTAGGGAGCCTTTTAAGATGGTCCTTTAGTTGTTCGAAGGCCTCTTTCTGCTCGTTTTCCCATTTGAACTGTTTGTTTCCTTTCAGTATTTTGAAAAAAGGAGTGGCTCTGTCTGCTGACCGGGCAATGAATCGGGCCAAGGCGGCCATTCGTCCCGTCAGGCGCTGGATGTCCCTGATGGTCTTGGGCTCAGGGAGGTCTAGAACTGCCTGAATTTTTTCAGGGTTGGCATCTATACCCCGAGAACTGACCAAGAATCCTAGGAATTTTCCGGAGCGGACTCCAAACGTGCACTTTTTCGGATTTAGTTTCATTTTGTAAGCGCGCAGAGAACTGAAGGTTTCCTGCAAGTCTGTCAGGTGTTCCTTGTCTTCCCTGCTTTTTACGATGGCATCGTCGACATAAGCCTCGATGTTTCTACCTTTTTGTTTTTCAAACACTTTATCAACCAGACGCTGGTACGTAGCTCCCGCATTTTTGAGCCCGAAGGGCATCATCTTATACATGTAAGTGCCCGAACTAGTGATGAACGCACACTTCACCCTGTCTGGCTGCCACAAGTACACTTGGTGGTAGCCTGAAAAGGCGTCTAAGAAGCTTAGCATGGTGTAGCCACTGGTGGCGTCTACCAATTGATCGATCCGAGGGAGCGGATAGCAGTCTTTCGGGCAGGCTTTGTTCAGGTTCGTAAAGTCGACGCACATTCTCCATGCTCCAGACGACTTTTTGACCATGACAACATTTGCCAGCCATTCTGGGTAGTCGCAGACTTCAATGAAGTCTGCTTTCAAGAGTTTGTCAATTTCTTCCTTGATTGCTGCGTCTTTTTCTGCAGACATGTTTCGTTTCTTCTGTTTTACAGGGCGAGCATCCATGCTTACGTTCAGCTTGTGAACAATGCATGTGGGATCAACGCCGGGCATCTCGTCTGCAGAATAGGCAAATACATCTTTGTTCTCTCTCAAAAGTTTGACCAGTTCGGCCTGGTAGGATTCCTCCAAGCCTGTTCCTACCAGGACCTGTCTTCCTGGTTCTAAGTCCACCAGCATGCTTTCGCCTCCTGGTTCCAGGCGGTCGGGCGTCGGGTGCTCAACTGGGACTTCGCCTTCCCTGCAGGGGGAACTGTCAGCTTTTCTTTTTCCTTTTCTGTCCCTCTCGTGCTCTTGTAGGGCCACGGAGTAGCATTGTCTGGCTGACTCCTGGTCCCCACGTATCTTTCCTTCCAGCCCAAAGTCTGTGACATACGCAATGGTGAGAGCTCTGATGGAGATTGCGGCCTCGATTTCATCCAGCGTGGCCCTGCCAATCAGGGCATTATAGGCAGACCTTGCGTCCACAACAACAAAGGTTGCCCTGACATTCCTGGCTGCGGAACCTTCCCCGAAGGTTACAGGCAAGTCGATGACGCCCATGGGCAGCACGCCGGCCCCACTGAATCCATACAGGGATCCGGGAGCAGGCCGTAGATGTCTTTTTTCCAGGCCCATTTTTTCGAAAGCATCCTTGTACAAAAGATTTGTATATGCGCCTGTGTCTACCATACATCTTCGCACAATATGGTTGCTGATTTCTAGGGACATCACCAGAGGATCACTGTGCGGATATATCACTCGTCCTGCATCATCAGGGGTGATGCTTAGTGTCACTCCCTTTGGGCTCCCTTCTTTCTCAGCGTAGCAGATCTGGTTTCTCAGCTCGCGCATTTGCCTTTTTTGACTTCTTCGACTGAGCTGGCCCTCAGTGCCCCCTGAAATCACGTGGATTACCATCCGGTTCTGCACTGACCCCTCGGGTTTCTCAGACACTTCCTTCTGAGACTTGTTTTTAGCTGCGTAGTTGGCCAACCATCCGTTCCTGATTAATTTCTCAATTTCATCCTTCAGGTGACGGCACTCTTCGGTGGTGTGGCCAATACAGTCGTGGAAGGTGCAGAATTTCTTTGGGTCGCCTTTTGGGCTGCGAGGTTTGCTTGGACGGTTCCATTTGGCAGTTTCTTTTTCCAGTTCGAAGATTTCCGCCCTGGATTTGTTCAGAGCGGTGTAACTATCGAATCTGGGTTGGTAGACTGGGCGTTCTTTCTTGGGAGTGTCTCCCTCTTCTTTTTGCTTACCTGGTTCACCTCTGCCCCTTCCACCCTGCGGTCCCCCTTGAGGCTTTGTTTGGCCTGCAGGGGTGTCCGTCAGGCCGTGGAACTCCTCCTGCAGAATGAACCCCTCAGCAATCTTTCTGGCCATGGCCAAGGTTTCTGGCTGGGCCCTGATCATCTGGTTTTTCATTTCCCCTGGAAGTAGGGAGATTGTCAGGGCGTAGGCGGCGGTGGAATCGTCGATCTCCCTAACCTGCTGGTAGGATAGATCGAATCTTCTCATGTATTCTCTCACACTCTCACCTTTCTTTTGTTTCAGGGTCATGAGATCGAAACGGGTAAGGCGTCTTCTCTTATTTCCGGCATACTGCTCAAGGAAAATTTCAGCCAACTCTATGAAGAATCTGATTGACCCCTGGCGGAGATCTCTGAACCACCCCTGCGCAAGTCCCACCAGGGTGGTAGGGAAAACTTTGCACCAGATGGCATCATCTACATCATACATGCCCATGTGGCTCTCAAAGGCTGCCAGGTGGTCTTCAGGGTCCGTCGTCCCGTCAAATTTGATGGTGGGCATTTTGATTTTTGGAATGGGATACTCTTGTACCTCAGGGTGCAACGGGGTTTTCGTAGGCCTGCCTACCAGTCGTGACCTGCTCTCCCCAGACTGGTTACCATGAGATTCCCATTGTTTATGGGTTGGTTTCCTCGTACTGGGGGAGCGGTGCCTCGGTGGCGGTCTGCTAGCTGCTTCATCCTCTGTTCCCGAGGAGGTCTGCCTGGGCCTCTTCCTCTGGGAGTGGCAGAGGTTTTCACCCTGATGGTACCTGGACTCGAGCGGTTGCCCTCGGTTGAGTCTGGATTGCAAGCTTTGGGATAAGCCGGGGGCTGACTGTTCCTTGGCCGCAGGCGTTAGCCTGGAGAAAACTCTGCCTGGCCTTTCCCCTAAGCGTTTTGACATAGGCTCCCTGGGCCTCATGCGCTCCTGTAATCCTTGAGATAAGCCTCCCTGCCCTCCAGACGCCGATTCTGTCGTGTGAATAGAGAACGCCTGCTGGGCAGGTGGTTCTGGTTTGTCAGTGGTAATGCGCCTCTGCACATGCGTATACACTTGGGCTGTTCTTCTCGCTTTTCTCTGAGCGTTTCTGGCGGCGGTCCGCCTCGTGCCCCCGACCTCGTCCCTGCTGACTGGGGACGGTTGCCTAGGAGCCGATGCGACCCTGCCCACCAAGTCCTCAGGTGTGAATTCCTGATCCAGCATCGTAGAGAAGAACGCGGCAGCCTGTGCCATCTGAGCTGGGGTCAGATTGAGAGCACGTCCAGGGCGTGCCCCCAGCTCGGGTGTCACAGCAGCGTTAGATCTACCGAGGGGATTGGTTCCTTCTACCCCAAGGATTGTGGCAGGAGGGACCCTCTCCAACAGCGGCATTCCGTACAGGGGGGTCACCGGAGGGACCGTCGGACCCGCACCTGCACTGTCATCGACGATTTCTGGCATGATTGTGTTTAATTTTGTGGTTATGAGTGGTTGATTTTAGTGGGTAACTCGTGAGCACAACCGTAAGTTCCCCACAGACGGCGCCAAATTGTTCCGGTTACGGAAACAATTTACCCGGCCCAGAATCCGGGTAGTGTAATTGAATTGATGCTGGATAATTAGTCGCTTGATTCCCTTGATCTCCCCTTCCTCTCACTCTTGGAATCGGACTTTCCCGGCGGAAAACGGCCTGCTCCCTGCACAATGAACGCACAGGGCCTCGGAGGTTGTCCGAGGAAACCCTCTCCGATGCCTAAGTCAGTCCGTGAAATGCCTTTACGAACCCAGCTCGTGAGGAACTAGGCGGCGTTTTAGGAGTAAGAGTCTAGAGAGAGAAAATTCAACCCCCCTCATGTGGGAAATGGGGAGGTATTTATACCTTCCCACAAGAGAGAGAAGAGAAAGAGGAATGGTTGGATAGAGAAGTGACAAGTGGCGGCTTCTCATCCATCCATTCCCAATTACCTTAGGCAAAATGACGAGAGGGCCCCTGGGGGTCCTGACCTTGCCGGCCAGGGATTTTCCCAGGGTAGACAGTCTCCAGGCAGGGGACTGCCAAGCTCTGACAGGCTGAATTGGCCTGCGCTCTCGGTGGCTGACGGCCAACCTTCAGCGTTTCATGCTTTGTTCTAGGTCCCTGCTGGGGGCTAGTCTTTCGACTCTCCGACAGGAACCGTCTCGGGGCCTGCATAGCAGGCAGTTGATTGTCAGGCGGCCCACCCCCAATCAGTTTCAGATTTAAATATTTTCAAAATTGCGGGAAAAATAATTCATTTAGCTGAAACGGATCATTTTAACGATAAATCGTAATTTTGTCCAAAAATCATTACTATCATTACTATTAATTAAAGACTTAGATAAATAGTACAAAAATTACGTAAAATAGGTAAATACATTTTTGGATATTCTGTCAAGAAAAATATTTTTTCTAGAATCTTTAAACTCGGTTTTTAAAGGGTTTTCTCGTTAATCGTCTAATCTCGACAATAAGGATCAATAAAAATAGTAATTACAAAACGATTTATTATTGTCCAAAAAATATTATTGAACATTAAAATCATCATTTTCCAGAAACTAACAACTTTTCCAGATTTCTAAAATTCCAGATTTCACAAATTCCATTAAAACCGTCTTTTAAAACCAATTTCGACAATTAACGATTCTCTTAATAAAACTCGTCGTTCCTAATAATTTATTAAAGAACTAAAATCATAAAAATACTATTTTTCTCAAGAAACACTAGGAACACATTTTTTTTCAGATTTAAAACAAAAAACAGAAATCGGAAATTAAAATGACAAACACGGTTTTAATGATAAACGATAATTTAAAGTGATTAATTAATTCACCCACTTAACAATTCCAAAAAATTATTGAAAACTTCAAAAAGTTCTTTTTCATCAGAAATATTATCCACATAAAATTTCAGATTAAAATAAAATGTTTAAGTGCTAGAACTAAAAATCGGCTTTTAATCGTTTTTGTCCGAAAACGGTAATAATTCAATAATCGATATCTAAAATATCAGAAAAATATAAGATTATCAAAAATCATCATAAACATCATTTTGACAGAATATATTCGTATATTAAAATTTTAGGCCAAATATTACGATTTTACAAATTAATACGATAATTCATTCGTTAATCTCGTAAAAGCGATAAAAATACCAAAACAAGCAAATTTTTTACTTTTAAAATTTTTCCAGATTATACAATATACATATATTGTCAAAAATAAAATTATAATTATATACATGCAATTACACAAATAAAATCATGCAATACCGAGCAACATTGACGTTACCTCTAATCCAAATCCGAGTCCACGATTTATTCATCCGCTTCTGGGTCCTCCAAACATACTACAACACACGGAAAGCATGGTAAAAAATATCATGAGAAAACTAAGAAAATCAAGGCAAATAATGATCGAAACAACATCGATTATTATCTTAACGAAAGGATCAGAATAACGATTAATTTGACGATGGAAATGAGACGATTATGATTTGATTTGAGATAAAATTTTGCCTAGAAAGGCTGCTGGAGTCACGACCAAGGGGAAGAAGGAAGGGGATTTTTTGTGTTTGATTGGCAAAAATGAAACAATAGAAAATGGATGGTTTTCAAGGCATAAATGTTAAGAGATTTTTGATGAAAACTATGCTTAAAACACCCTACATAAACCAGCCAAAATGGATGACTAAGAGGGTGAAGAGTCTATGCATGAGTCATCCAATTAAATGGATGAGAAGAAATATCTAAATCCTTAAATCATTTTATAAAATGAAAAGTTTATAAAAGAAAGTGTATTGGTGGTGTGTGACAAGGGTCACGGTCCATTGAGTGTAAAAGAGTCCAAAAACAATTGTAGGTTGATGAAAATGAAGGTCGTAAAAACATTAGAGGTATTTCAAAGCATTTTGAGTAAATCTCGCGTTGGTAAATAATTATTTACGAAACTTCGTAATAAAATCATAAATGGCTAAATTTTCATAAATAAAAATATCTCTTAGTTGAAAATATTATATAAATATATTTAGACATTTGTAGGAAAAGAAATAGCTTAAATCCGACCTTAAAGACGTTAATTCGTAGAGAATTAGAATTCCTCGCGGAAAAATAATTAATTTACGAAAAAAATCAAATAAATAGATTTAAAAGAACTAAAAAATTTTAAAATAAAAATAAATATCACTAGACTCAAAAATGAAAATAAAGTTTGGAAAAATGTGAAACATGATACCGAAATGTGACAGAATTATGACGAAGTCATAACGGAAAGGATAAAAGCGCTAGGAAAATAGCGGGTGTTACAACCTAGTAAAGAGGATAAGAAACATCATCAATGGATTCGATGCGATTATATGGTTGTGAAATGGATTTTGAATTCAATTACGAAAGAAGTTTGCGAGACTGTTGAATATGCTCGTAGTGCTAAAGACCTTTGGTGTGAATTAGTTGAAAGATACGGTCAAATCAATACAATTGAAATTTATCGGTTGAGGAAAGACTTAAGCAACCCTACACAGTCTAATGCACCTTTGGTAGAGTATTACAGTAGGTTTAAAAGAACTTGGGAGACACTTGACAGCCTAGACCCCATTCCTTTATGCACTTGTGATGCTATCGATTCCTGTTTCCTGCAAACTGCTCAAAAGGACACTTGATAGGGAGTCAGGAACTAAGCTTATACAGTTTCTAATGGGGCTGAACACCACCTTTGAGAGTGTTATGACTAATGTTCTCACCATGGAACCACTGCCTCCTCTGAATAAGGCTTTCTCATTGCTCCAAAAAGTAGAAAGGCAGAAACAAATAAGTGATGCAGTAGATATCCTTGCTGAAACTATTGCATATGATGTTGACTCTGGTGGGAAAAGAGTTAAATTGGAGACTAATACCAGTGAGAAATTTTTCACTCACTGTATGAAGAAAGGACATGAGGTTCATAATTGTCACAAACTCAAAACATGCTCACATTGTGGCAAGAAAGGACATGTGTTTGAGTACTGCTACTTCAATCCTAATAGCATGCAAGAGTAGATTCAACAAGAACAAAGGAGGCGGCAGATCTCTTGATGTGCACTATCAGAATGGTGTTAACGTTTATAGACGGACTGCAAATAATGTTGATACCTTTCCATAACAGGAGGATGGAGAGTCTACTCCTATTAGAATGGTGCTAATGTCTATAGACGGACTGCAAATAATGTTGATACCTTTCCAGAACAGAAGGATGGAGAGTCTACTCCTGTTGAGATGAATGCTAATATTGCTATCACTTCTGGAGGAGTCCAACAGCACCTGGATCAGAGAGTCATTAATGAGATGACTAATACGATTTACCAGAAGATACTGAAGTCTTTTGCAGATAATCCAGGAAATGCTATGAGTTCTGCAGGTACCATTTCATGTTTACACTTAAATAATCCACAATTACATCCATCCATGTATAAGTGGATAGTTGATACTGGAGCATCAAATCAGATGACACCATATGCTGCTTTACTACTTGATATTTGTGGCCTACACAAACCTGTTAGAGTAGGTTTGCCAGATGGTTCCATCAAGACTGCTTTCAAAGCAGGCAAAATGAGATTAAATTCTCACATTACTTTGTAGAATGTCTTTATCATAACTGAATTCAAACAGAATTTATTATCTGTTAGTAGACTATTGCAGCATGACCCTCCTCAAAAATTCTTTTCTAAGGATTTATGTCTCTTCCAGGACCTTTCAAGTAAGGTCATTAAAGCGTCCGCTAAGAAGATTGGAGGTCTATATCTACTGTTCATTGATCCTAAAATATCTTCGGCTAAATGTTCCAAGAATGGTTATTTTACTGTCAATATAGCTAATTCTACTCTAAATAATTGTGATGTTCAATTAGTGCATGCTAGGATGGGTCACTCATCTGTTGACAAGTTAAAGCATGTAATAGGTGATTCTGTAGGATTGAGTAATTTTTTCTGCGAAACATGTGCTTTATCCAAGCACCATAGACTTCCTTTTCTTAGAAGCGTATCTCATGCTTCCCAGTGTTTTGATCTCGTTCATATGAACCTTTGGGGTCCTTGTAAGACACCATGTATGAGTAGAGCTCGTTTTTTCTCACTATTCTTGATGATTGTTCTCGTTGTACTTGGACTTATCTCTTACAACATAAAGATCAAGTACCTTACACTATTGAAGGGTTCATTCGCATGGTTCATACTCAATTTTCCAAAAAAAAATCAAAGTTATCCGTACTGATCATGGTACTGAGTTTGATCAACATGCCTGTATTCTGTTTCACAATGAAGGCATTGTTTATCAATGAAGTCTGGTTGGGCGCCCTCAACAAAATGGGAAGGTAGAACGCAAGCATAGACACTTAGTTGAGACTTCAAGAGCATTACTTCTTCATGCTCATTTGTCTTTAAAGTTTTGGGGTGACTCCATACTTACTATTGCATATTTGCTTAACACAATGCCCACTCCCATTCTTAAATGGAAATCTCCCTATGAGATATTATTCAAAAGCATGCCTCAATTTGATGAACTAAGGGTATTCGGGTCGCTTTGTTATGCTTACATGCCCATCACACACAAGGACAAGTTCGCCCCTAAGGCCATAAGGTGTCTATTCCTTGGGTATCCCCATGGGGTGAAGGGATATAAGATCGATGACTTGTCTCAAACACAAGGTGTTTGTCAGCAGAGAAATATGCAGGGAGCATATTTTTTCCTTACAAAGACAAGTCTATTTCTGGGGATGCTCCTGAATTCTTTCATTTGGTGGATTTTACTGCTGGCTACAGTCATACTTAGGTCACAAGTGGCACGCCTCCTCTAAGTAATGATGGTATTCCTTCACCATCAAGTTCCCATAATTCTGTATTCACAGATAATCATCTTCACGACAGTGTTCACACGGTGCCAAACAACAGTAATTACTCTTTAAATCTATTTACTGATGATAGCCTTGTTGACACAGATGGTGCTTCAAATGCTCCTTCTATTCCACATCATGAGTCTTCTCCTGTTGTTATAACTAGGCAATCCACCAGACCAAGGAAAATTTCTACAAAACTGAAGGATTTTCATTGTTCTATTCGCCTGCCAGTACAGACTGCCATTCAGAATGCTACAAGTTCTGATCATTCCACTTCTCAATCTTTTCTTACTCAAGTCCTTAATGATCTTTTAGATTTTGATGATGATTATGTAGCCTCCTTAGCCGCCTTTGCCATACAAATCCCTAAGCCATCTAGTTATAAGCAAGCTCAGTTGGATAATCATTGGGTAGAAGCTATAGAAAATGAGGTTGCTGCTCTGGAAGTAAATCAGACATGGGATCTTGTTTCCTTACTAGTTGGACATAAAGAAATTGGGTCCAAATGGGTGTATAAGATCAAACACAACCCAGATGGATCCATTGAACGGTATAAATCCCGGTTAGTGGCCAAAGGTTTTAATCAGATCAAAAACAAGGACTATAAACATACCTTTTCTCCCGTGGCAAAATTTCCAACTGTCAGAAGTCTGATTGCAGTAGCATTTGCAAGAAATTGGCCATTACATCAATTAGATATGAACAACGCGTTTCTTCATGGATATTTGGATGAAGAAGTTCATATGAAACCCCCGGATGGCTGTACAAAAGTTACTCCTGGTTTGGTTTGTCGTCTCATCAAGAAGTCAATCTATGGTCTCAAACAAGCCTCGCGTCAATGGAATATTGAACTCACCAAGCATCTTAAATCCTTTAATTTTATTCAGTCCAGGGAAGATTATTCTCTATTTTTTCGAAGCAGCCATGAAGGCCAGATTTGTAGTGGCATTGGTATATGTAGATAATATTATCTTGACTGGAGATGATGCAGAAGGGATACAACACACTAAGCAAAGCTTGGACACTAAATTCACCATTAAAGATCTTGGCTTAATGAGGTATTTTCTGGGAATTGAAGTTTAAATGCTAGTGGAATCATGCTCAACCAACAAAAGTACATCATAGATATTCTTACTGATATGAAGATGTTGAATTGTGAGACAACAGAATTTTCTTTGCACTAGGGTCTCAAGTTATCTGTTGAGACTGGCGCCATACTTGATGATCCAGAACAATACAGAAGATTAATTGGGCGACTGTTGTACCTCAATCTCACTAGGCCAGATATTTCATTTTCAGTCCAGCACCTCAGTCAATTAGTACATGAACCCAGAGAACCACACTTACAGGCAGCAATTCATGTTGTACGATATCTGAAGGGCTCCATTAATAAAGGTCTTTTTTATCCAGCAGATAGTGATCTAAACATCACTGCATATAGTGATGCAAGTTATGCTGCCTGCACCTCTAGCTGCAAATCTGTGAGTGGATATGCTGTTTTCCTTGGGCTTCACTTACCTCTTGAAAGAGCAAGAAACAAAAGACAGTTAGCCACAGTTCTGCTGAGTCAGAATATAGGTGTGTGTCCTATACATCTGCTGAACTAGTATGGTTGGTAGCGTTATTAAAGGATTTACCGGTATTTCCTCAGTTACCTGTACCTCTCCTATGCGACAACAAGGCAACTATTCATATTACACAAAACCTGTGTTCCACGAGAGTACAAAACATTTAAATGTCGACATTCATTTTGTTCGTGACAAATATCTGGACGGTTTCCTTACTCCATCATTTGTACGAATGATGAAGCCCTTGGGAATGTCTCAACATAGGTTCTTTGGTGGCAAGCTTGGCTTACATACTGTACCTACTAATCCAAACATGAGAGGGGACTATGGAACCATAGAGAATGATTAGGTTGTTAGAGGTTGTTACACGGTTTGTTACTCAATGACATGTATCATTCTTAACCACTAACTACAACCTAGAGGTGTCTATGTACTTGTAAATACATGGCAGTAATTTATTATCATAATACAAATACACAATTCTATTTACTTGTTTCTCCTTCTTCGTTCTCCGTTTTCTATCTACTCAAGGTGCAACAATGGCAGTTTTCACATCAAAAAATTTCATAGCAAACTTCATAAATAAAAATATTCTAGTTAGAAAAAAACATGAAAAAAAAATGTATACTTAGAATAACAAAAAAAATAAAAGTGAATAAAAGTACCTGCCGTAAACAAAGAGGTTGGTTCATAGTTTTTGTTTTTATTTTTTTCTCTCCTTTTTCTTTCTATTAACCTTGGGGTGTAATGTGTGAACATGGGTATGAAGTTAGAATCATGAGATGAGATGGGGGAGGGATTGTGATTCCAAGGAGTTAGAGTGGATTTACAACCATTTGGAATTCCAATTCCAACCCAAAAAGGCTCAACCAAACATTGGAGTTGATTAAATCCATTCTAATCTACTCCTAAATACTCAACCAAACACCCCCTAATTACTTCACGGTAGAGGGTCGGTGTTGGACCACGTAAAATAAAATAAAAAAAAGGGTTGAGATAGGTTTGGATAGATGATCGGTATTGGACGATGTAAATCCGTCTTCATGACGCAATTGGCAAGGATGGGAAGGGGTGCTATAGTTACTCTAGACTCTATGAACTACTTTTTACCGCCAGCGCTTTACCTTTTACCGTCGGCGTTAATTACGTAAATGATGATTTTGTCCCTGCTATTTATTTTCGAAATAAATTACTTTTACATTTGATAGATTATCGGTTTATTAAAACTCAATAATAAAACCATCTTTTTCGATTATCGTAATAAACCAAAACCGACTTCCTATAAAGGTAATATACGAAATTACGTAAAATGATGATTTTTTCCTTGCAATTAATTCTTGAAATAATATCACATTTACATTTTATAGAGTATCGTTTTATTAAAACTCGATAATAAAATTGTTTTTTTTCGATTATCGTATTAAACTAAAACCGACTTTCTATAAAGATAATATACGGATGAGGTAAAATGGTTAAAAAAAATTCACTCCTCACATTTCACTTCAATTTTTATCTCTCCTAAAAAAATTATCCTTTTTTCGTCATCTTCTGATTTTTTGTTTCCGTCTCCTCTTCGGTATTCATTTCCGGGGTTACGAATATGATCAATGATAGATCGCCTTTTTACATTTCGGGGTAGTTTTATTTTTACTTTATTTACGTAATTGAATAATTACCTAGTTTACGATTCTACGATTTTAATTTTTACTCAGTAATTATTTTTCATCGATTAACGTTGTTTTACGTTTTCTAGTATCCGCAAATTGTCACACAAATTTTAAAAAAATAATTTTTTAGGATTTTGGTGTTTGGTCAACTAGAATTTTCGACACACCCATTGGTGAGAAAAAATTCTAGTCGACACACGGATGGGTCGGTCGACTAGATTTTTCGACCTGCCCATGGGTGAGTCAAAAACTTTACTCGACTGACCAATCCGTGGATCGACTAGAATTTTGGTGAGTCGAAAAATCTAGTCGACCAAACCCCTTTTTTTTGGTTTTTGTCAATTTTCGTGACAAATAGTCGTAGTTCTCGCTCGTTCTTAAGTTAATTTTTAGGTTTCAAATCTTTCAAAATTAATGAAATTTTCGTTTATTTAATTTCTATGTTTCGTTGAATTTAATATTATATAATTCCTTGTTTATTTTTATTTTGTGGGTTATTTCATAACAATAATACCAACTATGGGGCTGCTTCTTATATTAATACCAACTATACGTAATCCCGTTTTAATATGAACTATCCCCTCATTAATCTCTCTTTATAACCAACGCCTTTTTTTACCTGTAAAACCCGGTAATTGTGACCTGCTAGGTTTTGGTGCGTCTCTTCTTCTTTTTCTTCCCCTTTATATTTATCAAATTAAAAGTCATCCTCCATTATCAACCTTCAAAAACCTCATTGACACAATGAGATGTGGTTATTCATTTGGATCCTCCTTTAATTCGTATCCTTCAAATGTCAGATTTTTTTTGCAAACGTCGGCTAAGATGCGCCAATCTATTTACCACAATTTCAAAATAAGATGCTCCAATCTATTTACCTAATTTCAGAAAATTTAAGAAAAGCAATGGCGAGAGGAGATGTCGAGTTCAGCAATGGCGAGAGGAGAGCTCGTACTAACGAGGGAGGAAGTGTACAGAGTATGGTGGGAGAGGGGGACTTTTTAATTCAAAAAGAAATTAAAAGGAAAAGGGAACCGGCTCATCAGGTAGCCGGTAACTTGTTATAAAGAGAGATTAATGAGAGGATAGTTCATATTAAAACGGGATTACGTATAGTTGGTATTAATATGAGAAGCACCCCCATAGTTGGTATTATTGTTATGAAATAACCCTATTTTTTATCGTTGATCACGTAATTATACGATTCCGTGTTTATTATGTTTTTTTAAAATTTGTTATATAAACGATGTTACTAATTTGTATATGATTTATTATTATGTTGAACAGACTTATGAGATTGATTATGGCGGTGATGGTAATGACTACCGTATTCGTTTTCTTTTCGCCGAGAGATTGTTCCCGACAAGTGATGCCATTTTTGAATATGCGAATGAAATAACTCTTGAGCTTGGATTTAATCTCACAAAGGCAAGCAACAAGTCAGCTAGTCGACCACTGCCGCATCTCCGTGCTAATTATTTTCACTGTGATGCTTACGGTCCACCAAGAAAGAATTCTAAAAGAAAAACTAATCGCAAAACATTTTCTACAAAAGTTGAGTATAAGTTGTTCGTTAAAGCTTTTCAGAGTATTGGTCAACAAGGGTGGTATTTGGGTGTTGGTGAAGTAAGTATACACAACCACACCTTTCCCGTGTACATTGATGGACATTGTCGACAAGCCGCATTGACTAAAGATGAGAAAGAGCATGTCATCTCTATGCTTAGAGCACATATACGACCTGCTCAGATCCTCGAGGTTTTACATGCGAGGGCTCCTCATAAGACACGTCCCAACGTTGTCACTATTTACAACATAGGAGCTAGATTGAGGGCCGCGGGAAGGGAAGGGAGGAACGGTATTGAGCAGATGATGACACTTGCCTGTAGGGAAGGATACGTTCGGTTCTACAGTGAGAATTCATTCACCTTGGAGGTGGATAACATTTTCATGTCTCACCCAGTTGTTGCGAAGACGTTTCGCACTTACCGCCACGTAGTTCTTATCGACGCAACGTACAAAACCAACAAGCACGACATGAAGATGGTTAAGATAGTTGGTATTACTCTGGTTGGTTAGAATTTCCTTATTGCGTATGCATTGGTTAAACATGAGACATCTGAAACGTATGAATGGGTGTTAGAGAACCTGAGGTTGCTCCTTGGTGATGGTGTTGCACCGAATGCCATAGTAACCGATCGTGAGCTTGGTTTGCTTGATGTTATACCAAAGGTGTTCCCCACTTCTTCCTCGTTGTTATGTACATGGCATATCAATAACTGTGTTGAAGCCCGGGCCTTTAAGCACATCGCTGACAGTGGAGTACGGTCTACGTTTATGCATGTGATCTGGCAGAAGGTTTTGTTCCCAAATACCATCGAGGAGACATTGGAGAGAAGGAACATGTTTGTAAGGAGCTGACATTATAGTGGGTTAGCGATCGCTAGAGTGTGGGTCCAACCTCATATCAGGAAGTGGGTTCACGGGTACACAAACGTCGTCGTGCATTTTGGGAATATAACACTTCGAGAGTGGAGGGCCTCCATTCGGTGTTGAAGTGCGCCTTGAACACTTCGGTTGGTGCTTTGGATGCAATTTGGGAGAGAACGTACTCTTATTTGGGAAGACAACATTTTTTCATTAATTCTCATCTGGAGAAATCTCGAACGAAGAAAATTAATGGCCTCCCGTTTGTCTTGAGAAATTTGAGTCTCCGGGTTAGCCGTAAGGCTGTGGACGTATTGGTACATGAGCTCAGCAGAATGGCGAAATTTGGTGATAGAGTTAATCACGATTGTGAGCGTGTTCTATTCACCACATGTGGACTACCATATGTTTGCCGCCTACACACAGTATTGGCCCGAGATGGCAGACTGGAAGTTGATGACATGCATAAGTTCTGGAGGACTTTGAACTACGAAGGCGAGGTTGACATGCCTGATAGTGATATTTTTAGGTTAAACGGACTAATTGATCAATTTGCAAAGAGTGATCCAACTATGAGATTGACGTACTTAGAAGTTACGGAAGCTGCACTTAACCCGGATGTAACACCCCTAATTTTATAAATTAAATTAAATTAAAGTTACTGTAGACACCCACATTTTGACCGCCAGGTGTCTATAGCAGTTTCTAAAGAACACCCGATGATGATCGGACGTAAGCATGACTTAATACGCTCGATATTGGACTCGGAATCAATAGTATTTGGCGCAAGCTTTTAGCGGAGTAAAAATCTCACCAAACAGACCTCAAATCCAGGCCCAGTGAGTCATTTCCAATCAAATAAGACTAATTTGGGTAAAAACCGACACCAGGGGCAAAACCATCTTTTAGCGACCGGGTCAAACCCCGGTCAAAGGCGTTTTCGAGACGGAGAAATCTGTCACGCAGCTTTTGGAAATCCGATTTGAAGTCAAATACCTCACAAAAAACCGGGTGTTTCTTCCCCCTTAAGCAAGCTTCTCCTATCCACAAACGGAATCCCACTTCACCCCAACCGGTTTCTTTCTTCCTTTGCAAGCCATCTATCTCCTATCCCAAGTCGGGTATTTCATCCTATAAATACCCCACCCCCGACACATCAATTGATAACATCAATTATTCACAACACACAATAATTTCAATCCCGACATACACAATTCACAAACCGGAATTCCAGCAATACTAGGCATATTATATTCCGATCTTTCCTCTAGAAATCCTTTAGGAAACCCGAGAGCAAAACTCGTCAAATCACCTCCCTAACCATACGCACCATAACTCATCTATATACATCTTAACGCTCCCGCGCCTAGGCCGCTACTACGAGTCCGTTTTCGAGATAATTAAGCATGTAGGTTGAGGGTGTCACAAATCCCGTTTTCTTCTCTTCTCTCCTTCTTCTTCTCATTTTTTCGTCCGCCTCGCGTCGTCATCGTTTTTTTATTCTAATATCATTATTAATATTACTACTATCGTAATTAGCAATAAAGCGTCATCCTTAGGATTCGATGTCGACTCTATAGTCGAATATCGGATCTAAAGGAATCAATCATCAAATCATGTTAAGCATAATTCCGTTGAAGCCGAGTAATGATCACATGGTCCGAAAAGACTAATTACGACATTACAACGTGGAGGAACTATTTCATCTTAATACAATCAAAAACGATTTACAAACATCTTTTTCGAAATCCACTCTAAATATTCGATATTGATTCTATAATCAAATATCGAATATGACGAGCATCGAAAGCCGAATCGAGTGTAAATCATACTATATTTTCACGCGATTTAGCAAAATCATCATTCTAAGGAGGCGATACCGACTCCATAGGCGAATATCAAATCTAACGGAATCAATCAAAAAAGCCAAAACAGCCCTCCATGCGAGTCGCGCGGATCTCATGCGAGTCGCGCGCCTGTGCAAGTCGCGCGAAGTTCATGCAAGTCGCGCGGTTGCCTGGAAATTGCGACACAAAAGGGATTATTTCGTCCTAGTTCAATTTTAAAACAACTTATAACAACTTTTCTAAAAATCACTCTAAATATTGGATGTTGGTTCCATAACCGAGTATCGAATATGGCGAGTATTGAAAGTTAAGTCGATTATAAATTATACAATATTTCTACGCGATTTAATAAATCATCGATTTAAAAATTAAAAGCATCATCAAATATTTTCATGACCTCGGTCAAACACGTGTCGAATCCATCACCTGTCTTACTCTTTTCAAAATCATGCATCATGTCGTTTATGTCGATCTATATTATTTACAAACCGTTATTACCGTTACTAACTTTTTTTTTGGTAAAGGGTAAGTAAAATTAAATGGGGAAATCATACAAAAGGAATGACTACATCAGGTTATGCAGCCATCGAGCGTCTCTATCACATATCGGATATTTAATCTTACAAATAATTCTACTTCTAACATCTGATTTAATCAACCTGGCAATATTCTCCGGCTGTTGGACTAGTCCTTCAACACGACACACATTTCGTTGCCTCCATATGTGATAAAAAGTTGCATTAGCAACAGCACGGAGAATATTACATTGTAGTTTGGAACCCCTTATTTTAGTCGCCCAATCCAAGCTTCTAGTACTCGGAATCCTCTTCCTCGTCCAGACGCTCAAACAATTAATAATCTGCATGCTCCAGCAACATCCGAAGAAAAGATGTTCAACAGTCTCAGCATGCGCCTCACAAAAATAACAAAGGTCTGAATCTGCCACCCCAAACCTGAACAGCTTCGATCTCGTGTTTAGAGCCCTCCAAAAAACTAACCAAGAGATAAAGCTGTGTTTCGGAACACTCCAATCACTCCAAACAAGGCGGCTCCAAGTAACCTTCGGGACTCGATCATGAAGCTTCTCATAAGCCCTGGAGATCGAGTACGTAGGACACGAGCCATGCCATAAACCATTCTCAAACATATCCTTGACTTTTTCCTTCGCCTGACAGATCTTCCTCCATGCCCACGTGACATCAGCCTGAGGTTGATAATCACGCCATGCCGTCCCCTTCAAATAAATGCTATTCACCCAACGGACCCACAATCTATCCGGCTGATCAAATACCCACGAAGCCAATTTTGCCACCGCTGCTTCGTTCCAAATCGTCAAGTCTCGTACCCCTAAGCCACCCTCTTCTTTAGGATGGCAAATTTTTTCCCAGCTCACTACAGCTCGTTTGGTACCCTCCACTCCTCCTTCCCACAGGAAATTACGGCATAAGGATCCAATTCGAGCCATAACATACTTCGGTATGATAAAAACCATAGCCCAATAATTGTGCAGTTGAGACAGCACAGATCGAACCAAGGTTAATCGTCCCGCATAAGAAAGCTTACGAGCTCTAATACTAGAGATTCTTGATATGATTCGGGCTAACAAATTTTCACAGTCATTCTTACCAAGGCGAGTACTCTGAATAGGCAATCCAAGATATTTAAAAGGCAATGCTCCTTCTACACACCATAAGAATTGCAAAATAGCCGCTTTCCTATCATCATCCACTCCAGCAAAAAAGGCATGGGATTTACCCACACTAATACTCAGCCCAGACGACCTACTAAACGTAGCGAAGGCTCTCCACAACAACTCCATAGATTCCGTCTCCCCTTTACAAAAAAGAAGGAGGTCATCCGCAAAGAGCAGGTGGCTTAGCTTTAACGCTCCACATTTTGGATGATATTTAAAATTCCTCCCGATCATTCCAAATGTCATGATACGAGAGAAATACTCCATACAAATAGTAAATAAGAGCGGAGACAAAGGATCACCTTGTCTAAGCCCCCTTTTCCCCCGGAAAAAACCGAAATTATCCCCATTAGCAGATAGAGAGTACGAGACCGACGTAACACACTCCATAATCAGCCTCCGAAAATGGTCCGGAAAATCCAAGGCACGGAGCATTTGATCCAGAAACCTCCATTCCACGCTATCATAAGCCTTATGAATATCAACTTTAAAAAGGCATCTAGGCGAAGTACGACCCCTTTTATACATCCGGACTAAATCCTGACATATAAGAATATTCTCTACAATACTTCTCCCCTCAATAAACCCCCCTTGAGTAGGCGATATAATATGAGGCAAAATACGGCCAAGGCGAGCACAAATAATCTTAGCAATACATTTGTACAGAACATTACAACATGCAATAGGCCGAAAATCTTTCACAGATTGAGGCATTTTCACCTTGGGAATCAAAGTGAAAATAGCACAATTCAGCTGTTTCATAAGCTTACATGTGACGAAAAAGTCTTGGATAGCTTCCACAATACCATTCCCGATAATGTCCCACGAATCAATAAAAAATTGACTCGAGAACCCATCCGGCCCAGGAGCTTAGTCACGAGGAATGCTAAACAGCGCTCGCTTGATCTCTTCTGCTGACACACTCGCCTCCAGTTCTGATTTATGAGCTGCGGAGCAGATATTGCCTCTTCTTACCAAGTCCACATCGACTGCCTCTGTGTCATGTGTCTCACCAAGTAGGGATAAATAATAACGATTAAAAGCATCTTCAATTGCCTCCTTAGTTTCACAAATACGCCCCTCAGCGTCATTCACCTTACTCACAGCATTATGAGCTCTACGTGCTCGCAAAATCCCATGAAAATAAGCCGAATTAATATCCCCCTCTTTCACCCATTTCTGTTTTGCCTTTTGACTCCAGAAGTCAGCACGTGCAGACTGCAAGTCACGAACCAGCGCATTAAGGTCCGTCTCTTCCTGCAAGAAAGCGCTAGATCGATCAGCTCTCAGTCTAACCTGAACTTGCTGGAGTTTCAGTTCAGCCTGAGCACATCGATTCTCAATATCTGAAAAACTTGTCGCATTCAAATCTTTCAACGGTCTCTTTAAACTCCTCAGCTTACTCACGACCTGAAATTGCCTCGTTACTTTAATTGTCTCTTTCCAAACAGTAGCGACGCAATTTCCAAAATTCGGGGCTTTACCCCACATGTTCATGTACTTAAAACTCCGATTTTTCCTTCCCGAAGGTTTCTCCAATTGGATCACACACGGGCAATGATCGAAGGTACCTTCAGGTAAGAAGTTAGCGAAGCCATTCGGAAATAACCCCAAGAAGTCGTCATTTGAGAAACAACGATCAATGCGGCTATAAACACGAGTTTCCGCCATTTTATGTTTGTTATTCCAAGTGAACCAAGACCCACTCGACTTGAGGTCACAAACATCACAATATGATAAACAGTCTCTAAATTGTGCCATCGCTTCGTCCGAGGAAGGACCCCCAAGACGTTCTCTAGCATCAATAATACAGTTGAAATCACCTACAATCAACCACGGGCCTCTAAAAGCATAGGATTCTAGTCTTCTCCAAAGATCCACTCTCCCAGCAGCAGAATTAAAAGCGTACACAAAAGTGAGCAAGTAATTCTTCCCCGAGTTCATAGAGACCCCAACATGAATACTTTGATCGCTATACTCCAAAATCGTCAAATCCACCTTATCATGTTTCCACAATAACCAGACCCGACCCCCCTCATAACACTGATTATTAGTCGTAATGCTCCATTCATAGAAGATGTTCTGATGAACTTTAGCATACGCTTTATTTTTAATTTTTGTTTCCAGCAGTCCAAAAATGTCAACATGCTGTTTCCTTATAAACTCACAAATTGCTCGTTGTTTTTTTATGTTACACATGCCCCGAACATTCCAAAAACCGATATTATGTGTCTCCATGAATAACCATTTCTAAACCGAACCCATGTTTTTCAGCATCTCCCTTTTTCCTTGGAGTGAGCTCCTTGACAACATCAGCAAAAGGTGCTGTAACAGAACGAAGGGGGTTACAACTTCCAGCATCCGTGTCCTGCAACGCACCAGCAGCAGACCCAGAACCCGTGACCAGCCCCTGTAACGCAGCAGCAGCAATCACAGCATCCGTATTCAAGCGCTGCAACCCATCAGCAGTCCGCATCACTGCAGAACCAGTAACAGCAGTAGCAACCCGAACAGCAGCAGAACCTGTCCGAGCAGCAGAAGTAACGGGTTTCAGGCCAGTAAACGACCCCTGCCCACCTGAAACAGCCGCCTGCCTGGCCACGACACCTCCCACATTTTGCTTCTTCTTGGCATCTATTCTCGCTTTTTTCAACTCCTCCTTCTTGCAATCAATAGCATCATGGCCATAACCTCTACATTTATTACACGAAATGGGTTTCCACTCATATTTAATCCTTACTTCAACAATATTCTCAAGTTCATCCATGAATTTGATTGAGTCCTTGAATATTTGCCCCACTTTGGCCAATACCATGACCCTAGCATAGCCCAGTCTCGTGCGCTCCTCTGTAGCTAAGTCAGACTTAACATACGGTCCCACCAACGAGGCTATGCGGCTTAGACATCGGCCCCAAAATTTTAGAGGTAATTCATGCAATTGTATCCAAATAGGGACTTCTTGCACGTCATCCTTATCCATTTTAGCATCGGAAGTCCATTCTTTCACAATTAAAGGTTTGTTATCAAACATAAAAATTCCATGATTGAGAACAGATACCTTAGCAAATTTTTCCTTGAACCGAACTACAAAAATTCCATTAGGTAGAAATGAAATTTTATCGATCCCATGCTCTTTCCAAATTCTCCTCACATACCCTTCTATCACTTCCCATGGAGGATTGGCCCCCATTATAAAACAATAAACAACATTACTCCAATATTCAATTTCATCTTCAACATCATCATCTGTGAATTTCATCATTTCTTCTTCCTCCTCAATGTCAATGACTCTTTTCCCATCCCTTTGCTTCCATCCGATACAATCATTGGATGTTGGCTCAGTAGTAGTAACCAACACAACATCCGAAGTTTGCTCCGATCCTTCATTCTCCTCAAGGTCAGAGTCATAGTTCAGTCCAGGTATACCTTTGATTTTCCCATTGAAAGATTGATCTTCCTCTACTTCAGAAGCAATTGGTTGCACAGGACTTTTCCTAATCAAATCTTCTTTCGCATTCTTACGGTTCAAAGGCTTAGGGCCCTTACCTGTAGGCCGATTCTTCTTTCTCATTGGAACGGATGACGCCGTGCAGGACTGTCGGAGTCAGAGGCTGCCGGCACCGGAACGGCCCTAGGAAAGAGCAGGTTGATCAACAAAACCAGGAAATCGCCAGGGTGAGCTCTCTCTCTCTCTTAGGGTTTTTGTACCGTTACTAACTTGTTTGTTCATGTTTTAGCGATTTATTTATGTTGCTTGTTTTTATTGTACTAAAATGAACCTCGCATGCTAAAACAACTTTGACGTTAGTTTAGATGCATTAAACGACGTAGTCAAACATAATTCACATGTTTAGTCAAAACACTGTTTGCATATCATTCAACCGTCAAACAAATGCGCGTAAACAAAAAACGAACGATATCTAAGTAGAGGCCGCTAAGTGCGGGCGGGGATGGGTGTTCTTTGTGAACTTCTCAACACGCACCCTCACCCCTTACTCAGAACCATGGTTTCCGGATGTCCAAAACCGTTGGCATACGAGAGTCATTCAATACACGATCACCGATAATGTCAGTATCAGTATCGCAATGCAAAGGGACGAACCCCATAAACTCTGAAATCGGAATGGGCCGTACTTTGTGCACGGCCCACTACGACATAGAGTGGGTTCGAACGGGCCCAAACACCCACAAAGTTCGGTGGCGACTCCAACTTCGATTTAAATTTCGACCCGAGATCCATCTCACATGAGATTCATTCGCCTCCCCAAACCCGCGCGTGGCCGCGTCGGGGTGGACCTATGTCATGTCCACAGTTACGTTCGTATTTTTATTTTGTTTACGATTTAATTCGTAATTCTTAAAATTATTATAAAACGAATTTATCGTTTAGTCGTTTCAAACTCCTAAAATTCTATTCGTCTCGGAAATTCTTCTTATATTTAAAACATAGTTTTTTTTATTTCTGTTTCGATTTATTTTATACATTTAATTTAATTCTTATCAAAAGTCTATTTCAGCGATTTAAATTCTAAATTCTTTTTATTTATTTATATTTAAGCTCGAATTTCTATTTTCGGCTCGAAACTCATTTATTTTAAGTTTCGTCAAAACATCTATTACCTGTCCTCGAGAAGTCAATTTAATACACATTATCGAAGATTTATTATTATTTATCGGAAAACACTATTTCATCGTCTAATTATTTATTTCTATAAACTTCATTTTCGTCTCGAATAAGTATTTATATCTCCAGAAACGTTTATTTTACTAATTTTATTAGTCGGCTCAATTATTTTTATTAATTCGTTTTTAATTTGATTTCATGCGTCAGTCAACTTATTGTCTCGGAAACCATCTTGTACTACACTTATTCCATTAAATCCGTAGTATCTACCTCACTTTTATTATGAGTTGAATTCATCCCTTTTTGCCTTCTCTTTTTCCACCGTTTTCCCATTATTATTAACATATACGTTCCCCCTTTCCCCTTACTATTGATTCAACGCACCCCCTGTCCACCTCTTCGTTCCTGCACCTTTTCATTCATCCCTCATCAACCAGCGTTCATCTATCACCACCATCTTCATCTTCAATTCATGCCACGATCCCATCTTCTACAATCGACATCCCTTCCACTCCGATCTACAACTTGCTTCTGCTACTCTGTTCTGTTCCTTGTTTCAGCGTGAGGTAGCCCCTCTTCTCTGTTTTCTTCTTCTTTTTCTCCACGACATCAATGTCGTTTCTTTCATTCTTGTTGCTGTATGATGTTGTTACTGTTGTTGAGCATCATTCGTTGTAACTGTTTTATTCATGTTTACTTTCTGACTTCTATCATTTCGTCCTCTATCTTTTGTCCTGGTTACTCGATTTTATATCGTATGTTTGAGTAGTAGTATGTAGTAAATCCTATACCTTCGATTTTCTAAATCTTACCTATTTATCATTTGCTAAAATTATTCTTTTAAATCGTGTGCTTTATAAATATTTTACAAGTTTTCGATATCGTTTTATAAATCGTTAGTAACTAAACTATTAATGATCGTTAAATATTTTGCTGGTTATTGTGACACTAGAAAATAAATAATATCGATTTCAAATTTTCGTCATATTTTGTTAATTTCTAATTTTTAACTTAAAATCGTATTTTTAATACAATAATCGAGATTTGAGGACTTGTTAATTAAATTAATTTCATCCTACGACTTATATTGATAAATGAGAAAATAGTCGATTTTGTTTTAAATATACTTTTAGTCGAGACTATTTTCACTAATAATTTCTTATTTGTTTTCAATTGACTATTTTTAGTAAAATCCGTATTATTTATTAATAAAAGCTATTTGCTAAAAATAATTTGAAACCTTTGTAAAATTTATTTCATTTATAAAACTCGTTGACTCAATTAATTTTGATATCATTTTCTTAAAACATCTCTTTTCTGAAAATTTATCGTTTTAACTATCTCCTAATTATTTATAAAATACTATACTTTGACTTATTCTATTTGATTTATATTTTAGTAACGAATTTATAAATTTATTAAAGTTACGATAACGACGATAATAATAAAAGGTTAATTTCGTTAGAAAAGCTATTTTTATACGTTTCACTTATTTTAATAACTTACGTATTTTCTATAAGACTATTTCTATTTTAAGTAAGTTTCTAAAATTAGTAAGTTTCTATTTATAGGAAGTTTTCCTTTTATTATAAAATTTTTATTCCTTTTATCCTCATATTATTTACAATGATTATTTATTCTGAATATTGATAATGGCTTGGTTTTGGAGTTATGGAATAAGGACAAGTGTGAGGTTTAGAATAATATATTTGGAGGTTTACGTTTTTGTTATCAACTATAACACTGGTGTGTCTTTATGGGGCACACTGGTTGTTGAACCGAGCATATATGGTGTTCGGGAGTGTGTATATTTTCTTAAGCTCGTGCCTCGCAGTGTAAGACATCGTCAGGTTGAACTGAGTATTTATGGTGCTCGGGAGGGGTGTACATATCATCTTAAACTAGGGCCACGTATTTATAAGTCGTCGTCCTATTATGGTTGAGTAGCCTAGTTAGAAATCGAAGTTTGATTTGTTTGAACTAAGTTCTCGAAGCTAGTTTTTAGTATTCTCCTAGTGAAAGTCTGACTTTCTACACTAATCATATCCATAACGCCATTTTGAATATTTTTATTAATATCGATACATTTTGGTTTGCAGGTTGGCAAATATTTGATGTTTTCTTCTGAAAACTTGTTCTCTGAAAGCTTATCGATACATTTTGAATATCTTCCAATATTTTAAGTTTTCTCCGAAAGCTTATTTTTATTATATCATTTAATGTTTTCTCATTTTAAATATTTTGATATAATTATACTATTATTTTTCCATATGATATAATATGGCTGGGAGAACATCCGAGTTACTCCCCACTGATGTGGCTGTTATGTTTACAACATGACAGGTATTTGCTGCTGGGTTTTTGGTGTGAGCTAGCGAGTACCGTGGATCCTACTCTTTCTTCATTCATGTTTATTTATGGATTTTTGTAACCCTGTTTGAAGAATATTTATTTTAGCTCTTTTGTAAAAAGTGGTCTTTGTATTGACTGACCGTTCTTTTATTAAAATATAGAACATCAGTGTATTTTAATCTCAAATCTATAGTGTTTCCGCCACTGTATTGCATTAGAATTTATAGAGGATTACACCGGAGGTATTTGGTTTGATAGAGCCGTCTCCAAATCTGAACCCCCGCGGCCCCCAGACCTCGATCAACCAGACGAGAGCTTATTGGTGTTGAACATGCAAGGAGACGATTGTCATTGTCTGGTACGAGCCCTCCCACCTCGGGCCCTTCCGAGACCAGTGCAGCAACGGAGTCAAGCAGCGATACCTGTGCAGGTGAGCAAAATGCACCACTTGAGACGGGCTACATCGTCGGTGATAATAGTAGTTGTCCTTACAGAGAATATGTGATCCAATTCAGTGCCCAATTTCTGGAGCGGTGGTATGATCCAATTGCAGATGGTCATTATGGATTCCGTGTGATATCTCATGCGGTATGAGAAGTCGAAGATCACTACATTATTATGAGAACTCAGTTGTGCGCAGAGATTCAAAGGTCGATATATATCAACATCTTCTACTTACAGAGATGGAGGACTCTAGTTTCACTTGGACCGTATTGGGTTTGTCCAACCGACACCTATACTGAGGAGACATTGGAAGTGAGACATCGACCTGTTCGGATATGCGACAATGAATAACTGGGTTATTTGTTTGATGAGTTCGATGTCGCGTAGCCAGTATGATCCCACTAGGGTCTTCGCCACCAGTTCGACTTACACGCCTTTGACCACTGTACCCGATGTTCATAACCTATATGGTGTGTTATGGGTATGTCACACGGGTAATCATTTTTTGCGAATACATATGATCGACGGTTTTCCTATGCCCCCGATTAACCAATTGTGGACACCGGATGCATTGGTGCGACATTATCCAGGTTTACTTGCCGAACGATTAAAGATGTGAGAAGATATGTTTGAACAATGCAACGGAATGTAAGTAGGTATAGAATATTAGTTGTTTAACCGTGCTACAAATATATATATATATATATATATATATATAATGCGTTAAAAACAAGCTTCAACAAAGTCCATTGTTATACTCAACATGAAATAAATAAACAAGTTCCGCGTGACTGAAATGTAAAGAAAGCATAAAAACCAATAAGTCTTTAACAATTTAAACCACCATCCAATGTTCAGGTTAAACTCTAAAACGGAGGTGGGGGAATTATTCAACGACGACAATGAATTAAAATATTTCGAAAACGATAAATAATCACATAACCAACAAAAACAAGAAATTAAAATATTTTGAAAACAATAAATTATCACATAACCAACAAAAATGAGAAATTAAAATATTTCAAAAACAATAAATAATCACATAACCAACGAAAACAAGAAATTAAAAAAAATACGAAAACAATATAAGCACATCGCAAACGAAAACAAGGAATTACAAATTTCGTAAAAAAAACAATATAATAAATAAACAAGGAATAATATAATTACGAACGAACGACATTATAATAAACCACACGTTTTAAGCAATTAATTAGATAATTAACGACTTAAAACAATTTAAGACACGTAATTAACAAATACGAGTAATATGCAAATTAAATCCTAATTAATCTATGACAAGTCGACAATCAAGATTTATTATAAAAATCGATGCAAATTTTTTAAAAAAATCCAGATATAGGGTTCGGTCGAGTAAAATTTTCTACTCGACTGACCCATCAGTGATATTCTACACGACCCTATTTCAGGGTTTTTTTTCAATTTGTATCGATTTCCATGATATTCGGCGAAACAAAAAATCATAAGTCAACCTAAATCGATAAATTTACCCCGATCTACGATATGAATCAATTAAATTCCGTAAATAAGTCAAAGTAACGAAAAAAAATCGAAGAATACTTCCAATTGTAGCACGATCGATCGATTAACACCGCTTGTGGAAGTGTAAACCATTCTTCAAGGTTCGTGAAATAAGAAACCCGGTATTTTAGAAAACAGTTTCGTAATACTCGATTTGTAATTTTAATTTTCTAGAGAGATGAAACGAAAATCCCCATTCACTAAAACAAAACCAATGGGCACGCAAAGTAGTTATTTCAACTTTACCACCTAATTTCAACCCCTTCATTACCTAAATTGGGCTTGAAAAAATTATTTTTTGTCCAAATTCAATACAAGCACAATTGTTCAAATGTGCAATATCAACCCATACAATAAACAAATCCCTTATTTAACTATCCATTGATCAGTTCAACTAATTGAAAAATATTACACTGTAAATATATTTGTATGAATAATAATGTAGAGCAAGCCGAGAGATTATATTGATATTAGATCATCTGTATTACATCGACTTTGACATCTATATATAGTGATTGATACAAAGAGATGTGTTGCTTCGTGAACAGATGCATCCTTTGGTGATAATGACATCCTTATTATACCACTTCCCCTTGGATGTACATTATCCAAAATATAATATTTACGAAGCGAATAAACTACTGTCTCATTAAAACCTTACCAGGAAAATCCAGTGGGAAAAACCATGGTTAAGGAAAAAGAGTACATCTTGCATTACTCTCCCTCATGATTACATAATTTAATACATGTTGAAATGATACATAATTTTGGCGAAACTCTTGATCATCGATGTAGATTCCAATGCCGTTGATAAACTTGATATCTTCCGTTAATAAAACTCTGTGATACTTGTAAGCAGCATGTGTCTTCAAACTCATAATATGAATGTGTAACCTACCTCGTTAAAAACCTCGCTTGGAAAAACCCATTGGGACAAAAAACTTAGTCGAAGGAAAAAGGAGTGTAGCTGCACATCTATTTTGATCTCTCCAAGAGAATCAATTCTATCATCAAATAAATTATTTAAATAATCCACTGAGTTTCTTGCTAAGTTATCATAATTATATTTTCAATCATTATGGTACTTCTAGACCATAAATGATTTCATATACTTTGCAAGATTTTCTTTCTTCTATTAACTCTCGTATGCTTAAATTTCTGGTTAAGATGATATTACGCTCAAACTTTTGGTTCGGACAATATTGAATTACTCAAATGATCTCTGCAAGAGCTTTAATACTTCTCTTTTTTAACTCAAGATAACTTCACGTCATAATGAAGAAGTTATACATAATTATGCAATAATCAATCCATTAATTACTCTCAATCTCATGATAATTCAAACACAAGCTTCTTTAGGGAGTCATAGATCATGGCAACATTTATGAGTATAATTCTATATATTTATCCTGCAATAAAACATTTAATAACAATAATACTGTGCAGGCAAGTAATATAATATAAACAATGTTTTATGATACATGTCCTAAGCTAATAATGATGATAAATGATACAAATATGAAAAGATGAAATTCTATTTAATAGCACATGAGGCAAAATGCAAATTAATATTATCCCTTGCCAATATTCATAATTCCATCGACTTTGGGTCAATACGTGGACTTAATGTCTATGAGCTCATTTTAACTATAAATAATATGTCGGCAATCTAGATAAACTTTTATATAAGATCCCCACTAGTGTCCATTATACAATGCGCGCAAATTTTATTCGGTTCCAAAAAGTATATATATCAATATAATCTTTTATATTATCAATATTGCTTGATGATATCTGAATCCAAATATTTCGTGGTACCAATATTTTTATATGTGTCATCTATTTTCTTTCAGATAATGTCACTTTTGGGACATTCATTTTTCTCCAAACATGTGTACCAACTGCACATGATAGCCATTTTCTTACTTATAATATATGAACTGAATATTAATTTAATACTACACATCAAGTGCGATTAATTTATGATTTTGGCAAGCTTCTCAATTTTTTTTGACATAATTTTATCTTTGTATGATAAGGTGCTGATATACCATCGTCTTCATATCCAAGTGACGTAAATCATCATTCATACGGAGTATTTCTTGACTCTCGGATTGATATATTCATATTTTAATAAGTCATTGAACTTCGAGTTCAGTTGGGGATCAATTATTACTTTTTTTTACCAGTTTATCCTTATCAATCTCCCCTTAAGGTGGTAAAAGCTATCATTAACTAATAGATTTAAAGGACAATAATATTTACCTTAGCTAGAAATCATTTCATATTTCATAAACTTTAATCAATTGTTTCTTTCCTATCGAATAATATATTGGGGAGCTAGATTTAATGCAGTTGGTTTTTCACGTGCTGATTTAAAATTGTCCATTGATGAGATTACATTGTTCACATAATACTCAAATTGTGAACTTTGATTACACGAACTACTCGTAAAATTATGTTGTGTGACTATAGGTCACATAATTAAACCATACATAAACGTTTATTTTCATCATCCAACTACGAGTAGTATTTAAATCTCCAACATAATTTTCCATCTTAGTGTATTGTCTTGCCTTAAATAATATTTCGTTGATACATGAGAGAAGTTCAGCACTTTATTACATTTCTTTCAAGATAAACTACGGGTTTATCAAAAACGGGTGTAACAAAAACCTGGATGGCCTCAATCTGTCACATCTTTAACATTTTCTTGTCGACTTTGGCTTTAATTCATTGCGATTTTTCTTATGCATTTGGCTATATCTCGATAAATCCACTTATCGTACGCCGTATTTTCAGTTAACTGAATCTCGTCATGCTAAAGTTCTGGTTAGCTATTGTTCCGGTCACGGAAACAATTCACCCGGCCTAGGATCCGGGTAGTATAATTGAATTAACGATGGACAAGTGATCGTTTGATTCCCTTGGTCTCCCCTTCCTCTCACTCCTTGAATCGGACCTTCCCGGCGGAAACGGCCTGCTCCCTGCACAATGAACGCACAGGGCCTCGGAGGTTGTCCGAGGAAACCCTCTCCGATGCCTAAGTCAGTCCGTGAAATGCCTTTACGAACCTAGCTCCTGAGGAACTAGGCGGCGTTTTAGGAGTAAGAGTCTAGAGAGAGAAAATTCAACCCCCCTCATGTGGGAAATGGGGAGGTATTTATACCTTCCCACAAGAGAGAGAAGAGAAAGAGGAATGGTTGGATAGAGAAGTGACAAGTGGCGGCTTCTCATCCATCCATTCCCAATTACCTTAGGCAAAATGACGAGAGGGCCCCTGGGGGTCCTGACCCTGCCGGCCAGGGATTTTCCCAGGGCAGACAGTCTTCAGGCAGGGGGCTGCCAAGCTCCGACAGGCTGGGTTGGCCCGTGCTCTCAGCAGCTGACGGCCAACCTTTAGCGTTTTATGCTTTGTTCTAGGTTCTTGCTGGGGGCTAGTCTTTTGACTCCTTGGCAGGAACCGTCTCGGGGCCTGCCTAGCAGGCGGCTGATTGACAGGCGGCCCACCCCAATCAATTGGCCTTCGTCAGTAGGAGGGAAGTGAGACTTCTCCTCTGCTGGCGACTCTTGCTTGGAGGGGGGTTGACTTCCATGTCTGTTGCAGCATTTAATGCTTCGCACCTTCCCAATGGAACTTTGTACTGCTCCTGTCAGGAATGCAAAGAGGTGAGAGCACTTTTGTAATGATTGCCCTTTTCTTCTGGGCGGATTTTGGGGAACTGTGAAGAGTTCCTGATTGGTGGCTCTCCTCCCAGGGTGGTTGGAGCGTTCATTAATGCGGTGTTTTCCTTGGTATAAAATCCTTAGCTTCCTTTATCATTTGTGTTTCATCCCACCTTCAATCTTTCCATTTTCTTCATTTTAAACATGACTTGGATCAAGAAAAGTGTAATTCGCCGCGGGGTCAAACATGTCTCCTTCATCTTCAGAGGGTTTTGGAGGCTCAGATATGCACGGACCGCTTATTTAGCTGTTCGCCGGAGTCGCTGTTCACGACTTCGCCTTCGCCGGAGGGGTCGGAAGGCCTCCATTAGGATGGGCAAACGCCCTAGGAGGTCCTCACCTCCTGCTGCGCCTAGGTTTAGGCGTTGCTCCCAGGGAGGGGGCTGTTATAATAGGGGATGTCATGAGTGTTTTCCATGGCTGCACCCTGAACAATTCGGCCCCAACTCTGACACCGATTCCTCCCTGGAGTCGGGTCCTTCTTCGCCTGTAAAGAAGACAGGCTGTCGCGCCTGCGACGAGTCCCGAGTTGTTCCCTTTGGAAGGGACTGGGAAGACAGCAGCCACGACTCTGATGACAGCGAAGGTCTTGGCTGCCTGAGCGACAGGGACGGAGATGGGGCTTTTGATGACCCCTTTCAGGGTTCCCCAAGTTGGGACTGGGGCTCGGCTCTTGGGAGCCCAGGCAGTCCTGGGGATTATTCCCCAGATTTGGGGGACGACTAGGCCTGCGTGGCAGGGCTTTTGATTTCTGTCAGGCTGGAACTTTTTGAGCCTTATGTAATTTTCTTTCATATCCGACCCACGATGTAGCTTTCCCTTGCAGGGTTTTTTAATGAAATGAATATTTTGTGCATTTGAATTTTTGATGAGTTATTATTTTATTATTATTATATTATACACATATTTTTTTTTTTTTTTTTGAATGAGGTCGTTGATTGACCTTTCTCTCTGACGTTTCTGTTTACCGAGGCTCTTCTTGAAAAAGGTGAGCAGTTGGTGTTCAGTATGTGACACGTGGATGGTCCTCGAAGGTTTTGTCAGGGATTCCGCCTTTCGAACTTCTTTGGGCTTTATATAAACCCTACTCCCTCTTCACTCTCTTCTTTTACTTTTCTTGATTCCTTACTCCCCATAACACTTCTTGAATCTCCTTCATTGACCGAGCGTTTTCTTTTTGAGGAGCAAGGATCACTTCTTGTCGTCGTCTCTGGCAACTTCACCGGCGGTTTTTAGGTTAGAACTTTCGAATCTCTCGCTTCTTTTCTTCCCTTCTATAGCCTAAATGTCGCGAGTCCGCCCCCTTTCCTTTGATTCTTTGCTTGGAAGAACTGGCGGCGGTGACGGTAGTCGTCATGACGTTGCTTCTTCCTCCGGGGTTGGCCCCAGGGAGGAAGACGATCACAGGGGAGAGGGTGCTGAGTCACCCGACCCAGCTCCCTTCGATGTGATTGATTCTGATGACGAAGCCCTGGAGGTGGACCCTGCCAGGGTGGCCGGTCCTCTTATCCGCAGGGAGAGAGGGAGGACCTATTTTCTGGACAAAGAAAAATACGTGGTTCCCTTACAGACCTATCCCGAGGCTAAGAATAGGGACCTGATCTTGGAATGTAACGCGGCTGAGGCCATCGAGCAGTTTTATAATTTTGGGGAGGGGTACACAGTGGTGATCCCTGGGGAAAAAGACACAGTATGCTGTCCCCCAGAAGGGTGTGTAGCCGTCTTCCATAAGGCCCTAAAATTCGGCCTGCGATTCCCGTTACATCCCTTCCTGGAGGAAACTTTCAGGAGGATGAACGTCGCCATCGCTCAGTTAACTGCAACGGCCATTAGGGCATTAGTGGCCTATACTTGGACCTGCCTGTTCCATGGCGAGGGGCCCTACATCGACGCCCTTCGCTTTATGGTTGGCCTCCAAATGGTGTCTTCATCTGGGGGGGATGGCTCCCCCGGCTACTGGTCTCTGCTGAGACAGAAAAAATACGCCTTGGTCTGGCCGGCCATGAGCAGTCTCAAAGACTGGAAAAATAATTTCATATATGTTCATAGTGCGTCGGGGTGGAAAATTCCTAGACATTTTAGGAACCATGTCCATACCCGCATGGAGACGCGTGAGGAGTATCATCCTCGTGTTGGGGGGAAGGCTCTGGAAGTCAGGCTGAGCGATAAGGAGAAGATTTTGATAAAAAAGTTTGAGATCGTGACGGATAAACATGGGAACTTTTGCCCTGTTTTCTGGCTCCCTCATGCGGAGCTCATCACGACAGACGAGTACCTGCTTCCCCTGGGCCTGATTCGTGGCCTTGAAGGTAGTTCTAGGGTTTTCTTGTTGTCACGATTTTCCAGGGATTTTATTTCTCCCTGCTTTTTAAATGACCGCCTTTCCTTTCCTGCAGATTCCTACTCTTGGACCTGGACCAAGAAGCAGGTCAGAAGGTTAGGCTTGAGCGAGGAATTGCACGTTCTTTCAAAGCGTCCCTCTCTTCCACCAAATTTTAGAAAAGGAAGCAAGGCCCTCATGAAGCTTGTGAAAGACTTCGCCGCTGGTCGAAGATTACCTCTCCCCCCCCCCCCCCCGGCTGCCTTCGTCGAAGCCGGCGACTCCTACTCCCAGTATTCATGAGAAGGAAGCGGAGGTTACTTCAGGGGCTACTCCTTCCCCTGGTCAAAAACAGGGTGCTTCTCCGGCTGGCCCTCGGATCTTGCAGGGAACGCAGCCTGGAGATTCGGAGGGGACTGGGGAGAGTGTTCCCTTGGAAGCGAGGAGGAAAAGGGAGAGGGAGCCTCCTAGTGCCGACGTGGTGGACCTGGAGGCGGATGTCTCCACCCCTGAGGCGAAACGCCCTGCACGTGAGCCCTCTAGTATTCCCTTCCCAGAGGAAAATGTGGAGTTCCACTACACGGCTGGTGATAGTGTAGATGTATCGGGCCTGCTTTCTGACTCCGGGGCTGTTTTGGCCGACCGCCTTACAAAGATGGTAACTTCCACCTCTCATCAAGTGCTTCAATATATCCAGCGTACCTCCAAGGTCATGTTGGCATCTGCGGAACTGGCGGCTCTCAGCCGCCTGAGTGATGAGGAGCTAACAGTTACCCCTGGGGCTCCTCCTCCCGACCGCCTGGCCATGATAGAGAGGGACGTCTCCTTGATAAGCTCCTTGAAAGACAAAATGACAAGGCAAGAGGGGGAGTTGGAGGAGGCCAAGAAGCAGGCTGATCGCTGGAGGCTGCAGGGGGAAATGGCTGTGAAGGAGGTTTCCAAGTTAGAGGCCGAACTGAAGGAGAGCCGGCAATCGTTGGATCGTGCTAACCTATCTTTGGCCGAGATGGGGCATTTGAAGGGGAGAGTGACTGTCCTGGAGGAGCAGCTGTTGCAGGCAAAGTCGGCTTTTGACGAGGCCAAGGGGGAATGGACGAAAGAGAAAGAGACCCTGGCTGCGGAGACTGAGGAAGCGGTGGGTGCCAGTTTCGTGAGCGGCGCCAACTCCTCTCTGGAATTGGTTATGGAGGTGATAGGGGAGATGTTCCCTACTTTTGACGAGGACGCTTTCCGGAGCTTTTATTCCGCCAAGGACGAAGCCCGGGTGATCAGGCAGCCTGAAGCAGACGCCAACGCTCGCCAGGATGCTGCGTGACGCCCCTTCTCTTTTATGAAAGCTTTTTATTTTCTTGTGCTGAACCAGTGTTCATGGTTTTTCTGTAATTTTTTGCTACTCGGTTTTTTCTTCAATTTTGTAAAGACCTTTCCACCCTTCATGGGTTTTGTTTGTGGAATATTTCTTTTGGCTTTCTATGGCATAACTGTTTTAAAATTTAGGGATCCTTTTCTCGTCTATTTGATCGCGCCTGTCATAGCCTGTCCCTGGCTTTTGTTCAAAGTCCAGGGGGCCTGCCCCCTGCCTGCCCGGAGGTAAGCAGGGTGGTTTTTGCGTTTTTTATACAAGGTTGGGAGGCCTGCCCCCAGTCCTTGTTTGTCTGGCCTGTCCCTGGCTTTTGTTCAAAGTCCAGGGGGCCTACCCTCTGCCTGCCCAGAGGTAAGCAGAGTGGCCTTTGCGTTTTTTATACAAGGTTGGGGGGCCTGCCCCCAGTCCTTGTTAGCCTGGCCTATCCCTGGCTTTTCGTTCAAAGTCCAGGGGGCCTGCCCTCTGCCTGCCTGGAGGTAAGCAGGGTGGCTCTTGTGTTTTTTATACAAGGTTGGGGGGCCTGCCCCCAGTCCTTGTTAGCTTGGCATGTCCCTGGCTTTTCGTTCAAAGTCCAGGGGGCCTGCCCCCTGCCTGCCTGGAGGTAAGCAGGGTGGCTCTTGTGTTTTTTATACAAGGTTGGGGGGGCTTGCCCCCAGTCCTTGTTAGCCTGGCCTATCCCTGGCTTTTCGTTCAAAGTCCAGGGGGCCTGCCCTCTGCCTGCCTGGAGGTAAGCAGGGTGGCTCTTGTGTTTTTTATACAAGGTTGGGGGGCCTGCCCCCAGTCCTTGTTAGCTTGGCCTGTCCCTGGCTTTTCGTTCAAAGTCCAGGGGGCCTGCCCCCTGCCTGCCTGGAGGTAAGCAGGGTGGCTCTTGTGTTTTTTATACAAGGTTGGGGGGCCTGCCCCCAGTCCTTGTTAGCTTGGCCTGTCCCTGGCTTTTCGTTCAAAGTCCAGGGGGCCTGCCCCCTGCTTGCCCAGAGGTAAGCAGGGTAGCCTCTGGTTTGCGTTGGGGGGTCCATTTTACCCAATTTTGGCAACAGGGGGGCCTCCCCCTATTGCCCCCTGCTCGTTTGTGTGTGAAAGACGCGAGTGTGAACAGGCAACGAGTATAAATCTGTATCTTCTCATTTCTCTTAAAATTCTTTTTGACATTGGGGTGGTCGGAGCCGTCGACATTTCTGATCGTCCTCCGCCTTTTTTCTTTAGTAAAAGTGAAAACTGCCTATATTCTTGTTCAGACGTAATATTTCTTTAGTGTATCTGCATTCCAGTGAGCGCTTATCTCTTGTCCCTCCAGATTGGCTATCCTGTATGTGCCTGGCCCCAAAACCTGAGTTATTTGGTATGGGCCCTCCCAATTGGCACTCAGCTTTCCATGCTCTCTTGACTTCCCAATCGCCTGTGTCTTTCTCAGAACCAACTCGCCCATCTGAAAGCTCCTCTGTCGGACTTTGCTGTTGAAAGCTTTCCTCATTCGCTGCTGGTAGGCAGCGATGTTGGTACTGGCTTCCTCCCTTAGCTCATTTACCAGGTCCAGGGCTTCAACCATTGCAGCTTCGTTCTCAGCCTGGTCGTACTGCAGGGAGCGCAGAGAGGGAATCCTTGCTTCGATTGGCAATAGTGCCTCTGCGCCATATACCAGACCAAATGGGGTTTGGCCTGTAGACTCTTTCTTGGTGGTTCGGATCGACCAGAGTATACTGGGGAGTTCGTCGGCCCACCTACCCTTGCAATCATCCACCATTTTCTTCAGGTCGTTCAGGATTTGTTTGTTGGCTGCTTCTGCTTGCCCGTTTGTCTGAGGATGATAGACAGCTGAGTAGGCGACTGAAATGTTATGGCTTTCCAGCCAGATTCTCAGCGGATCGTTATCGAATTGCCTGCCATGGTCAAATACCAACATCTTTGGTAGACCGAATCTGGTGATGATGTTTCGCCAGATCACTTTCCTGACCGCCGGTTCAGTGATATTGGGCACTGCTTCGGCCTCCACCCATTTGGTGAAGTAATCTATGGCGACAATTAAGAATTTTCTGCCCCCCGTTGCCACCGCGAAGGGTCCCAGAATGTCCATCCCCAGTGAGCGAAGGGGATGGGGGATAGGATTGGTTTGAGCTCTTGGGCTGGGGCATGGATTGATGGGGCAAATAGTTGGCATTTCCTGCATTTCTGGGTCAGGCTCTTGGCGTCCGCCAGCATGGTAGGCCAGTAGTAGCCTGCCCGGAGGGCTTTGTGGGCCAGTGCCTTTCCACCAATGTGATGTCCGCATATCCCTGAGTGGATATCCTCTAATACCTCAGCGGCCTGATCCGCCCGCAGACATTTGAGCAGTGGATGAGTAAAAGACTTTTTGTAAAGCTCTTCATTGATGAGTATGAACCAGGCTGCTTTAGCCTGCGTCTTCCTCTTTTGTAACGGGTCTGATGGTAAGATGCCATGCTTCTTGTACTGGATGAAGGGAGTCATCCAGCTTTCCAGCTCTTCTTCCATGGCATTAATCGTTTGACAGGGATTGGTAGACTTCTCGTGTAAAACGTCGACCCATACTGATCTCCGGATGTCCTGCAGACTGGAACTTGCCAGTTTTGACAGGGCATCTGCTCTGTTGTTCTGGGATCGGGGGATTTGTTTGACCTCATATGATTTTAGGTCGGACAATTCTCCCTTTACCATCTCCAGGTACGTGGCCATTGCTTGGTCTCTTGCTTCGTATTCTCCATTAATCTGGTTGGCGATGAGTTGGGAGTCTGTCGCCAAGACAATTCGTTCTGCCCCTGCGGCTTTAGCTAGCCTGACGCCTGCGAGTACTGCTTCGTACTCTGCTTCATTGTTTGATGCTGGGAAAACGAATCTGAGAGCATGCTCAAAGTCGGTCCCTTCTGGGCTGGTTAGTACGACGTCTGCACCCGCGCCATTGGTCGTCGAGGACCCGTCAGTATATACGGTCCATTCCTGGGCAGGGGCTTCCTCTTCCCCTGAATGGGAGCACTCAGCCAAAAAGTCTGCCAAAGCTTGGGCCTTGATGGCTGTTCTCGACTGATAAGATATACCTAGCCCACTCAGCTCAATTGCCCATTTTAACAATCTCCCTGATTTTTCAAATTTTTCCAACACCTTTTCCAGGGGTTGGTCGGTGAGGACTACGACTGGGTGCGCGTCAAAGTAAGGCCTGAGCTTCCTGGCCGCAATTACGACCGCGTAGGCGGCTTTTTCAACCATCGGATAATTCTTCTCAGCTGCCCCCAGCGCATGACTCACAAAGTATATAGGTTGCTGGGCGCCTGCCTCTTCTCGCAGGATGACCGCGCTGACAGTTATATTGGTTACTGCAATGTAGAGAAAAAGTTTTTCTCCTGCTACTGGTCTTGCCAGGGTAGGGAGCCTCTTAAGATGGTCCTTCAGTTGCTCGAAGGCCTCTTTCTGCTCGTTTTCCCATTTGAACTGTTTGTTTCCTTTCAGTATTTTGAAAAAAGGAGTGGCTCTGTCTGCTGATCGGGCAACGAATCGTGCCAAGGCGGCCATTCGACCCGTCAGGCGCTGGATGTCCCTGATGGTCTTGGGCTCAGGGAGGTCTAGAACTGCCTGAATTTTTTCAGGGTTGGCATCTATACCTCGAGAACTGACCAAGAACCCCAGGAATTTTCCGGAGCGGACTCCAAACGTGCACTTTTTTGGATTTAGTTTCATTTTGTAAGTGCGCAGAGAACTGAAGGTTTCCTGCAAGTTTGTCAGGTGTTCCTTGTCTTCCCTGCTTTTTACGATGGCATCATCAACGTAAGCCTCGATGTTTCTGCCTTTTTGTTTCTCAAACACCTTATCAACCAACCGCTGGTACGTAGCCCCTGCATTTTTGAGCCCGAAGGGCATCATCTTATACATGTAAGTGCCCGAACTAGTGATGAACGCACACTTCACCCTGTCCGGCTGCCACAAGTACACTTGGTGATACCCTGAAAAGGCGTCTAAGAAGCTTAGCATGGTGTAGCCACTGGTGGCGTCTACCAATTGATCGATCCGAGGGAGCGGATAGCAGTCTTTCGGGCAGGCTTTGTTCAGGTTCGTAAAGTCGACGCACATTCTCCACGCGCCAGACGATTTCTTGACCATGACAACATTTGCCAGCCATTCTGGGTAGTCGCAGACTTCAATAAAGTCTGCTTTCAAGAGTTTGTCAATTTCTTCCTTGATTGCTGCGTCTTTTTCTGCAGACATGTTTCGTTTCTTCTGCTTTACAGGGCGAGCTTCCATGCTTACGTTCAGCTTGTGAACGATGCATGATGGATCAACGTCGGGCATCTCGTCTGCAGAATAGGCAAATACGTCTTTTTTCTCCTTCAGTAGCTTGACCAGTTCGGCCTGGTAGGATTCTTCCAGGCCTGCTCCTACCAGGACCTGTCTTCCTGGCTCCAAATCTACCAGCATACTCTCGCCCCCTGGTTCCAGGCGGTCAGACACCGGGTGCTCGACTGGGACTTCACCTTCTCTGCAGGGGGAATTGTCGGCTTTTCTTTTTCCTTTTCTGTCTCTCTCGTGCTCTTGCAGGGCCACGGAGTAGCATTGTCTGGCTGACTCCTGGTCCCCACGTACCTTTCCTTCCAGCCCGAAGTCAGTGACATACGCGATGGTGAGAGCCCTGATGGAGATTGCCGCCTCGATTTCATCCAGCGTGGCCCTGCCAATCAGGGCGTTGTAGGCAGACCTTGCGTCCACAACAACAAAGGTTGCCCTGACATTCCTGGCTGTGGAACCTTCCCCGAAGGTTACAGGCAAGTCGATGACCCCCATGGGCAGCACGCCTGCCCCACTGAATCCATACAGGGATCCGGGAGCAGGCCGCAGGTGCCTTTTTTCCAGGCCCATTTTTTCGAAAGCATCCTTGTACAATAGATTCGTGTATGTGCCCGTGTCCACCATACATCTTCGCACAATATGGTTGTTGATCTCTAGGGACAGCACCAGAGGATCACTGTGCGGATATATCACCCGTCCTGCATCATCAGGGGTGATACTTAATGTCACTCCCCTTGGACTTCCTTCTTTCTCAGCATAGCAGATCTGGTTCCTCAGCTCGCGCATTTGCCTTTTTTGGCCTCTTCGACTGAGCTGGCCCTCAGTGCCCCCTGAAATTACATGGATTACCATCCGGTTCTGCACTGACCCCTCGGGTTTCTCAGACACTTCCTTCTGAGACTTATTTTTGGCCGCATAGTTGGCTAACCATCCGTTTCTGATCAACTTTTCGATCTCGTCCTTTAGGTGACGGCATTCCTCGGTGGTATGGCCTATACAGTCGTGGAAAGTGCAGAACTTCTTGGGGTCGCCTTTTGGGCTGCGAGGTTTGTTTGGGCGGTTCCATTTGGCAGTTTCTTTTTCCAGTTCGAAGATTTCCGCCCTGGATTTGTTCAGAGCGGTGTAACTGTCGAATCTGGGTTGGTAGACTGGGCGCTCCTTCTTGGGAGTGTCTCCCTCTTCCCTTTGCTTGCCTGGCTCACTTCTGCCCCTTCCACCCTGCGGTCCCCCTTGAGGCTTTGTTTGGCCTGCAGGGGTGTCCGTCAGGCCGTGGAATTCCTCCTGCAGAATGAACCCTTCAGCAATCTTTCTGGCCATGGCCAAGGTTTCTGGCTGGGCCCTGATCATCTGGTTTTTCATTTCCCCTGGAAGTAGGGAGATTGTCAGGGCGTAGGCGGCAGTGGAATCATCGATCTCCCTGACCTGTTGGTAGGATAGATCAAACCTTCTCATGTACTCTCTCACACTCTCACCCTTTTTCTGTTTCAGGGTCATGAGATCGAAACGGGTAAGGCGTCTTCTCTTGTTTCCGGCATACTGTTCGAGGAAAGTTTCAGCCAACTCTATGAAGAACCTGATCGACCCCTGGCGGAGGTCTCTGAACCATCCCTGCGCGAGCCCCACCAGGGTGGTAGAGAAAACTTTGCACCATATGGCATCATCTACGTCATACATGCCCATGTGGCTCTCAAAGGCTGCCAGGTGGTCTTCAGGGTCTGTCGTCCCGTCAAATTTGATGGTGGGCATCTTGATTTTTGGAATGGGGTACTCTTGTACCTCAGGGTGCAACGGGGTTTTCGTGGGCCTGCCCACCAGTCGTGACCTGCTTTCCCCAGACTGGTTATCGTGAGAATCCCATTGTTTATGGGTCGGTTTCCTCGTACTGGGGGAGCGGTGCCTTGGAGGTGGCCTGCTTGCTGCTTCATCCTCCGTTTCCGGGGAGATCTGCCTGGGCCTCTTCCTCTGAGAGTGGCAGAGGTTTTCACCCTGACGGTGTCTGGACTCGAGCGGTTGTCCTCGGTTGAGCCGGGATTGTAGGCTTTGGGATAAGCCGGGGACCGTCGGCTCTTTGGCTGCAGGTGTTAGTCTGGAGAAAACTCCACCCGGCCTTTCCCCTAAGCGTTTCGACATGGGCTCCCTGGGCCTCATGCGCTTCTGTAATCCTTGAGATAAGCCTCCCTGTCCTCCAGACGCCGATTCTGTTGTGTGAATGGAGAATATCTGCTGGACAGGTGGCTCTGGGTTGCCAGTAGTAATGCGCCTCTGCGCATGCGTATACATTTGAGCTGTTCTTCTTGCTTTTCTTTGAGCGTTTCTGGCGGCGGTCCGCCTCGTGCCCCCGGCCTCGTCCCTGCTGACTGGGGACGGTTGCCTGAGAGCCGACGCGACCCTGCCCACCAAATCCTCAGGTGTGAATTCCTGATTCAGCATCGCAGAGAAGAACGCGGCTGCCTGTGCCATCTGAGCTGGGGTCAGATTGAGAGCACGCCCTGGGTGTGTCCCCAACTCGGGTGTCACAGCAGTGTTTGATCTATCAAGGGGATTGGTTCCCCCTACCGCTAGGATCGTAGCAGGAGGAACCCTCTCCGACTGCGGCATACCATACAGGGGGGTCACCGGCGGGACCGTCGGACCCGCTCCTGTACTGGCATCACCGATTTCTGGCATGATTGTGTTTGATTTTGTGATTATGAGTGGTTGATTTTAGTGGGTAACTCGTGAGCACAACCGTAAGTTCCCCACAGACGGCGCCAAATTGTTCCGGTCACGGAAACAATTCACCCGGCCTAGGATCCGGGTAGTATAATTGAATTAACGATGAACAAGTGATCGTTTGATTCCCTTGGTCTCCCCTTCCTCTCACTCCTTGAATCGGACCTTCCCGGCGAAACGGCCTGCTCCCTGCACAATGAACGCACAGGGCCTCGGAGGTTGTCCGAGGAAACCCTCTCCGATGCCTAAGTCAGTCCGTGAAATGCCTTTACGAACCTAGCTCGTGAGGAACTAGGCGGCGTTTTAGGAGTAAGAGTCTAGAGAGAGAAAATTCAACCCCCCTCATGTGGGAAATGGGGAGGTATTTATACCTTCCCACAAGAGAGAGAAGAGAAAGAGGAATGGTTGGATAGAGAAGTGACAAGTGGCGGCTTCTCATCCATCCATTCCCAATTACCTTAGGCAAAATGACGAGAGGGCCCCTGGGGGTCCTGACCCTGCCGGCCAGGGATTTTCCCAGGGCAGACAGTCTTCAGGCAGGGGGCTGCCAAGCTCCGACAGGCTGGGTTGGCCCGTGCTCTCAGCAGCTGACGGCCAACCTTTAGCGTTTTATGCTTTGTTCTAAGTTCTTGCTGGGGGCTAGTCTTTCGACTCCTTGGCAGGAACCGTCTCGGGGCCTGCCTAGCAGGCGGCTGATTGACAGGCGGCCCACCCCAATCAGCTATATATCATATGTGCACAATAATTGTATTTTATCATATGACCAAAACAAAAATGATAGATGTGACAGGACACAACTGGTGTCTCATATAAATAGATAGACAAGACACGTCCATATCCCTTTGGGAATATGACTATATTACTCTTGCGTGCGTTGAGTATTTTAAACAGCGTAATTTATTCATTTAACGCGTGTATTGAATATATTCTACTTCATTCTTCTCGGATTACCAATATAACAATCTTTCAAACTTCAGGTTGCATGTTCCTTCCTTACGGAATCCGGAGAATGTTTTAACAGAACACACTTCATAATACAAGTATGAGTAAACTTAAACTTCTGGTTTACATATCATTCATACGATACTTGATAAGTGATTTTGAGGAGTACATATCTTATTAACTAATAATATGACATCGTAATATAACAAACTAACACAAGTCGAAACAAGATGCAGAGAAACAATATTATTACGAACACATAAAAGAACATGTGTAAATATGTATGTATATTGGAGCACATACTAAGCACTTAATTAACCAATGCAAATCATGGTATTATATTAGTGTGAATTAAGTATATGATCAATATTGTCGAAAGAAATCGTACAACATATGGAGGAATACCCGGCCGGCCAGTTTCATCAACCACCAAATAGTGAAAAAAAATTGATCTTAAATCAATACTAAAAAATTAATTTGTTCAAATTGTGACTATCAAAGTTATATATATATATAGAGAGAGAGAGAGAGGGGGGGGGGGGAAGAGGGGGAGTTCACATAAGGACATCCCTCCCTATAAGTGCATAAGTTCTCTTTTGAGTCTTTGAATGGGGTGAGAATGGAGGACTGTGATTTATTTGATCATAATTAATACACTAGCATTTAATACACTCTCTCTCCAACCAAATTTAATATATATACTCTCTTTCCAACTAAATTTAATACACTCTCTCAATTCCAATTTAATACACTCTCTCAAACCCAATAAATATTTAACATAAATCAGAATATCTGAATGTTTTCATTTGAATTTTAGTATTTGATGTTTGGAGTTTCAATCGTAATTTGTATTCATCATATTTGACAGTTTTGAGTTAAATATTAATTGAGATGAATTAAAGTTGCAAAATATAAGAACTAAAGTTACAAAAATAAATGAACTGATTCGAAATAAAGTTATAAGACATGATTGGAGTTACAATATATATTATCCGAAGTTACAAAATATAATAACTGAAGTTACGTGATATATAAACTGAAGTTACAAAAATATATTTAGAATTGGAGTTACAAAAATGGATTTGAGTCATAACATACGATCTGAAGTTACAAAATATGTGAACTGAAGTTACAAAATATGTGAGGTGAAATTACAAAAATATATGAACTGATTAGAATTGAAGTTACAATATACGATCCAAAGTTACAAAATATGTGAACTGAAGTTACAAAATATATGGACTGAAGTTACAATATACGATCTGAAGTTATAAAATATGTGAACTAAAGTTTCAAAATATATGAACTGAAGTTACAAAATATGTGAACTGAAGTTACAAATATCTATAAAAAAGCAACTCATTTACGAAGCTCGTCCGGTCTTATCTCCATTTTTAATTCTTTCTCTTCGTCTTCATCTCCATTTTTAATTGTTCATCTTCATCAAAAATTTGCAATTATTAATTGAAAACACATACTATATTAATTGAAAATCAAAAACATAATGAAAAAAATATCAATTACCATATAATAGTGAAAACAAATGAAAAAGGTGAAAATAAAGATGCAATGAAACAAAAAACCAGAAAAAATCAGTAAACCCAATGAAACAAAAACCCAGAAAAAATCAGTAAACATCATAGAAATTTGATTAAACACCATAAAAATTGATTAGGAACAATATTACCACCAGAAATTGATTCTTCATCTTCATCAAAAATCTACAATTATTAATTTGAAAAGATATATATAATTCAATAAAAAATAATCATAAAAATCACTATATTTCAAACTTCAAAATCTACCCATCAACTAAAAACACAAGATTACAATATAAAATCAATTCAAATATCGAACAAACAATAAAAGGTTTGAAAAAAATATCAAACATAAAACAATCAATTAAAGTTTTATGAATAAATTAATTAATAACAATAAAAAAAATAAACAAACCTCAATAACAACCATTGATGTGCATCAATGACGGGAAAATGGCTCGATTATCCAATATTTTATTTGATGAAGATGAATGTTAATGGTGGAAGATAAATTAAAAAGAGAAAAAAAAAATGAGAGAGAGATAAAATTGAGAGTGTAACGAGTGAATGGTGAGAATAAAGAATAGAAATGGAATGTATGTTAAGATGAGAGAGAAGTATTATGACTGAATGAGTGGAGTGCGCATAAATGAATATGGGAAGTGTGCATAAATGAATATGGTGGAAATATTGAGGGGGGGAGAAAAACGAAATAGTTGGAAGATGTGCATTTCATTGTTTTTTGTTTGAAAAATTAATAAACATAATTTAATCTCAGTCATTCATTAATGTATGATCTAAGGGGTAGAAATAGGACTTATGGACTTATAAAGATCAATGAACCTTATTTGATCTCTTCTCTCTCTCTCTCTCTCTCTCTCTCTATATATATATATATATATATATATATATAGGTTCTTATGAGTCCCTCATAAATATTGTGTCCCTAAGTCCTCATCCCATCCGTTGGATGGGAGATGGATCAAGCGACGAGATAAATCACTGTTTTAATAAAAAAAAATAATAAATAAGAAGATACTGCATCCAACAAAATAGGAAGGTGAATATTTCAGTAACGTAACATTCTCGTTCATTCAATCATTCATTCTCTCCTTCATCAATTCTGTTTCCATCACTTTCTTCTTCATCGTTCTCTCGCTCATTCAATTATTCATTCTTCAAAATCACATTCAGTCAGTCATCGTCTTCATCGCGCCGCTGCCATTTATTTCAAAACCACACAATCAAGAACACATTCAGTCAATAATCGTCTTCATCGCGCTGCTGCATAATACGTTCGATCTATCCGGCTTCTACTTTTCATTCAATGGCTGATATGCAAATCGTGGAAAAACAAACGGTGAGTATATATATTGTAGTTTATACTTGAAAGGACATGGGAGTAATTAAGATGATACTAAATTATTAGTTTCTACTTTTCTACGTTGAACTACATACTAAATTATAAAGATATTGGGTTATTTTAGTTCACATACTGTGTTACTTTAGTGTAGAGTGTCTGTTATTTTAATGACAAACTTCTATTACTTTTATGGTCTGTTACTTTAATTCATCGAAGTTGTTACTTTAGTTCTTAACGTCTGTTATTGTAGCGCATTAGAGAGTCATGAGAATATATGAAACCGCCATATTTAAGTAATAATAAAAAAAAGATATTGTTTCCTATAATAGTAGAAGTCGTTAAGATGATACTAAATTATTAGTTTCTACTTTTCTACGTTGATTTGCATACTAAATTATAAAGATATTGGGTTATTTTAGTTCACATACTGTGTTACTTTAGTGTAGAGTGTCTGTTATTTTAATGACAAACTTCTATTACTTTTATGGTCTGTTACTTTAATTCATCGAAGTTGTTACTTTAGTTATTAACATCTGTTATTGTAACGCATTAGAGAGTCATTGGGATATATGAAACCGTCGTATTAAAATAATAATTAAAAAAGATATTGTTTCCTATAATGGTGGGACGTGATTGCCAACAAAATAGGAAACAAATAAAAAGAGTAACTGCCCTAAGATTTGCATTAAAAAAAAAAAGAAAAAAAAAGGGAGATACTGCTTCCTAAAATAACTCACGTAATTTTAGGAAACAGTAAATCACTTTATTCATTCATTCACATTACTACGTTCATCATCATCAAACCTAAAAAATATGATTCCCATCAATCTGTGCTCGACATCCCGTTCTATGAATTCAATGATCGCGACATCTTCATCAACTGTTTATAAGAAAATCGTAGAGTACAACAGTGGTGAGTTTTCGATATTGTTCACAGATTTTTTTTGTTAATTTTATTCATTTCATTTTATCACGTTCAATCATTCATCTTATTCGCGCGGTTGCAACTTACGTTCAATCAACCCACTCAATAACACGTTCAATCATTTATCTTCTTCCTCGCGACGCTGAAATTTCTCATTCGATGGCGGATATGCAAATCGTCGAATACACAAACGGTGAGTATTTGGTTTCTAATTTATACTGAAAACGCGTCATTAGGATGCTACATATTATTAGATTTTAAAGTTTACAGTATGGAAACTGCATATTATTGAAGGTCTAATCATTATATGAATTTTGCGCACGAACAAATATATGGAGTTATTGTAATGCACATACTGTGTTACTTTAATATACACAATATGTTATTTTAATGACTAACTCCTGTTATTTTAATGCACATAATGTTAATTGAATCTAATGTTACTTTAACGCACTTCATCTGTTACTTTAGTTCTTTTCATCTGTTACTGTGATGCATTGGAGTGACAAAAAAGATTTAGAATACCGTCATATAAAAAAAAGAAAAAAAAAGATAATGCTTCCTATAATTATGGGACATGATTGACTTCAAAATAGGAAACAATATCAAAGAGTATCGCCCTCATTCAAAGATAGATACTGCGTAATACTCTCATTTCTGATCATTATATGAATTTTTTGCACTAACCTGTACCTGGTGTTATTTTAATGAACATTATCTGTTACTTTAATTCACACTATCTGTTACTTTAATGTCTGACCTCTGTTACTTTATACCTGGTGTATAAGCATCCTCTGTTAATTGAATCCAGTGTTACTTCAATTCACTTCATCTGTTACTTTAATTCTTGTCATCTGTTACTTTAATCCATATTTCAAGTTTTGATTGTTTCTTTTTCGCCACGTTTATTGGCACTGTTATTGTGTTTCAGTAGACGCAAAAGCACATGAATGATGTAGGGATGCGAGTGAGAGTTTCCTCCATACATAGGGCAAATCTTCAAGGACGTGGATGAGTCAGTAAACTTCTATAAAATCTACGCATTTGCTTGTGGATTCGATGTGAGGAGGTCCACAACAGCGCGGTGGTTAGATTAAATCAAAACTTCTGACGATGATGATAAAGAAAAGGACGAGGAGGATGAAGAAGCAGAATTCTAAGTAGGACAGTATATTGTTAGAGTAACATACATTATTCGTTAGAGTAACATACTTAATGCGTTACAATAACACAAATTATGAGTAATAGATGTAAAACATTGGAATTGTAATGAAGTTGATTCAGTTGAAACTCTTGTATCAATTTTTGTTTTGGAATATCCTTAATAAAAACAAACATTATTCTTTTGGTTAATTGGAACGACTCATGTGTATGCAAGAGACTATTATGCAACGTAACAGATTTTACGAGTTAAAGTAACACAGTTCATGAATTAAAGTAACACATTGTATGAGTCAAAGTAACACAATCTATGAGTTAAAATAAACAGCCTCAAAACGGAGAGTAAGTTATGCGGGAGGATTTGTGAATTGAAAAAAAATTAATTTTGAATAAATGTGTTATGTGAGAGAAAGAAGATAAGTGAAAAAAAGAATTAATAGGAGAGAAGATTTGAGTATATAATTAGAGGAGAGAGAGAAAAAATGAAATATTTACAAAGATTTTGTCAGTTATTTCCTTAATTGACAAAACAAATCTTAACCATTAATCTGTAATTAAATCAAAGGCTAAGATGAGATGAGTCACCTTATCCCACTCAAAATATATAAGTGGACTCACCTGATCCCACTTATATATATATATATAGAAGAAGTATTAGGTGAGTCCACCTTTTAAAATTGAGTCCGTGAGTCCTCACCACATCTCTTGGATTAGAAAGTGATTGATGGTTGTGATTTGTTTGAGTAATTAAAGCAAGTGACTATATTTGGAAAATATTTCTCTCTCCTTAATTTACTCATTATTTAATGTCTCTCCTATAAAAAATAATTATCATCTCTCACACACACATTCATTCACAATTAAGATTTTCATTTTAAGAAAAATTAAATTGTGTTATGAAACGAGAGAGAAAGGAATAGTAGAGAGAAAATAGAGCGAGAAAATATGTGAGAGAGTTATATTATTCATGTCATTGAGAGGAATATATATAGTACATCAGTAATGATAAGGGAGTTTACATATGGGTCAAAAGCCCAATGGACATTCACCTAATATGATTTCATAACACTCCCCCTTGAATGTACATTACGGAATAATATGTTTCATAAAAACCTCACTCGAAAAAAAAACCCCCCGTGGAAAAAACAATTAGTGTAAAATAGAGCACATTATTCCTCAAACACGCATATGATGTTGTCTCATCAAAACCTTTCCATGGAAAACCCAGTGCGACAAACCCATAGATAAGGAAAAAGAGTACAGCGCATGCATACTCCCCCTGATAGTTACATCACTCGGAAAATAACAATATTATCCATAATGTGACGATGAATCTCGATCTTTGAAATAATAATCATCATACTTGATAAACTCCATAGATGTCTTCGATAATTAGAAATTTATCATTGATCTTCAAATAGTTATACGGATAATATGAAGATAGTCTTTGATTATTGCGTCTTCATCCAAATATCATTTCAACATTTCGAAGTATAGTCAGATTATCAATAATTTGCACGAATATAATATGCGACTAAATTTACTATATGAATATGAAATGATGCAACGATGTGATAAGAAAACTAATATGAAATGATATACTTAGTTTCTATATATCAACATGATGACTCGATATGCAAACTGTATTGTATACTTTTCAATATCATCAATAAATTTGAGGAATTTCAGGATTATGAGCTCATTTATACCAATAAATATGTCGACGGTCGTACGGATTTATAAAATCCTTATTCAATAGGCCACTTGATATTGCGCACAAATGTGTAGCCATTTCATATCGATGTAATTTCGTAGAATCGTCATTCTACTTATATATTACTGTACACGATAAATAACGCGTAATTTGATAAGATAAAACTTCTTTTGTTTTACCAACTTGTCATTCACTTTCTCCCCCTAAGGTGGAAAAAAAAATATTCAAGATAGATTGCAATCATTTACTTAACCGCCTTAGAATGCATTTATCATATCATATGCAAATAAGATTTCATTGATGGGTATTTTTGCAAGATTATGATATATTTCGGGGAGTACGTGATTCACAAAATAATTGACTTTTAATGGCTAATTCTAAATGCCAAATTTAAGAGATCAATTTATTCACATGATAACGATCAAATTGTGAATTCTAATAACACAAATTACTTGTATTTGATATGTGGTCTCAAAGTCACTTAAAACAATATCGATCAATTCGTAGAATTGAACTTAAAATATGTTTATTCAACCTCGAGTAATGTGCAATTGGATCTCCAAATATCATCATTCATAGTCAATTTTAATTCACAATTCTTAAACCCACACTTTTAAGCACTTGTTGATCACATATGCTTAATCAGTTCATGTCAAATGTTGATATTTGTTCGCAATTAATTGCAATAATGCATATGCGAAGTTAGCTGATCTCAATATGTATAATTAGCAATTGCATGCCAAACTATTGAATGCTAAACTAACTCAATATGACACAAACTTTATATTCATCTCGCAATATGGAACACTTCTAGTGTCTCATGTAAATTTGCAAGATCTGTCATATATTAATATCCTTTTGGGAAATATAACAATATATTCCGTTTGAGTAATTACTCAAATGATGAATATTTAAGAGTTATGAAGTGAGATATTTTAGACTTCCACATCGAGTAAAGAATTGGAGAATAATTATGAGTAAGATTATTCCATAAATAAATTATCTCACATTAAACTCATGGGAGACTTGACTGAACTTATACCGATCGAAGATCGTAAATTTACAGAAATCATCTCCCAATATACCGATAAAATACCGTCTCACATTAATGTGATAGGAGACTTACTCACATTGTAATGACAAAAAAAATTGATAGGAGATTGTCTCGCATTAAAATGATAGAAGACAATCTCACATTAAATCATCGCTAAACAACTTACAATGACATGCAAGTTATGCGTGATAAATATAACTTAAAAAATAATGAACATAATTATGAAAATTTTAACATTCTAAATTGCTAATAGTAAGTATATCATGTTACTACGAATTTGTAATACCCTAAGTCCCTAAGGATGGTCATCACTATTTCATACAATATAATATGTAGCAAAATAGAAAGATTGTTACCGTAATTACGAAAATTTTACTACCATAACTACACAGCTATAATAAGGTAGAGAATATATTATTATAGAAATTAAATATTTATGATATCAAAATCTATGACTTTAAGAAATGTGTATTTTAGATAATCATCCAAATTAACATCTAAATTATATTGTTGAAATAAAATAAAGTTGTCAATTTTTCGTCGTTTAAAATATATTGACAAAGAGACAAACAAAATATTAGAATTGTAGGAACTTAACTATTATGCTTTAAATTATATATCTCAAACGTTAAAACGACTATTTTAATATATATAATTCTTTGTCATAGAGATAAAAATATGGAGATGCATTGAAAATACCCCATATATATACTCTGATCTCCTTATAGTCATAAGGTAATAATAGATCATATGTGTATCTTCAAAAGACATGAATTAACTTCTTAATATAGGACTGAGAAATAAAATACGACTCCTTTGCTATAAAGATGCAAGAATCAAGAAAAAATAACGAACTTCTTGCTTTGATAGATGCAAGGATTGAAAAAAATAACGAACTCCTTGCTTGAGAGATGCAAGGATTGAGAGAAAAATTAACGAATTCCTTGCTTAAAAGATGCAAAGATTGAAAAAGAAAATAATGAACTCCTTGTTTAAAAGATACAAGGATTGAGAAAAAAATGAACAGTTGTTCTCTGCTTAGTAATTAGAGTCTCGTCCTGATAACGTGTTATGAAACGAGAGAGAAAGGAATAGTATAGAGAAAATAGAGCGAGAAAATATGTGAGAGGGTTATATTATTCATGTCATTGAGAGGAATATATATAGTACATCAGTAATGATAAAGGAGTTTACATATGGGTCAAAAGCCCAATGGACATTCACCTAATATGATTTCATAACAAATTGTTATTATATAGAAGTAAAAATAATAATTTACCGCATATCTTCTCCTCTCCTTAATTTATTTTGTGTTACTCTTATTGTATAGAACTGTTACTCTGGCTAAAGTTTGGTATTACTCTAACAAACATAATGCAAATATGCTTACATTGATTTCAGAGTTATATGTCCCCAACACCGAACATAATTATTAACTCAACATATGAATAATAATGTTACTCCAATAACGTTACTAACATGTTACTCCAATAGATAATACTTTGTGTTACTCCAATGTTAGAAGTGTATTACTCTAATAGATACTTTGTGTTACTACGTTACAAACGTGTTACTCTAATAAATACTTTGTGTTACTCCAACGTTAGAAACCGTGTTACTCTAATAGATACTTTGTGTTACTACGTTACAAACGTGTTACTCTAATAGATATTTTGTGTTACTTCAATGATACAAACGTGTTACTCTAATAAATACGCCTTACACATGATTATTGAAATACTGATTGTGTTTCCTATTTTGTTGGATGTTACACTCCTTCAAATTAGGAAACAATATCTTCTTTTTTAATACAAAATCTCAATCAATCTCATCCATCCATTGTATTATTATCCAATGGATGGTAGAAGAACTTAGGGGCTCAAATATATAGAAGTTTGGATGGTAGAAGAACTTAGGGGCTCAAATATATAGAAGGACTCATAAGAACCCTCCTCTCTCTCTCTCTCTCTAGACACACACATTGATTTTGATGATTAGTGAAACATATTATTATACGTATATATAATAGTAGAGAATATCATCATGGCAAGGTGCGCAAATTGGATGATGACTAACTAATTTGATGGAAAAAAATACTACGTAAAAATATAATACTCGTAATAAACCGTGATGCAAATAATGTCACGAGTAATGACAATTTTTCAAAACAGAACATATTACAGTAAAAAAACGTAAAGTGACTTACATTTAATATGTAGGATCTGATCAAATATAAGAAAGTATCCCGTAAGATCCAAGAATTTTTTCTATGATGATATCCCAGTATGATGATGATGATAGTTGATCATATTTCGTGTTGATAGTTCTCACGCTGATTAAGAATCATCAGAGGTATTGTCGTATTGTTAATCTTAAAGACGATCATGCTGATAATGTGTTATAAATATATCTGTATGAACAATAAAGTAGAGCAAGCTGATAGATTATGTTGATATTAGATCATCTGTATTACATCGACTTTGTCATCTATATATAGTGCCTGATACAAAGAGATGTGTTGCTTCGTGAACGGATGTGTCTTTTGGTGATAATGACATCCATATTATAACAATCATATTTAATATCACTAACGCAATTAAATTAAGTAATTAGTACTATTGTTATTCAAAGAATTGTATCACTCTCAATGTTATAAAAACTATATAAAATTATACTCCCTCCGTATTTTTTTATATGACGTTTGACTTTTTTGAGGTGAGACTTTGACTTTAATTTTTATGTAAATATATTATTCCAAAATTTTTAAAAATTACACCATAAAATCCCTTACAAAAAGAGGTTTCAAATAAGTATACATTTCATGGTATTTTTTCTTATGTTGTGAGAGATATTGAAGAGAGAAGGGGTTGTGTCGAAAAGTGAGAATGACTTATATTAAAAAACGGAGGGAGTACTATAAACTTATTATTTTTGAGTTTACAATATTAATGTTAATTATTTTTTTAGTTATTATTTTAAATATCATATACTCACATATATACTAATATCGTAATAACAGGAATGACACGTCATCAATTCAGCGAGTCGACCCGTTCGACGGGTTTTGATCTTAAATTAATGGATCATTCCGGGTTTAAGTCAAACTGGTCGTGGGTCAAAATTTCAGGGTCTTGCCTCTTGAACCTACAAATTAAAATGGGTCGCCTTTACGAGTCAAGTCGAAATTTGACAGGTCTATATCCAAATTTAAATGTCCGATATCTAATCATAATCACTTTAATTTAGAACAAATAAATTCCAAAAAATACTCTACTAAACGATAGATATACAAGGTTCCGTGTAATTTATTTTAAATATAGGTAGGATAATTAATTAAGGCATCCAATATTATTTCTTACTTATATTCTGACTCTATTATGTGATATACAAAATATAAATGAGGCGCAATCCGATCTACTTTATCATGTATACTTTTTATAATTTTGTGAACGACATATAAATAGAAGATAAAAGCGTAAACAACATATCTATTTATTAACATGACTAATTTCATAGTCATTTCAACCTAATAGAATGCTATTACGTACTTTATGCCGAAAGATAGGGTACCGACTAATTTTATACTCATTTCATTCTAATAGAATGTTATTACCCCATACAGAAAAATAAAGTAGTGACATAACAATTTTTTTATTATGGTTAAAAAAAGTAAAGGTTAAAACTTACCAAGAACGAAAACATAAATGGTTGTTGAAACACTAAAAGAAGAAAAATGTAAATTACTGACTTAATCGAAGGAATAATTTTGTAAGTAACTAAATTATTTATATAAACAAAAGTTAATGAAAAAACCATGCGTAGGCACGAGTTTTGTACTAGTGAATAATGAAACGCTTTTGAAGTTTCTATAATAAGTTGTGGACTTTTAATGAAGACATACTACCCCTTACAAACGGTTTTTTAAAATACGGTTAATTTAAGTCGAGTTTCAGTATAAAATTATAAACACGATTTTTAAAATATTAAGCGAAAAAATACAACATCGTAATAATTGTTAATTAAAACACGGTTTTTAAAAAGATAATTTTGTGGATTCGGTTTTAAAAATAGAAATCGTAAATATTATCGACAACGTAAATCGAAAATATTAGAAACAAAAAATAAAAATAAAAAGTACAGAAGGGCAAAGTCGTCATTTTATGTAATTAATGCCGACGGTAAGAAATAAAACACCGACGGTAAAAAGTAGCCCCCTAATAAATTTGTTATAGAACAATTATGGTAAGTAAGATATTTTGAAAGAATATTTCCTTAACATATTAGTAAGGATCTTCTCATAACATGTTATGAGTACGTAGCTCTAACAATTTTACACCAAGGGATCGTTTGGTTAGAGGTATTCAGGCGAAAAGGTTACACTTACACGCGGTGCATGAGAATTTCATACACAGTGAAGCATATCGCGCCACGTATCAACTTTTTGTTAACCTATGGTGATTAGGTGAGGGTTAGGTTAGTAATTTTACACCTTTATTTAATTATTAACCTTAATTTATTTAAGTCAATTTTAGAAACTTTTGTATTTTGTTTTTTATTTTGTATTATCGTTTCTTGAAATAATTATATAATATTGTTAATAAATTTTTGATTCATTTAAAATGTAAAATTAATTAATATGATTACATTTTTTTTATTTTTAAAATCTTAATCAATTATTCTGTATAATATATATATATATATATATAATATATATATATATATATATATATATATATATATATATATATATATATTTGTGTGTGTATAAAAGGTAAATATATTAAAATAATTAATTAATAATTACTTTCGAAAAATAATACTCCATTACAAAACGTATTAAATTTTTTCGAAAAAGTAAATATATTAAAATTTTCGAAAAGGTAACTAATGTGATTCCTAAACAAATTAAACATATGATTACTATATAAAAGGTAAGTATATAAACGTTAACAAACTAAAGTAATTACAATGTGAACACATAAGGAATATTATTAATTAATATTCCATTACATTCCACTATATATTTTTATATATCTTCTAAATATTTCTGTATAATCTTTTTACAATGTGGACGTATATATATATAATAAATAATTTTATATAATAATTTTAATTATTAATTATAAAAAACGTGAATATATTCTGGAAGCTTAATTAAAATTTTCGGAAATTATAAAGTAAATTCATAGATATTTACGTTATTTAATTTTTGATAGTTACGTTTTATATATATATTTAATAAAATTTTAATTATTAATGATTTTTTTAGTATATTTATCGTTTATACATATATAATAATAGATTAAGATTTTTTAAAACTACAGAATGTAATCATATTAATTAATTTTACATTCAGATGAATCAAAAATATATTAACAATATTATATGATTATTTCAAAAATTAGAAAAATGCAAAATAAAAACAAAATACAAAAGTTTCTAAAATTGACTTACCTAGATTAAGGTTAATAATTAACTAAAGATGTAAAATTACTAGTGATGGGGACAGCCACCTGCTTAAAGTCACCCGCTAGTCAGAAACCCGGGTCCGACCTGTCTTTAGGAAGGCCTGGACCGGCAGCGAGGCCGACGCCGGGGCATCAGGTCGGATCTGTCCGGCTGATCCCCCATGGCTGCGTAGCTTGAAAGGTTGGCCCCCTGAACTTCGGCCCGACCCTGAGGTCCGACCCCCGTTGAGAGCACCAAGACCAAATGGTTTTCAAGCATTATTTTACCAATCTCAATGGGACATTGTCGGAGGGAATCTTACTACCCTCGCCCTCGATGTCTTGAATAATAATGTCTTCCCGGAAGAGCTAGGAGAAGCTTTCATAGCCCTTATACCCAAAGTCGACCACCCACAAAAAGCGAATCAATTTAGACCAATAGGACTTTGCAATGTCGCTTACAAGGTAATAACGAAGGCTATTGTCAATCATCTCAAATACGTCCTTCCGGTACTAATCGGTCCCACACAATCCAGTTTTGTTATCCGTAGACAAATTACAGATAATATCGTCATTGTCCAGGAGGTACTCCACACGATGCGGGCAAAAAAAAGGCACGATGGGTCTTATGGTACTAAAGCTAGATCTCGAAAAAGCATAAGATAAATTGGATTGGAAATTTATCAAGCATACTCTGTATGACATGGAAATACCAAGGGGAATGGCCGCAACTATCATGAAAAGCATTTAATCAACAAAACTTAACATTTTGTGGAACGGAGAAGAAATCGAGTTTTTCAAACCCACAAGAGGAATAAGACAAGGTGACCCACTTTCACCCTACATTTTCACAATGTGTAGGGAAAAGCTTAGTCAGCAAATTAACCAGGAGGTGGAGAGTTCCAGGTGGCGAGGCATTCGTATGAGCCGCCAGGGACCGACTCTAACCCATCTGTTTTTTGCCGATGATATTATCCTCTTTGGTGAAGCAAGCTTGGAACAGGCCAAGCGATTAAGTGATGCCTCAATGCTTTTTGTTTAGCATCAGGACAACGCATCAGCCATAATAAGTCTCGGGTTCTGTTTTCCTCAAATACCAATGAATTCCATGCTGACCAAGTAATTAATGAGTTGGGCATTGAGCGAATGAAGGACTTAAGGCGGTATTTGGGTATGCCGACAATCAATGGTCGAGTTACGCGAGAGAGTTTCGAGTTCATCTTGAATAACGTAGATAAGAGGCTTACGGGATGGAAAGCCAAGATGTTATCCTTAGCCGGCCGCGCTACACTAATTCAATCTACGCTTTCGGCCTTACCCATGTATTCTATGTAGACGGTCAAATTATCCAGATCAATTTGTGATGATATCGATAAACGGTCTTGGAAATTCCTATGGGGAGGATCGAGTGAAAAGAAAGGTATCCATTTAGTATCTTGGGACAATGTCACTAAAGATAAAAACAATGGTGGTCTTGATTTGAAAGCTATGAGACAAGTGAACGCGACTTTCTTAGCTAAATTAGAGTGGCGCATGCTTAATGAACCTAATTCGCTTTGGGCTAGAGTGCTCCGACACAAATATTATCAGGGGAGATGTGACATGTGCATGTTCTAAGCAAAAGGAAATAATTCCAATACTTGGAAAGGGGTCTGTGAGAGTTTCGGTTCGGTGAAGAAAGGAATTAGTGCCTCGATTGGAAACGGGCGAACGACCTCATTTTGGAAGCAAGCTTGGGCTACTAATACGCCACTCATTCATCTCGCGTTAACTGAAGTACCAGACTACCTCCTGGAGGTCACGGTCAATGATATGTGGGAGGAGGACGTGGGCTGGAAATGAGATATTCTTGGTGAGTTTTTCAACGATGAAGTATTAAGGACGATAGCTTCGTTTGAAGTGATTATAGACGATGACAAGACCGATACTTTGTATTGGAATCCGACCTCTTCGGGAAAATTCTCACTCAAATCGGCCATTGCTATCATTAGGGACAAAGATATGCAAGTTGAACATCCTAATTGGCGACTTCCATGGAAAACGAATGTGCCACAAAGAATGCGAGTTTTTCTCTGGCTTACATTACGGGATCGGATTATGACCAACGAAAACCGTGCTAGAAGGGGTTTGACGGATGACCTAGTTTGTGGTAGTTGTAAGGAGGAAACTGAAACCTAATCCATTTACTGAGAGATTGTCGGTGCGCACAGAAGGTATGGGCTGCTATTCCAGGTCTCGACATCGGCGTAGGACAACGTGGCACAACATGGGTGAAATGGATTGCTGATAACTTGTAGGAAGAGCTAAAAGCAGGTATTCATGGGTGGCCTACTATTTTCACTGTTGTCATATGGTGGATCTGGAAGGGCAACCCGAGCCCGTCAGGTGCGGGGGAGGGGGGGGGGGGGAAGTATTTTCAGAGACAGCTTAGGTAATCCTCTTGTTGCCTTCTCGGAAGCTTTAGGTCAGGCAACGGTCACTAGGGCGGAAATTATGGAACTCCGTAGGGGAATTTTATTAGCCATGGAACGTAATTTCCGCCGCATCATTATTCAAATTGATTCACAAGTGGTAACGAGACTTATAGGTCAAATGGATACCTTACCTTCAGCCCACTCTCATATGATTAATTTATGCAAGAGCATTATTGAAGGATTCAATAGGAGAATTGATATCACTCACATTTATCGGGAAGCAAATAGGTGGCGGATTGGCCGGCTAATGTAGGATTCTCACAGACAGAGCGACTTTCTATCAAGAAACCTTTGGAGATCCCGGTAGATCTTTTTCAGCTGATCCAGCAGGAGGTTGGAGGGGTTTCGAGGCCTTAACTAGTGCCTTTTCCGTTATAGTTTTTCTTTTGTAGGTGTAATGTCGTTTGACTCGTTTAGTTCTCTCGTTTTTGCCTTGTTTTTGACATTGTCGCTCCTATTTACCAAAAAAAGGTAAATATATTATAATAATTACTTTCGAAAAATAATACTCCATTACAAAACGTATAAATTTTTTTCAAAGAAGTAAATATATTAAAATTTTTGAAAAGGTAAATAATATGATTACTAAACATATTAAACATATGACTACTATATAAAAGGTAAATATATAAACGTTAACAAAATAAAGTAATTACAATGTGAACACATAAAGAATATTCTTAATTAATATTCCATTCCATTCTATTCCATTATATATTTCTATATATCTTCTAAATATTTCCGTATAATTTTTTTACAATGTGGACGTATATATATAATAAATAATTTTATATAATAATTTTAATTATTAATTATAAAAAACTTGAATATATTCTGGAAGCTTAATTAAAATTTTCGGAAATTATAAAGTAAATTCATGGATATTACGTTATTTAATTTTTGATAGTTACGTTATTTATATATATATATAATAAAATTTTAATTATTAATTATTTATTTCAATATATTTATCTTTTATACATATATAATAATAGATTAAGATTTTTAAAAACTACAAAATGTAATCGTATTAATTAATTTTACATTAAATGAATCGAAAATATATTAACAATATTATATGATTATTTCAAGAAATCGAAAAATCCAAAATAAAAACAAAATACAAAAGTTTCTAAAATTGACTTACCTAGATTAAGGTTAATAATTAACTAAAGATGTAAAATTACTAGTGATGGGGACAGGCCTACAGCCACCTGCTGAAAGTCACCCGCCTGTCAGAAACCCGGATCCGACCCGTCTCTAGGAGGGCCCGGACCGGCAGCGAGGCCGACGCGGGGATATCGGGTCGGATCTGTCCGGCTGATCCCCCCTGGGTGCGCCGCTGGAAAGGCCGACCCCTTGAACCTCGGCTCGAACCTGAGGTCCGACCCTTGGTCGGACCGGCTGAGCCCTCGTGCGCCCCCTCCTGGAAGCCATTGACCCCCGGTCATTCCGACCCCGAGAGTGTTTCCGCGGACCCTCCTGATTCTAGCCTAAGGTATGGGGCATGCACGCCTAAATCACGTGCTCCCTCTCTCTCTCTCTCTCTCTCTCTCTCGAGAAAATGTACAAATACCCATTGATGTTCATTAATTAAAGGGTAATTATCTTTCTCTCACTAAATTCTCTTTCTAGAAAAAGCCACCTTGTTCCTCACGAACAAGGTTCCTTAAGCGTATTTCACAGACTGACTTAGGCATCAGAGAGGGTTTCCTCGGACACCTCCGAGGTCCTGTTTGCTTCATGCGCAGGCACGAGCGACCCGCTCCGCCAAGGAGGTCTGATCTATAAGAAAAGGAGGTGCGACACGAAGATTAAAGTGAGATCCAAAAATACGATTCGATTTAGATCCGAACTAGATTTGGAGTTTATTGTTTCCGACCCAGAACAATTTGGCGCCGTCTGTGGGGAAAAAGAGTTAAGGTCCTCAGAGAACAAAAGTCAGCAAAAGATACACGAAATCGAAGAGATCAGATTACGGCTGCAGATCTGATGGGGCAAGCCATTGTCCCACGATACGGCATGCCGACAACCCTACGAGACGTCGTGCCAGGCACCGCCCCCTGGGGTGGCAGGCAGGCCACGACCCGCGGTACTCCGAGTAAGGGAGCGGGGGCCGCGAGGGCACAGGAGCCAGAGCAGGGGATCAACCTCGAGCTCACGCCTGCCCAAGCCTCGCAGGCCGCCAGCTTCTTTACAACAATGCTCAACAAAGACGTAACTCCTGAAGACCTAGTCGGCGGTCTCGCAACGACCCTGAGGCGTCTTAAGTTCCTAAGCTCAACAGTCGTGGGGGGGCAAAGCGGACCGCCGCCAGAAGAATTCAGGAAAAAGCAAAAATAGCCGCCTGAAGTTATGTCCAGACCAAAAGGCGATTACTGATTATCCCACAGGTGCCAGAGGCTCAGGAAATGATGGCTCGGTGCACACCATAGAGTCCACTGCATCCACCGAGAGAGTATCCTTGTAGAAAGGCATGAGGGACCGCCTCAAACCACGAGAACCTATCACGACACATCTGGGCCCAAAGCGAGCCGGAGTGTTTGACAGGATAACCTCAGCAGAGAAAATGCCGAAAACGAAGGGCCTGTCAAAAAGCATGCAGGCCAGACTCAACCAAGGCCAGCCAATCGAACCGAGACCACTACAAGAATTATGGCCCCGGGCGTCCATCTGATGGGCGTTCTGGGCCTATATGGCATCTACTTCAAATCACGGGCGTCCACTATCGCACTCCAAATATGGCGTCCAACGAGGACCTGGGGGAAGTTTATTTGGGTAAACAGGTGTCCATTAGCGGACGCCATAATAGGGAGGCGGACGTTCACTAGCAGACGCCATATCATGTTTCAGAAAAAAAAAAAAAAAAAAAAAAGCGCATCTGACCCAGTTCGCCACAAATACACGCCGACCCCCTTCACCTTCGTCATTCTTTAAAAAAACACTCTATACCTCACCCGCGCATTTCTTCTCCAATTTTCCTTCTTTTTCCTATTTCTATGGTATGTTTTCTGACTATAATTACTACTTATTCAGTTTAATGTTTGTTATTTTTGATTTATTTCAACTTTTTTTCAGTTATTATTGTTAGTTTGATACCTTAGTAGTTTCAATTTCAGTAGTTTTATACCAATTCAATTAGTTTTGCCCAATTTTGATTAGGTAGATTGTTGGTATAATCTTAGGGTTTGTGGTATTGATATTGTGATGAATTGGGTGAGGATGTGAATAAATTTGGTTTAGTATGACTAAGTTGTTAAGTATAAATTTGTTAAGGTGAATTCTAAATTAATAATATTAAATTTACGTTAGTTGTTTACTCGTTAGTTGTTTACTCTTAGTAAATATATTTGTTTTAGTTAGTACTAAATTAAGTTAGGGAAATTCAACTTTAATTTGTTGTTACATATTTCTCTTACATAGAAAATGAAGAGAATTGAAATGAAATGGATGTATGAGGGAAGACATGATAAGAAAAGATGTCCCACCGTTGAATTTTTAAAGGGCGTTGAGTCATTTGTGGAGATTGTTAAACAGTCACTTGACTATGCATCGAATGGGGAAGTAAGGTATCCATGTGTCAAATGCAAGAACCTAAATTTTTTTGAGATCATTGTGGTTAAGGAACATGTAATTTGTAATGGTTTCTCGCCCAATTATTATCGTTGGATTTGTCATGGTGAGCCCTCTCAAGCCGAGGAACCCGAGATCCAACAAAATGAGGGGGGATTGAGAGGAATGATAGTTGATCCTGTGGAGTACAACTTGTTTAGCAACGATAACATATATGAATGCCGAATCACCTAACCCACATGAGTCTAACCCACAAAAGCCTAACCCACGAGCAAAAGCATTTTTCGACATGTTAAATGCTTCGGAAAAGCCGATATATGAAGGGTGCGATGTGACTTTGTTCGAAGTCGCATCTATGATAGTGAGTCTCAAATGTGAGTTTAACCAACCCTTCGCTTGTATCGATGGTTTTGCTGCCTTGCTCGAGAGAGTCATCCCAAAAGATAATATCATGACCCGAACATTTTACACAACCAAAAAATTGTGAAATGTCTTCAACTTCCACATCAAAAGATTGATATTTGTCCCGATGGATGCATGTTATTTTGGAAGGATGATGCCATGCTTGATGAATGTAAGAGATGTGGTAAGGGTAGATATAAAATGGTTGAGGGGGATATTGTTTTGAGGGGTAGAAAAGGAAAAAGTGGTGATAGGGGTAAGAAATGGATCCCAATTAGTCAGCTGACTTACTTCTCCATTGCACCTAGACTTCAGAAATTATATGCAACAAGAACCATAGCCGAGCAAATGAGGTGGCACGAAGAGGAAACTAGGGTACCAGCAAAGATGTGTCATCCGAGTGACGGTGAGAAGTGGAAGCGTTTTGATAGAATTTATCCTCAATTTGCAGTAGAACCCCGAAATTTAAGGCTTGGGTTGTGTATTGATGGCTTTGCACCTTTCGGCCAATTTGGTAAGTCTTACTCTTGTTGGCCTGTGATGGTCACACCATATAACTTACCTCCTTGGTTGTGTTTAAAGCAGCCTTTCATCTTTCTATCTCTTATTGTTCCCGGACCAAAAAATCCAAAAAATCATTTAGATGTTTACTTACTTCCTGTGATTGAGGAACTGAAACAGCTAAGAGAAGTAGGGGTGGAAACATATGATGTATCTTTGGGATAAAACTTTCAGCTGAAAGCAACATTGTGTGGACTATAAATAACTTCCCCGCATATGGTATGCTCTCTGGATGGTCTACTACCGGTCAGAAACTTGTCCTTGTTGCATGGAAGAAAAACAAAGCTTTTTATCATCCAAATTCTAGTAAAATTAATTGGTTTGATTGTCATAGACAATTCTTACCAGAGGGTCACCCATATAGGAAGAATGATGCGAGGGATTTGCCGTGGATCCCACCGATTATGTAATAACCAACTAATCTAAGCTTGGTAGCTAGGGTAAGTCGAGTCGGTCCACAGGGACGGGAGTTCAAAACAAGAGGGGTCATCCTCACCACGCTCTTGCTACTAATGAGGGAACCAAACCAACCAACCAAACACACAACATGCAAGAGAAGAGGCAAGAAAAACAAGGATTGATCATCTCAAGTCTCACATACATTTCATCAAACATGTGGAGTGCAAGGTGAAAAGGAAACAACAAAAACAACAACTAGCATCACCCATCTCACCCTAATCATCCCTAATCACACCCAATCCCCCTACTAACCCTAGAGGATATCTACTCACACATAACTAAACTAAAACTAACACTAACAAGGGAATCAATCACAAGAACAAAAGAAACATTCATTATGAAGAACAAGGATGAACAACAAACACTAAACAAAGATGAAAACTTGACTAACAAAGAAGGATTAAGAGAAAAGAGAGAAGAAAGATTATACCAAACTAAGAAGATGAAAAGAGGAACGCTTGCATAGAAGAAAACCCAAACAATTCCACCAAGGTTGTCAATCTTGATAGATTCTTCAAGAGATCCATTAATACAAGAGTAATCACTAGATTAAGGAGTAATTAAGGACTAATGTACACTAATCTAAGCTAATCTAACCTAAAATAGTCTAGGGTTTTGTGGGTAATCTAAAATAAAGCATAAGTTGCTAAACAATAAAGTAGTCTAGGGTTTTGTGGCTAAACAGCTCTGAACTGGGCCCATCCCGGTCAAGAAGGAGGTGATCCCGGTTGGGATGAGGTGTTCACGGTCGGGATGGACCTGGTCCCGGCCGGGATGGACCTCCAGTGGCTCGGTTTTGCTTGCTTCTTCATCCCGGTCGTGATGTATGTGTTCCCGACCGGGATGGGTCTTGTAGGCTTGAAATAAGGTCTCATAGGTCCCCACTTGCTCTCCCTAGGCTTCTCATCGATTCTCGGTGCTCGGGAATGGTTCCCAAGGGATCGGGATCGAGTCTAAGCTACCGGGTGATCGTTGCTTCTCTTCGGTGGCTCCAAATGTGTCTAAAATGAGTCACAATCGTTCCATCTCTCCAATAATGGTCTTAGGAACCTAAAACAAACTAGAAGAAGCGTAAGTAGCCTCGAAAACCGATCCATAGAGCGATTCCACAAGAGAAACCGGGACCAAACACAAGAATTAAGCACGATAAACTACACTTATCAACTCCCCCACACTTAACCCTTACTCGCCCTCGAGTAATCACGAACTAACTACTAAACTAAAAGAAACTAGAATACTAGCCGAGTGGGTATTAGCGCACCCTACGCCCTTTTAACTCATGCGAGAACACTTAGAGGACAAGTGCTCTCCGAAAGGCAAGTGAGGTCTTGCGACAAAACTGTGGATACAACCGAACACGAAAACACAGAAACAAACAAACAATCGGTTGCATCCAAGACAAAACAAATACCGCTTCCCTCAACAAAGCGGTGAAAGAGACACCGGTTAAGGACTCAAGGCAAGTGACAACGTTCCCAAGCTAGCAATACAAACCGAAATGGACAAAACCCTAATAGTATGACGACAAATCAATAAAAACGTTGGTAACTTACCTAGGTTCCGCCTAACCTTCTAAGAACGTACCACGGGACGATAGGCGGGATGGAAAAAGGATGAACCACGGAGTTAGTAGACACTGTAGGTAAGTGAAGCCCCGCCCCCTTTAGCGATAAGCCAAGAGGGTCGTCCCATGTCCAAAATCGCCCAACTAGTCCAAGTAAAAAGGTGAATAAGGTTTGCAAAATGAGGGAAGACCGACCATTACCGCTATCATCCTTCCTAGGGACTCGGTCCTTTGGTAGGCTCTTCACGGTAATAGTTGGTAAAAGGCTTATTTTTTAAGGGCTGAGAAATCTTTTTGTGAGACGATTTTCTTTGGCATTTTTCTTTTGCATTTGGCTTTTGAGTTGCTATGCCACTTCTTTTTCTTCTTTTGTATTTTGTTTTTCTTTTGTTGTGCCTTTTCTTTTTCTTCTTTCTTTTCTTTCTTTTCTTTCTTTTTTTTTTCCATTCTTTTCTTGGCTTGCCTTTTGGATAAATTTTGTATTGTAGGCATTTCTTGCAACCAAATGAGAACTTAGACAATTTGCTACTTATTTGTGGAAATGTGTAGGAGGTAGGGAAATGGGTGAGTCGGGAAGACATCTTCCCTTCAAACCCACAAAAGGGGGAAACTTGGACTAATCAAAGGAATTTCGAACACGGTCACCTAAGGAACGAAACCCGGCAACCAAGGCCTTTTCACTCCGTGGGTGGTCAAAATGGTCAAAATGCAAATCCCGTAGTAAATCCCTAGTAGACTAGGTGGACTCAAGCTAAGAAACCAACGAAATCATTGATTTAAAGTCATTCTACTAGACTAAAGTCCAAGACTCGATTCACATCAATAGAAAGGGAAAGTAAACACTTGCGCACTAGCCTCAAAACCGGGTTTTCGAAAACCTTTTATTACACACTAGACACAACTAAACAAGAGAAAACAAAGACACAACAAAAACGAAAGGAAAGGAGACAAACACAACAAAACAAAACAAAAACAAACATACAAACACACAAAATAAACAGTCACCACCCCGAAATATCCAAACAAGCCACCACATCAACCACAAACTTCAAAAAGCTCTACCCGAGCATACACCATCACAAATCTCCTCCAAACTCCACAAGAGACAAATAGGAAAAGGGATAAAATGATGTTACCAGATGTCTTGAAAGCTCTCCAAAGTTAACGGTGATCAAGCGACCTACAAGGAAAAAGGGAGGCAAAACACACACACAACACAACAAATACGACACAACGACTCACAAGAAAAAGACACAAAGGAAAATCTTTTTGGTTTTTATAAAAAAAATCAAATTTTAAGGGATTTTAAAGATTTTTCGAAAAGACTACGAAAATAAAACTAGGCTAGACTAATATATCGCTCCCCCACACTTAAACCGAGCAATGTCGTCATGCTCGATCGGTAGTGTGTGCGGAGACCTTAAAAAGAAAAGAATAGGGGAAATAAAGCTAAAAAAAGAAAAAAGAAAGTGAAGAAGGGGTAGAATGTGTCCGGCCGGGGTGTAAGCAAGTCACCAAGGGCCGAGACAAGAAAAGATATGGATGGGGGAAGAAATAAAAAGAAGAAAATAAAAGGAAATGGGAGGGGAGGGCTAGGTGTAATCAAGTCACCTAGCCCGAATTCCGCCTAAATCCGATTAAATTCAACTAAAAGAAAATAAAAACAAGGAAAAAGTGAAAGAACTTGTTAATTTGGATTTTTCAAATGACTCTCGATGTAATCACATCATCGAGAATCGGGAGCAATAACCACCAAGGCCCCGAGGGCCACCATGACACCAAATATATAAAAGGGAAGGGGGGACAAACGAATAAAGACTAGCAATAAAAGACGGAAAAAAAGGAGAGTCGCCTACCAATTGGTTAACAACTCACTAACTCCATCGTCTCAATGATCAATGTAGGCACGTTGCTTGTCTTTATCATCGATATTCCTCCTCTTCCTCAATGTAGTCTCAAGTAACGGGCTTGCATAGGTATAATGAGGGTGGGATCTGAGGTTAAACTCGGTGTAAATTGGTGATAAAGGTGTACATATGAAGTGTAAGGGTGAGATGATAGAGGCAAGGGTGAGTAGGGAGGTTGGGAGGAGGTATAAAGTGGTGGGATGGGGCTTAAATGAAGAAACCAAGGCGAAGGGGGCTACAGGATTTCTTCCCGGTCGTGATGCAACTCTTCCCGGTCGGGACCAAGTTCATCCCGGTCGGGAAGCACCGTCAGTAGCTCCAGATTTCATGCACACACTTCATCCCGGTCGGGATTATACTCTTCCCGGTCGGGATGACTCTTCTAGTCCTTCATTCCTCTTGAAAGCTCCACCCACAAGTCAACTAATACATCGGGATTTAGAATCCCGTCCCCAAAAGCTTGTACCAAGCTCAAAAACCGACTTCCTCCACCAAGCCTTGAAGCTTCTATCATCCATAACCTTTTCTAAACTCTTCATCTTCACTTCAACCCTATCAATAAAACCCAATAACCACAATCAAGAATCCCTCCCTCACATCGCTCAGGAAAATTCCAATTTACAAGAACTCCACAAAAACTAACAAATCCTAAAAACCAAACTATCCAATCAAACATATACAAAAACAAAAGAAAAGGAAAAAGATAATTACAATAAGATACTCTCACCATCTACACCTCCATAGCCATCAAGAGCTCGGAGGAGTAAGTCGAATGCCCTAGCAACATCTTCATTAATGCTCATGTGGCCGATCCTAGCCATCAACAAGAGTTTCCAAGTCGGAGTCAAGAAGCGATCATCTTCATTATGCTCGGGGTTCTCGTGATCTTCCGGGTCTTTCCAACCAACATTGCGACGACTCTTATGACCATCCGGTAGGTATAGTGGTCTAGAGTCATGCTCAGCGTTATGATTCGGGAGATCACACCCTAAGGGTGTTGCTTCTTCTACGGGGTCAAGAGTAGCACTCTTTTCCACTGTCCGGCAAGGATCCTCTTCATCAACCGTCTCAAGAGACAAGGGACTTGAAATCGAGTTCGATAAAGCAGGTGAAGGCATCAAGTTTTCTTCATTGAAGGCTTTAGGGAGGACCTCATTGTCATTCTTACCAGAATTCTCACCATGAAGAAACTCAAGGCCTTTGATGTCGGCCTCAATTTCTTTGACGGTTTGGTCTAGCATATCATCTCCACATCCCCTAATCGGCTCCTCCAATTTCCCATTCAAGGCATGTTCTAAGGCATCTATCTCTTTCTCCCAAGTATTACCTTCCTTTTCACTCACCTTGTCAAGTTGGCCTAGAGGAGTCTTGTCTTCACGTGGTTTTGGATTGTCGAGATCCGGTTCATCACGAAGAAAATCATACAAATCCAATTTAATAGCCAATACATTGGCTCCCCAAGAGTTACCTTGAGAATCATGTTCAATTCCCTCCTCATTGTCGACCCTTGAAGCTTCAACTTCCTCCATTCTTCCCATATTTTCACCATCCAAGCAACACTCAACAATGATCTCTTGATTTACCCTCTCTTCTTCATTCGTGGCTTCATGATCGGGTTGATTTCCTTGTGGAGACAACTGATCTTCTTGCCCAAATGAACCTTCCTCAACAAATTGTGGAGCTCGAGTGGCCAACATCGTGAAACGGGCCATGAGTGCATTGATTCGAGCATCTTGCACCTCTAATTAGGCCTTGAACTCCTCTTTACCCCTTTGCATTTGAATCATCATCTCTTGTTGACTCTTTTGCATTTGAATCATCATTTGACAAGTCTCAAAGTTGGGGATTTATGGTTGTGGGTTGTGTGAGGGTATTTGGTAGTTGTTAGGATGTTGGAATGATTCTTGAAAACTTTCATGGTAACCATATGGAGGGGGTTCATAAGAGTGTTGATGAGATTGGTATAATTTGTAAAGTTGTGGGTACAGTCTTGGTAATTAGCCCCATGATTGTCCCATGATGATTGATGGTAGCTTGGATGCCACATTGTCGTAACGTTGCCTTGATACATTGAATGCACTAGAAGCACTTGAGCAAAAGTTAGTAGCCTAGTGCTTTTGAGGCACTAGGAAGAGAGAAATAGGCACACAATGAAAGAAGGGAGATACACAAGGAGAAGAAAACACAAAAATCAAGAACAAAGTCTAAAACTAAGCACACAAAAGTCTAAACTACGCCGTCCCCGGCAACGGCGCCAATTTGATGCGAGGGATTTGCCGTGGTTCCCACCAATCAAATAATAACCAACTATACTAAGCTTTGTAGCTAGGGTAAGTCGAGTCGATCCACAGGTACGGGAGTTCAAAACAAGAGGGTGCTATGGTCCAAGACTAGGTACAAGACAAACTAAGCTAGGGTGATAGCTAAGGTTGACTAATGACTAAACTAGAGTCTAAAACAACAAATAAAAAGGCTAAACAAGAAACTAATGACAAATGGAAGTGAATTAATCAATAAGAAGAAACTAGGGCTAGGTCGGGTTCATGGATGCCAAGGAGATCAAAAGGAGGAAACGGGGGTTACTAGCATGCTCTCGTAGCCTAGGTTACGATCGGGCTCTCGCTACTTAAATGGCCTAGGGGTCATCCTCACCACGCTCTCGCTACTAATGAGGGAACCAAACCAACCAACCAAACACACAACATGCAAGAGAAGAGGCAAGAAAAACAAGGATTGATCATCTCAAGTCTCACATACATTTCATCAAACATGTGGAGTGCAAGGTGAAAAGGAAACAACAAAAACAACAACTAGCATCACCCATCTCACCCTAATCATCCCTAATCACACCCAATCCCCCTACTAACCCTAGAGGATATCTACTCACACATAACTAAACTAAAACTAACACTAACAAGGGAATCAATCACAAGAACAAAAGAAACATTCATTATGAAGAACAAGGATGAACAACAAACACTAAACAAAGATGAAAACATGACTAACAAAGAAGGATTAAGAGAAAAGAGAGAAGAAAGATTATACCAAAATAAGAAGATGAAAAGAGGAACACTTGCATAGAAGAAAACCCAAACAATTCCACCAAGGTTGTCAATCTTGATAGATTCTTCAAGAGATCCATTAATACAAGAGTAATCACTAGATTAAGGAGTAATTAAGGACTAATGTACACTAATCTAAGCTAATCTAACCTAATGTAGTCTAGGGTTTTGTGGGTAATCTAAAATAAAGCATAAGTTGCTAAACAATAAAGTAGTCTAGGGTTTTGTGCCTAAACAGCTCTGAACTGGGCCCATCCCGGTCGAGAAGGAGGTGATCCCGGTTGGTATGAGGTATTCACGGTCGGGATGGATCTGGTCCCGGCCGGGATGGACCTCCAGTGGCTCGGTTTTGCTTGCTTCTTCATCCCGGTCGTGATGTATGTGTTCCCGACCGGGATGGGTCTTGTAGGCTTGAAATAAGGTCTCATAGGTCCCCACTTGCTCTCCCTAGGCTTCTCATCGATTCTCGGTGCTCGGGAATGGTTCCCAAGGGATCGGGATCGAGTCTAAGCTACCGGGTGATCGTTGCTTCTCTTCGGTGGCTCCAAATGTGTCTAAAACGAGTCACAATCGTTCCATCTCTCCAATAATGGTCTTAGGAACCTAAAACAAACTAGAAGAAGCGTAAGTAGCCTCGAAAACCGCTCCAAAGAGCGATTCCACAAGAGAAACCGGGACCAAACACAAGGAATAAGCACTACAAACCACACTTATCAAAGAACAGGAGAGCATTCAAGAAGAAGGGTGAGGTGGTGCTTGATGATGCACCTATTCGACTCTCAGGAGATGAAATATGGGAGTTGATTTACGAGTTCCCGTCTACTGTTGATGGAACCGATCAGGAGTTCAAAGATCTGAAGAAATTGAAAAATGGTTGGTTTAAACGAAGCATTTTCTTTGACCTTCCATATTGGAGTACTTTGTTACTTCGTCATAATTTGGATGTGATGCAGATAGAGAAAAAAAATTTGAGCAGTTGATTCACACTGTGATGGATGTGGATGATAAGAGTTGAGACACTACAGGCTCCCGGCGAGATGTAAAAAATATTTGTGACCATCCTCAACTGCACATAAAACGAGATAGATCCAAACCGAGAGTCGTGTACAGCCTCGACAAGGCTCAGAGAAAGGCATTGTTGGAGTGGGTAGAGAAGTTGAAGTTCCCAGATGGGTATGTGATGTGTGCCAAATTTAGCCTATTTTTCCTCCCATTTAGACTCGTTTTCCTCCGTTTTTGTGAGATTAGAATGCGATTATTGCCCTATTCTTAGTCTTTCTCGCAATAACGTCTCTCTTGTGTATTTCACGTGTTTTTGGTAGTTTTTCTATCTATTTTGATAGGATTCGTAGCCAAGATCATGTCCAAGCTTCCACGAGCACAAGAGAGTAGAATACCGTCCAAAAGCAACACACGAACCCTAGAGTCCAAACAGTCAAACGATAAAGAGCGAAACCTGAAAAGAGGTCAAGGAAACCATCGGGTGAAGTTTCACCCGATGAGATACCATCGGGTGAAGTTTCACCCGATGAGATACCACCGAGCAAAGTTTCGCCCGACGAAATTTCAACCTCTCCGAAGATCTTCAGGAAACTTTCACCCACCGGGCGAAATGACAGGGCGAAACTTTCACCCATCGAGTGAAGTTTCACCCGACGGTAAAGAGGCCCCCAAACGCAAAATATGTAAGGAAAGTTCACCGGGTGAAACCACTGGGTGAAGTTTCACCCGACGGAAATGACTCGTGAATGGCAAAAGTTCGCAGGGCGAAGTTTCACCCCTTGAAGATTCATTGGGCGAAAGTTTCACTCAAAGTGCAAAAATCAGATTTGGGCTTGGTATACTGATCCATTAAGCTACTACTATATATATAGTTAACCTAATTAGATGCACAGGAGACTACATTAGATCATTCACCATATTACACTACTTAGATTAGATAGAGGCACATTCATAGTATCAATCTTCATCTTTTTCATCTATCTTTAGATTCAAGTTATTGTATGGAATTCTAGCTTTAATCTAGAAGTTCTTTGGAGATATCAAGGGATTAGTGACAAATCCGTTGATTTCTTCATCAAGGCTTCTCCTTTATTTTCATGCATCTTCATCTCCTTATTGTTATTTTTCTCCATTGTTGGTATAACTCTTTTCTTCCCCCCTTTCTCCAAATTAGTTTTTACTCTTGCTCTCTCTTTATTGCACCGTTTTCATTGATTTTTCTTGTGTTGTTTTTTTATCGCTGTTTAGTTTCATTTGTTGATCGTAATTTCCTTCGTTGTTCTAGTCTTATTTCCTCTAGTTTTCATCATTATGCATGTTTTTGGTATTATCTCCATTGTTATTTTTCATGTAGTTTTCTTCATGAATTGTGAATGGATTCTTGTTAGAGGGCTAGGGAGGAAGATATTTGGTAATATGAATTGAGGAATTGTGGTTGGTTGCATGCTTATTGATTTATCATGTTTGAGGTTATTGTGTCTTTGTTAACTTAGTCCGGCCAACTAGATCGACCTTGACTCACACCCATTAATATGGGAAAACTCGGGGTAGGAGTTACATTGACTTGAGACTTACCCTTTTTCACCGTGAAAGCGGGATCTAGATAAGTTCAGTGAAGAAATCGAAAGGTCGCATTCTCTCTTTATCGACTTTGCGACCGACCCCATAATTCCTTGACTCATAGAACCCGATTTCCGACTCCCGACTCCCCAATAATCTTTTCCCTTATTGATTATTCTTCGTCATTATTTATCGCATCTTAGTATAGATTCGACTCAAAACCACCCCCATTTAAACCCCAAACGCATCGCTCTTACTCAATCAACTCACCGTCATCCCTGTGGACAAACCTCGACTTACCACGACTACATTTATTTGTTTTTGTGTTATATTCGAGTCATATAAATATTGTTTGATCCCCTATCAATCGTTAACGACCGATCCTAGATAGAGGGCGATCAAAATGGCATCGTTGCCGGGGATGACAATTAGTTAACAGGGTCTTAGTTTATTTGTGTTTGCCTGTGGACGTCCGTGCGCACCGCCCTGCGCGGGACCGACCTGGTTTTTCAACGTGTGGCGGCGGCCACCCACGCGGCACCCTCCCGGTTGGGGGCCGGTCTGATCTCGCGTACGGGGCGATGTCTCGGACCTCGATTCGGATGATGATCCGGACTTGTACTAGACGGGTGCGGGCACCCGTGTTTTCATTTGGAATCGATCAAGTCGTGGTTGTAAATGTTTAAAGGCCGATTCATTTGGTAAAGCGACCTTTTTAGTGAAATAAATTCGTTGCCGATTTGTGGAGTCGCCACTGAGTCAATTATGGGGACTCGAAAACCGTTTAAGTCAACTTTGATCCCTAGCCGACTCAAAGTTGAGGGGCACATGACCTAAAGATAAAGACTTGTATCCTTAAGCACTCCATGCCTGGAATGACTCTCATTGCCAATGGTTTCGGACATCCGGAAACCGTCGATTCTGAGTAAGGGGTGAGGGTACATATTGGGAAGCCAACATTCGATAGATGTCAACACCCAATCCCGCCCGCACTATAGCGGCCTCTACTAATCAATTGGTGGGCTGATATCCTAGTTCTTTTGTTGTGGCGGAAGTACTGTAACATCCATTTTTTTCACCCTATACCTTTTGCTTCGTCGGTTGTTTAAGGACAAGTAAGTTTTGTCGTCGAAGTAGTTGTATTTACATTCTTTGCATGCGATTTTACGTGACAAGCAGGCCATGAAAAGATGCACGTAGGAGGGTAGAGAGTACTAATATTATAGGTATTAGCAGGTCAGTTTTAACGCGATAATACGGATATTAGTCGTTCTCGTGATATACCTTACCTGGTATTCTGCTTAAGATGCGTCGGTTCGTTATTAATAGAGATGCGTCGAGCCTAGTAAGGCGAGCACCCGGACTAATACGGAACCCGACCATCACTTTGTTCATTTTTAGCTTATTTACGTTTTGATTTCCGTGTTAGGTGATTTAGCATGCGATTATAAGGTAATAAAAGCGATAAATCATACAAAAAACTGTAAATGCGAATATAAGTAAATCACATTGTGAAGAGTTGCACCCTCGGAATATATATTAAACGGTACACGATGCATAGATAGTTTAGATCGGATCTCGGAATTACTCGGGTCTATTTAGTGCGTTTTAGTATTTTCGGTTGAAGTTGGGATGTTACGTGTTTTAGTAAGTGTTTGTGGACCTAGTGTCCATGCCTAGTATTGTCGTAGTGCATAATAAAAGAAAGTGCAAAAATGTAAAGTTTTGTTTAGATGACAACCTAGTGACGACTCAGCTCCCAAGGCGGATCCTCCTAGCTTGCCTAGTTATTTTGGCAGAGTTCCGTTACCGTTGACCCCTTCTACGGCTACTTCGGCAGGGCTCCGTTACTATGGACCATTTCTGCGGCTAACCCGGCAGAACTTTGCTACTAGACTTTAGCTAGTCGAACACAGGCACCTCAGTATCAAGTGAGGTGCTCGAAGGTGAGGAATAGCGTCGATATCGCTTTTTCGGAACTACGATCGAGTGGATCGTTTGTCTTGAGTGTCGGAGTGCGAGCCCTTAGCGAGAAATTAGAGGGAGAAGAGAAGAGTGAATTGTGTCGAATGAATGAGGTGAGGGGGGGTATTTATAGGTGTTTTCGACCCTCGTCACCCATATGGACGCCTGAGTTGTGGCGCATCAAGACTCAGGCGCCTGGGTTCGGGCGTGGGGAGTCTCAGACGCGTGTAGTGTGGCAGTTGGAGTTTCGAAGATACGATTTTGATACTTTCCAAAACCAAGAGACGGGTGTATAATACGAAACTTGGATGTTAAGGTTCCCCCGGATTTGACCTAGCGCCGTGAGTTTAGTGGGCCTCGGGTGCACATCTCGAGGTTCACTTGGCGCGGTGCTGACTCGGTTCGAGTTTCGGGACCGACTCGGAGTCCCGGTGTCAAAATTGACTTTAATTAGTGTCTACGCGACCGTAACGACATGACTAAGGCTGCCATCATGTTAGTTTAATTTTTCCGAGTAATTTATTTGATCTGTTCTATAGAAAAACTACCTAAAACATCACGAACCCGCGTCGCGTTGCAGTCCTATCGTCATTGGGTGTTTGTTGGGCGCTTTTGCAGCCACCAGGTCCAAATCTGGGTGTCTACAGAAGCCTCCACTTTGATTGAGGCTTGGACAAGGCAAAAGTCAAAGTATAGCCACCCAGGTCAATTGAGGATTACAACCTGGTGGCTGTCCGGTCGGGTTGTTTTAAGTCCATTAGACTACGTGTTGAGGCTCGCCAACCAAGGCTTAGGAATCGTACCTGAAGTCTCCGCTTGCGGTTGCTTGCTTGGGCCCGGGCTGGTGCTTGTCGTCTCGCTCTCAGTTCTTCATGCTCGTGCGTTTTGCCTTTTCAGATTGTTTAAATGTTCGTTTAATTTTAAATGTTTTCAAGTGTAGGTGACGCGTTAAGCGTAAGTGCAAAGAATGTTCATATGTGTTGGCTTCAACTTGAACAAATGTTTTCGGGATGCTTGTGAGCCCTTGGACTTAATAAAATAAACGTTCGAGGGCGTCAGTCTCCACTCGAGCGGTCATCTTCGGGATGCCTGTGACCCCTTGGACGAAACAAAGCGAAATGAAATGTTCGAGGGCGTCAGTCTCCACTCGAACACTTGTCTTTGGGATGCCTCTGACCCCTAGGACCAAACAAAACAAGATAAACTGTTCGAGGGCGTCAGTCGCCACTCGAATAACTGTCGTTCGGGATGCCTTTGACCCCTAGAACAAAACATGATGAGATAAACTATTGGAGGGCGTCAGTCTCCACTCGAATAGCTGTCTTTCGGGATGCCTCTGACCCCTAGGACAAAACAAGATGAGATAAACTATTAGAGGGCATCATTCTCCACTTGAATAGCTGTCTTTCAGGATTCCTCTGACCCCTAGGACAAAACAATATAGAATGCTCGAGGGCGTCAGTTTCCACTCGAACACTTGTCTTTGGGATGCCTCTGACCCCTAGGACAAAACAAACCATTCGGGGGCGTCAGTCTCCACTCGAATGAAAAATGTTGTTGAGGTATCAGACTCCTTCGAGAGCGTTGGTATCTACTCGAATCAAATTGCTGTGGAGGTATCATACTCCTTCGAGGGCGTTGGTATCCACTCGAATTAAAATTGCTGTGGAGGTTTCAGACTCCTTCGAGGGCGTTGGTATCCACTCGAATTAAAATTGCTGTGGAGGTTTCAGACTCCTTCGAGGGCGTTGGTATCCACTCGAATTAAAATTGATGTGGAGGTTTCAGACTCCTTCGAGGGCGTTGGTATCCACTCGAATTAAAATTGTTGTGGAGGTTTCAGACTCCTTCGAGGGCGTTGGTATCCACTCGAACTAAAATTGCCGTGGAGGTATCAGACTTTAATGCCTCTCGGATATCTAAGACCCGTTTAGGCAAAAGTTGTTGTTTGTTGTGCCTTCGGGATAACTAAGACCCCTCGGGCAAAATTGATGTTTTGTTTATTTGTTTTAGTTAGGTGTTTTTTGTTTTGCGGGTTTGTCTTATTTTGTTCGGGTTTACTTTTGCTCTGTTTTGGTTTGTTACGTACTTGAGATTTGTTCAGAATTTGCTTTGATTGGTTCGGTTCGGTTTGCTTTATTATGTGTTCGGTTGCAGCGTTCACGTTAAGTGCGGCTCTTATGCTTGTTTCATTATTGTTTATCGATATCAATCAGTAATTGTTCTGTTATTGTTATTTTGCTTGTCTGTGCTGGGCTGTTGGGACGCGCGCCCATCTGCGCCCCATTCTTCAGGCGCCTAGCCCCCAGCGGTTCAGGATCCGGGCGCGTCACCTGAGGCGGTCGGGCTCTCGTGGACCGGGTCTCCCTAAGTAAATGAAGTTGGGGGCGATCGTTCATTCGATCCAAAATTCAAACGCATCGCCCCTTTCGCCCCTAAATCAATTTCTCAATTTCTCTACGCGATTTCCGTCTTGATTTCCATCATACGCGAGAATGTCAACTCCGGGTGAGTGTTCTTTATTTGTTTAATGTCGGTTTTGCTTGATTTGGTTGATTGTGAGTTTGTTTTGTTGAAACCCTTGAAAATCGATTTGGGTGTTTTTAATTTACTAAGTTTCGATGCTTGTGCTTAGTCCCATTGTTAAATTAAGGCCGATTAGAACTTGTTAGGGTAGTTATAAGCTTGATAGGGGATTTCGAGGTACGACAATGGCTCCCTATGGTGATAGGTACGAGATACTTAGGGTTAGAGACCATTTTCCAGGATATTCCCGCATTTGTTTTGCGTAGTCTTGTTCAATTAGTGTTTGTGAGGATGTGGGTAATTCCCTTGTCGATTTTTATGGGCCAGGGTGGTTCCTATGGCTTTCCGTGAGGTTTTGTGTGTCTCAAGACGGACCAAAAGATGTCGTAACGATGCCGGATTTTCCCGAAACCACTTCCAACGTGACCGGGATCGAAAATGGGTGTTAACGACCTTCTCGGATTTTTAATATTCTTATCCAAAATTTTGACCTTATTTTGACCTGTTTAAGCTGCTTTAGCCTGACCTGAGGCATGGATTTTTCATGTTTTGTTTGGCTTTATAGTTAGAGGTAATACCGAGCGTCCTGAGGGAGCTCCTTTGGGGGGCACTATTGGTGAGGCTGCCGGTACGAGTTCACAGACTCCCCGTGGATTCGCAGGAGGCGACGGAGTATCTCATCTCAACGTCGTGATCCAGAGGCCATAAACGAGGCCAATTTTGATAGGGTGAGGAAGCGCAGGCTTCCCGAGACAGTTGCTAGGAGGGCCCACATTCCGGTTTCCATACCGAAGAATGAGGAGATTGGCTACGAGGATCCCGAGTGGGCTCGGGACTGGGATGGTCATCAGTTGCAATTTCATCTTGACCTACACGTCTCACACCGCATCGTTCATGATCTGGTGAGTGTCCTATTTGTTTTTATTAGTTATGTCTTGGGTTTTGGCTGGGTTCGGTTATATTTGTTTCGTTTATACTCGTATTGCCTTGTTTTGCAGCCTCCAGGTCCGATGAGGACTTTCTCGGGCTTTACTACATGTCTCGAGATTTACTCTCAGAAGTGGACCTCCGGGGTAAAGGGGATTATCGCGAGGAGTGCTCTAGGTCCCGTGGTAGAGTAGTGGGTCCGATTGGTGGGTTGCAAGACTAAGTGGAACCTCATGGTGATTAGAGCGATGGTAGATCGCTTTCATGATACTACCTCGACCTTCCATATGGTCGTTGGGGAGGTCGGGATGATTACCGGTTTGCTCTGGGGTCCGGATAGGATTAGGTCGGCTGCCGAGGGCCTTAGGCTAGATAGTGATGAGGTGCGGGGCCTTATCGGGGATTGTTTGGAGCGTGAGGCATATAGTGCGTCTCATGCTTTGGTGAGCTCGTACATCACCGATCACTTCGAGCGGGTGGCGGTGTTAGAGGGTCAAGAACCCAACACACCGGAGCAGGATGCCCGGTTGTGGTTGTGGTACTTCCTAAGGTCGACCTGCTTCTCGGATAAAGGCGAGAGGTTTAGTACTAGGATTTTGCCTCTCCTAGCTAACCTGGCCTAGCTAGGATGTTTTGATTGGGTCACCGCGGCTTTCGCGGAGATGACTCGCTGTCTGAGAGTCATGGTGAGGTCGCTGGAGATAGGGTCGGCCTCAGCTTTGCCCATCGTGGGTCCGGGCCTAATACTGGAGGTTAGTTGTTATTCTCACTTTGTGTTTTAGGTTCTGCTAATCTCGACTTAGTTTTGCTAAGGTGTTTTGGGATTTTGCAGGCTTGGATCTACTCGTACTTCCCCTGTTTGGCACCTAAAATGGTGCGGGTTCATCCTATGAGATTCCCGGCGGGGATCGAGTGGAGGCTGGCTCAACCTAAGAGTACAATCAGCCACTATCCGTCGGAGAACGCGCTGGTTAACCAACTACGTCTCGAGGATGTAAGTTTCTCTTTATAGCCTATTTTTCATAATAGCCCCCAAGGTTTACGATTTATTGAGATGCTGGTTTTGTTTGTGTAGTTTGCGGCCCGCCCTTGGACCGATTATGAGGGTGTGCCTGGGTATGTGGCCGCGGAGCTGAGGCCTCGGAGTTATAGGAGGATGCTCTTTCCTGTGTTGTTTCACCCGGTTTGGTATATGGGCGAGCGATTGGTGCATCAGTGTTTCTATGATGATTTCAGGGTGTCGGTTGATCCTCCCCGGACCATGTTCAGACCACCGACCACCGCAGAGGTCCTCGAGATTAAGGATGGAGAAGGAGGCGATGCGCTCTTGGTGCCTGGTGCCTTCTATCTATCTCATGTCAGCCAGCGGCTAGCTTGCCACCGCCTTGTGGTAAGGTTTTAGTCTTTGGTTCTAAGGTTTGCTTCACGGTTTAGTGCTTTCTTGCCCCTTGACCGGCCGATTTGTTGTTCCCTCAGATGGCCGACCCGGCTGATGCTATTCAGGCCCCAGATTTTCCCCTGATGTTGCTTAGGGATGGCGCGGCCGGGATAGCTTTCACTGAGCCTCTCCCCCCGTGTTCGGCCGAGGAGATGGACGCTGGGATAGAGTGGCGTGACCGGGTATACCGGGTGAGTTTTGGCTTTCGTTTTATGTTTGGGTTCTAAGAGTTAGGATTGGTTCGTCTAATTTTTGCGGTTTCACCTTTCAGGTTTCATCAGCTTGCCATCAGCGGTTGTGGCAGGCCACCAACTGCTTCCAGGTCTATGCCTCGAGGGTATCCTATGACACTTCGGGACCTCGATCGGCGAGTTTGCGTGACTAGGGTAGTTTTCTAGGCTGCTTGTGTGTTTTCCTAATGTTCAGGTGTATTTGTAGGATGTCTCGGATATGGTGGGGCAGCTGGAGACTCGGGTGACCGAGCTCGAGGCGGAGGTGGCTGAGGCGCGACAGCTCCTGCAATCCCGGGCCGACAAGAATGCCCAGCTAAAGGAGCAGCTGGCTCGGTCTCAAGGTGAGACCTCCGCACAGGGTGAGGCTAGGCATCAGATCGAGAGGGAGGCTGAGGCTGAGGCTACGGGTGCTACCGAGGAGGTTGGAGGAGTTCCTGAGATGGCTTCCTTAGACATGTTGTCGGGAATGGATGGTAGTGAGTCTCTTCTTCTGGATCTGGAGGATCTAGGTTTAGATGACGACATTTGTGAGGTCGTGATAGCCATTGGCGCGGCTTCTAGGGGTCCTCCCTAGCCTCGATTTGCGTATGGATTTGTGTGTTTTGTATATTTTCTCGAGATTTTTAGTATTTGATTTAGTTGGATTAGTCTTGTGTTTTCGTTTGGTGAATTTTTTATCTAGATTGACAAGTAATCACCTTTGCGTTTATTTATTTGCGAGTCGATCTTAGTTTTGGGTGCGTTGGTATTGCATGGGGAGTACGAAAACAGTTCCTTTTGGATGTTCTAAAATGCGTTAGTTTGAGCCGGGAATCGGATCAGATAGTACGTCGATTAAAATGTTTTGACTTGAGACGGACGAGATGTAAAACCCGGACCGGTAGAGCCCAGCCATATAGTACTATGTTCTATAAATTGATATTATGTGGCGTATTAGTACTAGTTTTTGTGGGGTTTGTTTGACATGTTGTCATTTTTCGGAGTGGCCGGATGTCAGATGCTCGATGTAAAGGGCCTCGAAAAAGGCTTGATTTAATTGATTTTTCATTATTAATGAGAAGCACATTTTTTTAGTTTTGTTTTCCATTTTTGTGGTGGCTCGCAACTCGATTCTTCATTTTGCCCGGAGCGCCCTTTCGGATTTTCACTCCGTCCTCGGATCACCTTTTTTTTTTTTTTTTAACGACGGCTTGCAACTCGTTTCTTCATTTTGCCCGGGGCACCCTTTCGGGTTTTCACCCCGTCCTCGGCTCGTCGTTTGTGCTTCATCATTGAAATCACTCGTTAACCAGAACATATGGGGGGTTCCGATTTGCATGTGGATCGAGTAGATTTTGTCGTTCTTTGTTGGTTGTACCCTTGAAAGGGTTGTCTACGTATCCGTGTTTAGATGGAATCAAACCATGTTCGTAGTTCATAATAGATGTGAGTGATTTTGCTTTAGACTCGTTATGCCAATTATCGATGTGAGATGTTTAGAGTGTACTCACCCTAGTTAAAGAACTAAGGTGGAGTGATTGGGTGTGACCCCTTGAAAGTGACAATTATTGAGATACCGTGTTTGGGTCAGGGTGACTGGCTTGGATGGTTTTGGAAGGTGGAGCTAGGTAGTAAGTGGTTTCAATAGATCAAAATCTGGAGCTGATTTTTTGGAGTTAAGGCTATGGGATTACGGTTTCGTAATGTGGTAGGAAAGAGGAAGCTGAGTAAAACTGACTCAGACTTCAATCAGGTGGGATGTAAATTACGTGGGATCTGATTCCCATGTCTGGCCCTTACGATTGGGATTATCCTATTGAGCTTGAATCCTCAAAATTCCGGACTGTCTCCAAACAAGTGTCTCGGGAAGGTCTTAAGGGTTGTAATGTAGGGAGGCTAGTATTTGGGTGCTAGTTTACTAGTCTGTTCATTTTTTCTTTTTTCTTTTTTTTTCTTTTTTTTTTTTTACTTTTTGCTTGGACTTTGCACTTAAAGTCGAGTTGAATGATTGGGGGTTTCATTTTGACCGTTGAGTTTGGTCTTAATCATCGAATTGGGCCGGTTTAGTTTGGCCTTGGTTTCACTTTTTCCTTTGGTTCCTTTTGGCCATTTCTGACTTTTTTTTCTTCAGACTAGCACCTATGGCGGGGATTGGTCGGTCTTTATTCGAGGGATGTTTATTGTGGGAAATGGGTTTGCCTTCCGTCTTTGATCACAAGCTAAAAGACTATCTAGATTTGTCATAGGATTCGGGAATGCTCGTTCTAAGGAATGGTTATGTGGGTTTCTACCCCAGACATTGGATAGGTAAAAAGAGAACACGGGATCTCGGTTTTTGTAATTCCTTGTTGTTTCGAGGTATGTTTGATTGTTATCGATAAATGGCATAGTACCGAGTTGTAAGCAAGAAAGTGCATTATTTTTAAATCAAGCATTTGTAGAGGCGCATTATAAAGGAGGAAAAGTTTATTTCTTTTTATTGATAGTAATAAGCGGGCTATGCGCCCGAGATATTGTTTTCGGGGAGGTGGAGGACAGATCCTCTCGCACCTCCTGACTCGATGTAAAAACAAAAGACATTTGTTATACTACTAGGTCTAGGCCCTAAGACGAACTAGACTCTGACTCAGACACAGATTTACTCGTTTCGGTGGATGCCTGTGGATCCTCGGGATCTTCCTCGATATTCAGAGCGTTCTCCTTTATAGGATCGCGGTGGGAACAACTGAAGGTGTCGTCGAGGAAAGCGTGAACGCTAGAGGGGTTTGTGGTATTGCTTGGTTTCTCGAGTGGATGGGGAAGAATCGTCCCGCTTTCGATCATGTCTTGTACGACATGTTTGAGTCGACAGCAGGATTCGGAGGTGAGGTTTAAAGATAACTTCTCGGGATGAGACGACCCAAAATGTAAGATCTCGAGCAGTGATCCTAGTAACTAACACAGACAATTAATCACACGGTTGTACGACGTAAGAAATTGATCGCGATCCCGGCTCAGTATCAAAGAGTTTTGATATATGCTTTTTTCTTAAAACGACCAATCTCTGCAGAGAAAATTTTTGAAAAGGACGATTTGTAAAAATGGGGTGACGATGGCGTGAAGACATCGCTTGTGACGTGAAAGTGTGTCGCTATAGGTGTGCGTCGGGATTCCGACGATAGCAAAAGTGGAAATGTTTTTTTTTAAAGGAGCACGGTTCTTAGGGGAACCAGTTTTGAAAATGACGACGTGGTGCTTTCATCGAAACTACTATCAATTAGCTAGTTCGATGGTCGTGGTGTATGTGGTGCTCGCGGTGGAGCGCGATGTCCGTGACGGTGCTTCGGAAGGTGTGACTAAATCCTTATTAAGGAATTTAGGTAGTGAATAGTGTTTTTAGAAAAAAAGACTTTTAAAATGAGTGTCCCACATTCGTCGGCTGCGTTAACCAGCATTTAACGGTGGGGGTGATGCATTGTCAAAAGTATTTTGAGAGTGTAACCGTTTTGGGTTCCTTGACTTCATTAATTGAGGCTTCAGTTGTGTTAACGGTATGTGTGTAAAAACATTTTTTTTGGAAATAAAATGTAACCGTTTAAGGTACCTTGATTAACGGTATTCTTTGTATTGGGAGTTTCGATGGTATTAACGGTATTCTTTGTTGACGGGTTTTACTTTGGCCAAAATGATAGCACTAAAAATTTCTTTGAAAATAGTAGGTGTAAAATTTGCCATGATAACGGCATTTTAAATTATTTTTTTTTGTTGGAAATTATGGTTTGACCGGAGTATAGACATTCAAAAGATTGTTTTGAAAAGAGGAGATATTTTTTGAAAATGGAATTGGGTGCGGTTGAATTTGTTGGCGTGGTTGAATCCAGATTTTTAGTGTTTTATTTGGGTTGTTCAAACACGCTACACGTAACTAGGAATGAATATACTCATGAAGGATGCAGACACGGGTAGGTTAGGGTAGGCTACCGCCCACGAATAGTCTTTACGTAGGCATTGACAAATCGTCTAGGGAGACGAGTGTCATACTGTCCGTTCGGAACTATCCGCTTATTATTCCTGCGAGGTACGCGTTAGGAGGTCGGAGCGTCAATCGAGGATCTCCCCGTGTGTCCCTAAGGATCTTATCGCGAAGAGGTCGATTGGTCCTGATATTGGTTAGGGTGGGCTTTTTAGAGCCAAAACCTCTAGTGACACAACTAGGAACTAAGAAATAAGCTTCACCGACCTCGTTCAAGTTACACCACCACTGGAAACTTGTTTCCAAATCCCCAGCGGAGTCGCCAAACTGTGGACGTCTGTCCGCACCGCGCGAGCCTGCGCGGGACCGACCGGATTTTTCAATGTGTGGTGGCGGCCACCCACGCGGCCCCCTTCCGGTCGGGGGCCGGTCCGATCTCGCGTACGGGGCGATGTCTCGGACCTCGATTCGGATGACGATCCGGACTTGTACTAGACGGGTGCGGGCACCCGTGTTTTCGTTTGGAATCGATCGAGTCGTGGTTGTAAATGTTTAAAGGTCGATTCATTTGGTAAGGCGACCTTTTTAGTGAACTGAATTCGTTGCCGATTTGTGGAGTCACCACGGAGTCAATTTTGGGGACTCGGAAACCGTTCAAGTAAACTTTGATCCCTAGCCGGCTCAAGGTTGAGGGCACGGGACCTAAAGATAAAGACTTGTACCCTTAAGCACTCCATGCCTGGAATGACTCTCATTGCAAATGGTTTCGGACATCCGGAAACGGTCGATTCTGAATAAGGGGTGAGGGTACGTATTGGGAAGCCAACATCCGACAGATGTCAACACCCAATCCCGCCCGCACTATAGCGGCCTCTACTAATCAATCGGTGAGCTGATATCCTAGTTCTTTTGTTGTGGAGGAAGTACTGTAACATCCATTTTTTTAACCCTATACCTTTTGCTACGTCGGTTGTTTAAGGACAAGTAAGTTTTGTCGTCAAAGTGGTTGTGTTTACATTCTTTGCATGCGATTTCACGTGACAAGTAGGCCATGAAAAGATGCACGTAGGAGAGTAGAGAGTACTAATATTATAGGTATTAGCAAGTCAGTTTTAACGCGATAATACGGATATTAGTCGTTCTCGTGATATACCTTACCTGGTATTCTGCTTAAGATGCGTTGGTTCGGTATTAATAGAGATGCGTCGAGCCTAGAAAGGCGAGCACCCGGACTAATACGGAACCTGACCATCACTTTGTTTATTTTTAGCTTATTTACGTTTTGATTTCCGTGTTAGGTGATTTAGCATGCGATTATAAGGTCATAAAAGTGATAAATCATACGAAAAACTGTAAATGCGAATATAAGTAAATGACATTGTGAGGAGTTGCACCCTCGGAATATATACTAAACGGGACACGATGCATAGATAGTTGAGAATGGATCTCGGAATTACTCGGGTCTATTTAGTGTGTTTTAGTATTTGCGGTTGAAGTTGGGACGTTACGTGTTTTAGTAAGTGTTTGTGGACCTAGCGTCCATGCCTAGTATTGTCGTAGTGCATAATAAAAGAAAGTGCGAAAATGTAAAGTTTTGTTTAGATGACAACCTAGTGACGACTCGGCTCTCAAAGCTTGCCTAGTGATTTCGGCAAAGTTCCGTTACCGTTGACCCCTCCTGCGGCTACTTCCACAGGGCTCCGTTACTATGGACCGTTTCTGCGGCTAACCCAGCAGAACTTCGCTACTAGACTTTAGCTAGTTAAACACAGGCACCTCGGTATCGAGTGGAGTGCTCGAAGGTGAGGAGTAACGTCGATGTCCCTTTTTCGGAACTACGATTGAGTGGATCGTTTGCCTTGGGTGTCGGAGTGCGAGCCCTTAGTGAGAAGTTAGAGGGAGAAGAGAAGAGTGAATTGTGTCGAATGAATGAGGTGGGGGGTATTTATAGGTGTTTTTGGCCCTCGTCACCCATATGGATGCCTAAGTTGTGGCGCACCAAGACTCGGGCGCCTGGGTTCGGGCGTGGGGAGAGGCGGTTGGAGTTTCGAAGATACGATTTTGATACTTTCCAAAACCGAGAGACGGGTGTATAATACGAAACTTGGAGGTTAAGGTTCCCCCGGACTTGACCTAGCGCCGTGAGTTTAGTGGGCCTCGGGTGCGCATCCCAAGGTTCGCTTGGCACGGTGCTGACTCGGTTCGAGTTTCGGGACCGACTCGGGGTCCCGGTGTCAGAAATGACTCTAATTATTGTCTATGCGACCGTAGCGACATGACTGATAAGCTAGTCGTGTACCTATCAAAAACAACCAACTACGGCCCAACTAAAGATATAGCTAGGGAAGTCGGGATCGATTTCACAGGGAGACAAATAAATCCTACTTGTAATTAAAGTCTATCTAAGTAACCAAATCGGGGGTTTTGTTTGTTTGTTTTAACTAATCTAAAATTAGTGAAGGAAAGAGAAAAATAAAGGAGAAGAATAACTAAACTAAATAGAATGAATTAGGACGAATTAATATATGGAGAGAAAACTAGGATTGTCGGTTCACTACGAATCTTATATGGTCACGGTCTAAGTCACAGGTCTGTCGCAGATATTGGTCTAAGGGGTAGTGAAAAGGTCCTTCCGGTCCGCTATTCACCCTAGCATGCGTCTAAAGGCTTCCGATCTTATTAGGGCATACTAATGTGTTGTAGCAGGTCTAACTTTTACCAGGCTTCCGATCTTAGGTTCAAGTTTACCAGATTCAATTAATCAATCATGCGCATTAACAGATTAATCGCGATGATATGCTACAAGTGACAACTCAGACACAATATCATTGACAAATCTATAAATTATTTAGCGACCACATTCAATTTGCAGATCCTCTAAATCCTAGCGAAGGACATTAACTACTCATGATTAATTCAATAATAACAAGATTGATAAAAGAATTTACTAAATTAAACATGACGAATAATAATAAATTTACGACAAGCATAAAACGATAATTAAGTATGAAGAAAAAGAATCAACCAAGAACAAAGAATAAGGAAGAAGGATTAAATAAAATTACCAAAAGGAATGAAGGCGATTCGGGTCCGAAATTCTTACAATAACCGAGTTTTGGGAAGAAATTAAACTAGAGAGAATAATGAGAGAGATGAAAGTCTATGAGTAAAGTGTAAAAGTAGAGTAGAAGTCTAAAAGAAATCTAAAGAGTGGTTGTGAAGAAGTGAATTCTAATGTGGCTGAAAAGCCCTATTTTTACAAATTGAATGAGTTAAAAACTGTTTAGGAAACTCCTTTGTGTTTAGGAAATTTCTTGCTGATCACGAAACCTGCCTGTGGTCCAGGGAATAGTCGGCCGACTATTGTAATAGTCGGTCGACTAATCATTTATCAACTTGATCTCTGCAGCTCCAAAATAGTCGTCCGACTATTGTAATAGTCGGTCGACTATCTTCATGGTCGGCCGACTATTCTCATAGTCGGTCGACTATCGCTCGTTTCAGCGAACAACTCCTTCCAGCTTCGTTTTGGCGCGGTTTTGGTTCGTTTTAGCTCCTTTGTCTTCCGTTCCTGCAAAAGGACAATACACACCACAAAGTAGCCAATTCGGGGCAAAATAATAGCTTTCACTATTCAATAAACACGGGAATGCGCGCATAAAAGGCATAAAAAGTGTATATAAAATACGCGTATCAAACCTCCCCAAACCAAACCCTTGCTTGTCCCCAAGCAAGCTCAAAACTTTAACCCACTCCTAATGGAATGTATATAACTCATAGAGGAATATGCTTCAAAGTTACCCAAACCAATGCGCAACGATCAAAACTAATGTAAACAACCACATACAACAAGTTTGACCAATGATAACAATACTGAACCTTCAACTTGCAAGACTCGTCTATGTCGGACTCTCACGGATCGCTCATCACACATAAGCGGTGATATTGTGAGTTTATGTAAAAACGGAAAGACAAAGCACTCACCTAAACTGCGACCTACAAGAACATGCATGCAATCTAACATGAAATCAATCTCTAATAACCGTACATACGCATTCTATCGAGAAAGACACGTGCCAAGGACTTACATATGGTATAAAGTGAGGCTAATCGGGTAAGAAGGGACAAAACGATATGGATATGTGGAGTTAAAAGCCAAGCTAGTATTCCTTACACCCATCAATAAATAACATCCCGTTCTCACCAAATTCCAGTCGAAGAAATCAGATATAGCAAAAAAAAACGCCTTATCAAAACCGCTTCCCACTGATAACTATGAAATTAGAGAGATCAATTCTTTCCTCATAGCAAAAACACATTCTTCTTCTAGTTTCACTTCATTTTTTTTTTCTTTTCTTTCTTCTTTCCTTTCTTTTCCTTTTTTTCATTCAATTTTTTTCTTTCATTGAATTTTTTCTTTCTTTTTTTTTCTCAATTCATTTTTTCCAATTCCCTTTTTTTCAATCATCATGGTACCAAAATTAACCCGAAAAAATACAATTCCGTCTAATTCATCTACTAGCTTGACTAGGGTAGGCAAATTATGGCATGTAATTAATAAACGGGTCAAACAGGTCAATTTGGCTAGGTGAGGCTTATGGGAATTAAAATAGAAGAAAGGATTTGCTTTTTTCGCACATGTCAAAACCACGAGTAAAAAACGTACAGGTACCTAAGAGACGAATGTCATGCTTATGCAATTTGATATTACATGCCTCATAAGGAGTACTACTCTCAACCTAAAGGAAACTGATCATGGATGTCATCAGTTTAAGGCTCTAATTCCTTGCAAATCTGAGTAGTTTGCCAACAATGAGTCAAGTTTATTCGTTCAGTATCGTTAACCAAAGATGCAAGAATACCGCATGTGATTATATACAAAAATTCTAACGCCGCATTAGGATAAGCAACTAATGAAGACATAAAAGCAATATCATCATCACTACATAGCATTTCGACTCAACTAAGACTCGACTAAATGCAAAAACACATTTTTGTGGTTTTTTTTATGCATGCGGAAATGCAAGAAATATGCAGATGGATGAAAACAGACAGAAGCATACCCTCCCCAAACCAAATCGCACAATACCCTCATTGTGTACAGCAAACAATAAGAGGCATAAAATATACGGGGAAGAAATGCAAAACAATGGAAGTGCAAAAGAAGAAAAAGAAGAACTACTTACAAGATGGAGACCTCCCCAAACCGTCCTAATCAGAGCTCTCATCATCGCTCTCCTCCTGACTACCACCATCGTCAGCTCCTTCGTCGTCATCTCCCTCCTCGTCTTCTCTCTCCCCATCATTTCTCTCCGCATTCTCGGGACCGCCGCTTGGTCGAGGACCGCCGGTGTAACATACGGTGGAGGAGGCACAAAGTGAGCAGGAAATGCAGGCACATTAGAATAATCAGTATATGGAAATGCATAAGGAGGCCGTGGTGGGCCCGAAGGTCCAGCCGCAAAAGATGGTGTATGTGATGCACGACTGGTCGATCGGCTACCACCTCCTCGAGATTGTCGAGAAGGTCGAGACGGTTCACCCGTCTCGGGTGCGAAGTGTGTGGGGGTCTGAAGTTCCCTCCTAAGTGGTAGCAAATAGGAGGGATACGGTGGAGGGTCCCGTTCAGGACCAAAGGGGAGATAGGGGAAGGGGGTAAGAGATGGTAGATTGTAAGGGAGTATAACCGATTCATCCTTTGCTATGCGCCAACACAAATCAGGACCTAGCCAATGAAGACTCCTAAGGACAGAAAAGTTCAAAAGGCGACTTTCGAGTCGCGCGACAGATGGAAGATCGTGTCCTATAGGTTCCTCCCCGTACGGGAAGTCCAGAAATAGCCTACGACCGATGTGGGAAACGAGACCCCCACAATGAATGACAGAAATAAGCCCATTTCCGATATGTTGGAAATGGTGGGCAACAAGGGCGGCCACATTCATGACATATGGCCGCTCGCTATCGATGTTTAGATAGCCCGCTGGACTCTCTAACTCATCAACATTCAACTTGTTCGGCTCAGTACGTCCGTAAATGGTGCACCCTATCAGACGAAGCCAGTATTGGATGGCCGGGTGATGGACTTCGTTGCCCCGCTTACGACCCGTATTACGATCAGTAATGCAAGACCAGATTTCATTTGCTAGACGACGAGGGGGATGTATTGAGTCCCCTTCGCTACTAACACCTAAAAGCTGACCGAACTCGCGAATGGTCCTAGAAAAACTCGTGTTGAAGAGTCTAAAAAAAATTCAAGGTGTATCCCAGTTCATGTCACTAAAAAAATTAAAACTACTAAAAAACTCAAGAGTAAGACCCTTATATGTAAATTCTAGCATATAAATTAGCCCACTCATACCAGTACCATTAAGTAAGTCAACAACAGGCTGATAAATGCCTAACCTGCCCAAGAGCTCACGGTCTAGAAACCGTGTCGGGGTTACCTTAAGAGCTGCTAACTGGACAAAACGCTCCCTCTGATCAGCCGAGGCAAACTGAATGTTTGGATATTCCGGTATGCTCTCCTTGGGAAATGGAACGAGATCCTGACTCGGCATTGACTCCCAGCTAATGTCGACTCGACGCCTTGTGCTTCCTTGACGTTGTCTTTTTCTCGCATCCATATTGACCTGAAATAGCTGAAATCAGACTAGTGTACTATACACACAAAAACCCCCAAATCAATTGAAATCAAAACCCTAATTTCAAAACTGAAATTTGGGTAAAAACATTATAATGTGGATGAAATCAATAAATTTGGGTAAACAAATTAAGTAATATCATAAATCTGAGAAAAACCAGGTCGAAATCTGAAATTCAAACCTGAAAACAGATTCTAAAAGTCGCGACAGAGACCCTGACTATCGCCTGAAAGTCGCGATTGTCGCTCCACAAACACAATAGTCGCCCGACAATCGTGACTGTCGTCCGACAATCATAATAGTCGTCAGACTATTCTGATGGTCGGCAACTCCTCCGGCGAACAGCAGTTAAAACAGACGGGGAAAACCAAGGGGAAACTTACTTGAATGAGGAAACTTACTTGAATGGTCGGAAAGTAGTAGCAACTTCAATAAAGACAAGAACTATGGCAAAGGATGAAAAGATTAGAGGAGAAAAAAAAGGATGGAAAGGAGATGGGTAGAGTAAGGAGGTTGAAGATGAAGATTGATGGGGAGAATGTGAATGTTAAGAATGGGGTAGGTGGGAGGAATGAGAGAGAGACTAGGGTTTAGGAGTAAAAATTTTTCAAAATAATAAACTGAAGTATAGAGTAAAGAGAGAAAAATAAGACTTATGCCACGAAAATATTCAGCCAAGGTGCGCGATAATTGCCGGAATTGTCGACTGACTATAAGAATAGTCGACCGACAATTAGAATAGTCGGCCGACTATAAAAATAGTCGGTTGACTATTGTTGACTCATTCCAGTTCTCCGTCAGCAGCCTATTCACTGCAAAACTCAATTTAAACCTTTAGACCCTCGTTCTCACCCTCACAAAATCTATAATGCAGAAAATTAAATATGCTCTAACTAACTAAATGCAGGTAAAAATGTTTTACAACCCGGGTTGCCTCCCGGTTAGCGCTGGTTTAAGGTCCCGCACGACCGTAGTCACCTTGCTTAGTTAGTGATTGTTTCGAGGTACAAAACCTCGACTTCTCCTCCTGTCTCACCTTTCTCGTGGTAGTGCTTTATTTGGTGACCATTGACCTTAAAGCGATTTCCCGTTGAAGAATTTTCAAGCTTGACCGACCCAAATTTAGAAACCGAAATTACCGTGTAGAGGCCGGACCATCTGGATTTTAGTTTTCCAAGAAAAAGACGAAGACAAGAATTAAACAATAATACCTTTTCGCCCGCTTTAAACTCTCTCGGAATGATACGCTTATCGTGCCACCTTTTTGTCTTTTCTTTGTAGATACGGGCACTATTGTAGGCATTCATCCTGAACTCCTCGAGCTCATCTAGTTGTAAAAGTTGATTTTCGCCACACAATTTTGGGTCAAAATTCAGCTCTTTAACGGCCCACCAAGCTTTATGCTCCAACTCTACGGGTAAGTGACAGACTTCCCATAAACCAACCGATAAGGTGATGTACCAATCGGTATCTTATAGGCGGTCCTATTGACGTAAGAATTTGTCGCGAATCCCCACGATCAAACAAGAACCTAACTCTCCTAACTGGGTAGCTAGGGTAAGTCGGGTATCGAATCCACAGGGACGGTGAGCTAAATGAAAAGTCTCGGTCTAGTTAAAGTCTTAGTCGTAGAAATTCTGTTTGGGTTGAATACGTCTAAATTAATAAACTAAACTAACAATATTGAAAAATATGATTAACAAATATAATAAAAAGGGACTAGGGTCAAGGTCAGCAAGGTTATCTCTGAGGAGTTGTCAGGCTCATAAAATAGTTGATTAAGGTCAGTAATAAGCATGAGATAGGCTCTCTCGAGTCTCTATCTACCATAGGACGGTTCTAGCGGGCTCTCGCTACTTACTAGGTCGACCTACTCCAATGAACGCAAGTCTAACCTAAACTCGGCTCTCGATCTTAAGTTTAGGTCAACTAAATTGATTAACTAATCTGGCCAGGACCAGTGAATCATACAGAAATAACGTTCAACGGAGACTAATAACGATAATCAACAATTTGATAAATTCGCGATAAAACCTCAATTAAGACGAACCGTGCTAACCCTAACCCTAGAAATAAACTACTCTGACATGATTCAAATTAATCTAATTAATCTACCCACTAAAACTAAATATAAAACAAGCATGATTTCAAACAATTAAGTGAGAAACATTAGGCTAATCGACAATATGAACGTGACATAAATAAGACTAGAAATAAACAAAAGAGAGAAACAAAATTATACCAATAGAGCAAGAAACTAGAATTGAGATGATCAAAACATTATAACCCACTAAGAACAAATTCTTACGGAGTATCAATCTAAAAACACAAAATTGAATGAAGAATCATGAAAATCTCATCACGCACACCTAATCTATGCGGCCCTAATCTTCCTCCTACTCCTTAACTAATCTATGCGGATCCCTCCTTTTTTCTCTCCTTCGCTTAATCCCTACATGATGGTTTATGAGTGAGTGAGTGCGTGCCTCTTTTGGTGGGCTTTGACGGAAATTGGTCTTATTTGGATTTGTCGAACACTCGTGTTTTGTTTCGTTCCCGTTGTCTTTTAAATCTTCTTGACCCGTGTTTACTTGGTTGTTCCCGAGAAGGTACCTACAAAATAAAAACGAGACTACGCAGTACCAAATCCTCGGAAAATAGCAATTGTTACTAGAACTATAACTAAAACAACTAACCGAGCCTAATTAACGCTTAATAACAAATAATGAGCTTTATAATAGTTATAGAACACAAAATCGGACTAAATAACGGGTAAAAGTAGGGGTAAATCACTACTAAAATATCACTTATCACCTATACACCCATAGAGTGTCATCTAGTTTTAGGCTCCAATCCTTTCTTGACTTCGAGACAACTTTTGCCAAAATATCCTTAAGCTCCCGGTTAGAAACTTCAACTTGTCCACTAGTTTGGGGGTGATACCCCAAACCTCTACGATGCATAACACCATATTTAGATAATAAGGCAATAAGTTGCTTTTCTTTAAAGTGCGTACCTCCATCACTAATGACGACTCGGGGAACGCCAAAACGTGGAAATATAATCTTCTTGAAAAGTTGGATGACGGTCTTAACGTCACAATGGACCGAGGCAACGGCTTCTACCCACTTAGATACGTAGTCCACAGCTACTAAAATGTACCTATTACCTCGACTTGTCGGGAATGGACCTTGATAGTCGATGCCCCAAACATCGAAAATTTCTACCTCCAAATGTAACACCCCGGCCCAATCCTAGGACCGGAAATGTTAACCGCGGTAGCTTGCCAGGCTTTGTACTGGTCCCACAGACCAACACGGGTCCTTTCCAGCACATTTTGTCCTCACTCATGCGCATCCCGGAAACCTTCCCAGGAGGTCACCCATCCTAAGATTGCTCCCAGTCAAGCACGCTTAACTGCAGAGTTCTTATCATGGGCAAACCAGAAAAGAAAGTGCACTTTGTTGATATGAGTAGTACTTCAAATCCCTTTAAGCAAAGCTCATAAATAGGACATCTTCAATCAATGTGGGGTGTTTCACCAAAATACCGACCTGAGGCATCTCATGCCTTCGGGAGATATTTCCCGTCCTCTGACAAGCGTCACATCCTGAAACAAATGACTTGGCATCAGAAAACAAAGATGGCCAATAAAAACCTGATTGAAGTACCTTAGCCACGGTCCTAGCGGGACCGTGGTGACCACCATAAGACGAGGAATGACAGGCTTCCAAGATGGCATTGGTTTCCCATTGTGGTATGCATCGCCTAAAAAGTCCGTCGGCACACTCCTTGAAAAGATATAGATCGTCCCAGAAATATTGCCGAACATCATGTAGGAACCGCTTCTTTTGTTGATATGACAAATCAGGCGGCATTATTTTACCTACAAGAAAATTAGCATAGTCAGCATACCATGGAGTATCCATTATACCAATAGCCATCAAAATATCATCAGGAAAAGAATCATCTATTGGTAAAGTATCGCCTCCGTCCTGCAATGGAAATCTAGAAAGGTGGTCCGCCACAGAATTTTCAGCGCCCTTCTTGTCCTTAATCTCCAGGTCGAATTCCTGAAGTAGAAGGATCCATAGTAGCAATCCAGGTTTAGCTTCCTGCTTCGCGAGCAGGTACTTCAAAGCCGCATGGTCCGTATAAATTGTGACTTTCGATCCTATTAAATAAGATCGAAACTTCTCTAATGCATAAACCACAGCTAGAAGCTCCTTCTCCGTCGTAGTATACTTCACCTGAGCCTCATCCAGAGTTTGGCTCGCATAATAGATGGCATTTACTGCCTTTTCCTTCCTTTGACCCAGCACCGCTCCGACCGCATAATCACTAGCATCGCACATAACTTCAAACGATAACTCCCAATCCGGGGCCTGAATAATAGGTGTTGTGACCAAAGCCTGCTTCAACCTGTTAAAAGCAGATAAACATTCATCACAAAAAATGAATGGGGCATCCTTAAGGAGCAATTGTGTAAGTGGTTTAGCAATTTTAGAGAAATCTTTGATAAAGCGGCGATAAAATCCGGCATGTCCAAGAAAACTCCTAACCCCCTTCACGTTTACGGGAGGAGGCAATTGCTCGACCACTTGCACCTTTGCTTTGTCTACTTGGATGCCTCGATCTGAAACTAAGTGCCCAAGGACAACTCCCTCGTTGACCATAAAATGACACTTCTCCCAATTCAGCACTAGATTGACCTCAATACATCGCTGCATCACTTTATCAAGGTTAGTTAAACAATCAGTGAAACTACTACCGTAGACACTGAAATCATCCATAAATACCTCTATAATAGACTCGATATACTCGGAAAATATCCCCATCATACACCTTTGAAAGGTGGCAGTGGCATTACACAACCCGAAGGGCATCCTGCGATAAGCAAAAAAATCATGGGGACAAGTAAAGGTAGTCTTTTCCTGATCATCAGGATGGATCGGGATCTGAAAGAACCCTGAATAGCCATCTAAATAACGGAAAAACTTATGTGAGGCTAACCTTTCTAGCATTTGATCGATAAACGGAAGAGGGAAGTGATCTTTTTTTGTGGCGGCATTTAATTGTCTATAGTCAATGCACATCCGCCATCCCGTTACAATTCTAGTAGGTATTAATTCATTTTTATCGTTTTTTACCACGGTCGTCCCGCCTTTCTTTGGAACGACGTAAACAGGACTCACCCATTTAGAGTGACCGACAGAATAAATTATACCTGCATCTAACAACTTCATCACTTCTTTCATTACCACTTCCTGCATTTTCGGGTTCAACTTACGTTGACCCTGTCTAACAGGTCGGCGATCCTCTTCCAGTTCAATTCGATGCATGCAAATATCGGGACTAATTCTATTAAGGTCATCTAGACTGTAACCTAATGCATTCTTGTTCTTTTTAAGAACGGCCAACAAAGCAGAAAGTTGGTTCTCATCTAATTTATTACTTACGATGACGGGATAAGACTCAGAATCGTCCAGAAATACATATTTAAGATGAGACGGAAGAGGTTTCAGGTCGGGTTTGGTTACCTCTACAGCATAAGAAATATCTACCAACCTATTTACCACTTCTCCGTCGATACTTGTCAGTTTCTGTGTATCTCCTAAAATATCCCACACAGCATCATCGTTAGTCTTATCACCTGCACGAGTGTCTAAACATGTCAAAGCCTCGAGCGGGTCCCTACTCAGGGAACCCGTACAAACATCAAGAATAACTTCATCAATGATATCTAGTGCATAACAAGTATCCTCGATCATAGGCTTAGCTAATGTGTTGGCCAAATTAAAGGTCACTTTATCATCCCCCACCACTAAAGTCAAGCGTCCGTGCTTAACATCTATAATAGCCCCTGCAGTATGTAAAAATGGCCTACCTAAAACTATAGGAATCTGAGTATCCTCAGCCATATCTAAAACAATGAAATCGACAGGTATAAAGAACTTACCTATCCTCACAGGGACATCCTCTAAGACTCCTAAGGGACGTTTAACTGACCTATCAGCCATCTGAAGAGTCACACTTGTGACTTTAAGCTGACCCATATTCAGTTTCTTGCAAACTGAATAGGACATGACACTGACACTTGCACCCAAATCACATAAAGCTTTATCCATTACATGGGTGCCTATGGTGCATGGTATGGAAAAACTACCTGGGTCTTTCAGTTTGGGTGGAGACTTACTCTGAATTAGAGCACTACACTCAGCAGTAAAAGCAATAGTCTCATGTTCATTAAAGTTCCTCTTACGGGTCAGAATATCTTTCATAAATTTTACGTAAGAGGGTACCTGGGTAATTAATTCCGTGAAGGGAACGGTTACCTGGAGATTTTTGACGACCTCCATAAACTTACTGAACTGGTTCTCGACTTTCTTATTCTTCAACCGGCTAGGAAAAGAAACTTGAATTTTGACCTGTTCAGCAGCTTTATCTTGTAGAACACCCGTTTCCACTTCAGCATCAGACGTATTATCAGCACCGACCGTCTCGGATCTGGATCCTGCCTCTGGAATAGTCGGCCGACTATCAGGGATAGTCGATCGACTATTATTAATATTCGGTCGACTGTCAGGGATAGTCGGTCGACTATTTTCCTCCTCACCTGCAGTTTCTGTTAATCTGTCAATGATAGTCGGTCGACTATTATTGACCAGTTCGTCATTCACAGCAGTTTCATCAGTTTTTAACGATACATCATCATCTATTACATCCTCAATTACATCATCCACAATAACAGAATTATCATAACCAGGCATCTTGGGCTCGTCATAAGTAAGGCCGCTACGAAGCTGAATCGCGTTGGCCGTATCGTGCTGTTTTTCCGGCTGTGACGCTAGTGTGCCCGGTTGCCTAGGAGACTGATTTGTGGCAAGCTGCGCCACCTGCGTCTCTAACATCTTGATCTGTGCATCTTTGGATTGGTCACTTTTCTGCATCTGGATCATGAGCGATTGCATCATACTTTTCAATTCCTGATATTCGCTAGGAACCGGAGTCGGAGTCACAGGTGGTGGAGAAAGAATAGCAAGAGGTTGAGTTGGCGGTGGAAGAGCTAGAGGCTTTTGGAAGCCTTGTTGTTGTCCGCGATGAGGCGGAACATAAGCTTGTTGCTTCGACTGAGGAACTGGGTTCAACACATTCTGACTCGTCCAACTGAAGTTCGGATGCTCCTTAGTCCTCTCATTATAGTAATTAGAATAGGGATTACCTTGCTTGAAGTGTTGAAAAGCTAAAACTTGTTCCATCCCGGTCATACATTCCCTCGCGCTATGGCCTTCGGTACCACATCGCTCACACATAACCTCTTGTTTGATCATAGCATGGACAGTTTGCTGATTTGACTCGTTTCTATGAGGCGGATTCTGAATTTTATCGAGGCGGGCATGAAGATGATCAAATTGAGCCATAATCTCACTGGTTTCCGCTGCGGCTACCCGAACACTTCCCCTCGGATTTCCATATTCTGCTCGGTGCGTGGCCATCTCCTCGATCAATTTCCAACCCTTGTCATCATCAACATTGTTTTGGAAACGTTCGTTAGCTGCACCATCAAGAATAGCACGATTATCATCAAATAAACCATTATAAAATTGATTACATAAAAACCATGGTTCAAATCCGTGGTGAGGAATAGAACGGACTAGATCCTTAAATCTAGTCCATGTTTCATTTAGATCTTCCAATGGTCCTTCCTTAAAATTGGTTATTTGACTCCGTATCAGATTGGTGCGCTGAGGAGGGTAGTAATGCTTATAAAAAGCAAGCGCCAATGAGTTCCAATCATTAATGTTGGCTGCATCTTTGTCCAAAACTCGATACCATCTACGGGATGGACCTGCAAGAGAAAATGGAAATAAGGCCTCCATTACTTGTTCTTGTGTTACCCCGGGAGCAACTGGAATCGAACAACAATAATCAGTGAATATTTCCATATGTTGTCCGAGGTCTTCGTTTTTATTGCCCGAGAAGGTATTTCGCTCCACTAAATTAATATAAGCGGGACGAATCTCGAAAGAGCCGATGGTAGGAGTTGGTAGCTTCCATCCCATTGGGATATTAGCCTGAGTCGGCTCGGAGTGAGTGGAAAGCTTCGGCGGCATGATCGGAACTGAGATATCTGACTTGGTGCTTGAGTTGTCCTCTTCGTGGGACGAATATTCCGCTTCCAGATTAGCGAAAACTGGTTCAAGTGGATTAGATTTTTCCGCTTGACGAATTTCCCTCCAAAAACTCTGTCTAGCTCGTAAAGTCTCCTTAGGTTCGGGATCAAAAGGATGACTCTCGAACCTGTTAGACCTGGGCATACATAGAACTAAGAAGGAAAATATGAGAACCGTCTCAAGGAACGAAAGTTCCCTGAGACAAAAGATAAACTAAAAAGACAAGTAAAATTAACCGTCTTCCCGGCAACGGCGCCAACATTTGATAAGCTAGTCGTGTACCTATCAAAAATAACCAACTACGGTCCAACTAAAGATATAGCTAGGGAAGTCGGGATCGATTTCACAGGGAGACAAATAAATCCTACCTGTAATTAAAGTCTATCTAAGTAACCAAATCGGGGGTTTTGTTTGTTTGTTTTAACTAATCTAAAAGTAGTGAAGGAAAGAGAAAAATAAAGGAGAAGAATAACTAAACTAAATAGAATGAATTAGGACGAATTAATATATGGAGAGAAAACTAGGATTGTCGGTTCACTACAAATCTTATATGGTCACGGTCTAAGTCACAGGTTTGTCGCAGATATTCGTCTAAGGGGTAGTGAAAAGGTTCTTCCGGTCCGCTATTCACCCTAGCATGCGTCTAAAGGCTTCCGATCTTATTAGGGCATACTAATGTGTTGTAGCAGGTCTAACTTTTACCAGGCTTCTGATCTTAGGTTCAAGTTACCAGATTCAATTAATCAATCATGCGCATTAACTGACTAATCGCGATTATATGCTACAAGTGACAACTCAGACACAATAGCATTGACAGATCTATAAATTATTTAGCGACCACATTCAATTTGCAGATCCCCTAAATCCTAGCGAAGAAAATTAGCTACTCATGATTAATTCAATAATAACAAGATTGATAAAAGAATTTACTAAATTAAACATGACGAATAATAATAAATTTACGACAAGCGTAAAACGATAATTAAGTATGAAGAAGAAGAATCAACCAAGAACAAAGAATAAGGAAGAAGGATTAAATAAAATTACCAAAAGGAATGAAGGCGATTCGGATCCGAAATTCTTACAATAACCGAGTTTTGGGAAGAAGTTAAACTAGAGAGAATAATGAGAGAGATGAAAGTCTAGGAGTAAAGTGTAAAAGTAGAGAAGAAGTCTAAAAGAAATCTAAAGAGAAGTTGTGAAGAACTGAATTCTAATGTGGCTGAAAAGCCCTATTTATACAAATTGAATGAGTTAAAAGCTGTTTAGGAAACTCCTTTGTGTTTAGGAAATTTCTTGCTGATCACGAAACCTGCCTGCGGTCCAGGGAATAGTCGGCCGACTATAGTAATTGTCGGTCGACTAATCATTTATCAACTTGATCTCTGCAGCTCCAAAATAGTCGGCCGACTATTGTAATAGTCGGTCGACTATCTTCATGGTCGGCCGACTATTCTCATAGTCGGTCGACTATCGCTCGTTTCAGCGAACAGCTCCTTCCAGCTTCGTTTTGGCGCGGTTTTGGTTCGTTTTAGCTTCTTTGTCTTCCGTTCCTGCAAAAGGACAATACACACCACAAAGTAGCCAATTCGGGGCAAAATAATAGCTTTCACTATTCAATAAACACGGGAATGCGCGCATAAAAGGCATAAAAAGTGTATATAAAATACGCGTATCAATGACTAAGGCTGCCATCATGTTAGTTTAATTTTTCCGAGTAATTTATTTGATCCGTTCTATAGAAAAACTACCTAAAACATCGCAAACCCGCATCGCGTTGCAGTCCTATCGTCATCGGGTGTTTGTTGGGCGCTTCTGCAGCTACCAGGTCCAAATTTGGGTGTCTACATTGGTTAATCGTTTTGGTTTTGTTTTTCCCCTCTCCCTAGTGCTGATAGGTGCTAGGAGACTTATCGTTTGTTGAGTTTTATGCCCAGGAATACGTCATCGCCCTTGTGGTTCGATCCAAAGCCGGAAAGAACATTTAGAGCCTTGATATTTCGGGGAAACAATTCAACAACCATAATCCCGCATCCTTCACTATCACAACTAAATCAAAATCTCATCCTACCACATACACCTCTTACACCACATAAACCTTCCACATCCTCTAATTCTCAAAATTCACCACCAACTCCATCATCACCAAAAACTCCACAACAACCACAATAAAATCAAAGCCCCCTCCAAATCTACCACCACCACCTCAACCAATGACAACTTTGGGATCTCATTCCTAACTTACACTTGAAGAGACCCTATCACCGGTTGATTTCGGGGATATTTCTAAAAATTATGAACTTAAAGCTTCTCTCACCAATCCTGTCCAACAAGATACTTTTCATGGTTTTTCCCAAGAAGATGTCCAAGCACATATTGCATCGTTTAAGGAGAAACTAGTCCGGGCCCGATTGAACGGGTCAACATCATGTCAACTTCACTGACTTTTAATCCCTAAGACCTTGCGAGACGGAACTCGAAGATGGCTTCATGGCCATCCGGATAACACTTTTACAACATGAGCTTAACTATCCAATGCCTTTTTGGAGAAATATTATCCACCGTCAAAGACTAACCAATACCGCATGGAGATACAAACTTTTAAGCAAGATGAATTTGAAAGCCTAAGCGAAGCTTGGGGAAAACAAACATCGATTACCTAGACAAACAGGGTCACAAAAGTTCGAAGAACGAAAGAAAATAAGAGATTACATGTACCGGCAACCGGCCACATTCATGCTCGACGCGCACAAAAGTTAGATTAAAAACAAGGAAGGCATAAAAGGCGCTGAAAGGAGGCATAGGACCCTATCTACTGAGGCGGGACATGACAGTGTCAAAATGCTCAGAGGGGTAGGGACATGAGCCCTGGGAGGAAGAATGCCCTAAATCTTACGCAGGAGGCGCTCCCTGGGCAGGGGCCGACGACTCATCAGGAGTCTCCTGCGATGGTTTGTTGACCCTGGCCTCATCCATTGCAGTGTATAGTTTATTGAAGGCATCCTCGTAAAAATCTGGCATCATATCCCTCATAACTTCCACACAGAAGTTGGTAGCTGAGGAGGCCCCTTCCCTGAAAGTCGTGTCTATCTTCTCGTTGGCCTCGTTCACAATCTCCTCATTCTTCTTTACCCATGCCTCCTGCTGTGTTTCTATCTCCCGACATTTGTTTCAAACTCCTGACAGCTCAGACTCCACCCCTGATAGCCGGTCAGCAGAATCCTTGAGCTGCTCTTCCATCTCTGCCGAATGTTTCTTCGCCTGGACCAGCTCAGCCTCTAACCTTGACGCCTTCTTTAAGGCTCTTTCCCCTTGTTCCTTTCATCCGGCTGATTGACGCTGAGCCTCCTTCAGCTCGCTCTCCCGCTCAGCCAGCTTGGTCCGCAGGTTAGATATGAGATCAGCATCTCTCTCAACCACAGCAATACGGTCAGAGAGAGAAGACCCCGGGGTAATAGTCAACTCTTTGTCACTCAGACGGTTGATGGCTACCAACTCAGCAGACGCCTGGAAAACCATAGAGCGGCGGTAGAGGAGCTACTGAGCCTGAGCGCTGGCATGCGCCAATACCTTGGCAGTATAATCCAAGGTAGGGGTCGAAGAGTCGGAAAGGAGAGCGGAGGCATCAATACTATCAGCAGTATAGTTCCATTTTGTGTTCCCCTGACCAAGCAACATCTCAGGAGGGTTGGCGGCATGGCGCTTGGGCACGGGTGTACTAACCACAGCCTCGAGGTCAATCAGTTGCTCGGCTGTCAACGGTTCCTTGTCTTTTCTTTTCCAGATAAAGGGAGAGACGGGCTCACTTGTCTCCTCGACCGAGGGAGTAGTCGGGACAGCCACAGTGGAAGGCTGACCTGCAGCAAGAGAAATCTCAAATCTGGCCGTCGTCGGGCGCGCCGTCGGAGAACCTTCACCCCTCCCTCGGGCAGGCCTGGCAGCAAGCGTCGGCGCTTGAGCACGACTAGTCGACCCTCGGGGAAGGAACCTGGTCTTCCTAGGTGCCAAATTCTTCACATTTGCCATAAGGCTCTCTTTCTTATAATCTAAAGAAGTAGAAGAAGTAGGAGGACGTGACGTGGAAGGCGAATAATCCTTGTTGAGTCCAAGGGTGCGCAGATGTCGGCCAGTTTAGTAGAGGTCGTAAGACTTTGAAAAAGTAAAACAAGGAGAGATTAGCATACAAGTATATCTATAAGGTAACACGCACATGCACAAGACCCCAGCTACCTTTGGGACGCGAGGGGTTCAGCTCCACAGGGGTCAGAAACTCATCAGTCGCTATAAGTTCCTTCGATGGAAGCTACCTAACAGAAGCCTTGGTGCCCCCATACTTCTCGCACCTAAAAAATTCTACTATCTTTTTCTCCTCCAATGTCAGCTTCACTTCCAGGCCCCGCCCTCCGACTTTAGGGTGGTACTCCTCGGCTGTTTCCAGACATGTATGGACATTGTTTCTAAATCGGCGAGGAATGGACCCCCTCCCCCCCCCCCCCCCCCCCCTCGCGTCGGATGTAGAGAAAATTATTCTTCCACTGCTTAACACTGGGTAGCACCGTCCAGACCGGCGAATAACCCTTCATCCTATTCAAGGAGAGCTACTACAAGGTAAAGTCAAACCATTGGGACACTTGAAGATTTATGTTTATTTGGGCAATGAATGTATAATTAAAGGTTAAATTCATAATTAAAATGTGGATTGTAACATACTTTTGTAATACTCCAATAATAAGGAAATGAAAAATATAAATATATTATATCATAAGAAATATAAAAAAATACATGATAGTAACAACCGACAAATAAATTTATCTACCAATTTATTTCCGTAGCTAAGAATTTAAATTAGATACTAAAATTGCTACTCGTTTGGTTTCGTCTCTATGATAACTACTACACTTATTTACGAATTTACTTTGGTCATTTAGATAAAAACTAAATACATTATTCGCAATTTTATGTCGACGTATATAGAGACGACTTTAGCTACTGACGTTTTTCCGTATCTAAATACTTAAATTAGATACCAAATTTGCTATCGAACTTATTTAGTCTCTATAATAGCGACATAATTAGCTACTACTATATTTTGATCTCTAAAGTTGAGACCAAATATATTTATGTCTCAAAAGTAGTAGCTAATTTATATATTTAGCGACTGAATTTTAGGCAGTTGCTAAATTAGTAACTAAATTGCAATTCTCTTGTAGCGCTCATTTGCAGGCCCATCATAAACCTAAAGGCGTCAATGGAAGACTGATACCCCTCAAACAAGAAGACCCAGGCATAAGACACCATGGTTCGGATTGACACCGCCGTCAGCTGGGCGCTGGCCACGTTCATGCGTCTAAAGGCTTCTTCAAAATAGGAATGAAGAGGGAATTGAAGACCATACTCCAAACACTTATGATAAACCACAATAAACTCCTTCGGGCGGTTGCAAACCGTATCCTTCTCCCCCGGCACGACGACCAAATATTCCGACCCAAAGTCGTAAAAAATCGCAATCGCCTCCGCGACGTTTCTAATGAGAATCTCCTCACGCGCCGCCGGATCTGGATACAGATGTAGAAGGATCCTATATTTGACCTTATCCAAGCGATAATAGCCCTCAACTACTTTTGCCCGTAAGGGGCCGGCAATGGTGAGCGGATTAACCTTCAAGGCCTCCGAATCTGAATCCGAGACATCGAAGGGAGCAGGCTCAGGGGAGCTCGTACCCCCACTTTCGACAATAGGGGAAGACTTGCAGGCACCGTCGAGGGTGGCGCTCGCGCCACAGTGACGTCCTGACCCGCGGAGGAAGAGGGACAAGTAACACAAGCTTCCTCGTCATCCTCCTCCGAGGCACCAGAGGAAGGGCCAGAAAACAACAGCTATCGTTGACGGGGTTGTGTCATTTTTCCCCAAAAAACTAGAGTGCAGAAGAAGGAAAAGCAGAAAAGAAAGAGCTAAGGGTTGAGTTCTAACCTATTTAAGTCTACAAGGTCGCCTAGGAAGAGCGCTTGAAACAACCAAGAATAAGTTCACTCCAGAAACGATGAAGATTCGAGGAAGAAGAAAGATGGAGTGGGTTATGTTTTATGAAGAAGTAAAAGGGGGAATGAAAGGAAATGAGGGGTATATATACAAAGGAAGGAGGCTAAAAGCCCCCCATTGTCAGAACAACCCCAAAGGCATCCTTACACGTGTCACTCCTCAAACCAACCTACCCATCACATCCCAAGACATCAAAATTAAAAAAGGCGGGAAGTTGAAGAGCCACATTACGTCCCAAAAAACACGAACAAACAGAAAGATTAACTTTTCATTAAGTAGACGAAATCCAAGAGGTCAAGATTACAAGGTCATTACAGTTCAAAATAAGCCATAAGAAACCAAAAATGTGCCTAGAGTCCAGCTCGGCTAGCAGAAGGTCAGGAGAAGGTTCAGTCCTCCTGAGAGCCAAGAAGAGGATGCTCCCTAGGGCTGTCGCGGCTTCCACCGTCAGACCCCCAGTCCCAATCAGCAGGAATGTCCATGGGGCCATCCGCTCCCTCTGCATCGCTTCCTTCTACCTCACCTTTCTCTGAGTCGCCCTCGTCTCCACTATCATCCGAAGAGCTGCTAGCGTCGCCATCCCAACCGTCAAGATCGAGAGCTCGAGACCATCTGAATAGTCAGAGTCATCCCTCAACCCCATGAAGAAGCTCACCACTTCATCCACCTCTTCATGAGTAAACTCTGTCGGGGGGAAGTGCGAAGGAGATTGTGGGGGAGAGTGAGGGGGAAAAGGGACAGGACTCCACCGGTGGCCATCATCCGTAGGAGTAGCTGGGGTCGAGGGGGAAGACATAGAGTCAGGAATATATATCAGGATCAACATTCTCTGGCCTCAGCCAGGGAAAGCATCGACGGCAGCCCCGGTAGTCACAACCCCGACCCAAGTGCAAGGGTCAGGCTTCGGCCTCATATAGAAAGAGGCCTTCCTTGGGCGGCGAATAGCCGCAGGCAGCTCATTGGCACCAGGGGCAAAGGGTGACCGACGAGCTATGAGCTTGCATCAGTTAAGGACCCTGTGAACCAGTCGTGGGTATTGAAACGTAGGAAAGGGACCGACATGTCTGGTAACCGTTGTGTTTACATCTCTTTTGAAAATGCGATCAACAATCCAAGCCATGGCTATGAGAAAGAGCGAGAAAACATAAATGTTTTTGGAGGATTGAAAGAGCTTGAGAAAATGACTCCCCTTTTTATAGCCAAGAGAATGGGAGAGCAGGGTATTTAATGAAGTCCCAACCATCCCGGAGATGGGTGTCAAGTGTCACCAAAGCGCATGTCTCGAGGGATTTCCTAGGGAGTAATCATTACAAAGGAGGATATTCTGAAGCCTCGTTCACCCCAAATATCCAAAATAATCTGCCTGGGGAATGAGCACTACATTTAATGCAAGAAGACGATGGGGCAGCTTCCCACCTGAACAACCGAGCATCGACAGCCGACAGGAGCTCTACTCCCCCAACTGCCGAGGGGCAATTGATGGGGTCAGCCACATGCTGAAAGTCACCCACCAGTCAAAAACCCGGGTCCGACCCATCTCTGGGAAGGCCCGGACCGGCAGCGAGACCGACGCCAGGGCATCAGGTCGGATCTATCTGGCTGATCCCCATGGGTGAGCCGCTGGAGAGGCCGAGCCCTCGTGCGCCCCCTCCAGGAAGCCATTGACCCCCGGTCATTCCAACCCCGAGGGTGTTTCTGCCGACCCTTCTGATTCCAGCTTAAGGTAAGGGGCACGCCTAAACCACGTGCCCCCTTTCTTTCTCTCTCTTTGTCTCTCTATCTCTCTCTCTCTCTTGAGAAAACATATAAATACCCCTTGATGTTCATCCATTAAGGGCTAATTATCTTTCTCTCACAAAATTCTCTTTCGAGAAAACGCCACCTTGTTCCTCACGAACAAGGTTCCTTAAGCGCATTTCACAGACTGACTTAGGCATCGGAGAGAGTTTCCTCGGACACCTCTGAGGCCATGTTTGCTTCCTGTGCAGGCACGAGCGACCTGCTCCGCCAAGGAAGTCTAATCCTAGAAGAGAAGGAGGTGAGACACGAAGATTAAAGTGAGATCCAAAAATACAATTCGATTTAGATCCGAACCCAATTTGGAGTTGATTGTTTCCGACCCGGAACAACTAACTTAACCCTAGCCTAATCACCCTGGGTTAACAAAAAGTTGACACGTGGTGCGATATGGTTCGCTGTCTATGAAATTCTCATACATCGCGTGTAAGTGTATCATCTTCCATATTCAGGAAAGGGTAAGGGAAATGATTCCCTTTGTTTGTATTTGTTTAGTCAATTCAGTCATTCATTTACCCTTCCTTTCCCCCAAACTCTACTATATTCTTACCCCTCACCGGCTCACCCCCTAGGTAATGGATTCTCTTTCCCCGCTTATCCACCGGGTCATCACCATCACCAACAACCACCACCACCAAGGTTTACCCACCACCACCACTACGACCACCACCACCAAGGCCCACCCACCACCACTACGATCACCCACCACCACCACTACGTACGAAGACCACCACCAAGGTCCACCCACCACCGCTACGACCACCATCACACATTCGGGTCAGATAAAATATGGGTCGGAATTGGGTCAAAATAATTTTTGATACATTAATTTATCAGTTAAAAAGAAAACCTTTTTTTTAAAAAAAATTACTCCCTCCGTTCACTATCTTTTACCCTGTTTCATTAAAATACTCCTCACAAATAATGATGAAATGGGGGCAAAAGATTATGAACGGAGGGAGTATCATATTGTAATAATTATTATAACGAAATTATTTTTTCCTAACAAACGTTTTACCAAATCCTAACAATTTTTTCTAAAACTTCCTATTCTACCCCCTTCATAACTCTTAACATTCTATACTAAGATTCAATTAAAATTCTCTGTTCGTTTTATCAATTTACGCAACCAATCAACACTTACGAGTTTGATTATGAATATTATTTCAATTACCGATGACTCAATGAAGTAATGTCGCAATATCGATATTCAATTATTTTGTTTATTGCATTATTATTGTTTGATTATTTATTTAGACTTAATTGTTTAAGGCTTATATGATAATAAAAAAAATTGAGATGATAAAAGAAAAAAAATATAAAAAATAAAAATAAACAAAGCAACAAAATTTACCTAAAAAGAAAGAAAATAAATAAATAAAAACAGAAAATAACAAAAAGGGAATTTATATATAAAAAACAAAATAAAACAACAATATATGCCTACTAACCGCCACACCCCCACGGTCTACCTTTCTCCCACTCCCACCAGGCCACCACCTTCCCCTACCTACCACCCAGAACCGACCCTCTCACCCTCAGACCGACTCAATCTGACCCAACCATCACCTATCCACGACCACTGCTGACACTCAGCCACCGAGCCACCCTCCCTCACCCACCCACGACCCGACCCGACCGTCACCCACCCAACCACCACCTCGCGAATCCTGCCACCCCTTCCCCACCAACCACATACGGTTCTAATGCTTGTAGTTGTTCATGGATGTGTAATGTGTTTTAGGATTGATTTGATTTTGAGATTTTTTCCTTAGAGAGAGAATGAAATGATTTTTGAGGATCGTATGAAATGACAAGAGTAAACCAATAAAATGTCGTTAGAATTGAGTAAAATCTCGTTAGGAAAAAACACGACCCATAAACAATATTTTAAAAATTAAAAAAATGACATCATAGTGTTTCATTTGAAAGGCTGTAAATGGAGTAAGTAAAAGTTGAAACCACACTAGGGAAAGCATATCTGTTTGAGCTATGTGAAATTGTATCGAAGTACAAAATAAAGGGAAACAGAAGAAAGAAATGAACTTACCCCAAATTTACTAATTTAGGTTGTTGTTTGTTTAAATGAAAGGGAATGTATTTCACCAAATATTCACCCAAACCTTAACATTAACGGTGTGCCATCGTAATATTTATGTAATCCCCTATAAATTCTAATGCAATACAGTGGCGAAAACACTGTAGATTTGGGATTAAAACACACCGATGTTCTAAATTTTACAAAAAGAACGGTCAGTCAATACAAATGTCACTTTTCACAAAAGGGCTAAAAATAAAGATTCTTCTAATGAGTTTAAAAATTCAAAAATTAATATAAATGAAGTAGAGTAGGATCCATGCCACTCGCTAGCGCACACCCAAACCCAGCAGCAAATTACCTGTCATGTTATAAACATAACAGCCACAATTCAGTGGGGAATAACGACGACGTTCTCCTAGCCATATTACATGACATTAAAGCATCATTACTATTATACCAAAATAGTTCAAAATGGAAAACGTTTAAAATGATATATTAAATAATTTAAAATGATTGCCAACATGTCAGTCAATATCAATCAATAATAATAATGGCGTTATGGATATGAATCAGTGCAACAGAATAGACTTTCACTAAGAGAATACTAAAAACTAACTTCGAGAACTAAGTTCAAACAAATCAAACTTCGATCTCTAATCTAGGCGGCGACTTATATAATGCAAGGTCCTAACTTAAGTAAATATGCACACCCCTCCTGGAACACCAAATGTGCCCAGTTCAACCCGACGACGTCTTACATGCGAAGTACGAGCTTAAGGTCAAAATGAACATACACTCCTAGACAAGAACATGCCCAGTTCAACAACCAATGCATCCCGCTCGGATACACTAGCCTTATAGCTGATGGCAAAACGTATACTCTAAACTGTATTACTCTACACGTACACTTCTCTTATTCCATAACTCCAAAACAAAGTCATTATCAAAATTCAATAGGAATATATTTGTTCTTAAAAGAGGAAACCTTATAAATATAGAACTTTTCTTAAAATAATAACTTTCCAAAAGTAGGTACTATTATAAATAGAAATGGACTAAAATAGAAGTTATATAAAATAGTTACCATTAGGCCTCGAGACGTAATTATTGTATTTATTATATAAATGTATAATTCATGATTAAAAGTCAACTAAAGTCAAAATCAGAATCATTTCTAAAAAGATTGAAGTTTAAGTAATTAAAAGTATTTAAATAACAAATCGACAGATTTTCCAGAATTGCACTGTCTTACTATAAACTTTGTAATTAAATCATTAAAATTCAAAACAATGTAAGACCAGTGGGGTTAAAAACTTTAGAAACTTAGTTACAACTTTTATTTTTGGAGAAACTCCAAATTTCAAATAAAACATGGACTTTTATTCGTATGTTTACAAACTGTCAGAATTAGACACGCGATTATATTTCTTTAATAAAACACGTTTAAAAATTGATTTTAAACAAAATCCAATTAGAAACATTAACTATAATCTCCATAATTTATTTACGTAAATTAACAAGATTAAATACAAAGTTTAACCTATGTTTCAATTTAGATCTTATCACAACTGACAGATTCGCGGATTAATTTGACACCTTTTCACAAACAATTTATTGTGACCAAAGTACTTGGAATTATTCTCATACGCTCAACTTCAAGTTGAGACAATGAAACCGTGCATTCATACCATATCACATGCATGTTGAATGCTTTCATAAATACACTTACGTGTAGAGGTTCATATATACTTAATCAGGAGTCCTTCAGGAACTCATTCAATCAACCACTGTCATGTGCTGATCATTTATAATATAAGGTCATTCCCGGAGTACTTATCAATCTAGGAGTATGATCTCCTTTTAAACATATATCCTGCAATATATAACAATAATAATCTCGTGCATGCATGTAATACGAACAATGTCATATGGTGTATATATTCTAAATTAATACAATGATGTAGTCTTAACTAATATGCAATGATAAAACAACTATATTACATGCACATGAGACTCAAATGCAAATTGTACAGTATATTCACCAATATTCATAATTGGATTGACTTTATGTCAATATGTGGACTTTAAGTCCATGAGCTCAATCTTAACCATAGATTGTACGTCAACAATCAAAATGGATTTTTTAATATAAGATCCCTATTAGAGTCCAATGCGCGCAACTATATTCGGTTCTACGAATTAATATATCGATATAATTTCATCGTCAGTACTGTTTAATGATATCTGAATCTGAATATATATGGTACCAATTTTTTCATGTAGGCCATCTATTATCATCAGATATCTATGCCACTTCGAGACATTCAATTTCATTACTCTTTACGAGTACCAACTGCACATGCTTGCCATTTTCTTATAACAAATGAACCGAATAAGACCCTCACACTATATCATGTGTGATTATTGAAAATTTGGCAAGAATCTCAATGTTGATTACATCTACTATCCATGACTGATCTATAGCTCGCTGCACCACAAGGAGGGTGAATCTGTCTATAGTAAAATCATAAATTGCAATGTATAACATATTTAATAAGATAAGTAATCAAGCTGATATATCATCATATACATCATCATAACACAATGATCGAATAATTATTCATATTTCATGAACCTCTAATTGATGTATTTCATATTCAAAGCAAGTCTCTGAACTTCTGGTTCAGTTGGGAACAAGTCTCTGAACTTCTGGTTCAGTTGGGATCGACATTACTTTTTGTTTTTATCAGCTTATCCTTATCAATCTCCCCCTAAGATGGTAAAAACTATCATTACCTGATAGATTTAAAGGGCAATATCCACCTTAGAATTCGTCTTATATTTCATAGACTTTATCAATGATGGTGGGATTTGTCGTGGATCCCGCCACCAAATAATAACCGGCTAGCACCTAACGGTAGTTAGGGTAAGTCGGGTCATGTCCACGGAGACGGTGTCGCAAGGTTTAGACTAAATCGGCCTAGAACGAGACTACGCTACCAAACAAACACAAAGAGCTACCAATTGATGAATTATGATGAGAGGAGAAGTAGGAAGTAGACTAACAATGAACTAGGCTAAACAAGGCTAAAATAGAATAACTAAACACAAACCAAACAATGGACTAAAGAGATGATGCTAACTAATAAGATGAATCAAAAATGAAGAAGAAGTGGGTTAGGTCGGGTTCATAAGCATAGTAGGGTGACTTGGGTGGTCAAGGGTGTAGGTGTCTCCTAATTGCTAGATTCGGTCCGGGCTCTCGCAACTTAAACCGATGTCAAGGTGGGTTAGCGTTGGTAGCGTCTAAACCCTAGTCCACATGGTAAGTGTAATGACTATTCTCAACATGACCACATACAAGACAAGCAATGAGTAAAGGAAGACTAGCATGAGAAGCATGGCCACTACAACTCAAACAAGCATTCCTACAAACACATGGTGTGCCAAGTATATGACTAACAACAAAGATTCATCCTTTACCCCTAACCAAACCCTAATCATCCATAATCTACCCTTAATCCCCCTACTAACCCACAAGAAAACTACTCACTCATTGATGTGGGTAAAGTCGTCTCACCCAATCAAGGTAAACCTAATGCTACTAACAAGAAGATAGCGGCAAGCAAGGTATCGAATCCACAGGGAAACAGTTAAACTAGTCAAATAGCTATGGCGATTCTAGGATGCTCTAAACGGTTGAATTGATGGAAGGATAAAAAAACACTACTAAAATGCGATAATAAATAATCGAATCTAATAAAGAGATGAAAACTAAGGTCACGGGTTCACGATAGATGCTCAACAATTATGCGACGATAATAATAAACATATAACATGCTAGTCGGCTATAACACGTTCTCTCGAATCGTGTCAACCTAGGAAGGATCCAACGGGCTCTCGCAACTTATTAGACTCCCTACCAAATCGCGCGCGATCTAATCCTAATTCGGCTTTCGCACAGGAACTAGAATTTCCCAAACAGATTAAAATGTTGTGGCCTTTAACAAATTAATCGACAAATAAACACGCGAAAGTGGTACTAGCATAATTATGAATTTAGTATCAAAGCGACATAATCGTATAATAATTCATCGATCCCCCTCGACCCTAGCGAGAAAATTAGCTACGCATGATGATTACGAAACAACTAATCGCATATATGGAATTCATGATAAAAAGGTGAAGCAAATAAATCTAATGATAAACGGACGGAAATCTAGCGAACTAACGGAACAACGAATTACAAATAGAGAAAATTACGACGAACTAAGTAATTTACGATGAAGATTGAAACGTAGAACTGAAAATTGCATAAAATGAAATTACCGAAATCGAATCCGAGTGAAAACCGAGTACTAGAATCCTAAGGGTCACGAGTTTTCTGAAGTAAAATTTCTAAGTATGAAGAAGTGATCCTAGAAAATAATCCTCCTCCTTAGTTATACAAAATTAGGCGGAAAATGAACTGGGTGTGCACCCCGGCCGGCTGGCAGGCCGCCTGCCACATGCAGGGGCCGAGACACACTAAAAAACTGGCTTAAAATACTCTTGTGTCACGCCGGCCAGCTGGCAGGCCGCCGGTCACATGCAGGCTGGCGTGCACGCACTAATAAAAGAAGTAATAAGCCGCTTCTCATGGCCCAATGAATCGTCACTTCCCATTTCTTCTTCGCCTAAACGTCTTGAGGCACGGGTTTTGTCTCGGGATCGTTCTTCTAACCAGATATGAGTGTAAATGCACATAAAGACCTGAAATCGTGTAGAATCTACAAAAACACTCACTCAAAGCAAAATGTTAGAAGAAACGGCTCTAAAGAGCGCGTTCCGACCATAAAAGACAACGGAATCGAGGGAATAAAGCTATATAAATACGACACATCACTCATAATCATACTAACTACAACAATGAAAAGAGAAAACAACATCACAAACATCAAAACATTCATGGTGAACAATCAAGAACAATAAACAATAATCAATGATTAAAACTTGATAATAAAACAAAGATTAAGAGAAGAGAAATTATACCCACTACAATTGGATGAAAAAGATGAGAACTTGAATTAATAAGAAACCCAAATAAAACCCCAAGGTTGTCAAGCTTGGGTGAGTCTTCAAGAATCTTCTTAATACAAGAACTAATTAAATAAGATTAAACTAGGATTACGGAGAGATTAAAACTAATATGAGGAACACTAATCTAGGGTTTGAATGTTTGTAGAGAGGCTTAATAGAGTCTAGGTTAAGGTAAGATACATAAACAATACAAGAAGGAAGTATTTATAGGGGTACAAGAATGAAAGAGGGTGAAATAAAGGAGTTGCGGCTACAACACGGTGGTCCCGACCGGGACGGGATCATCCCGACCGGGACGGCCGGTGGTCCCGACCGGGACGGGTTGGTCCCGACCGGGACGGCCTGGCAGTGGCTCCTCTAAAAGCGCACTTCATCCCCGACGGGATGAGGTGCATACCCGTCAGGGATGAGTCTTGTAGGCCTCCAATATGATCCTTTTGGTTCCTCCTTGCTTCACATGAACTTCTCATCGATTCTCGGGACTCGGGATCGGGTCTCGGAGGCTCGGAATTGGGTCCCAAGGTCTCGGGGTCGGATCCAAGGCATCGAGTGATCGTTCCTCCGCTTCGTTGGCTCCGAAAAGTGTATGTATTGAGTCGCAATCACTCCAACTTCTCACGAATGGTCTCGGGAACCTGAAACGAGCTAGAGGAAGCATAAGTAGCCCATGAATCGCTCCCAAGGAGCGATTCCACAAGAAAAATGGGACCAAAATACTACGAAATAGACACTACAAACTACACTTATCAACTCCCCCACACTTAACCCTTACTCGCCCTCGAGTAAGCACCTACTAACTACTAAACTAGCCGAGTGGGTATTAGCACACCCTACGCCCTTTCAACTCACGCGAGTGCACTTAGAGGAAAAGTGCACTCCGCAAGGCAAGTGGGGTCTTGCGACAACACTGTGGATGCAACCGGACACAAAACACAAAAACAAACAAGCACCAAACAAACAAACAAAAATTGGTTGCACCCAAAAGAAAACAAATACCGCTTCCCTCAAACAAGCGGTGAAAGAAGCACCGGTTTAGGATTCAAGGCAAGTGACAACGTTCCCAAGCTAGCGATACAAACCAAAATGGACTAAACCCTAATAGTATGACGACAAAGCAATGAAAACTTTGGTAACTTACCTCGGTTCCTCCTAACCTTCTAGGAACGTACCACGGGACGATCGGCGGGATGGAAAAAGGATGAACCACGGTGTTAGTCGACACTGTAGGTAAGTGAGACCCCGCCCCCTTTAGCAAAGAGCCAAGAGGGTCGTCCCATGTCTAAAACCACCTAACTAGTCCAAGTAAAACGATGGAAATATGCAAAATGAGGGAAGACCGACTAATGCCGCTATCATCCTTCCTAGGGACTCGGTCCTTTGGTAGGCTCTTCACGGCAAAAGTCGGAAAAAGGCTTATTTTGAGAGGTAGGAGTTATTTTTGTGAATCGGGTTTTCTTTTGGCATTTTCTCTTTTCTTTTGCATTTTTGCCTTGTTTTGCCATGCCATTCTTTTTCTTCTTTTCTATTTTCTTTTTGGCTTTTGTGCCTTTTCTTTTTCTTCATTCTTTTCTTTCTTTTATTTTTCTTTCTTTTTTCTTTTCTTTGCCCTTTTGGCTTGATTTGGCTTTTTGGCATTTCTTGGTATGACAAGAAAGGGAGAATTCAACAAATTGCAACTTATTGTGTGGATATGTGTAGGAGGTAGGTAAATGGGAGAGTCGGGGAGCGTCCTTCCCTTCAAACCCACAAAAAGGGGGAAAAACTTGGACTAGTCGGGCAAATTTCAAACATGGTCACCTAAGGGATGGGACTCGGCAACCAAGGCCTTTTCACACCGTGGGTGGTCATAATGGTCAAAATGCAAATCCCGTAATAAATCCCTAGTAAGCTAAATGGACTCGAGGTAAAGGACCAACGAAATCATTGATTTAAGGTCATTCTACTAGACTAAAGTCCAAGACTCGATTTATACTACTAAGAAGGGAAAGTAAACACTCGCACACTAGCCTCTAAACCGGGTTTTTGAAAACCATTTACACAAAAAACACACAACAAAACACAAAACAAAGACTCAACGAAAACGAAAGAAAAAGAAACAAAAGCAGCAAAACAAGAACAACACAAAACGAACACATACATAACACAAACACCACCCCTAGCTTCCAAACAAGCCACCAAATCAGCCAAACTTTACAAAACTCCTCCCGAGCACACAACATCACAATCTCCTCCAAACTCCACAAGAGACAAAGAGGGAAAAAGGGATAAGATGTTACCGGAAGTCTTGAAGGCTCTCCAAACCTATCGGTGATTCAAGTAACCTATAAGGAAAAAGGGAGGCAAAATACACACAACAAAACAAATATACGAGACAATGACACAAAAGAAAAACACACAAAAAGAAAATCTTTTTGATTTTTGTGAAAAAAATTCAAATTTTTACGATTTTTTAAAGATTTTTCTAAAACTACGAAAATAAAACTAACTACGATAGAATATCGCTCCCCCACACTTAAACCGAGCAATGTCCTCATGCTCGACCGTAGTGCATGGGAGCACAAAATAAAAGAAACTACGAAAATAAAGCTAAAAATCAAAAAGTGGAGAAAATGGTAGAATGTGTCTGGCCGGGGTGTAGTCAAGTCACCATGGGCCGAGACAAGAAAAGATATGGAAGGGGGAGAAAATAAAAAGAAGGAAATACGAGGAAATGGGAGGGGAGGACTAGGTGTAATCAAGTCACCTAGCCCGGATTCCGCCCAATCCGACTAAATCCTACAAAAGGGGCGAAAATCTTGAAAATTTGGATTTTGAAGTGGCTCTCGATGTAGTCACGTCATCGAGAGTCGGGAGCAACCATACTAAGGCCTCGAAGGCCACCATGACACATAAGTGTATAGGGGGAAGGGAATAAACAAATGAAGACAAGCTATAAAAACGGAAAAGAGAGGATAGTTGTCGTACCGACCGGTTAGCAACTCACTCGCTCCATCGTCTCATAAGTGAAAATAGGCACGTAGCTTTGTCCTTGTCGTCATTATCCCTCTCCAATCGCGATCCGGTTCCATGGTTGAGGCACAAAGGTAAAATGAGGTGGGTTTTGATATGAAAGTCGGTTTAAAGTGAAGTGAAAGTGAGGTGAAAATGTTTATGTAAGGTGTAAGGGTCATATAATGAGAGTAAGGACATGTAGGGAGGTTGGGAGGGGGTATACAATGGTTGGGTGGACTCAAATGTCGAAGAAAGGGCCAAAGGAGGACAGGGGGTCCATCCCGGTCGGGATGAGTGGTCCCGGTCGGGATGACCGTCTCGTCCCGGTCGGGAAGACCTCGTCCCGGTCGGGATGAGATGTCAGTGAACCCATCTTTTGTGCACCTCATCCCGGACGGGATGACATCCTTCCCGGTCGGGATGGGCCTTTCATCCCGGACGGGATGACCTCTTCTAGGCCGGGAAGAGTCTCCTAACCCTCTATAGCTCCCAAAAACTCGTTCCGAGCTTCAAAAACCGACTTCCCTTCACACAATTCAAGCTCAAACAATGACCACTCTTCCCTAGGAATCACTTCCATTTCACACCTATCACAATAAACTCAAATAACACATCAAATTCCCTCCCTCACTACGCTCATCAATCATCCAAATAATCAAGAAATTCACAAAACCAAACAAACTATAAGAGAAAGAGATATATACAAAGGGAAGGTTCTTGTGGAACTCCGTCAAACCAAGGTGGTGCATTCTTCATTCTTTTTCAACAACCAAAACTAGTTCCATCTCCATCAAGAGCACGAAGAAACAAGTCGAAGGCCCTAGCAAAGTCTTCAATCAAGCTTGAGACATAAGCATCCCAATACCAAGGCTCTTCATGGTCTTGCCTTGACGTTCCCGGGGCATCCCTATCTTCCAAGTTCAACGACTTGAACTTGTACTTTTGGTCTTTGGGGACATACCCAAACGTCCACCGGTCTTCATGTGGCCCCAAGGGAGGGTCATCCTTCTCCTTGCTTTTCAACTTGTCATCAAGCCCATGACATGGGCACTCATCTTCCTCCAAATCGGAGTCATCATCCTCAACTACATAAAAGTTCTTGTTCAAGCTTTGTCCCGACTCAACCCCTAGATCGATGTCTTTAGTGGCTTGGATCATGTTGCAAGACTCATCATTAGTAGGCGAAGTGTTACCTTGAAGGTCAAACAATAGCTTCTCTTCGCCTAACTCGAAGGTGATCCTACCATTCTTCACATCGATCATAGCACTGGCAGTATGTAGAAATGGGCGCCCAAGAATAATGGGAGTGATTGCATCTTCCCGCATATCGAGCACGATGAAGTCAACCGGAATGAAAAACTTACCGATTCTCACCGGCACATCCTCTAGCATCCCCAATGGTCGGTTGAATGAACTATCGGCCATTTGGAGCGTGATAGAAGTACTTTTAAGGTCCTTCATCCCAAGTCGGCAACAAATAGAATAAGGAATGATGCTCACACTCGCACCCAAATCACATAATGCTCTTTCAATCTTGTAGTGGCCTATGGTGCAAGGGATCGAAAATCTACCCAGATCCTTCAACTTTGGAAGCGTAGAACCTTGAATGAGCTCGCTCACCACTCTTGTGAACGCAATGGTCTCTTCCTTGTCGATGGATCTCTTCCTAGCCAAGATTTCTCTCATAAATTTTCCATATGCCGGGATTTGGGTAAGTAGCTCGGTAAATGGGACACTCACATCCAACTTCTTCACAATACTAAGGAACTTGTCATATTGGCTATCCACCTTGGTCTTCATTTGCCTTGTTGGGAAAGGCAACTTGATTTGGATCTTGTTTTGCTCAATAGGGGTGGATTCTTCAAACGAAACTTTCCTCTTACCCTTGTCTTTTGCTTGAAGTGGGGGAAGCTTGTCTTCTTGGGGTCTCTCGATCTCCCATAAGACTTGCTCCTCCATTGGATTATCAAAGCTCGAGCTTTCTTGAATTGGAGGTGCCATTTCCTTAGTTGGTTCTTGCATTGGCTCTTGCTCACTAGGGAATGGAGGGGATTCATAAGATGTACCTCTCCTTGTGGTGATAGCATTTACATGCTCAAATGTCGGTGTTTCACCTTGAGGAGGTAATTGCCCTCTTTGTCTTGAAGAACTTCCCGATGCAAGTTGTGATACTTGATTCTCAATCATCTTCATGTGAGTTTTCATTTCCTTGTTATCCATTAGAATTTGAGCACTGGTTCCTTGTTGTGACATTTGTGTCTCCAATTGCCTCTTTTGCATTTCTTGAGTATTCCTTTGCATATCCATCATTTGCTTTTGTATGTCGAAATCCCGTGGTGGGGATGATGGATTATGCGGAGTATCGGTGAGGGCTAATGGAGTACCATAATCATGAATAGGAGACCGGCTCCTAGGCTTGCTTTGTTGTTGATTGCCTTGAGTTGCTTGTTGTTGACGGTTCCCTTGGAACCCATGAGAATTGCCTTGATTAAGGCCTTGATTGTTGCCATGGTTGTGGTTTTGATAGCCTTGGTTGAAGTTCCCTTGTTGGAACCCTTGATTGTTGTTGAATGAACCTTGGTTACTTTGCTTGAAGTTGTTGAAAGGCCTTGAGTTGCCTTGGTAACCTTGGTTGTTGTCCCTTAAGGGAGGTGGAACATAGGGACGATGTTGTTGTTGGTGTTGAAAGGCTTGTTGTTGAGGGACTTGATTGGAAGCTTGGTATTGATTAGAGTAGGAGGCACCTTGCTTGAACGCTTGAAAAGCATTCACTTGTTCAATACTTCCTCTACAATTTATAGGGTCATGACCAACGATTCCACAAGTATCACACATCCCATAATAAGGCAAAGGAGGTGCAAATCCCAAAGCATTCACTTCATAAATTGAGGCTTGGTTGAAGGAACCAATGCTTTGAACTTGAGTGAGGTGACCTTGGAGCTTCTTGTCAATTGTCTCCATATGTGTCTTCAATTGAGCTCCAAGGTCAATGCTTAATTGAGTTATAGCATCAACCTCGTGCCTACCTCCTCGATTTGCCTTCCTAGGCCTAGAGTATTGCGAATTATGCACCGCCATCTCTTCGATTCTCGCCCAAGTTTGGTCGTCATCGACCTCGGTGAACCTACCATTGGAGCCCATATTGAGTATAGTCCTTGAGTCCTCATAAAGACCGTTCCAAAATTGTTGGACTAAGAACCATTGTGAAAGTCCATGGTGAGGGCACGATCTAACCAAAGACTTAAACCGCTCCCAAGCTTCATATAAGCTCTCTTCATCCCGTTGTTGGAAACCGGTGATGGAGGCCCTAAGCAAATTAGTCTTCTTCGGAGGGTAGAAAGTTTGGTAGAACGCCAACGCAAGCTTTTTCCAAGTGTCGATGCCCATGGTTGCCCTATCGAGACCCTTAATCCATTGCTTCGCTTTTCCAATAAGAGAAAACGGGAAGAGTACCCAACGAATTTGATCTTGAGTAACCCCGGGTTGAGATATAGCGTCACAATAATCGGAGAAGGTCTCCATATGTTGGTGCGGGTCTTCGGTGGGCAAACCACAAAATTGATTCCTTTCCACAAGTTGGATGAAGTGAGTCTTAGCCGTAAAATTTCCGGCATAAGCGGCCGGTAGAGCATTGGGTCCCGGCAAGACGTCTTCCGTGAATGTAGAGTGGGATGAAAACTTCAGCATTATTGGATGTAAGGGAGACGGTGGTGAAGACGGAGTTGAAGTAGATGTGGAGGGGGAACTAGGACTAGAATATCCAAAGGGATTGGTGAAATTCCCTTCGGCCGTCTCTCGAGATGCTTGCTCAAAATCGTTTCCTTGAGCTTGCTCTTGATGAGTATTGCTTGCACTTGGTTGAGAAATTCTAGCTCGGTTAATCGTCCGTTGGCGAAAAGCTCGAAAAAGCCTCTCCGGCTCTGGATTAAAGAGAAAGAATTCGCCTCCCCGCCTAGGCATACACTACGCACTAGAACAAACGTGAGAACACCTAGTGCTTTATGGGCACTAGGTAACGACGATAAACAGGCACAACTAGAGACAAAGAGAAAAGAAAGCTAAGAAAACAAGAAAAACTAGAAAATATGCACAAGAAAGGGTAGAAGGGCACAAAGAAGGGTAACTAAGTCTAGCTCTAAGCAAACTAAGTCTAAACAATGCACCGTCCCCGGCAACGGCGCCAAATTGATGGTGGGATTTGTCGTTGATCCCGCCACCAAATAATAACCGGCTAGCACCTAACGGTAGTTAGGGTAAGTCGGGTCGTGTCCACGGAGACGGTGTCGCAAGGTTTAGACTAAATCGGCCTAGAACGAGACTACGCTACCAAACAAACACAAAGAGCTACCAATTGATGAATTATGATGAGAGGAGAAGTAGGAAGTAGACTAACAATGAACTAGGCTAAACAAGGCTAAAATAGAATAACTAAACACAAACCAAACAATGGACTAAAGAGATGATGCTAACTAATAAGATGAATCAAAAATGAAGAAGAAGTGGGTTAGGTCGGGTTCATAAGCATAGTAGGGTGACTTGGGTGGTCAAGGGTGTAGGTGTCTCCTAATTGCTAGATTCGGTCCGGGCTCTCGCAACTTAAACCGATGTCAAGGTGGGTTAGCGTTGGTAGCGTCTAAACCCTAGTCCACATGGTAAGTGTAATGACTATTCTCAACATGACCACATACAAGACAAGCAATGAGTAAAGGAAGACTAGCATGAGAAGCATGGCCACTACAACTCAAACAAGCATTCCTACAAACACATGGTGTGCCAAGTATATGACTAACAACAAAGATTCATCCTTTACCCCTAACCAAACCCTAATCATCCATAATCTACCCTTAATCCCCCTACTAACCCACAAGAAAACTACACACTCATAATCATACTAACTACAACAATGAAAAGAGAAAACAACATCACAAACATCAAAACATTCATGGTGAACAATCAAGAACAATAAACAATAATCAATGATTAAAACTTGATAATAAAACAAAGATTAAGAGAAGAGAAATTATACCCACTACAATTGGATGAAAAAGATGAGAACTTGAATTAATAAGAAACCCAAATAAAACCCCAAGGATGTCAAGCTTGGGTGAGTCTTCAAGAATCTTCTTAATACAAGAACTAATTAACTAAGATTAAACTAGGATTAAGGAGAGATTAAAACTAATATAAGGAACACTAATCTAGGGTTTGAATGTTTGTAGAGAGGCTTAAGAGAGTTTAGGTTAAGGTAAGATACATAAACAATACAAGAGGGAAGTATTTATAGGGGTACAAGAATGAAGGAGGGTGAAATAAAGGAGTTGCGGCTATAGCACGGTGGTCCCGACCAGGACGGCCGGTGGTCCCGACCGGGACGGCCTGGCAGTGGCTCCTCTAAAAGCGCACTTCATCCCCGACGGGATGAGGTGCATACCCGTCGAGGATGAGTCTTGTAGGCCTCCAATATGATCCTTTTGGTTCCTCCTTGCTTCACATGAACTTCTCATCGGTTCACGGGACTTGGGATCGAGTCTCGGAGGCTCGGGATTGGGTCCCAAGGTCTCGGGGTCGGATCCAAGGCATCGAGTGATCGTTCCTCCGCTTCGTTGGCTCCGAAAAGTGTATGTATTGAGTCGCAATCACTCCAACTTCTCACGAATGGTCTCGGGAACCTGAAACGAGCTAGAGGAAGCATAAGTAGCCCATGAATCGCTCCCAAGGAGCGATTCCACAAGGAAAATGGGACCAAAATACTACGAAATAGGCACTACAAACTACACTTATCAATCAACTAATTTTCTTCAATAATATATTTGGGAGCTCAACTTAACGCAGGTTGTTTTTCACGTGCTGAATTAAAATTGACCATTCAGGAGATCATCATCATGTTCACATAATGATCAATTGTGAACTCTGATTACATGGGCTACTCGTAAAATTTCGTGTGACTACAGGTCACACAATTAATTAAAGCCTTAAAGGTCAACCGGATATGGACGTTCATCTCCATTATCCAAGAGTAGTATTTAGATCTCCAATATTTTACATACTCAAAATCTCAGTGTATTGTCTTGCCTTAAATATAATTTTAATGGTACACTAGAGAGTTTGATCAACACGCCATTAAATTCTTTCAAGATAAACGTCGGGTTTATCAAAACGGGTGTAAGAAGAACCCGGATGGCCTCAATTTGTCACTTTTTTTTTCTTAATATTTTCGTGTCAATTTTACTAGTTGACCGATTCTCATCCTGCAAAACTTCTGTCTAGCTACATTCAATCATATGTGCACACTAATTTTATTTAGTCATATGTCCATAGCAAATGATAGTGACATGACACAAATAGTGTCTAATACAATAGGCAAGACCCGTCAATATTCCTTTCCGGAAAATATATTACTCTTAAAGTAATTTAATTCCATGGGATAATAATAACTGTAAATTGATCATTAATCAACTGATCATTTATTTCACCATATAAATACATTGGCGCATTATCACATTGTCTTCACAAGATATTGTGATCTTTACTATACCATTTCCGGTAAAAATATTTGAGTTTTTAAATACATATAATTAAAATATTCACCTTCTTGCACTTATTCAGTGTCGGTGACATAATTTTCATCACTTAATCAATATTTTATTCGATGTCATATTCATTTCACGAAACAATGGTCGTTAATCGAATATTTTGTTCATGTCATATCCATTACCAGAAAAAATGACTATTAATCACCTATACGAGACTCACGATTTTAATATCGCATTAATTTGCTCAACCATGACCATTCGCTTCAGGAAATGGTTTATAATATTTTGATACGAATATCAACTGTTAAAAGTATTTCATACTTTGCAAACATCCGTGAATAAATATTCGTTTACACGCAAAACGAAAATTTGTGACACCGTGAATTTCACGTTACTGTTTCAATATTGGTCAACAATTCAACACTATGATTTCTCGTCATAGGTTCAGTATATGTAAGCACTATGAATTTCAGGTCATAGTGTGCGTGTCAAAATTTCAACTCGTATATAATTTTTTCTTTCTCTCATATCGAACTTCGCGTATATGAGGGTCACGTGATTTTTCATGAGTTATGTACTTTAATTGACCGAATTAGGCTCAATTAAGGGCACATTATCATTAGGATCAATTAAGGCCATAACATTTGGCTTATTTTTCTGTCATGTTCTCGACTTCTGCTTCTAATAGAGTCTTTATCGAATGTCACATTCACTTCAGGGAATGGACTCATCCAATTGAAATAGATTCGTCGTCTTTCAATATTAATTACTCCGTATATTATATTATTCTGTTCAACTTCGGATGTACATGAAATTAATCCAGAGGATTTCTCATGACCTCTCTTCACGATATCTTGTCTTCAGGACAATAATAAGTGGTATTAAATACAGTACAATTTCATGTACTTTCTCTCCCACATAATTATTATTTCAATTTGAAATTGATTGAAAATGGTACAATTTCATGTACTTTACTCACACTGAGTATAAATTTTATAAATTTTATCAACTTTAACTTTAAAGTGATACTTATCTCGGTACAATTTCATGTACGTACTCGCGGGGAGTATATTTTTCACGATACAATGCCTTTGAGGCTACTTTATTTCTGCGATATTATATTTTTCTGGGACAGCTGTATTAGCATATTTATCACCCAAAATAATTGTGTATACTTCGGGTATACAATTTCTTTTATGGAACTTCTGTCCAAAAATATTTCTCATCACACTGGCTACCATTATTTTCACGGTTCATAATTAAAAATTAAATAGTTTTGGATTTTCAGGTCCAAAATTATATGAGCATTCATCGTATGGATATTAACATTGAAATTGATCCATAGATATATATAGTCTACGAGACTGAATTAAATAATTAAACACCTTTTATAAAAAAATGTCGATCGATAGAAAACATGGTATCCTCATATGAACTCCTCGTATATTGGATTATCAGTCATCTTCTATTAAAAGAAGAAAAATTATAACTTTGCCCTCTTGCCATATTTTCCTCTTGATAATATTATCAAGATCAATAATTTTCCCCATAATCTAGAACAAGTAATCCAAAATTTCACAAGTTTAGACACAAATTTATACTCCGTACGGAAAAATAAAGATGTACTTAGAAAACTTAACGAGTCAATTAGTAAAATTAAACTTAAAATTACAGAGATTAGTGAAATAAAATACGCGGAGCATATACATATACATATTATTATAATAAAAATAAAGACGTACTCATACGATTATCAATATAGTATGACACGGACACTTAAGAACTCGCTTTCGGCCATAACTTTGTATTGATTGTCACTGAAATATATTGACTATTGACTATTGTTCGATCATTGTGCATATTGACTATTGTTAAGTGCTTTATATGCATGACATATATGCACAATAGCACAACAACACAAGTAATACGACGTACGACGTACGACCTATGAGTCTTAAAACAGATGGTTACAGATCTATAATGTGTATATGAGTTACGGCTTACTCGTATGTCATAAAGACGATTTAACCATAAAATAATAAAATTGAAAATTGAAAATAAAACGATGAATCACCGCACCAAATAAGTCGGCTATTATATAATTGACGAACAGATCGAAACTAAGTAGGAAGTCAGTTATCATATGAAATTATGATACCTTAATCGTAAAGTAAAAAAAAATTAGGGAAAATAAAATTAATGTTAGAGACTCGTGCTGATAACGTGTTGTGAAAGAAAGAAGAGAAAGTAGAGAATGAGAGAAATCAGAGAGGTAGTTTATTCATCCATCAAGGGCTATATATAGTACATGCTACATCCTAGGGTTACATCGTAATGGGCTATACGGCCCGATGGACATCCACATATTATTCCATAACAACAGACATGTATTAGACCTAAAATAAATAACAGTCTCTTTTCAAATGTTTCGGAAATTAAGTCTTTAAAATAGAATATTAACTCACACAAAAATACTAACAGGTTCCGAAACATGCTGTAACTTATTAAAAACAATAAAACTTTCAATTTGACAATTCATACATTAAAATCACGAAAATTTGAAATTAATTATTATGGGTATGTTTTTGTCTCGGCCTTATAATACTTTTAAATAATTAAAAGAAAGACTTATTTGTAAATCTCGTAAAAACGATTTCAAATAACGAAACATGTGAAATTTTTTGATTTAAAGTCTTTGTTATTAAAAACGAGATATAAATATATTGTCTAACAAAAATCTAATTTCTATACATGCAACTACAACAATAATATCACACAATACCGAGTAACGTGTCAATGTTACCTTAATCGAGATTCGAATCAATTAAATGATCATATTCGTCGGATCTAGCACGATAGCCTACGAAATAATTAAACACATGGTATTAAAAGCACATTATAAGTGACTAGAAAGGAGAAAACGAGATGTTAAACACATGGTATTAAAAGCACATTATAAGTGACTAGAAAGGAGAAAACGAGATGAAGAACGAGTAAGAGTAATTAAATTAACCTCGAGATCGGAAAGAATTAGAGACGAATTAGGATCAGATTGATGATGAACGAAAAGGACAAAATTTTAACGTGAAACATAGAGAAGAAAAGAAGACTTGTGTTGAAAATAAAATAGACTAGAATGAAAGAGAGTATAAAGAGAAATTAGGAAGCTAAAAAATAGGAATAAATAAGTCACAAAGATTCTTAACTCAACTAGGAGACGAAAGGGTTGAGATGGAAAGAACAAGCAACAAACCGATATGATAAGTTTTCAATTAAAATAAATACGAGGATAAGATTTAAAATAGATAGGATAAAAATAATATGTAGTGTTGATAAAAGGTGTCCGAAATATTTCTCAAGTCGATAAAAGAAGGTTCATAAAATAATATAAGTGTTTACGAAGAAACCGGATTAAAACGCGTTAGAAAATAATTATTTATGAAATCGCGTAGTAAAATAATTAAACAACAATTTTTCGAAAATAAAATATTTTTGAGCTAGAAGTCATTATAAATATAATCGAGCATTTTTAGAAAAATAAATATTTCAAACTCAATTTTAAACTATTGTTCATAGAAAATATGATTTCTCAAAAATAATTAAACACAATTGCAATGAAAAGAATTAAATGGGTTTTCGAATAAAAATAGAATAATTAAAATCCTTTTATAAAAATAAATAATTTTAGACTCGATAATGAAAGAGACCTCGAAATGGGAAAAATAATATTACAAAGTTACGATATAATCGTAATGAAAGAGAATGGCAGAGCTAGCAAATTTGCGGGTGTTACAATTTATACACTACATGTGAAATAAAAAATAAAATAAAAAGGCGACGTTGAGACCTCTAACCATCTCTTCTTCAATTGCACCTACTCTCATGGAGTTATGACTCGTATTAATACCTGGCAAGGGATTACTCAGAGACCACACAGTCTTGGGAAGGAAATCAAGAGAGCACACTTCTCCAAGAGGAAGAAAAATTGGGTCAAGCAATGGCGTTTATGTTGTATTATCGCTACCATTCATGCCATCTGGGAGGAACGGAATAGAAGAATCTTTGTGGGAGTGGAAAGACAACAACATGAATTAGCTACCAGGATTAAAAATCATGTAAGTATTAGACTTTTGCAATGTACTCATGAGTTTCATTTTGTAGTAGAGACTCAATGGTTAACTTTGGCTGCCTTTTTTGTAAGATTTTGTTACTTTATTTACCCTCGATGGATCAATATAAGTAAGCTGCCCTTCTTGCAAAAAAAAAATATAATAATTTTAATGTTTAAATTATAAAAATAAAAAAAAAAATTGTGTAACTTTGATATCTTTTAATAATAAAAAACCGGTAAAATAATATGGAGTATTATTTTTATAATTTTTTATTTGTAAATACGGTAATTATAATAAGGGTCGTGCTTTTTTTAAACGAGTTTTTACTGGTTTACCTTTGTCATTTCATTCATTTCTCAAAAATCACTCCATTCTTATTGGTGCCTCAAATAATATGTTTAGTTTAATTTCTACACTATACTAGTTTTGACCCCGTGCAAATTGAACGGTGGCATAAAAAATCATGTTATAAAGTGATTGACAAAATAACATATGATTTAAATGGATCCAAACCGTAATCGTTGAGATCAAAATAAGTAACACAAAAATTCGACCAATTTTCAAAACTGAGAATGGCATGTAGTTGAAAATGAAAAGCTATAGCAAGAAATGACAAAGGTAAATATTTAAACAAATACTGAGTATACAAAAATGAAATCACAAATGTTGGTAGCCAATGACTAACTTAAATTACACTTTACAAAGTTGAAAAATATGGAAACTTTCTCCACACTAAAAATATAGTGGGAGTCTACAACCTAAGTAATTTACAAAGATGATACGGAGTAGAAATTTTCTCCTGCCCTAAAGATATAGTCGGAGTCTACAAAATAATAAAGCTAAATATGGAAGACGAAAGATGAATGGTGCATGCCAAAATCAAGCGTGCGTAACTATTTTAGCTATGTACGGACTAAAAGCATCACTCTTCAATATGTGGTCGCAACACAACGCCGTCAGGTTATACAAAAACATCCAACATTGAGGATATGAATCTAGCATTAATAAAAGGTTAGTGTCAAACTAAGAATAGAATAACATGAATTAATTGCTCGGCCAATCTTACTCGATAGAGGATGAATGGATAACATTTAGCTTGATATGTACTTTGTCTCCTCTCCTTTCCAAAATGGCGCACTCCCACCTGTAAATAAAACTCAAAGACAAACTAAAATATTTAGCTCGGCCAATATTTTTATAAATATTGCTCCAAATAAAATGTCGTGTCATACTAAAATCGTCAAAGACAAACTACGAATTTTAAATGAAAAGAGTGGGATTAAAGTTAAAACTCAATGATGAAAGAGAATATGTACATCAATATTGATTGTAACATTCACGGCCACCACCAACATATCCAACAACTAAATCTTCCTCCACATTTCATTTTACTGAAGCCATATCATAAAGATTTATCGGAAATTGCAACATTTCAATGTAAAACACAAAGAAACTATTTAAGACTTAAACAGATCACACAGGGGAAAATATCACAACAGTAACTATAACCTTACTCATCAAAACTATACCCTCTTATTTCAAATTCAAGAGCCCTTTTTGTGGGGTATTTTGTACTGTATTAGTGAGCAAATGAATTTGAATTTTATAAATCAATCGAAATAAATTCGAAATATCATCAAAAAGAGAGAAAATTGGAACATTATATCACACATGTGAGAGAACAACCTACAAAGCGAAAACAGATTAATTGTTATTGAGTTGGGAAAGTATGAATGTTAGAGTTTATTCGAGGCCTCTGGGGGAATACATTTCCTCAAAGTGACATTTCAAAGAGTACTTCATGTTTGGGATCTATATCTAGTCTGCCCATATGCTAACTTGGCTAAAAGCTCTGACATATTATCCGATATCTGTCAACCACGTGTGCTTGATATTACTTCAGATATTTAGCAATAAAATGGCATACAACTCTAATCAGATGAAATCTATATTCACATTTTGACCATATAGAATGAATGTAGTAGAAGAAAAAAAGACATTTAAATCTACCGATGAGAAGCAAGTTATATGTTATCTTACCACAACTCTAACGTTGTAGATTCAATTCATACCCATAACATAATGACCATTGAATAAAAGAAATATGAGGTGTGAAAGTTTATTACGTAAAATAACTTGACTCACCAGATTTCTCAAGTACGAATAAAAAAAATAATGTTTTTGTTGTGACGCGTTTTAGAAAAACGATGAATTTCTTTTAAAAAAAACACCGTAGTTGAAGTTATAGAGTTATTTTCAATGAAATTTTTTAAAGAAAAAAAGGATACCTTAAAAACCACAAAATTAAAGAAAATAAATTACAGCTAGTTAGCAGGTAAGTGAGTAGAGAATATATCACCAATTTTTGCGGCACCAAAATTATTTTCATTTCTTATTTTCTCGCTCAGCGGCTTCCAGATTGTAAACCTGTAAACAAATAAAAGAACAGAACAACAGTCATACTTGACACTTGCTTCAGTACTTGAATAGTTCTTGTGTTGAATTTAATTATTGTGAACACTACCATAAGTAACACGCTCATCTATAATTAGTTGTGCTACGATAATGGTAAGAAATAGGAAGAGGGTTCGAGCTCTCTGTCGCGCTTGGTGGCAGCGGCTTCCAAAATTGGTGTACTTCTATCTTCCTATCAATACAATTATCGACGAAGGGGAGAATTCTGTAATTATACTAAAAAGAAAGGAAGTGGGTAGACCTTCGAAGTACATGAAAACGTCATTGACCTTACAGAAATCAGGTTTACCCTTCTCGACGGTGACCATGACCATGTCACTTACGCAGGTATAGAGATGCCTGTTGAGCCTACCTTTTATCCTCTTCACTGAGTAAAGCTTCTTCTTTCCAGTGTCGCCTGCGCAGTTCAATAGCTTGCACACCCAGTGCTCATCCTCCTCTTCCTGCACTCCACTCGCATTCATTCCTCCCATCACATCATTTCATCCGCTAAATTATAAACCAACGAAAGAATGAATGATAAAATGAGTAATTATCTCGCTTCGACATGACTGGTCCACTCACTCTTTCTGTCTGTCTCCCTCTCCACGAAATTTGCAAGATATATTGACCAAATATCACCACTATTAAACCAAAAAGAGTTGAATGTTTCGAAAAAATTCAACCAATTAATTTCCTAAAATTGACCTTAATCTAATTAAATACTCCATAAGTCGTAGCATATAAAATCCAGCAATATAACCTCGATTATCGCAAATGAATATCACAAAAAAAATCTGATGAAGTTGAAACTCTTGCAAAACTGGCTGCTTTCTGAGGAAATGTCCTGCAAAATATTTAAAGAAAACAAAATATTTAAAGAAAATATAAGTGAAGTACTTTAGTGTCAAAGTAAATTATCGCCTGCGAAAAATTTAGAGAAAACATAAGTGAACTACTTTAGTGTCAGAGTAATCCAACTACCACTTAACCCTAAAAATAAGCCCAATTAAATCACACAATGCAACAAATTGACAAAAATTCAACTGAAATAAAGAAAATTACCATAAATTTACAGTCCGGAAGCATAATCATCGAATTCGTATGTTCTGAATAGCAGAAGTGGAATAGCTCCAAAGTGCCAGGATTTGAAGTGTACCAAAAGTGGATTGTAAATGAAATAGTTCCAAATTTACAACATTCAACTGAAATGGCATAAGGTGTTTGATATTAACGCTTATTAAGAAATTAATTATCAAAAACAACTTCAAAAAAAAAAATTAAGCTAATTAACATAGTATAATTGAAATTAAAAAAATTCATATAAAAATTGTAACACCCCGTATTTTTAACAATCTTTTATAAATTTTTCCTATTTTACGTTATATTATCGTTATTATGCGCATAATGCTAACTCGTAACTAGACTTTTAAAATTCCAAACATTTAACTTGATATAAGATTATGAATTTGGTCAATTAAAAGATGGACTCATCATATCATACTCTCACCTGTTTATTTTATTCATTTGTTCAAAGTAAGCCTAACTCCTCACAACCACAAAGCCCATCATTCTGATCTCTATGTAAACAAAGAAGTTTGGCAATTACTTTCACCAAATCAAAACCCACGTGTAACCCTTACCATCCACCTTCCTAAATTCATCCCATTAAACCCAGCCACCATTTTGATCCCTATTAACCCCAAATTCTCCATAAAAATGAAGAAAGTAAGGGAGATGTAGAAATTTGACAAACCGGAATCTCAAATTTTGCTATGTTTATGCACACCTTGACCTTCAATTTTCATAATAAGGTATTATATCTTTCTTCACTTAATTATTTTAGTTAAAATCAAATCAAATCATTATATTTCAATTAATATCTTCAAAATTCTCTTAATTGGTATGAGTAAAATCCCTAACTTGGTTGATGATGGAATTTTTTCCGGCAAGGAAGAAATCAACATGGACAGAACGAAGCATCTCGGCTCAACCGAACCAACGCAGATTCTGATTTTTCTGCTGATTGAAATACTTTTAGTTAGGGTGGGTAAATCGTCACCCTTTTTCTAAAACTTTGGTCTTTTATTAAATAAATTTTCTTCTTATGTACTTTTCTTTTAACATTAATGCATGTGACTATGTGAGTATGTTATGGATATTCTTATTTAGTTATGTGAATTTTTATTACTTATACTTACATTATAATTAAGTCAAATTTCAAGTTATAAAATTTAATTGGGAAAAAGAAGGACAGATGATATGGAGAAAGTAAAGGTTTAAGTTTTACAAATTTTATTAAATTTTTAACCTATTAATTTTTAATTATTTATTTATTTTAGGAGAAGAAATATTATTATTATAAAAATTATTAATTTTAATATAAATTTTGTTTTATGAAAAACCATTATTTTAGATATGAAATTTAAATAGTATATAAAAATGCGTATTTCTAGATATAATTAGAAATTTTACAACTATTATTTATTTTACTATCCATGGGTAACATAGAAAATAATTTATTTTATTTTATTTTATTTGTTATTCGACTCTAATGTAATTTAATTATTACTTGCGAGACCTGACCAACGATACCCAAATAATGTAATATTAAAAGACCTAGATTATTTTTCAGTGAGTAGGTTAGAATTTTGGATCCTGGCAATCGGTTAGGCCTGACTCACGTTATCGCTAGATTCACATATTTCTTACAAGTCAGTGATTTATCGTATTTTATCTATTTAAAAAGAAATAACATTTTGAGACATGATTTGAGTTTTTACCAAGTTTAAAATAAAACAAAATTTAAATTTGACTTTTTAAAGACTTCGTCAAAACCGTCAAGTATGTTTAACTTTATCACTTTTCAAAAGTTGGGTCATATTTATCAAATAATTGTCGTATTACATACAGATAAAAATCTTTATCAATTCTTTGAGATTTATTTTATGGTCAATCTTGGAATCTTTTCCCTTAAATTATCACGTACTTTTGTTAACAAAGGTTTTTAAAGACAACTTTTATAAATAGATACTCCTTATATTTCAATTACAATATTTTGGAGTCAAAAGTTGTACTATAATTATACATTTTGGAATTATAAGTTATTGTTAAAAGAATTAAGGACGATTTCTAATCAATTGACTACTCAAGGGACTGAAAACCATCCCTTAGTGAATTGATTAAAAACTTGGCTAAACTTCGTTAAATGATCATAATAATCATTTAATTTATTAACCAAGTTCGTTAGCCAATTACCGGCCTACAAATAGGGACAACCCCGTAAGAAGACTTTTATTTGACTATGTGCTATTTGGCTATCGTTACTTCGTATCTAAGTATAAGAGAAGGAATTTATATCGAATTCGAGTTGAATAACACATAATGTTTTCAAAATATATTTCAAAAGATGGTATATTTTATTGGGCATTTTTAGGACTTAATTCGAAATCTCTTTGAGCGCGAAAGCAGGTTGTCTCTATTGTGTACGAGATGACTTGGAAGAATAGCGCTTAACTTAACCGTATAAAACCGTCCGTACGAAGGGTCTTTGGCTGTGCTGACATTGACCCGAGAGTAGGCGGAAGTGTGGCCATACTTTAGGTGGGGACCTGATCAGTCTCGTACGTGTTAGGTAGATCGCACCCGGGTTTCCGTGAGTCGACGATTGGAGCGTGGCTGCGGGGATAACCAGCCGGGTGGTGAGTAGTCCATGGTGCGGGTAACAACCCCACGTATCCGGCATTCGACCCTGGAGATGAGAGGACGAATTTTGTTTTAAACGTGTTTATGTCACCACGGTAAACAGGGGTAATAATGTAAGCCCCTGGTATCGGTGTGATTGGTGGTATATTATTATTGTACAAGTATCAAATATGAAAGTTATTCGGAACTTGTACAATAATTGGCCGGTATATCGTGATAAAAAATTTCTAAAAATAATACGGCACTTAAAACATTTCTTGCGATTTCTAAAGTTATGTGTTATCGGTTGTGCTTTTATGTATTGCTATTTGATCTATGTTTGATTTAATATTTTATTCATATTAAATTTTGATAATTTACCCACCTGACGATTTGTTTTTCTATGAAATTCTTTAAAAATATTATAATCGTCAGATTAAGGGAGACCGACCATTCCTCAGACGGGCAAGGTTGAAGATAGCTCAAGATGGGACCGATGTATTTCTATTCTTCATAAACTTGTCATAAATAAATGTAATATTTAAGTACTTTCATAGTTATTACGAAGTAATCTAGTTAGTTGGGAATAGTAATGACTCGGATATGTATTATATCTTCCGTTGTTTCCTATTATAGACTTATTTATAAAGTCTGGAAAATCCAGGTCGTTACAAAAATAAATAAATGACAAATACTTCATTATTTTTGTGATTCATATTTTACCCAATTAAGGTGATTTCACCACAAATAGAGCTACCCAGCCTTTAACTTTCCCCGATACAGTTATGTTGTAACAAAATTGTTCTATGATTGTATATTCCTTAAATTTAATTCAACCTTAAATCTAAAAGGCCCTGTATTTGTATAATCACATAGAAAAAATATCAATGATATGCATAAACTTAAGAGATCGATAGAAAAATCTAATAACAATCATAGTAAAACAACAAAAGCGATAATGATTACAAACACCGAGTACATAAAATAGGAATCCATAAACTTACTTTTGGATGCTATAAATTTTTTCAAGCTCTCGAGAAATATGCAATTGCAGATGATATTATGAAAGTAATTGATAATTGATGGGAGTTTCGATTGATGAAGAAATAAGGAATAATAGAGGAAGAATGACGGTTTCCAATTGTATTTCGAGTAAGCAATGGGAAATATGAAGGCACACAATGAAAAGAAGCAAAATCAATGGGCAAGATTATTTGGGCAGTCAAGTAAGATTACTCCTTGCTCATTTTTCATAGTTTGCCCAAGGATTTTTCAAAGTTTGTCTCATAATTTTCATTCAATAAAATGTAAGCTAGTTTTTATCATGACAGTCATTCATCTTATAAAAACATCCAACGGAGATCTTTGCCAAAGACCTTGCATTAATTGATCATGAAATTAGTTCAAGAAATCAGTTTCATAAGATGAAATTACCTTAGATGTTAATGCAAATTCCAAGAGTTGCTGCATAGAAATAGAACTTAAGAAGCAATGCCATAGCTTATCGAAGGAGCTTGATCCCACTGAAGGATCCATATTTTTCTTCTAAATTAACTTTTTTTTGCCTTTCTTCTGTAAATAAAAATCCACAGGTAAGAGGATTTAACGATACCAAAAACGCATGAACAAAGTATGCAGAAATCTACATGCACCAAGTTGATACAAAAACTTAATTAAAGCACTCGTTTGAACAAACAAAACAACAAATCGACCAAAACTGCCAAGAAAAGAAACAAAAATTACATGAAAATTCCAATTCCGAAGTACAATCATCCAATTCGTCAGTTACCACATGTAGAATTCAACGTAATATACCCAAACTGAAATCGTTATGCTATTCATCCTCTTCTTACCATTACCATTCCCAAAACCAATCATCTTCGGCAGGAGAAGACCGCGTCTTCACTATTTTGGCAAGCTGATGTTGTTGTTACTCCTCCTCCTCATAACTTCACCTTGTTCTGTAACGGCCATGTACTTGATTCAGATCTCACACTTCTAGTTGATCCCTTCAAGCATAGTTCATTCACAGAAGTCAATGACCCTCAAACATGGGACGATCTATTATCAGCTAAAAATTGAAAGAAGCTGACATGTATCAAACATATCAGCATGCACCCATGTCATATATATGATACTGATGGTGACAAAGGCCTAAACTACACCAAGCAAAAACACTAGATATAATAATAACTAAATAATCGGCCGATATGTCTTCTTCCTTCTTCAAAAGCCCAATTTTTTTTCGTAAAACCTAAACTCTCATTAGGATGGTGTGTGGATTTAATAACCAACGCCTGTCTTTTCTAGTCTGCTACGGATCTACCCACTCTCTCAATGTCTATCATCAACCGATCTCAAAACTTCAACTTTGTGAACCTTATTCACAAATTTATTCATCCAATTAATACACATGCCCTATATGAAAGGTACCATGATATGCTTTTACTTTCGTATATGACATCAGATTAGATTCGGTCTACTTTCACTTTGAAAATCAATCAATTTAATAATTAAATCACATAACCAAAATAAAAGTATTAATGATTGAATGAGGGGCAAACAAAATAATCATACCTCCTGGAAAAACAACACTCCGTATATATCAGTAAGATGTTCTCCGCAACATTACCGTCTTGGAGAGAAATACCTTTGATGGTGGTGGTGAATTTGGGCAATTTCATGAGATTTTGAAGTGACCATGAAATTTTTAGTTTTGTTGAAATGGCAATCTTGTGCGATTAAGAATGGAGATGAAGAGAGTTCTTTTGACAGAGAACATGGGTAGTTTTGGAGTAAACTTACTGATGGGGGTCGGTTGCCTGCCTTTGACCGCCTGCCAATCAGGCCCCAGGGCGACCAGTCCCAGAAGGAAGAAAGGTCTGTCCAGCAGCCTTTCCATCAAAATCACTGAAATCTCCAAGTGTGGCCCTAATCCCTTGAGCCATCCGCCAAACAGAGCAAACCAGGCCTGTCGCCTGCTTCCAGGGCGTTCCCGCCTGAACAGAACCGAAGGAGAACCGAGGACCCATCCGTCATTTTGCCTAAGGTAAGGGGAAATGGGTGGACAAGGTGAGTCCACGTGTCGCGCCAACATCCACCCATTTCCCACCTCTTCTTTCTCTTTTCCTCTCTCTTGTGGGAAAGTATAAATACTTACCCATTTCCCACATAAGAGGGGTTGGATTTTCTCTCTCTAGACTCTTACTCCTAAAAACGCCACCTAGTTCCTCACGAGCTAGGTTCGTCAAGGCATTTCACGGACTGACTTAGGCATCGGAGAGGGTTTCCTCGGACAACCTCCGAGGCCCTGTGCGTTCATTGTGCAGGGAGCAGGCCATTTCCGCCGGGAAGGTCCGATCTAGGAAGTGAGAGAAAGGGGAGACCAAGGGAAATCAAACGGTCATTTGTTCACCATTAACCCGATTATACAGCCCGGATCCTAGGCCGGGTGAATTGTTTCCGTGACCGGAACAATTTGGCGCCGTCTGTGGGGAACTTACGGTTGTGCTCACGAGTTACTCACTAAAATCAACCACTCATAATCACAAAACCAAAACAATTATGCCAGAAATCGTTGATGCCAGTGCAGGAACGGGTCCGACGGTCCCACCGGTGACCCCCCTGTATGGTATGCCGCAGTCGGAGAAAGTTCCTCCTGCCACGATCTTAGGGGTAGGGGGAACCAGTCTCCTCGGTGGACCTAGCACTGCGGTGACCCCTGAGCTGGGGACACTCCCACGACACGCTCTTAATCTGACCCCAGCTCAGATGGCACAGGCAGCCGCTTTCTTCTCTGCGATGCTAAACCAGGATCTCACTCCTGAAGACTTGGTAGGCAGGGTCGCATCGGCTCCCAGGCAACCATCCCCTATCAGCAGGGATGAGGCTGGGGGCACGAGGCGGACCGCCGCCAGAAATGCTCAGAGGAAAGCGAGGAGGACGGCTCAAGCGTATACGCATATGCAAAGGCGCATTACTACTGGCGATCCAGAGCCACCCGTCCAGCAGGCGTTCTCCATCCACACGACGGAATCAGCGTCTGGAGGACAGGGAGGCTTATCCCGGGGATTACAGGAGCGCATGAGGCCCAGGGAGCCCATGTCGAAACGCTTGGGAGAAAAACCAGGCGGAGTTTTCTCCAGGCTAACGCCTGCAGCCAAGGAACAGTCGGCCCCAGGCTTATCCCAAAGCCTGCAATCCAGACTCAACCGGGGACAACCGCTCGAGTCCAGGTACCATCAGGGTGAGAACCTCTGCCACTCTCATAGAAAGAGGCCCAGACAGACTCCCCGGAAACAGAGGATGAAGCAGCCAGTAGGCCGCCACCAGGGTACCGCTCCCCTAGTGCGAGGAAACCGACCCATAAACAATGGGAATCTCACGGTAACCAGTCTGGGGAAAGCAGGTCACGACTGGTAGGCAGGCCCACAAAAACCCCATTGCACCCTGAGGTACAAGAGTACCCCATTCCAAAAATCAAAATGCCCACCATCAAATTCGACAGGACGACAGATCCTGAAGACCACCTTGCAGCCTTTGAGAGCCACATGGGCATGTATGACGTAGATGATGCCATCTGGTGCAAAGTTTTCCCTACCACCCTGGTAGGACTCGCGCAGGGATGGTTCAGAGACCTCCGCCAGGGGTCAGTCAGATTCTTCATAGAGTTGGCTGAAATTTTCCTCGAACAGTATGCCGGAAATAAGAGAAGACGCCTTACCCGTTTCGATCTCATGACCCTGAAACAGAAAAAGGGTGAGAGTGTGAGGGAATACATGAGAAGGTTTGATCTATCCTACCAGCAGGTTAGGGAGATCGATGATTCCACTGCCGCCTACGCCCTGACAATCTCCCTACTTCCAGGGGAAATGAAAAACCAGATGATCAGGGCCCAGCCAGAAACCCTGGCCATGGCCAGGAAGATTGCTGACGGGTTCATTCTGCAGGAGGAGTTCCACGGCCTGACGGATACCCCTGCAGGCCAAACAAAGCCTCAAGGGGGACCGCAGGGTGGAAGGGGCAGAAGTGAGCCAGGCAAGCAAAGGGAAGAAGGAGACACTCCCAAGAAGGAGCGCACAGTCTACCAGCCCAGATTCGACAGTTACACTGCTCTGAACAAATCCAGGGCGGAGATCTTCGAACTGGAAAAAGAAACTGCTAAATGGAACCGCCCGAACAAACCTCGCAGCCCAAAAGGAGACCCCAAGAAATTCTGCACTTTCCACGACTGTATAGGCCATACCACCGAAGAATGCCGTCACCTGAAGGACGAAATTGAGAAATTAATCAGGAACGGATGGTTGGCCAGCTACGCAGCTAAGAATAAGTCTCAGAAGGAAGTGTCTGAAAAACCCGAAGGGTCAGTGCAAAACCGCATGGTGATCCATGTAATTTCAGGGGGCACTGAGGGCCAGCTCAGTCGAAGAGGCCAAAAAAGACAAATGCGCGAGCTAAGGAACCAGATCTGCTATGCTGACAAAGCAGGGAGTCCAAGGGGAGTGACATTAAGCATCACCCCTGATGATGCAGGGCGCGTGGTATATCCGCACAGTGATCCTTTGGTGCTGTCCCTAGAGATCAGCAACCATATTGTGCGAAGGTGTATGGTGGACACAGGCGCGTACACGAATTTGCTGTATAAGGACGCTTTCGAAAAAATGGGCCTGGAAAAAAGGCACCTGCGACCTGCCCCCGGATCATTATACGGATTCAGTGGGGCAGGCGTGCTGCCCATGGGAGTCATAGATCTGCCTGTAACCTTTGGAGAAGGCTCTACTGCCAGAAATGTAAGGGCAACCTTTGTTGTTGTGGATGCAAGGTCTGCCTACAACGCCCTAATTGGCAGAGCCACCCTGGACGAAATCGAGGCGGCCATCTCCATTAGGGCTCTCACCATAGCGTATGTCACTGATTTCGGGCTAGAAGGAAAGGTGCGTGGGGACCAGGAGTCAGCCAGACAATACTATTCCGTGGCCCTACAAGAGCACGAAAAAGAAAGGAAAGGAAAAAGGAAGGCTGACAGCTCCCCCAGCAGGGAGGGCGAAATCCCAGCCGAACAACCGGCGCCCGACCACCTGGAGCCAGGGGCGAAAGCATGTTGGTAGATTTGGAACCAGGCAGACAGGTCCTGATAGGGGCTGACCTGGAAAAATCCTACCAAGATGAACTGGTCAAGCTGCTAAAAGAAAACAAAGATGTATTTGCCTATTCTGCAGACGAGATGCCCGGCGTTGATCCATCATGCATCGTTCACAAGCTGAATGTAAGCATGGATGCTCGCCCTGTAAAACAGAAGAAACGAAACATGTCTGCGGAAAAAGACGCAGCAATCAAGGAAGAAATTGACAAACTCTTGAAAGCAGATTTTATTGAGGTCTGTGACTACCCGGAATGGTTGGCGAATGTAGTCATGGTTAAAAAGTCATCAGGCGCATGGAGAATGTGCGTAGATTTTACAAACCTCAACAAGGCCTGCCCGAAAGACTGCTATCCGCTCCCCAGAATCGACCAACTGGTAGACTCCACCAGTGGTTACTCCATGCTGAGCTTCCTAGACGCCTTTTCAGGGTATCATCAAGTATACTTGTGGCAGCCGGACAGGGTGAAGTGTGCGTTCATCACTTGTTCAGGCACCTACATGTACAAGATGATGCCATTCGGGCTCAAAAATGCAGGGGCTACGTACCAGCGGTTAGTTGATAAAGTGTTCGAGAAACAAAAAGGCAGAAACATCGAGGCTTACGTTGATGACGCCATCGTGAAAAGCAGAGAAGACAGAGAACACCTGATAGACCTGCAGGAAACCTTCTGCTCCTTGCGCGCCTACAAAATGAAACTTAATCCGAAAAAGTGTACATTTGGAGTCCGCTCCGGCAAATTCCTGGGGTTCTTGGTCATCTCTCGGGGGATAGACGCCAACCCTGAAAAAATTCAGGCAGTTCTAGACCTTCCTGAGCCCAAGACCATTAGAGACATCCAGCGCCTGACGGGCCGCATGGCCGCCTTAGCACGGTTCGTCGCCCGATCAGCAGACAAGGATCCCCTCTCTGCGCTCCCTGCAGTACGACCGGGCTGAAAACGAAGCTGCAATGGTCGAAGCCTTGGACCTGGTGAGCGAGTTAAGGGAAGAAGCCAGTACCAACATCGCTGCCTACCAGCAGCGAATGAGGAAAGCTTTCAACAGCAAGGTACGACAGAGGAATTTCCAGATGGGCGAGCTGGTTCTGAGAAAGACACAGGCGATTGGGAAGTCAAGAGAACATGGAAAGCTGAGTGCCAACTGGGAGGGCCCGTACCAAGTAACTCAGGTTCTGAGACCAGGCACATACAAAATAGCCAACCTTGAGGGACAAGAGCTACATGCTCACTGGAATGCAGACACACTAAAGAAATATTACGTCTGAACAAGAATACAGGCAGTTTTTTCTTTTACTAAAAAAGGCGGAGGACGGTCAAAAATGTCGACGGCTCCGACCACCCCAATGTCAAAAAGAAAATTTTAAGAGAAATGAGAAGATACAGATTTATACTCGTTGCCTGTTCACACTCGCGTCTTTCACACACAAACGAGCAGGGGGCAATAGGGGGAGGCCCCCCTGTTGCCGAAATTGGGAAAAGTGAACCCCCCAACGCAAATCAAAAGCCACCCTGCTTACCTCTGGGCAAGCAGGGGACAGGCCATACTAACAAGGTCTGGGGGCAAGCCCCCCAACCTTGTATAAAAAACGCAAAAGCTACCCTGCTTACCTCTGGGCAGGCAGGGGGCAGGCCCCCTGGACTTTGAACGAAAAGCCAGGGACAGGCCAGGCTAACAAGGTCTGGGGGCAGGCCCCCCAACCTTGTATAAAAAAACGCAAAAGCTACCCTACTTACCTCTGGGCAGGCAGGGGGCAGGCCCCCTGGACTTTGGACAAAAGCCAGGGGCAGGCCGTACTAACAAGGACTGGGGGCAGGCCCCCCAACCTTGTATAAAAACACAAAAAGCCACCCTGCTTACCTCTGGGCAGGCAGGGGGCAGGCCCCCTGGACTTTGAACGAAAAGCCAGGGACAGGCCAAACTAACAAGGACTGGGGGCAGGCCCCCCAACCTTGTATAAAAAACGCAAAAGCTACCTTGCTTACCTCTGGGCAGGCAGGGGGCAGGCCCCCTGGACTTTGGACAAAAGCCAGGAGCAGGCCGTACTAACAAGGACTGGGGGCAGGCCCCCCAACCTTGTATAAAAACACAAAAAGCCACCCTGCTTACCTCTGGGCAGGCAGGGGGCAGGCTCCCTGGACTTTAAACAAATGCTAGGGGCAGGCCAAACTAACAAGGACTGGGGGCAGGCCCCCCAACCTTATATAAAAGTGAAACAAACAGGAACCCTCCTACCTACAGGCAGGCAGACTGCGAAACAAATTCATGAAGAATCAAAAGCAAACAGAAAATTCACATATAAAAGAAAAAGTAGTGTCAAGGAAATACAGGACAAGAGTTTTCAAAACAAATGGTTACAACCAAGAGTACGGCAGCCGGCCACCAAAGGGCTCGGCGCGCAAAGAAGTAAGGAAATTAAAACGTTGGCACAGGCGCAGCAGGGGACGAGCAAGAGCCCTCTGAGGAAGACTGCCCTCCATGTTAAGCAGGGGGAGCGTCTGGGCCGGAAGCATCTCCCTCAGACAGCCTGCGCATTTGAGCTTCATCCTTAGCAGTATAAAGGGCCCGGAAAGCATCTTCGTCAAAACCCGGGAACATCTCCCTGACAGCTTCCATGACAACCTTCAGGCAGGAGTTAGCACCATTAACGAAGCCCGCCGACACAGCCATTTCCACCTCCTGAAGAATCTCACCCCTCTCTTTCTCCAAATCCTCGGTCTTCGCCGCCAGATCGCCGAGGGCCACCTGCAGATCAGAGTTTGCCTTGGAAAGGCGCTCCCCGAGGTCAATAACGCTCTTCTTAGCATGGTCCAGTTCAGCTAAAGCCTTTCTGGCCTGCTCTAGTTTAGCAAAGGCCTGCTGTGCTCTCTTGGACTCCTCCCCCAGGCGAGACACTTCCCGGGTAGCCTTCTCGCTCTCAGACTTCCAGTGGATCGCCTGACCCCTGGCCTCTTCTAGCTCAGTCTCCTTTTTCGCCAGCTGATCCTTCAGGCTGGCAATGAGAGCAACATCCCTCTCAACTGCAGAAAGGCGGTCGGGGTTGGCTAGTTCCTCATCACTCAGGCGACCAAGGGCAGCCAGCTCCGCGGAAGCCTGCATAATTCGGGAGGTGCGCTTAATATACTGGGTCACTTGACTGGTAGCAGACTTGACGGTCTTGAGAAGATGGTCTGTTAGAACTGCCCCTGAGTCGGAGAGTAGGGCGGAAACATCTTGGCTGTCACCTGCATTATAATGGAACTCAACGTTCTCCTCAGAGAAAAGGGTGGCAGGAATCTCCGGAGCAAGACGCTTGGGTTCAGGCGTGGAAGTCTCCAAGTCCACCACCTGGTCAGCATTAGGGGCCTCCCGACTCCTCTTTCTGGTCAGTGCCCGGGGGGTACTCTCCCCAGTCTCCTCGGAACCTGCGGCCCGCGACCCCGGGGGAATCTGAATCCCTGCTGAAAGGCCCTCTTGCCTGCCAACAGGCGAAGGGGTAGCCTCGAAAGCAATTGCCCTCGCAGCTGGAGAGGGGGTGGCCTCAGAAACCGCCGTCTTGGCAGGCGTAACTCGAGGAGGAGGGGGAAGCCTTGGCCTACTGAATGTCAGGCCCTTCAAATGCTTCATCAGATTCTTCTCGCCTCTCTTAAAACCAGGGGGAAGAGAAGGGCGACTTTGGATGACAGTGAGATTCTCGTCCAGGCCCAGGCGTCTCACCTCCCCTTTTCTCCAAATAAAAGTGGCAAGAGCTGCAAGACAAACAAACAGGCTGTCAAGGCATTTTCAAAAAGAAAAAAGAGTAAGAAGGAATCACCAGCACTCCTGAACTACCTTTATCTAGACCCGGATTCATGCCCAACCGGGTCAAATAATTGTCAGTCGCTATAAGCTCCGCATGAGGGAGCCATAAGGTGGGGCCATACACCCCGTACTTGTTAGTGTGGCCTGCAAAGTAGGCCGTCAACTCCTTCTCCTTCTCACTTAGCTTAACCTCCAAAGCCTTTCCACCCACGCCAGGGTGGTACTCCTCAGGGGTCTCCATCCTGGTGTGGACATGATTCCTGAAGTGACGAGGAATCCTCCACCCATGGGTGCTGTGTATGTAAAGGAAGTTGTTCTTCCAATCCCTCAAGCTGTCCATACCAGGCCACACCAAACAATGTCCCTTCTGCCTCAAGAGGGACCAATAACCAGGGGAGCCCGTACTCCCAGAAGAAACCATCTGTAAACCCACCATAAACCGCAGGGCGTCGATGGAAGGCTCTATGCGGTGGAAAAGACAGGTCCAGACATATGAGATCAGCGCCCTGACAGCTGTGGCTGTCAGCTGGGCGACGGCGACGTTCATGCGCCTGAAGATCTCCTCTAAAGCAGGATGGAGGGGAAAGCGAAGGCCAAACTCTAAACATTTATGGTAAACCGCTATGCACCCATCCGGGGGGTTGCATACAGTGTCCTTTTCGCCGGGGACAACAACTGTATACCCCTCCCCGAAGTTATAGAGCCGCTCAATCACAACGGCGGCGTTCTTAGCGAGGATCACCTCCCGATTTTTCGGGTCAGGGAAAGTACTCAGAGGGATGCGGTATTTAGCCCTGTCTAAATAGTAAACCCTACCCTTTTCCCGACGAACGAGGGGGCCGGAAGTTCGGGAAGGGTTAACTTCCAACGCCTCGTCGTCCGAGTCGATAGCATCAAATGAAGGGGGTCAGGAGAATTGCCGCCCCCACTGTCCGCCGAGTGTTCTTCCTCAAAACCAACCTCCCTAGAGGAGGAGGCAAAATCCATCCCTTCTCCCCTCTTTGATGGGTCGATAAGGGGCAAAATCCTTTCACGGGTTCTGGACATGATTACTCTAAAAAAGATGCGGAAAAAAGGAAATCGAAGAGAGAAAAAGAGTGGAGGATGAAAATCTGACCTAAGATCGCCTGACAGCACGTCACAAGCCCGAAGAAAGAGTCTCAGGGAATTGGGGGTGCAAGGTAGGAAACGATCCGTCAATACTCCAGGGTTTTTGACAAGACAGAGAATGAGGGAATGTCGAAAGAAAAGAAAGATTGGAAAAAGTGAAAGAATGAATAACTGATCGCTTTTATAGAGAGAAAGGCATGCCAAGAGTCGCCCAACCCTCAGAAATTCACCCAAGGGCTGCGGTCCACGTGTCGCCCCTAGGGGGGTTTGCTCTAGGCAGCTTCCCAAGAAAAACCTCGGGAGGACCAAAGGGTGTCAGAAGATTGGTCACCCTATGACGTCCCCCCCGAAAAAAAAAAATAAAAAAAATCGCAACACACAAACGCATCGCCTGATCCTCATTTCATTAAAACCTTACAAAAGAAAGTTACATCTTAAGACAGATACGGGAAGAAAAATACATAAGGCCCAAAGTTCCGGCCTGGCAGAGATCAAACGCCCCGCCACGCAGGCCTAGTCATCGCCCAAATCTGGGGAACAATCCCCAGGGCTGCCTGGACTCCCGAGAGCCGAACCCCAATCCCAGTCTGGGGAGCCCTGGAAAGGGTCATCAGAAGCTCTGTCTTCGTCCCTGTCGCTCAGGCAGCCAAGACCCTCGCTGTCATCAGAGTCATGGCTGCTATCTTCCCAGTCCCTTCCAAAGGGAACGGCCCGGGACTCGTCGCAGGTGCGACAGCCTGTCTTCTTCACAGGCGAAGAGGGACGTGACGCCAAGGAGGAATCAGTGTCAGAATTGGGGTCAAATTGTTCAGGGTGCAGCCATGGAAAGCACTCATGGCATCCCCTGTCGTAACAGCCCCCTCCCTGGGAGCAACGCCTAAACCTAGGCGCAGCAGGAGGCGAGGACCTCCTAGGGCGTTTGCCCATCCTAACAGAGGCCCTCTGACTTCTCCGGCGAAAATGAAGTTGTGAACGGCGACTCCGGCGAACAGCTAGGTAAGCAGCACGAGCATATCTAAGCCTCCAAAAACCTCTGAAGATGAAAGTAACATGCCTAACTCCACGACGAGTTACACTTTTTTTGATCCAAGCCATGATTAAAGACAGAACGAAGATTGGAAATGGGTCATAAAAATAGTGAAGGAGGATGCAATTTATACGGAAAACAGAAACAGGGCATTAATGGTGCCCCAACCACCTCTGCAAGGAAGAAAGCCAATTATCGAACTGGCACACTGCCCAAAAATTCTCTGCACAAAGGAGGGTAATCATAACGAAAGACGTTTGAACTCCCTGCGTGCTCAGAGGAATTAAAGCATGTTCCCTCGGGAACATGCGACGCATTAAATGCAAGTGTCCAAAGAGACAACCTCCCGCTGTCCCAAAGCAAGACGTCGCCTGCCGAGCAGGAACCCCGCTCCTCCTCAGCCGGCGAGGGCCAATTGATGGAGGTCGGTTGCCTGCCTTTGACCGCCTGCCAATCAGGCCCCAGGGCGACCAGTCCCAGAAGGAAGAAAGGTCTGTCCAGCAGCCTTTCCATCAAAATCACTGAAATCTCCAAGTGTGGCCCTAATCCCTTGAGCCATCCGCCAAACAGAGCAAACCAGGCCTGTCGCCTGCTTCCAGGGCGTTCCCGCCTGAACAGAACCGAAGGAGAACCGAGGACCCATCCGTCATTTTGCCTAAGGTAAGGGGAAATGGGTGGACAAGGTGAGTCCACGTGTCGCGCCAACATCCACCCATTTCCCACCTCTTCTTTCTCTTTTCCTCTCTCTTGTGGGAAGGTATAAATACTTACCCATTTCCCACATAAGAGGGGTTGGATTTTCTCTCTCTAGACTCTTACTCCTAAAAATGCCACCTAGTTCCTCACGAGCTAGGTTCGTCAAGGCATTTCACGGACTGACTTAGGCATCGGAGAGGGTTTCCTCGGACAACCTCCGAGGCCCTGTGCGTTCATTGTGCAGGGAGCAGGCCATTTCCGCCGGGAAGGTCCGATCTAGGAAATGAGAGAAAGGGGAGACCAAGGGAAATCAAACGGTCATTTGTTCACCATTAACCCGATTATACAGCCCGGATCCTAGGCCGGGTGAATTGTTTCCGTGACCGGAACACTTACAATGGTAGTTTTCTTAACATAACTGCTCATCAGTTTCCTGGGTTTGTTCACACAAAAGAACTTTCTCGAAAAAAAATTGCTTTACTTGCTACATCTGTGCCACGTCAACGACACATAAGATGCTGAGGTGGATCAATTTGAGGGTTTCAAATGTTTCTACTTTAATATATAAAGGATTGACAATTATCGTATGACCTTAGGCCCTTGAAAACAAGAATCATAACAAAAAATTATTTTATGTATTTTGTTTTCATAACAAAAGTACTTTTAAAAAAATTAAGCTCCATAAAAAAAAAGCTCATTTCTATTAAATTAGGCCAAACATGCTCTTAATTCTTAGAAGTACTTTTCAAAAGTCCGAGTCTACAAATTGGTGCTTCTATTTTTAAGGAGGAGATTGTGGTCTTTGAGCTCTTGAAAAACTACTTTCAATTTATAATGATTCTGTGTTTGACCAATTTGTCATTTTTGGCCAAAAATAACACATTTAAAATCTTTGCCAAACATGCTCTTATTAACTTTTGGTACATTGTTAAGTCAATTTGTAATTGTTCTCTTCTGGCATGTTTGAGAACTTGGATTTGAATTTAAATTCATTTGGTTTTCTCAAATTCCTAGTATATGGATAGTCATTTCAATTCTGTCACTTGTCGTTTCTTTGTTTTTTCGCATAATTTTGTTGTATTATTTGTTTTTCTTCATTTTTTTTCCGTATTTGAACATTTACATTTTTCTAATGAAAAATTTTAAAAAATAAAATCGGTGAACTTGACCCGACTTCACCCGCCCGAAATCCAAATCCAAGGGTACCCAAACACCATTTTGGATTTGGATTCAAATACAGGAATTGAATTCTTGATATTCAAATCAATTCCGAGTACCCAAACGCAACCTTAATATATTTAATGAGAAACGGTCTCTTAGTGGACCTACCACCATGTAGATGCACGGGAGTATGCTAATCGCCCATAAAGAAAAGAGTAAATCATTAAACTGTTTAGAGAAAAAAACTGCTCCATGGAGCAGAAGTGTGTGTGCTGAAATGGTAGACGTGAAAGGAGAAAATGTTGATTAGAGCTATACAGAACTTCAAAACAGATGAAAGAGATTTAGAAGATAAGCAGATAGAAACGCAAAGGATTCGTTCCTTTGTGAATTGCGTATTGCGAGCCTACTTTGGACCCTTCTTCCATAACACTCCAAACTTCTTCAACACGTTACCATTCTTCTTCTTTGGGGAGTCATCATCGGAAAGTGGAGACTCCATTTTTGCAGCAATACTATTAAAAGAAAGTGTGCGGTCACCAAACTTGGCATTACTCCCAGTCCCAGTAGTAGATGAGAGCATAGCAGCAGCTGCCTCAGCTGCCTTCCTCCATTGATCGGATTGAACCTTCAGTTTCCTCAGCTCTGCTTCAAGCTCTGTGTAAGCTTTGTGAGCAGCATCCAGCTGCTCCGAAACCTCATCAGCCATCCAGCTCTTCTTTTCTGCTTCCTCTGCCGCATACCCGAGTTTCATCTCTGCTGATGTCCCACTCTCTCTCTTCTGTATCTTTGCCTTGAGCATATCATTCTCCACTACTGTACATCCAATTTGAGTTTCCTCGAGATTATCGACATCTTCCTTCAGGCTCAGTACCTCAGGCTCGGAGTTGCTTGTATTTATCTCATTACCCTCCGATTTTAGCATATCTATTGCCACTCTTGCTTTCTTCAATTCCGCCTCTTTAGTAACTGTTTCTAATTTTACGTGTTCCACTTCAGCAAACGCATTCCTGATTTGCAATGTGCTCTGGATGTACTCTTCCTGATATCTAAGTTCCGAAGCTTCTAGTGCTAATTTCAGTTGGCCAGCCTCTAGTTTTAATGCATCAAGTTCAGCTTTAAGTTCCATTGTTTCAGTAGATTCTTCTTTCTCGCTGCCTTCATCCTGTTCCCCTCTCCTATTTTGCAGCTTCTTTTCAAGCTCCGTCACTAAAATCTCCAGAGAACTTGTTTTTTCTTTTGATTTTTCCCACTCTGACACCAAATTGTCATAAGCCTCTTTCGCCTTGATCTCTTCAGACTGAAGAGACTTTGCAATTGCCATGGATTCTTCTAATCTCATCTGGGTTTCGCGAGCCAGTTGCAGTGCCTCAACTTCAGATCTTTTGCAGTTGCTAAGCTGCTCCCTCATATTATCTACAGCAGAAACAGCTTCAGAAAGCTCAACCTTCAAACACTCAATATCAGCTTGTGCTGTTTCTGCATGGCTGGAATGAGTGGCTCCCATTTTAAGCTTTTGGATCTCATTGAGAGCCGAGGCTAAGGCAGCTGAATCCATGGAGTGTTGTTTCTGAATCGCCTCAACCTCTGACTGCCAAACTCGGTCGCGTTCTTGAGAAAGCTTCCGGAGTTCTTGAACCCTAGCATCTTCGGAAGTAGAAAACTCATCAAGCTGTTTGCGAGACTCCTTAAGCCTTGCAGACATGACTGAGAGCTGGTTTTTCATTTCTTCCGCCACCTGAAGAGCATGCTGCTTCATTGTCTCAGATGAATTCAGTTGGTCCTTAGTTTTCCTCAGCTCAACTTCAAGATGAGCTAGCTGAGACTCTAGATTAGACAACTTAGAAACCTGTTTTTTCTGCATTTGTATAGGTAAAAAACCACGTCATCGATCTTGAATAAATAAGGAATGGGCTAAAAAAAGAAAACAGATCAAGACATTTGAGCTCAGTAGCCGAAATTATGCTCAAATTTAGCTCCATTCCTTTCCCTTCCCCGTGCACTTTCCTATAATTGTTACGGAGTAGTTGTTTTTTGCGGACAAGGAAAATTAAATATCTCAACTACGTAGTTGAATTTGTAAGTACTCATACTGTCCAACAGCATCAGCAATGGCGCTAATTTGTAGAATAAACAAAGTTCCATCATAAATTATGAGATCAAGGCAACCAGAAGAAAGCGTACTTGAGTAGATCCGCAGAGACATAGAAGATTCTCGTCTTGTTTGAATATGTAGCCAATTCCTTAGCTAACCAAACAAAAAGTTAGCTACGGAAATAGCGACATATTCAAACATGATGAGAAACCAATGCAGAGTATAAAGAGTTCATATCTTGAGTTAGTTGTGCTCTAACTTTAGAAATTTCTACTGTATCATTTTCTGAGGAATTGCTGCCTCACTGAAATTTTATGTTTCAAATGCAGTAGACTGTAGTCACTATTCACCTTATAGCCAATAAGGTGTTATAAATCTAATACTAACACCCTACTTATCGACCTGGTCTCGTCAAATTTCGGACGTTTTATTTGGTTTCGATCTTCTCAAATACTTGGATGGTACCTATCCATGCTCCCCTGAAAAAGTTGAAACTACTGAAAAGACACCAAAATTCAAACCGACAATCTGGCTCATTCCACTTGGCTTCGTCAAGATCGAGTCCTAAGTGGTGCCCTTCGCGGTACAATATCATCGAGCATTGCCCATTTTTGAACTCATGCACTACTTCAGCCGCTATATGGACTGCTCTTCAAACAACTTATGCAAATCCATCTCGCAGCCATATTCTTCAAATTAAAGATCATCTCATCTCTATTACTAAGGACAACCTGTCCGCCAGTGACTATATGCAAACCATTAGATCTTGCATTGATGAACTTGCCGGGAAACCGATGGATACAGAAGATATCATTGCTTGGGTCCTCCATGGGCTCGACTACAAATCTGTCACTTGCTTATTGACGCAATTAAGCACCGGGACACCCTTATTTCTTTTGAAACCCTCTCTTGTAGTCCTAGTTTAGTTCAACTTCTAGGTTACGGTTACTCCTAGATTTCCTTGTATTTTTAGAATGTATGAATATTTGTTTTCACATCTAAAAATATCCAAGTATTCTTCATACAATTTCTACAACCGCATCATATCCAGCTTTCGTAAGTCAATTTCAACTGTGATTTGAATGAAATACCTCATTTATAGGACTACGTGGAGATCCACGTTCCAGAAGTTTAGGATTTCTATTTTTAGGTGTTCTGCTTGATGCAGTAGGAGGAGCCACTGAGCTAGAATCAACTCGTGCAACCTTGAGCTGTCGTGAAGTTCTATTTGTCGAGGGAGATGACTTCTGGGATGTTTGTGAGGAGGGAGACATCCGTTGTGGCACTTCCGCTGAGCCATTCCTACTGTACAGAAAATGACAAATCAGCATATATAATCTGTCTCAACTCGTGAATCAAACAAGTTTGCAATTGGCTTGAAGCCTTGAAGAGGGGACATACATTTTGTTGCCCTCATTTGATATCTAAGTCCATATCTAAGAGCCACAGAAAATTGAAGCAAATTTCAGTAAGCAACCATCAGAGAGTCACTCACGAAATCACAGTTATTACATGAAATGCTACATGTATCAGCTCATCAAATGAGCTCGTGCAACTGGCAATAAAAACAGCACACGTCACACAGTAAAACTTCTAGGTACAGCCAATCTATCACATTGGCGTATCTGAATTCCAGTTTTCTCATTGTTTGGGTGGGTGTATAATGACATGGTGTAGCTAAGAACTTCTCATTAAACACGCAGTGCCTTTCAATATTAATTACTCAACCACGTATGTTTCAGTTTTAAATTAGACCAGGCATCTTGTGATGGCGGACCGCCCTAGGAATGGTACTAAGTAGTACGACAACATTGATGCAAGAAAGATACAAAAGGCAATACATCACATGTTTATATACTTTCTCTTGCCATAACTATGAGGCATGGAAAAACGGGAGCAGCCTCCCCATACACAGGTAAGATAAAAGAGACAACAGAATACCTCTGTTTTACAGCAGGGTATGGGTATGTACATATGAAGCCGACCATATTACCTAGCTTTCGGAGTCTGCATAGAGTAGAATACGGCGAGGGGAACAACCGTGAACACGATCTCCTGAGCGGAGCTGATGCGGGGAGTAGTCAATGTCTGTAAATCTGTAATGCAATAATACAAGTACTGAGATGGAATAATGTAAAGGAGATTTACAAGTACTAATAGCATATAATGATGACTAAATTTGCCACAACACACATATCCATGTCCATATAGCTAACAATACAATCCCTTCAAGGAAACTCCAATTCATATAAACAAGAACAACCCCCACTTGCAAGTTGCACCAACCTATCCCACATAAGAAACATTTCAAACAAAGCAATAACATACAAAACAAACAAACAAAACAAATATTAGCCAGCAAACCCCACAAATAAACAAACTCTTTTCACAACTCATTCTTTATTTGTTACGGAGTACAAACCTTTTTCTCCTTTTTACTCCAATCTTACAATTGTTTGTTTTTTCGCCCACCCGGCCAAAGTATAATTAAAGCCATAAGTAACTAGCAAGTAAAGATAAAAGGTAAAATAGTACGTAATTACTTATTATTATAACTGCAACCACCTCAAAGTTGTTCAGGCTTTTGTAAACATTTGATTTAACCCGACAACTTTATAGTAAAAAGCAAAAAAGTTTAATTGACAGATTTATGTGGTTGACTCACAACCTATTTGAGCAACCACAATGGGTAGTTCTTACCCTTGAGGTTGTCAAACAAACTTTATTTGATAAAGTTTGTACTATTTTTAAGAAATTGAGTTTTTTTATTTAAGAACCAAGTTCTTACTCAAAACAATAAAGGTAGACCAATCAAATAATTTTGTTCGTTTTAATCTTGTGTGAGAAAAAAAACATCCAATCAAATAGAGGGGATAGTTTTATTAATTTGAAAAAAGGTTACATATTTCAGACTGATATCATAATTGTTAGGGGAGGGTACGAGAGTTTATATAATACTCTCAACCTAAACAGAAATCTTAAACAGATTAGGAAACTTATACAATAGTAAATCCTACGTCAAATACTCAGATATTGATTAGGAAAATCTAATCAATCAAATATTAATTAGGAAACTTTCCTAATTAAACCGATTCAAGTCAGAAACCAATTCAAGATCCGAAATAACAATTACTATGCACTTATTTCCTAACACAACAAAATGGGTATTTGTATTTTGTAGGTAGTATACCCTTTGGCACAAACACAAATTAAAAATAAGTATCACAATTTAATGCTATGTTTCATATATTTTCATTTAATGTGTTTTATTATGATTTTCATGTTACTAGATTTAATTTAATTAGTAATTTTTTAAAAAATTAGTTTTTGTAAATTATGAATGAAAAACAAGTATAAAGTAAGTCAACATTAGTTATACAATAATTAAAATAATAAGAAAAGTAATGTAAGAGGATCTCTCTATTGTGGAAGAAAAATTGAAGAAGAGAAGATGAAGAGGATGTAAATAATGGAAAATGTAATAGAGAAAAGAGGGTATGAGGTGTCATAAAAATAGAGAGTGAAAGAAGAAATAAGAGGATGAAATATCATCTCTATTGTACATGGTCTTGGAGAGACTAGTATGACTCAAAAAAGAAGTTAACAATAATCTTGGCTAGCTGCCTTGTTTTGGCTAACTTACTTTAATAATTGTTACTAATAGTCTTAACAAAGTGGAAAGAAAAAAGCAAGGTCCGATTAACAAGACATAACGTAGTTTACAAGGGATTCCTTCTTACCGGTCGTTTGTTAAAACTTAAAAGTGAGGACTGAGGAGTCATAAACCGTACTCCACAAAAAGGAAGAGCTATTCCTTATCGTCGACGTTTTAGCTGGATCGTCGGCGCTTTATAACGTGAATTGACGTTTTTGCCCCTCCTTTAACTTACTTCATTGACCTTACTAATTATTGTTTATTTGGTTATTTGTGAAATATACTCGATAACGTAACGGTTTTGGTTATTTTGTAAAACCGTTTTTTTTTTTGCACTTTTATATGTTATTTCGGCGGAGCTTACGTCTTTACGTATTTCTTATTTTTAAATTAATTGCGACCGGACAACCAGATTTACATTTCGGAGTTAGTTATTACTTGATTATTTTTATTCACATTTTCGTTTGTGTTCTTCCATTTATAACTATCGTATTTTCGAACATTGTTTAATTTTTATTAATAAAATACGTAGGATGTTAGATTCGTTAGTTACGATTACGTATGTCTTTTAGGTGATTATGGTTTAATTAATCGAAGATGTATATTACGGTTTATTTTATTTTTTAAAAAAAAGGTGCAAAACGTCACAAATCTGTAAAATGTGGCATACTCACGTTTTACGGATCCACAAAAGTGAGTTACTCACGTTTTTCAGATCCGCAAAAAGTGAGTTATTCACGTTTTGCGGATCCGTAAAACGTGAGATACTCACTTTTTGCGGATCCGTAAAACGTGAGGTACTCACTTTTTGCGGATCCGTAAATGTGACATACTCACTTTTTGCGGATCCGTAAATGTAGATATCCCACATTTTGCCGATGGATGCTATTACGATCTGTAATATTAGGATGAACGCTACAAACTATTATCGATAAAAATTTAAGACGTCACATTAACATCAAACTTAGTTTAAATTGTCCTAAGTTTAAATTGTCCTAAACTGTCCTAAGTTTAAGAGAAGGGCAATATGATCCCGGGATTTATGGGGAAACGTGTCACAAAAATCGTTAAATTACAAAACCCGTGACAAATTAATACCCGGAAACATAAAATTAGATTTATATACAAAACCAATTAATTATATTAATGATTATTAAAGAAGAGCAATATGGTAAAATCACGTATAAAGCGCCAACGATCCAGCTGAAAGGCCGACGACCCAAATGAATTGCTCTTGAAACATAGTCCACATATGCTCGACTAAATTGTTTTTTTAAAGACATGTGTATTTGTTTGTCATATAATTCTTCCCTCATAATCATAAAGTTGTGTACATTCCAGGAGTAACAACAACTTACTCCGAAAAAGAGATAATGCGTCAACGTCATTTTCAAGTAGTTCTTGAACATATTCTCGTGGGTATGTATAATTTAGATATTCATCTTCTTCATCTTCCACAATCATGTTGTGCATAATAATACATGCCAAAATAAGTACAACAATGAAACAAGATTATATAGTAAAAGATAAAATAAAATGAAAACATCAAAAATAAAATCATTTCCAATTATTATAAAATATAAAAAATACAAATATTTTAAGTATATTTTTGCACAAGGGTCAAGGTCAATTTTCCTCTAAAATCAGAGAAAGTACCCATATTCCTCCTACTAAGAGGATGAACCATGAACATTCTACGATAGAGAGTACCTCCTCTTAGAGGAAAGAGAGTGCTAAGAGGAGGGTAAATCCTCTCTATCGTACATGCTCTAATCTGTACTCCATATATTGGAAGTTGGAACAATTTATTAATTAATTGAAAGAGTGATTGATGAAGAAAATATAGGTGGAGGGAAATTAAAAGTAGCAAGTAAGAGCAAGTGCAATAGAATAAAATTCTTCTATTACCATGTCATATCTCACACATTTCAATATTTAAGAACTTTTGAGTGCAATAGAGAAACTTTATTTGAGTTTTTAAAATGGAATAGAAGAACAAATTCCAATATGCAACAACTCTTTTTTATGGAAAATTGTTTAATTTAAATAGAATTTGCTTACTCCAAAGTATTTTTAATTATTCACAGTTACCAATATGTGACAAACTCAATTCTTATAATAGAACCCAATTCTTAGATTTAAGAACAAACCTTTTATTGCAATAGAAGAACTTGGTTAAGTGAGTTCTTATTGACAAACTCGAAAAAAAATATCACTATTGCAATTGCTCTAAGGGAATAAGCTAGCTAAAGCATTAATGCAATTGAGAAGAAACCGTAGTAGTAGTTATTTATTCTAGGAAGCAGAAACGCTTCAAAACTCTACTCCGTAAGGAATGGAATTAATTAGCTCGTACTCATATGGTGTCTAAGTGTAACACGTAAACACTATCACATACGGAGTAATTTTTTTTATGAATTGACACATGAAATAAGACACGGACAGAGAATTTCAAATGACAGAAAACAAGCAAGTATTATGGGATGTATAGAAAGAAGATGGGCAGAAAATGATTCAAAGATGCATAGGGACTAAAACCCTTGTGCAAGGAATGGAAGGTGTACCTCTTTCTTTAACCACAAATTCTTGTTTGTGACGGAAGTATCCGTCACAAACTTTTAACGGGTCAAGTACTGCACTAAAGACAAGAATAAAGCGTGGGTGGGACATAGCAAATCAATTGTCTTATTCATACATGTGATATGTATTTGACCCATTATATTATTATGATGAAGAGGTCCATCGCAAGAAAGACCCACTGTTCTTTAACAATGGAGGTGTATTAATGAGGAAGTAGCATATATATATATATATATATATATATATATATATATATATATATATATATATCAACCGCAAGAAAAAAGAAGCAGAATGATGGAATCAATCAATGTTAATGATACGACAAAAGGGGGAGAGAGAGTGAATAGACAAACAAGAAAGGAATGGCGGGGAAATGGAGTAGCTTCTGCTTCTGCTTCTGCTTCTGCTACTGCTACTCTCACGCTCTCACTTCCCCGTGTGCCTCCTTTATTTTACTCCTACCCGTGATTAGATAAACTCAAGCAATCGTTAGATCCCGTTCTTTTCAGCTTATTTTCAGTCCGTTTTAGCCCAGTTTCTATAAGCTCAGCTCAGCCTTAACATTTTCAGCCCAGTTTCAATATTTTCAGCTTCTACCTAATACTTCAATAATAATAATAACAATAATAACAATATAATAATAATAAAATATAATAATAATAATAATAATTTATTTATTTATTTATATGAAACGAACGCTGCCTAAAGTCCGTATAACCCCCGAACAGGCCGCACCGGAGGTGGCGCCCCATTTTTTAGGCGCGCCGCCTCAGACGCCTAAGGGTCAGGGCGCCTTATGGCGTGCGCTTGACCCTTCGGGTTATGACGCGATCGCAGTCGTTCTTTGTCGGGCGTATTCGATATCATTTTTTGAATGTCGTTCTAAATGCTCGATGTCGATTCTGTAATTGAATGTCGTGCATAAAGAGTTTTCGACAATCGAAGTGATACGAAACCCTATGATGTCAATCCGAGAGTCGTACGGTCTACGCGACCCGATAACGACATCGCGATACGAAGGGCCCCGATACTCGTATTAAGTCGATAAAGTCGATCTATCACAAATTGAGTCGGTTAAGGACAAGTACCCCATTATGGCAGAAATAAGATATCGTAGACTTCTGATATAGTCCACAACGATACACATTTCCCTTAGGGAACAATACTTGCGACGCTAGTGGCTAGACTTGTCGCGAGTCTCCAAATTAGTATTTTTATCCACTACAAACTCAAAATAATAGCAAGTGTAAGTAGGGGTCGAATCCACGAGGAAGGTGCAAATGTTAATCGAATATGTGTAGTAGAGATTGTAACTCAAGTAACCAATTGGGGGTGTTTTGATTTTGATTCTAAGTCTACTAAAAATGAAATGCAATATTATGACTGATGCGTGCCGTTCCTATTCGATATTTCACCTATTTTGGCACGCATTTCCTTGTCGTTTATATTATTTTTAGGAGTCGGATTACGTTATTTTCTCCCATATGTGCTACTCGGGTATTTTTTGTTGTTCTGCAGATAATCGAGACCGAGTAGTCTAAAGAGTTAAAAATTGCATCAAAAATCTTAAAGCTCTAAAACCGTTCGTTGTAGACTAAGAAGAAGGAAGCTAAGTCTATAGACTAGACTGTGAGTCTATAGACTGAGAAGAAAGAAGTAAGAAAGCTGTAGACTAAAACACAAGTCCATAGACTGGGAAACAAGTCTATAGACTGAGAAAGTGCAGCAAACAGTCTGTAGACTGAGGAAAAGTCCGTTGGAGGCTCAGTCTGCAGACTTGGATCTCAAGTCTACCAGCATAAAATCCAAATCTGCAGGATGGGATACTACTCCATGAGTAATTCAGATATTTTGACGTTACCCACTACTCCCCCTCTTACGCATCTTCAGTTCTCCCCACTACTTGAATTCTTCCTAAGTTAATGGGGGGGGGGGGGGGGGGGTGGAAGCAGGGAATCAAGCAACAGTTAGTAAGGGCTTGAGCAGTATAAATAGATCTGTAATTCTAGGATCTTTATCTTTCATCTTCATCTCATCTTTTATCTCAGTAATCATTCCTGTAAATAGTTAGTTTATCTTTTATATTAATTTTATTTTTTTATTCAAGTTATCAAACTCCAGTACTTATTATTATTTTAGTCAATATTCTAGCTTAGTATTTTCATCTTTATTTCTCCGTCTCCGCTCTAATAGATTTTCATCTCGGTAATTTCTTCTTCTTCCCTAACCTTTTCTCCAGTTACTTTTGTTATTTCTTATCTTCTTAATTTTTCTATTTCCTGTAATTTTTCTTTTCTTTTCTTTTTTCTTTTTATTCATTCTCATTCATCCTGCTTTCTTTATTCATCATGTTTTATTATGTTATTATTACTGTAAATATGAGTAGCTAATTCTCCCTAACTAGAGTTTTAGGTGAATTACGAATTGAAACAGTTTTATTTATGATGACTAAATAATCGACCTTTATGAGTTAAATCGCTCTTGCAACATCTTAATGACGAATAATTAATTATAGGCCATAATTGATTATTTGTATCTCGTAAAATCCCGACCTACGTAGCGAAAGCCCGGGAACGAAATAGACTCGTTGTAATCGATAGAAATCCCCAATACGTAGCGAGAGCCCGTTAGGTGACTTCTAGGATGACTAGTGATCCGAGAGGACCGTGTCGATGTTCTTTAACTCATTTTGACTGATTATTTGGAAATCGTATGTATGCTTGTTTAATTCGTGGTGATCTGACGACTCTGGTGCTTTTCTTTATTTGATTAATTTCTTATTTTTATTTTCTTAATTATTTTAGTTTTTATTAGATCGTCATTCACCCAACCAAATAATCATGACTCGATAGATTAATTGACTAACTTATAATTTTCAACCTGCCTCCCTGTGGAATCGACCCTGCTTACCGCTAGCTACCCGTTAGTAGTAATCTAGGATTATTTTGATTACGGTGGCGCGACTAACCCGTATCAATGACGATTAAAAATATTTATAAAACGAATCTTGGAACAATCGATTTCCACCAACAAACTAAAGATTGGTCATTGACTCAATTACTCTAAATTGTCTTCGAATACTTTCTCATGTAAAATCACAATTTACCATTCCAATTAAGCTTAGCTATTTACTACAGAAGCGTACACAAATAGCCCTTACGAAAATGATAACCTAGTCCAAGCGTCTAAGTTCAATCACAACATAGAATAAATCATAGGAATTGACAAAGATAAACGATTGCATACACAAGCGGTCATACAATTCGATTCACACAAGTATTTTTTTTTATAAATCACCAACGATGAATCGACATACAAATTGATGAAATATATTCGCTACAAATATCTAGGTAACATGAACAATCAGATTCTATTACCCAAACTAGCAATTGATTATCAAAATAATTCCAGCTGATCAAACTAGAAATAAATTAACAATCAAACAATTATATAAAACAATTCTCCCTCCATCCAAATTTAAATTTCGTGGGAGAGTTGGCACAAAAATTAAGAATGGACATGATGAACACCATTATATAAAACAATACTCCCTCCCTCCATCAGCTTTCAATATTCTTTCTCATATATACTTTCCTTATGTGTTTCCGAGAACATGATGAACACCATTATACACTGTGAGCACACGCACGTGACTATTATAGTCACATCTATAATGACTGCAGGAAATCAAGACCCGTGTTTTCCTTTACCTATTCCATGTCTGACATAGAAAGCCACATAACTACCCTTAGGGAGCGGTATCGAATCCTATGACAAATCTAGGTAGTCTCCTAGTTTGGGTTCAAGACGGGAGGCAAGCCCATTTCCCACAATAAATACCCATCCAATAAGATCAACCAATCCCTACTTTAGGTGTTAGTCTGACCGACGGGAAAAAGAGAAAAAGTTGGACAAAGGAGAAAAAGCTGGACAAAAGAGAAAAAGCTGGACAAAAAAAAAGCAAAAGTCCAAGAAAAAAAGCAAAAGAACAAAACAAAAAAAAAGCAGGCCATCATAAAAAAAAGAGGCATCCATGACCAAGGTTAAACAGTCAACTAGACCAGGTCTAAGAGGTCAACCAAAAGAATTCAAAAACCCATGACCGTGGTCAATGGTCAACTCAAGTAAAAGTCCTTTGACCAGGGTACGATCAATTAAAAAATTATCAACACTCATACCATCAAATAGGGGAGAAACAATCAAGTTGGTCAGCTAACACCACATTTAGCCTTCCCACATTACAACCCTCAAGACCTTCCCGAGACTTAGGCTAAGAGACAACCCGGAATTTTGAGAATTCAAGCTCCATAGGATGTACCTTAGCCACTAGGGCCGGACATGGAAATCAGATCCCGCATTATCAAACCTACCCCGATCGAAGTTCGAGTCGTTTTTACTCGACTTCCCCCTTTCCTACCACATTACAATACCTTATCCTCGAAGCCTTAGCACCACAAAATCAAGCTCTAGATGTCAAAACGTCAAAGCCACTTATGACCTAGCACCACATTTCCAAAATTATCCAAACCAGTTACCAGTCCCAAACACGGGAGCTCAACTTGCGGTCGGCATAAAACATGCCCAAATAGTTCACAGCACCCCTGGGGGCTACCCCGGAGAACGCTCACAGTCACAGGATCAACATCCTAACCATTCTAGCCCTTTGATCAAGACATCATTGGGAATGCACCTAGCCTACACCGTCAATATGGCTAGTTACACACAAAGTCCTATTAGAGTAGGCAACATAATATATTTTTCAATCCACTAAACTACGACATGGTTTGATTTCACTACACGTGAATACGTAGGCAGCCTTTCAACGGAGGCACAACCCCCCACATTGACACACATTCAAAAAGCACCATCATTCCGGTCACGACACTGTCATGTTCTCAACAGCTAGCTTTGTCGTCCTGGGGGCTTCTCCTAGGCAGAAGTTCTCCATCCACTCACATAATCCAAATACTTTCAAAATCTAGCCTCCTTTCTGTAGTGTGTCCTAGTACTCGGCTCCGTTGAAGACAAGGATCTGTCAGGACTCGAAGTAATACCCACTTTGGGAATGTACCCCAAAATCAAAAAAAATTCAAAAGAGCACCAGTCTACGACATTGCTACTATTAAGCCCTGTCATACGGAAACAGTCTCATTCCGAGGATTTGACCATGTTGCCACTCGCCTAGGCTACGAAATAGCGCAACTTAAGAGTCTTGTCATCTTAGGTGGCCCACCCCCTACCGAGTCACGGTCCAACCTCTCGAGAGTCCAGTCGTGTCTGTCAACTTGTCTTGTCGTGTCCAGAGTCGAGTCTGTCGGTAGGCCTCTCTCTTCAAATTCTCATTTTAAAATTTTGCAAAACTTAGCCATGCATTGGAGAAAATCCTTTTCGACAAGGGCAAATTTCAGTCTATTTAAACTGCAAATTTATTTTCTACTCCTTTCAATTTTGAAAACCTATCTCCTAGCACGTGAGTTGCTTTTAGGACTTCGATTTCAAAACGAAGCAAAAATCATTTTACCCAGCGCAAGTCAGTCGATAGATGCTAACTGCATTTCCTGTATGCTATCTTGCTATCTGTTATATTTGCTATTTCTGCCTGTATATCTAACATTTCAGGTACCAACTTGGCTTCCCAAAGGAACATCAAGTTTTTTATTCCCCAGCACCTGCGCAAACTCATTAAGCTCCCCAGCGGAAGGTCCAAGGTGGCATTCCTCCTAAAAGAAACACGGGATGTGCCTACATATAGGTACACCCAGGGCTTCTTAGGCAAGCTCCCGCGCAATTTTGAATCGGGATGTGTCCGCAAACGGGCACACCCAGGGCTTTTTAGGCAAGCTCCCGCGCAATTTTGAATTGGGATGTGTCTGCAAACGGGCACACCCAGGGCTTTTTAGGCAAGCTCACGCATAATTTTGAGTCAGGATGTGTTTGCGAATGGACACACCCAAGGCTTTTTCTAGGCAAGCTCCCGCATAGTTATGAGATGAGATGTGTCTGCAAACGGACACACCCAGAGCTTCTTAAGCAAGCTCCCGCGCAGCTCCAAGACGGGATGTATCCGCATACAGATACACCCAGGGCTTAAAAAAACAAGTCCCACGGAGCTACTCCCGACAACAAAACTCAGGTATGATTTCTATCTTATGGCTGGCGGGCCCTTTCACGCAAGTCTAATGGACTATAAACGACCCGACCAGAAGTCTGCCAGGTCTTAATCCTCGATTGGCCCGGTAGCTACTCTGACTTTCGCCTTGTCCAAGCCTCAGTCAGAGTGGGGGCTCTGTAGACACCCACATTTGGCCGCTAGGTGTCTATAGCGGTTCCCAAAAAACACCCGATGATGATCGGACGCAAACGTGTTTCTACGCGCTCAGATTTGGGCTCAGAACCATTAGTTTCTGGCTTGGGCTTTTTACGGAGTACAGATCTCACAAAACTAACCTCAAATTCAGGCCCAGTGGGTCGTTTCCAATCAAATAAGACTAATTTGGGTCAAAACCGACACCGGAAATAAAACCGACTTTTAGCGATTAGGTCAAACCCCGGTCAAAGCCGCTCAGAGACACAAAAAATAGTCACTCAAACATCAAAAGTCCAACCCAAATGTAAGATCCATAAAATGCCTAACCCAAGGTCCAAAAAACTCGGACCTCTCGCTCCAACTGACCCACTCGATCGAGTGTCAGCCCACTCGATCGAGTGGGCCCTCAAACAGGCTCAACTGTGTTGCTTTGGGCCACTCGATCGAGTCAGCAGGGTACTCGGTCGAGTAACCCTGGACGAGGGTGGGTGACATGCCTATATATACACCCACATACAACACCTTTTTTCTTCACCTCTTACAACCCTAATCAACCCTTAAACATCCTAATTACTACCTACAACCTGGCATCTAGAAAAACCCTAAACCACCATAACTCAACTTACGTAAACCTCGATACTCCCGTGCTAAAGCCACAACTAACGAGTTCCATCAGAGACAATAAACATGTAGGTTGAGGGTGCACAATCCCGATTTCTCCTTTCTCTTCCTCTCTTCTTCTCGTGTCGTCCTTTTCGTCCGTCGTCGTCGTTTTTTTGTTTTTTTTGTTATTCTATCGCCGTGTCTATAATATCGATAATATTATTAGTATAAGACATTAAAATACTCGCTAATTCGTGTCGAGCGGGAGTGATGACGGGATAAGGAAATCCGAATATACAAGGGTGCTTCACCCGACGTTGCCGGTCGCTTATCCCGACACTCCAAACGCTTGATTGTTGAAGCGAGTCAACCTCAATAAAAATCGTCTCTCTTTATTTTTGTCGCGTCATTGTCGTCATAATCGTCATTCATCGCATACAATAAAACTATTTTCAAATCAAGCACTTTTTTTTAGTTGAGTCGAAACCCGTTGACGCGAATCCAACATCACACAATCCTTAAGGATTTATTATGATGTCGGGGATGCGGAGGGAATCAATTCAAGTCTTTTTTTTTTCTAGTTCAAGTAATCATAAAGAGTCATTCTTTAGATTCGATTCCAATTCAGTGATTGGATGTCGTATTTAAATGAATTAACCAAATAAATCTAACCGATACGAATTCATTGATGCTAAAAATAGTGATCACATAATTCGAAAGAATTAGTCTTGACACTATAAACGCGGAGATAACCTATTTCGTGTCAGTTGATTTAAAACGATTTACAAACATATTTTTTTAGGTTTTGCTCTAAATATTCGATATCGATTCAGTAATCGAATATCGGGTACTATGAGTATCAAAGTACGAATCGAACATAAATTGTACAATATTTTTGCCCGATTCATCAAATTTCCAAAATCAAAAAGCAATTGCAAAATTAACGATAAATTGCGGAACGAACCCCGGTTCGTACAAGGGGCACTCGATCGAGTGCCTAGCCCACTCGATCGAGTGGCACCCCAAAAAACGAGTCAGAAGGGTTTTTTTGACCACCACTCGGTCGAGTCTCGCAATGACTCGATCGAGTGGCTTCTCACTCGGTCGAGTTCTTTAATAACTCGATCGAGTGACGTCTAAAATATGGGACAAAACCTTTTTTTCGAGGACCACTCGGTCGAGTCCTTCGATGGCTCGATCGAGTGGCCTTATCACGTCAGAACCGTGAGTCCCCCAACGCTTTTCTAGTCTCGACAATACTTTTCTATGACTCCGGTCAACGCGTGTCAAATCAATCACGTGTCATACAACTTTTCAAAACCATGCATCATGTTGTTATATTATTCTATAGCATTCTATATCTCTTGCAAACCGTTATTACCGTTACTAATGCATTTATTTCAATTTTTGGCTTTTTATTTCCGTTGTTTATTTTATTGTACTAAAATGAACTCGCATGCTAAATATAACTTTGACGTTAGTATTGGATGCATTAAATCAACTTAGCAACCCATTCAAATATTCGCATGTTTAGGCAAAACAATGTTTGCATATCATTTCATCGCTCTACTAACACGCGTATTCGAAAGTCAAACGGTATCTTAGTAGAGGCCGCTAATGTGCGGGCGGGGTTGGGTGTTCTTTGTGAACTTCCCAACACGTACCCTCACCCCTTACTCAGAACCTCGGTTTCCGGATGCCCGAAACCGTTGGCGCACGAGAGTCATTCAATACACGGTATCGGTATCAAATGCAAAGGGACGAGCCCAATAAACTTTGACATCCAAATGAGCCATACTTTGTGCATGGCCCACTAAGATATAGAGTTGATTCGAACGGGCACGAATTCCCACAAAGTTCGGTGGCGACTCCACTTCGATTTAAATTTCAATTCGACCCATCTCATATGGAGATTCATTCGCCTCCCCAAACCCGCGCGTGGCCGCGTCAGAGTGGACCTATGTCATGTCCACATCTAGTCGACGCGCGTTAATCAATCGCGCGTCTCCTTTTCAAATCTACATTTCGCATTTACTTTTATTCTTTTACGACTCCGAATGATTGTCTTATTACGAAAGTCTTATACAAAAGACTTCCTAGTTGGACTCGGTATACGACGGATCGAGAAAGTCAGTTTTCGCTAGGAGGATTCGGGATGAAATATCGAGGCTTCGGGGTCAAGCTAGCATCATGCTTTGGCCCCGAACCTAGCCTACCTAGGCGCCCAAGGGCAGGCGCCTGAACATCAGGCCGCCCCACCTTAGGCGCCTGAACATCAGGCCGCCTCACCCCAGGCGCTTGAGTACCAGGCCACACCATTTCGTGCGTCCGAGCCTCCGTCCTCTTTTCAATACATAACGCAATACGTAGCTTATTAGAGTCTGTCCAATTATTTGGTTTACAGTTTAAATTTACATTTTCTATTTACGAGTCCGTTTATAGTTTACGTTACCGTTTCTAACCTGATAGTTCTATATTTTCGCTAGTTGTATTGTGAATCCCGGGTTGTATTCCGCCCGTGTAATTTGTAATTTACTTTTAAGTTGCTTATTCTTTTCGTTGCGTGGCATTTACCATTTATTAAATGAACCCACATGATAAATACAATTTCGACATAATTTAAGATGCATTAAACAACGTAGCTAAACACGTATTTCGTATGCGTAGCTAAAAACGCTGTTTGCATATCATTTCACCATCTTACTAATCCGCTTACACGAAAACCGATCGATATCCTAGTAGAGGCCGCTAAGTGCGGGCGGGGTCGAGGGCTTCCCAACACGTACCTTCACCCCTTACTCAGAACCTTTGGTTTTCGGATGCCCGAAACCGTTGGCGAACGAGAGTCATTCGATATACGATATTCGGTAATCCGATATCGATATCCTTATACAAAGGGACGAACCCCCATAAGCTCTAGTACTAAAGTGGGCCGTGCTTTGTGAACGAAATGCCTAAGTATAAAGTGGGTTCAAATGGTTCCGAACTCCCACAAAGTTCGGTGACAACTCCTATTTCGATTTAAATTTCGACCTGAGAACAATCTTACCACGAGATTCATTCGCATACCCAAACCAGCGCGTGGGCGCTTCGGGGTGGACCTATGTCATGTCCACACCTAGAAACAAAGAAAAATATAAAAACATAAAATAACAAAAAAAAACATAAAAAAAGGAAACTAAAATTAAAATAACAAAAAAATCCAATTTTTTCCAGCCTTACACCAGACTCCCTCCGTCTTTCCCTCGGCCTCCACCCACCCCATGACTAGCGGACCCAACCGTCCCATCACCCAGACTAGCGCCATCCAACCATCCCATCGCCCGACTCAGATTTTGGCCCCAACCCAGCCCCCGCCGACCCTACCCATTCAGTCACCACCCTCAACCTCAGCAATCCCTCCGTCATTGACCCCTGACAATTTCGATATATGTGGTGGTTAATGGGTGGTTGAATTTTGACTCGTTTTTAGAGAGAGAACATAAATTATAACTTTGATGGGAGTAAATGAGAAGGATAAAACGATAAAATGTCGTTAGGTTTGAGTAAAAGCTCAGCTCGTTAGGAAAAAACACGACCCTTAAATTATAGGCATTATATATGGTGCATTGTAATTATAATGAAAGACAAATTAAAATATCTCGCACATAAATATACGTAGATATAAATATGGGATTTTCTACGTGGTACCCCTGAACTTTTTACTTTTCTATCTTATACCCCTACACTTTTTACTTGTACACATGGTACCCTTGTACTTTACTAAAAGTTTCTTTGATACCCCTGAGCTTTATTATTATCTTTATTGGTACCCCTAAACTTTTTTTTCCGACAAGTTTTGGCAACAAATTACCTTTTTATGCTCAAGATTAAAAATTAAACATCATTTAACATACCTAATTAACCGATAATTGAACTTAAACTAACAATTTTGTACGTGTTTGCGGTTTATACTCCAAATCTAAACGAACTATATTTTTGACGTTATATTGTCAAATCAAATGATAACACTTAAATTAAGCTCAATTACTTGTTAATTATCTAAGTTAAATGATATTGAAGTCTTAATCCTAAGCTAAAAACATAATCTAACGACAAAACTTGATGGAAAAAAAATTCGGGACGCTAGTTAAATTAATAATAAAATTCAAGGGTACCATGTATAGACATAGAAAAGGTTGGGGTACCATGTAGAAAAATGAAAAATATAGGGGTACCGCGTAGAAAATCCATATAAATATTTACTGAGTAAAGTGGAAACATATTACAATTAACAACGATGAAACATGTGATAAAAAACAAACTTCTCATCATCAGTGCACAAGTTATAATAATGAATGTTTTCAGTTAAAGTGACGATGCATACCTTTGCTTATTTATAGTATGGAGTAATACAATCGTGAACGCATTTCAATTGATAGTAAAGTTGAAAATTAAGACTTCATATTTATAATTGTAGATACTCACCACGTTAGAGTCTTAGGTCCATGTGATATGGTTGACAATTTTACTTTCTTAAATTTTTGGTTGATATCTTAGGACGAACGAATATTTTTTTGGTTTGATATATATGGACGAACGATTACTCTTATTTATCATAATAAAATAAAGGAAAACAAAATATAGTTGTATTAGGATAATGATGATGATGATGATGATTTTATTTTTAGTATTAATTATTTTAAAATTTTAATTTTATATGTTTAGAATTTCTTAAGAATTAAAAGATTTTTGGTTTATAGTATTAAAAATTCTTAATTCATTTTATGACTCGAAAGACTTTTGGTTAATATCTAATAACGTATTACGGAGTATTACTCTTATTTATTGGCTAGACTTGTCGCGAGTCTCCAAATTAGTAATTTTATCCACTACAAACTCAAACTAATAGCAAGTGTAAGTAGGGGTCGAACCCACGAGGAAGGTGCAAATGTTAATCGAATATGTGTAGTAGAGATTGTAACTCAAGTAACCAATTGAGGGTGTTTTGATTTTGATTCTAAGTCTACTAAAAATGAAATGCAATATTATGATGATTAAAAATATTTATAAAACGAATCTTGGAACAATCGATTTCCACCAACAAACTAAAGATTGATCATTGACTCAATTATTCTAAATTGTCTTTGAATACTTTGTCATGTAAAATCATTCAATTTGAAACAAAAATAAATAGAAACATAGTTCCAATAAAGGTAACCCAAGGGCGATATTCTTCTCCAATTTGGGTTTTGCTCACGTCTCGAATAAATTCAAGGACATATTCCAAGAAATTTTGACCACCTGTCGGAATGGTTTGTGGATTCCGAAATTTACCATTCCAATCAAGTTTAGCCATTTACCACGGAAGCGTACACAAATAGCCCTTACGAAAATGATAACCTAATCCAAGCGTCTAAGTTCAATCACAACGTAGAATAAATCATAGGAATTGACAAAGATAAACGATTGCATACACAAGCGGTCATACAATTCGATTCACACAAGTATTGTTTATTTATAAATCACCAACGATGAATCGGCATACAAATTGATGAAATATATTGGCTAAAAATATCTAGGTAACATGAACAATCGGATTCTATTACCCAAACTAGCAATTGATTATCAAAATAATTCTAGGTGATCAAACTAGAAATAAATTAACAATCAAACAATTATATAAAACAATACTCCCTCCATCCAAATATAAACTTCGTGGGAGAGTTGGCACAAAAATTAAGAGTGGAGTTAAGTTTGTGGTGGAAAATGAAAGTTGAGAAAAAATGTGGGGTCAGAAATGATATTGATCACAAAAATCAACCAAAATAGGAAATATTGTAAGTAAGAAGTTTAAAAATGGACAATCCAAAAAGAAAAGTAGGAAGATTAAAAATGGATAGAGGGAGTACTTCATATTCAAAAGACAAAATAGAGATTAAAGTCTTACAATCAACTTAGTTTGAAGGTTTCAATTTTCAATTCCAAAAATTGAGAATTTAACCTTCCATGGATGATAAGAAAATGCAATGCAAAAGATGAAGTTCTATGTGGAAAATGATGAATAATTCTAATGTGTTAAGTTCTAGTAGTAATGGAAAATGATAGACTAAACTCATGTCTCATTATTCTCATAAAGTACCAAGTTAATGTAGTAAAAACAAATGTAACATCAAATAAGAGAATCCGAAGAGACATGGTGCAGTCCAGCTGCTATAAGCGGATTCAGCCACTCGTTGCGGCTCTCCTATCTCAATTCTTCTTGGCGGAATGATCTATCCGCTTAGAGTGGATCCAGCCGCTTAAAGCGGCTTTCATTTTATTCTGTGTTTGCTTCCTTGCTTGACTCGTGCCTTGACCTAGGGTGTTTGGGCCTTGACTCTTCCATCAAATACAACTCCTCATGCTTCTCTTGGCCCATGTCAACCATCACAACTTCACCTTATTTCACTAGTCCAATACAAGTTAAACATTATCTCAAAATAACACATAACTCGATGTAAACACCGTTGAAAATAAGATATACAATAAAGCTCTTCAAACACCTTCTCCAAGCAACAAAACTAGCACAAATTATACCATCTTACACCATACAAAATGCGTCTCATCAAACTCCCCCATGCTTAGACCTTTACTCGTCCCCGAGTAAACCCGAGAGCGAACCAATGAAACCCACACCAAGGTCTACAAGGCGAAGCATGAGTAGTTTGCTTCAGATTCAAACGCCACAACAAAAAAACGACTCTAAGCAGGCTCTCACTCCCCCTTCTTATATCCTAGCTCCCTCATAGATGTGTATGGTCACCACAATGATACACACAACATCACAACATAATGACCACAACACGAAATACTTCACTTTATCAACCAACTCTCAACAACAACTACATGTCATATATGAAAAATGAAAAGCACAATGTAGTATATTACTTCGTTTCATCATCAATCTCCACCCAGACCACCCATATTTCTCCAAAATAACAATAATCCTGACCCCAATCTCCCTTCAAACCTCCTTATGCCGCCATCTCCGATAAAGAACAAGTAACCAAGTAACTTTTTTATCTTCTTGAATCCCTCATTTGCCTAGATCGCCCGCCCTTGCGGGTTTTCGATCTAGCTATTATTCCTTACACTACTCTCATGGCACGCTTCTCAATTCTTCTTTTTACCCGGAGCGCCCTTTCGGGTTTTCACTCTGTCCTCGGTCATTTGCCAAATCTTGCCTAGGCGCCCGCCCTTGCGGGTCTTCACCTAGCCGAGTCATTATTCTTTTATTCTTTTTTTTTTACAATATATACAAGTGAAATTCCCTCCCCCATGCTTAAGCTTCACATTGCCCTCAATGTGAGAAACAACAAAAAGTAAGACATGGAGAAAGGAAAGAATACGTACCAAAACAAATCAAGGGTCGGAGGGATCCCCGGTATCAACATTCGTGGAGGTGTCCGCCTCCTCGCTAGCAACCCGTGTAACACCCCTGATTTTGTATAATAAATTAAATTAAGTTATATTTGTATTTTTATTTTATTTACGATTTAACTCGTAATTCTTAAAATTATTATAAAATGAATTTATTGTTTAATCGTTTCAAACTCCTAAAATTCTATTTGACTCGGAAACTCTTCTTATTATTAAAACATATTTTATTTCTATTTCGATTTATTTTATACATTTAATTTAATTCTTATCAAAAGTCTATTTCGGCGATTTAAATTCTAAGTTCTTATTTATTTATATTTAAGTTCGAATTTATATTTTCGGCTCGAAGCTCATTTATTTTATGTTACGTCAAAACATTTATTACCTTTCCTCGAGAAATCAATTTAATTCACTTTATTATTATTTATAGGAAATTTCTATTTTATCGTCTAATTATTTATTTCTATAAGCTTCGATTTCGCCTCAAATAATTTATTGACTCATTTTATTTGACGCCCCGATTATTTATTAATTTTATTAACTCATTTTAATTCGATTTGTGGGTCAGTCAACTTATTGTTTTGGAAACCGTCTCATACTTGTACCTATTCGATTAATCGGTTTCCTAAATTTAACTCACTTTTAATAAAGTTTGTGGAAACCAATTGATTCATTCCCCCACTTCCTCTTTATTTTAATCCCCAGCCTCTTGGTTTTCTTCTTCACGTATGTTCATCTCCACCGCTTCACTTTTCTACTCTTTTCGTTTTTTTTTCATCTTCATCACGTTGAGTCATCACCTTGATTCTTCAGCCCTGTATGTAAGCTGCTACGACCATCTTCTTCCCTTTTCGTTCTCCTTTGATCGGCAGTGTTCGATCCCCATATCACCCATCACCATCGACCGTCCTCACCCTGTTTTTCCTCTGCTTGTCCCTCTCCCGTGACGATAATCTTCTTCTTCTTCCTCCTCTTTTGTTCTTGTTGCTGTTGCGCGCTGCTGTTACATTTACTGCTGCTTGGTTTGTCTTCGCGCTTCTTCCTTTCTTCTTTTTCTTCGCTTGTTTGTTGCTGCTGCGTTAATATGCTGCTGGTTTCCGATTTCTGTCCTGTTTGTGTCAATCCTTCGGCTGTTGCGTTTTTGTCCTGCTGTCACGTTGTTTTGCGGCTGTTCTTGGTCTCGATTGCTGCTCTTGTCTTCCGCCCCTTTTCCTTTGTTTTTCTAGTCATGTTGTGTGTGTTCACTGCTGCTATTAACGTTGTAACACCCGCTATTTTTCCTAAGCATTTTCATTCTTTCCGTTAGGACACCGTCTTAACTCTGTCACTTTTGGCCTCATATTTCATCTTTTAACTAAGCTCTATTTTAATTTTGAGTTTAATAATTTTTATTTTTAATTTTAAAGATTTAAATTCTTTTTAAATCCATTTATTTGGTTTCTTCGTAAACGAATTAATTTTTCCGCAAGGAATTCTATTTCTCTTCGAATTGACATTTTTAAGCTTGGATTTAAGTTATTCCTTTTCCTAAAAATGTTTGAATACGTTTCTATAATATTTTCAACTAGTAAATATTTTTATCTACAAAATTTAGTTGTTAATAATTTTATTACGAAGCTTCGCGAATAATTGTTTTCTTACGCGAGGTTTACTCGAATTACTTTGAAATGCCATTTCCTCACATTTTGGACCGACTAAGCTCTTGGTCACAAGTTTTATTACGTTTTATTTAAACGTTTCATTTTATCACGTTAAAACATAAACGTAAGATAATTTCTTTTCATTCATTGTTGCATTATTATTAAAACTCTTCATACTCCTTTCTTTTCTCTACTTGGCCGGCCACTTTAACATGTTTCACCTAGTTTTCATCAACAACATCAATCTCATTTATATTTTGGAAAACCATCCATTTCCATACTTCATTTTTATTCATTCATCAAAGTTAAAAAAATTCTACCATCATTCTCTTTTGGCCGTGACACCTCCTCTATTATAGGATTATTTTTGCTTCAATTCTAGTCTTAATCGACTCAAATTCATCGTCAAATAATCCTCTTTCCGTCCTCTTCGTTAAGGTATTAATCAACGTCGTTTTCGATCAATTTTTACCTTGATTTTTTAGTTTTCTCATGGTATTTTTCTGCCATGATTTCCGTGTTTGGTAGGATTTTTGGACGATCCCGAAGCCGACAAATATATTATCGACTCAGACTTGGAGTAGAGGTAACGTCGATGTTACTCGGTATTTCATGATTTTAATTGAGTATTTACATGTATATATTTTTATGTTTTATTTTGGCAATATATGTATGTCATGAAATCTGGAAAAATTTTAAAAGTTGAAAATTTGTATGTTTCGGTATTTTTATCACTTTTACGAGATTAACGATTAAATCGTCATATTAATTTGTAAAATCATAATATTCGGCCTAAACATGTAATATATGTTTATATTCTGGAAAAATATTGTTTTTTGATGATTTTTAATAATTTAGTATTTTTCTGTTATTTTAGTTATCGATTATTGAATTATTACCGTTTTCGGACAAAAACGATTAAAAGCCGATTTTTAGTTCTAGTACTTAAACATTTTATTTTAATCTGATTTTTGACGTGGCGAAACTTTCTGGTGAAATAGAATTTTCTGAATTTATTTCATAATTTTTCGGAATTGTTAAGTGGATGAATTAATTAATCACTTTAAATCATCGTTTATCGTTAAAACCGTGTTTGTCGTTTAAATTCTCGATTTCTGGTCTTTGGTTTAAATCTGGAAAAAATTGTGATTCTGATGATTTCATATTAAAATGTAATTTTATGAATTTTAGTTCCTTAATAAAATGTTAGGAACGATAAGTTTTATTAATGGAATCGTTAATTCTAAAAACGGGTTTTAAAGACGGTTTTGACGGAAGTTGGTAAATCTGGAACTTTGAAAAATCTGAAAAATTAGTATATTCTGGAAAATGATGATTTTTAGGTTTAATAATAATTTTTAGACATTAATACTTAGATCGTTTTGTAATTACTATTTTTATTAATCGTTATTGTCGAGATTGGACGATTAACGAGAAAACGCTTTAAAAACCGAGTTTTAGAATTCTGGAAATTTTCTTTTCTTGACAGAATCTCCATAAATATAATTTAACTATTTTACGTAATTTTTGTACTATTTATTAAAGTCTTTAATTAATAAGTATTGATTTTCGGACAAATTGTGATTTATCGTTAAAATGCTTCGTCTTACCTAAAAGAATTATCTTTCCAGCAATTTTGAAAGTATTTAAATCTGAAACTTTAAGAGTTAAATCATCCCTTAACATACTCTAAATATATTTGTTGGTTTAATTAAATAAAGACGTTCAAATATTTAATTTGATGTTTGTCGTAAAATCCTATTTATAATTTTATTGTCGAAACTAATAATAATTAGGGAATTTTAGCTTTTTAACTTTTGAAAACACCCTAATTAGTAATATTAAAATGTTTAAGATATTTTTAATCGTTTTATAACGCTTATACGATATTTTAGTAATTTCATAAAATTAAATGTTCACTTTGATAATTAATATCGTTAAGGCCGAAAGTATTAGTTTTATAAATCAATATCGTTTACTAAAAATGTGGTATTAGTATGAACTAATATTTTCATTATTTTGATATAATGCTATTTTAGTAAAGTTTCTAAAAATAGAAGTTTCTAAATATAGAAGTTTCCTAAAATAGAAAGTTTTCTCTTTCGGAAGGCGATCCTTTTTCCCTTTTGTTCTCTTATTATTATAATGATCATATCTCTTAAATATATCGATAATGGCTTTGTTTTGGAGTTATGGAATAAGGATAAGTGTGGGGTTAGAGTAATAATCTGGGGTGTACGTTTTTGCCATCAGCTATAAAGCCGGTGTGCCCATTTGGGGCACATTTGGTCGTTGAACTGAGCATGGTTTGTGTTCAGGAGATTGTGCATTGTGCCCTTAAGCTAGATATCGCATCGTGTTAGTCGCCGTCAGTTGAAGTGGATACATTTGGTATCCAGGAGGGGTGTATACTACTTAAACCAGGACCTCGCTGCACGCAGTCCTGTTAGAGTTGAGTTGCCTAGTTAGAGACTGGATTCTGTTATGAGTTAAGTCTACAGTTCTCGAAGCTAATTTCCAGTATTATCCTAGTGAAAGTCTAGCCTTGTGCACACTGATCGAATTTCCATAACGCCATTTTGATTATTTTATTTATTATCGATATAAATTGGTTTGCAGGTTGGCAAATATTTTTTATGTTTCTTCGGAAACACTTTTGATTAATTTGTTTTACGCTAAAATTTATTTTAATATGCTGTTTTACTGTTTTCCGTCTTTACTATTTTTCCTATATTAGTAATTACTATTTTTAAAATCCTGTTATACGGCTGGGAGAACGTTGACGTTGCTCCTCACTGATTGTGGCTGTTATGTTTTTAACATGACAAGTATGCATGTTTCCGGGTGTGGGCTAGCGGGCAGTCATGATCCTTGCTCGATTAATTTTAATAATTATGTTTTGTGGATTGTTAAACCCCTTGCGGATTTATTTACTTTTGGCCATTTTATTTAGGGCCTAATGTTTGACTTTACCATTTATATTTTTATAAAAACATAGTTACAGCGTGTTATAATCCCGATTTTACAGTGTTTCCGCCACTGTATCGCGTTAGAATTTCTAGGGGATTACAGTTGGTATCAGAGCATCACTGCTCCCGACGCTTACACACCTGAAATTAGGGAAAAATACCAGTAAATTATTTAAACAGTAAATAAAGATATTATTAGAAATGGGTAGAAACAGATAAGGACTTAACTGTTAAGATTATCTGTTCCTGAACTCAATGATTAGCATTGATTTTATGTTGTTATTTGTGAACTTCAAGATGGCCGGAAGAGGTAACCGAAAAACAACAACAACAATGATCAGGGAGGTATCGAAGCACTGGCTGACACGCTACGCAACATAGCGAAGGCCATGAACGAGATGAACAACCGGAACCAACAGAGACCCTTTAGCTTCTCTCACGCAGCTGAAGGAATGGCTAAGAGCAGACTGGATTTTTATGATGGCTCCGTGGACCCCGAAGTCATGAACCGTTGGTTTCGACTGATGGAACGGCAGTTTGGAATTTACTCTGCCCCCGAGAATCAGAAGGTGGGCCTAGCTGTGCTGTACCTGTCAAACGATGCACATCGATGGTGGACCCAGGTTGGCCCGACTGCACTTCAAACTCCAGGATTCAACTGGACTCAGTTCAAAGCTCTCTTAGAATAGAGATTCTATCCCGAGGAGCTGAGGCATCAGAGAATGACTGAATTCAACGCTCTACGCCAGGATACCATGTCTGTAGAAGCTTACACTACTCGGTTCCATTTCCTGGCGTACTATGCTGGAGACCTGCTACCCAATGAGAATTCCCGAGCTTTCTTTTATCGTGGAGGACTTCGAGCCGATATCACCCTCAACATGCCCCAGAGTCTCGCAACTGTTAATGAGCTCTATAATGCTGCGCTTTACGCAGAGTCTTTAATCGAGCGGGTGAAATCTATGAACCCATCATCTGGTTATAAACGACCTTTCTCCCACTCTGAGAATAACCAAACCTCTTCTTCGAAGAAATTCCATTCTTCAGGAGGTCCAAAACACTTCCCTTGTCTTGTCCCTTGCTTTCCCACCCTCTATCTTTTATGGCGTTGAAATCCATCGTTACCTACTTGTTGCAGACAATGATTACAAGAAGTCCAACTCCACGCCGTTGTTCGCAAACAAGAAGAAGAACGTTTGTTACAAATGCAACAAGGACTACCACGCGGGAAAAAACTGTGACGGTACTCCTTTCACATGCTTCACTTGTGGAGAACCTAGTCATCGCTCCTACAACTGTCCGAAGAAGACTGCTGCCACTAGAGATGACAATGGACCGGATCTGGACCGGGTCCACTAGGATCCGGACCCGGACCCGTCAAAATTACCCTAGACCCGGACCCGACCCGGACCCGGCCGGGTCCAAAATTTTAAGACCCGGATCCAGACCCGTCGGGTTCGGTTCGGGTCCGGGTCTACCCGCGGGTCTCACTATTTTATTTTATTTTGTCCTACATTCCTCATTTCTTCCAAATTTCAAATTTTGCCGGTATTTTTTATCACGTACAAAATTATCTACGACATATATTGTACTAAGAAATTAAACACTCTTACAAACTCATTCATAACGGTCTTAGAAACTTTGAATGAACATTGAAATGGTGAGGAAAGAAGTGAGAGAGTGAGTTATTTTAGTAATTTAGTTGTTTGCTAGCAGTTTTGCATATGTATGTTGGTAGATTTTTGTTTTTTTTTTTTAAAAAAAAAAATTAAAGTGTCGGGTCCACGGGTCGGGTCCGGGTCCAGTATTTCAGACCCGGACCCGGACCCGGTTTTCAAAAATAAGATCCAGACCCGACCCGGATCCGCCGGGTCTGAAAAAATGAGACCCAGACCCGACCCATATGGGTCCGACCCGCCGGGTCTGGACCGGGTCCTGGACCCGTTGCCATCCCTAGCTGCCACTACTGCCACAGTCGCCGGTGCTGTTGCTACAACTAAGCACAAGGGTCGTATCTTTATGATGAGCAGAGCCGATGCTGAAGCACACCCGGAGATCGTCACGGGTATGTTTTCAAACATCAATTTTTCTTTTCTTCGCGTGCCTTCTTCCCACCTGTTGTAGGTGCATCCTACCCCGCTAATCTTATTCGTTTTAACTCCTTTGGTTCAGCTACCTCCCATCCCATGGACCACCCTTTGTTTTATTTAAAAACTCCCGCTTTGATTTATTGTTTACCCTTGTTCTATTTATTCGTTAACCATTTTTTTTTAACTCCCAAATTTTTATAAAAAGTCTGACTAGTTTAAAACTTTGAACTACCGTAAAATTTTAACATTTTGAGTTATAATTTCATATTGCGAAACCCCATGTTCTGTAAAATGTTTGACTATCTTAAACTTTTGAATATCGTGAAATTTATCATTTTTGAATTTTAATTTAAATACTTTTTACTCCATTTTTTTTAGTTTTATCTTTGGTTGATGTTTATATTAAATTCTGTTTCCAAATACTTCAATTTCTAAAAGATTATTATGTAAAACATTTTAACATTGTCGAAATTATTTTGAATGTTCGGGTTAGATAACATTTTTGAAAACGTTCATAATTACTTTGATAACATTTTCGAAACCTTAACATTTTGAAATTAGTTTTCGTTTTATTGTCGGTGAACTTTTGAATCTGTTATTCAAAATGTTTGATGAGTGCTTCGATTTTTACCAACTACAAAATTTGATTTCTCAAAACTAAATTTTGTTTCGTCATAAAACCGAAATATTGTCGAATTTCTTAATCAAATTACCTTACTTTGTTTTGAAAGTGTTTTGGCTACCCTATTTTCTTCGACTTTGTTTACAAATGTTATTTAACGTTGTTATTTTACCAAATAACTTTACTTTACGATTTCATTAATAGAAAGGTTTTAAACTTCGGGTTGGTTAGCCCAATTCTTCTTGGAATAAATAATTGCCTTCGATTTCGTATCACTTCGATTGTTGTAAAATTTTCTTTTAAAGCAATTTTTTTTTTATGCGAAAATTGTTTTCTCACCTTTTCAAGTGGGGTAATCTTGTTTCCTTTCTACTTATTCTTAGTTTCGAGGACGAAACTTTCTTTTAGTGGGGAGGATTGTAACACCCGCTATTTTTCCTAAGCATTTTCATTCTTTCCGTTAGGACACCGTCTTAACTCTGTCACTTTTGGCCTCATATTTCATCTTTTTACTAAGCTCTATTTTAATTTTGAGTTTAATAATTTTTATTTTTAATTTTAAAGATTTAAATTCTTTTTAAATCCATTTATTTGGTTTCTTCGTAAACTAATTAATTTTTCCACAAGGAATTCTATTTCTCTTCGAATTGACATTTTTAAGCTTGGATTTAAGTTATTCCTTTTCCTAAAAATGTTTGAATATGTTTCTATAATATTTTCAACTAGTAAATATTTTAATCTACAAAATTTAGTTGTTAATAATTTTATTACGAAGCTTCGCGAATAATTGTTTTCTTACGCGAGGTTTACTCGAATTACTTTGAAATGCCTTTAACTATTTTACGATTATACTTTTTATCAACTTATAAATTATTTGAGACCATTTCCTCACATTTTGGACCGACTAAGCTCTTGGTCACAAGTTTTATTACGTTTTATTTAAACGTTTCATTTTATCACGTTAAAACGTAAACGTAAGATAATTTCTTTTCATTCATTGTTGCATTATTATTAAAACTCTTCATACTCCTTTCTTTTCTCTACTTGGCCGGCCACTTTAACATGTTTCACCTAGTTTTCATCAACAACATCAATCTCATTTATATTTTGGAAAACCATCCATTTCCATACTTCATTTTTATTCATTCATCAAAGTTAAAACAATTCTACCATCATTCTCTTTTGGCCGTGACACCTCCTCTATTATAGGATTATTTTTGCTTCAATTCTAGTCTTAATCGATTCAAATTCATCGTCAAATAATGCTCTTTTCGTCCTCTTCGTTAAGGTATTAATCAACGTCGTTTTCGATCAATTTTTACCTTGATTTTTTAGTTTTCTCATGGTATTTTCTGCCATGATTTCCGTGTTTGGTAGGATTTTTGGACGATCCCGAAGCCGACGGATATATTATCGACTCAGACTTGGAGTAGAGGTAACGTCGATGTTACTCGGTATTTCATGATTTTAATTGAGTATTTACATGTATATATTTTTATGTTTTATTTTGGCAATATATGTATGTCATGAAATCTGGAAAAATTTTAAAAGTTGAAAATTTGTATGTTTCGGTATTTTTATCGCTTTTACGAGATTAACGATTAAATCGTCATATTAATTTGTAAAATCATAATATTCGGCCTAAACATGTAATATATGTTTATATTCTGGAAAAATATTATTTTTTTTGATGATTTTTAATAATTTAGTATTTTTCTGTTATTTTAGTTATCGATTATTGAATTATTACCGTTTTCGGACAAAAACGATTAAAAGCCAATTTTTAGTTCTAGTACTTAAGCATTTTATTTTAATCTGATTTTTGACGTGGCGAAACTTTCTGGTGAAATAGAATTTTATGAATTTATTTCATAATTTTTCGGAATTGTTAAGTGGATGAATTAATTAATCACTTTAAATCATCGTTTATCGTTAAAACCGTGTTTGTCGTTTAAATTCTCGATTTCTGGTCTTTGGTTTAAATCTGGAAAAAATTGTGATTCTGATGATTTCATATTAAAATGTAATTTTATGAATTTTAGTGCCTTAATAAAATGTTAGGAACGATAAGTTTTATTAATGGAATCGTTAATTGTGAAAATGGGTTTTAAAGACGGTTTTGACGGAAGTTGGTAAATCTGGAACTTTGGAAAATCTGAAAAAGTAGTATATTCTGGAAAATGATGATTTTTAGGTTTAATAATAATTTTTAGACATTAATACTTAGATCGTTTTGTAATTACTATTTTTATTAATCGTTATTGTCGAGATTGGACGATTAACGAGAAAACGCTTTAAAAACCGAGTTTTAGAATTCTGAAAATTTTCTTTTCTGGACAGAATCTCCATAAATATTATTTAACTATTTTACGTAATTTTTGTACTATTTATTAAAGTCTTTAATTAATAAGTATTGATTTTCGGACAAATTGTGATTTATCGTTAAAATGCTTCGTCTTACCTAAAAGAATTATCTTTCCAGCAATTTTGAATGTATTTAAATCTGAAACTTTAAGAGTTAAATCATCCCTTAACATACTCTAAATATATTTGTTGGTTTAATTAAATAAAGACGTTCAAATATTTAATTTGATGTTTGTCGTAAAATCCTATTTATAATTTTATTGTCGAAACTAATAATAATTAGGGAATTTTAGTTTTTTAACTTTTGAAAACACCCTAATTAGTAATATTAAAACGTTTAAGACATTTTTAATCGTTTTATAACGCTTATACGATATTTTAGTAATTTCATAAAATTAAATGTTCACTTTGATAATTAATATCGTTAAGGCCGAAAGTATTAGTTTTATAAATCTATATCGTTTACTAAAAATGTGGTATTAGTATGAACTAATATTTTCATTATTTTGATATAATGCTATTTTAGTAAAGTTTCTAAAAATAGAAGTTTCTAAATATAGAAGTTTCGTAAAATAGAAAGTTTCCTCTTTCGGAAGGCGATCCTTTTTCCCTTTTGTTCTCTTATTATTATAATGATCATATCTCTTAAATATATCGATAATGGCTTTGTTTTGGAGTTATGGAATAAGGATAAGTGTGGGGTTAGAGTAATAATCTGGGGTGTACGTTTTTGCCATCAGCTATAAAGCCGGTGTGCCCATTTGGGGCACATTTGGTCGTTGAACTGAGCATGGTTTGTGTTCAGGAGAGTGTGCATTGTGCCCTTAAGCTAGATATCGCATCGTGTTAGTCGCCGTCAGTTGAACTGGATACATTTGGTATCCAGGAGGGGTGTATACTACTTAAACCAGGACCTCGCTGCACGCAGTCCTGTTATAGTTGAGTTGCCTAGTTAGAGACTGGATTCTGTTATGAGTTAAGTCTACAGTTCTCGAAGCTAGTTTCCAGTATTATCCTAGTGAAAGTTTAGCCTTGTGCACACTGATCGAATTTCCATAACGCCATTTTGATTATTTTATTTATTATCGATATAAATTGGTTTGCAGGTTGGCAAATATTTTTTATGTTTCTTCGGAAACCCTTTTGATTATTTTTTTTTACGCTAAAATTTATTTTAATATGTTGTTTTACTGTTTTCCGTGTTTACTATTTTTCCTATATTAGTAATTACTATTTTTAAAATCCTGTTATACGGCTGGGAGAACGTTGACGTTGCTCCTCACTGATTGTGGCTATTATGTTTTTAACATGACAGGTATGCATGTTTCCGGGTGTGGGCTAGCGGGCAGTCATGATCTTTGCTCGAGTAATTTTAATAATTATGTTTTGTGGATTGTTAAACCCCTACTGGATTTATTTACTTTTGGCCATTTTATTTAGGGCCTAATGTTTGACTTTACCATTTATATTTTTATAAAAACATAGTTACAGCGTGTTATAATCCCGACTCTACAGTGTTTCCACCACTGTATCGCGTTAAAATTTCTAGGGGATTACAGACGTTGTTATACGCCATTTTTTTCACTCCTGTCCTGCTCGTTTTCGATTTCGTTCCTCGTTCGCTATTCCTCAGTTCTTTCTCCTCCGTTTTCCTTCTTCCTCTTCTTATTTCTAATGTTGTGCTGCTTCTGCCTGTTTCTTCTTCTTCTTTTCTTTTATTTTCTCCTGCTGATGCGTCCAATGCTACTGTTGCTGCTATATCGTTTTGTTGCCGCTGTTTAGAAGCACTGCTGCTGTCACGTTTGTCCTGTACTCGTTGGTGTTGTCGTGTCTGTTGTTGTTGTTTTATGCCGATTAGTTGCTGATTTCCGTCTCCCTATTCTGCTTCTTCTCCTTCTTATTCTTTTCTTCTTCTCCTTCTCATCCTCGTTTTGTTTCAGTTCGGTTGTTGTTTTTGTCTGCTGCTTACTGCTACCGCTTTCATTATCATTGTTGCATCATTCTAGTACCGGTTATTGTGCATCGTTGTTGATATTGTTTGTACGGCGCTGTGTCGACTTCCCGATAACTATGCTATCGTTTTTTTTTTCCTTCTTGTCTCGATTTTTCTACTCGGCATTTCGGACTGCCGCTCCTGTCATTTCTGTTACTGCTGCCTTTCTCTATCGTATTTGTCGATTCGATTAGGTTCGGTCTTCATGTTTCTACTTTTGACACATCGTTTCCCCTTCCGTCTTGTGTCGTATACGTCTCATTCTTTTATTTTTGTCTATTCAATTTTCGTGTCGGAAGCCTGCTTAGAAGACTAATGATTCTACAACTCGGAGCTTAAAGACATTACAAACGATCTGGAGCTCGGACTAATCAAGGACGAGTACGTGTTCGTTTTGGAAATCGACTCAAGGTAACTTTAGGAGGTTACTCGATTTTATATCGTATGTTTGAGTAGTAGTATGTAGTAAATATTTAACTTACGTTTTCTAATTTTAGCTATTTATTATTTGCTAAAAATATTATTTAATAAATCGTGTGCTTATAAATATTTTTACAATTTTCGATATCGTTTTATAAATCGTTAGTAATTTTATTATTTACGATCGTTATAATATTTTGTCGGTTATCGTGACACTAGTAAGTAAATAATATCGATTTCATATTTTCATCATATTTCGTTAATTTATAATTTTAACTTAAGATCGTATTTTTATATTAAAATCGAGATTTGTATACTTATTCAATAAATTAATTTTTGTTTTATGATTTTTACTAATAAATAAGAAAATAGTCGATTTTGTTTTAAATATATTTTTAATCGAGACTATTTTCACTAATAATTTCTTATTTGTTTACAATTGCCTATTTTTAGTAAAATCATTATAATTTATTAATAAAAGTTATTTGTTAAAAATAATTTGAAACCTTTGTAAATCTCATTTCATTTATAAAACTCGTTGACACAATTAATTTTGATATCGTTTTTCTTAGAACACCTCTTTTCTAATATTTATAGTTTTAACTCGAATTCTTAATTATTTATTAAATACTATATATTGACTTATTACATTTTATTTATACTTTGAGTAATGAATTTAGAAATATATTAAAATTACGATAACGACGATAATAATAAAATGTTAATTTCGTTAGAAATGCTATTTTTATATATTTCACTTATTTTAATAACTTACGAATTTTCTGTAACAATATTTCCATTTTAAGTAAGTTTCTAAAATGAGTAATTTTCTATTTATAGAAAGTTTCCCTTTTAATATAAATTGTTTATTCTTTTTATCTTCATATTAGTTATAATGAGTATATCTTTTGTTTATATCGATAATGGCTTGTTTGGAGTTATGGAATAAAGTCAAGTGTGGGGTTAGAGTAATATAGTCTGAGATGTACGTTTTTGCCATCAACTATAAAGCCGGTGTGCCCATTTGGGGCACATTTGGTCTTTGAACTGGGCGTAGTTTCGCCCAGAAGAGTGTGCATTGTGCCCTTAAGCTAGATATCGCATCATGTTAGTCGCCGTCAGTTGAACTGGATACATTTGGTATCCAGGAGGGGTGTATACTACTTAAACCATGACCTCGCTGCACGCAGTCCTGTTATAGTTGAGTTGCCTAGTTAGAGACTGGATTCTGTTATGAGTTAAGTCTACAGTTCTCGAAGCTAGTTTCCAGTATTATCCTAGTGAAAGTCTAGCCTTGTGCACACTGATCGAATTTCCATAACGCCTTTTTTGAATATTTATATTATCGATTGATTTTGACTGGCAGGTTGACAAAGTGGTTTAAGTTTCGTTGAAAACTTATTTTTATTATATCGTTTTGATGTTTTTAAATATTTTAATATAATAATACTACTCCCTCCGTTCCAATGAATTGGTTGCCTTTCCTTTTGGCACCAAGATTAAGGGAACCAATGAGGGAGTGACATGTAGAGCAAAACTCATGAGAATGATCAAATTGCATATAAAAAACATTCCTAAAATAGAAAGGCAAACAATTCATTGAGACGCCCCTATATGGAATAGGCAAACAATTCATTGGGACGGAGGGAGTATTATTTTTCCATATGATATAATATGGCTGAGAGAACGTCCGAGTTACTCCCCACTGACGTGGCTGTTATGTTTATAACATGACAGGTTGTAACACCCCTGATTTTTATAAATTAAAATCAAATTAAAATTTTGTTCGTATTTTTATTTTTACGATTTAACTGTTAATTCATAAAATTACTATAAAACGAATTTATCGTTTAATCGTTTCAAACTCCTAAAATTCTATTTGTCTCGAAAACCCATATATTTAAACATTTTTATTTCTGTTTCGATTTATTTTATACATTTAATTTAACTCTTATCGAAAGTCTATTTCGACGATTTAAATTCTAAATTCTTTTCATTTACTTATTTTTAAGCTCGAATTTCTTATTTCGGCTCGAAGCTCATTTATTTTAAGTTTCGTCAAAAACATTTATTTCCTTTCCTCGAGAAATCAATTTAACTCACTTTAACGAAGATTTATTTTTTTATCGAAAAATACTATTTCATCGTCTAATTATTTATTTCTATCAACTTCGTTTTCATCTCGAGTACTTTATTTTACTCATTTTATTTGACGGCCCGATTGTTTATTTAATTTTATTGATTCGATTTTAATTCAATTCGTGGGTCAGCCAACTTATCGTTACGGAATTCGTATTCTACCCAATTCGTTTGATTTATCAGTTTATTTAATTCAATTCTTTGTAAGCTTCATTCAACCCCTCGGCTTTACGTGTCCCCCTTTCCTTTTATTACGTTCATCTCTTTGCCTCTTCATTCCCTCCACCGCTCCACTATTTGTCTTCGTATTCAACGTTTTTCCCTCTATTCCTTGGTTCTTCCTCCCTCTCGATCACCCATCTCCTTCTTTCTGCCTTCATCTTTTCACGCTCCAATCAGGTTTCCCGTCGCCCCTGTTTTTCCCCTGTTTCCGGCCTCTGTTTTTGCCATTCTTCTTGTTCTTCACGCCGGTTGCTGCGACCCCTCCGTGTTCTTCTCTGTGTATCCCTGTTTCGTGATGGTAATCTTCTTCTTCCTCCTCTTTTCGTTCAGGTTGTTGTCGTTGTTCATGGTTGATTTCTACTGGTTGTCGATCGTATTTCTGTCCTGTTGCGTGTTGCTTCTTCCGCTCTTTCCTTCTTCTTCTTTAGCGTTTTGCTGCAACCGCTTTGTTGTTGATTCTCATTCTTCTTCGTTGGTTGACTGTTGTTGTTGTCTATCTTCTTCTTTCTTTTCCTTCTTGTTCTGTTACGGTTTGTTTACGTTATGCCGTTAGTTACTGTTTCAATGCGCTGCTATTGATGATTGGTTGATGCTGCTGGTCGGTTCTATTTCTGGTCGTTTAGTACTCTCCTTCTCTTACTTCGTCTTCCTTGTTTCCGTTCTAATTTGTCGCTATCGTTGCTAATTTTTATCATTTTTGTCTTGCTGCTACTGCCTTCTTTTTCGTTCTCCTTCTTGGGCAGTTTCTGCTGCGTTGTTTTGCTGCTTACGGTTGTCCTCCGTTCGCATTCCGTTGTGTTCACCGTCTTGTGGTTTTGCTGCTCATTTGCTACTGTTGTTTTTGTAGTGTCTGCCTGCTGCATCTATTGTCGGTTTCCCCGAATTCTGGTTCTGTTTGTCATTCCGTTTGTTTGTCTTGTCATATGTTTATATGTTGTTGCCCTTCGTCTCCTTCTTCCTCCCTTTTCCTGTAACTGTTGTCTTTTTCCTTGTCCCTATGTCTCCTCGTCTCGGATTGAATGTCGTTTGATTCCTCTCCAAACGTGTTGGTTTTGTTTTCCTCATTATTTAGGTTTATCATATTACTCGAATCCAACCCATTATCTCATTCTTTTGTTTTGTCAACTCGGTTTCCTTTTTCGTGAAGCCTACATAGAAGACTAGATGGTTCTACTACTTGGAGCTTAAAGACGACTTTTCTACTAATTTGAAATTTGGGTTGACCCAGAGGGACGAGTACGAGTTCGTTTCGGTTGTCGACTTAAGGTAACTTTAGGACGTTACTCGATTTTATATCGTATGTTTGAGTAGTAGTATGTAGTAAATATTTTTTATTTCGGTTTTCCTAATTTTAGCTATTTATTATTTGCTAATTATACTAATTTTAAATCGTATGCTTTATCAATATTTTTACAAGTTTTCGATTTATAAATCATTAGTAATTTTGTTATTTCTGATCGTTATAATATTTTGTTGTTTATCGTGACATTAGTAACTAAATAATATCGATTTCATATTTTCGTCATATTTCGTTAAATTCTAATTTTTACTTAAAATCTTATTTTAATACAATAATCGAGATTTGTATACTTGTTTAATAAATTAATTTTCATTTTACGACTTATATTAATAAATGAGAAAATAGTCGCTTTTGTTTTAAATATATTTTTGTCGAGACTATTTTCATTAATAATTTCTTATTTGTTACAATTGACTGTTTTTAGTAAAATCCGTATTATTTATTAATTAAAACTATTTGTTAAAAATAATGTGAAACCTTTGTAAATTCATTTCATTTATAAAACTCGTTGACTCGATTAATTTTGATATCGTTTTCATAAAACATCTCTTTTCTAAAATCTATAGTTTTAACTCGATTTCCTAATTAATTATAAAATACTATATATTGATTTATTATATTTTAATAATATTTTGAGTAACGAGTTTAGAAATATATTAAAGTTACGATAACGACAATAATAATAGAATGTTAATTTCGTTAGAAATGCTATTTTTATACATTTCACTTATTTTAATAACTTACGAATTTTCTGTAACAATATTTCTATCTTAAGTAAGTTTCTAAAATTAGTAAGTTTCTATTTATAGAAAGTTTCCCTTTTAATATAAAATGTTTATACCTTTTATGTTCATATTATCTATAATGATTATATCTTTTGAGTATCGATAATGGCTGTTTTGGAGTTATGGAATAAAGTCAAGTGTGGGGTTAGAGTAATAATCTGGGGTGTACGTTTTTGCCATCAGCTATAAAGCCAGTGTGCCCATTTGGGGCACATTTGGTCGTTGAACTGAGCATGGTTTGTGTTCAGGAGAGTGTGCATTGTGCCCTTAAGCTAGATATCGCATCGTGTTAGTCGCCGTCAGTTGTACTGGATACATTTGGTGTCCAGGAGGGGTGTATACTACTTAAACCAGGACCTCGCTGCACGCAGTCCTGTTATAGTTGAGTTGCCTAGTTAGAGACTGGATTCTGTTATGAGTTAAGTCTACAGTTCTCGAAGCTAGTTTCCAGTATTATCCTAGTGAAAGTCTAGCCTTGTGCACACTGATCGAATTTCCATAACGCCAGTTTTGAATGTTATTATTATCGAATGATTTTGACTTGCAGGTTGGCACGTGCTTCAATTTTCACTGAAAACTTTTTTTTTTATTATATCGTTTTAATGTTTTCTCTTTTTAAATATTTTGATATAATAATGCTATTATTTTTCCATATGATATAATATGGCTGGGAGAATGTCCGAGTTACTTCCCACTGACGTGGCTGTTATGTTTATAACATGACAGGTATTTGCTGCTGGGTTTCGGGTGTGAGCTAGCGAGTAGCGTGTATCCTACTCTTTCTTCATTCACGATTTATGGATTTGTATAACCCTATTTGGAGAATTTCCTTTTAGCCCTTTTGTAAAAAGAGGCCTTTGTATTGACATACCATTTGTTTTAATAAGATATAGTTTGTCAGTGTGTTTTAATCTCAACTCTACAGTGTTTCCGCCACTGTATTTCGTTACAATTTCTAGGGGATTACAGTTGGTATCAGAGCATTGTTGCTCCCGACGCTTACACCTGATTTTAGGAAAAATACCAGTAAACGATTTGAACATTAAAGAAATATTAATGAGTGTGGACATGACGTAGGTCCACCCCGACGCGGCGACGCGCGGGTTTGGGTAGGCGAATGAATCTCGTGGTGAGATTGTTCTCGGGTTCGAAATTTAAGTCAAAATGGAGTCGCCACCAAATTTTGTGGTTATTCGGAACCATACGAGCCCACTCTATGTCGTCATGGGCTATGCACAAAGTACGGCCCACTTCGATTTCAGAGTTCATGGGGCTCGTCCCTTTGCATTGCAATATCGATACCGTTTAAACCGGCTTTCGTATACAGAATGAATCTCGTGCGCCAATGGTTTCGGGCATCCGGAAACCAAGGTTCTGAGTAAGGGGTGAGGGTACGTGTTGGGAAGCCCACTAAGGACACCCAACCCCGCCCGCACATGGCGGCCTCTACTAAGACATCGTTCGTGTTCGTGTGCGCGCGCTAGTAAAACGATTAAATGATATGCAAACAACGTTTTCGGGCTAAGCATGTGAATTGAATGTGAGCTACGTCATTTTAATGCATCTTGATTCACGTCAAAGTGATTTAGCATGCGATGTTCATTTAAAGCAATAAATGGCAAACATCGAAAATAGAAAACTCGTAAATAAATTACAAATTACACGGGCGGAATACAACCCGGAATTCACAATACAACGAGCAATAAAATAGAACAATTGAATAGAATATGGTAAACGTTAGCTAGAAACGGACCCGTATATAATAAATATAAACTAGACCGTAAGTTGTGCAAACGGACGAACTTCGATTAAATACACATTATATTGTGTATTAAACGGAGGACGGAGATATGGAACCTAGACGTGGTGCTAGCCCGATCCCGAATCTCGATGCCTTGTCCCGACTTATCACATCGAGGAATAGAGTCTAAATTAATCATGTGTCGGATACGACTAAAGAGTCGTCGACACAAGATTAATAGTGCGAGACCGTCGATCAAAGTCGTTTTAAGTGATAAGATATGCATGAGTTTTGAAAAATAGGATCACATGATTGACTTTACACGTGTCGACTAAAAGTCGTAAAAAAATGACGAGGCTCAAATGATGATCAAAGCGCTCGGTTTATTTTGAACAAAGGGACCCACTCAATCGAGTCATGGCAAGGACTCGATCGAGTGAACCCTTAGAGGAGCTACTGCCCGATTTTTGTAGTGCTACTCGATCGAGTGGCCTTGTGCACTCGATCGAGTGCCCTCTGTACGGGTGTTTAATTTGTGTTTTAAAACCACCCATTCTATAGCTTTTATGTTTTTGAATCGAGATGCAATTACGCTAAATATAAATATTGTCCAATTTATATTAGTTTAAATCTCGATGGCTCGTCATACTCGACATTCGGTTATAGAACCGACATCTAGTATTTAGAGCGAATTTGCAAAATCGAGTTTGATCGGGCTAGAACAAATATCGATCCCTCCGCGTCATAATGTCGTAATCAATCCTTTTGGATCGTGTGACAATTAATTCGGCGTCAATGGGTTTCGTCCTAATCCGATTTGTCGATGATTCTTTAGAATAATATTTTGAAAGAAATGTGGTCGGACATATTTAACGACGAATCTCCACGATCTATTACACCCTTAAGTGTTTAGGGCGGCGCACCTCGAAGGGCGCCACCTCCAATACCACTTGTAAAGGGATTAAATAGACTTTAGGCGGAATTCTTAATTAAACATATCCGACCCAAAAATTCGACCGTCGTTGCAAACTTAAGTCCTCGGCATTTTAATATCGTAATTTGGCCTTAAGGCCTACGATCGTTAATTTAGCCTCAACGGACGTTGCTCGGATCGTTTTGAAAATAGTTTTGTTAAATAATTATACGCGGTATTAATATTATAACAAAATGTAAATGACGATAATTAAATGTTAGAGGTTAGAATACGATAAGTAAATGTTAGATGTTAGTTGACATAAAATAAAATGTTAGATTGCGATAAATAAAATGTTAGTAGCAAAATTAAAAATGTTAGTATTAGTGTTAGTAGTAGTAATAATAATAATAATAATAAGATTGGGTATGGTAGTAGGCCCCTACGCCCCGCGGATTTGCTTCTTTATTCCTGGGATAGGGGCCGTGATGTGTGTGTCGATTTGACGGGGTCGTCCCCTTTGACCCAGTCTGCGATGTCTGATTTTCTACCTGGCCGCGCAGTCGCTAATGCTGCTCAGCGCAAGTGCGCCAAGTATGGAGATTTGTGCACCAAGATTGGGTATGGTTTCCTACCTTTCTCTTTCTCTTCCCTAGGGGAGCTCGACGCGGAGGCCGCTGCTTTACTCAAGCGGATTCAGAAATTCTCTATCTCTCAGGACGCGGGAGCTCGGGCAGCTGCTTTTATTTTTACTCGTCTTAGTTTTTCTATCGCTAAGGGAGTGGGAGCCCAGATAGTATCTCGGCTTCCCTCTAACTTCTTGTAATTTGTTCTGGTGTTTAATGAAAGTTCCATAATAAAAAATAATAATAATAATAATAATAATAATAATAATAATAATAATAGTGTGTATATATATATAATCAAAAAAAGAGAAAGGAGAAAGGATGTCGGGATTTGAATTACACCCTCAACCTACATGCTTATTTGGTCTCGGAAACGGACTCGTAATAGCGACGAGAGCGCGGGAGTGTCGAGATATGTAGGGTGAGTTATGGTGTGTGTCTTTGACGAGTTTTGATCTCGAGAATTTGAATGTGTATGTGTGTATGTAGATGATGGATGATTGAATGTTTGAAGGTGTGTTTGATGGTTGATGTATGTAAAGTTGTAGTGTGATTAGGGTAAAAAGTTGTGTGAAGGTGGTAAAAAGGTAGAAAAAGTGTTGTCAAATGTGTTGGGGTGATGGGGTATTTATAGGGAAATACCCTGGTTCAGGGTCACTCGATCGAGTGGCGCGGGTGCACTCGACCGAGTGCTCGGTCTGGGGCTGGATCGGTCGGTTTATGGCCTTACTCGACCGAGTGGATGTGAGCCACTCGATCGAGTGGGTGTGAATGGAGGGAGTGTAAATAGGGCATGATTTGTTGCCTTTTTTGAATGAGATTTGTTTGTTGGACAAGCTTCTAGAAGCGAACTTGGCTGTTTTTTGTGTCGGATTCGTCTTTGACCGGGTTTTGACCCGGTCGCCAAAAGACGGTTTTATTTCCGGTGTCGGTTTTGACCCAAATTAGTCTCATTTTATCTGAAACGACCCACTGGGCCTGGATTTGAAGTCGGTTTTGAGAGATTTTCACTCCGCTAAATGCCCACGTCGGATACTATTGATTCTGAGTCCGTATTCGAGCGTATTAAGTCACGTTTAAGTCCGATCATCATCGGGTGTTTTGTCGGAAGCTGCTATAGACACTAGCGGGCAAAATGCGGGTGTCTACAGAGCCCCCACTCTGACTGAGGCTTGGACAAGGCGAAAGTCAGAGTAGCTACCAGGCCAATCGAGGATTACGACCTGACAGCCTTCCGGTCGGGTCGTTTATAGTCCATTAGACTTGCGTTAAGGGCTCGCCAGCCATAAGCAGAGGGTCATACCTGTCCTGATGATGATAGCTCTGTGGGGAGTCGGACTTGCCTTTGAAGTCCTAGGTGTACCTGTATTTGCACATAATATTTAGGTGAAACACCGACTCATGCTGGGGAGTAAAGTAGCTGCGCGGGACTTGCTTCTGAAGTCTTGGGTGTACCCGTATGCCGACAATTGACAACTTGCATGTAGCATTCCAGGAGAAACACCGCCTTTGATGTTCCGTTGGGAAGCACTAGCTGGTACCTGAAATGTTAGATACATAGGCAGAAATAGCAGGCATAGCAGATAACAAGATAGCACATAGGAAATGCAATTAGCATCAATAGACTGACTTGCGCTGAGGAAAATGGTTTTGCTTCGTTTTGAAATCGAAGTGCTGAAAGCAACTTACGTGCTAGGAGATAGGTTTTCAAAATTGAAAGGGGTAGAAAAGAAATTTGCAGTTTAAATAGACTGAAATTTGACCTTGTTGAAAATGATTTTATCAAATGGCTAAGTTTTGCAAATTTCAAAGCAAGAATTTTGAAGAAAGACATACCGACAGACTCGACTCTGGACTCTCGAGGGGTTGGACCGTGACTCAGGGGGTGGGCCACCTAAGACGACAAGACTCTTAAGCTGCGCTATTCCGTAGCCTAGGCGAGTGGCAACATGGGCGAACATCAAAATGGGAAGAATGTGTAATATGGGGATTGCAGTAGTCTGTAATGAGACTGTTTTTGCATGACAAGGCTTAGCAATAGCAATGCTATAGTCTAGTGCTTTTTTGAATTATTGATTTTGGGGTACATTCCCAAAGTGGGTGTTGCTTCGAGTCCTTGACAGATTCTCGTCTTTGACTGAGCCGAGTAGTAGGACACACTATAGAAAGGTGGCTAGATTTTTGAAAGTATTTGGATTATATGGGTGGATGGAGAACTTCTGCCTAAGAGAAGCCCCCAGGACGACAAAGCTAACTGTTGAGAACATGACAGTGTCGTGATAGGAATGATGGTGCTTTTTTATATTTGTGTCAATGTGGGTGGTTGTGCCTTTGTTTGAAGGGCTGCCTACGTATTCACGTGTCGTGAAATCAAACCAAGCCGTAGTTCAGTGGATTATGGTGCCTAGTTTATTAGGGCTTTGTGTGCAACTAGCCATAGCGATGGTGTAGGCTAGGTGAATTCCCAATGATGTCTTGATCAAAGGGTTAGAACAGTTAGGATGTTGATCCCGTGACTGTGAGCGTTCTCCGGGGTAGCCCCCAGAGGTGGTGTGAACTATTTGGGCATGTTCTATGCCGACCGCAGTTTGAGTTCCCGTGTTTGGGGTTGGTAACTGGTTTGGATGTTTTTGGAAATGTGGAGCTAGGTCGCTAGTGGCTTTGATGATTCGAAATCTGGAGCTCGATTTTGTGGAGCTAAGGCTTCGAGGGTAAGGTATTGCAATGTGGTAGGAAAAGGGGAAGTCGAGTAAAAATGACTCGTACTTCGATCGAGGTAGGTTTGATAATGCGGGATCTGATTTCCATGTCTGGCCCTAATGGTTAGGGGTATCCTATGGAGCTTGAATCCTCAAAATTCCGGGCTATCTCTTAGCCTAGGTCTCAGGAAGGTCTTGAAGGTTGTAATGCGGGAAGGCTAAGTGTGGTGTTAGCTGACCAGCTGATTGTTTCTCCCCTATTCGATGGTATGGGCATTCGATGGTACGGTCAAGGGATTTTCACTTGAGTTGACCGTTGACCACGGTCATGGGTATTTGAATTTTTTTGTTTTTTTTGGGTTGACCTCTTAGCTCCGGTCGAGGGATTGACCGTACTCTGGTCGAGGAGATGACCGTATCTGGTCGGGGAATGTTGATAGTTCTTTTTTTGGTCATGGTCAGCTCTTTTGTTTCGGCCTTTTGCTTTTTTTCTTTGGACTTCTGTTTTTTGTCCAGTTTTTTTTTCACGGCTATCCCTCCCTTTGATGTTGTGGGTGGATATGGGGGTGGGCCCATCGGTTGGATTAGGCTTGTGGAGCTAAACCCTTGTAAGGTGTAAGCCTAGTTGGTGAGTGCAACTCGCGGTGGAGTACTCTACGGTAAGCATGGTGATTTGGATATCGGTATTGTCATCATAATTCCGAGTAGGCTTAGTGGGAGCATCGTCCCGAGTTGGGTATTTTTGGCATCAAGCCTATAGAGTCACGATGCTTCTTTTTTGCTTCTGGTCAGACTAACGCCTAAGGTAGGGATTGATCAGTCTTATTGGAGGGGTGTTTATTGTGGGAAATGGGCTTGCCTCCCGTCTTGAACCCAAACTAGGAGACTACCTAGATTTGTCATAGGATTCGATACTGCTTCTACTAGGAGTAGTTATGTGGCTGTCTATGCCGGACATGGAACAGGTAAGGGAAAACATGGGTCTCAGTTCCTGCAGTCATTATAGATGTGTCTATAATAGTCACGTGCATGTGCTCACAGTGTATGATGGTGTTCATCATGTTCTCGGAAACACATAAGGAAGCATATAGGAGAGACTGAAAAAGTTGCTTTTATTGAATTTTGGAAAGAGGACAGAATACAGTTGACTCTGACTCTGACTTTGAAATGAGGATGTAGGATATCCTAGACTTGAACTCAGACTTAGACTCGAATCGAATCCGGACTTTCGGATACTTGGTTAGTCGTTTCTTTTTGGTAAGGTCCTTGATTGAAGAAAACGACAGGTGCCACGACTCGCCTAAACTCGACTTTGTGCAAATGCAAGAGAGGGAGTCAAACTAGACATGGCCCGGGGTTACGGGTCGACAAAGACTCTTGGACCGGGATACTCGAACGTTGACCTAGACGAGGTAACAACCATGGCTTGGACTCGAAGATGAGACTCAAGCTGCACGAGGGTAAGTCCGAAAATGGGGCGACCGTGTTTGACCGGGTCACGTGTTTGGACCAACCGTGGCGACCTAAACCTTTAGGACACTCGGGTGTTCGTAGCATAGGTACAACTCGAAGAAGACATCATAAGGACGTCGGTGTATGATGAACAACGTAAGGTACCCCTTAAGGTGACTGTGGTCGACTGCTCGGTTAGAGGATAGCCCCCGAATGAGACTAAAGACCCTGATTGGACTCAGATGGTGTGGCATCTAAGTGACTCAAAAGCGGGTTACGTGAGACAACACGTGTAGGACCTGACCCTTAGAGCAACCGTGATTGATCGCTCTGCTAAAGGGTAGCCCCCGAGTGGGATCGAAGATTTTGCTAAGACTCAAGTGTCGGACGAGTGACCCTTAGATGTAAGGACCATAAACCTTTAGCTACAGGGATATGCCTTGTAAAAGGTTGACTCGGCCTCGAAGAAAGGCAGACGGGGTAAGGGAAGAAACTTGTGATGTAAGATCGGCAGAGTTTCGACGCTAGAGACCCTTGACTTGACTTGAATAAGGATAGACCCTGTGATTAGGGTAGACCCTTAAGTGAAAGGACTTGAATTGGGATGACTCGACTAACGGATTGAAAGACTGGCAAGATTCCCCTAGGAAAGGTCGTGGGGACCGTCCTGTCGGAGGGAAAGATCGCGTGTGACTTTCTAGTTAGGACTCGAGTGTTCAGACGAACCTTCCATTTACGAGTGTATGACTCGTGTTGGTCGGTTATGCCTTTAGGAAAAGGCGGACTAGGATGGGGAAGAAACCCGTGATGTAGGATCGACGGAGTTTCGACGCTAAAGACCTTCGATGTATTACGAAAAGACCCGACACACGGATTACGGTAGGTCCTATAATAAGGAAGGTTTTGAAAAATGATTGAATTTTGAAAATTGAGAGGACAGTCCTGAAATTGGCGGTGGGCCAATAGGACCGGGCATTTTGAAATAATAGAATGGTTGCGAGTAATTTCGCGGTTTGAAAATTGAGGAGGCGATCCCGTCTTTTGAAATTGGCAGCATGCCGACAGGGCCGAGTTTTTCTTTGATAAGTTGAATATTTGGAATTTTGAAAATTTGAATATCGAAAATAAATTTCCGAAAATTTGAAGATCGAAAATAAGATCCCGAAGATTTGAAAATCGATAACGGCATCCCGGGGATTTGAAAATCGAGAATCGCATCTCGAGGATTTGAAAAAAAATCGAAATGGAATTTTGAAATTTGAAAATCGAAATGGAATTTGAAAATTCGAAAATCGAATGGTGGATCGGAAATTCGAATTTTGAAATGGAAAGCATGCCGGCTAAAAAAAATAGGCTATTTTGAGTCAAATCGTAAGTCTAAATTTCGGCAGCATTCCGAGTTTTTGAAATTGGATATTTTAATAAGACGAGTTCCGAAACGGACAGTATTTCGGGTTTTTCAAAATTTGGTATTTTTGGAAAGATGCATTTTTTGAAATGACGGTTTTTGAAAAAAAAATGACACGAAAACCAAGTAGCACGTAGTCAAACAAGCATTATAACGACGCTTATGTAAGCTTTACGCTAAGTCTCGGTCGGTCAAAATAGGGTCTATACCAACAACGATGGCATTCTCGTGGATCGGGACGGACTCCCTAAGCCGATTTGGTCTTAGGACATGCCGCAAAACCCAGACGAGTTCCGCCATCGAAGTCTTTAGCGCACCCATGTAGGAATGCACCGTGGTATAGTGGAACGTCGGTCATAAGTAACCGGCCCGGGCAAAATTGGGTTATGCATGAATCATTAAACTAATGCGCGCACATTAATATACGAACGATTTCTCTTCGAGTCTCACCCTAGGAACCCCGATGACATGTGGTACATCAGGTATCCCCAGCGGAGTCGCCAAATTGTGGACATGACGTAGGTCCACCCCGACGCGGCCACGCGCGGGTTTACGTGGGCGAATGAATCTTGTGGTGAGATTGTTCTCGGGTTCGAAATTTAAGTCAAAATGGAGTCGCCACCGAATTTTGTGGTTATTCGGAACCATACGAGCCCACTCTATGTCGTCATGGGCTATGCACAAAGTACGGCCCACTTCGATTTCAGAGTTCATGGGGCTCGTCCCTTTGCATTGCAATATCGATACCGTTTAAACCGGCTTTCGTATATAGAATGACTCTCGTGCGCCAATGGTTTCGGGCATCCGGAAACCAAGGTTCTGAGTAAGGGGTGAGGGTACGTGTTGGGAAGCCCACTAAGGACACCCAACCCCGCCCGCACATGGCGGCCTCTACTAAGACATCGTTCGTGTTCGTGTGCGCGCGCTAGTAAAATGATTAAATGATATGCAAACAGCGTTTTCGGGCTAAGCATGTGAATTGAATGTGAGCTACGTCATTTTAATGCATCTTGATTCACGTCAAAGTGATTTAGCATGCGATGTTCATTTAAAGCAATAAATGGCAAACATCGAAAATAGAAAACTCGTAAATAAATTACAAATTACACGGGCGGAATACAACGAGCAATAAAATAGAATAATTGAATAGAATATGGTAAACGTTAGCTAGAAACGGACCCGTATATAATAAATATAAACTAGACCGTAAGTTGTGCAAACGGACGAACTTCGATTAAATACACATTATATTGTGTATTAAACGGAGGACGGAGATATGGAACCTAGACGTGGTGCTAGCCCGATCCCGAATCTCGATGCCTTGTCCCGACTTATCACATCGAGGAATAGAGTCTAAATTAATCATGTGTCGGATACGACTAAAGAGTCGTCGACACAAGATTAATAGTGCGAGACCGTCGATCAAAGTCGTTTTAAGTGATAAGATATGCATGAGTTTTGAAAAATAGGATCACGTGATTGATTTTAATTTACACGTGTCGACTAAAAGTCGTAAAAAAATGACGAGGCTCAAATGATGATCAAAGCGCTCGGTTTATTTTGAACAAAGGGACCCACTCGATCGAGTCATGGCAAGGACTCGATCGAGTGAACCTTTAGAGGAGCTACTGCCCGATTTTTGTAGTGCTACTTGATCGAGTGGCCTTGTGCACTCGATCGAGTGCCCTCTGTACGGGTGTTTAATTTGTGTTTTAAAACGACCCATTCTATAGCTTTTATGTTTTTGAATCGAGATGCAATTACGCTAAATATAAATATTGTCCAATTTATATTAGTTTAAATCTCGATGGCTCGTCATACTCGACATTCGGTTATAGAACCGACATCTAGTATTTAGAGCGAATTTGCAAAATCGAGTTTGATCGGGCTAGAACAAATATCGATCCCTCCGCGTCATAATGTCGTAATCAATCCTTTCGGATCGTGTGACAATTAATTCGGCGTCAATGGGTTTCGTCCTAATCCGATTTGTCGATGATTCTTTAGAATAATATTTTGAAAGAAATGTGGTCGGACATATTTAACGACGAATCTCCACGATCTATTACGCCCTTAAGTGTTTAGGGCGGCGCACCTCGAAGGGCGCCACCTCCAATACGACTTGTAAAGGGATTAAATAGACTTTAGGCGGAATTCTTAATTAAACATATTCGACCCAAAAATTCGACCGTCGTTGCAAACTTAAGTCCTCGGCATTTTAATATCGTAATTTAAGGCCTACGATCGTTAATTTAGCCTCAACGGACGTTGCTCGGATCGTTTTGAAAATAGTTTTGTTAAATAATTATACGTGGTATTAATATTATAACAAAATGTAAATGACGATAATGTTATAATATGGATGTTATTATCCTTCCAAGCAATACGTCCCTCCGCGAAGAGACGCGTCCTTTATTGTTTCGATATCTATAAATATCGATCTAACTCATGTATTGTAACACATATCAATATAATCTCATTCCGATTTCCGTTATACGACATTGTTCTACAACATATTTATAACACGTTATCAGCACGATCGTCTTTAAGATTAACAATTGATTAACGGGAATAACATCGACTTTTTGGGTTCGATTACAACAAGATTATACTTTGAATTCACTCATCCCTGATTCAGATTCTATGAACCATGGAATCCGTAAGTAGTACGTTTCTTATCTAGTATTTTTTTTAATAAAGTTCTATCATGATTATACAAGGTACACTCATATTACTTGTGAAATTGAGTTTATCACTTTCAATGTCTTTGTTTGCAATCACGGTTTGATGTGCTCGTTTATTTTCAATAAATATAATGCTATATTAATATATTAATGATTGTTGAGGAGACTCTGACTATATGGGAATTTTACTGTCATGAAATTTGCTAATTAATTACTGCACCTATTTTGTTAATTTTCTCAACTAGAGATTTATTATTTTTGAGTTACAATTGAGATTATCTAAAAATTTATTGAGATTATCTAAATGAGATATAATTGAAAAGGTATCTTAAGAGAAATTTGTTTTATTATATTTTGTTTAACTGAATCTGAGATATATTTTGTTTTATTACTTCTTATTATACATGAATTTGTTTGACATATGCAATTTGACTAAGTTGCCAAGTAATATCATCATGCAACTTTATGTTTTATTTATTTATTTATTTATCAAACACTATCATAATGTTTAAGTGTTCGAGTATTACTGCACAATTGATTATTATGTTAATGAGTGGTAGCAATATTAATTACTGCGCAATTGATTATTATGAATTTATGATAATCATGGTAGATGTTATTATGTTTGCATCTGCAACTCGTGGAATTAGTAATAATATTGCGTTTTTTTTTAATTTGTTGGGGATCTTTGAATATATCTATTAGGTATATTCATTTATGTTTATGGATCATGAGTTGTCACTTAACATGCATAATTCTATCACGACAATTGGTTAACGGTTTATCAAGGAGAATGTAACGTGGAGAGAATAATTTTATAATAATGACATGATGCAGTAGACGCATCCTTGTATAAATTTTGCATAAGTTTATCATTGTATAAATTTCTCTGAGATAGACCTCCTTGCAATATATCTTGCATAATGATAATAAGCGGTTGACTAATTGAAGTGTAATAAGTCATTGATGATTGAAGTAATTTTATCATTATTACTCCCGGTTTAATTTTCCTCATGCAAATATTAGTTTGAATTGTTATTCACTTTAGATTTCATGTGAGTACATTTTTAAATCAATTTTGTCCAATTAATTTGTGTATTGTAATATGTATTGCATGTAAAATGATGTCGTTTACACTTGAATTTTTGTGGAAGTTTAATTACGATTAGTCAACTTTTCACTCATATTCTTTTGTGATTAAGTTTCTTGAATTCAACCCTCCATTGTATGTATTCTATATGACATTTAAATTACTGATTCAATTGTATTGTTGATTGATTTGTCTAAAGAATAATATGCTACATACATATGTTTTATATGTTGTTTCTTTTACTTCTCAAAGTATGTGATAGAAAGTATTTGGAGGGAGCATGTAATTGAGATACGTAAAGAAAGATCATTATATGAAATTGTAATGAAGCGATGTTAAATGTCATCAATTTGTAACCTGAAGTTTGAAATATTATTATATTGGTAATACAAAAGAATTAAAGACAATATATTAAGTATACGCGTAAAATGAATCAATTACGACTTTTAAAATACTCAAAGCATGTGTTAATATCACTTATGTGATGAGAAAATTTATTCCCTTGCCTTTGAGTGGAAAAACATTGTCCTGAAGACAGTATAACGTGAAAAGAGTTGTTAGAAATACTCTGAATAAATTTCCTGTTCACTTGAGTCGAACAAAATAATAAGTACGGAGTATAATTTTGGTTAAGGACGATAAATCTCTTTCAATCGATCGAGATTATTTCTTGATGAAGTGGATGTGACATTCGATAAAGACTCTGCCAAAAGTAGAAGTCGGGTAATGATATAAGAGTAATTATTGCAAATAAAATTTAATTATTAAAGAAAAATATAGTCATATTCCCAGAAAGAATATTGAAGAGTCTTGCTTATTTATATGAGACACCAGTTGTGTCATGTCACATCTATCATTTTCGTTTTGGCCATATGATAAAATACAATTATTGTGCACATAGATGTATATAGCTAACCAAAAGTTTTAGCATGATGAGATTCAGTTAACTGAAAATACGGCATACGATAAGTCGATTTATCAAGATATAACCAAATGCATAAGAAAATTGCAATGAAATGAAGCCAAAGCCGACAAGAAAATGATAAAGATGTGACAATAAAGGCCATCCGGGTTCTTATTATTACACCCGTTTTTGATAAATCCGTAGCTTATCTTGAAAGAAATGGAAAAGTGCTGAACTTCTCTCGTGTATCAATGAAATAATATTTGAGGCAAGACAATACACTGAGATGATAGAAATGAATATGTTTATGTATGGTTTAATTATGTGACCTGCAGTCACAAAGAATTTTACGAGTAGTTTGGGTAATCAAAGTTCACAATTTGAGTATTATGTGAACAATATAATCTCCTGAATGGGCAATTTTAAGTCAGCATGTGGAAAACCAACTGCGTTATATCTAGCTCCCGATTGAAATTAAACAATTGTTTAAAGTTTTATGAAGTATGAGATGTTTTCTAAGGTGGGAATGATTGCCCTTTAAAATCTATCAGGTAAAGATAGTTTTTACCACCTTAGGGGGAGATTGATAAGGAAAAGCTGGTAAAAGGAACAAACAAGTAATAATTGATCCCCAACTGAACACGAAGTTCAGTGACTTGTTAATTTATTAATATATCAACAATCCGAGAGTCAAGAAAACTTCGTATGAATTATGATTTACATCATTTGGATATGATGACGATGATATATCAGCACCTTATCATACAAAGATATAAATTGATCAGAAAAGCTTGCCAAAATCATAAATTAATCACATTTGATGTATAGTATGAAAATAATATTCGGTTCATATATCATAAGTAAGAAAATGACAAGTATATGCAGTTGGTACTAAAGTTTGGAAATAAATGTCCCAGAAGTGATATAGATATCTGAAAGAAAATAGATGGCCTATACGAAATATGTGAATTCAGATATCAAGCAGTACTGATAATATAAGAAATTATATCGATATACATACTTTTTAGAACCGAATATAATTTGCGCGCGATATAAAATGGACACTAGCGGGGATCTTATATAAAAGTCCATCTAGAAAGTCGACATACAATTTATGGTTAAAATGAGCACATGGATCTGAAGTCCACCTATTGACCCGAAGTCAATCAAATTATGAATATTCGTTAAAAGTTCCGTGTAATTTACATTTAGTCTTCATGTGCATGTAAATAGAATTTCATTAGCTTAAAACATTGTTTATATTATATTACATGCATGCGCACTATTATTGTTATTAAATGTGTTATTGCAGGATAAATGAATTATACTCGTAAATGTTGTCATGATCTATGACTCCCTGAAGGAGCTTGCGTTTGAATGATCATGAAATTGAGAGTAATGAATGGATCGATTATTGTAAACTTCTTCATTATGATGTGAAGTTATCCTGAGTTAAAAGGGAATATTAATAATCCTGAAGAGTTTAGTTGAATAATTCATTATCGTTTGAACCAAAAGTATAATTGTAATATTATCTTGAACAGAAGTATGAGATATGAGAGGAAATAGAAGAATGAATATCTTGCAAAGTATATGAAATAATTGTGGTTCAGAAGTACCATAAAGATTGAAAATGATGACAACTTATTTGATGATCGGAATTGATTCTCCTGAAGAGATCAAAATGGATAGATAACTTCTACACTCTTTTTCTCTTCGACTAGGGTTTTGTCCCACTGGGTTTTACCTAGCAAGGTTTTTAACGAGGTAGATGTGTATCTTTTATGTTATTGACATGACAATTTTCGTGAACAAGTTATGTCACGATACCACAAAACAGTATATAATACTTGAAATGAGTGGTAGGTGACTCATTAATATTATGAGTTTTGAAGACACGTGATGACTACAAGTATATCTCGAAGTTTTATTAATCGAAGATAATATCAAGTTTATCATCAGATACAATGGAATCGACATCGATGATCAAGAGTTTTCGCCAAATTATGTATCATTTCAACGTATTAAGTGATGTAATCATGAGGGGGAGTAATGCGAGCTGTACTCTTTTTCCTTAACCATGGTTTTTTCCCATTAGGTTTTCCTGGTAAGGTTTTAATGAGGCAGCGGTTCATTCGCATCGTAAAATGTCATATTTTTGGATAATAGACATCCAAGGGGGAGTGTTATAATATAGATGTTATTATCCTTCCAAGCAATACGTCTCTCCGCGAAGAGACGCGTCCTTTATTGTTTCGATATCTATAAATATCGATCTAACTCATGTATTGTAACACATATCAATATAATCTCATTCCGATTTCCGGTATACGACATTGTTCTACAACATATTTATAACAGATAATTAAATGTTAGAGGTTAGAATACGATAAGTAAATGTTAGATGTTAGTTGACATAAAATAAAATGTTAGATTGCGATAAATAAAATGTTAGTAGCAAAATTAAAAATGTTAGTATTAGTGTTAGTAATAATAATAATAATAATAATAATAATAATAGTGTATATATATAATCAAAAAAAGAGAAAGGAGAAAGGATGTCGGGATTTGAATTACACCCTCAACCTACATGCTTAATTGGTCTCGGAAACGGACTCGTAATAGCGACGAGAGCGTGGAAGTGTCGAGATATGTAGGGTAAGTTATGGTGTGTGTCTTTGACGAGTTTTGATCTCGAGAATTTGAATGTGTATGTTTGTATGTAGATGATGGATGATTGAATGTTTGAAGGTGTGTTTGATGGTTGATGTATGTAAAGTTGTAGTGTGATTAGGGTAAAAAGTTGTGTGAAGGTGGTAAAAAGGTAGAAAAAGTGTTGTCAAATGTGTTGGGGTGATGGGGTATTTATAGGGAAATACCCTGGTTCAGGGTCACTCGATCGAGTGGCGCGGGTGCACTCGACTGAGTGCCCGGTTTGGGTCTAAATCGGTCGGTTTATGGCCTTACTCGACCGAGTGGATGTGAGCCACTCGATCGAGTGGGTGTGAATGGAGGGAGTGTAAATAGGGCATGATTTGTTGCCTTTTTTGAATGAGATTTGTTTGTTGGACAAGCTTCTAGAAGCGAACTTGGCTGTTTTTTGTGTCGGATTCGTCTTTGACCGGGTTTTGACCCAGTCGCCAAAAGACGGTTTTATTTCCGGTGTCGGTTTTGACCCAAATTAGTCTCATTTTATTGGAAACGACCCACTGGGCCTGGATTTGAAGTCGGTTTTGAGAGATTTGCACTCCGCTAAATGCCCACGTCGGATACTATTGATTCCGAGTCTGTATTCGAGCGTATTAAGTCACGTTTACGTCCGATCATCATCGGGTGTTTTGTCGGAAGCTGCTATAGACACTAGCAGGCAAAATGCGGGTGTCTACAATGAGAGATGGGTAGAAACAAAGTAAGGACTTAACTGTTAGGTTTATATGTTCTTGTAACTCAATGACTAGCATTGAATATTTGTTTCTTTTATCGAGAAGAAGATGATGATAGGACGCTGCCCCAGATCGGGACAAGACCTGCTCAAAACTCTTAACGCCTGTTGATTCGAGTGGACAACTTTGTGCTACAAGGAAGATACAATGATGACCCTTCAGCCCAGATTTGGTTTGCTTAAGCTACAGGTTAGATGATCTAGAGTAGATTCTTATTCCATGATGTTGCAGTAGATCCAGATTGAGTGACCCAGGACTTGCGTTCTCGTGCCTCTGCAAGAAGATGAAGTAATCCTTTTGGTTCCCTCGTGAACCTTAGAGGTCCAAACTTTCCCTTCTCGGTTTAGGTCTTTATCTTCTAGAATCATTGATTCTTTTCTTCCTGCTTTTGCTTCTTATAATTCTTCTCTTATATATTCTCGTCTTCATTCTTGTGATAAATCTTTGATTAATTCTTCTATTCTACCATCTTTCTCTTGAGATTCTTTGGTTAGACCGGTTTCTGTCTTACTAAACCCCGTGTTATAGATGTTTGAGGTTTAGTAAACCCTTGTTATCTGGTTTGAGGATTGTGAGTCTACCCTATCTTCTAAGCAAGTAATAAATTCTTGAGGATTGATTTGAATGGCAAATTGTTGATTATGGGAATTAGGATGATACTTTAGGCACTGAACCTTGGGTTATAGGTTACTTTGATTATTTTGGAGTACTTAGAGTTGAATATATTTTGGAGTAGTAAGAGTATATCATATTTGATGGACACCTAGTACCTAACCTAGAACCGAACTAAGTGTAACTGATAATATTACTTTGGGAGTCTTACCTAATGCTTATTTGATTGATGCATCGTGAATATTTGGGATCATAGAGAATTGCTTAAAGTGTTACTCTGAGTGTCGTGGTACTATCAAAGGTTTTCATTAATGTTGTTAGAAATTTTGGTTGACATAGATTACCCGTTTTTCTTGTGGATTAGATCGTTGATCGTTGTTTAGGGTTGTAACCTATGAAATTTGGAGTTGAGTGGTCTAACTTGGATAAATTGTTGTTAACCTTGAAGAAGATAAACATATTGCACAATTAAAAGTTGGATTTATCGCGTTGTTTTGAGGAATGCTTAATGCGAATCGTCTTGATGGATTTATAGTTCAGAACCCTTTGACCAACGGGATTGTGGCTTCATTGAGTTAATAAATATTTTGGTGGTTTCGCTGATACAATAGAAATTTGATGGATTTTGAGAAACCTTAGCCCAATGACGTGTTTGAAGATATGAGTGTTTGCGCCACTACCTATAGGTTTGAGCGCGTTTAGGGATCTATCGTTCTTTCTCAACCTCTGTTCTAGTGGCATTATAAATATGTTGGTGATCAGTTTGAGGATTTTGTACCCGAACATTATTATATTGATGAATCTTGTTTATTGTTCCTTACTCGAGCAATTTGGGACGTACCTCGAGCTTGGACTTTGTGAGCTTTGGATGTAGGAACCTTATCGATTACGAGTTTGGATGTGTTTTGGTAACCTGGTTGGAATCTTAATTAATGGAATCGATTCTAACTCATTTGTGGATCCTCACCATGTTAATTGAAGAATTAGGTATGTAGGATTTTATGTTGGAGGTTATAGCAGTTGATAAATTTGAAGGTTGTAGACTGAGTAGTAGCACCTAGCGCCTAATATTGGACTTAACGTTATTTGATGGAAATTAGGAACCCGTGTTGTGGGAGTTGTACCGGGAATCTCGAGATGATTAACTATTTCTCTAGTTCTGAGAGCTCTAATTGACTCTCAATTTCGTTCCCTCTTTGCTTTTCTTAGATCCTGCTACCTCTTTTGCTGCCAATCCCTCCGCCTTCCTTATCGGGTTGAAAACTTTTGTTGCGATTCGTCGTTGACTTTGACTCTTTTTATCTGTTTATCATTTCGCCGAACTTATGTTAACAAGAGTTTGACTAATCTACAAATTTTGATTTTCATGAAATTTTAACATTTTAAGTTATAAATTTCAAAACTTTGTATTTCGTTTTTGTTTTATTTTGGTCATGTTTCAAAATGTCTAAGTAATTTATTTTAAAGTATTTCGAAATCGTTTCAATTTTCAATTTTCAAGCGTGTTTAAATTTTATGAAAACTTTCATGATTGCTAATATTTTTTATTTCTATAAGATTATTATGTAAAACAGTTTAACACTTTGAAAAACATCGTATGTCTAAGTTTTGTTTCATTGTCGATAGACTTTAAATCTGTTATCAAAAATGTTTGACGAGTGGTTCGATTTTTATTTTCTAACTACAAAACTTGATTTCTCAAATTTTTGTTTGGTCTTAAAACAAAATATTGTTGAATTTTCTTAATTAAAACGTTTTACTGTTATTTTGAAAATATTTGGGTACTCTTCCCCCTCGAGTTCGTTTACAAATATTATTTATCGTCATTATTTTATCAAATAATTTTTAACTTACGATTTTGTTAATTGAAATGATTTAAAACTTGGGTAGCGGAGCCCAACTCATCTTGAAACAACTTTTATCTTCGATTTCGATTTCATATTCCGTTTGAAGTTGTTATTTTTTTCTCTTTTAAACCGAGTTTGTGATGCGAGTTAAGCATTCTCATTTTGTTCAAAATGATATAACCCTGTTTTCCACTTTATTATTATATTTTTTGGTAGTTTCGAGGACGAAACTTCTTTTAGTGGGAAAGATTGTAACACCCCTGATTTTTATAAATTAAAATTAAATTAAGATTTTGTTCGTATTTTTATTTTTACGATTTAACTCGTAATTCATACAATTACTATAAAACGAATTTATCGTTTAATCGTTTCAAACTCCTAAAATTCTATTTGTCTCGGAAACCCATATATTTAAATATTTTTATTTCTGTTTCGATTTATTTTATACATTTAATTTAACTCTTATCGAAAATCTATTTCGACGATTTAAATTCTAAATTCTTTTCATTTACTTATTTTTAAGCTTGAATTTCTAATTTCGGCTCGAAGCTCATTTATTTTAAGTTTCGTCAAAAACATTTATTTCCTTTCCTCGAGAAATCAATTTAACTCACTTTAACGAAGATTTATTTTTTTATCGAAAAATACTATTTCATCGTCTAATTATTTATTTCTATCAACTTCGTTTTCGTCTCGAGTACTTTATTTTACTCATTTTATTTGACGGCCCGATTGTTTATTTAATTTTATTGATTCGATTTTAATTCAATTCGTGGGTCAGCCAACTTATCGTTACGGAATTCGTATTCTACCCAATTCGTTTGATTTATCCGTTTATTTAATTCAATTCTTTGTAAGCTTCATTCAACCCCTCAGCTTTACGTGTCCCCCTTTCCTTTTATTACGTTCATCTCTTTGCCTCTTCATTCCCTCCACCGCTCCACTATTTGTCTTCGTATTCAACGTTTTTCCCTCTATTCCTTGTGTAGACACCCACATTTTGACCGTCAGGTGTCTATAGTAGTTTCCGACAAACACTCGATGATAATCGGACGCTAACATGCTTTAACGTACTCGGAAATGGGCTCGAAATCAATGGCATTTGGCCTAGGCATTTTACGGAGTACAAATTTCACAAAACCAACCTCAAATTCAGGCCCAGTGGGTCGTTTCGAGTCAAAAAACACTAATTCGGGTCGAATCCGACACCAGGGGTACAACCGTCTTTTAGCGACCGAGTCAAAACCCGGTCAAAGATATTTCCCAAGACTTGTGGACCGACCGTGATGTCTCACGTGTCCAACCCGGACTCCAACTCCACAAAAATCAGCTTCACAAAATAGTAAACAATTCCGTTTAAGGTAGAATTCGATCTCGAATAGGAATCCTATCCGAGAACCGACTCAGACACTCAACCGAGTGCAAGTACTCGGCCGAGTAACACACAACCAGCCTGTTTTTTTCTTACTTCTCCACCAAGAAAACGGAATTCTCGTTCTCCTCAGCTTCTTACTCAAGCGGTAATTCTAGCTCAAACGGGAATCCTATTCAAACACCCGACCGAGTGCAAACACTCGGCCAAAACAGCAGCAAATCAGCCGTGTTTCCCTTTCTTCCTTCACAAGAAAGCGGAATTCTCATGCTTCTCAAATTCCTACGTTTCCTATCCTAAGCGGTAGTCAAACTCTCCTAAGCCAAGGTCGGGAACTCCCTATAAATAGCCCCTTGCATCCAACATAAAGGACAACTTTTCATACAACAAAAAAGACGAACACACACATAATTCCTTACATCTAACATCGAGAAACCGATATTACAAACCCGAAGGAAACCGGTCCTATACCCGACACCCTTCACCCGTCCCGTCCAAACCGTGCCACCTAGCCGAACCAAAACATCACTCGACGCTCCCGTGCCTAGCCACATTCCGACGAGTCCCAGTCCGGGTCAACAAAAGCATGTAGGTTGAGGGTGTACCAAACCCGATTTCTCCTTTCTTCTCTTCTCTTCTCTTCGTCCGTCTTTTTTTTTATTATGGGTCAAGAGTCGTTTTTTTTATTTTTCTAATATCGTTATTAACGAAAAACTATTTTCATAACAAATATTCTTAAAAATACAATATCGATTTTTCTATAATCGAATATTGTATCGAAAAGAATTATATTAAGATCTCGACGATATCAAAAAATCGTTACAACTTTTTCGTTCAAAATTCTTTTCTTTTACTTTTCGTTCAAAACAAATTATTTTACAAAACCTTTTTTTTATTTTGAATATTCGATATCGATTTCATAATCGAATATCGGATACGACGAATATCGAAAACATGAATCGAGTACAAATTAATTCATAGCTTGTACGCGATTCATCAAAATAACAATTTTCGAACAACGAGTGAAACGGGACAGGCCCGCACGCGAGTCGCGCCCCTCACAGGCGACTCGCGTACGAGTCTGAAATTCGCGCTCCTTTTTTTAACTTTTCGTTCGTTTTATTTTATTATTCTACGAAACGATTTCTAAAATTTTACATCTTTTCTAAAACTATTCCAAGTATTTGATATTGATTTCATAGTCAACTATCAAATATAACGAATATCGAAAATATTAAGTCGAGTACGAATCATACAATATTCATACGCGATTTAATAAAAAATTGAATTTTCAGAAAACCGTGTCAAAAACAGACCGACACGCGACTCGCCGGCGTCCCGGGCGAGCCGCGCGGCCGGCTGTCCCGACGCACCCTTTTCGTTCTTTTTTTATTATTTTTCGAACATCGTTTTTTATACAAAACAACGTCTTTTCAACAATATTTTTTCAGATTTCGATTAACTTTTATTTTCTCGATCTCGTATTTTTATTTCGCTATATTATACTAACTCGTTTGTTAATCTTTTGTAGCAAATTCATCTTTTTTTATTTCATTTGTTTTATTATACTAAAACGAATCTCACATGCTAAATTCAACTTTGACGTTAATTTTTCATGCATTAAACGACTTAGCAACCCGTTCAATTCCTCACATGCTTAGGAAAACAATGTTTGCATATCATTCATCGTTCAACTAACGCGCGCATTAAAACGTCATTCGATATCCTAGTAGAGGCCGCTAATGTGCGGGCGGGGTTGGGTGTTATTAGTGAACTTCCCAACACGTACCCTCACCCCTTACTCAGAACCGTGGTTTCCGGATGTCCGAAACCATTGGCAACGAGAGTCATTCAATATACGATTAACCGCTCAAGTCGGCATCTGTATCGAACTGCAAAGGGACGAGCCCAATAAACTCTGACATCGAAAATGGGCCGTATTTTGTACACGGCCCACTACGACATAGAGTGGGCTCGAACGGTTCCGAATAACCATAAAATTCGGTGGCGACTCCGACTTCGATTTAAATTTCCATTTGACCATCTCATGGAGATTCATTCGCCTCCCCAAAACCCGCGCGTGGCCGCGTCGGGGTGGACCTATGCCATGTCCACACCTTGGTTCTTCCTCCCTCTCGATCACCCATCTCCTTCTTTCTGCCTTCATCTTTTCACGCTCCAATCAGGTTTCCCGTCGCCCCTGTTTTTCCCCTATTTCTGGCCTCTGTTTTTGCCATTCTTCTTGTTCTTCACGCCGGTTGATGCGACCCCTCCGTGTTCTTCTCTGTGTGTCCCTGTTTCGTGATGGTAATCTTCTTCTTCCTCCTCTTTTCGTTCAGGTTGTTGTCGTTGTTCATGGTTGATTTCTACTGGTTGTCGATCGTATTTCTGTCCTGTTGCGTGTTGCTTCTTCCGCTCTTTCCTTCTTCTTCTTTAGCGTTTTGCTGCAACCGCTTTGTTGTTGATTCTCATTCTTCTTCGTTGGTTGACTGTTGTTGTTGTCTATCTTCTTCTTTCTTTTCCTTCTTGTTCTGTTACGGTTTGTTTACGTTATGCCGTTAGTTACTGTTTCGATGCGCTGCTATTGATGATTGGTTGATGCTGCTGGTCGGTTCTATTTCTGGTCGTTTAGTACTCTCCTTCTCTTACTTCGTCTTCCTTGTTTCCGTTCTAATTTGTCGCTATCGTTGCTGATTTTTATCATTTTTGTCTTGCTGCTACTGCCTTCTTTTTCGTTCTCCTTCTTGGGCAGTTTCTGCTGCGTTGTTTTGCTGCTTACGGTTGTCCTCCGTTCGCATTCTGTTGTGTTCACCGTCTTGTGGTTTTGCTGCTCATTTGCTACTGTTGTTCTTGTAGTGTCTGCCTGCTGCATCTATTGTCGGTTTCCCCGAATTCTGGTTCTGTTTGTCATTCCGTTTGTTCGTCTTGTCATATGTTTATATGTTGTTGCCCTTCGTCTCCTTCTTCCCCTTTTTCCTCCCTTTTCCTGTAACTGTTGTCTTTTTCCTTGTCCCTATGTCTCCTCGTCTCGGATTGAATGTCATTTGATTCCTCTCCAAACGTGTTGGTTTTGTTTTCCTCATTATTTAGGTTTATCATATCACTCGAATCCTACCCATTATCTCATTCTTTTGTTTTGTCAACTCGGTTTCCTTTTTCGTGAAGCCTACTTAGAAGACTAGATGGTTCTACTACTTGGAGCTTAAAGACGACTTTTCTACTAATTTGAAATTTGGGTTGACCCAGAGGGACGAGTACGAGTTCGTTTCGGTTGTCGACTTAAGGTAACTTTAGGACGTTACTCGATTTTATGTCGTATGTTTGAGTAGTAGTATGTAGTAAATACTTTTTATTTCGGTTTTCCTAATTTTAGCTATTTATTATTTGCTAATTATATTAATTTTAAATCGTATGCTTTATCAATATTTTTACAAGTTTTCGATTTATAAATCATTAGTAATTTTGTTATTTCTGATCGTTATAATATTTTGTTGTTTATCGTGACATTAGTAACTAAATAATATCGATTTCATATTTTCGTCATATTTCGTTAAATTCTAATTTTTACTTAAAATCTTATTTTAATACAATAATCGAGATTTGTATACTTGTTTAATAAATTAATTTTCGTTTTACGACTTATATTAATAAATGAGAAAATAGTCGCTTTTGTTTTAAATATATTTTTGTCGAGACTATTTTCATTAATAATTTCTTATTTGTTACAATTGATTGTTTTTAGTAAAATCCGTATTATTTATTAATTAAAACTATTTGTTAAAAATAATGTGAAACCTTTGTAAATTCATTTCATTTATAAAACTCGTTGACTCGATTAATTTTGATATCGTTTTCGTAAAACATCTCTTTTCTAAAATCTATAGTTTTAACTCGATTTCCTAATTATTTATAAAATACTATATATTGATTTATTATATTTTAATAATATTTTGAGTAACGAGTTTAGAAATATATTAAAGTTACGATAACGACAATAATAATAGAATGTTAATTTCGTTAGAAATGCTATTTTTATACATTTCACTTATTTTAATAACTTACGAATTTTCTGTAACAATATTTCTATCTTAAGTAAGTTTCTAAAATTAGTAAGTTACTATTTATAGAAAGTTTCCCTTTTAATATAAAATGTTTATACCTTTTATGTTCATATTATCTATAATGATTATATCTTTTGAGTATCGATAATGGCTGTTTTGGAGTTATGGAATAAAGTCAAGTGTGGGGTTAGAGTAATAATCTGGGGTGTACGTTTTTGCCATCAGCTATAAAGCCAGTGTGCCCATTTGGGGCACATTTGGTCGTTGAACTGAGCATGGTTTGTGTTCAGGAGAGTGTGCATTGTGCCCTTAAGCTAGATATCGCATCGTGTTAGTCGCCGTCAGTTGTACTGGATACATTTGGTGTCCAGGAGGGGTGTATACTACTTAAACCAGGACCTCGCTGCACGCAGTCCTGTTATAGTTGAGTTGCCTAGTTAGAGACTGGATTCTGTTATGAGTTAAGTCTACAGTTCTCGAAGCTAGTTTCCAGTATTATCCTAGTGAAAGTCTAGCCTTGTGCACACTGATCAAATTTCCATAACGCCAGTTTTGAATGTTATTATTATCGAATGATTTTGACTTGTAGGTTGGCAAGTGCTTCAAGTTTCACTGAAAACTTTTTTTTTTTATTATATTGTTTTAATGTTTTCTCTTTTTAAATATTTTGATATAATAATGCTACTCCCTCCGAGTTTAAATGATTGCCCCGTTTCAATATAATACTACTTACATATATTGCACAAACGGGGCAATCATAAGAACTCGGAAGGAGTATTATTTTTCCATATGATATAATATGGCTGAGAGAACATCCGAGTTACTCCCCACTGACGTGGCTGTTATGTTTATAACATGACAGGTATTTGCTGCTGGGTTTCGGGTGTGAGCTAGCGAGTAGCGTGGATCCTACTCTTTCTTCATTCACGATTTATGGATTTGTATAACCCTATTTGGAGAATTTCTTTTTAGCCCTTTTGTAAAAAGAGGCCTTTGTATTGACATACCATTTCTTTTAATAAGATATAGTTTGTCAGTGTGTTTTAATTCCAACTCTACAGTGTTTTCGTCAATGTATTGCGTTACAATTTCTAGGGGATTACACAGGTATTTGCTGATGGATTTTGGGTGTGAGCTAGCGAGTAGCGTGGATCCTACTCTTTTTTCATTTATGTAATTTATGGATTTGTATAACCCGTTTGGTGAATTTTCTCTTTAGCCCTTTTGTAAAAAGAGACATTTGTATTGACTTACCATTTCTTTTAATAAGATATAGTTTGTCAGTGTGTTTTAATCTCAATTCTACAGTGTTTCCGCCACTGTATTGCGTTAGAATTTCTAGGGGATTACAACCCGAGCCTCAACATCATTCTTCAAAGATCGAACTAGCTCAAGGGTTGCCAAAGGCACATCAGTAAGTGTCTTAAGTTTAGCATCTGTCTCCATCCTCCAAGCGTCTGACCGCTCCACCCAACTATCAACCGTGTCCTTCAAAGCTTGAAAAGATAGGAGTCTAGAAGTGAGTGAACTAGGTTGCGCCCTTTCAACAACATCAACTGATTCCTCATCATCGCTACCACTTGCCTCATTAGCATTACCCCCCTCACCATCACTCTCACTAGCGGCACTCTTCTCGACATGTGGAGTACTCGGATCAATCGCTGTATCAACCTCGACATCGGGTGGGATAAAATAATCCACCACCATCTTACCATAGGTAAGAGCTTTATCGTTCGATCGAGGCAAAGTCAAATAACGTGCATGATCCGGTCCCCAACACCAATCATAAGTACCAACTGTCTCACGATGTCTCAACATATCCATGCCTACCAAGCAATTCACATCCATAAGATAATGATCTCCCAAGGGAAGATCATTTATTGTAATATTAATCCCGAAATGCTTCATAATGAGTGATACCATTCCCTCGCCACCAATTCTACCACCTCCGGGCTTGCGTTGAGATTCACAAGCCGACACAAAAAGATTCATCCAATCCGGTACTCCCTTGCCCTCGGGGGTCATTGCCCACAAATATCCAAAATGAGGCTTAAGAATCTTAGTGGGCTCTCCTCGACAAAGAAATGAATTAGCAAGAAGTCGGTGGGCGAGGAGAAGACACGGATGAGGAATGGTGGAGCTCACCTCTCCCTTTTTGTTAATAACATGTTTCCCGGTCTCCTCAAACCACCATTTCGGTGTAGTATAGCCATTAAGACTCTCGTATATCTCTCGATTCTTCTCTACAAAGCCAAAGGCTACTCTCAAATCATCCATCGTCATCTCACACACCTTCCCCTTCAGCTTAAATTTAATTTGTGTCACCACATCTTTTACTCGCACCACCGTTAAAGTAGGCAAAACTCCAAAGTGTATCGACGGTAGGTGGGTACTCCCTTCGTCATGAATCCCTCCAAACCAACATTTTTCAACAAAGCCTCCATCACCCCAAACAAACCCAACTCCTCCAAAGTCGGAATACTAAGAAACTTAGTCTCCAACATCGTCCCATTATGTAAATCGTCTCATATTACTCCTCGATCATCGGTCAAATGAGCAAGTTTAGATATAGGAATGCGGTTAGTAGATTTAGTGGGTTTTTTGGTTGAGGGCTTGGTGATTTTTCGGGATTTAGCGGGGGTTTTAGGTGTAGGACTAGACACGGTTTTTCTTTTGGCTCGGGCCATGAGGGACACAAAATCGATAATGATGACTCAACACGACTCTTGGATTGACTAAGACACTTCTCACACACTCACGACACCTCACGTTTTTGACCAAGTCAAGACACTTTTAACAAACACACTACACAACTTAATGACACCTGCTCACACACTCACTCACCCTTCACAAACACTCAACTCTCACTGTAACATACCCATAGCACCCAACAAGACACACGGGCAAGGCAATATGACACCCAAAACAACCCTCCCACACTCCCTCGACTGACGCTGCGATGAACACACGACAATGATTCAAATATCAACAATCCAAAAGACCCAAAATCGACACACAACAGCGACAACTTCAACCCTCAAAGATAACAAACGAATTCCAACACGAATTTCCAAATTCAAAACAAAAACCGAAGTAGAAGCTTAGAATTATAGGAGAAATAAGCTTAAAATTCTGACCTGATGCAGAAGCAAAACACACCGATTTCCGAGTTAGAAATGGAGATTCAGAGTTTTCGAACCCGCAAAATTGCTTACAGAAATGCAAGAACTTGCGGACAGAAATGGACAGAAATCTTACGCAGAAAAACGGAATGAATTAACCCAACCCCACCAGAATTCGTGAATGATGAAGTTCAGAGGCGTGAGTCAAAATTAGGGTAGCAAGGTTCGATCAAACTAGTTCATGAAGAAAAATTGAACTCGCAGATTCCGCAGAAAATGCACCCGCGAACTGGAAATTGAACAGTCAACCGAGGTTCAACTCAGATTTCGAAGTTCGGAGTCAATTGAATATTTTGAAATTGAACTGGCAGACACGCAGATTTTGAATGATGAAACGGAATAAGAGCACGGGACTCGAGAATTGGGGAATTAATTTCGAATTGGGTGGGAACTGGGTGACGAAAATTGAGAGGGAAATTTGACTGTGGATGTGCGTGGGATTCGTTCTGTTTTTTTTAAAGATGAGAAGAAAGGAGGAAGGAGGAAGAAGAATATGGCGATGAAGAAGGGAAGAAGAAGATGATAATTGAATTCTGATCGATGATGGCTGCTGCTATTCAATTTTTCTAAAGATGTTACGTAACAGCAGGGGGAAGAAGGAGGGGTTAAGGGGTAGAAACAGTAACTTACATTGAGATTCGGGCCGCATGAAGCGGTTATAGCCTCTTTAAGAGGCAAAAATTGAAACAATTGACGGGATGGCCTGATTTGTCCGCTTCAAGTGGACACACTTGAGTTGGCGTCTTCCAATCCTCGGACTGCTTACTCAATTTTTTTCTTTTATCTTTTTTTTTTCCTAAGACAAATAAAACTATATCAATAAATATGATGTCTGAATCTATAAATTAAAAAAAATAAAAATCATGAGCAACAACTTTAGCATCATCAGTCCTAGCGGGTTTAGCTTCAACCCACTTTGATACATAATCGACCGCAAGAAGAATATGTAAGAAACCATGAGACATGGGGGAATGGACTCATAAAATCGATTCCCCATACATCAAAAATTTCACAATATATCATAGGAGTTTGAGGCATCTCGTTACAGCGAGAAATGTTACCACTACGCTCACAATTATCACATGATTGAACAAAGCCATGAGCATCTCGAAACAAGCTCGGCCAATAAAAACCACAAGCAAGTACCTTCCGAGCCGTCCGCCTTGCTCCAAAATGTCCCCCACAAGCATAGGAGTGACAAAAAGCAAGAATAGAGCCTACCTCACTCTCCGGGATACATCTTCTAACAACTTGATCCGAGCAATGCTTTCATAAATAAGGATCGTTCCATACATAGTACTTGGCATCACTCCTAATCTTCTTTTTTTGTGATTTTGAAAAACCTGTAGGAAATTCAATACAAACTCTCTGGCAACGGCGCCAAAATTTGGCTAGACTCGTCGCGATTCTCCAAATTAGTAAATTTTATCCACTACAAACTCAAACTAATAGCAAGTGTAAGTAGGGGTCGAACCCACGAGGAAGGTGCAAATGTTAATCGAATATGTGTAGTAGAGATTGTAACTCAAGTAACCAATTGGGGGTGTTTTGATTTTGATTCTAAGTCTACTAAAAATGAAATGCAATATTATGACGATTAAAAATATTTATAAAACGAATCTTGGAACAATCGATTTCCACCAACAAACTAAAGATTGATCATTGACTCAATTACTCTAAATTGTCTTTGAATACTTTGTCATGTAAAATCACAATTTACCATTCCAATTAAGTTTAGCCATTTACTACAGAAGCGTACACAAATAGCCCTTACAAAAATGATAACCTAGTCCAAGCGTCTAAGTTCAATCACAACGTAGAATAAATCATAGGAATTGACAAAGATAAACGATTGCATACACAAGCGGTCATGCATACAATTCGATTGACACAAGTATTGTTTATTTATAAATCACCAACGATGAATCGGCATACAAATTGATGAAATATATTCGCTACAAATATCTAGGTAATATGAACAATCGGATTCTATTACCCAAACTAGCAATTGGTTATCAAAATAATTCCAGCTGATCAAACTAGAAATAAATTAACAATCAAACAATTATATAAAACAATACTTGATATTCAAAAGACAAAATAGAGATTAAAGTCTTACAATCAACTTAGTTTGAAGGTTTCAATCTCCTATTCCAAGAATTGAGAATTTAGCCTTCCATGGATGATAAGAAAATGCAATGCAAAAGATGAAGTTCTATTTGGAAAATGATGAATAATTCTAATGTGTGTTAAGTTATAGTAGTAATGGAAAATGATAGACTAAACTCATGTCTCATTATTCTCATAAAGTACCAAGTTAATGTAGTAAAAACAAATGTAACATCAAATAAGAGAATCCGAAGAGACATGGTGCAGTCCAGCCGCTATAAGCGGATTCAGCCACTCGTTGCGGCTCTCCTATCTCAATTCTTCTTGGCGGAATGATCTATCCGCTTAGAGCGGATCCAGCCGCTTAAAGCGGCTTTCATTTTATTCTGTGTTTGCTTCCTTGCTTGACTCGTGCCTTGACCTAGGGTGTTTGGGCCTTGACTCTTCCATCAAATACAACTCCTCATGCTTCTCTTGACCCATGTCAACCATCACAACTTCACCTTATTTCACTAGTCCAATACAAGTTAAACATTATCTCAAAATAACACATAACTCGATATAAACACCGTTGAAAATAAGATATACAATAAAGCTCTTCAAACACCTTCTCCAAGCAACAAAACTAGCACAAATTATACCATATACATCATACAAAATGCGTCTCATCATTTATATAATAGAAATCTATGACCTCATTATAAGTTTTTGTGAGATAATTTTACTTAACTTTATAGTCTTAAGAGATTTTATAAGACTCAAAAGATTTTTGGTTAATATCTAAGAACGAATGATTGCTCTTATTTATATAATAGAATTCTATCACAATATTTTATAATTTTTCAATGTGAGACAATTTAACTTAAGTTTATATTCATAAGAGCACTCTTTTTAAGACTTACAAAGATTTTTTGTTGATATATAAGGACAAATGATTACTCTTATTGTAGAATTATATTCTTCAATGTGGACAATTTAACTTAAGTTTATATTCTTAAGAACTCTCTTTTTAAAATTTAAGATATTTTTGGTTTATAGTCTTAACGGTTCTTTTTAAGACTTAAAAAGATTTTTTGTTGATATCTAAGCACGAAAGATTACTATTATTTATATAATAGAATTCTACCACTTCATTATAATTTTTCGAAGTGAGATAATTTTACGTTTTTTTTATCTATGTAATAATAGGTTCATCACTTTTTTGAGTAAATAATATGAAATTTATACTCTAATGAGAGCATTTTCTACCATGAAATCTAACTATAACCCCCTACCATTTCTAATGCGAAACCGTGCCGGAATCACCGTCGAGTTGGAATTATGATGGTAAGGATTCGCCGTGTATCCCCACACCAAGTAAACCAACTAATCCTAACAAATAGCTAGGGTAAGTCGGGTCGATCCACGGAGACGGAAAAAGGCGTCTAGACTAAGATTACCTAAACACAAGACTAGGTCACAAGGCCACAATACACAAAGGGAGGAGAATTGACAAGAATTGATCACTAACACAATAACTAGGCTAACAAACAAGGATGAACAAACTAGAACAACGAAAAGAGAATGAAACTATAGCTATGAATGAACTAGGTATGAGATGAACTAAAGGAAATAACTAGGCTAATTGTAACAACAAACTAGAGGAATGATAGCTAAAAAGATGAAGAAATCAAATAGAAAAAGAGTAGGGTTAGGTCGGGTTCATAAGTGCAATAGGATAGTCGGGAAATCGAGGGGGTAAGTTTCACCTAGTCACTAAGGTCGGTCCGCGCTCTCGCGTCAAAGACAAACCCGAAAACTCATGCAAGATGCTACTCAAAACAAGAGAATTCAATCATAAGTCAAACATACAATGAGAAGGAGGAAACAAGAAAGAGTAGTATGGCCACTTCTACCCTAACAAGCAATTCATCAAACACATGGTATGCATAACAAGTGACTAGTAACAAATCCACCTTTACCCACAATCAAACCCTAATCACCCATAATCAACACTTAATCCTCCTACTAACCCCACAATAAATCTACTCACACATGTTCAAACTAACACTAACAATAACAAGAGAAATCAACATAATAACTAAAACATTCATAATGATGAACAAACAAAGATGAACAATAACCAAATGATAAAGATAGAAACTTGAATGATAAAACAAAGATAGAAGGAAGGAGAAGAGAAATTATACCAAACTAGTAAGGATAAAAGATGAAAACTTGTATAAATAAGAAAACCCAAATAAATCTCCCAAGGTTGTCAATCTTGGTAGAGTCTTCAAGAATTCCCTTAATACAAGAGTAACTATCTAGATTAAGCTAAGATTAACTAAAGATTAAGGAAAGATTAAGCTAATGAGAGGAGGATCTCCATCTAGGGTTTAGTCTAATGTAGTGTAATGTAAAGTGTTTAAAACAATACAAGAGGGGGTATATATAGGGTTACACGAATGAAGGATTGAAAGAAATAAAGATGGGGCTTCGATGGGCCCTTCCCGGCCGGGAAGAAGATGATCCCGATCGGGATGGGGTGGTCCCGGTCGGGATGGACCTCCAGTAACCCGTCTTTGCTTTGCACATCATCCCGGTCGTGATGGATGTGTTCCCGACCGGGATGGTTCTTGTAGGCTTCAAATATGATCTCATAGGTCCCCACTTGCTCTACCTAGGCTACTTATCGATTCTCGGTGCTCGAGAATGGGTCCCAAGGGGCTCGGGATCGAGTCTAGGCCACCGAGTCATCGTCGCTTCTCTTCGTTGGCTCCAAATGCGTCGGAAACGAGTCGGAATCGTTCCATTTCTCCAAGATAGGTCAAGGGAACCTAAAACGAGCTAGAAGAAGCGTAAGTAGCCTCGAAACCGCTCTAAAGAGCGATTTCACAAGAGAAACCGGGACCAAATACAAGAAATAAGCACTACATAACACACTTATCAACTCCCCCACACTTAACCCTTACTCGCCCTCGAGTAAGCACCAACTAACTAATAACAAATAGAAACTAGACTACTAACCGAGCGGGTATTAGCGCACCCTACGCCCTTTCAACTCACGCGAGAACACTTAGAGGAAAAGTGTTCTCCGCAAGGCAAGTGAGGTCTTGCGACAAAAGTTTGGATACAACCGAACATGAAAACACACAAACAAACAAACATATGGTTGCATCCAAGAAGAAACAAATACCGCTTCCCTCTACAAAGCGGTGAAGGAAACACCAGTTAAGGACTCAAGGCAAGTGACAATGTTCCCAAGCTAACAACACACATCGATATGGACAAAACCTTAATAGTATGACAACAAAGCAATAAAAACGTTGGTAACTTACCTAGTTCCTCCTAACCTTCTAAGAACGTACCACGGGACGATAGGCGGGGTGGAAATAGGATGAGCCACAGAGTTAGTCGACACTGTAGGTAAGTGAAACCCCGCCCCCTTTAGCGATAGGCCAAGAGGGTCGTCCCATGCTCAAAAATAGCCTAACTAGTCCAAGTAAAAAGGTGGATAATGTTTGCAAAATGAAGGAAGACCGACCGTTACCGCTATCATCCTTCCTAGGGACTCGGTCCTTTGGTAGGCTCTTCACGATAACGATCGGTAAAAGGCTTATTTTTGAGGGGGTAAGATTTTTTTGTGAAGTTGATTTTCTTTGGCATTTTTGTTCTTGTATTTTGCTTTTGAGTTGCTATGCCACTTCTTTTTCTTCTTTTGTATTTTGTTTTTGAAATGTTGTGCCTTTTCTTTTTCTTCTTTCTTTTCTTTATTTTTTTTTTATTTCTTTTTCTTTCTTTTCTTGGCTTGCCTTTTGGATAAATTTTGTTTTGTAGGCATTTCTTGCAACCAAGTAAGAAACTTCAACAAATTGCAACTTATTTGTGGAAAATGCGTAGAAGGTAGGGAAATGAGTGAGTCGGGATGGGCCCTTCCCTTCAAACCCACAAAAAGGTGGAAAACTTGGACTAATCAAACAATTTCGAACATGGTCACCTAAGAGACGGGACTCGGCAACCAAGGCCTTTTCACTCCGTGGGTGGTCAAAATGGTCAAAATGCAGATCCCGTAGTAAATTCATAGTAGACTAGGTGGATTCAAGGTAAGAAACCAACGAAATCATTGATTTAAAGTCATTCTACTAGACTAAAGTCCAAGACTCGACTCATATTACTAGAAAGGAAAAGTAAACGCTTGCGCACTAGCCTCATAACCGGGTTTTCAAAAACCTTTTTCCTACACTAGACACAAACTTCACATCACAAAACAAAGATGCAACAAAAACGAAAGAAAATGAGACAAACACAACAAAACAAAACAAAACAAACAAACAAACACACAAAATAAACAAGCACCACCCCGAAACTTCCAAACACGCCACCAATCAACCACGAACTCCAAAAAGCTCCACCCGAGCACACACCATCACAACACATCCTCCAAACTCCACAAAAAGGAAAAAGGAGAAAGAAATGAAGGGATATTGCCGGATGTCTTGAGCTTTTCGAAACTTGTCGATGATCGAGTAACCTACAAGGAATTAGGGGAGCAAAACACACAACACGACAAATATACGACACAAGGACACAAAAGAAAAAAAACAAAAGAAAATCTTTTTGATTTTTTATGAAAATTTTCAAATTTTTAGGGATTTTTAAGATTTTTCGAAAAAACTATGAAAATAAAACTAAACTAGACTAGGATATCGCTCCCCCACACTTAAACTGAGCAATGTCCTCATGCTCGATTGGTAGTGTGTGGAAGACAGTAAAAAGAAGAGAAAAAGGGAAAAAAAAGTTAAAAATCAAAAATGAAAGTGAAGAAAGGGTCGAATGTGTCAGGCCGGGGTGTAATCAAGTCACCAAGGGCCGAGACAAGAAAAGATATGGGTGGGGGAAGAAATAAAAATAAGAAAATAAAAGGAAATGGGAGGGGAGGGCTAGGTGTAATCAAGTCACCTAGCCCGGATTCCGCCTAAATCCGACTAAATTCTACCAAAAGAAAATAAAAATAAAGAAAAATTGAAAAGACTTGTCAATTTGGATTTTTCAAATGACTCGATGTAATCACATCATCGAGAATTGGGAGCACTAACCACCAAAGGCCCCGAGGGCCACCACGACACCAAAATGATAAAGGGAACGTGGACAAAAAAAGAAAGACTAAGCAAAGAAAAGACGGAAAAGAAGGAGAGTCACCTTACCAAACGGTTAGCAACTCAATCCACTTCATCGTCTCAATGATCGTTATCGGCACCTTGCTTGTCTTCATCATCGTTAATCCTCTTATTTCTCAATGTAGTTGCATGGTTGAAGTACCGGGCTTGAAATGGTGTAAATGAGGTTGGGATTTGAGGGGAAACTCGGTGTATAGTGAAGACAAGATGAGATGAAGGTATATAATTGAGGTTCAAGGGTGAAATGATAGTGGCAAGGGTGAGCATGGAGGTTGGGAGGGGGTATAAAGCGGTGGGGTGGGGCTTAAATGAAGGAACCAAGGCAAAAGGGGGAGCTGAAACCCATCCCGGTCGGGACAGACCTCGTCCCGGTCGGGACAGACCTCGTCCCGGTCGGGATCACTCCCTCCCTGTCGGAATGACCATGATCCCGGGTGTGATCACTCGTCAGAAGCTCCTGTTTCCATGCTCACTTCATCCCGCTCGTGATGACACCCATCACGGTCGGGATGGCACCTCTCCCGAGCCTTGAAGCCTTCATTCAATACTAGATCCACCCACAAGACAAATACTACCTCGGGATTCAAGATCCCGTCCCCAAAAGCTTACGAAAAGCTCAAAAACTGACTTCCTTGCCCAAGCTCCAAGCTTCTATCATCAACAACTCCTCTCAAAACTTCATCTTCACTATCAACCTATCAAGTGAACTCAATAAACATCATCAAATATCCCTCCCTCACATCGCTCATCAAAAATTCCAAATTACAAGAATTCCACAAAATTCACAAAACCTAGAAACCAAACTCACACAAACACAAATACAACCACAAAAACTCAAAGAAGAGGGAAGAGGTACATATACAACATGACGGTTCTTGAGGAACTCCGTCAAACCTAGAATGGTAGGAATCTTCATTCATTTTCAACAACATGGTACACAACTTCATAGCCTTCAAGGGCACGAAGTAACAAATCGAAGGCTCTCGAGAAATCTTCGACCAAGCTCGTGGAATACCAACCTACACTCCAAGGTTCTTCACAACCTTGCCTCGAAGTTTCCGGGGCATCCCGATCTACTAAGTTCAATGGCTTGAACTTGTACTTTCGATCCTTCGGGATATACCCAAACTTCCATTCATATTCATGCCTCAAGGGAGGCTCAACCTTCTTCTTTCCAAGTAACTTGTCTTCATTCAAATAACAAGGGCATTCATCCACCCCAAGCTAAAATGTATCATCATCAATTATACACAAATTATCGTTAATCTCCAAGCTTTCATCCGACTCATTCCCCAGCTCAATGTCTTTCAAGGCATGGATCATATTACATGACTCTTCATATGTAGGCGAGGTGTTGCCTTGGAGGTCAAACACGAGCTTCTCGTCGCCTAATTCAAAGGTGATCCTACCTTTCTTGACATCGATCATTGCACCGGCGGTATGTAAAAATGGGCGCCCTAGGATAATGGGGGTGGTTGCATCTTCCGGCATATCAAGTACAAGGAAGTCAACCGGAATGAATAATTTCCCGATCCTCAATGGTACGTCCTCTAACATTCCTAGTGGTCGATTAAGTGAAAGATCGACCATTTGGAGTGTGATCGAGGTACACTTGAGCTCTTTCATTCCAAGTCGCTCACAAATAGAATAAGAGAGAATGCTTACACTCGCCCCCAAATCACATAACGCCTTCTCGATCTTCAAGTTCCCTATGGTGAACGGGATTGAGAAACTACCCGGATCCTTCAACTTAGGAAGAGTAGAGCCTTGAATAAGCTCGCTCACCTCTCTTGTGAACGCTATGGTCTCTTCCTTGTCCAAGGATCTCTTCCTAGCCAATATTTCTCTCATGAACTTTCCATAGGCCGGGACTCGGATAATTAGCTCGGTGAAAGGGATGCTCACATCCAATTTCTTCACAATATCGACAAACTTGTCAAATTGAACATCCACCTTTGTGTTCAATTGCCTTGATGGGAATGGAAACTTGATGTGTATCTTGTCTTGTTCATTAGGTTTGGATTTTTCATTTGACATCTTCTTCTTTGCCTTGTCTTCTTCTTGGGGTGGGGGAAGCTTGTCTTCATTAGGTTTTTCAACTTCCCACAAGACTTGTTCCTCCATGAGAGTTCCCCAATTTTGATTGTCTTGGTTCGAAGATTGCACTTCTTTCATAGTTTCATTTTCATTAGGAAACAAGGGAGAATCATAGGATGCACTGCTCCTCAAGGTGATGACATTCACATGTTCAAATTTTGTTGGTACACCTTGAGGAGGTAGTTGACCCTTTTGTCTTGAAGAACTACCCGAAGCAACTTGAGCTAGGTGGGTTTCGAGCATCTTCATATGAGTTTTTGTTTCCTTGTTTTCCATTTGAAGTTGGGCAATAAGTTCTTGTTAACTTCTTTGCATCTTCAACTGACTTCTTTGCATCTCCAACATTGTCTTTTGTGTATCGAAATCCCAAGGTGGGGATTGATGGTTGTGTGGAGTATTAGTGAGGCTTGGGGGAAAGCCATAGTCATGAGTTGGAGATCGGCTCCTTGGCTTGTTTTCTTGTTGAGCATTTTGAACCCCTTGTTGGTTTTGCAAGTTCCCTTGGAACCCTTGAGAATTGCCTTGATTTAGGCCTTGAGAGTTACCATGATTGTGATTGTGGTAACCTTGGTTGTTGTTTTGGAACCCTTGAGAGTGTTGGCTTCCTTGGAAACCACCTTGATGATTGAAGTTCCCTTGATTATGGAACCCTTGATTGAAGGCATCTTGGTTATGGTAAACATTTTGTTGTTGGAAATTGTTAAAAGGCCTTTGATTGCCTTGATAACCTTGGTAGCCTTGGTTGTCCCTTAAGAGAGGAGCAACATATGGTAGACGGTATTGTTGTTGGTTTTTGTTGTTGGGAAGCTTGGAACATATGAGGATTTGGCACATTTTGAGCCTTGAAGTTAGAGTATGGGGCACCTTGCTTGTATGCTTGAAAAGCATTCACTTGCTCAATGCTACTTCGACAATGTGAAGGCTCATGTCCATGTATTCCACAAATCTCACATATCCCATAATAAGATGTAGGATTAACCACTCCCATAGCATTAACTTGATGAATAGATTGTTGGTTGGAGGAACTAGTGCTTTGACCTTGATTAAAGTGACTTTGGAGCTTCTTATGAATAGTATCCATGTGGGTCTTCAATTTTGCTCCAAGATCGGCACTAAGTTGTGTAATGACATCAATCTCATGCCTTCACCCTCTACTTGCCTTCCTATGCCTAGAATATTGAGATTTGTGAACCATCATTTCTTCAATTCTAGACCAAGTTTGGTCATCATCTACCTCGGTGAACCTTCCATTGGACCCCATGTTGAGTATGGCCCTAGAATCTTCATATAACCCATTCCAAAATTGTTGGACCAAAAACCAATGAGAAAGCCCATGGTGGGGCCAAGATCTAACTAAAGCCTTGAACCTCTCCCATGCTTCAAAAAGACTCTCCTCATCCTGTTGTTGGAAACCGGTAATGGAGGCTCTTAGCAAATTTGTCTTCTCGGGAGGGTAAAATTTTTGATAGAACGCCAATTGTAGACACCCGCATTTTGCCTGCTAGTGTCTATAGCAGTTCCCGACAAAACACCCGATGATGATCGGACGTAAACGTGACTTAATACGCTCGAATACGGACTCGAAATCAATAGTATCCAACGTGGGCATTTAGCGGAGTGCAAATCTCTCAAAACCGACCTCAAATCCAGGCCCAGTGGGCCGTTTCCAATAAAATGAGACTAATTTGGGTCAAAACCGTCACCGGAAATAAAACCGTCTTTTAGCGACCGAGTCAAAACCCGGTCAAAGTCGAATCCCGAGACGAACCAGCCTCACATTATGTCCAAGTACACAAAATGAATCAAGACTCAACAACCAAATCAACCAAATCTCATTCAAAAATGGTCAACAATCTTTCCCTATTTACACTCCCTCCATTCACACCCACTCGGTCGAGTAAAGCAGTAAACCGGCCGAACCGGTCTTGAACCCGGCACTCGATCGAGTGCACTTGCACCACTCGATCGAGTGACCCTAAACCGGGGTATCTCTCTATAAATACCCCATCACCCCAACACATTACACAACTTTTTCAACATTTTACCACCTTCAAAACAAGGTTTTTCCAACCCTTTCAATCCTCATTCAACCTTACACATCATAAACCTTCATCACCTTGAGTTCTAGGCACTCATACACATACACACACATACATATTCAAAATCCCGAGATCAAAACTAGTCAAAGACACACACCATAACTCACCCTACATATCTCGACACTCCCGCGCTCCCGTCGCTATTACGAGTTCGTTTCCGAGGCCATTAAGCATGTAGGTTGAGGGTGTAATTCAAACCCCGACATCCTTTTTCCCCTCTTCTTATTATTTTTATGTTTATATATATATGTATATACTGTGTATTATTATTATTATTATTATTTTTTTTTTTTTTTGCAAGAAGGATTATGCCTCTTTTATTATTATTATTATTATTATTATTATTTTTTTTTTTTTTTGCAAAAATGTTATCATTTCATTAATTTCAATGAAATTACAAGGTTGCAAAAAGATCTATCTCACTAGAAGTCAAAGATTTGCTATAATCCTACTATACTTAGGATTTTGCTTACAGGCTACAAAACGAACTGATACTACAAATTTGATTTGTTGTATTATAGTACTTTCAGATGCCCTAGAAGTCGAAAATATTCTAGAGTTCCTTTCCTTCCATATCGAGTAAACAGATGCTGCTAGACTCACTTGAAACCATCTTGCTTTCCAATGTTTCCTCTTCTGCTTATTAGAAATCCATTTAAGCATATGATGTAGATCCAATCTTGGACAAGTAACACCCATCCACTTCAGTATGTTGTTCCAAATAGTCGCAGAGAAAGAACAAGAGAAGAACAGATGCTTTGTTGTCTCTTCTCCTTCTTGACATAAGCTACATCGATTTGCCAACTGCAAGCCTTTTTTCTGAATGTTATCCACTGTTGATAGCTTATTCTGTCCTGCAAGAGAAAGAATTACTTTGTGTCTTGGCAGAATAACTGAGGATAAAAGAATCCTGAGCCACTGCTGAGAAGAAGGATTAGTACAGAAGAAATCATATGCTACAGACAGACGGAATTTATCCCCTGCTGCACAACTCGAAAGAAAGTCTATGGCTGTTTGAATAGAACCACATTTGCTAATATATTCATCCCTAACTCGCAGAATATGCTTCATTCCAGAAGAGAAGTATTCCTTGGACTGTACTGACCAAATAGACTCACTAGCAGTAATATAATGCTGACTCCATTTGATCCATATGCTACCTGTACCCGTTGTAAGCTGCCAAAGCCATTTAGAAAGAAGAGCTTTATTCCAAGGAGTCAATTGCTTCATGTTTGCACCACCATTTAGCCATGGAGAACAGAGGTCCTTCCATTTTTTAAAGATCATTTTCCTAGCCTCTGGATTTATACCCCAGAAGAAGTCTTTACATAGCTTTTCAATAGACTTCACCACAGTTTTAGGCAGTAAAATACTAGAACACCAAAACTTTTGAATACCAAAGACCACTGAGTTAATTAATTGAACCTTTCCTGCATAAGAGAGGAGACTAGATGTCCAATGTTTGATGCAATTCTGAATCTTTAATATCATGGAGTCGAACATGTGAACTTGTATAGTAGCATCATGTAATGGGACTCCTAAATATCTGAATGGGAATGAGCCTGAAGAGAATCCTGTGCTTTTAAGTATCTCAAATTGGACTGCTTGGGATACTCCTCCAAAGTAGATACAAGTTTTCTCCAAATTAGCTTTAAGTCCAGATTGCAAACCGAATTTATCCAAAGCATTCTTAACAGCAGTTACAGATGGCACATCCCCTCTTACAAAAACCATCAAATCATCTGCGAATATCAAGTGAGTGAGCCTTATTTTACAGCATTTAGGATGGAATGAAACATTATTCTGCTGTGTAATCACTCTTAAGGCCCTAGAAAGCAATTCCATACTTAGCACAAATAGGTAGGGTGATAGTGGATCACCTTGCCTTATCCCACTTTGCCCCTGAAAAAAGCCATGTACTCCTCCATTTATTCTAAAAGAATACCAAGGATTTGAAATACAACCCATAATCCAAGAGATGAACATAGCAGGAAAACCCAATTGCCTCAACATGTTGCTGATAAAATTCCACTGAAGAGAATCAAAAGCTTTCCTAATATCAACTTTGATCATACTTCTTGGAGTTAAAAATTTTCTAGTGTAACCTTTAACCAAAGCTTGTGACATCAAGGTGTTCTCGAACAAATTTCTCCCTTTAATAAATGCAGCTTGTTCCTCTCCAATAAGCTCAGGAAGAAGAGGTTTTAATCTGTTAGAAATAATCTTGCTTACAGTCTTATAGAAAACTGTACAACATGAGATTGGTCGAAAGTCTTGAACTGAAGAAGCTTCCTTCTTTTTAGGTATTAAGGTTATAAGAGTTGAGTTTGCTTGTTTAGACATTAGCCCCTTCCTGAAAAAACTTAGTACAGCCTTGCAAAAATCCTCCTGAATTATCAACCAAGCAGCTTTATAGAAGCCTGCAGAGAAGCCATCGATTCCTGGGCTACTGTTATTATCCATGCTAAAGATAGCATTTCTAATCTCCATTTTACTAATAGGCAAAATTAATCTATCCTTCTGATCTTCTTTTAAACAAGGACCCGAGGTTATAGCCTTAGAATCCATCTCCTGAACTTCTGCTTTACCCAGTAACTCCTTATAATAGCCTTGGAAAGCTTGTGCAACTGATTTAGTACCTTCCTGTATTTGTCCCTTTTCATCAATAATAGACCCAATCATCTGGTTATTTCTTCTTTCTGCAATTTTAGCATAAAAGTACTTTGTAGAACAATCAGTTAACTGTAGATCTTTAATTTTAGCTCTCTGAGCCAACATCTTCAGTTCAGCAGCCTTCACCATATTATAATTCTGCAACAACTTCTTCTCTTCTAACATAAGGAAAGGAGAAAAAAGATCCTTGCTCAACTTCTGTTGACAAGTAAGGAGAGCTTCCTTAGCATCTTTGACCCTTATAGTAATATTAGAAAAATTGTCCTTATGAAACTTTAATAAAGCTTGTTTTACTCTTTTGAGCTTAGCAAAGAAGCGGTAAATGGGGGAACCAGTCACTGATGATCTCCAAGCTTGGGCCACAGTAGCCAAAAAACTTGGATGTTCAATCCAACTATTGAGAAACTGAAACTGCTTTTTAACATATATAGTCTCCATCACAGATACAACAATTGGAGCATGATCAGACAGTCCTGGCTCTTTTATAACTGCAATAGAATTAGGAAACATACTATACCAATCTTGATTAACCAAAACCCTGTCCAGTTTTGACCAAATCCTGGTGTCAGGTTCTCGCTTGTTAGTCCAAGTAAGAGCATCACCAGAACAAGAGAAGTCTTCAAGCTTGCTAGCCAAAATACAATCATTAAATGCCATCATATCAAGAAGAGAAGGAGGGGAGTTACCTACTTTTTCCTCAGGATTTCTGACTATATTAAAGTCGCCCATAACAATCCAAGCCTTATCAATTGCTTGAGAGATTAAAGAACTCCAAAGTAGTTCCCTATCAGTAGCTTCATTTTTAGCATAAATCATACTAATTTGACAAGATGCTTTAGTACCCAAATGAAATAGCTGACCAGTAATTGATTGATCAGTAATTTGCAGATTTGAGAAAGATACAGTACTTGGGTTAAAAATGATCCACACTCTGCCATTTTGATGATGAGAATAGTTAGTCAAGACTGACCAAGACTTGAATTTATTCTGAATGATTTTGTTAGCGTTTTTCTCCTTTACCCTTGTCTCCAAGAGTCCAAGAACATCCAATTTATTCTCAAATATAAAATCTCTAACTTCACACTGCTTAATGGGATCATTAAGACCCCTAATGTTCCAAGAAGCTATTTTCATTGTTTATCAGGAGGAATTGGTTCCTCTAGACTATCAAATCTTGTCTCCGTCTTAGAATATTCCTCAGAGTCTTTCTTATCAGAAAATACATGATAAGAATTTATTAGAGCCATAGGTTCAATGTCAGGATCCTTTCTAGTTTTTTGTGCAGATGAATTCCTTTTTTGGACTGGTATAAACCCATGTTCATCATTAACAGCATTAGCAACCAAAAGAGATTTTCCGGCAGATAGGACATGTCTGACACCAGCTGTCTCTACCCCTTCGTACTTATCATCCTCTGGTTGCCTCATGGTGGGATTTCTGGCAGATGAACCTGTACTGACTACTCCAGACCCAGTAGGCTTCATCCCTACGTACTGTCTCGTGAGGGGCTTTCCATCAGATACTCTGCTGTCTACTCCAGACCCAGCAGGCACTGTGTACTCACCTGCTCCCATGGTATGCTCAGCTATTATACTGGCATCTGCTGTATCCATCTTCTTTACTGTTGCAACAATTTTTTTCTTTTCCCATTTACAACTTGCAATAGTATGCCCAAGTTTCCCGCAACCCTTACAATGAAACGGGATCCATTCATATTGGATTTTTTGCACTGAGTGATCACAGAATGGAGTGGAAATGACTATTGTATCGGGCAATTCCTGAGATACATCAACCTCAATGAGCACTCGAGCAAAAGACAATTTTGCTTTAGTTGTAGTTGCCAAATCTGCACAAATTGGCCTCCCAATCTTGCTTGCTAGCTTACCCAACACTGCTTCAGACCAAAGGAAGGGATCCAAATCAGGGAAGAGAACCCATATTGGAACCACTGCTAGTTTATCCATAGTACTTGAGAAGGTAGGAGACCACTCTTTTAGGATGAGAGTAAACCTTCCCAGACTCCATGGCCCCCCACTCAAGACTCTCTCCATGTCTTCTTTGGAATTGAATCGAAAAGAAAACCATCCTCGTTTAAAGTATTGGACAAATGGTGCATTCTCTGCCCAATTTTCAGTCACGAATTTCTGCATTTGCTGCAAGGATGGTTTAGTTCCTATTACATTCCCCATTAGTGTATTGCTCCAAAGCTGTAGTTCATCCTTAAATTCAGAGAAATCAATTCTGATTTCCGAATCATTCAAAACATCTTCATAATACGGAAGACTCATCCCTAATTGTTTGGACTTAGAAACAACCTTAGCCCATGAAGAATTATCAGGTTTTCAGCAGAATTATTAATAGAGTTTATCTTAATTGCATTCTCATCTACTAAATCTCCTATTTCTTTCTCTGAAACCATATCATTTTCAGCTTGAGTATGAATTTTTGAAGAAATTTTACCAGAATCAACCATGGCGTCAAGAATCATGTCATTCAGAGTGCGGGTTTGCGAAGAGCTCTGTTCATTCTTCTCCTGCAGAACTGTTTCTCGAGGTTCAGCCGGAATGCGAGGCGGAATCGAGGTTTGTGACTTCTTAGGAGGCCTTCCAGGCCCACGCTTCGCTTCGGAAGCCATGGGAGAAGAGCTTCAAAAGTACGTAACAGAATCGCAGATTAGAGAGGAAATTCTAGAGAGAGAAACTGTTCCTCTCACTTCGCTATTATTATTATTATTATTATTATTATTATTATTATTATTATTATTATTATTATTATTATTATTATTATTATTATTATTTTTTTTTTTTTTTTTTTTTTTTTGCAAGAATTTAGATCTCTTATTCATCCATAAAGGGTAGAAAAAGGAGAACAATGCTTACAAGTATATCCTATAACTTTGCCAAAGCAAAAATACATCCAAGAAAACCCAAAATTAAGCCTCAACTATATGTACGTCAAAAGAAACTAACTAGCACAATCGAAAAATTGGTGATGGCTAGGATACTTTGAATGCATCCGCACACGCACATCAATCCGAACAAGATGAAAGCATTGCTCGATTGAGGAGTCCTTTCCCGAAAAAATTCTTCTATTTCTCTCTTTCCAAATAGCATATACCAAAGCACAAAGTAGGGTCTTCATTCCGTCTTTAATCCATCCAGCCCGAACTGGAGCAAAGCTGATATACCGTACAGCAGAAGACAGCAGCGCGTTTCGCCAAGGGCGGTGAAGCAGCCAAATAGAACAGAGGTCAGCAAGAGTAGAAGAGAAAGGGCATTGAAAAAATAAGTGTGAATGAGATTCAGCACTCCTCTTACAAAGGATACACCAGTTAGGCAAGATGATGCCTCTATTTTGAAGAGCATCCACAGTGGCGAGTTTACCTTGGATCGCAAGTGAAGTAATAATTTTGTGTTTAGGAATCACCACAGCAGAATTCAGAGTTTTATGCCAGTATACAGGATGATATTTCACTCGAAACCAATCATAAGCTTTTCTTGCATTGAAATTGGACCCTTTCGTCCAAGACTGCAGGAGAAGTCTGCTACTATCTAACGACCCTGTTGCAAAAGCTATCTCATTCTTTACCTTAATGATGCTACGCAAAGTATCAGAGAATGCATCTCTAGTAGTCAAGTCCCAAATGGTTCCATTTTGAATAACGTACCGTTTCATCCATTGAACCCAAAGACTGGTGTGATTATATTCAATTTGCCATATCCACTTTGCAACCATCGTTTTGTTCCAAGCCAACACTTCCTTGATATTGAAACCACCCTCTTTCCATGGCGCACAAATACTAACCCAACTTTTAAAGACTAATTTCTTATGGTCCATGGAATTAGACCAAAAATAATTCTTACATATCTTCCGAATAGTCTTTATAACTGCTGCTGGTAGTAATGCTGCGGCGCACCAAAAGTTTGCAATCCCAAACAGGACGGAGTTAATTAATTGAGCTCTTCCAGCAAACGAGAGAGAGTGATTCGACCAATTCATTATATTGTTTTGGATCTTGGTGACTAAAGAACCAAACTGCTCTAATGTGTTCCTAGACATATTTAGAGGCATTCCAAGGTAGCGACAAGGGAACGAACCTTCATTATAACCAGATTTCAGTAGAATAAGCTCCTTAATCTCAGATTTAACACCACCAAAATAGATATCTGACTTATCCTTATTGACATTTAAACCGGATACATCAGCAAACATCAGCAGACTGTCATGAATAGCCATGACAGATGGCAAATCCCCTCTCATAAAAATCAATAAATCATCCGCAAAAACGAGATGATTAAGAGATAGCTTTGTGCATTTAGGGTGCCAGGAAACATTTGGGTATTGAATTACTTTTCGTAGATACCTCGAAAGAACTTCCATGCTTAACACAAATAGGTAAGGTGAAATAGGATCACCTTGCCTAATGCCACTTCTCCCCTTAAAAAAACCCATAATCCCACCATTCAGCTTTAAAGAGTACCATGCTCCTTTCACACAGCTCATAATCCAAGCAGAAAAAATAGGAGGAAAATTAAAAGACTTGAGCATACCTTCAATAAAGTCCCATTGCAAAGAATCGAACGCTTTCCGTATATCTATTTTCATAAGACAACGAGGCGTGAGGAATTTTCTCCCATAACCTTTAATTAAAGCTTGGGATAGAACGATGTTGTCATGAATGTTCCGACCAGAAACAAACGCTGCCTGTTCAGGTCCAACAATTAAAGGCAAAACAATCTTCAACCGATTTGCAAGAATCTTGGTGATGGTTTTATAAACTGTTGTGCAACATGAGATAGGCCTATAATCCAAAACACTATCACAAATAGGCTTCTTTGGGACAAGCGTGATAAGAGTAGTATTAATTTGCTTACCCATTTTTCTAGTCCTGAAGAAATCTAGGACTGTATCAGTTAAGTCGCTGCCCACCACTGGCCAAGCAGCCCTAAAAAACTCAGAAGAAAACCCGTCCGGACCTGGGCTTTTGTGAGGGCCAATATCAAACAAGGTAGCCTTAATCTCATCAGAAGAAGGGATAGTAGTAAGCATTTCCCATAGAGAATCAGGCACTACTCCTCCCTTAGACAAAAAAGTATAGTCTAGATCCTTTACTGGAATAGCAGATCCCAGCAAAGACTCATAATATTCAACAAAAGCATCGCCAACCTCCACAGGTCCAGAACACTGCACATTGTTGTTACTCTTGATAGAACCTATATACTGGTGCTCTCTTCTTTCCTTAATTTTATCAAAGAAAAATTTAGTAGAGCAATCATTAAGATTTATGCCATTAACCTTTGCTTTTTGTTGTAAAATACTAAGTTCATCCCTCCTAAGCGTCTTATATTGAAGCAGGAGGGTAGCCTCCTTAAGTATAAGTTCCTCAGAGAGAGGGGTCTCCTGCAAATTATTCTGACAAGCTTTTAACTCCCTCTCTGCCGCATCAATTCGTTGAGCAATGTTTGAATAGGAACGTTTATGCATATCAATAAGGCCTCTTTTGACCGCCTTCAATCTTGCAAAGAATTTGAAACAGGACGTTCCCGCAACTCTAGTAGACCAGGCAGCAGAAACAGTATCTAAGAACTTCTCATTACTTGCCCAGCAATTAAGGAAACTAAAACGAGGAGCATGTTTGAAATCAGCAAAAACATTTACCACCACCGGAGAATGGTCAGATAACCCAGGGGGAGGGCAGACAGCACTAGAAGTAGGGAACTCATTCATCCAAGACTGATTGATAAGAGCCCTATCCAGCCTCGACCAAACCCTAGTATGAGCATCATGTTTATTTGTCCAGGTCAGTAAACAACCTGTGGTAGAAATTTCATCCAATGCACAATCATTTATGCAAGAATTAAAGTCCATCATCTCAACTAGAATAGGAGGAGTATTACTGATTTTCTCCTCTGCAGTTCTAATAACATTGAAATCACCCAAAGCGATCCATGGACTGGTATGAGTGGATAGTGCTCGTAGACTATTCCAAAGATGTAATCTCTCTTGCGCATCATTGCTCCCATAAACCATTGAAACTTCCATCCGCCTAGAAGTAGCAAAGTGACAGGCCTTGAAATGAATAACTTGATCAGTAGAATGAAGAATATCAACAGAAACAGTTAAAACATTCCAAACAACCCAAATTCTCCCATTATAATGACTAGAGTAGTTGAACGCAGCCTTATAACCAGCAAAGAACTTATTAACTACTTGTTGAGCCTTACGCTTTTTAATCCTAGTTTCAAGAATTCCCAAAACATCAATTCTATTAACCCTCAAAAATTTTGCAATATCTGCAGTCTTAACAGGGTCATTTCCTCCCCTGACATTCCAAGAAGATATAATCATTTATCTGGTGGAATGGGGTCAGCCACTTCCTCTATACCATTGAGGCCATCACCAACTTTCCGAAACTCACATCCTTGATGCATTACAGCCTGAGATTGAGAGTGGGAAGAGGATAAAGAGGGAGAACCTAGCCCAATGCATCCTGAGTTCAAAAGCTCCTTATCCCCTTGACCCTCAAACTCAATCTCACCTGAGGTACCACCTAGTGAGTCAACATCCTCAACCCCCCAATTTTCAAAGGCAGCAAATCTATTAGAGAGAAATCCTTGTTGCAGAGTTGGGTCATTAAGTTTTTTGTTTGCTGGAACCACATAACCCTTCTTCCTGTTTCTTTCAATAAAGTCACTAACCACAGGGTTTAGTGTGCATCCTGAGTGCTTTACAGCCGAATCAGAAGAGATTCCTGGGTGCACAGGTTGAGTATGAACAGCCTCAGACCTTGCCGCCAAGAGTGTCCCAAACTGATCCTCTGAGGTACCACCTAGCACACAATCAGCCTCCTTTCCAACCTTCACAGGTACATAGACCTTCTTTGCTACAGCCTGCTTTTTATTTTTCTTACAAGTATCCTTTAGGTGACCTAACTTTCCACATTCCGAGCAATAATAAGGCACCCATTCATATTCAACAACTTGTGTGAAACTACCAATAATAGGAGCGGTAATAGAGATGGTCTCCGGGAGGTCTTTAGATACATCCACCTCTATAAGGACTCTAGCAAAAGAAACCCTCGATTGACAGGTAGTAGTAAGATCTGCATAGAGAGGCCTCCCTATTTTACTAGCAATTTTACTGAGGACAGTTTCAGTCCATAGAACAGGATCCAAGTCATGAAACAAAACCCACACAGGAACCAGAGATACTCTATCCATATCAAGCGAGAAAGTGGGTGACCATTGCTTCAAAATCATAGAATAATGTCCATATTTCCAAGGACCACCCTTAAGCACAGTATCTAAATCATCCTGCGAAGAAAAACGCAGACTAAACCAGCCTTTCTTAAACATCTGCACAACAGGCAAGGCTAATTTACCCCAATTCTTGAGAGCAAAATCCTTCATCCCTTGAATCGAAGGTTTTGTGCCTATCACTTGACACATCAATGTAAGATTCCATTTCTTCAATTCATCCTCAAAATCTTCTAATTCAAGGGTGATCTCGCAAGCCTCAGCACAAGACTCATCAAAGAACAACCCCATACCAGCCTTACTCTGTGATTTTACTTTCTCAGACCAAGTAGCAGTCGAGACCTTACCAGGTGAAAGCTCCTTACTAGAATTAATAACAGGTGGATTAATGTTCTCAACATTAATAGCATTATTAGCACTAGGAGGAAGCGTATCCCCAATATTCGCTAAATGATTATCCACATGGGTTGAAGAGTTAGAGTGAGCAGAACTTCGCTTTGACGAACTCAGGAAAGCTTTCGAAATGAGATCATTAATCAGTGAATTACCTCGCACCGGAGAATTCTGCTCAACAGAAGAATTTTCTGTAACAGAAGCATCCATGGCCGACGAAGTCTGCATTCCCGCCATTTGTGACCTCGTCTGGGTTTGGAACGAAACACTACGAATAGAAGAAATTCGATCTTCAGCGAGCTCTTCCGAAGAACCAACATCTGGTTTAGAAACCTTAGGAGGTCGACCTCGACCTCTGGGCTTGCTCACTGTAGCCATGGCGTCAAGAAAACCCTACAAAAGTTAGTTAGAAATCTGTTGTTGTTTTTTTAGAGAGTTTGTTCTTGAGAGAGAAAGTTTCTCTCTCTAGCCGGCGATTATTATTATTATTGATTATTATTATTATTATTATTATTATTATTATTATTATTATTATTATTATTATTATTATTATTATTATTATTATTATTATTATTATTATTATTATTATTATTATTATTATTATTATTATTATTATTATTATTATTATTATTATTATTATTATTATTATTATTATTATTATTATTATTATTATTATTATTATTATTATTATTATTATTATTATTATTATTATTATTATTATTATTATTATTATTATTATTATTATTATTATTATTATTATTATTATTATTATTATTATTATTATTATTATTATTATTATTATTATTATTATTATTATTATTATTATTATTATTATTATTATTATTATTATTATTATTATTATTATTATTATTATTATTATTATTATTATTATTATTATTATTATTATTATTATTATTATTATTATTATTATTATTATTATTATTATTATTATTATTATTATTATTATTATTATTATTATTATTATTATTATTATTATTATTATTATTATTATTATTATTATTATTATTATTATTATTATTATTATTATTATTATTATTATTATTATTATTATTATTATTATTATTATTATTATTATTATTATTATTATTATTATTATTATTATTATTATTATTATTATTATTATTATTATTATTATTATTATTATTATTATTATTATTATTATTATTATTATTATTATTATTATTATTATTATTATTATTATTATTATTATTATTATTATTATTATTATTATTATTATTATTATTATTATTATTATTATTATTATTATTATTATTATTATTATTATTATTATTATTATTATTATTATTATTATTATTATTATTATTATTATTATTATTATTATTATTATTATTATTATTATTATTATTATTATTATTATTATTATTATTATTATTATTATTATTATTATTATTATTATTATTATTATTATTATTATTATTATTATTATTATTATTATTATTATTATTATTATTATTATTATTATTATTATTATTATTATTATTATTATTATTATTATTATTATTATTATTATTATTATTATTATTATTATTATTATTATTATTATTATTATTATTATTATTATTATTATTATTATTATTATTATTATTATTATTATTATTATTATTATTATTATTATTATTATTATTATTATTATTATTATTATTATTATTATTATTATTTTTTTTTTTTTTTTTTTTATTTTTTTTTTATTTTTTTTTTGCAGAAAATTATCATTTCATATCAGATGATGTGAAATTACAAAGTTTATGCAAAAGACTAACTCACTAGATTACATCAATAAAATTGAGCTAAAATCCTAGAATACTTAGGATTATCAGACACATGAAATCTAGCTATAACAACAAGTTTAATCTGGCCAAAAATCTGCTCAACTGGAGTAATCTTTCCTGTGAACACCCTTATATTCCTTTCCTTCCAAATGGCTGCAATAGTGGCTGTGTATGTGACCCAAATCCAAAGAATTTTCCAATGTTTTCTGTGTGTATGGTGCACACACCATCTAATAATACTCTTTAGAGAAAAAAGGGATAACTCTAAACCCATCCATACTTGCCCTTGGTTCCAAATCTGTTGAGAAACAGGACACTCAAAGAATAAATGCTGATGACTTTCACTTGCCTGCAAACAAAGCGCACATCTGTTAACCATACATAACCCCCTCCTGGCAAACTGATCAACTGTAGGCAATTGATTATTCATTGCTAAAGAGAACAGAATCCTGTGGTTAGGGACCAACAGCGAGCTAGAAGTCTTAGCCTTATGAACCTTCACAACATCTCTTCCAAGTAATACTTGATAGACCTTTTGAGCATTAAAGGAGACATTGGTAGAGCAAGATTGCAAAAAACTTCGAGCTTGCTGGACAGAACCAAGCTTAGCCACAATAAGATCACGAACTGTGATAATGTTCTTCAAGCTTGATGGATAATGATCTTTAAATGTAATGGACCAAATATCATCATTCTGCAAAATATAAGCTTTACACCATTTGGACCAAATGCTAACAATTCCAGAATCCAAATGCCAAATCCATTTACTCATTAAAGCATGGTTCCACACCTCCAGATTTTTAAGATTGAACCCCCCACAATTCCAAGGAATACAGATGTCCCTCCATTTTTTGAAGACAAACCTCCTGTCACCAGGCTTGATACCCCAAAAAAAATCCTTACAAAGTTTATTAATCAACTTAATGACTGCCTTAGGAAAAAGGGCACTAGCACACCAGAAATTTTGAAGTCCAAAAACCACTGAGTTTAGTAGTTGAATCTTCCCAGCATAAGATAAAAGATTAGTGGACCAATGAGCTATAGATCTCTGAATTTTAAGGATAAGAGGACTAAACATATTAACAGATATTCTAGATTGACTAAGAGGCATCCCCAAATATCTGAAAGGGAAAAGACCAGGCTTGAAACCAGTCTGTTCAAGAATAAGATTCTGAACATCCATAGACACACCCCCAAAGTAGATGTTAGTCTTGTCAGAATTAGCACAAAGACCAGAAACAATACCAAATTTAGATAAAGCTTCCTTTATAGCAAGAACCGAAGGAAGATCTCCTCTTGAAAATATCATCAAATCATCAGCAAAGACCAAATGAGTTAAATCTAGTTTGGTGCATTTAGGATGAAAGGAAACATTAGGTTCATGACAGAGTAGTCTTAGATTTTTGGATAATACCTCCATACTAAGAACAAAAAGGAATGGAGAAAGAGGGTCTCCTTGTCTAATTCCACTTCTAATTCCACTTTCCCCTTTAAAATAACCTTCAATACCTCCATTGAGCTTAAAAGAATACCAGGGGTCCCTAACACAACCCATAATCCACTTAACAAACATATCAGGAAACCCCAAACCAGTGAGCATCTTCTCAATAAACTCCCACTGCAAAGTATCAAAAGCTTTTCTTATGTCCACCTTCACCAAACATCTTGGTGTAAGGAATTTCCTACCATATCCTTTAATCAAAGCTTGAGAAAGGAGAATATTATCAAAAATATTCCTATTTTGAACAAAAGCAGCTTGTTCTTCACCAATTAAGGAAGGAAGGATAGGTTTAAGTCTGTTAGCTAGAACTTTAGTAATTGCTTTATAGAACACTGTACAACAAGATATAGGTCTAAAGTCCATAACACTTTTAGCACCTTCCTTTTTAGGAATCAGAGAAATAAGAGTAGAATTGGCTTGCTTAGACATTCTTCCTGTCTTAAAAAAACAAGAGGCAGCCTTAAAGAAATCTGAACCAACAATATGCCAAGCTGTCTTAAAAAAGCCAGCAGAGAAACCATCAATACCTGGACTGCTATTAGAGTCCATTTGGAAAACAGCAGACTTAATTTCCAAAATAGAAATGGGAGCAACCAAACTAGCACAAAAATCAGGATTTAAACCTTCAGATAAAGGAGAAAGAGTGGAGACAGGAACTTTAGTACCAATTAAATTGGTATAGTACTCCTGAAAGGCCTTCACAACAGCTTTAGAACCTGTATGAAGATCACCATTTGCACTGGTAATGGCACCAATCATCATTATTATTATCATTATTATTATTATTATTATTATTATTATTATTATTATTATTATTATTATTATTATTATTATTATTATTATTATTATTATTATTATTATTATTATTATTATTATTATTATTATTATTATTATTATTATTATTATTATTATTATTATTATTATTATTATTATTATTATTATTATTATTATTATTATTATTATTATTATTATTATTATTATTATTATTATTATTATTATTATTATTATTATTATTATTATTATTATTATTATTATTATTATTATTATTATTATTATTATTATTATTATTATTATTATTATTATTATTATTATTATTATTATTATTATTATTATTATTATTATTATTATTATTATTATTATTATTATTATTATTATTATTATTATTATTATTATTATTATTATTATTATTATTATTATTATTATTATTATTATTATTATTATTATTATTATTATTATTATTATTATTATTATTATTATTATTATTATTATTATTATTATTATTATTATTATTATTATTATTATTATTATTATTATTATTATTATTATTATTATTATTATTATTATTATTATTATTATTATTATTATTATTATTATTATTATTATTATTATTATTATTATTATTATTATTATTATTATTATTATTATTATTATTATTATTATTATTATTATTATTACTATTATTATTATTATTACTATTATTATTATTATTATTATTATTATTATTATTATTATTATTATTATTATTATTATTATTATTATTATTATTATTATTATTATTATTATTATTATTATTATTATTATTATTATTATTATTATTATTATTATTATTATTATTATTATTATTATTATTATTATTATTATTATTATTATTATTATTATTATTATTATTATTATTATTATTATTATTATTATTATTATTATTATTATTATTATTATTATTATTATTATTATTATTATTATTATTATTATTATTATTATTATTATTATTATTATTATTATTATTATTATTATTATTATTATTATTATTATTATTATTATTATTATTATTATTATTATTATTATTATTATTATTATTATTATTATTATTATTATTATTATTATTATTATTATTATTATTATTATTATTATTATTATTATTATTATTATTATTATTATTATTATTATTATTATTATTATTATTATTATTATTATTATTATTATTATTATTATTATTATTATTATTATTATTATTATTATTATTATTATTATTATTATTATTATTATTATTATTATTATTATTATTATTATTATTATTATTATTATTATTATTATTATTATTATTATTATTATTATTATTATTATTATTATTATTACTACTACTACTAACACTAACACTAACATTTTATTTCTGTTACTAACATTTTATTTATCGCAATCTAACATTTTATTTATGTACTCTAACACCTAACATTTTATTTATGTACTCTAACCACTAACATTATTTATTTATTCATTTACATTTCATCATTAACATATTAATACCGTGTATATATATATATATTTATATAATATTAAAATTCGGATCTTAACACGTTTGACTACGACGATCATTCAAAGTCCGTTTAATCCCTTTACGAGTCACGAAGGAGGTGGTGCCCTTTCGAGGAGCGCCGCCCCAATGTACTCAAGGGCATAACGCGATCGTGATTGCTCATAGTTGAACGCGTAAGACTCCATTTCCAAGATTAGTACGAGATCCGTTGAGGCGAAAACCGACATCACATAATCCTTTAGGATTAGTATCGATGTCGTGACGCGGAGGACTATAATTTCGTCACTAATCAAAATTTTCAATCACATAATAACATATTTCATAAAATCCCGATAACGGTCTCATAATCGTATAATACACGTTTATGACATCGAGAACCGAGTTGAATTTAAATAATGCAATATTTTTATTTAACTCGGTCAATTATCGAATTCAAACAAATAAAGGACACACGGCCAGACCCCCATGCGAGTCGCGCGCCGGTCAGGCGACTCGCGGGGAGGCCTGTTCGGCCGAGTCCTCTTTCTCGTTTTCTCGCCTTTCTATCCTCTTCGATTCTTACATCAATAGGCGACTTTCGCGACATATTTCCATATTTTAAGGCTCATCTTTTTTTTACGACTTTTAGTCGACACGTGTAAAGTCAATCACGTGATCCTATTTTTCAAAACTCATGCATATCATATCACTTAAAACGACTTTGATCGACGGTCTTGCACTATTAATCTTGTGTCGACGACTCTTTAGTCGTATCCGACACATAATTAATTTAGACTCTATTCCTCGATGTGATAAGTCGGGACAAGGCATCGGGATTCGGGATCGGGCTAGCATCACGCTTAGGTTCCATATCTCCGTCCTTCGCTTAATACGCAATATAATGAGTAATTAATCGAAGTTCCTCCATTTGCACAACTTACGGTCTAGTTTATATTTATTATATACGGGTCCGTTTCTAGTTAGCATTTGCTACTTATAATTCAATTATTCTATTTTATTGCTCGTTGTATTGTGAATTCCGGGTTGTATTCCGCCCGTGTAATTTGTAATTTATTTACGAGTTTTCTATTATTTGATGTTTGCCATTTATTTATTTAAATGAACATCACATGCTAAATCACTTTGACGTGAATCAAGATGTATTAAATGACGTAGTTAATCAACAACTCGCATGCTTAGCCCGAAAATGCTGTTTGCATATCATTTAATCGTTTTACTAGCGCGCGCACACGAACACGAACGATGTCTTAGTAGAGGCCGCCATGTGCGGGCGGGGTTGGGTGTCCTTAGTGGGCTTCCCAACACGTACCCTCACCCCTTACTCAGAACCTTGGTTTCCGGATGCCCGAAACCATTGGCGCACGAGAGTCATTTTATATACGAAAACCGGTGTAGATGGTATCGGTATCGCAATGCAAAGGGACGGGCCCCATAAACTCTGAAATCGAAGTGGGCCGCACTTTGTGTATAGCCCATGACGACATAGAGTGGGCTCGAATGGTTCCGAATTACCTTAAATTCGGTGGCGACTCCAACTTTGACTTAAATTTCGAACCCGAGAACAATCTCACCACGAGATTCATTCGCCTACCCAAACCCGCGCGTGGCCGCGTCGTGGTGGACCTACGTCATGTCCACACCAATGCAAGCTTCTTCCAAGTATCGATCCCCATGGTTGCCCTATCGAGACTCTTGATCCATTGCTTAGCTTTTGCAATAAGAGAGAACGGGAAAAGAACCCATCGAATTTGATCTTGAGTAATCCCGGTTTGAGAAATAGCATCACAATAATCGGAGAATGTCTCCATGTGTTGGTGCGGGTCTTCGGTGGGCAAACCACTAAATTGATTTCTCTCTACAAGTTGGATGAATTGTGTCTTTGCCACAAAATTTCCGGTATATGTATCCGGTAAAGTGCTCGGTCTCGGCAAGACATCCTCGGTAAAATTAGAGTGAGATGAGAACTTCGGCATGTTTGGATGTAAGGGAGATGACGATGTTGATGGTGTTGATATAGATGTTGAAGGAGAACTAGGTGAAGAAGAGTGACTAGAAGTACCAAAGGGATTGATGAAGGTCCCTTCGGTGTTGCCTTGAGGTGGTTCGTTTAAGTCAAATCCTTGAGCTTGTTCTTCAATGTTGGTGCTAGTACCCGGTTGAGAATTTCTAACTCGATCAATTTTCCGTTGACGAAAGGCTCTAAAGAGTCTCTCCGGCTCTGGATTGAAGAGAAAAAAGTCGGCTCTCCTCCCAGGCATACACTACATGTAACACCCGCTAATTTTCTATGCGTTGTTATCTATTCCGTTATGACTTCGTCATGACTCCGTTATTTTTTTTCTGTCTTCAGTTTCCTTCATTTACAAGCTTCATAACATTTTCAAGTCAAATATTATTTATTTTATTAAAAGATTTTAAATATTTTATTTTCCTGATCTATTTATAAAATTTTCATCGCAAACTATTTATTTATTCGCGAGGAGTCCTATTTTTTCTACGAACTAATGTTTTAAGCTTGGATTTATGTTATTTCTTTTCCTAAAAATGTCTAAACACATTTATATAATATTTCCAACTAAGAAATATTTTTATTTACGAAAAATTTAGCCTTTAATCATTTTATTACAAAGTTTCGTAAATAATTATTTTCTATCGCGAGGTTTACTCGAATTGCTTTGAAATGCTTTTAGTAATTATACGATTCTTATTTTTATCAACCTACATTTAAAAGAAGCACTTTTTGGTCCCTTTTTAGACCATGACACCCATGGTCACACATCTTCACATTTTTTTTCATTTGGTTTTATAAAGTGATTAAAGCCTTAGATATTTTTATTACCTTAATGAATTTGGTGACTAATTGCAAAACTCTTCACTCTCCCTTGTTAATCCATTTTGGCTGGTTTTTTTTTAAGTGTATCTAACATTGTTTTCATCAATTTTTAAGATCATATTCATTACACAATTCACATAATTCATTTCTTTTCATTCATTCTCATTCAACCACATTAAACAAAGAAAATACTCTTCAATTCCTTCATATTGGCCATGAGTTTCAGCCATATTTTCCAGCTTAATTTTGTCCATAATCGAGTCTTGATCGTCTCATTTTTATCGTAAAATTAATCCTCTTTCCGATCCTATCGTTAAGGTAATAATCGATGGGTTTTCGATCGTTATTTACCATTGATTTTCTTAGTTTTTCTCATGGTATTTTTCTACCATGATTTTCGTGTGATGTAGGTTTTGTGGATGATCCCGAGTCCGACGAGTATATTATCGTTTCAGATTTGGATTAGAGGTAACGTCGGTGTTACTCGGTATTACTTGATTTTATTTGTGTAATTGCATGTATATATTTTTATGTTTTATTTTGACATATTTTATTTTATTTGTGTAATTCAGATTTGGATTAAAATCATAATATTCGGCCTAAACATGTAATATATGTTTATATTATGGAAAAATGTTGTATTTGATGATTTTTAATAATTTAGTATTTTTCTGATATTTTAGTTATCGATTATTGAATTATTACCGTTTACGGACAAAACCGATTAAAAACCGATTTTTAGTTCTAGTACCTAAACATTTTATTTTGATCTGATTTTTGACATGGTGAAACTTTCTGATGAATAGAATTTTCTGAATTTTTTCATAATTTTTCGGAATTGCTAAGTGGATGAATTAATTAATCACTTTAAATCATCGTTTATCGTTAAAACCGCGTTTGTCGTTTAAATTCTCGATTTCTGGTCCTATGATTAAATCTGGAAAAAAATATGATTCAGATGATTTCATAATAAAATTTAATTTTATGATTTTTAGTTCCTTAATAAAATGTTAGGAACGATAAGTTTTAATAATGGAATCGTTAATTGTGAAAACGGGTTTTAAAGACGGTTTTAACGAGATTTATTAAATCTCGAATTTTTGGAATTATGGAAAAATAGTATTTTCTGGAAAACCATAATTTTTAAGTTTAATAATAATTTTTGGATATTAATACTTAAATCATTTTGTAATTACTATTTTTATTAATCGTTATTGTCTAGATTGGACGATTAACGAGAAAACGCTTTAAAAACCAAGTTTTAGGATTCTGGAAAATTTTCTTTTATGGACAGAATGTCCATAAATATATTTTAACCATTTTACATAATTTTTGTACTATTTATTAAAGTCTTTAATTTATAAGTATTGATTTTCGGACAAATGTGATTTATCGTTAAAATGCTTCGTCTTACCTAAAAGAATTATTTTTCCAGCAATTTTGAAAGTATTTAAATCTGAAACTTTAAGAGTTAAATCATCCCTTAACATACTCTAAATATATTTGTTGGTTTAATTAAATTAAGACGTTCAAATATTTAATTTGATATTTGTTGTAAAATCCTATTTATAATTTTATTGTCGAAACTAATAATAATTAGGGAATTTTAACTTTATAACTTTTGAAAACACCCTAATTAGTAGTATTTAAAATGTTTAAAATATTTCTAAATCATTTTATAAATGCTTGTATGACGTTTCAATAATTTCATTAACTCAAATGTTCTCGTTTTAAGAATTAATATCGTTAAGGCCGAAATTACTAGTTTTATAAATCTATATCGTTTACTAAAAATTTGATGTTAGTATAAACTAATATTTTCGCTATTTTGATATGAGGCTATTTTTAGTAAGGTTCTAAAAATAGAAGTTTCCTAAAATAGAAAGTTTCCTCTTTTAGAAAGTGATTCATTTTTCTTTTGTTCTCCTATTGTTTGTATTGAATACATCTTTTAAATATCGATAATGGATTGTTTTGGAGTTATGGAATAAGGAAAAGTGTGAGTTTAGAGTAATATAGTCTGGGATGTACGTTTTTGCCATCAACTGTAAGGCTGGTGTGTCATTGTGGGGCACATTGGTTGTTGAACTGAGCATGGTTTGTGTTCAGGAGAGTGTATGTTTACCTTAAACTTAGATATCGCATCGTGTAAGTCGCGTCGGTTTGAACTGGATATGGTTTGTATCCAGAAGGGGTGTGCACTACTTAAACCTGGACCCCGCTGCACGCAGTCCTGTTATGGTTGAGTTGCCTAGTTAGAGACCGAAGTCTGATTTGTTTTGACTAAGTTCTCGAAGCTAGTTTTTAGTATTGTCCTAGTGAAAGTCTAGATTCTACATTAATCCTATCCATAACGCCATTTTGAATATTTTATTGTTATCGATATAAATTGGTTTGCAGGTTGGCAAATATTTTTATGTTTCTTCAGAAACCCATTTTAATATTTTGGTTTTGCGCTGAAAGCTTATTTTAATATGATGTTTTACTGTTTTCCATTTTTACTATTTTTCTATAGTAGTAATTACAGTTTTAAAATCCTGTTATACGGTTGGGAGAACGTTGACGTTGCTCCTCACTGATTGTGGCTGTTATGTTTTTAACATGACAGGTATGCATGTTTCCGGGTATGGGCTAGCGGGCAGACAAGATCCCTGCTCGATTAATTTTAATAATTTTGTTTTGTGGATTGTTAAACCCCTTTGTGGATTGTTTAATTTTGGCCATTTTATTTTAGGCCTAATGTTTGACTTTACCATTTAAATTTTATCAAGACATAGTTACAGTGTGTTATAATCCCACTTCTACAGTGTTTTCGCCACTGTATTGCATTAGAAAATCTAGGGGATTACAGTTGGTATCAGAGCATCACTGCTCCCGACGCTTACACCTGAAATTAGGGAAAATACCCGTAAATTATTTAAACAGTAAATAAAAAAAATATTGTTAGAAATGGGTAGAAACAAATAAGGACTTAACTGTTAAGATTATCTGTTCCTGAACTCAATGATTAGCATTGAATATTTATTGCTTTTGTTGGAAGAAGACGAATGAACAAGATGCTGATATGCTGCTCCAGATCGGGACAAGACCTGCTTAGCACTCTCAACGTCTGCTGACTCGAGTGGACAACATTGTTCTCCAAGAAAGAGGTCGATGGTGACTTTTCAGCTCCGGTTTAGTTTGCTCAAGCTACAGGTTAGATGATTAAGAGTAGATCCCTGTTCCGTGACGTTGCAGTAGTAGATCCAGATGGAGCGACCCAAGACTTGTGTGCTCGTTCCTCTACAAGAAGATGAAGTAATCCATTTGGATCCCTTGTGAACTCTGGAGGCCCGAAGATTATCCTCTGGTTCCAGAACTTAGTAATATAGAGTCATCGACTCTTTTCTTCCTTCCTCTACTTCTTCTCATTCTTCTCTTTTATATTCTCTTCTTCATCCGCTTGATGAATCCTTGTTATATTCTTCTACTCTACCATCTTTCTCTTGAGATTCTTTGGTTAGACCGAATTTTGTCTTAGTGAATCCGTGAAAAGTTATAGATGTTTGAGGTTTGGTCAACCCTTGTTACGTGGTTTGAGAATTGTGAGTTATACCTTGTTATCTATCTTAGTATGCTTTTGAGGATCGATTTGAATGATAAATTGTCGATTAATGGAATTAGGTTGGTACTTAAGATTTTGAACCTTGGGTTATAGGTTACTTGATTATTTGGAGGACTTAAAGTTGAATAATCTATTGAAGTAGCAAGAGTATATCATATTTGATGGATACCTAGTACCTAACCTAGAACCGAACTAAGTGTAACTGATAATATTACTTGGGATTCTTACCTAATGCTTATTTGATGGATGAATCATGAATATTTGGGATCATAGAGTACTGTTTAAAGTGTTAACCTGAGTGTTGTGGTACCATCGAAGGTTTTCATTAATATCGTTAGAAATTTTGGTTGACATAGATTACCCGTGTTTCTTAAGGATTAGATCGTTGATCGTTGTTTAAGGTAGTAACCTATGAACTTTGGAGTTGATTGATCTAACTTGGATAAATTGTTGTTAACCTTGAAAAGGAGAAACATGTTACAATTAGAGGTTGTATTTATCGCGTTGTTTTGAGGAATACTTAATGCGAATCATCTTGATGGATTTATAGTTCAAAACCCTTAGACCAACGAGATTGTGGCTTCGTTGAGTTAATATTTTGGTGGTTTCGCTGTTACGATATGAAATTTGGTGAAATTCTCAGAAACCTTAGTCGAATGACGTGTTCGAAGATGTGAGTGTCTGCGCCATTACCTATAGGTTTGAGCGTGTTTGAGGACTTATTGTACTTTCCCAACTTCTGTACTTGTGGTATTATACATTTTGAGGATTTGGTACCCGAGCATTGTTAAATTGGTGGACCTTGTTTAGTGTCCCTTACTCGAGAAATTTGGAGTATACCTTGAGTTCAAACCTTATGAGCTTTGGATTTAGGAACCTTATCGATTGCGAGTTTGGGTTTGTCTAATGACCGTTGGAATTTTAATTGATGAGATTAGATTCTAAATCATTGTGGATTAATATCGTGTCGTTTGAAATCACACAAGACATTTTTGGAGATCGTGACTGAGTAGTACCACCTAGTGCCTAATATTGGACTTAACGTTATTTGATGAAAATTAGGAACCCGTGTTTGTAGGTGTCGTACCGGGAATCTCGAGATGGTTAATTTATTCTCTAATCCTTGAGAGCTCTATTTAACTCTCAATTTTGTCCTCCCATCTGCTTCTTTTAATCCTGTTGCTTCTTTTTCGGCTTTCCCCTTCGACTTCTTAATTGGGTTTGAAAATTTTTGTTTCGATTTGTCGATGACATTGACTCTATTGATCAGTTTATCATTTTCCTGAACTTATGTTATGAAAAGTTTGACTTACTTAAACTTTTCGGATATCGTGAAATTTAACATATTTGAATTATAATTTGAGAACTTTATACTTCACTTCTGTTTTATCTTTGGTTGATATTTATATTTAGTTTTGTTTCAAAATGCTTTAATAATTTATTTTGAAGTATTTCGAAATTATTTCAACTTCTGATTTTCAAGCAATCGAAATTTTATGAAGACTTTCATATTTCCAAATACTTCAATTTCTACAGGATTAGTATGTAAAGCGTTTTAGCATTGTCAAAATTATTTTGTATGTTCAAGTTTGATAACGTTTTTGAAAACTTTCATAATTACTTTGATAACATTTTCGAAATTTTAACGTTTTGAAATTAGTTTTCGTTTTATTGTTAGTGGACTTTCGAATCTGTTATTGAAAATGATTGACGACTGGTTTGATTTTTACTAACTACAAAATTTGATTTCTCCGAACTAAATTTTGTTTCTTCAAAAAAAATATAAATATTTTCGAATTTCCTATCAAATTGTTTTACTTTTGTTTTGAAAATGTTTTGGTTACCTTATTTCTTTCATGCTCGTTTACAAATGTTATTTGACGTCGTTATTTTATCAAACAACTTTACTTTATGATTTCATTAATTAAAATATTTTAAACTTCGGGTAGCTTAGCCCAATTCCTCTTGGAATAAATATTTGCATTTGATTTCGTATCACTTTGAAAGTTGTAAAATTTCTTTTGAAATAAAATTCTTATACAAATTTGTATCCCCATCTTTTCGAGTGGGGTAATCTTGATTCCTTTCTGCTTATTCTTAGTTTCGAGGACGAAACTTTCTTTTAGTGGGGAGGATTGTAACACCCGCTAATTTTCTATGCGTTGTTATCTATTCCGTTATGACTCCGTCATGACTCTGTTATTTTTTTTCTGTCTTCAGTATCCTTCATTTTCAAGCTTCATAACATTTTCAAGTCAAATATTATTTTTTTTAAAAGATTTTAAATATTTTATTTTCCTGATCTATTTATAAAATTTTCATCGCAGACTATTTATTTATTCGCGAGGAGTCCTATTTTTCCTACGAACTAACGTTTTAAGCTTGGATTTATGTTATTTCTTTTCCTAAAAATGTCTAAACACATTTATATAATATTTCCAACTAAGAAATATTTTTATTTACGAAAAGTTTAGCCTTTAATCATTTTATTACAAAGTTTCGTAAATAATTATTTTCTATCGGGAGGTTTACTCGAATTGCTTTGAAATGCTTTTAGTAATTATACGATTCTTATTTTTATCAACCTACATTTAAAAGAAGCACTTTTTCGCCCCTTTTTAGACCATGACACCCATGGTCACACATCTTCACTTTTTTTTTCATTTGGTTTTATAAAGTGATTAAAGCCTTAGATATTTTTATTACCTTAATGAATTTGGTGACTAATTGCAAAACTCTTCACTCTCCCTTGTTAATCCATTTTGGCTGGTTTTTTTTAAAGTGTATCTAACATTGTTTTCATCAATTTTTAAGATCATATTCATTCACACAATTCACATAATTCATTTCTTTTCATTCATTCTCATTCAACCACATTAAACAAAGAAAATACTCTTCAATTCCTTCATATTGGCCATGAGTTTCAGCCATATTTTCCGGCCCAATTTTGTCCCTAATCGAGTCTTGATCGTCTCATTTTTATCGTAAAATTAATCCTCTTTCCGATCCTATCGTTAAGGTAATAATCGATGGGTTTTCGATCGTTATTTACCATTGATTTTCTTAGTTTTTCTCATGGTATTTTTCTACCATGATTTTCGTGTGATGTAGGTTTTGTGGATGATCCCGAGTCCGACCAGTATATTATCGATTCAGATTTGGATAAGAGGTAACGTCGGTGTTACTCGGTATTACTTGATTTTATTTGTGTAATTGCATGTATATATTTTTATGTTTTATTTTGACAATATATGTATGTCATATAATCTGGAAAATTTTTAAAAGTTGAAAATTTGCATGTTTCGGTATTTTTATCGCTTTAACGGGATTAACGATTAAATCGTTATATTAATTTGTAAAATCATAATATTCGGCCTAAACATGTAATATATGTTTATATTCTAGAAAAATATTGTATTTGATGATTTTTAATAATTTAGTATTTTTTTGATATTTTAGTTATCGATTATTGAATTATTACCGTTTACGGACAAAAACGATTAAAAACTGATTTTTATTTCTAGTACCTATACTTTTTATTTTAATCTGATTTTGGACGTGGTGAAACTTTCTGATGAAATAGAATTTTCTGAATTTTTTCATAATTTTTCAGAATTGTTAAGTGGATGAATTAATTAATCACTTTAAATCATCGTTTATTGTTAAAACCGCGTTTGTCGTTTAAATTCTCGATTTCTGGTCATATGATTAAATCTGGAAAAAAAATGTGATTCTAATGATTTCATAATAAAATTTAATTTTATGATTTTTAGTGCCTTAATAAAATGTTAGGAACGATAAGTTTTATTAATGGAATCGTTAATTGTGAAAACGGGTTTTAAAGACGGTTTTAACGGGATTTATTAAATCTGGAATTTTTGGAATTCTGGGAAAATAGTATTTTCTGGAAAATCATGATTTTTAAGTTTAATAATAATTTTTGGATATTAATACTTAAATCGTTTTGTAATCACTATTTTTATTAATCGTTATTGTCGAGATTGGACGATTAACGAGAAAACGCTTTAAAAACCAAGTTTTAGGATTCTGGAAAATTTTCTTTTCTGGACAGAATGTCCATAAATATATTTTAACCATTTTACGTAATTTTTGTACTATTTATTAAAGTCTTTAATTTATAAGTATTGATTTTCGGACAAATTGTGATTTATCGTTAAAATGCTTCGTCTTACCTAAAAGAATTATTTTTCCAGCAATTTTGAAAGTATTTAAATCTGAAACTTTAAGAGTTAAATCATCCCTTAACATACTCTAAATATATTTGTTGGTTTAATTAAATTAAGACGTTCAAATATTTAATTTGATATTTGTCGTAAAATCCTAGTTATAATTTTATTGTCGAAACTCATAATAATTAGGGAATTTTAACTTTATAACTTTTGAAAACACCCTAATTAGTAGTATTTAAAATGTTTAAAACATTTCTAAATCATTTTATAAATGCTTGTATGACGTTTCAATAATTTCATTAACTCAAATGTTCTCGTTTTAAGAATTAATATCGTTAAGGCCGAAAGTACTAGTTTTATAAATCTATATCGTTTACTAAAAATGGGATGTTAGTATAAACTAATCTTTTCGCTATTTTGATATGAGGCTATTTTGGTAAAGTTTCTAAAAATAGAAGTTTCCTAAAATAGAAAGTTTCCTCTTTTGGAAAGTGATTCCTTTTTCTTTTGTTCTCCTATTGTTTGTATTGAATACATCTTTTAAATATCGATAATGGGTAGTTTTGGAGTTATGGAATTAGGAAAAGTGTGGGTTTAGAGTAATATAGTCTGGGATGTACGTTTTTGCCATCAACTGTAAGGCTGGTGTGTCATTGTGGGGCACATTGGTTGTTGAACTGAGCATGGTTTGTGTTCAGGAGAGTGTATGTTTACCTTAAACTTAGATATCGCATCGTGTAAGTCGCGTCAGATTGAACTGGATATGGTTTGTATCCAGGAGGGGTGTGCACTACTTAAACCTGGACCTCGTTGCACGCAGTCCTGTTATGGTTGAGTTGCCTAGTTAGAGACCGAAGTCTGATTTGTTTTGACTAAGTTCTCGAAGCTAGTTTTTAGTATTGTCCTAGTGAAAACCTAGATTCTACATTAATTCTATCCATAACGCCATTTTGAATATTTTATTGTTATTGATATAAATTGGTTTGCAGGTTGGCAAATATTTTTATGTTTCTTCAGAAACCCATTTTAATATTTTGGTTTTGCGCTGAAAGCTTATTTTAATATGATGTTTTACTGTTTTCCATTCTTACTATTTTTCTATAGGAGTAATTACAGTTTTAAAATCCTGTTATACGGCTGGGAGAACGTTGACGTTGCTCCTCACTGATTGTGGTTGTTATGTTTTTAACATGACAGGTATGCATGTTTCCGGGTGTGGGCTAGCGGGCAGACAAGATCCCTGCTCGATTAATTTTAATAATTTTGTTTTGTGGATTGTTAAACCCCTTTGTGGATTGTTTAATTTTGGCCATTTTATTTTAGGCCTAATGTTTGACTTTACCATTTAAATTTTATCAAGACATAGTTACAGTGTGTTATAATCCCACTTCTATAGTGTTTCCGCCACTGTATTGCATTAGAAAATCTAGGGGATTACACTACACACTTGGAACAAACGTGAGAACACCTAGTGCTTTATGGGCACTAGGTAGAGACAATAAAGAAGCACAACCAAAGACAAAGAGAAAAGAAAGCTATAAAAACAACGAAAAAGATATCAAAATATGCACAATGGATAAAAGAAGAACGCAGAACGGTAACTAAGTCAAGCAAATAAGCAAACTAAGTCCAAACATGTGTCGACACCCACATTTTGACCGCCAGGTGTCTATAACAGTTCCCGCCAAACACCCGATGATGATCGGACGCAAACGTGCTTTGATGGACTCAGATATGGGTTCGTAATCATGGACATTTGGTTTAGGCTTATTACGGAGTACAAATCTTATAAAACGACCAACCTCAAATCCAGGTCCAGTATGTCGTTTCGAGTCAAATAAGACTAATTTGCGTCGAATCCGGCACCAGGGGCAAAACCGTCTTTTAGCGACCGGGTCAAACCCAGTTAAAGATATATTTTCCCGAGACACACGGACCAGCCGTGAAACTACACGTCCGGTTTGGACTCAAATACTACAAAAATCAGCCTCGAAAATAATAAACAAATCCATTCGAGGATAGAATTCGATCTCAAGTGGAATTCTATCCGAAAACTAAATCAACTTACCGACCGAGTGTCAAACACTCGGTCAAAACAGCCAAAACAGCCGAGATACTCGGCTTCCTCACCAAGAAACGAGACTCTCGTTCCCTTTCGAACTCTTACGTTTCCTATCTAAACCGGTATTTCTTGTTGTCCAAGCAAGGTACCTCTCCTAAACCACCTCGCCTATAAATAGGACCCTTCGGTCACACATCAAGGAAAAAAATCAATTATCTGTCAACACATCAATCAATTATCTGTTAACACATCTACCAATTATACACATCGATTCATCACTTCATCCTCAACACCTTCACAACATTCAAGCATCGAATATAGCATCGAAAGACCGATAGTATTATCCCGACACACGACACAAACATACCGGGACCACGCCCGACCAAAATCGGTCCCCCTCTCACGTCACCTTACACGACCAAACCGACACCCAAATTCATCCCCATCATCTTAACGCTCCCGCGCCTAGGCCGCCACTACGAGTCCGTTTTCGAGATAATCAAGCATGTCGGTTGAGGGTGTTTCAAATCTCGTTTTTCTCCCTTTCACAAATTTTTTTGTCACGATTTTTTGTCACGATTTTTTTTGTCACGATTTTTTTTTGTCACGATTTTTTTTTTGTCACAATTTTTTCGTCACAATTTTTCAGAAACTTTACACAATCTTTCAGCAACTTTTTCAAAATCCACTCTAAATATTCGATATTGATTCTATAATCAAGCATCAAAAATAACGAGTATCAATATTTAAGTCGAGTATAAATTGCACCATATTTTTACACGACTTAACCAAATCATCGATTTCGAAAACCAAATACAATTTTTTCATCGTATCATATTTACATCTTCTAACTCGTTTACTCGTTTGCTCCTTTATTATCGCGATTGTTGTATTGTATCGTTGGTTGCATTGTAATTCCGGGTGGTATGGCGCTCGTATATTGTAATCTGTTATCGTTTTTGTTGTTTGTTTTATTGTACTAAAATGAACATCACATGCTAAAATACAACTTTGACGTTAATTTTTAGATGCATTAAAACGACTTAGCAAACATAATTCACATGTTTAGTCTAAAAATACTCTTTGCATATCATTCAACCGTCGAACTAACTCGTGTACATAAAAAACGAACGATATCTTAGTAGAGGCCGCTAAGTGCGGGCGGGGTTGAGTGTTGTTAGTGAACTTCCCAACACGTACCCTAACCCCTTAATCAGAACCATGGTTCCCGGATGTCCGAATCCATTGGCAACGAGAGTCATTCAATACATGGTATCCGATAACGTCGGTATCGGTATCAAATGCTAAGGGACGAACCCGATAAACTCTAACATCGGAAATTGGCCATATTTTGTACATGGCCCACTACGACATAGAGTGGGTTCGAACGGGCCCGAACTCCCACAAAGTTCGGTGGCGACTCCTACTTCGATTTAAATTTCAATTTGACCATCTCATATGGAGATTCATTCGCCTCCCCAAACCCGCGCGTGGCCGCGTCGGGGTGGACCTATGTCATGTCCACAATTTGGCGACTCCACTGGGGATTAACTGATGTGTCACTTACCATCGGCATCCTCAGGGTGAGACTCGAAAAGAAATCGTTCGATTAGTAATGTACACGTTTTAGTTCAATGGTTCATGCATAACCCAAATTTTTCCCGGGCCGGTTACTTGTGACCGACGTCCCACTATACCACGGTGCATTCCTTAATGGGTGCACTAAAGACTTCGATGGTGGAACTCGCATGGGTTTTACGGCAGGTTCTAAGACCAACTCGGCTTAGAAAGACCGTCCTGATTTGCGAGAAAGCGATCGTCGTTGGTATAGACCCTATTCGACCGACCGAGACTTAGATTAGGAGCGTACATGGTGTCATTATACTATTTCCGTGACTACATGCTACTTGATCTATTTATCGCCTTTTCAAAAAACGTTATTTTCAAAAACTTGCATATTTTCAAAACCTATCCACTTTTTCGAAACCCGGAAAGCTACCGAATTTAGGACTTATGATTTTGACTCAAAATAGCCTATTTTTAGCCGGTATGCTGTCCAAACCCTTTCAAAAATCCGAAATCTCGGCCCGATAACCTTTTTTTCGATTTTCAAAAAAAATCGGACCATCCTATCCGACTTTGCTCGGTTTTCAAATCCAAATTCCCTTTTCAAAGCCCTCTTCTTCTTAGGACCTCCGTATTTAGCAGTGTCGGGTCTTGTCATAGGTTGTAAGAATCTATAGCATCGAAACTCCGTCGATCATACATCACGGATTTCCTCCCTATCCCAGTCCGCCTTATTTGTCAAGGCAGGGCCCACCTTCGTAGGACAAACTTTTGCAAAGGGAAGCCCGTTTACACATTCGAGTCCAAAGTCTGGGGAATTCTCATGTGGACCTTCCTTCGAACGGGACTAGGCCCACTTTGCCAAATCCTAAGGAAGGCCCACCGTCCACGGGTCAGCCGTCTAGAAGTCGGTTTTCGGTTCTTTTTCTCGTCTAGTCTTTTCCTTGCTCGGGATGTACTCTTTGATTTTAAGATCTGGGTCAGTTACTGATTACGCGGTGCCCTTACAGACAGGCCACCCCACACCCGAGCCATGACGAAAGAAGCCATTGATGAGTTGACAGCTTCATTGACCAAGATCCAAGACCAATTGAGACAAATGAGGGAAGACTAGATTGCCATCATCACTCGGGTAAGTGACGTGGAACAAGGAACCCCCAATGCTTCGATCGAGGATGACGGACCTTTGGTCGCATTGGCCGGCGCGGTCCAAAAACTGCAAGAATAGGTCCACTCGACCACCAGGAACACCATCCTCACGGAAAATGCCCGTTCCTATTCGCCCTTGACCGATGAAATACCCGCTAACCTCAACTTGAGGGGCCTACCAATGTTTGACGGGACTGAAGGCCCGGTACTCCATATTCGGGCCTTCAAGGATTTTATGGCTGTCAAGGGGGTCAAATCGACCATGTTCAAGCACCTTTTTGCCTCATCTCTAGAGAAGCACCCGAAAGCCTGGTACTACAGGCTTGATCCCAAGAAATACAAAACTTGGGACGATGTTGCAATGAAATTCGCACGTAATTATGCGGATAATGCTGAAATCCAGACCACTATGCGCACCCTAGAAATAATGGCCCAGGAACCTAAGGAAGGATTCACAAAATACCTTCAACGCTGGAGGGCTGAAAGCGTCAAACTGGTCGATAAGCCCAGTGAAAAAGTGCTGGTTGAAACCTTCGTCAAGAACCTCCTTCCCGCTTACCAGATCCATCTCCGGTACGCCATCATACCTAGTTTCGCGGTCCTGACTGAGATGGGGACGAGAATCGAAGATGATCTAAGGTTGGAAAGCCTCACTAAGGCCTCCGCCAAGGGATACCAAGGGGCCAGCTCATCAACAAGCAAGCCCACATCTACTGCTGCCACTCGTAGCATTTTTGACGAGGTCAATCTACTTGATACCCCGTCCAAGAAGAATACCACACCCCGGGTATTAACAGACATAGGCACCACCTATGAAAGTGCCCTGCAGAGGCTATCATCAAAAGGCCTGTTCACCCCGATAGGCCCAACACCTGAACTCCCGGTCAAGCGTCGCTCCAAGGCCTACAACATCCAGGCCTACTGTCAGTACCATCGTGGCAAGGGACACGATACCGAGAAATGCTGGAAGCTAAAGCACCTAATCCAGGATCTCATCGAAAGTGGTAAGATCCCTTTGCCCGGGGGCAAACCCAACAACAAGGATAACCCCTGGCCACCCACGCCATTTTCTCCGGGGAAATAGTGGATTGCTCACACCTTATTTCTCCATTTGTCCCGCAAATAAACGGGATCTGGTGCGACGACGAAGACGACGTCTATCTCACCAAAGGGGAAGCTGTCCCCATCACGCCCGAGGAGATCCAAGGTCTTAGCCAATAGTCAAGCCCTCATCATCGCCGAGCCATCTAGGGTGGAGCCCGCCCCGGAAGAACCAACTACTGAAAAGGCTCTTGTAAAGCAGCTGAGCAAGACTCGAGTTGACCTCTCTATATGGCAACTCCTAGTTAGCTCACAGGAACATCGAGAGGCACTCACTAAGGCCCTTGATCAAGTCAAAATTGACTCCATGGCTACTCCAGCTGAGATGGTAGCCACGGTTCTGCCCCACCTAAGAGAGAAAGCCAAAGAAGAAGGCCCACTTATTACGTTCTCCAATGCTGATCTACCACCATTTGGGCCAGCCCACAACATGGCCCTCTACATCACGGTCATCTGCCGTGGAAAGTACCTGCCCATGACCCTAATCGACGACGGGTCCGCAGTCAATGTCCTCCCCTTGAGAACCGCCAAAGCCCTCGACATTACCGTGGCAGACTACATTCCCACAGCTCAAACCATTCAGGCTTTCGACGGAAGTCCAAAGTCAGTAGCCGGGGCCGTAAAACTTACTATCATAACAGGCCCGATAGAGAAGGAGCTGGAATTTCAAGTGATCGACGTGACTTCTTCCTTTAACCTTCTTTTAGGAAGACCTTGGATCCACGCGACCAGGGCTGTATCCTCCACCTTGCATCGGAAAATCAAGCTACCTTTGCACGACACCGTCATCACTCTAGAAGCCACGCCTATGACTGTGGCTAACTGCAACACCTCGGGCCGCACCGATCTCTGGGGGTTAGACTTCGTAGGGACCATTGAAGAAGAGTATCTTTTCCGACCCTACTTCACGGTTAGCATTGACCGGATGTTGCAGAATCTGGGCTATCTACCGGGGGCTACATCAAGGCCCGATCTCCCCGCAGGGAAAATCCTCGAGGTCCTAGATAACAGGAGGACTCAAACTGGTCTGGTTTATACCATAACCCCAGAGAATATGGGCCAAACAAGGACTAACACTGTCACTTTTGTTACTCCAGTATTTGGGCCAGTCCAAACGGGCCTATACCGACCCAGCACCACGCGTCCTAGGACCCACTCGGCCCAGGATTGCAACTATATACCAGATGACATCTTCACTCTCATCCAGTCCGAAGATGCTAAGAATGCTGAGCCCGCGCTAGGGCTACTTTTTGGAGAAGAATTCACGGCCCCAACACCGAAAGAAGAGCTAGTCAGTCTCATTCTCCGCAGCCGCACCTTTGATCCATCTAAGGTGATCTCGGATGTCGAATCCGGGACAGGAAATAGAGCCTGGAGCAAGACTGTCAAATGGACTGACAGTCAAGGGAAGACTTACAAGCTGATCACAGGGGAAGGAGAGATGCCAGAATCTGAGTCTGAGTCCGAGTCGGAGTCCGAGTCAGAGTCTAAGATTGAGTCTAGTGAGTTTGGTGCTATGGTCAGTCATGTAACTTCCCCTCTCCCTTTAGCTACTCCTGGTGCCTTGGGGTCTGTCCCGGGCATCCTACCTATCCCGCCACTGACTAGTAATCAGATGGAAGCTCTTTTCGAGCTATTTTCTCAATTCATGATCAATAATAACAAGCGTTCTGCTTACGACTTGTCTCATTTTCAAAATTTTCTTAATTCCAAAAATATTGTGTGCAATGACATTGAGAAACCCGACGAAAAGGTATCCTTGCCTCCACATCTGATCGAGCAACTAGAGCAAAGGGAATCCCGCAATCCGGTAATCGAAGAAACCGAATCCATTAACGTGGGAACAACCTTAGAACCTCAGATGCTTAAGATAGGGTTATCCTTAGATCTCGAGGAGAAACAACAATTCGTAAATCTCCTTCAAGAATTCAAAGACGTCTTCGCATGGTCCTACAAGGACATGCCGGGGATTGATCGCGAAATAGCCGAGCACCATATACCGGTCAAGGAAGGGTTCAAGCCGGTTAAACAAAAACTCCGACGCATGAGGCCCGAATGGTCCCTCAAAGTCAAGGAGGAAGTCGACAAACAATTCAAGGCTGGGTTCATACGAGTCTCCGAGTATCCAGATTGGGTTGCAAACATCGTACCAGTCTCTAAAAAGGATGGTAAGGTACGTGTCTGTGTAGAATTTCGGGACCTTAACAAGGCAAGCCCGAAAGACGATTTCCCGTTACCACACATCGATATACTGGTGGATAACACAGCTGATCATGCCCTTCTATCATTTATGGACGGGTATGCAGGGTATAACCAGATAAAAATGGCAGAAGAAGATATGGATAAGACCACCTTCATTACACCTTGGGGTACTTATTGCTATACTGTTATGCCATTTGGTCTCATCAATGCCGGGGCCACCTATCAACGAACTGCCACGATTTTATTACATGACATGATGCATAAAGAAGTGGAAGTTTACGTGGACGACATGTTCGTCAAATCTAAAGACAGGGATGGTCACATCACCGCCTTGAGAAAGTTCTTCATCCGATTACGCAAATACAACATGAGGCTAAACCCTCAGAAATGCAGTTTCGGGGTAACATCTGGCAAATTACTGGGTCATATCGTTAGCCAACGTGGTATCGAAGTCGATCCAGCCAAAATCAAGGCCATCACCGAAATGCAGCCCCCTAAAACCGAAAAGGAGATAAGAGGGTTTCTCGAAAAAGTCCAATACATTAGCAGGTTCATTTCAAAGCTAACCATGGTGTGTGAACCAATCTTCAAGAAGCTGAAAATAGGGGAACGGTTGCTATGGGACGACAAGTGTCAAGCAGCCTTTGATAGAATCAAAGAAATTTTATCTTCACCACCAGTCCTGATGCCACCTCAGCACGGTTTGCCTTTGTCACAATACCTAACTACGACAGAGACAGCCATGGGGGCTATGCTAGCTCAAACGGTCAACTCCGAAGAACGAGCTATATACTACATCAGCAAGAAATTTTTAGAGTACGAGTGTAAGTACACCATGCTTGAAAAAACATGCTTAGCTTTGGTTTGGGCCACCAAGAAGCTCCGACATTACATGCTCAGTTACGAGGTACAAGTACTATCCAGAATGGATCTGATCAAATACCTCTTCGAAAAGCCCATATTCAACGGTAGGATATCGAGATGGACCCTAATGTTGGCAGAGTTCGATCTAAAGTTCGTACCATTGAAAGCCATCAAAGGACGAATAGTAGCCGAATTTCTCGCTGACAGTCCCATAACCGAAGAAGGACACACCGACACTTGGTCCTTCCCAGATGAAGACATTTTCCACACCGACGCCGAAACATGGGACTTATACTTTGACGGGGCATCCAATTTCCGAGGATTTGGAGTCGGGATTCTCCTAATCTTGCCAAGAGGGGAACATACTCCCGTGTCCATCAAATTAGATTTCGACGTCACTAATAACGCCGCTGAGTATGAAGCTTGTATACACGGGCTACAAGCCGCCGCCGACTTAGGGGTCACGAACCTCCGAGTACATGGTGATTCATCTCTGGTCATTAATCAAGCACTCCAAAAATGGAAGACTCGAAATGCTAATCTCGTGTCCCACCAGGCACGAGTAAGGGATCTCGAGAAGCAATTCCAGAAGGTAGAATATATATATACCTACCTCGGGAAGAGAATCAGTTTGAAGATGCACTCTCAAAACTGGCATCTTTACTAAATATTCCCGATCATGTGACCAGCATGCCGATCTGTGTCGAAAGACGATCCGAGCCAGCATATATCCACGACATCGAAGATATCGAGATACCCGATCCAGAGCCATGGTATCAAGTTGTGTTGACGTACCTAACAACCGGAGAATATCCACCCGGAGCCGACAACCGAGCCAGAAAGGCCTTGCGAAGACTGGCAACCCAGTTTATCCGCACCGACGATGGGCAAATTTACAAAAAGACGGCACAGGGGGCTCTCCTTCGATGTGTCGATAAAGCCAACGCTGAAAAAGTTATGGCTGAGGTACATGATGGCGAATGCGGCCCACACATGAATGCCCAGATGTTAGTCTGGAAAATCATGAGGCTCGGATACTACTGGAATAGCATGGAAACCGACTGCCAGCTATATGTTAGACATTGCCATAATTGTCAAATTTTTGCCAATGTACAGCATATGCCGCCATCCTTATTGTATACCATGCACCCTGGCCATTTTCAACATGGGGAATCGACATAATTGGGAAGATAAACCCTTCGGGAACCGGAGGACACTGCTTCATTTTGGTGGCTATCGACTATTTCACCAAATGGGTCGAGGCTGAATCTTACCGTATTCTCAATGCCAAGCATGTCGCCAAGTTTATTCAAAATAAGATAATATGCCGATATGGGATCCCGCACGAATTCATCAGTGACCACGGGACCCATTTTCAAGCCGAAACAGCAGCATTATTAACCAAGTACAAAATTCAAAGGCATACATCTTCACCCTACCGACCCCAAACCAATGGGGCGGTAGAAGCGACTAATAAAACAATTGTCACCATACTAAAAAAGATGGCTGATAATTACCGGGATTGGCCCGACAAAATACCATTCACTTTGGGGATATCGGACCTCGATTCGTACTGCGACCGGGGCAACACCGTATTACCTTACATACGGGATGGAAGCAGTCCAACCTGTTGAGTTAGAGGTGCCGTCACTCAGAATCCTACTTGAGAGTCAAATACCCGAAGCTGATTGGGTTCGGGCACGATATGACTCGCTAGTACTTTTAGACGAACGACGATCTCGTGCCCTCAATAATATACAAATCTATCAGAAGAGGATCCAGCGAGCTTTCAACAAAAGGGTAAGGCCCAGAAACATCAAAGAAGGAGATTTGGTTCTCAAGTCTGTTCGAGCTTTATTACCAGTAAACCCAAGGGGAAAGTTCAAACCTAACTGGGCTGGGCCATATTTGGTAAAGAAGATTCTATCAGGCGGAGCAGTAATGCTAACGGACCTGGACGGGAATGAGTTCGTCAACCCAACTAACCTGGACCAGCTGAAGCGTTACTACCCCTAACCCATCTCTCTCAATGTCATTTGCAAAAGTTTATTAAAAAAAAAATCTTTTCAAACATAAACTTTTAAAGACAAGTAAAAGGCTAGAATTACTTATCCTACTGTTACAAGCATCTTGAACCAATAGTCTTGATGTATTTCGAAATTGCAAATTAAGTCTGAACTACGTTTGGTTTGTGTAGACACCCGCATTTTGACTGGCAGGTGTCTATGGCAGTTTCCAAAAAACACCCGATGATGATCGGACGCTAACATGCTTCTGTGCGCTCGGATACGGGCTCAAATCCATTAATCGTTGGCTAACGCACTTACGGAGTACAAATCTCACAGAAACAACCTCGAATCCAGGCCCAGTGGATCATTCCGAGTCAAACAAGACTAATTTGGGCCAAAACCGACACCGGAATTAAAACCGGCTTTTCACGATTGGGTCGACCCCGGTCAAAGTCGTTTCCGAGACACACAAAAACAACCCATCAATCATCAAAAGTCCAAGTCAAACACAAAACCCATCAAAGTCAAGGTCCAAAACAATGGACCCGTGCACCCGACTGGGCCACTCGATCGAGTGACCCATCCACTCGATCGAGTGGGCCTGCTTTGAGCCCGGCGGCTGGCATAACGGGCCACTCGACCGAGTTGGCTACCTACTCGGTCGAGTGCCCTAGCCCGGGTGCCCTAATCTCCTCTATATAAACACCCTCCCATGCACACCATCAACACAACTTTCACAACCTCAAAAAACCCTAGCATCCTACACACATACTACGTTTTTACCAACCCTAGAAAAACCCTAGGAAAACCGACTTTAGCAAACCCTAAACCTAGTTCTAGGGATTCAATCTGAGCCACCACAACTTAGCCTTCATACACCTCGAAGACTCCCGTGTTAAAGCCGCGTTTACGAGTCCGTACCGAGACTGAAACATGTAGGTTGAGGGTGACAAACCTCTTTTTCTTTCCTTTTCCCTCTTTTCTCGTTTTCTTTGCATTATTATTACTATTATATTATTGTTACATATTATTATTATGTATTATTATTATGTATTACTATTACGCACTACTACTATTATATATTATTATTACTACTATATATTATTATTACTATTACGTACTACTACTATATATTATTATTATTACTATGTATATTATTATTATTACTATATATATTATTATTACTACTATATTTTATTATTACGTATTATTATTATTATTATTATTATTATTATTATTATTATTATTATTATTACGTATTATTATTAATATTACGGTTATTTTTTATTATTTATCTTATCGCGCATTCATCTTTTTTTTTCAAGTAATTATTTCATAAGGGTCGAAACCCGTTGACACGGATCCGACATCACAATCCCTAGGGATTTATTTCGATGTCGGAAAAGTCGAGGGAATCAAGTTTTTTTTTTATTATTCAAGTAAAGCGTCGATTTTAGATTCGATACCAATTCCATAATTGGATATCGAATCTAACAATCAAGTCATATGAATTAATTAACGTGATTTATTCATATCACGATAATTAATTCAAAGCGACTAAAATTAATCCATCTTTTTTATTTTTTCACTCTAAATATCCCATATCGATTCAATAATCGAATATGGGATAGGATGAGTATTCAATTTTAGAATCGGGTATAAATTCAACAATATTTATATTCGGTTCAGCAAAATTCGCGATTTACAAAACCAAGTCGAACATAAATTGTGCAATATTTATGTCCGATTCGGTAAAACCGTCAAATTATCATAAACCAAAAGCAATTTCAAAATCAATAATTAAATTGCAAACGAATAAAGTTCGTACAGGTGCCACTCGACCGAGTGCCTTAGTCACTCGATCGAGTGACACCCTAAAATCGAGTCAGAAAGCTAATTATGGCACCCACTCGATCGAGTCTCACAGTGACTCGGTCGAGTGGCCATGTACTCGACCGAGTTAGTCAATAACTCGGCCGAGTACGGTCTGTACCACGAAACAGAAACATCTTTTCAGAGCCTACTCGATCGAGTCTATCGACCACTCGATCGAGTGGCCTCATAACGACTCAAACACGAGTCGTACATTTTTCAAACTCGATAATATTTTACGACTTAGGTCAACATGTGCATAATTAATCACGTGTATGCTATCTTTTCAAATCATGCATCTTCATATTTGCATCTTTTTAATTCAATTCAATTTTGCACAAACCGTTATTATTCGTTATATTATTATATCATTACTAACGCGTTTGTTGTTTCTCTTGTTAATTTAATTTTGTTCGTTTATTGTACTAAATGAACCCGCATGCTAAAATACAACTTTGACGTTAATTTTAGCTGCATTAAATTGACTTAGAAACCCGTTTCAATTCAATTCGCATGTTTAGGGAAAATACTGTTTGCATATCTTTTTCCCGTTTTACTAGCGCGCGTATTGTAAGTCATTCGAATTCTTAGTAGAGGCCGCTAATGTGCGGGCGGGGTTGGGTGTCCTTCGTGGGCTTCCTAACACGTACCCTCACCCCTTACTCAGAACCTCGGTTTCCGGATGCCCGAAACCGTTGGCGCACGAGAGTCATTCAATACACAATATCCGATAATGTCGGTATTGGTATCAAATGCAAAGGGACGAGCCCAATAAACTCTGACATCGGAAATGGGCCGTATTTTGTATACGGACCACTACGACATAGAGTGGGCTCGAATGGTTCCGAATAACCACAAAATTCGGTGGCGACTCCACATAGACCTAAATTTCAATTCGATCCGTTTCATATGGAGATTCATTCGCCTACCCAAACCCGCGCGTGGCCGCGTCGGGGTGGACCTATGTCATGTCCACAATTTGGCGACTCCGCTGGGGATTAACTGATGCGTGACTTACCATCGGCATCCTCAGGGTGAGACTCGAATAGAAATCGTTTGACAAATACTATACGCGTGTTAGTTCTACGGTTCATGCATAACCCATATTTTCCCGGGCCGGTACTGGTGACCGACGTCCCACTATACCATTGATGTACTCCAACATGGATATGTCAAAAGGTGTCCATAGTCGATTCGAGTGGGTTTCGCGGCATGTTCTAAGCTCAATTCGACTTAGAGAGTCCGTCCCGATCAACGTCTAGACTATGTACACTGGTATAGACCCTTTCAGACCGACCGAGACTTAGTGTAGAGCATACATGGCGTCGTTATAATGCTTGTGTGACTACGTGCTACTTGGTTTCCGAGTCATTTTCAAAAACATCAACTTTTCAAAAATTACATCCTCCTTTTCAAGATATTCGATTTTCAAAACCCGGGACATACCGAATTTAGGACTTATGATTTTACTCAAAATAGCCTATTTTCTAGCCGGTATGCTGCCCAAATCAAAACTCGAACTTTCAAAACTCATGACCCAATGACTTTTCGTCCTCTTTTTTCGGAAATTTGGGCCATTCACCGAGTCCACTCGGTCCTTTTTCAAAAATCATCAATTTTCAAAACCTTCCTCTTCTAGGACTTCCTGTATTTAGCAGTGTCGGGTCGAGTCTTAAGTTGTCAAGGTCTCTAGCGTCGAAACTCTGTCGATCTTACATCACGAGTTTCTTCCCTATCCCAGTCCGCCTTATTAGACTAAGGCAAGGCCCACCTAAGTAGGACATACTCTTACAAAGGAGGGCCCGTCAACACGATCGAGTCAAAGGTCTGGGGATGTCTCGCGTGAACCTTCCTTCGAACAGGACTAGGCCCACTTGCCGAATCCTAAGGAAGGCCCACACTTCACGAGTCACCCGTCTAAGTGTCTTCTTCGAGTCATTTCCCTTTAGTCTCGTTTGGGATGTACTTTCTATTCCGGGATTTCTGGGCTAGTTTCTGATTACGTGGTGTTCTTACAGACAGGCCAGCCACAACCCGACATCAACGCAAGATGGACGAATTGAAAAATGCCTTAGCCAAGATCGAGACTCAACTGACCTCCATCCTCGCTAACCAAGCAACTCTGGACACCCGCCTGAGCACTGTGGAGAAGACGGTCCCGGTTGAAGGAGCTGATTCCGCTGGGCCCATAGCCGAATTGGTCAGTGTCGTTCGCAGGCTCGAGGAGCAAGTCCACTTGTCGACGAGCAACTCGATCCACTCTGAAAATGCTCGCATTTATTCGCCTTTGAATGACGAGCTACCGGCCAACCTCAACTTGACGGGAATTCCTATGTTTGAGGGTACCGAAGACCCGGTCCATCACATCCGGGCTTTCAAAGACTTCATGGCGGTCAAAGGGGTAAAGTCCACCATGTTCAAGCACTTATTCCCTTCCTCCTTGGAGAAGCATCCCAGGGCCTGGTTCTACAGGCTCGACCCCAAGAAATACAAGACTTGGGATGACGTGGCGACCGAATTTGCTCGGAACTACGCCGATAACACTGAAATCCAGACTACAATGCGTACTCTGGAGGTAATGGCCCAAGAACCCAAAGAAGGGTTCACAAAATACCTACAAAGGTGGAGGGCCGAGAGTGTAAAGCTGGTCGACAAGCCCGGCGAGAAGGCCCTAGTGGAAGCCTTCGTCAAGAATCTACTCCCATCCTACCGGGTCCATCTCCGGTATGCTATTATCCCGAACTTTGCTGTCCTTACTGAAATGGGCACAAGGATCGAAGATGATTTGAGGTTGGAGAGCCTGACTAAGGCCTCTACCAAAGGGTATCAAGGGGCTAGTTCATCCACAAACAAACCCACACCTGCAGCTGCAACTCGCAGCATCTTCGACGAGGTAAACCTGCTCGATACCTCATCTAAAAAGAATACACCAAACCGGGTATTCACAGATATAGGGACTACCTATACTTATGCCTTACAGAGGCTATCCTCAAAGGGCCTAATCCAACCGATAGGCCCAACTGCAGAACCTCCAGTGGAGAAGAGGCCCAAAACTTACAATGCCCAGGCCTATTGTCAGTATCACCGGGGTAACGGACATGATACTGAAAAATGTTGGAGGTTAAAACATCTAATCCAAGACCTTATCGAGAGCGGGAAAATCCCGTTGCCCGGAGACAAGCCGAGCAACAAAGAAAACCCGTTCAGCGCTCATGCTATCTTCACCGGTGAGGTAATCGACTGTTCCCACCTCATCTCTCCCTTTATCCCACAAATCAACGGGATATGGTTCGACGACGAGGATGATGTGTACTTAACCAAAGGGGAAGCTGTCCCCATCACCCTCGAGGAGGTCCGACAGGCTAAGTCCAAGGCCTTAGCCACCAATCATCTCGCCGCAGCTGGGCGCTCCATCCCTATATCCGTCACTGAACCCGCCAGGACGGAGCCCACCCTCGAAGAGCCAAGCCCAGATACGGCTCTGGTCCAACAAATGAAGAGGGTCCGAGCCGATCTGACCATATGGCAACTATTGGTTAGCTCGCAAGCTCATCGGGAAGCACTAACTAAGGCTCTCGATGAAATCAAGGTTGATTCAGAGGCTACCCCTGCTGAAATGGTAGCCACCATCATGCCCGACCTTAAAGGCAAATCCAAAGAAGAAGGCCCGCTCATAATCTTCTCCGAAACTGACCTACCACCGTTTGGGCCCAATCACAATCTGGCCCTATACATCACGGTCATCTGCAAGGGTAAGTATCTCCCGATGACCCTTATCGACGATGGATCAGCCGTGAATGTCCTTCCTCTAAGGACCGCAAAAGCACTCGGCATCACCGATGCCGATTACCTTCCAACGGCGCAGACTATCCAGGCTTTCGACGGAAGCCCAAAACCTGTCGCCGGGGCCGTGAAATTAAAAATCATAACGGGCCCAATCGAAAAGGAGCTGGAATTTCAGGTGATAGACGTCACCTCGTCATTCAATCTCTTGCTAGGAAGGCCTTGGATCCACGCAGTCAAGGCCGTGTCATCTACCCTCCACCGAAAAGTCAAGATGCCCCTCAAGGACGGTATCATCACACTAGAGGCGACCCCAATTACCGTAGCCAGCTGCAACGCTACGGGCCGGGCCGACCCACGAGGATTTGATTTCGTGGGCATGATCGAAGAAGAATATCTCTTTAGGCCCTACTTCACAACTAGCATCGACACGATGCTACAAAATCTGGGTTACCTACCCGGAATAACCTCAAGGCCAAATCTTCCAGCTGGGAAGATTATCGAGGTTCTAAATGATGGCGAGTCACATTTCGGATTGGGGTATGCTATAACCCCGGAAAACGTGGTTCGGGCCGGTATTCACAAGGCCATCGACATTATCAAGGGTACTTACATAAGCCCTTATAGCCTGAAGCTAACGGATTACTTCGTCACTCCAGTCTTCGGAGCTATCCAAGTGGGCCTTTACCAACCCACCATCACATATCCCGAGACCAAAAAGGCTCGGGAATGCAATTTCATCCCTGATGATATATTCACCCTTGTCCAGGCCGAATCAAAGGAAGGCGAAAGCAGCTCCGAGCCCGTGCTGGGGCTCTTATTCGGGGAAGACAAGGTCATTCCTCCTCCAAAAGACGACCTGGTCAACTTGATCCTACGCAGCGATCGGTTCGACCCAACCAAGCTGATCACTGAGGTCGGCGCCAACACCGAAACAAGGGCTTGGAGGAAGACCATAAAATGGACCGACGGTCAAGGACGGGTCTACAAGCTGACCACCGGCGAAGGAGACATGCCGGATACCGAGTCTGAGTCTGAGTCAGAGTCAGAGTCTGAGTCCGAGTCTAGAGGGTCTGGTGCTAAAGTCGAGTCTGTAACCCCTCTTCCCTTATCCACTGAGGTCTCGGGGCCCGTCCCAAGACCTCTCCCTATCCCGCCTCTGACCAATGATCAGATGGCAGCTCTATTCGAGCTCTTTTCAAAATTTACCATCAATAATAATAACGAACACCGTTCTGCTTACGACTTGTCTTATTTCCAAAATTTTCTCAATTTCAAAAATTTTATATGCAATGACATTGAGAAACCCGACGAACAGGTACCCCTACCTCAACATCTGGTCGAGCAGCTCGAGCAAAGGGAATCCCGGGATCCGGTAATCGAAGAAACCGAGTCCATCAATGTGGGAACCACTTTAGAGCCCCAGATGCTTAAGTTAGGCCTATCTTTAGATCCAGAGGAGAGAAAGCAATTCACAGACCTCCTCCATGAATTCAAAGATGTCTTTGCATGGTCCTACAAGGACATGCCGGGTATAGACCGGGAGATAGCCGAACATCGAATACCCATCAAAGATGGGTGCAAGCCGGTAAAGCAAAAACTCAGAAGAATGAAGCCCGAATGGTCTCTTAAAGTCAAGGAAGAGGTCGATAAACAATTCAAAGCAGGCTTTATACAAGTGTCTGAATATCCAGACTGGGTTGCAAATATCGTGCCGGTACCCAAGAAGGACGGCAAGGTACGGGTTTGCGTGGACTTCCGGGATCTCAACAAGGCAAGCCCAAAAGACGATTTTCCGTTACCACACATCGACATACTGGTGGATAATACGGCCGATCATGCCCTTCTATCGTTCATGGACGGGTATGCCGGGTACAATCAGATTAAAATGGCAGAAGAGGACACGGGTAAGACCACCTTCATTACACCTTGGGGTACTTACTGTTACACTGTCATGCCATTTGGGCTTATCAACGCCGGGGCCACTTATCAACGGACTGCCACTACTTTGCTCCACGACATGATGCATAAAGAAGTGGAGGTCTATGTGGACGACATGATCGTCAAATCTAAGGACCGAAGCGGGCACATTTCAGCCCTAAGAAAGTTCTTCACCCGGCTACGTAAATACAACATGAGACTGAACCCACAAAAATGCAGTTTTGGGGTGACGTCAGGCAAATTACTGGGCCATATCGTTAGCCAACGCGGCATCGAGGTCGACCCAGCTAAAATCAAAGCCATCACCGAGATGCAACCACCCAAGACCGAAAAGGAAATAAGGGGGTTTCTCGGAAAAGTCCAATACATCAGCCGGTTCATTTCGAAACCCATCTTCAAAAAAGCTAAAAATCGGAGAACGGGTGCTATGGGACGGCAAATGTCAAGCGGCTTTCGACAAAATCAAGGAGATGCTGTCTGCTCCGCCAGTATTAATGCCACCTCAACACGGTCTACCCTTGTCGTTATACCTGACAACGACTGAGACAGCCATGGGGGCTATGCTGGCCCAGACAGTCGATTCAGAAGAACGGGCTATTTACTACATCAGTAAAAAGTTCCTCGAATATGAGTGTAAATATACAATGCTCGAAAAGACGTGCCTAGCATTGGTTTGGGCCACTAAAAAGCTCCGACATTACATGCTCAGTCACGAGGTACATGTGTTATCCAAAATGGATCCTATCAAATACTTGTTCGAGAAGCCCATCCTCAATGGTAGGATATCAAGATGGACTTTAATGTTATCCGAGTTCGACCTCAAATTTGTACCATTAAAAGCCATCAAAGGCCGGGTAGTTGCCGAGTTCCTCGCTGACAGCCCAATATCTGAAGAAGGCCACACCGATACATGGGCCTTTCCCGATGAAGACATATTCCATACCGATACGGAAGTGTGGGATCTATATTTCGATGGGGCATCCAACTTTCGAGGGTTCGGGGTCGGAATCCTGTTAATTTCACCCCGAGGGGAACACACTCCCTTATCCATCAAGTTAGATTTCGACGTGACCAACAACGCAGCCGAATACGAAGCATGCATTCACGGGTTGCAAGCCGCCGCTGATTTAGGGGTAACAAACCTCCGAGTCCACGGTGATTCATCACTGGTCATCAATCAAGCACTCCAAAAATGGAAAACTCGGAACGCCAATCTCGTGGCTTACCAAGCACGGGTAAGGGTTCTAGAGAAACAATTTCAAAAGGTAGAATACATTTATCTGCCCCGGGAAGAGAATCAGTTCGCAGATGCACTTTCCAAATTAGCATCTTTACTGAACATCCCGGATCACCTGACCAGCATGCCAATCTGTGTCGAAAGACGGTCCGAGCCAGCCTACATCCACGCCATTCAGGATATCGAGATAACCGACCCGGAACCATGGTATCAAACCGTCCTAACCTACTTGGCAACGGGAGAATACCCCCCGGAAGCTGAAAATCGGGCCAAAAAGGCCCTACGAAGATTAGCAACCCAATTTGTTCGAACTGATGACGGGCAATTGTACAAAAAGACGGCACAGGGGGCTCTACTCCTATGCATCGACAAAATACAGGCCGAAAAGGTCATGGCCGAGGTCCATGATGGTGAAAACGGCCCGCATATGAACGCCCATATGCTAGCCCGAAAAATCATGAGGCTCGGGTACTATTGGAACACCATGGAAACAGACTGTCAGTTGTATGTCAAACACTGCCATAACTGTCAGATCTTCGCCAATGTACAACATATGCCATCTTCCCTGTTATATACCATGACATCACCATGGCCGTTTTCGACATGGGGTATTGACATAATTGGAAAGGTGCATCCTTCCGGGACGGGAGGTCATTGCTTCATCTTGGTGGCCATCGACTACTTCACCAAATGGGTCGAAGCCGAGTCATACCGTGTCTTGAACGCCAAGCACGTGGCCAAATTTATCCAAAATAAAATAATATGCCGGTATGGGATCCCTCACGAGTTCATCAGCGATCACGGGACCCACTTCCAAGCTGAAACTGCCGCATTGCTGGCAAAATACAAAATTCAAAGGCATACATCTTCGCCTTACCGACCTCAAACAAATGGAGCGGTAGAAGCGGCCAATAAAACAATTGTCACCATACTTAAAAAGATGGCTGAAAATTACCGGGACTGGCCCGACAAAATACCTTTTGCCCTATGGGGATATCGAACCTCAATCCGCACCGCGACCGGGGCAACCCCGTATTACTTGACATACGGAATGGAAGCGGTCCAACCAGTCGAGCTAGAGGTGCCATCCCTTAGGATCCTACTTGAAAGCCAAGTACCTGAGGCAGATTGGGTCCAAGCCCGATACGATTCGCTAGTCCTTTTAGACGAACGGCGATCCCGGGCTCTCAACAACATTCAAATATATCAAAAAAGGATCCAACGGGCTTTCAACAAACGGGTTAGGCCCAGGAACATCAAGGAAGGGGATCTGGTCCTAAAATCGGTTCGTGCCTTACTGCCGGTTGACCCAAGGGGTAAATTCAAACCCAACTGGGCTGGGCCATACTTGGTCAAGAAGGTCCTATCAGGAGGAGCGGTAATGCTGACGGACTTGGACGGGAACGAATTTGTCAACCCAACCAACTTGGACCAGCTGAAGCGCTATTACCCATAAACCCCCATCTCAATGTCATTCGCAAAAATTTATAAAAGTTTGTCCTTTTTATAAATTTTCAAAATTATAGACAAGTCAATAAGCTAGAATTAATTATTCTACTATCGCACATCTTGAATTAATAATCCTGATGCATTTCGAGAATTGCAAAAAAAAAAATCATCAATCAAATCAAATTTCGAACTACGTTTGGTTTGATTCCGCTATTTGTGGATACGTAGGCAACCCCTCAAAAGGGTACAACCACTGCAATAAACGAAAAGACGGGAACGGTGTTCAATAATATGTCTTTTATTAATATCTCGACAAACTCGGGATTACAAAAAAAACGCCGAAACGGCATTCACACAAATAATCACACCACAAAAATAATAATAATATTCAAATAATAAAATAAGGAGGCTAGTATCCGGGCATCTTCCCCTTCCCCTTGTCCTTCGGGTCGCGTGGAGCCTGAGGTCTTCGGGGTGGTGGCGAGCGTTCACGAATCACAAGTGGAACCTCCTTAGCCCGAGCCCGCTTCTTTGACGACGGGTTTTCAATCACGGTCTTCGGTCCAAGTCGGGCCCGCACATGCTCGGGTAGCCTATCCCGTGGGCCGAGTCGGTCCTGCACGGGTAGTCTTGGGCCCAGTCTCCTTCCCAAGTCAGTCTGGGGGCTCACTTTCCCCCAAGCACCTTTAGCACTGGACCCTTCAGCTTGAGTCTTAGTCTTCTTCTTTTGCCCTGACATTAGGCGGACTAGGGTAGCTGGAGTGTCTCCCTCATCAAAGAACCCCCTGTTGTCTTTAGCTTGCTCTCTTCTCAGCAGGTCGAAGGCTTCATCGACTTTCAAGGCGGCTCGGGCTTTAGCATCTCCTGCTTTGGTCCACTTTGTATAAGAATCTGAAACCCAGATTGAGTGGCGAGATTTGACAACGGGCCAAGTATGTCGTGTGTACCATCTTTGCATCCAGGTATCACACATTACATCAGTCAGTTGGGTAGGGTCACTCACAACCGCTTCAACTTCAGGGATTCGCTGAGTCCATCCATACTGCCTTAGTATGCGATCTGGATAGAGATGGACCGTCTGCTTGAAGGAAAGGATCACCTGATAGCGGGCTCTGTCCCTCGGGTCCAAGCCACTCCAGAGGTAGATGGGCCACCATGGAACCACCCATCGAATTAACGGGCCGCCATGAAAAGACAAAACCTCGTCCCAATACTTTTGCGTAATCTGACGAGAAAAATCAATGGCCCGCCTCCTCGTCATCACCTGGTTATGACGATAATTGCCCGCATCAAGAGGAGGATCTATCACCGATAGCCTCTCATAAAGCCAAATCTGCAAAAGAAAAAAAACATGAGGCTCCTAGGCGAAATAGGCGTTCGCCAAAAGCCGCTCGGTCGAGTCTCTAGGACACTCGATCGAGTGGTACCCCTGAACGCAAACAGAAGGCTTTTTACAAGGGCACTCGATCGAGTGCCAGGGTGACTCGATCGAGTGGCATCCCCGAAGACAGACCAGGAGAGTTTCATCGAGGGTACTCGACCGAGTGCCTGGGTGACTCGATCGAGTACCCCCTGCAGTAAGAAAATTCGAAAAAAAATCAAATCAAAGAAATTGAATCAAGAAGCCAAGTGACATACTTGCAACAAACGTGTACTCCCGGTAAGGCGAATGGATGAGTCCCTTTTGCGATCGTCCAATCCTTGGATAATCTCGCCTGTGATCAACCAAGCCGGGCTGTGCTCAGTCTCCATCAAATCCACCACGGTCAGGAGACGGGCGCTTCCCATACAGGATAACAAATCCATATGACCCTCGAAAGCATATACATGAAGCATGCAAAAAGAGAAGGCCCTGCGGCTATAAGCCGGTCTAACCCGAACATCGAGTGAATTCATAAATTTCTCAGCCAAGTCGATCAGAGAAATTTTATCACCATCCATCATACGGGACACCTCGTTGTGAGAGAGCCCTAGAAATTCTCTCAGCTTCCTCCTCGGGTCATAAATCGAGTACGGAACGGCGGGACGGAGTATCGGGTTCCATCCTCCTATAGCTGCAATCTCCTCAGGTAAAGGGCAAACTTCGCCCCGGGGAAAAGAAAAGACATGATATATGTCATCCCAATAAGCCAAGCAAGCATCCAGAAAATAGCGGTCAACCACCATCTGACGGAACGGGTACAATTGGGTTATCCCCGTCTGATTCAAAGCCACCCTATCTGCATCCCTAAAGCGACGGGACCATTCCTGCAACATCACAATCAACCTATCGATACCCATGGCTAAACTTCTTAAAGAAGAGGGAGAGACTTTCTCTTAAGAAGGGCTTGTTTTATGATTTGTGAAGAAAATCAAGAGCATGGAAGGGCTATATATAGCATTAGCCTTGCAAACTATTTAGGAAAATTTCCTAATCCTAATTAGGAATCGAACCACAATCCTAGTCTCAATACTAGCATGGAAATCTCCATCCCAAACCTTCCTAATCCTTGTTAGGAGTCAAAATCTCAACGTTTCCAAAACTCAAAAAAAAAAAAAAATCTCAAGATTTCAAATTTCAAAATTTCAAAAATTCAAATTTTCAAAAAAAATCATTTCTCCCCAGCGCGAGTCATTTTACTGCCTACGTGTTGCATGCATTTTATGTGACTCATACAGGTACAACTCAATTAGGGAAGTGCAACCCACGATAATTCCCTAGCGGAAGCCAACAACGGCATTTCAAGGGATGAGTCTACATACAGGCGCACCCAGGACTTACGAGACAAGTCCAATCCCCCACGGAGTTATCGGCTCAGGTATGACTTCTAGCTTATGGCTGGCGGGCCCTTCACGCAAGTCTAATGGACTATAAACGACCCGGCCGGAAGTCCGCCAGGTTTCAATCCTCGATTGGCCTGGTGGATACTCTGACTTTCGCCCTGTCCAAGCCTCAGTCAGAGTGGGGGCTCTGTAGACACCCGCATTTTGACTGGCAGGTGTCTATGGCAGTTTCCAAAAAACACCCGATGATGATCGGACGCTAACATGCTTCTGTGCGCTCGGATACGGGCTCAAATCCATTAATCGTTGGCTAACGCACTTACGGAGTACAAATCTCACAGAAACAACCTCGAATCCAGGCCCAGTGGATCATTCCGAGTCAAACAAGACTAATTTGGGCCAAAACCGACACCGGAATTAAAACCGGCTTTTCACGATTGGGTCGACCCCGGTCAAAGTCGTTTCCGAGACACACAAAAACAACCCATCAATCATCAAAAGTCCAAGTCAAACACAAAACCCATCAAAGTCAAGGTCCAAAACAATGGACCCGTGCACCCGACTGGGCCACTCGATCGAGTGACCCATCCACTCGATCGAGTGGGCCTGCTTTGAGCCCGGCGGCTGGCATAACGGGCCACTCGACCGAGTTGGCTACCTACTCGGTCGAGTGCCCTAGCCCGGGTGCCCTAATCTCCTCTATATAAACACCCTCCCATGCACACCATCAACACAACTTTCACAACCTCAAAAAACCCTAGCATCCTACACACATACTACGTTTTTACCAACCCTAGAAAAACCCTAGGAAAACCGACTTTAGCAAACCCTAAACCTAGTTCTAGGGATTCAATCTGAGCCACCACAACTTAGCCTTCATACACCTCGAAGACTCCCGTGTTAAAGCCGCGTTTACGAGTCCGTACCGAGACTGAAACATGTAGGTTGAGGGTGACAAACCTCTTTTTCTTTCCTTTTCCCTCTTTTCTCGTTTTCTTTGCATTATTATTACTATTATATTATTGTTACATATTATTATTATGTATTATTATTATGTATTACTATTACGCACTACTACTATTATATATTATTATTACTACTATATATTATTATTACTATTACGTACTACTACTATATATTATTATTATTACTATGTATATTATTATTATTACTATATATATTATTATTACTACTATATTTTATTATTACGTATTATTATTATTATTATTATTATTATTATTATTATTATTATTACGTATTATTATTAATATTACGGTTATTTTTTATTATTTATCTTATCGCGCATTCATCTTTTTTTTTCAAGTAATTATTTCATAAGGGTCGAAACCCGTTGACACGGATCCGACATCACAATCCCTAGGGATTTATTTCGATGTCGGAAAAGTCGAGGGAATCAAGTTTTTTTTTTATTATTCAAGTAAAGCGTCGATTTTAGATTCGATACCAATTCCATAATTGGATATCGAATCTAACAATCAAGTCATATGAATTAATTAACGTGATTTATTCATATCACGATAATTAATTCAAAGCGACTAAAATTAATCCATCTTTTTTATTTTTTCACTCTAAATATCCCATATCGATTCAATAATCGAATATGGGATAGGATGAGTATTCAATTTTAGAATCGGGTATAAATTCAACAATATTTATATTCGGTTCAGCAAAATTCGCGATTTACAAAACCAAGTCGAACATAAATTGTGCAATATTTATGTCCGATTCGGTAAAACCGTCAAATTATCATAAACCAAAAGCAATTTCAAAATCAATAATTAAATTGCAAACGAATAAAGTTCGTACAGGTGCCACTCGACCGAGTGCCTTAGTCACTCGATCGAGTGACACCCTAAAATCGAGTCAGAAAGCTAATTATGGCACCCACTCGATCGAGTCTCACAGTGACTCGGTCGAGTGGCCATGTACTCGACCGAGTTAGTCAATAACTCGGCCGAGTACGGTCTGTACCACGAAACAGAAACATCTTTTCAGAGCCTACTCGATCGAGTCTATCGACCACTCGATCGAGTGGCCTCATAACGACTCAAACACGAGTCGTACATTTTTCAAACTCGATAGTATTTTACGACTTAGGTCAACATGTGCATAATTAATCACGTGTATGCTATCTTTTCAAATCATGCATCTTCATATTTGCATCTTTTTAATTCAATTCAATTTTGCACAAACCGTTATTATTCGTTATATTATTATATCATTACTAACGCGTTTGTTGTTTCTCTTGTTAATTTAATTTTGTTCGTTTATTGTACTAAATGAACCCGCATGCTAAAATACAACTTTGACGTTAATTTTAGCTGCATTAAATTGACTTAGAAACCCGTTTCAATTCAATTCGCATGTTTAGGGAAAATACTGTTTGCATATCTTTTTCCCGTTTTACTAGCGCGCGTATTGTAAGTCATTCGAATTCTTAGTAGAGGCCGCTAATGTGCGGGCGGGGTTGGGTGTCCTTCGTGGGCTTCCTAACACGTACCCTCACCCCTTACTCAGAACCTCGGTTTCCGGATGCCCGAAACCGTTGGCGCACGAGAGTCATTCAATACACAATATCCGATAATGTCGGTATTGGTATCAAATGCAAAGGGACGAGCCCAATAAACTCTGACATCGGAAATGGGCCGTATTTTGTATACGGACCACTACGACATAGAGTGGGCTCGAATGGTTCCGAATAACCACAAAATTCGGTGGCGACTCCACATAGACCTAAATTTCAATTCGATCCGTTTCATATGGAGATTCATTCGCCTACCCAAACCCGCGCGTGGCCGCGTCGGGGTGGACCTATGTCATGTCCACAGTTTGATTCCATTTATTATGGATACGTAAGCAGCCCCTCAAAAGGGCACAACCACTGCAATCGAGAAAAGAAAACAGGAACGGTTTTTAATAAACTTCTTTATTTATTTAAAAAAAAATATCCGATAAGCTCGGAAAATTACAAAAATTCCAAAAAAAAAGCACACAATAAATAATAGTAATACTTAAATAATAAAAACTAAGGCATTTTTCCCTTTCCTTTGTCCTTAGCTTCCTTTTCCGTCCTCCGACGTCGACGTGGAGGTGAACGTTCCCGAATCACCAAGGGAACCTCTTTAACCCGGGCTCGTTTCTTCAAACTCGACTCCCTGGTCACCTCAGTCGGTCCTAGGCGGGCCCTCACCCTCTCGGGTAACCGGTCACACGAACCTAGCCTATCTCGGACCGCTAGTTTCGGCCCGAGCCTTCTCTCCAAGTCACTAGCACCGGTCTCATTAGCTCGAGTTTTAGTTTTTGACTTAGAACCCGACTCCGGCTGGACGAAGGTAGTTGGAATTTCCTCTTTATCAAAGAACCACCTATTGTCTTTTACCGATTCTCGACGAGCCAAGTCAAAAGCCTCGTCAGTCTTCAGAGCTTTACGGGTCTCTTTGGATTCTTCAGAAGTCCATTTTCGGTATGACTCAGAAACCCAAACGGTTTGGCAAGGGCGATGTATAGTCCATATGACACGGGTAAACCAGCGTTGTAGCTACGTATCACACATAGCGTTTGTCAATTGGAGCGAAACGCTAATGATTGCTTTAGTCTCGGGGATCTGCTGAAACAAACCGAACTGTCTCAGAATACGATCCGGGTAGATATGCACGGTCCAATCCAAAGACAAGATCACCAGATAACGAGCTTTGTCCCTCTTAGCTAATCCCGTCAGTCTTGAATGGAACCACCAGATGACATTCCATCTAATCAAAGGCCCGCCATGGAATTTTAGCTCTTCATCCCAATATTTCCGATTTATGTGATGACTCGAGCTTATTCGTCTGGACCTTGAGCCAATCTGACAGTTGCGATATCTGGATATGTTCACCGGGGGCTCTATGATTGACAGGCGCTCGGACAACCAGATCTGCAAAAATTTTCGAAAAATCAAAAAGTTCGATTTTTTTTTTTCGGAAAAATTCGAAAAAAAATTTTGGAAAAATTTTCAAAAAAATTTTTTCGGAAAAATTTTTTAAAAAATTTTTCGGAAAAATTTTCAAAAAAAAAGAAGAAGGAAAAAATTATAATTTTTTTTTGAGAAAATAAAAAAAAATTGAAAATTTCGGGAAAAAAAATTCAAAAAAAGTCTTTTTTGGAAAATTCGGGCAATCTTTCGGAAAAAAGAGAAAAAAACGGTTAAATACCTGCAAAAGGCGGATGCTTCTTGTCAATTGTCGATCCGAGTCAAGTCTTCTAGCATCAAGGCCCATAATAATCTCCCCGGTTATCAGCCAAGCCGGGCTGTGACCTGTCTCCATCTGGTCAACTATGCTAATCAGCCTGATTTCGCCCAAACACGAGTCAGCATCCATCCGACCTTCAAAGGCATATCGATAGAACATACAAAAGGCAAAAGCCCTACGCCTATGGGTAGAAGTAATTCTTGCGTCAACTGGATTCATGAATTTGTCAGCTAGGTCAAATAGGGAAACTGAATCTCCCTTTACCATACGGGCCGTCTCAGCATGCGACAAGCCTAGAAAATCCCTTAATCTCCTCCTTGGGTCAGGATAAAATGGGGGAATAGCAGGACGAGCATTAGGGCACCAACCGCCTATAACTGCAATTTCTTCGGGAGGGGACATATTTCTCCTCGAGGAAGTGCAAAAACATGGTGGGTAGTATCCCAAAAGGATAAGCAAGCATCGAGAAAGTGCGAATCTACCCTAAGTCGCTGAAGTGGGAATAAAACAACAATTCCCATTTGAGTTAGCTGAACTTTGTCTTCGTCTCGAAATTCTTGAGCCCATGCTTGAAGCATCGCGGTCAGATGATCAATACCCATTGCAAGAATAGTTTTTTGTCTTAAAAGTCTAAGGATTTTAAGATAGAAAGAAAAGATTTGGGTTGGAATATGAAAAATAAAGAGCAAGAACCCTCTATTTATAATAGAGAAAATCCCTTTCCTAGTTATCACAGGAATAAGAATTTTTATCATGCTCCCTACTTCATCTAGGCATACAGGCCTAACCAGGGATTTTAGGAATCCGTGTCAGAATCTGATCAGGAATCAAGTCATCCCAAGCATTCCTATTTCCAAAATTTTTTTTAAAAAAATTTCAGCATTTTCTTTTCAAAAATCATTTCTTCCCCAGCGTGAGTCGGTGTTTCACCTAAATGTTACATACAAATTGTTATCAACAGACAGGTACACCCAAGACTCCCGAAGAATTCTAAAAAATTCCCCAGTGGAGAAGCTCAAGCGACTTTTTTCGGGATGTATCTGTAAACAGATACACCCACAGCTTCCAAGGCAAGCTCCCGCGTAATTCCAAGACGGGATGTATCTGTAAACAGATACACCCATAGCTTCCAAGGCAAGCTCCCGCGAAATTCCAAGACGGGATGTATCTGTAAACAGATACACCCATAGCTTCCAAGGCAAGCTCCCGCGACATTATTAACATCAACCCAGGTACGATTTCTAGCTTATGGCTGGCGAGCCCTTCACGCAGGTCTAATGGACTATAAACGACCCGATCGGAAGTCTGCCAGGTTTTAATCCTTGATTGACCTGGTAGCTACTCTGAATTTTGCCTTGTCCAAGCCTCAGTCAGAGTGGGGGCTCTGTAGACACCCACATTTTGACCGCCAGGTGTCTATAACAGTTCCCGCCAAACACCCGATGATGATCGGACGCAAACGTGCTTTGATAGACTCAGATATGGGCTCGTAATCATGAACATTTGGTTTAGGCTTATTACGGAGTACAAATCTTATAAAACCAACCTCAAATCCAGGCCCAGTAGGTCGTTTCGAGTCAAATAAGACTAATTTGGGTCGAATCCGGCACCAGGGGCAAAACCGTCTTTTAGCGACCGGGTCAAACCCGGTCAAAGATATTTTTTCCCGAGACACACGGACCAGCCGTGACACTACACGTCCGGTTTGGACTCAAATACTACAAAAATCAGCCTCGAAAATACTAAACAAATCCATTCGAGGATATAATTCGATCTCAAGTGGAATTCTATCCGAAAACTAAATCAACTTACCGACCGAGTGTCAAACACTCGGCCAAAACAGCCAAAACAGCCAAAACAGCCGAGATACTTGGCTTCCTCACCAAGAACGAGACTCTCGTTCCCTTTCGAACTCTTACGTTTCCTATCTAAACCGGTATTTCTTGTTGTCCAAGCAAAGTACCTCTCCTAAACTACCTCGCCTATAAATAGGACCCTCCGGTCACACATCAAGGAAAAAAATCAATTATCTGTCAACACATCAATCAATTATCTGTTAACACATCTACCAATTATACACATCGATTCATCACTTCATTCTCAACACCTTCAAAACATTCAAGCATCGAATATAGCATCGAAAGACCGATAGTATCATCCCGACACACGACACAAACATACCGGGACCACGCCCGACCAAAATCGGCCCCCCTCTCACGTCACCTTACACGACCAAACCGACACCCAAATTCATCCCCATCATCTTAACGCTCCCGCGCCTAGGCCGCCACTACGAGTCCGTTTTCGTGATAATCAAACATGTAGGTTGAAGGTGTTTCAAATCTCGTTTTTCTCCCTTTCACAATTTTTTTTGTCACGATTTTTTTTTGTCACAATGTTTTTGTCACAATTTTTTTAGTCACAATTTTTCAGAAACTTTACACAATCTTTCAGCAACTTTTTCAAAATCCACTCTAAATATTCGATATTGATTCTATAATCAAGCATCGAAAATAACGAGTATCAATATTTAAGTCGAGTATAAATTGCACCATATTTTTACACGACTTAACCAAATCATCGATTTCCAAAACCAAATACAATTCGAAAATTTCCCATGGTACCCTCGAACTATGTCACGTTACACATGGTACCCCTGTTTTTAAGTTTGTTCACATGGTAACCTTGAGTTTTATAGTTTAGTTCCTGATTTACCCTTACCCAAATTTTTGTCATGACGCCGTTAAATTCTGTCATCACTCCCAAATTTTCCATAGTCATTGCTTTCTTTTTAGGGGTACCATGGGAACAACTATGAAAAATTTAAGGGTACCATGGGAACAACTACGAAAACTTAAGGGTACCATGAGAACAACTATCAAAATTTAGGGGTACCGTGGGAACTTCTCTCCTTTTGAAGAAAAATAGTTGTTGAGTAATGTAATTAATTTTGGTCATAACTTAACGGCGTTATGACAGAAATTTGGGGAAGGTCAAATCGGGAACTAAACTATAAAACTCAAGGTTACCATGGGAAGAAACTTAAAAGCAGGGGTACCATGTGTAATGTGACATAGTTCGAGGGTACCATGAGACTTTTCCCAATACAATTTTTTAATCATATCATATTTACATCTTCTAACTCGTTTACTCGTTTGCTTCTTTATTATCGTGATTGTTGTATTGTATCGTTGGTTGCATTGTAATTCCGGGTGGTATGCCGCTCGTATATTGTAATCTGTTATCGTTTTTGTTGTTTGTTTTATTGTACTAAAATGAACGTCACATGCTAAAATACAACTTTGACGTTAATTTTTAGATGCATTAAAACGACTTAGCAAACATAATTCACATGTTTAGTCTAAAAATACTCTTTGCATATCATTCAACCGTTGAACTAACGCGTGTACATAAAAAGCGAACGATATCTTAGTAAAGGCCGCTAAGTGCGGGCGGGGTTGGGTGTTCTTAGTGAACTTCCTAACACGTACCCTCACCCCTTACTCAGAACCATGGTTTCCGGATGTCCGAATCCATTGGCAACGAGAGTCATTCAATACACGGTATCCGATAACGTCGGTATCGGTATCAAATGCTAAGGCACAAACCCGATAAACTCTAACATCGGAAATGGGCCATATTTTGTACATGGCCCACTACGACATAGAGTGGGTTCGAACGGGCCCGAAATCCCACAAAGTTCGGTGGCGACTCCTACTTCGATTTAAATTTCAATTTGACCATCTCATATGGAGATTCATTCGCCTCCCCAAACCCGCGCGTGGCCGCGTCGGGGTGACCTATGTCATGTCCACAACATGCACCGTCCCCGGCAACGGCGCCAAATTGATGGTAAGGATTCGCCGTGTATCCCCACACCAAGTAAACCAACTAATCCTAACAAATAGCTAAGGTAAGTCGGGTCAATCCACGGAGACAGAAAAAGGCGTCTAGACTAAGATTACCTAAACACAAGACTAGGTCACAAGGCCACAATACACAAAGGGAGGAGAATTGACAAGAATTGATTACTAACACAATAACTAGGCTAACAAACAAGGATGAACAAACTAAAACAATGAAAAGAGAATGAAACTATATCTATGAATGAACTAGTTATGAGATGAACTAAAGGAAATAACTAAGGCTAATTGTAACAACAAACTAGAGGAATGATAGCTAAGAAGATGAAGAAATCAAATAGGAAAAGAGTAGGGTTAGGTCGGGTTCATAAGTGCAATAGGATAGTCGGGAAATCGAGGGGGTAAGTTTCACCTAGTCACTAAGGTCGGTCCGCGCTCTCGCATCAAAGACAAACCCGAAAACTCATGCAAGATGCTACTCAAAACAAGAGAATTCAATCCTAAGTCAAACATACAATGAGAAGGAGGAAACAAGCAAGAATAGTATGGCCACTTCTACCCTAACAAGCAATTCATCAAACACATGGTATGCATAACAAGTGACTAGTAACAAAGAATCCACCTTTACCCACAAGCAAACCTTAATCACCCATAATCAACACTTAATCCCCCTACTAACCCCACAATAAATCTACTCACACATGTTCAAACTAACACTAACAATAACAAGAGAAATCAACATAATAACTAAAACATTCATAATGATGAACAAACAAAGATGAACAATAACCAAATGATAAAGATAGAAACTTGAATGATAAAACAAAGATAGAAGGAAGGAGAAGAGAAATTATACCAAACTAGTAAGATAAAAGATGAAAACTTGTATAAATAAGAAAACCCAAATAAATCTCCCAAGGTTGTCAATCTTGGTAGAGTCTTCAAGAATTCCCTTAATACAAGTGTAACTATCTAGATTAAGCTAAGATTAACTAAAGATTAAGGAAAGATTAAGCTAATGAGAGGAGGATCTCCATCTAGGGTTTAGTCTAATGTAGTGTAATGTAAAGTGTTTAAAACAATACAAGAGGGGGTATATATAGGGTTACACGAATGAAGGATTGAAAGAAATAAAGATGGGGCTTCGATGGGCCCTTCCCGGCCGGGAAGAAGATGATCCCGATCGGGATGGGGTGGTCCCGGTCGGGATGGACCTCCAGTAACCCGTCTTTGCTTTGCACATCATCCCGGTCGTGATGGATGTGTTCCCGGCCGGGATGGTTCTTGTAGGCTTCAAATATGATCTCATAGGTCCCTACTTGCTCTTCCTAGGCTTCTTATCGATTCTTGGTGCTCAGGAATGGGTCCCAAGGGGTTCGGGATCAAGTCTAGGCCACCGAGTCATCGTCGTTTCTCTTCGTTGACTCCAAATGCGTCGGAAACGAGTCAGAATCGTTCCATTTCTCCAAGATAGGTCAAGGGAACCTAAAACAAGCTAGAAGAAGCGTAAGTAGCCTCGAAACCAGTCTAAAGAGCGATTTCACAAGAGAAATCGGGACCAAACACAAGAAATAATCACTACATAACACACTTATCAGATTAACACACTGATAACTAAACTTTATTAAGAAAGGTAAGTCAGTACAACTGCCACTTTATATAAAAAGGCAAAAATTTAAAACCTCGAAAATGTTTAACATCCAATCTAAAACATGAATATAAATTCAACGGCGTAAGACCAAATGCCACTCGCTAGCCTACACAAACCCGAACATAGAATACCTATCATGTTATAAACATAACAGCCACAATTCAGTGGGGAGTAACGACGGCGTTCTCCCAGTCATATTACATAATATTAAAGCACAATTACTAATATATCAAAATAATTGAAAATGGAAAACATTTAAAATAATACGGTAAAATAATTCGAAATGATTGTCAACCTGCAAATCAATGTCAATTAACAATAATAACGTCGTTATGGAAATCAATCAGTGTAACAGAATAGACTTTCATTAGGATCATACTAAACTAGCTTCGAGAACTCAGTCACAAAATTTCGATCTCTAACTAGGCAACTCGACCATAATAGGACTGCGTGTAGCGAGGTCCTTGCTTAAGTAATATACACCCCCTCCTGGACAACAAATTAAATATGCCCAGTTCAACTGACGACGACTGACACCATGCGATATCTAGCTTAAGGTAAGCATACACACTCCTGGACAACAACTATGTCCAATTTAACAATCAATGTATCAGCAACAACTAGATAGATCCACCTTATAGTCGATGGCAAACGTATACCCTAGACTGTATTACTCTACCCGTACACTTGCTCTTATTCCATAACTCCAAAACAAAGTCGTCGTAATTCGATAAGATTATCAAAGCGTTCTTAAAAGAGGAAACATTCTAATTTAGGAAACTTTCTCGAAATAGCATTACGATGAAAATAGCGAAAATAGCAATATAGCAAAATATCGGGAATAGTAATTTACTCTAACTATAAAGTAAATATTATTAATTTCGCAAACTATTACTTTCGGGCTCAACAATTATTAAGTTCTAAATCGAGAATAAATTATTTATAAAATTGTCGATATATTTCACAAATATATTATTATTAAGAATTAGGGTGTTTCAAAAATATATAAAACTAAATTCCCTAATTATTATTAGTTTCGATGGAACGAGCACAAAATAATGTTTTACGGCAATCATATCTTTATAAAAGTAATTTATTTAACATTCTTTATTTTATTAAACATTTAAATCATTCTAGAATAACATAAGGGGTGTCTTAAGATGAAACGGTTAAATTTTGAGAAAGTTCAAAGTTACTGGAAAAATGAATAAACTGCGGTAAAATTGCATTTAACGGTAATTCACGATTTCGCTTAAAAGTTGATTCTATCATTTAAAAGGTTCGAAAAATAGTGTAAAAATTATGATAAGTGATTAAAAGTATTATTTAGACAATTTGTGATCCAGAAAATCATTTTTTTAAATTTGAAAACTCGATTTTAAAGACTTTTACGGAAAACGCGCTAATTAAACGTTAACGATTAAAATAAAGGTTAAACACAAAACGATTTATGCGTAAATGTCCAAAAATCATAATTTATCAAGGAAATCAATATTTTCCAGAAACCTTTCAATTTAACAAAATATGAAAATTCCATAATTAGAAAAGTAGGAAAAACCGTCTATTAATCATCGGTTTCGTTTTAAAAGATTAAATAACGATTTATCGCTCTTTTTATTTTATTAAATCCCGAATGTTACGAAAATAAGTATTTTTTAAGAAAATATCAGAAATTTTATTTTGAGTCTAAACTTAAAACCAAAAATCGGAAATTATATATATATATATATATATATATATATATATATATAGAGAGAGAGAGAGAGAGAGAGAGAGAGAGAGATCACGTGAGTCCACTTCTCATAATTGAGTCTGTGAGTCCTCACCTCAACCCTTATATTAGAGATAGATGAATGATTTTGATTAGTTTTATCAATTAAATAAGTAACTGGCATAATTTAGGTAAGTATTTCAAATCCCCTATCTCCTCCTTGATTCACTCGATTATTCTCTCTCTCTCACTTATCAAAATCTTCATGGCTTATGCTAATTATCCTTTGTATTTTTAAACTCAGTTATGATAATAAGTAGGGTTTAGTTGTTACTCTAATGCATATCAGTTGTTACTCTAATTATCTGGGTATTCATGTGGTAGGACTAGTGGAATTTGCGAAACTATGTTACTTTATTACGCACCATCCGTTACTATAATGCTTCTCAGTTGTTACTCTAATGCATATCATTTGTTACTTTATTACATAGGATATGTTACTCTAATGCTTGTCAAATGTTACTCTAATGCATATCATTTATTACTCTAATTATCTGGGTAAACTATTTGGGTATTCATGTGTTAGGACTAATGGAATTCACCAAAGTATGTTACTTCATTATGCACCATCTGTTACTCTAATGCTTGTCACTTGTTACTCTGATGCTTATCATTTGTTACTCTAATTATCTGGGTAAACTATCTGGGTATTCATGTATTAAGACTAATGGAATTCACCAAAGTATGTTACTTTATTACGTACGGTCTATTACTCTAATGCTTGTCACTTGTTACTCTGATGCATATCATTTATTACTTTTACGTACGATTTGTTACTCTAATGCTTGTCAGTTGTTATTCTAATGCATATTATTTGTTACTTTATTATGCATAATCTGTTACTCTAATGCCTATCAAATACTTGTCATGTAGTACCCCTGATATGATCAGTTGTTTCTGTAACACATATCATTTGTATGTAGCTTTAACGCGTTAATCATGGGTCACTCCTCAGATGGCTGACGAAGATCAACACAACAGTTCTGACAACAAGTAGGCTGACTCCAAATTTCAGGTCAGGTGCAGAACCGGGACGCTGGAACACCATTTCCACCACCTTACCTCCAACCACCACCCCGATTAGGGTTTAAATAAGAAAAAAATCAATAATATAACATTCAATTTGTGGCATGACATAGGTCCACCCCGATGCGGCCACGCGCGGGTTTGGGCGGCGGTATGTTCTCGTGATGAGATGATTGCCTGGTCGAAATTTAAATCGAAGTTTGGAGTCGCCACCAAACTTTATGGGAGTTTGGGCCCGTTCGAACTCACTCTATACTTGGCCGTATCGTGCACAAAGCACGGCCCACTTTAGTACTAGAGCTTGTTGGGTTCGTCCCTTTGCATTATGATACCGACGCCGAGTTATCGGGTATCGTGCATCGAATGACTCTCGTGCACCAACGGTTTTGGCCATCCGGAAACCAATTGTTCTGAGTAAGAGGTGAGGGTACGTGTTTGGAAGCCCACAAAGGACACCCAACCCCGCCCGCACATAGCGGCCTCAACTAAGATATCGATTGGTTTTTTTAATGCGTGCACTAGTAATACGGCGAAATGTTATGCAAACATTATTTTACGATACATAAATATAGTATGTGTTGCTACGTCATTTAATGCATCCTGATATTTATCAAAGTGGAATTTAGCATGTGATGTTCATTTAAAAACAATAAATGGCAAACATCGAAAATAAAGATCGTAAATAAATTAAAAATTACATGGGCGGAAATACAACCCGGAATTCACAATACAACAAGCAGTAATATAATAATCGGATTAGCAACGGTAAATATGGACTATAAAGAGACTCGTAAATAGACGACATAAATTGAAACCGTAAATTGGACGATCAAACAAACCCCGATCATTTGCACATTGCTTTGTGTATTGACTGAAAGGCGAATACGTGATTATTGATTAGGCACGCATCGAAAGTTACTCGACGGGACTCTATATCGTCTTTAAGCTCTTATTGGACGCTTATAAGAGCCACTCAACCGAGTCATTGAGGGGACTCGATCGAGTGCCTTGGACGAAGACACTCTGCCCGTTTTTGAGGGGGTCACTCGATCGATTGGCCCTTAGGCACTCGACCGAGTGCCCTCTATAATGGGTCATAGCTCATTTTATAACGACCCATTTTGTGACCGTTCTGTCCGGATCGAGGCATGGTTGAACCAATCATAAATAGTAAGCAATTTATGTTAATTCGGCCCTCGATTAATCTTTATGCTCGATGCTCGATTACGGAACCGGTATCAAGCTTTTTGAGTGACCATTATGAAATCAAAATTAATTGAACTAGAATGAATATCGGTTTCATGCTAATTCAATCATCAAATGTGTTCGATTGGATAAAATTGATTCGTCGTCACGAAACTTAAGTCCTTTGCATTTCGACGTCGTAATTTGGCTTTTAAACCCACGACAATCGATTTAGCGTCATTGGAGGTCGCTCGAATCGGTTTTGAAAATAGCTTTGTAGTGATATACTCGGTATTAGTATGACAGAAATGTAAAAGTCATTTTAGGGGGTTGACTCACCCTAGACAACCAATTATGCAAGGTAGCGAGATAAGGGACCGTCGACGCGAGTGCGATACTCTTGTGTCCGTGTTTCCTTATCTCGTCACCCTTTGTATTCGGTACGTTAAAGGCGAGTATTTTCTCGTCAACCAATTAGGCTCGTTTAGTGACGTCGAAGGCACGGGAGCGGTTTGAGATATGTAGGGTGAGTTAGGGTGTATGATAAGGAGATGATGCTCTCGGTTTTTGACGAGTTTTGATCTCGGGTTGGCTTTGTATGTGTATGTGTGCTCAACCTTCAAAATGGGAAGGAGAGGAGATGAGGATGTGTGTTATATGGGTTGGAAGGAATGTGTGAAGTTGTGAAATGATGAGAAGTGGGGGAGTATTTATAGACTTGGACCCCTTCTAGGGTCACTCGATCAGTGCCCTTTTGGAGGATCCCAGGTCGTTTTTTAAGGGGTCACTCGATCGAGTGCCCTTGACCGGGTGAGGGAATCTCGGGTTTGGTTATAGTAGTTTTTGATTTGATTGGTTGATTGATTTGTTTTTATTTTGACTTGGTTCGTTTTGTATCTGGACGCAGCGCAAGGTTTGTTTCGTTCTCGGGTTTTCAACTTTGACCGGTTTTGACTCGGTCACAAAAGACGGTTTTGCCCCTGGTGACGGTTTTAGCTCAAATTAGCTTTATTTTATTGGGAACGACCCGTTGAGTCTGAATTTGAGGTCGGTTTTGGGAGATTCACACTCCGATAAGTGTCAACGACGGATACTATGGATTCCGAGACCGTATTCGAGCGTCTTAATGCATGTTAGCGTCCAATCATCATCGGGTGTTTTGTTGGAGACTACTATAGACACAAGTAGTCAAAATGCGAGTGTCTACACAATTCAATGACTATATTAAAAAGTAAATTATTAATGAAAACAACACACTTAATTGTCCCAAATACAAATTATGATTTATTAGGACTTAATCTAAGGGTTATTTCATGGGAATAATATCAACTATGCGTGTACTTCTTAAATTAATCCAAACTATACGTAATCTCATTTTAATACGAACTACGCCTTCATTAACCTTATTTTGCTATGAGTGACCGGCTACCTGTTGAACCTCCCTTATTCAACTCTTCTTCATCTGATTTTCATTTCGTGTTCATTTTCAGTCATTGATAAGAAAAATTAAATTTTTTGAAAATTCATCTTCCATTTCATTTTCAATTAATCTTATAGTCCCTCCATTCAACTTTAATTTACCCATATTCCTTCTTGGTCCATTCAACTCCAATTTACCCATTTCCTTTTTATGGATATTTTAATGACTAGATTATTACCCCCATGTGAATGCTGTTATTACACAAAATGCCACCAACTTGGCCCACTTGTCCTCAACCAAAAGTACTTTATTAACCCACCTAATGAGCCTATCAACTTAATCATCATACCCATTATCTTAATTGCACCCTCCAAAAACATCTGACTTTTCAACACCTCATTTACTACCCCATAGTCACTCACCCATACGCATTCATACTCTTAACTCTTAGATCAACAAAAAAATCCTAAATCTCTACTCTCTCTTCAAACAGTCAGACTTTGCATTTGATCTCCTCTCATTCAATCTAACTTCATCCCTAATTTTTTGTTTATTGATCGATCTTCAATCATCTGTGTCCTCTGCTTGTCTTCAACCGAACACACTCCTCTTTTTTTTTTTTTTTTTACTGATGTACCATAATCACAAGCATCTTGAATGTAGGCATTTATTTTTCGTTTCGTTATGGTATGCCTTCATTTAGGGTCATTTTATTATGTCTTGATTTAGGGTCATTTTAGGATGTGTCCTTTTACATCTTGAAGGTTTATAATCTTGACATTGTTGTTTAATTTTCAGTTTTGATTTTGGATTAATAGTCCTATCGTGCATGTTCATTGCCTTGGTAGGTCCGAGGGATGTGGATTTATTTTTTTATGTTTACTTGTGTGCACATATTTAACATAAACATAAATTGCATATACTAAAACATTCATACATTACGTGATTGAATTAAGATGTTTACATGTTAAACATTTTCCTTTATAGGGAAATGTTTAAAGCATAAACACTAACAAAAACTACGGAGTACATACATCCAACCATTAGCACAAAAAGTTTCCTTCACATTTCACTACATAAACTTCCCTTCACAGCCAGTAACATTGATCAAGTTGAAATCTCGTATCCTAAGGTGTCCATGAGTTGGCGAAGTCCATTTGTTTGCCCCAATTGTATTAAATAATCAATGCACTCTCTTACGAGTCCTTCATTGACAGGTAAATTAATTGGTAGCAGTCCTTATGGTTCTAGTTGTCCTTTCTTCATATGTGGAATAAAAAATGTATTGTGACCCTTCACTTTCAATATTTCAATCATAACTGATTGAAGAGTTAGGAATATCATATTCAATTTAGAAGGTTCATATTCAGTGAATGCTTTTTCAACTGCTTGTACCAACTGCAACACATCTTTGGCCTTTTCCTATGACTGTAGAGACTGTAATTCCTTAAAAAAGCTAAGATCATTGCCTATTTGGGGGTTGAAATACCAACTCGATATTGAACCCATTTGATGTTGCAGCGGCCCTGAAATCGGCATCATCATTTTTTATATGAGGCTTAGCATTATCTTGTTGGATAAATATGTGTTTGCTCAATGATTCTGGCCATTTGCTTTTTATTGCTGGTATAATTCTGTTTATAAGGCAATCTTTGGTTACTTCTCTGGTGATTGAATCAATGGCTTTGGTTTCCATAGTTCCTCTTGCTCTGTTTTTGCTTTTTCTCATGGCTGGTTGTTCATGTATGAAAGGAAATATACCAATATTTTTATCGAAGATAAGAACACCTTCATCATTATAAATCGGCCTGCTTACTGCGCACATGAACATTACCTTTATAATGTACCTCTTGGATTTACACAACCTATACGGTAAATCTTCTCCGGGTACCACATAATAACGTTGGTTGATTCTTGAGATATGATACCATTTCTCGTCTATGTGAATGGTGTTTGACATATCCTTAAACATAATTTGACTCGCAAATTCTTATTGTTGAATTATACTCAAAGATTTGAGTGAGAACTTTCGCCTCTCAATCTTGTTCATATCCGTCAATTGTGGATGTAGAGGGCTTGAGTGTGGTTTCAGCAACCCCTTATTTACCCATGAATGTACTGTCCCAACCGATACACCCACTTGTGAAGAAAGCCTCCCGATTGTGTCTCTAGCACTGAAATCAAGTGATTTTATTTGCTCAATGTTAGGCAATAGACGCTTTCTGTTAGTATTACCGAGCCTTTTGGTTTTGACATTGAGGCTCTCACCTACTTCTCTTTGAAGCTTTGCTCTCTTCCATATATTGGATATTGTTCTTCTATTAACCTCCCACTTGGCAGCAAGTTCTCTTACCATTCCACGCACAAGATGACCTTCTTTGGCATTCTCCAGTAAGAATACAGCAATGTCTTCCCTTACTTGGTCTGTCAAGCATTTGAAACTCATTGTGGAGCAGCGTATTTTTACTTAAGTAGAGTATTTTTACGTGAAGTAATTTCTTGTTGTTGTCTGTAATTTTTTTTAGCTTTACTGTAAATATTCTTTTGGTGGAGCAGCGAAAATTGGCGTTCTCCACTATACTCTGTATGTTGTTTTTGAGGTTTTGTTGTAAAAGGCTCTCCAAAAGTCACGGAAATGATTATGCAAGTTGTCATCTTTATTGGTTGACATTTCATTTGGCGGTAAATATGAATTTTCATAAAAAAATTAAATGACATTTGGTGTATAAAATAAGTAGACATATGTCAACTTTTACACTCTTATTGTACTTTATTGCTTCTCCATTCCTCTCTCTTCTAATTAATCTTTAATTAATGTTTAATCAGTTTTCTTAATAAAGTAACAAGTTGCTCATTGAATTGTTTTTATTATTTGTTTATTGTTGTCTTAAAACTTGTGCTTAAAGGATAAGGGTAAATTGGAGTTGAATGGAGGGAGTAGAAGCTATGAAAAAAAATATTTTTATTGTAATTTTGGCTTTCGCGATGACTGCAACGGACCTAATAAAACTCTAGAAAGTTACAACAAGTCACTGTGACCGGTAATAGCAAGTCATAATTTCATACATAGCAAAGCGAGATTAATGAATGCGTAGTTCATATTAAAAGGAGATTACGTATAGTTTGGATTATTTTAAGAAGCACACGCATAGTTGATATTATTCCTATGAAATAACCCCTTAATCTAATAAGGGCTTAATTAGAATTTGAATAAGAAATTAGGGTGCCCCATGTATGGCGTGAAACTCTTACCCACATGTCTGCACCATTCATCTGCTTTTGCGTCTTCTATAATAACATCGTCAAAAAAATAACATGTCAAATAGTCAATGAACTCAATACTGTAACATAAACTCAAATTAGAGGCACTGATTTAATAATTAGGTCCTGTTCTTTTCAGCTTAATTTCAGCCTGTTTCAGACCAGCTCAACTTTTATCAGATCAACCCAGCTTCTATCAGCTCAGCCCAGCTATTATTAGCTCAGCTCAGCTCAACTCCAATATTTTCAGCTTCTAAAATAGTACTTCAATAATAATAATAATAATAATAATAATAATAATAATAATAATAATAATAATAAAAGTTCTTGTAATTTGTTTGGATCTTAATACAAATACCCTTTTTTTAAAATAATAATAATAATAATAATAACAATAATAACAATATTATATATATATATATATATATATATATATATGAAACGAAAATGGCATTAAAATCGAAACAAATTAAAATAAGTTATTTGTTATTATTATTGTTGTTGTTGTTGTTATTTCAAACCCGGAATATATCCGACACGTATTTTAAACGACCCTGAAACATGACTTTCCAACCCGTTTGACACGTTTAGAGAATCTCAAATATGCCATACATTCATACAATATAGCATATGAGTAATATATATTTTTATTGTATTAAGTTTTGAATATATCAAAATTTTAAAATTATCAAAATTTTAAAATTTTGTATATTACGTAAATAAAGATACTATATAAATAAAAAATTGTTCATTGCCAAGTAAGAAAAAAGCAAAAGTAAAAAATCAAATGAATAGAAGAGAGTACAATGTTGTTAGAATTATTATTAATATTATTACTATTATTACTATCATTATTAATTATTTTATTTATTGATTATTATTATTATTAATTGAATATTGAATATATATATATATATATATGTATATATATATATGTATATATATATACGTATATATATATATATGTATATATATATATGTATATATATATATATGTATATATTAAATTATTAGATAATTTATATAACTAGTTATTGGTTTCAGCTTCTATCAGGCCAGCTTAGCTCAGCTCAGCCTTATTTCAGCCGAAAAGAACAGAGCCTTACTCTATATACCAATAAAATTTATTTGGGTAAACTATTTGGGTATCGTGTGTAGTAATGGAATTCACTAACTTCATGTGTATGTCACTACTCTGCAATGTTACTATAAGGCCCTGTTCTTTTTGGGTGAAACAGAGCTGAGCTGAGCTGGTCTGATAGGAGCTGAGCTGAGTTGATAGAAGCTGAGTTGATAGAAGCTGAAAATAAGAATTATTTATATAAATAATCTAATAGTATTTTAAAAATGAAATATATATATTTTATACACAAACATACAGGTGGGATCTAATGTAAACACCAATTTTGGTGTAAATATCTTAACAATCTGAACCGTTGATCTAATCTTGATCAACGGTTGAGATTAATCGTCAGAAGATAACAAAACCTTAAAAAAAACCTCACAATCTGCCTCTCTTTCTCTCTCTTTTGTTTAGGGTTACATCAATTTTCCTCCCCAAAACCCCCAAATTTCCTCTCAAAAAGTCATAATCCTAATTTACCAGAAATTCGTTTATCCTATCATTCTAATTCGTTCTATCTCGAAAATTTGCTCAATTGTATACGAAATTCGTTCAATTCGTATACAATTCGTTCAATTCAATTCAATTCAATTTTCAAAAATACAATACAATTCATTCAATTTTTAGAAATTCGTTTTTGATGAGCATGGATTTCACCGAGCATGAACCTATTGTTGATGAACATGAAGGTAATGTCGTTATAATTCAATACCTATTCGTTTTTGAATAGGTATTCGTTTTTTAAGTTAATTTATCCGATTTTTGAGCATGGATTCGTTTTTAACCATTGGTTTTTGATTTCCTCCAGAATTCTTTATGAGGAATATCGATTTCAACATAGAAAACATGAATCAACTTGAAGGTAATCTCAGAATTTTACAGAGTACTTGAATATATATATATTGGAATAGTTGAATATATGTGTTGGAGTAATTGAATATATGTGTTGGAGTAATTGGAGTACTTGAGTATATGTGTTGGAATAGTTGAATATATATGTTGGAATAGTTGAATATATATGTTGGAGTAATTGGAGTACTTGAGTATATATATGAATATCATAATTTTATAGAGTACTTGAATATATGTGTTGGAATAGTTGAATATATGTGTTGGAGTAACTGGAATACTTAAGTATATGAATCTCAGAATTTTATAGAGTATTTGAATATAAGGGTTTGAATCTTGAATATATATGTGTAGGAGTAATTTAATATATGTGTTGGATATCAGTTACTCTATATGGATAGTTGGAATTGTTGTAATCATCTAAGGGAACACATGTTGGAATAACTGAACATGAAGATATAGTAACTGATGTCTAATATTGGAATAGTTGGACATGAGCATTAGAGTAATTGTGATTCTGGAATGGAATAGCTGAACATGAATAACTCAGAATTGAATATAAGTGTTGTAATCTTGAATATATGTATTGGAGTAATTGAATATATGTGTTGGAGTAAATGAGTATATATGTTGGAGTAATTGGAGTATTTGAGTATATGAATCTCAGAATTTTTAAAGTACTTGAATGTATATGTTGAAATACTTGAATATATGAGTTGAAATACTTGAATATATATGTTGGAATACTTGAATATATGTATATGAATCTCATAATTTTATAGAGTACTTGAATATATGTGTTGAAATACTTGAATATATATGTTGGAGTAACTGAGTATATATGTTGGAGCAATTGGAGTACTTAGTACTTGAAAATATACATTAGTGTACTTGAATTTGAATATTGGAGTACTTGACTATTTATGAATCTCAGAATTTTTAGAATACTTGAATATATATGTTGGAGTACTTGTGTGGACATGACGTAGGTCCACCCCGACGCGGCCACGCGCGGGTTTGGGTAGGCGAATGAATCTCGTGGTGAGATTGTTCTCGGGTTCGAAATTTAAGTCAAAATGGAGTCGCCACCGAATTTTGTGGTTATTCGGAACCATACGAGCCCACTCTATGTCGTCATGGGCTGTACACAAAGTACGGCTCACTTCGATTTCAGAGCATATGGGGCTCGTCCCTTTGCATTGCAATATCGATACCGTTTAAACCGGCTTTCGTATATAGAATGACTCTCGTGTGCCAATGGTTTCGGGCATCCGGAAACCAAGGTTCTGAGTAAGGGGTGAGGGTACGTGTTGGGAAGCCCACTAAGGACACCCAACCCCGCCCGCACATGGCGGCCTCTACTAAGACATCGTTCGTGTTCGTGTGCGCGCTAGTAAAACGATTAAATGATAAGCAAACAACGTTTTCGGGCTAAGCATGCGAGTTGTTGATTAACTACGTCATTTAATGCATCTTGATTCACGTCAAAGTGATTTAGCATGCGATGTTCATTTAAATAAATAAATGGCAAACATCAAATAATAGAAAACTCGTAAATAAATTACAAATTACACGGGCGGAATACAACCCGGAATTCACAATACAACGAGCAATAAAATAGAATAATTGAATTATAAGCAGCAAATGTTAACTAGAAACGGACCCGTATATAATAAATATAAACTAGACCGTAAGTTGTGCAAATGGACGAACTTCGATTAATTACGCATTATATTGCGTATTAAGCGAAGGACGGAGATATGGAACCTAAGCGTGATGCTAGCCCGATCTCGAATCCCGATGCCTTGTCCCGACTTATCACATCGAGGAATAGAGTCTAAATTAATTATGTGTCGGATACGACTAAAGAGTCGTCGACACAAGATTAATAGTGCAAGACCGCCGATCAAAGTCGTTTTAAGTGATATGATATGCATGAGTTTTGAAAAATAGGATCACGTGATTGACTTTACATGTGTCGACTAAAAGTCGTAAAAAAATGACGAGGCTCAAATGATGATCAAAGCGCTCGGTTTTCCAGGCTACAGGACCCACTCGATCGAGTCATGGCACGGACTCGGTCGAGTGTGCCTTTAATGTGGCTACTGCCCAGTTTTTGGTGTGCTACTCGATCGAGTGGGCTTGTGCACTCGATCGAGTGCCCTCTGTACGGGTGTTTAATTAGTGTTTTAAAACGACCCATTTTATAGCTTTTATGTTTTTGAATCGAGATGCAATTACGCTAAATATAAATATTGTCTAATTTATATTAGTTTAAATCTCGATGGCTCGTCATACTCGACATTCGGTTATAGAACCGACATCTAGTATTTAGAGCGAATTTGCAAAATCGAGTTTGATCGGGCTAGAACAAATATCGATTCCCTCCGCGTCATAATGTCGTAATCAATCCTTTCGGATCGTGTGACAATTAATTCGGCGTCAATGGCTTTCGTCCTAATCCGATTTGTCGATGATTCTTTAGAATAATATTTTGAAAGAAATGTGGTCGGACATATTTAACGACGAATCTACACGATCTATTACGCCCTTAAGTGTTTGGGGCGGCGCACCTCGAAGGGCGCCACCTCCAATACGACTTGTAAAGGGATTAAATAGACTTTAGGCGGAATTCGTAATTAAACATATTCGACCCAAAAATTCGACCGTCGTTGCAAACTTAAGTCCTCGGCATTTTAATATCGTAATTTGGCCTTAAGGCCTACGATCATTAATTTAGCCTCAACGGACGTTGCTCGGATCGTTTTGAAAATAGTTTTGTTAAATAATTATACGCGGTATTAATATTATAACAAAATGTAAATGACGATAATTAAATGTTAGAGGTTAGAATACGATAAGTAAATGTTAGATGTTAGTTGACATAAAATAAAATGTTAGATTGCAAAATTAAAATGTTAGTAACGAAAATGAAATGTTAGTGTTAGTAGTTAGTAGTTAGTAGTTAGTAATAATAATAATAATAATAATAATAATAATAATAATAATAATACATATATTTATATAATCGAAAAGAAAAGAGTAAGGAGAAAGAAATGATGGGATTTAATGACACCCTCAACCTACATGCTTAAATGATCTCGGAAACGGACTCGTAGTGGCGGCGTGAGCGCGGGTGTGTCGAGATATGTAAGTAGAGTTATGGTGTATGTCCTTGACGAGTTTTGATCTCGGGATTTTGAATATGTATGTGTGTGTGTATGTGTATGAGTGCCTAGAACTCAAGATGATGAAGGTTTAAAATGTGTAAGGTTGAATGAGGATTGAAAGGGTTGGAAAAACCTTGTTTTTTGAAGGTGGTAAAAGGTTGAAAGAGTTGTGTAATGTGTTGGGGTATTTATAGGGAAATACCCCGGTTTAGGGTCACTCGATCGAGTGCCCTAGTGCACTCGGTCGAGTGCCTTCAGAAATGAATCTGGTCCGCTTTTTGAGGCTCCACTAGACCGAGTGGATCAATTAGGATGAGATATTTTAGGAATGATTTGTTGACTTTTTTTTAATGATTTGGTTGTTGTGACTTGATTCATTTTGTGTATTTGGACATAATGTGAGGCTGGTTCGTCTCGAGATTCGACTTTGACCGGGTTTTGACTCGGTCGCTAAAAGACGGTTTTATTTCCGGTGACGGTTTTGACCCAAATTAGTCCCATTTTATTGGAAACGGCCCACTAGGCCTGGATTTGAGGTCGGTTTTGAGAGATTTGCACTCCGCTAAATGCCCACGTCGGATACTATTGATTCCGAGTCCGTATTCGAGCGTATTAAGTCACGTTTACGTCCGATCATCATCGGGTGTTTTGTCGGGAACTGCTATAGACACTAGCAGGCAAAATGCGGGTGTCTACAGAGCCCCCACTCTGACTGAGGCTTGGACAAGGCGAAAGTCAGAGTAGCTACCAGGCCAATCGAGGATTATGACCTGGCAGCCTTCCGGTCGGGTCGTTTATAGTCCATTAGACTGGCGTGAAGGGATCGCCTGCCATAAGAAAAGGGTTTATACCGTTTCTGATGACGATAGCTCCGTGGAGAGTCGGACTTGCCTTTGAAGTCCTAGGTGTACCTGTATTTGCACGTAATATCTAGGTGAAACACCGACTCATGCTGGGGAGTAAAGTTGCTGTGCGGGGACTTGCTTCTGAAGTCTTGGGTGTACCCGTATGCCGACACATCACGTCTTGGATGTAGCATTCCAGGAGAAACACCGCTTTTGATGTTCCGTTGGGAAGTACTAGCTGACACCTGAAATGTTAGATACATAGGCAGAAATAGCAGGCATAGTACATAGCAAGATAGCACATAGGAAATGTAGTTAGCATCTATAGACTAGCTTGCGTTGGGGAAAATGGTTTTTGCTTCGTTTTGAAATCGAAGTCCTGAAAGCAACTCACGTGCTAGGAGATAGGTTTTCAAAATTGAAAGGGGTAGAAAAGAAATTTGCAGTTTAAATAGACTGAAATTTGACCTTGTCGAAAAGGATTTTCTCAAATGGCTAAGTTTTGCAAATTTTTAAAATGAGAATTTGAAGGGAGAAACATATCGACAGACTCAACTCTGGACGTGACCGGACGAGTTGACAGACACGACTTGGCATCTCGAAGGGGTTGGACTGTGACTCGGTAGGGGGGTGGGCCACCTAAGATGACAAGACTCTTAAGTTGCGCTATTCCGTAGCCTAGGCGAGTGGCAACACGGTCAAACATACATCAAAATGGGAAGGATGTGCTACAGTCTGCAATGAGACCGCTTCTGCAGGACTCAGCAGTGGCAATGTTGTAGTCTAGTGTTCTTTGAATGTTTGGTTTTGGGGTACATTCCCAAATGGGTATCGCTTCGAGTCCCTGACAAATTCTCGTCTTCGACTGAGCCGAGTACTAGGACACTCTATAAAAAGGAGGCTAGTTTTTGAAAATCATTTGGATTATGTGAGTGGATGGGAGTCTTCTGCCTAAGAGAAGCCCCCAGGACGACAAAGCTAACTGTTGAGAACATGACAGTGTCATGACCGAAATGATGGTGCTTTTTTATATTTGTGTCAATGTGGGTGGTTGTGCCCTTGTTGAAAGGCTGCCTACGTATTCACGTGTAGTGAAATCAAACCAAGTCGTAGTTCAGTGGATTGAAAGATATGTTATGTTGCCTAGTTTATTAGGGCTTTGTGTAACTAGCCACAGCGATGATGTAGGCTAGGTGTGTTGATGTGTTCCCAATGATGTCTTGATCAAAGGGCTGGAATAGTTAGGATGTTGATCCTGTGACTGTGAGCGTTCTCCGGGGTAGCCCCCAGAGGTGGTGTGAACTATTTGGGCATGTTCTATGCCGACTGCAGGCTGAGTTCTTGTGTTTGGGGTTGGTAACTGGTTTGGATGTTTTTGGAAATGTGGAGCTAGGTCGCAAGTGGCTTTGATGATTCGAAATCTAAAGCTTGATTTTGTGGAGCTAAGGCTTCGAGGGTAAGGTATTGCAATGTGGTAGGAAAGGGGGAAGTCGAGTAAAAATGACTCAGACTTCGATCAGGGTAGGTTTGATAATGCGGGATCTGATTTCCATGTCTGGCCCTAATGGTTAGGGTGTATCCTATGGAGCTAGAATCCTCAAAATTCCGGGCTGTCTCTTAGCCTAGGTCTCGAGAAGGTCTTGAGGGTTGCAATGTGGGAAGGCTAAGTGTGGTGTTAGCTGACCAGCTTGATTGTCTCTTCCCTATTGGACGGTATAGGCATTGATAATTTTTGAATTGACTGTACCCCGGTCAAGGGACTTTCACTTGAGTTGAACGTTGACCACGGTCATGGGTATTTGAATTTTTTTTGTTGTTTTTTTTGGGTTGACCTCTTAGCCCCGGTCGTAGGATCCTTCACTCGAGTTGACTGTGTCCCAGTCAAGGGATTGATCGTATCTGGTCGAGGGATGTTGAGAGTTCTTTTTTGGTCATGGCCAGCTCTTGTGTTTCGGCCTTTTGCTTTTTTCTTTGGACTTTTGTTTTTTGTCCAGTTTTTTTTCACGGCTATCCCTCCCTTTGATGTTGTGGGTGGATATGGGGGTGGGCCCATCGGTTGGATTAGGCTTGTGGAGTTAAACCTTTGTAAGGTGTAAGCCTAGTTGGTGAGTGCAACTCGTGGTGGAGTACTCTACGGTAAGCATGGTGATTTGGATCTCGGTATTGTCATCATAATTCCGAGCAGGCTTAGTAGGAGCATCGTCCCGAGTTGGGTATAGAGTCACGATGCTTCTTTTTTTTTTTGCTTCTGGTCAGACTAACGCCTAAGGTAGGGATTGATCAGTCTTATTGGAGGGGTGTTTATTGTAGGAAATGGGCTTGCCTCCCGTCTTGAACCCAAACTAGGAGACTACCTAGATTTGTCATAGGATTCAATGCTGCTCCTACTAGGGGTAGTTATGTGGCTGTCTATGCCGGACATGGAACAGGTAAGGGAAAACACGGGTCTCAGTTCCTGCAGTCATTATAGATGTGCCTATAATAGTCACGTGCATGTGCTCACAGTGTATGATGGTGTTCATCATGTTCTCGGAAACACATAAGGGAAGCATATATGAGAGATTGAAAAAGTTGGTTTTATTGAATTTTGGAAAGAGGACAGAATACAGTTGACTCTGACTCTGACTTCGGAATTGAAAGAAATAGAACATCCTAGATTCGGACTCAGACTCGGACTTAAATCAAATCCTGACTCTGGGATAAGGTTGTCAATAATCTTCGGCTTCTAAGGACTCAAGTGGATGTCCAGTATAGCCTTCGGTAGAAGCTTCACCCAGATCTTCATTATGTCGAAGATCGTCTTCAATTCTAGTGCCCATTTCGGTAAGCACTGCAAAGTTTGAAATGCCGGCATACATAAGATGGACGCGGTAGGAGGGTAGAAGGTTGTTGATGAATGCCTCCACTAGTGTCTTCTCACTGGGCTTGTCTATCAACTTAACACTCTCAGCCCGCCAACGTTGAAGGTATTTGGTGAAACCTTCTGTTGGATCTTGGGCCATGACTTCTAAAGTCCGCATGGTAGTCTGAAGTTCAGTATTATCAGAATAGTTTTTAGCGAACTCGGTAGCCACATCTTCCCAAGTGGGGAATCTTTTTGTATTAAGTCTATAGAACCAGGCTTTTGGATATTTCCCGAGGGATGTGCCGAACAGATTGATGAACATGTCGGCTTTGACCCCCTTGATCGCCATAAACGCCTTGAAAGCTCGGAGGTGTAGTAATGGATCCTCCGTCCCTTCGAATATGGGCCGGGTAACCCTTCTAGATTGAGATCTGCTGGTAGTTTCTCACTAATGGGTGTATAGTCTCGGGAGTTTTCAACTCGGATGTTGTTCTCTTGGGAGGCATGGAACTGTTGTTCGAGCTCACGCACCATGCTGATCAGTTTGGCAAATGGCCCAGTATTTACCGACCCGTAATTGAAGTCTTGTTCTTCAACGACAGTTAGACGAGCATCCAAGGCCTCTTGGTCGGCTCTTATGAACCCTAGCTGGGTTTCAAACATGGCCTGCTTACTAGCCACGGTTTCTAGCAAAGCCTTCAGTTCATTAATGGTGTTTTCCATTTCCCTATTCCCGGTTGTGGATGCCATCCTCTGCGAGAATACCCACGTAATCAGAAATGTTGCTTCGGAACTTGAATACACCAAGGCATAGGAAATAGCGCGGGAGGAGAGACAACTCTGGTTTGACTCGGGTTAGACTCTCCTAAGACAAATATGTAGGGTACGATTCTCGGAGTGATTGTGATTAATCGCCCCGTCGGAGAATAGACCCCAAGTGAGACCAAGGACTCTTGTAGGATTCAGATGGTGTGACATCTAAGTGACTTAAAAGCGGGGTACGTGAGACAACACGTGTAAGACATGACCCTTAGAGCAACCGTGACTGATCGCTTTGCTGAAGGGTAGCCCCCGAGTGAGATTGAAGGTTTTGCTAAGACTCGAGTGTCGGGCGAGTGATCCTTAGATGTAAGGATCACGAACCTTTAGCTACAGGGCTATGCCTTGTAAAAGGTTGACTCGACCTCGAGGAAAGGCAGACGGGGTAAGGGGAGAAACTTGCGATGTAAGATCGGCAGAGTTTCGACGCTAGAGACCCTTGACTTGACTTGAATAAGGATAAACCCTGTGATTAGGGTAGACCCTAAAGTTAAAGGACTTGAATTGGGATGACTCGACTAACGGATTGAAAGACGGGCAAAATTCCCTTAGGTAAGGTCGTGGGGACCGTCCTGTCGGAGGGAAAGATCGCGTGTGACTTTCTAGTTAGGACTCGAGTGTTCAGACGAACCTTCCATTTACGAGTGTATGACTCGTGTTGGTCGGTTATGCCTTTAGGAAAAGGCGGACTAGGATGGGGAAGAGACCCGTGATGTAGGATCGACGGAGTTTCGACGCTAAAGACCTTCGACGTATTACGAAAAGACCCGACACACGAATTACGTTAGGTCCTATAATAAGGAAGGTTTTTGAAAAATGATTGAATTTTGAAAATTGAGAGGACAGTCCTGAAATTGGCAGTGGGCCGATAGGGCCGGGCATTTTGAAATATTAGAATGGTTACGAGTAATTTCGCGTTTCGAAAATTGAGGAGGCGATCCCGTCTTTTGAAATTGGCAGCATGCCGACAGGGCCGAGTTTTTTTTTGATAAGTTGAATATTTGGAATTTTGAAAATTTTGAATATCGAAAATAAATTTCCGAAAATTTGAAAATCGAAAATAAGATCCCGAAGATTTGAAAATTGAAAACGGCATCTCGGAGATTTGAAAATCGAGAATCGCATCTCGAGGATCTGAAAAAAAAATCGAAATGGAATTTTGAAATTTGAAAATTCGAAAATTGAATGGTGGATCAGAAATTCGAATTTTGAAATGGACAACATGCCGGCTAGAAAATAGGCTATTTTGAGTCAAATCGTAAGTCTAAATTTCGGCAGCATTCCGAATTTTGAAAGTTGGATATTTTGAAAAGACAGGTCCCGAAACGGACATTTCGAGATTTTTCGAAATTTGGTGTTTTTTGGAAAAATGCATTTTTTTTTTTGAAATGACGGTTTTTTTGAAAAATGACACGGAAACCAAATAGCACGTAGTCAAACAAGCATTATAACGACGCTTATGCATGCTTTACACTAAGTCTCGGTCGGTCAAAGTAGGGTCTATACCAACAACGATAGCATTCTCGCGAAACGGGACGGACTCCCTAGCCAATTTGGACTTAGGACCTGCCGTAAAACCCCGGCGAGTTCCGCCATCGAAGTCTTTAGTGCACCCATGTAGGAATGCACCGTGGTATAGTGGGACGTCGGTCACAAGTAACCGGCCCGGACAAAATTGGGTTATGCATGAATCATTAAACTAATGCGCGCACACTAATATACGAACGATTTCTCTTCGAGTCTCACCCTAGGAACCCCGATGACATGTGGTACATCAGGTATCCCCAGCGGAGTCGCCAAATTGTGGACATGACGTAGGTCCACCCCGACGCGGCCACGCGCGGGTTTGGGTAGGCGAATGAATCTCGTGGTGAGATTGTTCTCGGGTTCGAAATTTAAGTCAAAATGGAGTCGCCACCGAATTTTGTGGTTATTCGGAACCATACGAGCCCACTCTATGTCGTCATGGGTTGTACACAAAGTACGGCCCACTTCGATTTCAGAGCTTATGGGGCTCGTCCCTTTGCATTGCAATACCGATACCGTTTAAACCGGCTTTCGTATATAGAATGACTCTCGTGTGCCAATGGTTTCGGGCATCCGGAAACCAAGGTTCTGAGTAAGGGGTGAGGGTACGTGTTGGGAAGCCCACTAAGGACTCCCAACCCCGCCCGCACATGGCGGCCTCTACTAAGACATCGTTCGTGTTCGTGTGCGCGCGCTAGTAAAACGATTAAATGATATGCAAACAGCGTTTTCGGGCTAAGCATGCGAGTTTTTGATTAACTACGTCATTTAATGCATCTTGATTCACGTCAAAGTGATTTAGCATGCGATGTTCATTTAAATAAATAAATGGCAAACTTCAAATAATAGAAAACTCGTAAATAAATTACAAATTACACGGGCGGAATACAACCCGGAATTCACAATACAACGAGCAATAAAATAGAATAATTGAATTATAAGCAGCAAATGTTAACTAGAAACGGACCCGTATATAATAAATATAAACTAGACCGTAAGTTGTGCAAATGGACGAACTTCGATTAATTACGCATTATATTGCGTATTAAGCGAAGGACGGAGATATGGAACCTAAGCGTGATGCTAGCCCGATCTCGAATCCCGATGCCTTGTCCCGACTTATCACATCGAGGAATAGAGTCTAAATTAATTATGTGTCGGATACGACTAAAGAGTCGTCTACACAAGATTAATAGTGCAAGACCGTCGATCAAAGTCGTTTTAAGTGATATGATATGCATGAGTTTTGAAAAATAGGATCACGTGATTGACTTTACACGTGTCGACTAAAAGTCGTAAAAAAATGACGAGGCTCAAATGATGATCAAAGCGCTCGGTTTTCCAGGCTACAGGACCCACTCGATCGAGTCATGGCACGGACTCGGTCGAGTGTGCCTTTAAGGTGGCTACTGCCCAGTTTTTGGTGTGCTACTCGATCGAGTGGGCTTGTGCACTCGATCGAGTGCCCTCTGTATGGGTGTTTAATTAGTGTTTTAAAACGACCCATTTTATAGCTTTTATGTTTTTGAATTGAGATCAATTACGCTAAATATAAATATTGTCCAATTTATATTAGTTTAAATCTCGATGGCTCGTCATACTCGACATTCGGTTATAGAACCGACATCTAGTATTTAGAGCGAATTTGCAAAATCGAGTTTGATCGGGCTAGAAAAAATATCGATTCCCTCCGCGTCATAATGTGGTAATCAATCCTTTCGGATCGTGTGACAATTAATTCGGCGTCAATGGGTTTCGTCCTAATCCGATTTGTCGATGATTCTTTAGAATAATATTTTGAAAGAAATGTGGTCGGACATATTTAACGACGAATCTCCACGATCTATTACGCCCTTAAGTGTTTGGGGCGGCGCATCTCGAAGGGCGCCACCTCCAATACGACTTGTAAAGGGATTAAATAGACTTTAGGCGGAATTCGTAATTAAACATATTCGACCCAAAAATTCGACCGTCGTTGCAAACTTAAGTCCTCGGCATTTTAATATCGTAATTTGGCCTTAAGGCCTACGATCATTAATTTAGCCTCAACGGACGTTGCTCGGATCATTTTGAAAATAGTTTTGTTAAATAATTATACGCGGTATTAATATTATAACAAAATGTAAATGACGATAATTAAATGTTAGAGGTTAGAATACGATAAGTAAATGTTAGATGTTAGTTGACATAAAATAAAATGTTAGATTGCAAAATTAAAATGTTAGTAACGAAAATGAAATGTTAGTGTTAGTAGTTAGTAGTTAGTAGTAGTAATAATAATAATAATAATAATAATAATAATAATAATAATAATAATAATAATAATAATAATAATAATAATAATAATAATAATAATAATAATAATAATAATAATAATAATAAAAATAATAATACATATATTTATATAATCGAAAAGAAAAGAGTAAGGAGAAAGAGATGATGGGATTTAATGACACCCTCAACCTACATGCTTAAATGATCTCGGAAACTGACTCGTAGTGGCGGCGTGAGCGCGGGTGTGTCGAGATATGTAAGTAGAGTTATGGTGTATGTCCTTGACGAGTTTTGATCTCGGGATTTTGAATATGTATGTGTGTGTGTGTGTGTGTGTGTATGTGTATAAGTGCCTAGAACTCAAGATGATGAAGGTTTAAAATGTGTAAGGTTGAATGAGGATTGAAAGGGTTGGAAAAACCTTGTTTTTTGAAGGTGGTAAAAGGTTGAAAGAGTTGTGTAATGTGTTGGGGTGATGGGGTATTTATAGGGAAATACCCCGGTTTAGGGTCACTCGATCGAGTGCCCTAGTGCACTCGGTCGAGTGCCTTCAGAAATGAATCTGGTCCGCTTTTTGAGGCTCCACTCGACCGAGTGGGTCAATCCACTCATCTAGTGGATCAATTAGGATGAGATATTTTAGGAATGATTTGTTGACTTTTTTTGAATGATTTGGTTGTAGTGACTTGATTCATTTTGTGTATTTGGACATAATGTGAGGCTGGTTCGTCTCGGGATTCGACTTTGACCGGGTTTTGACTCGGTCGCTAAAAGACGGTTTTATTTCCGGTGACGGTTTTGACCCAAATTAGTCCCATTTTATTGGAAACGGCCCACTGGGCCTGGATTTGAGGTCGGTTTTAAAACCAAAAGAAGTGCAGTTTAGCTACTAATTTAGCAACTGTCTGAAATTTAGTCGCTAAATATATAAATTAGCTACTACTTTTGAGACATAAATATATTTAGTCTCAATTTTAGAGATCAAAATATAGTGGTAGCTAATTACATCGCTATTATGGAGACTAAATAAAGTCAATAGCAAATTTGGTATCTAATTTGCGTTTTTAGATACGGAAAAACGTCAGTAGCTAGAGTCGTCTCTATATATGTCAACAAAAAATTACGTATAATTTATTTAGTTTTTATCTAGGAGACTAAAGTAAATTCGTGAATAAGTGTAGTAGTTATTATAGAGACGAAACCAAGTGAGTAACAATTTTAGTATCTAATTTAAAATCTTCGCTACGAAAATAAATTGGTAGCTAAATTTAGTTATCGGTTGTTGTTACCACGTATTTTTTATTTTTCGTATTGATATAATATATTTATATTATTATTTTCTCATTATTGGAGTATTAAAAAAGTACCTTACAATCCACGTTTTAATGATTAATTTTATCTTCATATATACATTCATTGCCCAAATAAACATAAATCTTCAAGTGGCTCAATGGTTTGAATGTTAGCCAAGTATGGGAAGGTTATGGGTTCGATTCCTCTTGCGAACATTCACCGACAATTTCCATAAAAGAGTCGGTGGTGCGGTGTATGGACGTACAAGCTTGATTTAGTGAGGCTAGGGGTGTGGCTCTACGTGTAGTGCGGTGGGCTAGCTAGGGCTAGGGACATGTAGCTGGGTATGACATGTATGCCAAAAATTTGAGAAGGTACATTTATGCCATTTTAGATACTAAAAAAGTATGTTGCTAATTTTGGTACAACTGAATCGGTCTCTAAGTTCGTACCAAAATTAGCTACTATACGATTTGCGGTCACTAATATACCTACTAGAATTTTTGTCTCTATTATTGTCTCAAAATTTGCTACCACGCTCTCGTCGCTAAATTGGTAGCTATTTCTGGTCGCTAATCCAGTAGCTAAATTAGCGACAAGGCGTTTAGCTACTAATGAAATTTAGTCGCAAATTCCGTCTCTAAGCCAATTAGCTACGGAATATTGAAGATTTGCTACCAAAATTTCCGACTCTAAAATGACTTTACCTTGTAGTGATTTGAGAGATTTGCACTCCGCTAAATGCCCACGTCGGATACTATTGATTCCGAGTCCGTATTCGAGCGTATTAAGTCACGTTTACGTCCGATCATCATCGGGTGTTTTGTCGGGAACTGCTATAGACACTAGCAGGCAAAATGCGGGTGTCTACAACTTGAATTTGAATGTTGGACCACGATGCAAAAGAGGACGTGGAAGATGACACAGAAGACGGAGAAGAAGAAGGAGCACAGGAAGAAGATAGAGCACCGAAAGAAGAAAGAGCAAGAGGTACGTATTGGGGTTAGTCCCCTAGAATAACTAAGTTTATTCCATGGAATAACTACTGTAATGCCTTGGAATAATTAACATTAAATATTGGAGTACTTGACGTTTTATTAGAATAGATGCTTAATGAATATGATATATATGTAGGGCACACTCGGAAATCTTTACGAATCAATAAAAAGGATGAGACTATATGACGTTGAAGACATTCATACAAGTATATGATGAAAGCATATGTTGTTTATAATACGATGGTTATAATAGTTGGAATACTTGGTGTTATATCTCGGAATACTTAGCTTTATGTTATAATCGTTGGAATGCTTGGTATTATAGCTTAGAGTAGTTTATGTTATAATCGTTGGAATACTTGATAATATAGCTTCGAATACTTGGTGTTATATTTTGGAATACTTGATGTTATAATAGTTGGAATACTTAGTGTTATATCTTGGAATAACTACAATCACTCCAGGGAATAACTACATTTACTCCCTGGAATATCTACTGTAATATCTTGGAATAATTACTCTAATATCTTGGAATAACTACTAGAATGACTTGAAAATTGTCTAATTTAGACTTACATCTTGGAATACTTTGTGTTATATCTTGGAATACTTGGTGTAAACTATTAGAGTAACTGCTTGGAAGCATTGGATAACAACAATTGAAGATAAGTAATTGATTGCTATCAACAATTTGAATGATTGTTGAAATAACCACCAAAACATGTTAGAGTAACCGCTTGAAAGCATTGAAATAATTACATCATTTACAAATCACCAAACCCATCATGCTGACAAAGGCATACAAGAACTGTTACACATTAAATGGCACACCATTGCTTAAGAACCAAATACATCACATAATCAAGAAAGCACAAAATATTCCGTATGAATTTAAAGACTATATTACTATCTGAATTACTTAGACAACTACTTAAGTTGATGATGGTGAAGTAGGATTGTAACATAGCATATTATGTTCAAATCCTAAATATATAAGTAGGCGGATACAAGTGTTTTACACCGATCAGTATCAGATATTCAAATAAGAATTACAAATCAGTAGCACACAATTCTAAACCAACCCTCTAATACACGGTTTTAGATCTCTATGTATAATTCCCCATTCGCATGCAGACATTCCATGGCTTTTGCTTCGCAATGTCAAGAGCATAGTGCAATGCCACATCCAGTTTTAACAGCTTTTGTTGAAGACTATTTAAATACTTTAGCAGCGATAACCCTAGAAATAATTCTGCTACTATAACCATCAAAGGATCCTTGCAGGCTCCAATAAACTGCAAACAAAAAAGCAAAATAATATGACCTTCAATTGTAAAAAGAAAAAAGACCACTTACGCAAACCTACGTACAAAGTAGTATTCTTTTATGGTTGTAACAGGAATCCCGACTCATCTTGAAAAGGCGGATCAGAAAGTTGGACTTCAAATAAGGGTATTTCATCCTGAAAACACACCAAGTCAAACTATCCTCGATGAAATCTTATCATGTACATGGGATCATAATCTACTGCCAAAAATAGAAACAAGCATCAGCACTGCAGGGAAGACATCCTTGGACAGAAAGGCTACTGGTGGTTTCTTTATACGCTATATATGGCGAAAGTTTGAAAAATATGTACGGAAACAGCTCCGAACAAGTTATAGGGGTATATCAACCAAGCCATGAGAAGTACCAAAAGTACAATGACCAAGAACATGACTTCAAAGCATGGGTTGAGGTATATCTACTGAGTTTGTGTGATGTGTTGGTGAGTAGCTGGAGATCTACTTTTGGTTATGTGGCTCATAGTTTGTGAGCGATTAAACCGTAGATTCTAGACAATGTAGGATCAACAAATGTCTCAAGTCCGACTTGTAGACAGGCATTGTCAATGGAACCTTGTTTTCACCATCCTCCCACGTTGGAGTGCGGGACAAAAGCAACAAGTATCAACATTACTGCTCTCTTTCCTTACATGAGCACATGTGAAGATGACCGAGGTGTGAGACTGGTTTCTAGCCTAAATTAAATGTATACCATCGGATGTACAAAACCACCATTTTTCTATGGGGATTATTATGATATAATAAAGCAAAATAGTTCATCACATTAATGTGACTCCTAAAAAGGGAAAGTAATTTCAGTGGCTCAACAAGCCCTCAAAATGGATTTGGTCAAAGCCTGGACAACGTTCGAGGTTGAGCTGAAACCAAGCGTCCTATACTAGCTCAAGATTCAGATCAAATTTTAGATCTCAGGCCTGTCAAAACTCGAACTGCAACCTGCTCATTTACATAGTTATACCCCTGGTGCAGTTTACCATAGCCATCACAAACTAAAGTTTTCCAACGGTAACAACTAGTAATAAAACTTCCAAGCTTACAAGAAGAGAAGTTGGGAATTTATAAGCTAATTTATGAGAGAGCTAGGTTATTCATTCTTTGCTCCTCGTATGATCAATTGCCACAGTTACTGAAATCATTCAATAAAATTCTCGAGTCCATTATATTATGAGTCATCTGGAAAGCGCTTTTCTAGAACTCTATGTTGTTAACTAGGCAAGCACATGCATATAAGGACTAAGTATAGAAACGGAATAGAGTGTATCAGTGACCGGTGTACAAGATCCACAAATAATGTCTTTTTATTAATTGATACAGTTCACTCTTCGCTTGACATGACTCTGCCTTGAATCAGGTGGTTCTACCCTCTTATTTTGTCCCATCTGAAGACCATCGAGTCAAGTGGATCAGTTCAAATTTCTTGCTTACGTTCTGTCGATAACTTAGTATGCAGGATCTGCTAGCCTGCACACTCCAACAAAGTTGCAAATTAATCTAGTAATTACACAAAGGTGACTCATAAGTTTGACTGGGTATTACAGTTGATTAGACTTATACAATTCAATAAATAATGACGACTAATCTATATGAAAATGTCACTGTTATTAATAATTCATTTTCTACTAGTGGCCCATTGGAAGTTTAGAGAACTACCCAGTAATGTATTGTGTACATGCTGAAATACGATTAGCATTCAATCGTTAAGGGGTTTTTGTATAAAGAATTAGTCAACTATAGCATAAGCTTTTCCAAACTTGTTAATTTGTGATGTGATCCCGCACATAATGCAAATTTCAGGCTCTAAAAGATCATAGTAAGTGATCATTCACAGTAAAACGAGCTGAGGACACGGTTATCCAGCTCAGTAAGGTATGTACACATTAAGTTATGTCTAATATTGGAATAGCTGAACACAAGTAAATCAGTAAATAGAACTACAAACCTCAATAATTCAAGTAGCATTCAACGAACATAGGTTAATCAATCAATTACACTATAAAAACCAGTAAATCTTATAATCCACTAAACCAATAAATCATCATTTATACTAGAGCATTAGTATGTCAGGCAAAATCAGATTAGGGTTTCAAGAGCAAAATCAGGCATTTTTTTTGAGCAAAATCAGCAAATTCAAAGCGTATGATTGATCAAGGAGTAATTGCAAGTTTAATAACTCAAATATTTCTGCATAAACAATATCCGAAATATCTAAAACGCGGTTATAGAAACAAATGCACAAAAAATCCAGCACAAATAATGATGAAACGAGATTTAAGATAAACGTGAAGTTTATCTTAAGCATAAATTAAACTTGTCGTTCATCAATGACAGTAATCGAGAAGAAAATTACTAAAAAGATGAAAAAATGGATGCGAAGTTTTATACCATAAATTGTTGAGGTAAAGTGAAGTCAAGACCGAAATTGCTGAAATTCACCTGAAAAATCAGCAAAACAACGCACAAAAATCAGCAATCAACCGCAAATCTCGAGAATTTAAAGTGTAAATGAAGAAATTGCTCACCAAAACTGAAGAAATTAGGGCGCGTGGAACTGTAGAAGCAAACTGAAACAATTAGGGCGAAACTGTTAGAATGAAACTGAAGAAATTGAATGCTGATGATGACGGAGATGCTGGATATGGGAAGGAGATGAGAGAGAGGGAAAACGAAGAGAGGGGAAATGAAGAGAGAGAAAGAGACGAAATTGAAATGAAGTGCTGAGGAATGAGGAGGGTTTTGTTGGATTGTGAGATCTAATCTGAGCCGTTGATGAAGATTAAGATCAACAATTCAGATTGTTAGGATATTTACACAAATTGGTGTGTTTACACCATATCCTAATTCTATATGTGTGTGTGTGTATATATATAATCAAATAATGATGAGAATAATAATATAAAATAATACTCCCTCCATTCAAATCCACTTGTCTCATTTCACTTTTTGACATTATTCACACTTGAGGGGAATCTTCGATATTCTTGACAATCTATAAGTGAGAATATGGTCATGTGGGATTTTGTTTGATTCGTCTTTACGAGCACATTAAGAATATCAAATTTTTATAATTTTTGCTAATGTAAAATGAAAGATATTGCTAGTGTAAAATGCGTCTCGGCAAATGTGTAAAAGGAAATGAGACAAGTGGATTTGAATGGAGGAAGTAATAATAATCCTCCAATTCATTTGATTTTTTTTTTACTTTTGTATTTTTCATACTTGACAATGGACAATTTGTTAATTATATATTCCCTCTGGACACTATTTTATTTACGTAATACTTTAATTTGTGATAAATATTTTAACGAAATAGGGCAAAAAATAGTGTCTGAAGGGAGTATCTTTATTTACGTAATATATCTCTATGTCAAATACGGTTTTAAACGGATCTAATCGTAGATAGTACTAGTGTAGTAGTCTAAAGTATTTAGAGAGTACTAGATTTTCATACTTCATTAGACAATGTTGGAGACATGTTTTGCCATTGTTCAACAAAACAATTGGATACAAAACAAAAGCAATCCCTTTTGCAGATCAAGACATGCAATGGATATTGGAATTTGCCAAAATTGAAACCAAATCTAAAGAAGCAATCCTTTTACAGATTTTTGCAGATAAAGACATGCAAGTCCCAACTAACCTTCATTATTTCTTTACCCTCATCAATTTTATAAATATGGAGTATGAAGATAAGAAAGTCAAACAACACTTCCATTGTACTGCTTCTCTCAAGCTTTCAGATAAGGTATGTTTATTTATTCTTTTTCTTGTTCGATATTTTCATTATTTTGACTTTCTTCTATCTTTAATCTTGTTATATTGTATCTAGTCATTATTATGTGTATTATTGTTAATATAAATTAGTAGTTTTTTGTATCTATCAATTAGTATTCAAGGAGAAGAAATTCGCAGTATTTGAGGTGCCTTCATGATTAAACTAAAGTGAACTAGTAATGAGAACTACTGTGAATTCTCTTTAATACTGTGAAGTAATTAATCATAAATTAATAGTCTATCAATTAGTATCACGTTAGTCTATCAATTAGTGGAAGTACAAAATTACTACTAATCTCCATCTTCTCTCTCCTAAATCTCTCACCTTTGTAACAATGGATAATTGCAGTATCCTATACGCACATCCTATAATAAAAAAAAATAAAAATAAAAAATAACTGAATGCAGTATCCTATATGCACATGATTTCAATTTTGTAAATTGTAATACATAAAAATATCTGTTTATCATTTTTTTTTTAAATTTTAAGATCCGTCATTATTAATTTGAGAGATATTTTGTTTATGTTGTGAGTAGTATATTGATTATGAATTTGAAGTTGAACTTTGGGTTATCTTTACTTTGCTTATTATTAAAAAGATATGATTTTCCCACATATATATAATGTACAATATCCATAAAATAGGGGATTCCAATGATAATCATCCTAAAATAGGGGATACGATCCCATATAATTTATAACAGCAAATATATAGGATTAATTGAAAATATTAATATATTCTAATATGGATTGATATCCATCCTAAAATGTTTTGTGATGAGACTAGAATCTTTCGGCTACAATACGATAATTATATTTCATCCATATAGTATGACAATCGTTCAGATAATATTGTAGTCTACAATCTTTTTTTTTGATATAGTAGACTACAATCGTTCAAATAATGGAATAGAGCATTCTAATCCTTTATATATTAAAACAGGCACCACTGTCAATGACGTGGCATAGCTAAGAATTCAGCATTCCGAAATACTTACCTGTGGTGAGTTCAAGCTTATTTTGGCAACTCATTCATTTGAATCAAAAAACGGACCTTCATAAATCCGGACCTCAATCAATCATTCACAATCCTGCACATAATTGGCAAATAGCAAATCAATTAATTTCGGCAACAATATATTTTAACCTATTACACATATTATCTAATCAATCCCCTAAAAACCTAATACAATCTTATATCCTAATCTAATACAAAAACCTAAAATATTTGTTCCGGTTAGGAAACAGTTGACCCCAAGCGAATTCGGGTCCTATATGTTTGATGCGGTTATCTTGATGATGATCACTTGACTTCCTGGATCTCTCCTTCTTCTTACTCCGGTAATCGGACCTTCCCGGCGGAGATGGCCTGCTCCCTGCACAATGAACGCACAGGGCCTCGGAGGTGTCCGAGGGAACCCTCTCCGATGCCTAAGTTAGTCAGTGAAATGCCTTTACGAACCTTACTCGTGAGGGGTAAGGTGGCGGTTTTAGAGTAAGATTCTAGAGAGAGAAAGTCCAACCCCTTTCATGTGGGAAGTGGCAAAATATTTATACTTTTCCCAAAGAGAGGGAAAAAGATAGAGGGAAAGAGGAGGAATGAGTGGACGGGAAGGTGACACGTGGATTCACCTCGTCCACTCATTCCCCTTTACCTTAGGCCTGGACGGAAGAGTTCTGACTTCCCCCCCTTCCCCCCATGGCCCTGCCAGGGGCCAGAATGCCCTGAAGGCTGGCAGGCAGGGGGGGCTCAATTGGCTCAACGAGCATGCGGCATGCCCCTGACGAGCAGGGAAGGAGCTTGCTTGGGGCTTGGAGCAACTGAGGTCACCTGGAGGCTTCTTCAGCCAGGTTTTGCCCTGATGACCTGCCAAGCAGGCCATGCCAGGGAGGATCTATTACCTAGATAAGACTAAGTATAGGATCCCCCTGAGGACTTACCCGGCCTCCAAGAATCGAGACCTAATTTTGGAGAAGACACTAGTACAAAAACTACATATCGCAACGGTCAAAAACTGCATATCGCAACGATCGTTGACCGTTGTATTCCGCGGGGTTGCAATAGGTCCACCACTTATCGCAACGGTTCTAAAGCCGTTGCAAAAAAATATTTCGCATCGGTTAAATAAAATAACCGTTGCTAAAGATGTACAATTCGCATCGGTTAAAATGGTAACCGTTGCGAAAAGTTCATATATCGCAACGGTTGTAAAGGGTGACCGTTGCAAAAAGTGTACATTTTGCATCAGTTATTAATTTTGACCATTGCAAAAGTATACATTTTGTATCGGTTGACATCAATGGTTGTTGCTTGAAGTGGTAATAAATTAGCATCAGTCAATACAAATGACCGTTGTAAAAAGTTTTTTTTCTAAAAATAACATAGCTCCTGTAGCTGATATGCCACGATTGAACCATAACATTACATAAATAATCTTACACAACTACAAAAGTGTGGACATGACATAGGTCCACCCCGACGCGGCCACGCGCGTGTTTGGGGAGGCGAATGAATCTCCTGTGAGATGGTCAAATTGAAATTTAAATCGAAGTAGGAGTCGCCACCGAACTTTGTGGGAGTTCGGGCCCGTTTGAACCCACTCTATGTCGTAGTGGGTCGTGTATAAAATACGGCCCATTTCCGATGTCAGAGTTTATTGGGTTCGTCCCTTTGCATTACGATACCGATACCGACATTATCGAATATCGTCTATTGAATGACTCTCGTTGCCAATGGATTTGGACATCCGGAAACCACGGTTCTGAGTAAGGGGTGAGGGTACGTGTTGGGAAGTTCACAAAGAACACCCAACCCCGCCCGCACTTAGCGGCCTTTACTAAGATATCGTTCCTTTTTGGTGTACACGCGTTAGTTCGATATTGGAATGATATGCAAACATTATTTTCCCTAAGTATGTGAGAAAAATTAAATGGGTTGCTAAGCCGTTTAATGCATCTTAAACTAATAACGTCAAAGTTATATTTAGCATGTGAAGTTCGTTTTAGTCTAATAAAACAAAAGATGAAAATAAATCGCTACAAAAACGAGCAAACAAGTTAGTAACGGTTTATAAATTAAATAAGATCTAAGTACGATAATATGCATGATTTTGAAGAAGGATTATGACACGTGATGGATTAACACGTGTTGACCAAGGTCAAAAAAAAAGATTTGTCGAAATCTGAAAATATACCGAGAAAACCGTTGTTTTGTGTGAGAAAAACGGTGAAGAGAAAAAGAAAAAAAGAAAAAAAGGGTCTCGGTTTTCAGGCACTCGCGCAAGTCGCCTGGGTGGGGCGCGACTTGCACGGGTTTCTGTCCCGGTTTGTCCATTTTTGAAAGTCGTTAATTTTAATAAATCGCGTACAAATATGGATTAGTTTATACTCGGTTTATATTTTCGGTATTCGTCGTATTCGATATTCGATTATGAAATCGATATCAAATATTCGGAATGATTTTTGGAAAAGGTTTAAAAGTTTGAAAATCGCTTTGTAAATTAAAAAAAATGATGTTCGACTCCCTCCGCGTTGAAAATCGTTGTATTATGTTTTTAAGACCGTATAACGATTTTCTAGCATCAACAGGTTTGATGTTATTCTTTTGATACGATATTCGACTAGAGAGTCGTTATCGTATTTTTAAGAATGTTTTGTTTTAAGAAAATAATTTAGTGATATCGCTATTATAAAAAAAAATGCGACAACGACCCATATTAAAAATAACGGACCGACTGATGAAAAGAAAAGAAAAAGGACGAGAGAAAGAAAGAGAAACGGGAAGAATCGGGTTTGATTTTACACCCTCAACCTACATGCTTTGTTTTCTCGGACTGAGGCTCGTCGGAAAGTGGCTTAGGCACGGGAGCGTCGAGACAATGTGGATGAGTTAGGGTGTCGGTTTGGGACGGTTGAGGTGACGGGTTCGGCCGGTTTTTTGGGGTCGGATTCGTCGGGTTATTTTATCGGTATTTCGATGCTATTTTTGGATGCTATGAATTTGCTGTATGATATGGAAAATTGATGATTGATAACTGATACCTGATGTATGAAATCTGATGACTGATGTCTTTTGTGTTGAATGTGAAGGTCTATTTATAGGTGAGGTCCTCGATTGATACTAGAAGAGGTACTCTTGCTTGGACGACAAGAAATACCGGTTTGGATAGGAAACGTAAGAAGTCGAGAGGCACGAGAACTCCATTCCCTGGGGAGGAATCCACGAAATCTGGCTGGAACAAGGCTGCTTGGATCGGGTGTTTGATCGGGTGTTCGGATAGGATTCCTATTTGAGATCGAATTCTATCCTTAACGGAATTGTTTAATATTTTTTGAGGCTGATTTTTGTAGTGTTTGAGCTCAAACCGGACTCACGGAATGTCACGGCTGATTCGGGTGTCTCGAAAATATCTTTGACCGGGTTTTGACTCGGTCGCTAAAAGACGGTTTTGCCCATGGTGTCGGATTTGATCCAAATTGGTCTTATTTGACAAGAAATGACCCACTGGGCCCGATTTTGAGGTTGGTTTTGTGAGATCTGTACTCCGTAAAAAGCCTAAACCAAATACCCATGATTTCGAGCCCATATCCGAGTTCATTAAAGCACGTTTGCGTCCGATCATCATCGGGTGTTTGGCGGGAACTACTATAGACACCTGGCGGTCAAAATGTGGGTGTCTACAGAGCCCCCACTCTGAATGAGGCTTGGACAAGGCCAAAGTCAGAGTAGCTACCAGGCCAATCGAGGATTAAGACCTGGCAGACTTCCGGTCGGGTCGTTTATAGTCCGTTAGACTTACGTAAAAGGGCTCGCCAGCCATAAGATAGAGATCATACCTGGATAGATGTTGATAATTCCGTGGGGACTTTGCCTAAAAAGTCTTGGGTGCGTCTGTTTGCAGACGCATCCCATCTTGGAGTTGCGCGGGAGCTTGCCTTGGAAGCTATGGGTGTATCTGTTTACAGATACATCCCATCTTGGAGTTGCGCGGGAGCTTGCCTTGGAAGCTATGGGTGTATCTGTTTACAGATACATCCCGTCTTGGAGTTGTGCGGGAGCTTGCCTTGGAAGCTATGGGTGTATCTGTTTACAGACACATCCCGTCTTGGAGTTGCGCGGGAGCTTGCCTTGGAAGCCATGGGTATATCTGTTTACAGGCACATCCCGATTCTTCAGTAGAAAATGTCGCCTGAGCTTTTCCACTGGGGAATTTTTGCAAGGAGATTTCCTCTCGAGTCTGGGTGTACCTGTATAATGCCGACACATAGCAATTCGCATGTAACATTTTAGGCGAAACACCAACTCACGCTGGGGAAGTAAAAACTTGATGTTCCTTTGGGAAGCACAAGTTATACCTGATGTTCCGGTTACGGAAACAATTAACCCGGCTCTGGATCCGGGTTGTATAATTGAGTTATTAGTGAACAATTGATCGTCTGACTTCCTTAGACCTCCCCTTCGTCTCACTCCCTTGATCGGACCTTCCCGGCGGAGTTGTCCTGCTCCCTGCACAATGAACGCACAGGGCCCCGGAGGTTGTCCGAGGAAACCCTCTCCGATGCCTAAGTTAGTCCGTGAAATGCCTTGATGAACCTAGCTCGTGAGGAACTAGGTGGCGTTTTTAGGAGTAAGAGTCTAGAGAGAGAAAATCCAACCCCTCTTATGTGGGAAATGGGAAAGTATTTATACCTTCCCACAAGAGAGAGGAAAAGAGAAAAGGGAAGAGGGAAATGAGTGGATACCTGTGCGACACGTGGACTCACCTTGTCCACTCACTTCCCCTTACCTTAGGTAAAATGACGGATGGGTCCTCGGTCCTCCTTTGGTCCTGCTTGGGCGGGAGCGCCCTGGAAGCAGGCAGGAAGCCTGGTCCGCCCTGCTCTGCAGGCGGCAAGGCCGTGCCGGGCGGCTAAATAATTAAGGCCATTCACTTGGAGTTTTTAATGACATTGCTGGGAGGTCTGCTGGGCAGGCCATCTCTTATTCAGGGATTGGGCGTCCTGGGGCCTGACTGGCAGGCGACCCGAGGCTGGCCACCGACCCCCATCAATTGGCCCTCGCCGGCTGAGGGGGAGCGAGGCTCCTGCTCGGCAGGCGACATCTTGTTTTGGGACGGCGGGAGGTTGACTCCTTGAACACTCTTGCATTAAATGCATTGCATGTTCCCGAGGGAACGAGCTTTAACTTCTCTGGGTATGCAGAGAGTTTAAACGTCTTCTTTCATGATTATTCTTCTTTGCAAAGTGGATTTTCGAACAGTGTGCCAGTTTGATGATTGGCTCTCCTCTTTGCAGAGGTGGTTGAAGCTCCATTAATGCTCTGCTTCTCCTCTTAGTATAAATTGCATCTTCCTTCACCATCTTCACGCCCCATTTCCAACTTTCCTTCCTTTCTTTGTCTTTAATCATGGTTTGGATCAAAAAATCCGTGACTCGCCGCGGAGCTCGCTACGTTACTTTCACTTTCAGAGGATTCTGGAGGCTTCGGTATGCTCGAGCTGCTTACCGAGCTGTTCGTCATAGCCGTCGCTCACGGCTTCATTCCCGTCGGAGGGGTAAGAAAACTCTTGCTAGGCTGAACAAGCATTTCAAGAGGTCCTCACCCCCTGCTGCGCCTAGATTCAGGCGCTGCCCCCAGGGAGGGGGTTGTTTTGACAGGGGATGCCACGAGTGCTTTCCGTGGCTGCACCCTGAACAATTTGATCCCAGCCTCTCTGATACCGACTCCTCCTTGGCGTCAGGCCCCTCCTCGCCTGTGAAGAAGACAGGTTGTCGTACCTGCGACGAATCCCAGGCCGTTCCCTTTGGCAGGGACTGGGAGGATAGCAGCCGAGATTCTGACGACAGTGGAGGTCTTGGTTGTTTAAGTGACAGGGATGAGGATGGGATCCCTGATGACCCTTTTCAAGACTCCCCAGATTGGGACTGGGGTTCGGACTTTGGGGGTCCAGGCAGCCCTGGGGACCCTTCCCCTGACTTGGATGATGACTAGGCCTGCTTAGCAGGGCGTTTACTCGTTGGGCCGGAATTTCTGGGCCTTTGTATATTTTCTTTCCTTGCTGGGCACTGAATGTAATTTTTCCTTTCAAGATTTAATGAAATGAAATTCAGGCGATGTGTTTGTGTATTATATTTTTAATATGTGTTTATTACTTTTTGTTTGAAGTGAAGAGGGGACATCATAGGGTGATCAATCCCTTGACACTCTTTGGTCTTTTCGAGGTTATTCTTGGGAAACCACACAAGGCTGACTCATGAGGAAGTGACGCGTGGGCAGTGGTCTTTGGGTGGACTCCTGAGATTTTGGCGACCCTTCGCATGCCTTTCTCCCTATAAAAGCAATCAGTTACACATCCTTCTTCTTTTTCCTTCTTCAATCTTTCTTTTCTTGAAATCTTCTTATCCTCTCTCTGCAAAACCCTTGGGTGTTTGACGGATCGTACCCCACTTTGTACCCCCATTTCTCTAGGAGATTCCTTCTTCGGGCTTTTACCGCACTTGGCAGGCGATCTTAGGTCAGACTTTTGCCTTCCACTTCCTGCTTTTTCTTTTTGATTTTCTGTTTTTCCGCTTCCATTAGAGTAAAATGTCTAGAACCCGTGAGCGGATTTTACCCTTTACTGACCCATCAAAGAGGGGGGAAGGGGTGAATTTTGCCTCCTCCTCTAGGGAGGTTGGTTTTGAGGAAGAGCATTCGGCGGACAGCGGGGGTGGTAACTCTCCTGACCCCCCTTCGTTTGACGCCATTGATTCCGACGACGAGGCGTTGGAAGTTGACCCTTCTAGAACCTCTGGCCCCCTTGTTCGTCGGGAAAGGGGTAGGGTTTACTATTTAGAGAGAGTTAAATACCGTATCCCTTTGAGTACTTTCCCTGACCCGAAAAATCGGGACCTGATCCTTGCAAAGAACGCCGCCGGTGTGATCGAGCGGCTTTACAACTTTGGGGAGGGGTACACCGTCATTGTCCCCGGCGAAAAGGATACCGTATGCAACCCTCCCGACGGGTGCATAGCGGTTTACCATAAATGTCTGGAGTTCGGCCTTCGCTTTCCCCTCCATCCTTCCTTGGAAGAGATCTTCAGGCGCATGAACGTCGCCATCGCCCAGCTGACAGCCACGGCTGTCAGGGCGTTGATTTCGTATGTCTGGACTTGTCTGTTCCACCGCATCGAGCCTTCCATTGACGCCCTGCGGTTTATGGTGGGTTTACAAATGGTTTCTTCTGGGAGTGCGGGCTCCCCTGGTTATTGGTCCCTTTTGAGGCAGAAGGGACATTCTTTGGTGTGGCCTGCCATGGATAGTTTGAGAGATTGGAAGAATAACTTCCTTTATGTACACAGCACCCATGGGTGGAAGATTCCCCGTCACTTCCGGAATCATGTCCACACCAGGCTAGAGACCCCTGAGGAGTATCACCCTGGCGTGGGTGGAAGAGCCCTGGAGGTGAAGCTGGGCGAAAAAGACAAGGAATTGACGGGCTATTTCGCTGCCCACACTGATAAGTATGGGGTGTATGGCCCTACATTATGGCTCCCCCATGCGGAGCTTATTGCGTCTGATAAATACTTGACCCGGTTGGGCATGAACCCGGGTCTAGATAAAGGTAGTTCAGGAGTGTTGATGATTCTTTCTTACTCTTTTTCCTTTTAAAGTGCCCTGATAGCTTGTATGTTTGCCTTGCAGATCTTGCTACCTTTGTTTGGAGAAAAGGGGAGGTGAGGCGCCTGGGCCTGACCGAGACTCTCACTGTTGTCCAAAGTCGCCCTTCTCTTCCCCCTGATTTTAAGAGAGGTGAGAAGAATCTGATGAAGCACTTGAAGGGTCTGTCGTTCAGTAGACCAAGACTTCCTCCCCCTCCTAGAGCAACGCCTGCAAAAACGGCGGTTTCTGAGGCCACTCCCTCTCCAGTTGCGAAGGTGATTGCCTGTGAGGCTACTCCTTCGCCTGTTGGCAGGCAGGGGGGCCTTTCAGCAGGGGTTCAGATTCCCTTGGGGCCGCGGGCTACAGGCTCCGAAGAGAATGGGGAGAGCACTCCCAGGGGACTAATTAGAAAGAGGAGCAGAGAGGCTCCAAATGCTGACCAAGTGGTGGACCTGGAGACCACCACGCCTGAACCCAAACGTTTTGCTCAGGGGGTTCCTGGTACCCTCTTTTCCGAGGAAAATACTGAATTCCATTACACCGCTGGCGATAGCCAAGATGTTTCCGCCTTACTCTCCGACTCTGGGGCAGTTCTAGCGGACCATCTTCTTAAGACTGTCCATTCTGCCACTAACCAAGTGACCCAGTACGTCCAGCGTACTGCCAAGATCCTCCAAGCTTCTGCAGAGCTGGCGGCCCTTAACCGCCTGAGTGATGAGGAACTGTCTAACTCTGACCGCCTTTCTGCAGTCGAGAGGGACGTTGCTCTCATTGTCAGTCTGAAGGACCAGTTGGCGAAAAAGGAGATTGAGCTGGAAGAGGCCAAGGGTCAGGCGATCCACTGGAAGTCTGAGAATGAGAAGGCTATCAGGGAGGTGTCCCGCCTGGGGGAGGAGTCAAAGAGAGCCCAGCAGGCCTTCGCGGAGTTGGAGCAGGCTAGGAAAGCCTTGACTGAGCTGGACCATGCGAAGAAAAGCGTCGTCGACCTGGGGGAGCGCCTTTCCCAGGCAAACTCAGATCTGCAGGCGGCTCTTGGCGATTTGGCAGCGAAGACCAAGGAATGGGAGAAGGAGAGGGACGAAATACTCCAGGAGGTGGATACAGCTGTGTCGGCGGGCTTTGTGAATGGCGCCCACTCTTGTTTGGGGGTAGTTATGGAGACTGTCAAGGAGATGTTCCCTGGTTTTGATGAAGATGCTTTTCGGGCCCTCTATACTGCCAAGGACGAAGCTCAAATGCGCAGACTGTCTGAAGGAGCTGCTACTTCCGGCCCAGACGCCCCCCCTGCCTAACATGGAGGGCAGTCTTCCTCAGAGGGCTCTTGCTCGTCCCCTGCTGCGCCTGTGCTAACGCTTTAACTTCCTTACTTCTTTGCGTGCCGAGCCCTTTTGGTGGCCGGCTGCCGTGTTTAATTATAATTACTTGTTCTAAAAACTCTTATCTTGTGTTCCTTTGACACTATTCCTTTTTATGTAGATTTTTCTGTTTGCTTTGTCTGTTTTTGTTTGATTCTTCATGAGTTTGATGCGCAGCCTGTCCCTGCCTGCCCAGAGGTAAGCAGGGAGGTTCCTTAACGTTTTTATACAAGGTTGGAGGGCCTGCCCCCAGTCCTTGTTAGTTCAGCCTGTCCCTGGCTTTTGTTCAAAGTCCAGGGGGCCTGCCCCCTGCCTGCCCAGAGGTAAGCAGGGTGGCCTTTGCGTTTTTTATACAAGGTTGGGGGGCCTGCCCCCAGTCCTTGTCGATCCGGCCTGTCCCTGGCTTTCGTTCAAAGTCCAGGGGGCCTGCCTCCTGCCTGCCCAGAGGCTAGCAGGGGGGCTTTTGCGTTTTTTATACAAGGTTGGGGGGCCTGCCCCCAGTCCTTGTTGATCTGGCCTGTCCCTGGCTTTTGTTCAAAGTCCAGGGGGCCTGCCTCTTGCCTGCCCAGAGGCTAGCAGGGGGGCTTTTGCGTTTTTTATACAAGGTTGGGGGGCCTGCCCCCAGTCCTTGTTGATCTGGCCTGTCCCTGGCTTTTGTTCAAAGTCCAGGGGGCCTGCCTCCTGCCTGCCCAGAGGCTAGCAGGGGGGCTTTTGCGTTTTTTATACAAGGTTGGGGGGCCTGCCCCCAGTCCTTGTTGATCTGGCCTGTCCCTGGCTTTTGTTCAAAGCTCAGGGGGCCTGCCCCCTGCCTACCCAGAGGTAAGTAGGGAGGTTTGGATTTTTGTTGGGGGGGGGGGGTTCATTTTTCCTGATTTTGGCAACAGCGGGGCCTCCCCCTATTGCCCGCTGCTCGTTTGTGTGTGAATGCGCAAGTGTGAACAGGCAACGAGTATAAATCTGGATCTTTCTCATTTCTTTATAAAACTTGTGACATTTTGGGTGGTCGGAGCCGTCGACATTCTTTGACCGTCCTCCGCCATTTGTTTTTAGCAAAAATAAAAACTATCCTCGAATTTTGTTCAGACGTAATATTTTTTCAAGGTGTCCGCATTCCAGTGAGCATGCAACTCTTGCCCTTCAAGGTTGGCGATTTTGTATGTGCCTGGTCCCAGGACTTGAGTCACTTGGTATGGACCCTCCCAGTTGGCACTTAGCTTTCCATGTTCCCTTGATCTTCCAACCGCCAGCGTTTTTCTTAGAACTAGTTCACCCATCTGGAAGTTCCTCTGACGGACTTTGGTGTTGAAGGCTTTCCTCATTCGTTGCTGGTAGGCAATGATGTTGGTACTGGCTTCTTCCCTTAACTCATTTACCAGGTCCAAGGCCTCGACCATTGCAGCTTCGTTTTCAGCCCGGTCGTACTGCAGGGAGCGCAGAGAAGGGATCCTTGCCTCAATTGGTAATAATGCCTCTGCTCCATATACCAGACCAAACGGGGTCTGGCCTGTAGATTCTTTTCTGGTAGTCCGGATTGACCAGAGTATACTGGGAAGCTCGTCAGCCCACCTACCCTTGCAGTCATCCACCATTTTCTTCAGGCCATTTAAGATTTGTTTGTTGGCTGCTTCTGCCTGTCCGTTGGTTTGCGGGTGACAGACGGCTGAGTAGGCGACTGCGACGTTGTGGCTCTCCAGCCAGATTCTTAGAGGATCATTATCAAATTGTCTGCCATGGTCAAATACCAATATTTTTGGCAGGCCGAACCTGGTGATAATATTTCGCCAGACCACTTTTCTGACTGCCGGCTCAGTAATGTTGGGCACCGCTTCGGCTTCTACCCATTTGGTGAAGTAGTCTATGGCGACAATCAAGAATTTCCTGCCCCCTGTGGCCACCGTAAAGGGTCCTAGTATGTCCATCCCCCATTGAGCGAAGGGGATGGGGGATAGGATTGGCCTGAGCTCCTGGGCCGGGGCATGGATTGATGGGGCGAAGAGTTGGCACTTTCTGCATTTCTGGGTCAGGCTCTTGGCATCCGCCAGCATAGTAGGCCAGTAGTAGCCTGCCCTTAGGGCTTTGTGGGCCAGTGATCTCCCTCCGATGTGATGTCCACAAATCCCTGAGTGGATATCTTCCAACACTTCAGCAGCTTGATCTGCCCGTAGGCATTTGAGCAGGGGATAAGTAAAAGATTTCTTATAGAGTTCCCCATCAATGAGTATGAACCAGGCTGCTTTAGCGTGTACCTGTCTTTTTTGTGCTGCGTCTGATGGTAGGACACCATGTTTCTTGAATTGGATGAAGGGAGTCATCCAACTTTCCAGACCTTCTTCCACGGTGTTAATCGCCTCACAGGGGCTGGTAGACTTCTCATGCAAGACGTCAACCCACACTGACCTCCGTATGTCCTGTAGACTGGAACTTGCCAGTTTTGACAGGGCATCTGCTCGACTGTTCTGGGAGCGGGGGATCTGTTTGATCTCATATGATTTCAAGCCTGATAACTCTCCTTTCACCATCTCCAGGTATGTGGCCATTGCTTGGTCCCTGGCTTCGTATTCACCATTGATTTGGTTGGCGATGAGCTGGGAGTCTGTCGCCAGGACAATCCGTTCTGCCCCTGCGGCTTTAGCTAGCCTGACGCCTGCGAGTACTGCTTCGTACTCTGCTTCGTTGTTTGATGTTGGGAAGACAAACCTGAGTGCATGCTCAAAGTCAGCCCCCCCCCCCCCCGGGCTGGTCAGTACGACGCCTGCGCCTGCGCCATTGGCTGTCGAGGATCCATCAGTGTGCACAACCCACTCCTCGGCAGAGGTCTCTTCTTCCCCTGAATGGGAGCATTCAGCCAGAAAATCTGCTAATGCTTGGGCTTTGATGGCTGTTCTTGGCTGGTAAGATATCCCTAGCCCACTCAGCTCGATCGCCCATTTCAGTAATCTCCCTGATTTTTCAAACTTTTCCAACACTTTCTCCAGCGATTGGTCGGTGAGGACCACGACCGGATGCGCGTCAAAGTAAGGTCTGAGTTTTCTGGCAGCAATTATGACTGCGTAGGCGGCTTTTTCGACCATCGGGTAATTTTTCTCGGCTGCCCCCAGCGCATGGCTTACAAAGTATATAGGTTGCTGGGTGCCCGCCTCTTCCCGTAAAATGACCGCGCGGACAGTTATATTAGTCACAGCGATGTAGAGGAAAAGTTTTTCCCCTGCTACTGGTCTTGCCAGGGTGGGGAGCTTCTTAAGATGGTCTTTCAATTGCTCGAAGGCTTCTTTCTGCTCGTTTTCCCACTTGAACTGTTTGTTTCCTTTCAGTATCTTGAAAAAAGGAGTAGACTTGTCTGCTGATCGGGCGACGAATCGCGCCAAGGCGGCCATGCGGCCCGTCAGACGCTGGATGTCTCTAATGGTCTTGGGCTCAGGAAGGTCTAAAACTGCCTGAATTTTCTCAGGGTTGGCGTCTATTCCACGAGAGCTGACCAAGAATCCCAGGAATTTACCGGAACGGACCCCAAATGTACACTTTTTTGGGTTGAATTTCATTTTGTAGGCGCGCAGGGAACAGAAGGTCTCCTGCAGGTCTATCAGGTGCTCCTTGTCTTCTTTGCTTTTCACGATGGCGTCATCGACGTAGGCCTCAATGTTTCTGCCTTTTTGACCTTCAAACACTTTATCAACTAAACGTTGGTATGTGGCTTCTGCATTTTTAAGCCCGAATGGCATCATCTTGTACATGTAGGTGCCTGAACTGGTGATGAACGCACACTTCACTCGGTCCGGCTGCCATAAGTACACTTGATGGTACCCTGAAAAGGCGTCTAGGAAACTCAGCATGGTATAACCACTGGTGGCGTCCACCAGTTGGTCGATTCTGGGGAGCGGATAGCAGTCTTTCGGGCAGGCCTTGTTGAGGTTTGTAAAGTCTACGCACATTCTCCATGCGCCCGACGATTTTTTGACCATGACTACATTCGCCAGCCATTCTGGGTAGTCACAGACCTCAATAAAATCTGCCTTCAAAAGCTTGTCAATTTCTTCCTTGATTGCCGCGTCCTTCTCTGCGGACATATTTCGCTTTTTCTGCTTTACGGGGCGAGCGTCCGTGCTTACGTTCAGCTTGTGAACGATGCACGATGGATCAACCCCGGGCATCTCATCTGCCGAGTAGGCGAATACGTCCTTGTTTTCTTTCACCAGCTTGATCAGTTCAGCCTGGTAGGACTCCTCCAAGTCAGCTCCTATTAGGACCTGCCTCCCTGGCTCTAAGTCTACCAGCATGCTTTCGCCCCCTGGCTCCAGGTGGTTGGACGCCTGATTCTCGGCTGGGATTTCGCCTTCCCTGCCGGGGGAACTGTCAGCCTTTCTTTTTCCTTTTCTCTCTTTTTCGTGTGTTTGCAGGGCCACGGAGTAGCATTGTCTGGCTGACTCTTGGTCCCCGCGCACTTTTCCTTCTAGCCCGAAATCGGTGACATATGCTATGGTGAGGGCCCTGATGGAGATGGCCGCCTCGATTTCGTCCAGGGTGGCTCTGCCAATTAGGGCGTTGTAGGCGGATCTTGCATCCACAACAACAAAGGTTGCCCTGACGTTTCTGGCAGTAAAGCCTTCCCCAAAAGTTACGGGTAAGTCTATGACTCCCATGGGCAGCACGCCTGCTCCACTGAACCCGTATAACGATCCGGGGGCAGGCCGTAGGTGCCTTTTTTCCAGGCCCATTTTCTCGAAGGCGTCCTTGTACAGCAGATTCGTATATGCGCCAGTGTCTACCATGCACCTCCGCACAATGTGGTTGCTGATTTCCAGGGACAGCACCAAAGGATCACTGTGCGGGTACACCACACGCCCTGCATCTTCAGGGGTGATGCTTAATGTTACTCCTCTTGGACTTCCTGCTTTCTCAGCATAGCAGATCTGGTTTTTTAGTTCACGCATTTGTCTTTTTTGGCCTCTTCGACTGAGCTGGCCCTCAGTACCCCCTGATATTACGTGGATCACCATGCGATTCTGCCCTGACCCTTCGGGTTTTTCAGATACTTCTTTCTGAGACTTATTCTTGGCTGCGTAGTTGGCCAACCATCCGTTCCTGATTAACTTCTCGATTTCGTCTTTCAGGTGGCGACATTCCTCGGTGGTGTGGCCTATGCAGTCGTGGAAGGTGCAGAATTTCTTGGGGTCTCCCTTTGGGCTGCGAGGTTTGTTCGGGCGATTCCACTTAGCGGTTTCGTTTTCCAGTTCGAAGATCTCCGCCCTGGGTTTGTTGAGGGCAGTGTAACTGTCAAACCTGGGCTGGTAGACAGTGCGCTCCTTCTTGGGAGTGTCTCCCTCTTCTCTCTGCTTGCCTGGCTTATTTCTGCCACGACCACCCTGCGGTCCCCCTTGCGGCCTTGCTTGGCCTGCAGGGGTATCCGTCAGGCCGTGGAACTCCTCCTGCAGAATAAACCCTTCAGCAATTTTCCTGGCCATGGCCAAGGTTTCTGGCTGGGTCCTGATCATCTGATTTTTCATTTCCCCTGGAAGCAGGGAGATTATCAGGGCATAGGCGGCGGTGGAATCATCGATCTCCCTGACCTGCTGGTAGGATAGATCAAACCTTCTTAGGTATTCCCTTACACTTTCACCCTTTTTCTGCTTTAGGGTCATAAGATCGAAACGAGTGAGGCGTCTTCTTTTATTCCCAGCATATTGTTCGAGGAAGATCTCGGCCAACTCTATGAAGAACTTGACTGACCCCGGGCGGAGGTCCCTGAACCATCCTTATGCAAGCCCTACCAGGGTGGTTGGGAAAACTTTGCACCAGATGGCATCATCTACGTCGTACATGCCCATGTGGCTCTCAAATGCCGTCAGGTGGTCTTCTGGGTCTGTTGTCCCATCAAACTTAATGGTGGGCATTTTAATTTTTGGAATGGGGTATTCTTGTACCTCAGGATGAAGTGGGGTTTTTGTGGGCCTTCCTACCAATCGTGACCTGCTTTCCCCAGATTGGTTACCATGAGTATCCCATTGTCTATGGGCCGGTTTCCTCATACTGGGGGAGCGGTGCCTTGGAGGCGGCCTGCTTGCTGCTTCATCTTCTGTCTCAGGGGAGACTTGCCTGGGTCTCTTCCTCTGAGAGTGACAGAAGCTCTCACCCTTGTGATACTTAGATTCGAGCGGTTGCCCCCGGTTGAGCCTTGACTGCAGGCTTTGGGATAAACCAGGGGCTGACTGCCCTTTGACCGCCGGTGTTAGCCTGGAGAAAACACCGCCTGGCTTTTCTCCCAGGCGTTTTGACATGGGCTCCCTGGGCCTCATTCGCTCCTGTAATTCCCGGGATAAGCCTCTCTGTTCTCCAGACGCTGATTCTGTTGTGTGAATGGAGAACGCCTGCTGAACAGGTGGCTCCGGGTTGCCGGTTGTAATGCGCCTTTGCACGTGCGCGTACGCTTGTGCCGTCCTTCTTGCCTTCCTCTGAGCATTTCTGGCGGCGGTCCGCCTCGTGCCCCCAGCTCCATCCCTGCTTACTGAGGGTGGCTGCCTGGGGGCCGACGCGACCCTGCCTACCAGGTCCTCAGGAGTGAACTCCTGGTTTAGCATTGCGGAGAAGAAGGCGGCTGTCTGCACCATCTGAGCTGGGGTCAGATTCAGAGCGTGCCCAGGGTGCATCCCCAACTCAGGTGTTACAGCAGCGCTTGGCCCGCCGTGGAGGCTAGTTCCCCCCATCCCCAGGATTGTGGCTGGAGGAACCCTCTCCAACTGCGGCATACCATACAGGGGGGCCACCGGTGGGACCGTCGGGCCCGTCCCTGCACTGGTATCGACAATTTCTGGCATGATTGTTTTCGTTTTTTGTGATTATGAGTGGTTGATTTTAGTGGGTAACTCGTGAGCACAACCGTAAGTTCCCCACAGACGGCGCCAAATTGTTCTGGTTACGAAAACAATTAACCCGGCTCTGGACCCGGGTTGTATAATTGAGTTATTAGTGAACAATTGATCGTCTGACTTCCTTAGACCTCCCCTTCGTCTCACTCCCTTGATCGGACCTTCCCGGCGGAGTTGGCCTGCTCCCTGCACAATGAACGCACAGGGCCCCGGAGGTTGTCCGAGGAAACCCTCTCCGATGCCTAAGTTAGTCCGTGAAATGCCTTGATGAACCTAGCTCGTGAGGAACTAGGTGGCGTTTTTAGGAGTAAGAGTCTAGAGAGAGAAAATCCAACCCCTCTTATGTGGGAAATGGGAAAGTATTTATACCTTCCCACAAGAGAGAGGAAAAGAGAAAAGGGAAGAGGGAAATGAGTGGATACCTGTGCGACACGTGGACTCACCTTGTCCACTCACTTCCCCTTACCTTAGGTAAAATGACGGATGGGTCCTCGGTCCTCCTTTGGTCCTGCTTGGGCGGGAGCGCCCTGGAAGCAGGCAGGAAGCCTGGTCCGCCCTGCTCTGCAGGCGGCAAGGCCGTGCCGGGCGGCTAAATAATTAAGGCCATTCACTTGGAGTTTTTAATGACATTGCTGGGAGGTCTGCTGGGCAGGCCATCTCTTATTCAGGGATTGGGCGTCCTGGGGCCTGACTGGCAGGCGACCCGAGGCTGGCCACCGACCCCCATCACCTATATATTAGATATATAGGCAGAAATAGCATATATAGCAGACAGTAAGATAGCATACAGGAAATGCAGTTAGCATCTATAGACTGACTTTCGCTGGGGAAAATGATTTTGTTTCATTTTGAAATTGAAGTCCTGAAAGCAACTCACGTGCTAGGAGATAGATTTTCAAAATTGAAAGGGGTAGAAAAGAAATTTGTAGTTTAAATGGACTGAAATTTGACCTTGTCGAAAAGGATTTTCTCAAATGGCTAAGTTTTACAAGTTTTTGAAATGAGAATTTGAAAAGAGAGGCCTACATACCGACTCACTCGACTCTGGACGCGACAGGACGAGTTGACAGACACGACTGGACTCTCGAGGGGTTGGACCGTGACTCGGTAGGGGGTGGGCCGCCTACTATGACAAGACTCTTAAGTTGCGCTATTCCGTAGCCTAGGCGAGTGGCAACACGGTCGAACGTAGAAATGGGAAGGATGTGCTATAAGGGGTTGCAGTAGTCAGTAATGGGACTGTAACGACAGGACTTAGTAGTAGACTTGTGTTCTTTTGGATCTTCTTTGGTTTCGGGGTATATTCCCAAGGTAGGTGCATATTTGAGTCCCTGACAAATTCTTGTCTTTGACCGAGCCGAGTACTAGGACACCCTATAGAAAAGAGGCTAGTGTTTTGAAAGTATTTGGATTATGTGAGTGGATGGAGAACTTCTGCCAAGAAGAAGCCCCCAGGACGACAAAGCTGGCTGTTGAGAACATGACAGTGTCGTGTCAGGAATGATGGTGCTTTTTGAATGTGTGTCAATGTGGGTGGTTGTGCCTCTGTTGACAGGTTGCCTACGTATTCACGTGTAGTATAATCAAACCAAGCCGTAGTTCAGTGTTGAAAATATATTATGGTGCCTAGTTTATTAGGGCTTTGTGTGTAACTAGCCATAGTGATGGTGTAGGCTAGGTGCATTCCCAATGATGTCTTGATCAAGGGGTTAGAATAGTTAGGATGTTAATCCTGTGACTGTGAGCATTCTCCGGGGTAGCCCCCGGAAGTGGTGTGAACTATTTGGGCATGTTCTATGCCGACCGCAGGTTGAGTTCCCGTGTTTGGGGCTGGTAACTGGTTTGAATGTTTTTGGAAATGTGGAGCTTGGTTGCAAATGGCTTTGATGATTTGACATCTGGAGCTCGATTTTGTGGAGCTAAGGCTTCGAGGGTAAGGTATTGTAATGTGGTAGGAAAGGGGGAAGTCGAGTAAAAATGACTCGGACTTCGATTGGGCAGGTTTGATAATGCGGGATCTGATTTCCATGTCTGGCCCTAATGGTTAGGGTATCCTATGGAGCTTGAATCCTCAAAATTCTGGGCTGTCTCTTAGCCTAGGTCTCGAGAAGGTCTTGAGGGTTGTAATGTGGGAAGGCTAAGTGTGGTGCTAGCTGACCAACTTGATTGTTTCTCCCCTATTGGATGGTATGAGTATTGATAATTTTGAATTGACCGTTTTCTCAACGGTCATGGGTTTTTGAATATTTTTTGGTTGACCTCTTTAGCCCCGGTCTTGGAATTCTTTATTTGAGTTAACCGTGCCCCGGTCAAAGGGTTGACCGTATCTGGTCGGGGGATGTTGAGAATTCTTTTTGATCATGGCCAACTTTTTTTGTTTTGGCCTTTTGTTTTTTTTTCCTTGGACTTTTGATTTTTTTTGTCCAATTTTTTTTCTTTTTTTTGTTGGTCAGACTAACACCTAAGGTAGGGTTTGGTTAGTCTTATTGGAAGGATGTTTATTGTGGGAAGTGGGCTTGCCTCCCGTCTTGAACCCAAACTAGAAGACTGCCTAGATTTGTCATAGGATTCGATACCGCTCCTGCTAAGGGTAGTTATGTGGCTTTTCTATACCAGACATGGAACAGGTAAGAGGAAAACACGGGCTCGGTTTCCTGCAGTCATTATAGATGTGCCTATAATAGTCACGTGCATGTGCTCACAGTGTACGATGGTGCTCATCATGTTCTCGGAAACATATAAGGAAAGCATATAGTGGAGATAGAATATTGAAAGCTGATTTTATTGAATTTTTGAAATGAGGACAGAATACAAATGACTCTGACGCTGATTTGGAAATGAGGATGTAGGGTATCCTAGACTCGAACTCAGACTTAGACTCGAATCAAATCCGGACTCGGATGCTCGGTTGGTTGTTTTTTTTGGTAAGGTCTTTGATTGTGGAGAACGACGGGTGTCACGACTCGCTTAAACTCGGCTTTGCGCAAGTGCAAGTGAGGGAGTCAAACTAGACACGGCCCGGGGTGACGGGTCGACAAAGACTCATGGACCGGGATACTCGAACGTTAATCTAAACGAGGTAACGACCCTGGCTTGGACTCGACCATGAGACTCGGACGGTGTATGAGGGCGAGTCCGAAAATCGGGCAACCGTGTTTGACCGCGTCGCGTGCTCGGACCAACCGTGGTGACCTAACCCTAGATGACTCTAGTATTTGTAGCATAGGTACGACTCGAAGAAGGCATCATAAGGACGCCAGTGTATGATGAACGTGGGGTGCCCTTCGGATGACCGTGGTTGACTGCTCGGTTGGGGGATAGCCCCCGAGTGAGGCTAAAGAATCTGATAGGACTCAGATGGTGTGACACCTAAGTGACTCGAAAGTGGGATACGTGAGACAACACGTGTAAGCCATGACCCTTAGAGCAACCGTGGTTGATCGCTCTGCTGAAGGGTGGCCCCCGAGTGATGATAAGCCTGAAAAGGAAATGACTCGGAAAAGACACCTAGACGGGTGACTCGTGAAAGGTGGGCCTCCCTTAGGATACGACTATGTGGACCGAGTCCCGCTCGAAGGAAGGTCCACGTGAGATACTCCCTAGACTTTGGACTTGAATGTGTAAACGGGCTTCCCTTTGTATGAGTTCGTCCTACGCAGGTGGGCCGTGCCTCGACAAATAAGGCGGACTAGGATGGGGAAGAAACTCGTGATGTAGGATCGACGGAGTTTCGATGCTATAGACTCTAACAACTTATGACAAGACCCGACACTACTAAATACGGGAAGTCCTAAGAAGAGGAAGGTTTTGAAAAGGGAAATTTGGATTTAGAAAAACCCGAAAAAGTCGGATCGGATGGCCCGATTTTTTTGAAAACCGAAAAGTCTTATCGGGCCGAATTTTTGGAAATTTTGATAAAGTTTGGGCAGCATACCGGCTAAAAATAGGCTGTTTTGAGTCAAAATCATAAGTTCTAAATTCGGTAGCTTTTCGGGCTTTGAAAAATGGATAGGTTTGAAAAGAAGCAAGCTTTTGAAATAGCGGTTTTTGAAAAAGAAGGCAAGTAAATCAAGTAGCACATAGTCATGAAAACAGTATAATGACACCATGTATGCTCTTAATCTAAGTCTCGGTCGGTTGAAATAGGGTCTATACCAACGACGTTAGCTTTCTCGCAAATCAGGACGTTCTTCCTAAGCCGAGTTGGTCTTAGAACCTGCCGTAAAACCCATGCGAGTTCCGCCATCGAAGTCTTTAGTGCACCCATTTAGAAATGCACCGTGGTATAGTGGGACGTCGGTCACAAGTAACCGACCCGGGAAAAATTTGGGTTATGCATGAACCATTGAACTAATACGTGTACATTACTAATCGAACGATTTCTTTTCGAGTCTCACCCTGAGGATGCCGATGGTAAGTGACTCATCAGTTGATCCCCAGCGGATTCGCCAAATTGTGGACATGACATAGGTCCACCCAGACGCGGTCACGCGCGTGTTTGAGGAGGCGAATGAATCTCCTGTGAGATGGTCAAATTGAAATTTAAATCGAAGTTGGAGTTGCCACCGAACTTTGTGGGAGTTCCGGCCTGTTCGAACCCACTCTATGTCGTAGTGGGCCGTGTACAAAATACGGCCCATTTCCGATGTCAGAGCTTATTGGGTTCGTCCCTTTGCATTACGATACCGATACCGACATTATCGGATATCATGAATTAAATGACTCTCGTTGCCAATGGATTCAGACATTCGGAAACCACGGTTCTGAGTAAGGGGTGAGGGTACGTGTTGGGAAGTTCACAAAGAACACCCAACCTCACCCGCACTTAGCGGCCTTTACTAAGATATCGTTCGTTTTTGGTGTACATGCGTTAGTTTGATAGTGGAATGATATGCAAACATTATTTTCCCTAAGCATGTAAGAAAAATTAAATGGGATGCTAAGCCGTTTAATGCATCTTAAACTAATAATGTCAAAGTTATATTTAGCATGTGAAGTTCGTTTTAGTCTAATAAAACAAAAGATGAAAATAAATCGCTAAAAACACGAGCAAACAAGTTAGTAACGGTTTATAAATTAAATAAGATGTAAGTACGATAATATGCATGATTTTGAAGAAGGATTATGACACGTGATGGAGTAACACGTGTTGACCAAGGTCAAAAAAAAAAGATTTGTCGAAATCTGAAAATATACCGAGAAAACCGCTGTTTTGTGTTAGAAAAACGGTGAAGAGAAAACGAAAAAAAGAAAAAAAGGGTCTCGGTTTTAAGGCACTCGCGCGAGTCGCCTGGGTGGGGCGCGACTCGCACGGGTGTCTGTCCCGGTTTGTCCATTTTCGAAAGTCGTTAATTTTAATAAATCGCGTACAAATATGGATTAGTTTATACTCGGTTTATATTTTCGGTATTCGTCGTTATCGATATTCGATTACGAAATCGATATCAAATATTCGAAATGATTTTTGGAAAAGGTTTTAAAAGTTTGAAAATCTCTTTGTAAAATAAAAAAAACGATGTTCGACTCCCTCCGCGTTGAAAATCGTTGTATTATGTTTTTAAGACCGTATAACGATTTTCTAGCATCAACAGGTTTGATGTTATTCTTTTGATACGATATTCGACTAGAGAGTCGTTATCGTAATTTTAAGAATGTTTTGTTTTATGAAAATAATTTAGTAATATCGCTATTATAAAAAAAATGCGACAACGACCCATATTAAAAAAAACGGACCGACTGACGAAAACAAAAGAAAAAGGACAAGAGAAAGAAAAAGAAAAGGGAAGAATCAAGTTTGATTCTACACCCTCAACCTACATGCTTTGTTTTCTCGGAATGAGGCTCGTCGGAAAGTGGCTTAGGCACGGGAGCGTCGAGACGATGTGGATGAGTTAGGGTGTCAGTTTGGGACGTGTGAGGTGACGGGTTCGGCCGGTTTTTTGGGGTCGGATTCGTCGGGATATTTTATCGGTATTTCGATGCTATTTTTGGATGCTATGAATTTGCTGTATGATATGAATAATTGATGATTGATAACTGATAACTGATGTATGATGTCTGATGACTGATGTCTTTTGGGTTGAATGTGAAGGTCTATTTATAGGTGAGGTCCTCGATTGATATTAGAAGAGGTACTCTTGCTTGGACGACAAGAAATACCGGTTTGGATAGGAAACGTAAGAAGTCGAGAGGCACGAGAACTGCGTTCCTTGGGGAGAAATCCACGAAATCTGGCTGGAACAAGGCTGCTCGGCCGAGTATCTGATGCTCGGTCAAGTGTTTGATAGGGTGTTCGGATTGGATTCCTATTTGAGATCGAATTCTATCCTTAACGGAATTGTTTAATATTTTTTGAGGCTGATTTTTGTAGTGTTTGAGCTCAAACCGGACTCACGGGATGTCACGACTGATTCGGGTGTCTCGAAAATATCTTTGACCGGGTTTTGACTCGGTCGCTAAAAGACGGTTTTGCCCCTGGTGTCGAATTTGACCCAAATTAGTCTTATTTGACTCGAAATGACCCACTGGGCCCGATTTTGAGGTTGGTTTTGTGAGATTTGTACTCTGTAAAAAGTGTAAACCAAATGCCCATGATTTCGAGCCCAAATCCCAGTTCATTAAAGCACGTTTGCGTCCGATCATCATCGGGTGTTTGGCGGGAATTACTATAGGCACCTGGCGGTCAAAATGTGGGTGTCTACAGAGCCCCCACTCTGACTGAGGCTTGGACAAGGCAAAAGTTAGAGTAGCTACCAGGCCAGTCGAGGATTAAGACCTGGCAGGCTTCCGGTCGGGTCGTTTATAGTCCATTAGACTTGCGTAAAAGGGCTCGCCAGCCATAAGATAGAGATCATACCTGGATAGATGCTGATAATTCCGTGGGGACTTTGCCTAAAAAGTGTTGGGTGCGTCTGTTTGCAGACGCATCCCATCTTGGAGTTGCGCGGGAGCTTGCCTTGGAAGCTATGGGTGTATCTGTTTACAGATACATCCCATCTTGGAGTTGCGCGGGAGCTTGCCTTGGAAGCTATGGGTGTATCTGTTTACAGATACATCCCGTCTTGGAGTTGTGCGGGAGCTAGCCTTGGAAGCTATGGGTGTATCTGTTTACAGACACATCCCGTCTTGGAGTTGCGCGGGAGCTTGCCTTGGAAGCTATGGGTGTATCTGTTTACAGACACATCCCGTCTTGGAGTTGCGCGGGAGCTTGCCTTGGAAGCCATGGGTGTATCTGTTTACAGACACATCCCGATTCTTCAGTAGAAAATGTCGCCTGAGCTTTTCCACTGGGGAATTTTTGCGAGGAGAATTCCTCTCGAGTCTGGGTGTACTTGTATAATGCCGACACATAGCAATTTGCATGTAACATTTTAGGCAAAACACCGACTCACGCCGGGGAAGTAAAAACTTGATGTTCCTTTGGGAAGCACAAGTGATACCTGAAATATTAGATATATAGGCAGAAATAGCACATATAGCAGACAGTAAGATAGCATACAGGAAATGCAGTTAGCATCTATAGACTGACTTGCGCTGGGGAAAATGATTTTTGTTTCATTTTGAAATTGAAGTCCTGAAAGCAACTCACGTGCTAGGAGATAGATTTTTAAAATTGAAAGGGGTAGAAAAGAAATTTGTAGTTTAAATGGACTGAAATTTGACCTTGTCGAAAAGGATTTTCTCAAATGGCTAAGTTTTACAAGTTTTTGAAATGAGAATTTGAAATGAGAGGCCTACATACCGACTCACTCGACTCTGGACGCGACAGGACGAGTTGACAGACACGACTAGACTCTCTAGGGGTTGGACCGTGACTCGGTAGGGGGTGGGCCGCCTACTATGACAAGACTCTTAAGTTGCGCTATTCCGTAGCCTAGGCGAGTGGCAACACGGTCGAACGTCGAAATGGGATGTATGTGCTATACGGGGTTGCAGTAGTCAGTAATGGGACTGTAACGACAGGACTTAGTAGTAGACTTGTGTTCTTTTGGATTTTCTTTGGTTTCGGGGTATATTCCCAAGGTTGGTGCATATTTGAGTCCCTGACAAATTCTTATCTTTGACCGTGCCGAGTACTAGGACACCCTATAGAAAGAAGGCTAGTGTTTTGAAAGTATTTGGATTATGTGAGTGGATGGAGAACTTCTGCCAAGAAGAAGCCCCCAGGACGACAAAGCTGGCTGTTGAGAACATGACAGTGTCGTGTCAGGGATGATGGTGCTTTTTGAATGTGTGTCAATGTGGGTGGTTGTGCCTCTGTTGAAAGGTTGCCTACGTATTCACGTCTAGTAAAATCAAACCAAGCCGTAGTTCAGTGTTGAAAATATATTATGGTGCCTAGTTTATTAGGGCTTTGTGTGAAACTAGCCATAGTGATGGTGTAGGCTAGGTGCATTCCCAATGATGTCTTGATCAAAGGGTTAGAATAGTTAGGATGTTAATCCTGTGACTGTGAGCATTCTCTGGGGTAGCCCCCGGAAGTGGTGTGAACTATTTGGGCATGTTCTATGCCGACCGCAGGTTGAGTTCCCGTGTTTGGGGCTGATAACTGGTTTGAATCTTTTTGGAAATGTGGAGCTAGGTTGCAAATGGCTTTGATGATTTGACATCTGGAGCTCGATTTTGTGGAGCTATGGCTTCGAGGGTAAGGTATTGTAATGTGGTAGAAAAGGGGGAAGTCAAGTAAAAATGACTCGGACTTCGATTGGGCAGGTTTGATAATGCGGGATCTGATTTCCATGTCTGGCCTTAATGGTTAGGGTATCCTATGGAGCTTGAATCCTCAAAATTCTGGGCTGTCTCTTAGCCTAGGTCTCGAGAAGGTCTTGAGGGTTGTAATGTGGGAAGGCTAAGTGTGGTGCTAGCTGACCAACTTGATTGTTTCTCCCCTATTGGATGGTATGAGTATTGATAATTTTGAATTGACCGTTTTCTCTACGGTCATGGGTTTTTAAATATTTTTTGGTCGACCTCTTTAGCCCCGGTCTTGGAATTCTTGATTTGAGTTAACCGTGGCCCGGTCAAAGGGTTGACCGTATCTGGTCAGGGGATGTTGAGAATTCTTTTTGATCATGGCCAACTTTTTTGTTTTGGCCTTTTGCTTTTTTTTTCCTTGGACTTTTGATTTTTTTTGTCCAGTTTTTTTTCTTTTTTTTGTTGGTCAGACTAACACCTAAGGTAGGGTTTGGTTAGTCTTATTGGAAGGGTGTTTATTGTGGGAAGTGGGCTTGCCTCCCGTCTTGAACCCAAACTAGAAGACTACCTAGATTTGTCATAGGATTCGATACCGCTCCTGCTAAGGGTAGTTATGTGGCTTTTCTATACCAGACATGGAACAGGTAAGAGGAAAACACGGGCTCAGTTTCCTGCAGTCATTATAGATGTGCCTATAATAGTCACGTGCATGTGCTCAAAGTGTACGATGGTGCTCATCATGTTCTCGGAAACATATAAGGAAAGCATATAGTGGAGATAGAATATTGAAAGCTGATTTTATTGAATTTGTGAAAAGAGGACAGAATACAAATGACTCTGACGCTGATTTGGAAATGAGGATGTAGGGTATCCTAGACTCGAACTCAGACTTAGACTCGAATCAAATCCGGACTCGGATGCTCGGTTGGTTGTTTTTTTTTTTGGTAAGATATTTGATTGGGGAGAACGACGGGTGTCACGACTCGCCTAAACTCGGCTTTGCGCAAGTGCAAGTGAGGGAGTCAAACTAGACACGGCCCGGGGTGACGGGTCGACAAAGACTCTTGGACCGGGATACTCGAACGTTGATCTAGACGAGGTAACGACCCTGGCTTGGACTCGACCATGAGACTCGGACGGTGTATGAGGGCGAGTCCGAAAATGGGGCAACCGTATTTGACCGCGTCGCGTGCTCGGACCAACCGTGGTGACCTAACCCTAGATGACTCGAGTATTTGTAGCATAGGTACGACTCGAAGAAGGCATCGTAAGGACGCCAGTGTATGATGAACGTGGGGTGCCCTTAGGATGACCGTGGTTGACTGCTCGGTTGGGGGATAGCCCCCGAGTGAGGCTAAAGAATCATATAGGACTCAGATGGTGTGACACCTAAGTGACTCGAAAGTGGGATACGTGAGACAACACGTGTAAGCCATGACCCTTAGAGCAACCGTGGTTGATTGCTCTGCTGAAGGGTGGCCCCCCGAGTGAGGAAAAGCCTGAAAAGGAAATTACTCGGAAAAGACACCTAGACGGGTGACTCGTGAAAGGTGGGCCTCCCTTAGGATACGACTATGTGGACCGAGTCCCGCTCGAAGGAAGGTCCACGTGAGATACTCCCTAGACTTTGGACTTGAATGTGTAAACGGGCTTCCCTTTGTATGAGTTCATCCTACGCAGGTGGGCCGTGCCTCGACAAATAAGGCGGACTGGGATGGGGAAGAAACTCGTGATGTAGGATCAACGGAGTTTCGATGCTATAGACTCTAACAACTTACGACAAGACCCGACACTACTAAATACGGGAAGTCCTAAGAAGAGGAAGGTTTTGAAAAGGGAAATTTGGATTTAGAAAAACCCGAAAAAGTCGGATCGGATGGCCCGATTTTTTTGAAAACCGAAAAGTCTTATCGGGCCGAATTTTTGTGAATTTTGATGAAGTTTGGGCAGCATACCGGCTAAAAATAGGCTGTTTTGAGTCAGAATCATAAGTTCTAAATTCGGTAGCTTTTCGGGCTTTGAAAAATGGATAGGTTTGAAAAGATGCAAGCTTTTGAAATAGCGGTTTTTGAAAAAGAAGGCAAGTAAATCAAGTAGCACGTAGTCATGGAAACAGTATAATGACACCATGTATGCTCTTAATCTAAGTCTCGGTTGGTCGAAATAGGGTCTATACCAACGACGATAGCTTTCTCGCAAATCAGGACGGTCTTTCTAAGCCGAGTTGGTCTTAGAACCTGCCGTAAAACCCATGCGATTTCCGCCATCGAAATCTTTAGTGCACCCATTTGGGAATGCACCGTGGTATAGTGGGACGTCGGTCACAAGTAACCGGCCGGGGAAAAATTTGGGTTATGCATGAACCATTGAACTAAAACGTGTACATTACTAATCGAACGATTTCTTTTCGAGTCTCACCCTGAGGATGCCGATGGTAAGTGACTCATCAGTTGATCCCCAACGGATTCGCCAAATTGTGGACATGACATAGGTCCACCCAGACGCGGTCACGCGCGTGTTTGGGGAGGCGAATGAATCTCCGGTGAGATGGTCAAATTGAAATTTAAATCGAAGTAGGAGTCACCACCGAACTTTGTGGAAGTTCGGGCCGGTTCGAACCCACTCTATGTCGTAGTGGGCCGTGTACAAAATACGGACCATTTCCGATGTCAGAGTTTATTGGGTTCGTCCCTTTGCATTACGATACCGATACCGACATTATCGGATATCGTGTATTGAATAACTCTCGTTGCGAATGGATTCGGACATCCGGAAACCACGGTTCTGAGAAAGGGGTGAGGGTACGTGTTGGGAAGTTCACAAAGAACCCCCAACCCCGCCCGCACTTAGCGGCCTTTACTAAGATATCGTTTCTTTTTGGTGTACAAGCGTTAGTTCGATAGTGGAATGATATGCAAACATTATTTTCCCTAAGCATGTAAGAAAAATTAAATGGGTTGCTAAGCCGTTTAATGCATCTTAAACTAATAACGTCAAAGTTATATTTAGCATGTGAGGTTCGTTTTAGTCTAATAAAACAAAAGATGAAAATAAATCGCTAAAAACACGAGCAAACAAGTTAGTAACGGTTTATAAATTAAATAAGATGTAAGTACGATAATATGCATGATTTTGAAGAAGGATTATGACACGTGATGGACTAAACGTGTTGACCAAGGTCAAAAAAAAAGATTTGTCGAAATCTGAAAATATACCGAGAAAACCGCTGTTTTGTGTTAGAAAAACGGTGAAGAGAAAACCAAAAAACAGAAAAAAAGGATCTCGGTTTTCAGGCACTCGCGCGAGTCGCCAGGGTGGGGCGCGACTCGCACGGGTGTCTGTCCCGGTTTGTCCATTTTCGAAAGTCGTCAATTTTAATAAATCGCGTACAAATATGGATTAGTTTATACTCGATTTATATTTTCGATAATCGTCGTATTCGATATTCGATTATGAAATCGATATCAAATATTCGGAATGATTTTTGAAAAAGGTTAAAAAGTTCAAAAATCGCTTTGTAAAATTAAAAAAAAACGATGTCTGACTCCCTCCGCGTTGAAAATCGTTGTATTATGTTTTTAAGACCGTATAACGATTTTCTAGCGTCAACAGGTTTGATGTTATTGTTTTGATACGATATTCGACTAGAGAGTCGGTATCGTATTTTTAAGAATGTTTTGTTTTATGAAAATAATTTAGTAATATCGCTATTGATTGGGGGTGGGTCGCCTGACAATCAACTGCCTGCTATGCAGGCCCCGGGACGATTCCTGTCGGAGAGTCGAAAGACCAACCCCCGGCAAGGACCGAGAACAAAGCATGAAAACGCTAAAGGTTGGCCGTCAGCCGCCGAGAGCGCAGGCCGATGCAGCCTGTCAGAGCTTGGCAGTCCCCTACTTGGAGACTGCCTGCCCTGGGGAAATCCCTGGCCGACAGGGCCAGGATCCCCAGGGGCCCTCTCGTCATTTCGCCTAAGGTAATTGGGAATGGATGGATGGGAAGCCGCCACTTGTCACTTTCCCATCCAACCATTCCTCTTTCTCTTCTCTCTCTTGTGGGAAGGTATAAATACCTCCCCATTTCCCACATGAGGGGGGTTGGATTTTTCTCTCTCTAGACTCTTACTCTTAAAACGCCGCCTAGTTCCTCACGAGCTAGGTTCAAAAAGGCATTTCACGGACTGACTTAGGCATCGGAGAGGGTTTCCTCGGACAACCTCCGAGGCCCTGTGCGTTCATTGTGCAGGGAGCAGGCCGTTTTCCGCCGGGAAAGTCCGATTTCAGGAGTGAGAGGAAGGGGAGATCAAGGGAATCAAGCGATTAGTTATCCGTTTTCGATTCAATTACATTACCCGGATTCTAAGCCGGGAGAACCGTTTCCGTAACCGGAACAATTTGGCGCCGTCTGTGGGGAACTTACGGTTGTGCTCACGAGTTACCCACTAAAATCAACCACTCATAACCACAAAATTAAACACAATCATGCCAGAAATTGTCGATGACAGTGCAGGAGCGGGTCCGACGGTCCCTCCGGTGACCCCCCTGTACGGAATGCCGCTGTCGGAGAGGGTCCCTCCTGCCACAATCCTTGGGGTAGAGGGAACCAATCCACTCGGTAGATCTAACGCTGCTGCGACACCCAAGCTGGGGGCACGCCCTGGACGTGCTCTCAACCTGACCCCAGCTCAGATGGCGCAGGCAGCCGCGTTCTTCTCTGCGATGCTAGATCAGGAATTCACACCTGAGGACTTGGTAGGCAGGGTCGCATCGGCTCCTAGGCAACCGTCCCCAGTCAGCAGGGACGAGGCCGGGGGCACGAGGCGGACCGCCGCCAGAAACGCTCAGAGAAAAGCGAGAAGAACAGCCCAAGTGTATACGCATGTGCAGAGGCGCATTACCACTGACAAACCAGAACCACCTGTCCAGCAGGCGTTCTCTATTCACACGACAGAATCAGCGTCTGGAGGGCAGGGAGGCTTATCTCAAGGATTACAGGAGCGCATGAGGCCCAGGGAGCCCATGTCAAAACGCTTAGGGGAAAGGCCAGGCGGAGTTTTCTCCAGGCTAACACCTGCAGCCAAGGAACAGTCAGCCCCTGGCTTATCCCAAAGCTTGCAATCCAGACTCAACCGAGGGCAACCGCTCGAGTCCAGGTACCATCAGGGTGAAAACCTCTGCCACTCCCAGAGGAAGAGGCCCAGACAGACCTCCTCGGGAACAGAGGATGAAGCAGCTAGCAGGCCGCCACCGAGGCACCGCTCCCCCAGTACGAGGAAACCAACCCATAAACAATGGGAATCTCATGGTAACCAGTCTGGGGAAAGCAGGTCACGACTGGTAGGCAGGCCTACGAAAACCCCGTTGCACCCTGAGGTACAAGAGTACCCCATTCCAAAAATCAAAATGCCCACCATCAAATTTGACGGGACGACGGACCCTGAGGACCACCTGGCAGCCTTTGAGAGCCACATGGGCATGTATGATGTAGATGATGCCATCTGGTGCAAAGTTTTCCCTACCACCCTGGTGGGACTTGCGCAGGGGTGGTTCAGAGATCTCCGCCAGGGGTCAATCAGATTCTTCATAGAGCTGGCTGAAATTTTCCTTGAACAGTATGCCGGAAATAAGAGAAGACGACTTACTCGTTTCGATCTCATGACCCTGAAACAAAAGAAGGGTGAGAGTGTGAAAGAATACATGAGAAGATTCGATCTATCCTACCAGCAGGTTAGGGAGATCGACGATTCCACCGCCGCCTACGCCCTGACAATCTCCCTACTTCCAGGGGAAATGAAAAACCAGATGATCAGGGCCCAGCCCGAAACCTTGGCCATGGCCAGGAAGATTGCTGAGGGGTTCATTCTGCAGGAGGAGTTCCACGGCCTGACGGACACCCCTGCAGGCCAAACAAAGCCTCAAGGGGGACCGCAGGGTGGAAGGGGCAGAGGTGAACCAGGAAAGCAGAAAGAAGAAGGAGACACTCCCAAGAAAGAACGCCCAGTCTACCAACCCAGATTCGATAGTTACACCGCTCTGAACAAATCCAGGGCGGAAATCTTCGAACTAGAAAAAGAAACTGCCAAATGGAACCGTCCAAGCAAACCTCGCAGCCCAAAAGGCGACCCAAAGAAATTCTGCACTTTCCACGACTGCATTGGCCACACCACCGAAGAGTGCCGTCACCTGAAAGATGAAATTGAGAAATTAATCAGGAACGGATGGTTGGCCAACTACGCAGCTAAAAACAAGTCTCAGAAAGAAGTGCCTGAAAAACCCGAAGGGTCAGTGCAGAACCGGATGGTAATCCACGTGATTTCAGGGGGCACTGAGGGCCAGCTCAGTCGAAGAAGTCAAAAAAGGCAAATGCGCGAGCTGAGAAACCAGATCTGCTACGCTGAGAGAGAGGGGAGCCCAAAGGGAGTGACACTAAGTATCACCCCTGATGATGCAGGACGGGTGATATATCCACACAGTGATCCTCTGGTGCTGTCCCTAGAAATCAGCAACCACATTGTGCGAAGATGTATGGTAGATACAGGCGCATATACAAATCTTTTATACAAGGATGCTTTCGAAAAAATGGGCCTGGAAAAAAGGCATCTACGGCCTGCTCCCGGATCCCTGTACGGATTCAGTGGGGCCGGCGTACTGCCCATGGGCGTCATCGACTTACCTGTAACCTTCGGGGAAGGTTCCGCAGCCCGGAATGTCAGGGCAACCTTTGTTGTTGTGGATGCAAGGTCTGCCTATAATGCCCTGATCGGCAGGGCCACGCTGGATGAAATCGAGGCCGCAATCTCCATCAGAGCTCTCACCATTGCGTATGTCACGGACTTCGGGCTGGAAGGAAAGATACGTGGGGACCAGGAGTCAGCCAGACAATGCTACTCCGTGGCCCTACAAGAGCACGAGAGGGACAGAAAAGGAAAAAGAAAAGCTGACAGTTCCCCCTGCAGGGAAGGCGAAGTCCCAGTCGAGCACCCGACGCCCGACCGCCTGGAACCAGGAGGCGAAAGCATGCTGGTAGACTTAGAACCAGGAAGACAGGTCTTGGTAGGAACAGGTTTGGAGGAATCCTATCAGGCCGAACTGGTCAAACTTCTGAGAAAAAACAAAGACGTGTTTGCCTATTCTGCAGACGAGATGCCCGGCGTTGATCCCTCATGCATCGTTCACAAGCTGAACGTAAGCATGGATGCTCGCCCTGTAAAGCAAAAGAAACGAAAAATGTCTGCAGAAAAAGACGCAGCAATCAAGGAAGAAATCGACAAACTCTTGAAAGCAGACTTCATTGAAGTCTGCGACTACCCAGAATGGCTGGCAAATGTTGTCATGGTCAAAAAGTCGTCTGGAGCATGGAGAATGTGCGTCGACTTTACGAACCTCAACAAAGCCTGCCCGAAAGACTGCTACCCGCTCCCTCGGATCGATCAATTGGTAGACGCCACCAGTGGCTACACCATGCTAAGCTTCTTAGACGCCTTTTCAGGCTACCACCAAGTGTACTTGTGGCAGCCAGACAGGGTGAAGTGTGCGTTCATCACTAGTTCGGGTACTTACATGTATAAGATGATGCCCTTCGGGCTCAAAAATGCGGGAGCTACGTACCAGCGTCTGGTTGACAAAGTGTTTGAAAAACAAAAAGGCAGAAACATTGAGGCTTACGTTGATGATGCCATCGTAAAAAGCAGGGAAGACAGGGAGCACCTGACAGACTTGCAGGAAACCTTCAATTCCCTGCGCGCTTACAAAATGAAACTAAATCCGAAAAAATGCACGTTTGGAGTACGCTCCGGAAAATTCCTAGGATTCTTGGTCAGTTCTCGGGGTATAGATGCCAACCCTGAAAAAATTCAGGCAGTTCTAAACCTCCCGGAGCCCAAGACCATCAGGGACATCCAGCGCCTGACGGGACGAATGGCCGCCTTGGCACGATTCATAGCCCGATCAGCAGACAGAGCCACTCCTTTTTTCAAAATTCTGAAAGGAAACAAACAGTTCAAATGGGAAAGCGAGCAGAAAGAGGCCTTCGAGCAACTGAAGGACCATCTTAAGAGGCTCCCTACCCTGGCAAGACCAGTAGCAGGAGAGAAACTCTTCCTCTACATTGCAGTAACTAATATAACTGTCAGCGCGGTCATCCTACGGGAAGAGGCAGGCACCCAGCAACCTATATACTTTGTGAGTCATGCGCTGGGGGCAGCTGAGAAGAATTATCCGATGGTTGAAAAAGCCGCCTACGCGGTCATAATTGCAGCCAGGAAGCTCAGACCTTATTTTGACGCGCATCCAGTCATAGTCCTCACCGACCAACCCCTGGAAAAGGTGTTGGAAAAATTCGAAAAATCGGGAAGACTGTTGAAATGGGCAATTGAGCTGAGTGGGCTAGGTATCTCTTACCAGCCGAGAACAGCCATCAAAGCCCAAGCTCTGGCAGACTTTTTGGCTGAGTGCTCCCACTCAGGGGAAGAGGAAGCCCCCGCCCAACAATGGGTCGTATACACTGATGGGTCCTCAACGGCCAACGGCGCAGGCGCAGGCGTCGTATTAACCAGCCCAGAAGGGACCGACTTTGAGCATGCTCTCAGATTCGTTTTCCCAGCATCAAACAATGAAGCAGAGTATGAAGCAGTACTCGCAGGCGTCAGGCTGGCTAAAGCCGCAGGGGCGGAACGAATTGTTTTAGCAACAGACTCCCAGCTCATCGCCAACCAAATCAATGGAGAATACGAGGCAAGAGACCAAGCAATGGCCGCATACCTAGAGATGGTAAAGGGAGAATTGTCCGGCCTAAAATCATATGAGGTCAAACAAATTCCCCGATCCCAGAACAACAGAGCAGATGCCCTGTCAAAACTGGCAAGCTCCAGTCTGCAGGACATCCGAAGATCCGTATGGGTCGACGTTTTACACGAGAAGTCTACTGAACCCTGTCAAACGATTAGTGCCGTGGAAGAAGAGATGGAAAGCTGGATGACCCCTCTCGTCCAGTACAAGAGGCACGGTATCTTACCGTCAGACTCGCTACAAAAAAGGAAGATACAGGCTAAAGCAGCCTGGTTCATATTCATTAATGGAGAACTCTACAAAAAATCTTTTACTTACCCCCTGCTTAAATGCCTACGTGCGGATCAGGCCGTTGAAGTATTGGATGATATCCACTCAGGGATTTGTGGGCATCACATTGGCGGGAGGTCGCTGGCCCACAAGGCCCTCAGGGCAGGCTATTACTGGCCAACCATGCTGGCAGATGCCAAGAGCCTGACCCAGAAGTGCAGAAAATGCCAACTTTTTGCCCCATCGATCCATGCCCCAGCTCAGGAGCTCAGGCCAATCCTATCTCCCATCCCTTTTGCTCAATGGGGGATGGACATCCTAGGACCCTTCACGGTGGCCACAGGGGGCAGAAAATTCTTAATTGTCGCCATAGACTACTTCACCAAATGGGTGGAGGCTGAAGCAGTACCTAACATCACTGAGCCGGCAGTCAGGAAGGTGATCTGGCGAAATGTCATCACCCGGTTCGGTGTACCAAAAATGCTGGTATTTGACCACGGAAGGCAGTTCGATAATGACCCACTAAGAAACTGGCTGGAAGGCCACAACATCTTGGTCGCCTACTCAGCCGTCTGCCATCCTCAAACCAATGGACAGGCGGAAGCAGCCAACAAACAAATTCTGAACGGCCTGAAGAAAATGGTGGATGACTGCAAAGGCAGGTGGGCTGATGAACTCCCCAGTATACTCTGGTCCATCAGAACGACCAGAAAGGAGTCTACAGGCCAGACACCATTTGGCCTAGTATATGGAGTAGAGGCTTTATTGCCAATTGAGACAAGGATTCCCTCTCTACGTTCCCTGCAGTACAACCAGGCTGAGAATGAAGCCGCAATGGTTGAGGCCCTGGACCTGGTAAATGAGCTAAGAGAGGAAGCCAGTACCAATATCGCTGCCTACCAGCAGCGAATGAGGAAAGCTTTCAATAGCAAAGTCCGACAGAGGAGCTTCCAGGTGGGCGAATTAGTTCTGAGAAAAACACAGGCGATCGGAAAATCAAGAGAGCATGGGAAGCTAAGCGCCAACTGGGAGGGCCCATACCAAATAACCCAGGTTTTGGGTCCAGGCACGTACAGGATAGCCAATCTGGAGGGACAAGAGCTGGGCGCTTATTGGAATGCAGATACACTAAAGAAATATTACGTCTAAGCAAGAGTGTAGGCAATTTTCACTTTTACTAGAGTAAAAAGGCGGAGGACGATCAGAAATGTCGACGGCTCCAACCACCCCTATGTCAAGAAAAATTTTTTAAGAGATGAGAAAATGCAGATTTATACTCGTTGCCTGTTCACACTCGCGTCTTTCACACACAAACGAGCAGGGGGCAATAGGGGGAGGCCCCCCTGTTGCCAAAATTGGGAAAAGTGAACCCCCCAACGCAAACCAAAAAAAAAGCTACCCTGCTTACCTCTGGGCAGGCAGGGGGCAAGCCCCCTGGACTTTGAACGAAAAGCCAGGAGCAGGCCATACCAACAAGGACTGGGGGCAGGCCCCCCAACCTTGTATAAAAAACACAAAAAGCTACCCTGCTTACCTCTGGGCAGGCAGGGGGCAGGCCCCCTGGACTTTGAACGAAAAGCCAGGAGCAGGCCATACCAACAAGGACTGGGGGCAGGCCCCCCAACCTTGTATAAAAAACACAAAATGCTACCCTGCTTACCTCTGGGCAGGCAGGGGGCAGGCCCCCTGGACTTTGAACGAAAAGCCAGGAGCAGGCCATACCAACAAGGACTGGGGGCAGGCCCCCCAACCTTGTATAAAAAACACCAAAAGCTACCCTGCTTACCTCTGGGCAGGCAGGGGGCAGGCCCCCTGGACTTTGAACGAAAAGCCAGGAGCAGGCCATACCAACAAGGACTGGGGGCAAGCCCCCCAACCTTGTATAAAAAACACAAAAAGCTACCCTGCTTACCTCTGGGCAGGCAGGGGGCAGGCCCCCTGGACTTTGAACGAAAAGCCAGGAGCAGGCCATACCAACAAGGACTGGGGGCAGGCCCCCCAACCTTGTATAAAAAACACCAAAAGCTACCCTGCTTACCTCTGGGCAGGCAGGGGGCAGGCCCCCTGGACTTTGAACGAAAAGCCAGGAGCAGGCCATACCAACAAGGACTGGGGGCAGGCCCCCCAACCTTGTATAAAAAACACAAAAAGCTACCCTGCTTACCTCTGGGCAGGCAGGGGGCAGGCCCCCTGGACTTTAAACGAAAAGCCAGGAGCAGGCCATACCAACAAGGACTGGGGGCAGGCCCCCCAACCTTGTATAAAAAACGCAAAAAGCTACCCTGCCTACCTCTGGGCAGGCAGGGGGCAGGCTCCCTGGATTTTAAACAAAAACCAGGGACAGGCCAAGCAAACAAAAACCCTCCTACCTACAGGCGGGTGAGTTACAAATCAAACTCATGAAGAATCAAAATACACAAAAGCAAACAGAAAATTCACATATAAAAGAAAAAGTAGCGTCGAGGAAATACAAGACAAGTTTTCAAAGTTTTCAAGACAAATAGTTACAACCAGGGGTATGGCAGCCGGCCACCAAAGGGCTCGGCGCGCAAAAAGGCAAAGAAGTTAAAGCGTTAGCACAGGCGCAGCAGGAGACGAGCAAGAGCCCTCTGAGGAAGACTGCCCTCCATGTTAAGCAGGGGGAGCGTCTGGAACAGAAGCGTCTCCCTCAGACAGCCTACGCATTTGAGCTTCATCCTTAGCTGTGTAAAGGGCCCGGAAAGCATCTTCGTCAAAACCCGGGAACATCTCCCTGACAGCTTCCATCACAACCTTCAGGCAGGAGTTAGCACCATTAACAAAGCCCGCCGACACCGCCACTTCCACCTCCTGGAGAATCTCACCCTTCTCTTTCTCCCAGCCCTCGGTCTTCGTCGCCAGATCCTCGGTCTTCGCCGCCAAATCGCCAAGGGCCGTCTGCAGATCAGAGTTTGCCTTAGAAAGGCGCTCACCAAGGTCAACAACGCTCTTCTTGGCATGGTCCAGTTCAGCCAAAGCCTTTCTGGCCCGCTCCAGTTCAGCAAAGGCCTGCTGTGCTCTCTTGGACTCCTCTCCCAGGCGAGACACCTCCCGTGTAGCCTTCTCGCTTTCAGACTTCCAGTGGATAGCCCGACCCCTGGCCTCTTCTAGCTCAATCTCCTTTTTCGCCAGCTGATCCTTCAGGCTGGCAATAAGAGCAACGTCCCTTTCAACTGCAGAAAGGCGGTCTGGGTTGGCTAGTTCCTCGTCACTCAGGCGACCAAGGGCGGCCAGCTCCGCGGAAGCCTGCATAATTCGGGAGGTGCGCTTAATATACTGGGTCACTTGACTGGCAGCGAACTTGACAGTTTTGAGAAGATGGTCAGTTAAAACCGCCCCTGAGTCGGAGAGTAGGGCAGAAATATCCTGGCTGTCACCCGCATTGTAGTGGAACTCAACGTTCTCCTCAGATAAAAGGGTGGCGGGGATCTCCGGAGCAAAACGCTTGGGTTCAGGCGTGGCAGTCTCCAAATCCACCACATGGTCAACGTTAGGGGCCTCCCGACTCCTCTTTCTGATCAGTGACCGAGGGGTACTCTCCCCGGTCTCCTCGGAGCCTGCAGCCCGCGGCTGCGAGGGAATCTGAATCCCTGCTGAAGGGCCCTCTTGTCTGCCAATAGGCGAAGGGGTAGCCTCAAAAGCAATCGCCCTCGCAGCTGGCGAGGGGGTAGCCTCAGAAACCGCCGTCTTGGCGGGCGTAACTCGAGGAGGAGGGGGAAGCCTTGGCCTACTGAATGACAGGCCCTTCAAATGCTTCATCAGATTCTTTTCGCCTCTCTTGAAACCAGGGGGAAGAGAAGGGCGGCTTTGGATAACAGTGAGGTGCTCGTCCAGGCCCAGGCGCCTCACCTCCCCCTTTTTCCAGATAAAAGTGGCAAGAGCTGCAAGACAAACAAACAGGCTGTCAAGGCATTTTCAAAATAATAAAGAGTAAGAAGGAATCACCAGCGCTCCTGAACTACCTTTGTCTAGACCCGGATTCATGCCCAACCGGGTCAAATAATTATCAGTCGCTATAAGCTCCGCATGAGGGAGCCATAAGGTGGGGCCATACACCCCGTACTTGTTGGTGTGGCCTGCAAAGTAGGCCGTCAACTCTTTCTCCTTCTCACTTAACTTAACCTCCAAGGCCTTTCCACCCACGCCAGGGTGATACTCCTCAGGGGTCTCCATCCTGGTGTGGACATGATTCCTGAAGTGACGAGGAATCTTCCACCCATGGGTGCTGTGTATGTAAAGGAAGTTGTTCTTCCAATCCCTCAAGCTGTCCATACCAGGCCACACCAAACAGTGTCCCTTCTGCCTCAAGAGGGACCAATAACCAGGGGAGCCCGTACTCCCAGAAGAAACCATCTGTAATCCCACCATAAATCGCAGGGCGTCGATAGAAGGCTCCATGCGGTGAAAGAGACAGGTCCAGACATATGAGATCAGCGCCCTGACAGCTGTGGCTGTCAGCTGGGCAACGGCGACGTTCATGCGCCTGAAGATCTCCTCTAAAGCAGGATGGAGGGGAAAGCGAAGGCCGAACTCTAAACATTTATGGTAAACCGCTATGCACCCATCCGGAGGGTTGCATACAGTATCCTTTTCATTGGGGATAACAACTGTATACCCCTCCCCGAAGTTATAGAGCCGCTCAATCACGACGGCGGCGTTCTTGGCGAGGATCACCCCCCGACTTTTTGGGTCAGGGAAAGTACTCAGAGGGATGCGGTATTTAGTCCTGTCTAAATAATAAACCCTACCCTTTTCCCGACGAACGAGGGGACCGGAAGTTCGGGAAGGGTTAATTTCCAACGCCTCATCGTCCGAATCGACAGCATCGAACGAAGGGGGATCAGGGGAATTACCGCCCCCACTGTCCGCCGAGTATTCCTCCTCAAAATCAACCTCCTTAGAGGAGGAGGCAAAATCCATCCCTTCTCCCCTCTTTGATGGGTCGATAAAGGGCAAAATCCTTTCGCGGGTTCCAGACATGGCTACTCTAAAAAGATACGGAATAAAGGAAATCGAAGAGAGAAAAAAGAGTGGAGGATGAAAATCTGACCTAAGATCGCCTGACAGCACGCCGCAAGCCCGAAGAAAGAGGTCTCAGGGAAATGAGGGTGCAAGGTAGGATACGATTCGTCAGTACTCCAGGGTTTTTGACAAGAGAGAGAATGAAAGAAGGATTGAAAAGGAAAAAAAATGAAAGAATGAATAGCCGAGCGCTTTTATAGAGAGGAAGGCATGCCAAGAGTCGCCCAACCCTCAGAGGCTCACCCAAGGGCTACGGCCCACGTGTCGCCCCTAGGGGGGATGTGCTCTAGACAGCTTCCCAAGAAGAACCTCGGGAAGACCAAAGGATGTCAGGAGGTTGGTCACCCTGTGACGTCCCCCTAAAAAAAAAAATATATAAAAAAAAAAAATAAAAAATCGCAACACATAAACGCACCGCCTGATCTTCATTCCATTAAAACCTTACAAAATAGAGTTACATCCTAAGACAGATACGGGAGGAAAAATACATGAGGCCCAAGAGTTTCGGCCTGACAGAAAAACAAAATGCCCTGCCACGCGGGCCTAGTCGTCCCCCAAGTCTGGGGAATAATCTCCAGGACTGCCTGGACTCCCGAGATCCGAACCCCAGTCCCAACTTGGGGAACCCTGAAAAGGGTCAGTGGAAGCCCCGTCTTCGTCCCCATCGCTCAGGCAGCTGAGACCTTCGCTGTCGTCAGAATCACGGCTGCTGTCTTCCCAATCCCTTCCAAAAGGGACAGCTCGGGACTCGTCGCAAGTGCGACAGCCTGTTTTCTTTACAGGCGAAGAAGGGCCCGATTCCAGGGAGGAATCGGTGTCAGAATTAGGGCCGAATTGTTCAGGGTGCAACCACGGAAAACACTCATGGCACCCCCTATCATAGCAGCCCCCTCCCTGGGGGCAACGCCTAAATCTAGGCGCAGCAGGAGAGGACCTCCTAGGGCGTTTGCCCATCCTGATAGAGGCCTTCTGACCCCTCCGGCGAAGGCGGAGTCGTGAACGGCGGCTTCGGCAAACAGCTAAATAAGCGGCTCGTGCATACCTAAGTCGCCAAAACCCTCTGAAGATAAAGGAAACGTGTTTGACTCCACGGCGAACTGCACTTTTCTTGATCCAAGCCATATTTAAAATGAAGAAAATGAAGAGATTGAAAGTGAAATGAAGCACAAATGATCAAGGAAGCTGCAGACTTTATACCAAGGAGAACTCCGCATTAATGGGCGCTCCAACCACCCTGGGAGGAGAGCCACCAATCAGGAACTCCTCACGGTTCCCCAAAATCCTCCCAGAAGAAAAGAGCAATCATTACGGAAGTATTCTTGCCTCTTGGCATTCCTGACAGGAACAGTACAAAGTTCCATTGGGAAGGCGCGGAGCATTAAATGCTGCGACAGACATGGAAGTCAACCCCCCTCCAAGCAAGAATCGCCAGCAGAGGAGAAGTCTCACTTCCCTCCTACTGACGAGGGCCAATTGATTGGGGGTGGGTCGCCTGACAATCAACTGCCTGCTATGCAGGCCCCGGGACGATTCCTGTCGGAGAGTCGAAAGACCAACCCCCGGCAAGGACCGAGAACAAAGCATGAAAACGCTAAAGGTTGGCCGTCAGCCGCCGAGAGCGCAGGCCGATGCAGCCTGTCAGAGCTTGGCAGTCCCCTACTTGGAGACTGCCTGCCCTGGGGAAATCCCTGGCCGACAGGGCCAGGATCCCCAGGGGCCCTCTCGTCATTTCGCCTAAGGTAATTGGGAATGGATGGATGGGAAGCCGCCACTTGTCACTTTCCCATCCAACCATTCCTCTTTCTCTTCTCTCTCTTGTGGGAAGGTATAAATACCTCCCCATTTCCCACATGAGGGGGGTTGGATTTTTCTCTCTCTAGACTCTTACTCTTAAAACGCCGCCTAGTTCCTCACGAGCTAGGTTCAAAAAGGCATTTCACGGACTGACTTAGGCATCGGAGAGGGTTTCCTCGGACAACCTCCGAGGCCCTGTGCGTTCATTGTGCAGGGAGCAGGCCGTTTTCCGCCGGGAAAGTCCGATTTCAGGAGTGAGAGGAAGGGGAGATCAAGGGAATCAAGCGATTAGTTATCCGTTTTCGATTCAATTACATTACCCGGATTCTAAGCCGGGAGAACCGTTTCCGTAACTGGAACAGCTATTATAAAAAAAATGCGACAACGACCCATATTAAAAAAAACGGACCGACTGACGAAAACAAAAGAAAAAGGACGAGAGAAAGAAAGAGAAAAGGGAAGAATCGGGTTTGATTTTACACCCTCAACCTACATGCTTTGTTTTCTCGGAATGAGGCTCGTCGGAAAGTGGCTTAGGCACGGGAGCGTCGAGACGATGTGGATGAGTTAGGGTGTCGGTTTGGGACGTGTGAGGTGACGGGTTCGGCCGGTTTTTTGGGGTCGGATTCGTCGGGTTATTTTATCGGTATTTCGATGCTATTTTTGGATGCTATGAATTTGCTGTATGATATGAATAATTGATGATTGATAACTGATAACTGATGTATGATGTCTGATGACTGATGTAAAACGTGTACATTACTAATCGTATGCTAGCTGACCAGCTTGATTGTTTCTCCCCTATTGGATGGTATGAGTATTGATAATTTTGAATTGACCGTTTTCACTACGGTCATGGGTTTTTGAATATTTTTTGGTTGACCTCTTTAGCCCCGGTCTTGGAATTCTTGATTTGAGTTAACCGTGCCCCGGTCAAAGGGTTGACCGTATCTGGTCGGGGGATGTTGAGAATTCTTTTTGATCATGGCCAACTTTTTCTGTTTTGGCCTTTTGCTTTTTTTTCCTTGGACTTTTGATTTTTTTGGCCAGTTTTTTTTCTTTTTTTTTGTTGGTCAGACTAACACTTAAGGTAGGGTTTGGTTAGTCTTATTGTCGAATTCTGAAAATATACCGAGAAAACCGCTGTTTTGTGTTTGAAAAACGGTGAAGAGAAAAAGAAAAAAAGAAAAAAATGGTCTCGGTTTTCTGGCACTCGCGCGAGTCGCCTCGGTGGGGCGAGACTCGCACGGGTGTCTGTCCCGGTTTGTCCATTTTCGAAAGTCGTTAATTTTAATAAATCGCGTACAAATATGGATTAGTTTATACTCGATTTATATTTTCGATATTCGTCGTGTACTATATTCGATTATGAAATCGATATCAAATATTCGGAATGATTTTTGAAAAAGGTTTAAAAGTTTGAAAATCGCTTTGTAAAATAAAAAAAAAAACGATGTTTGACTCCCTCCGCATTGAAAATCGTTGTATTATGTTTTTAAGACCGTATAACGATTTTCTAGCATCAACAGGTTTGATGTTATTCTTTTGATACGATATTCGACTAGAGAGTCAATATCGTATTTTTAAGAATGTTTTGTTTTATGAAAATAATTTAGTAATATCGCTATTATAAAAAAAATGCGACAACGACCCATATTAAAAAAATGGACCGACTGACGAAAAGAAAAGAAAAAGGACGAGAGAAAGAAAGAGAAAAGGGAAGAATTGGGTTTGATTTTACACCCTTAACCTACATGCTTTGTTTTCTCGGAATGAGGCTCGTCGGAAAGTGGCTTAGGCACGGGAGCGTCTAGACGATGTGGATGAGTTAGGGTGTCGCTTTGGGACGTGTGAGGTGACGGGTTCGGCCGGTTTTTTGGGGTCGGATTCGTCGGGTTATTTTATCGGTATTTCGATGCTATTTTTGGATGCTATGAATTTGATGTATGATATGAATAATTGATGATTGATAACTGATAACTGATAACTGATGTATGATGTCTGATGACTGATGTCTTTTGTGTTGAATGTGAAGGTCTATTTATAGGTGAGGTCCTCGATTGATACTAGGAGAGGTACTCTTGCTTGGACGACAAGAAATACCGGTTTGGATAGGAAACGTAAGAAGTCGAGAGGCACGAGAACTCCGTTCCCTGGGGAGGAATCCACAAAATCTGGCTGGAACAAGGCTGCTCGGCCGAGTATTTGATGCTTGGTCGAGTGTTTGATCGGGTGTTCGGATAGGATTCCTATTTGAGATCGAATTCTATCCTTAACGGAATTGTTTAATATTTTTTGAGGCTGATTTTTGTAGTGTTTGAGCTCAAACCGGACTCACGGGATGTCACGGCTGATTCGGGTGTCTCGAAAATATCTTTGACCGGGTTTTGACTCGGTTGCTAAAAGACGGTTTTGCCCCTGGTGTCGAATTAGACCCAAATTAGTCTTATTTGACTCGAAATGACCCACTGGGCCCGATTTTGAGGTCTCTTTTGTGAGATTTGTACTCCGTAAAAAGCCTAATCCAAATGCCCATGATTTCGAGCCCATATCCGTGTTCATTAAAGCACGTTTGCGTCCGATCATCATCGGGTGTTTGGCGGGAACTACTATCGACACCTGGCGGTCAAAATGTGGGTGTCTACAGAGTCCCCACTCCGACTGAGGCTTGGTCATGGAAAAAATCATAGTAGCTACCAGGCCAATCGAGGATTAAGACCTGGCAGACTTCCGGTCGGGTCGTTTATAGTCCATTAGACTTGCGTAAAAGGGCTCGCCAGCCATAAGATAGAGATCATACCTGGATAGATGCTGATAATTCCGTGGGGACTTTGCCTAAATAGTCTTGGGTGCGTCTGTTTGCAGACGCATCCCATCTTGGAGTTGCGCGGGAGCTTGCCTTGGAAGCTATGGGTGTATCTGTTTACAGATACATCCCATCTTGGAGTTGCGCGGGAGCTAACCTTGGAAGCTATGGGTGTATCTGTTTACAGAGACATCCCGTCTTGGAGTTGTGCGGGAGCTTGCCTTGGAAGCTATGGGTGTATCTGTTTACAGACACATCCCGTCTTGGAGTTGCGCGGGAGCTTGCCTTGGAAGCTATGGGTGTATCTGTTTACAGACATCCCGATTCTTCAGTAGAAAATGTCGCCTGAGCTTTTCCACTAAGGAATTTTTGCGAGGAGACTCTCTCTCGAGTCTGGGTGTACTTGTATAATGCCGACACATAGCAATTCCCATGTAACATTTTAGGCGAAACACCGACTCACGCTGGGGAAGTAAAAACTTGATGTTCCTTTGGGAAGCACAAGTGATACCTGAAATATTAGATATATAGGAAGAAATAGCACATATAGCAGACAGTAAGATAGCATACAGGAAATCCACTTAGTATCTATAGACTGACTTGCGCTGGGGAAAATGATTTTTGCTTCATTTTGAAATTGAAGTCCTGAGAGCAACTCACGTGCTAGGAGATAGATTTTCAAAATTGAAAGTGGTAGAAAAGAAATTTGTAATTTAAATGGACTGAAATTTGACCTTGTCGAAAAGGATTTTCTCAAATGGCTAAGTTTTACAAGTTTTTGAAATGAGAATTTGAATAGAGAGGCCTACATACCGACTCACTCGACTCTGGAGGCGACAGGACGAGTTGACAGACACGACTGGACTCTCGAGGGGTTGGACCGTGACTCGGTAGGGGGTGGGCCGCCTACTATGACAAGACTCTTAAGTTGCGCTATTCCGTAGCCTAGGCGAGTGGCAACACGGTCGAACGTCGAAATGGAAAGGATGTGCTATACGGGGTTGCAGTAGTCAATAATGGGACTGTAACGACAGGACTTAGTAGTAGGCTTGTGTTCTTTATGATCTTCTTTGGTTTCGGGGTATATTCCCAAGGTAGGTGCATATTTGAGTCCCTGGCAAATTCTTGTCTTTGACCGAGCCGAGTACTAGGACACCCTATAGAAAGGACGCTAGTGTTTTGAAAGTATTTGGATTATGTGAGTGGATGGAGAACTTCTGCCTAGAAGAAGCCCCCAGGACGACAAAGCTGGCTGTTGAGAACATGACAGTGTCGTGTCAGGAATGATGGTGCTTTTTGAATGTGTGTCAATATGGGTGGTTGTGCCTCTGTTGAAAGGTTGCCTACGTATTCACGTGTAGTGAAATCAAACCAAGCCGTAGTTCAGTGTTGAAAATATATTATGGTGCCTAGTTTATTAGGGCTTTGTGTGAAACTAGCCATAGTGATGGTGTAGGCTAGGTGCATTCCCAATGATGTCTTGATCAAGGGGTTAGAATAGTTAGGATGTTAATCCTGTGACTGTGAGCATTCTCCGGGGTAGCCCTCGGAAGTGGTGTGAACTATTTGGGCATGTTCTATGCCGACCGCAGGTTGAGTTCCCCGTGTTTGGGGCTGGTAACTAGTTTGAATGTTTTTGGAAATGTGGAGCTAGGATGCAAATGGCTTTGATGATTTCACATCTGGAGCTCGATTTTGTGGAGTTAAGGCTTCGAGGGTAAGGTATTGTAATGTGGTAGGAAAGGGGGAAGTCGAGTAAAAATGACTCGGACTTCGATTGGGCAGGTTTGATAATGCGGGATCTGATTTCCATGTCTGGCCCTAATGGTTAGGGTATCCTATGGAGCTTGAATCCTCAAAATTCTGGGCTGTCTCTTAGCCTAGGTCTCGAGAAGGTCTTGAGGGTTGTTATGTGGGAACGCTAAGTGTGGTGCTAGCTGACCAGCTTGATTGTTTCTCTCCTATTGGATGGTACGAGTATTGATAATTTTGAATTGACCGTTTTCACTACGGTCATGGGTTTTTGATTATTTTTTGGTTGACCTCTTTAGCCCCGGTCTTGGAATTCTTGATTTGAGTTAACCGTGCCCCGGTCAAAGGGTTGACCGTATCTGGTCGGGGGATGTTGAGAATTCTTTTTGATCATGGCCAACTTTTTTTGTTTTGGCCTTTTGCTTTTTTTCCTTGGACTTTTGATTTTTTTTATCCAGTTTTTTTTCTTTTTTTTGTTGGTCAGACTAATAACTAAGGTAGGGTTTGGTTAGTCTTATTGGAAGGGTGTTTATTGTGGGAAGTGGGCTTGCCTCCCGTCTTGAACCCAAACTAGAAGACTACCTAGATTTGTCATAGGATTCGATACCGCTCCTGTTAAGGTCTTTGATTGAGGAGAACGACGGGTGTCACGACTCGCCTAAACTCGGCTTTGCGCAAGTGCAAGTGAGGGAGTCAAACTAGACACGGCCCGGGGTGACGGGTCGACAAAGACTCTTGGACCGGGATACTCGAACGTTGATCTAGACGAGGTAACGACCCTGGCTTTGACTCGACCATGAGAATCGGACGGTGTATGAGGGCGAGTCCAAAAATGGGGCAATCGTGTTTGACCGCGTCGCGTGCTCGGACCAACCGTGGTGACCTTACCCTAGATGACTCGAGTATTTGTAGCATAGGTACGACTCGAAGAAGGCATCATAAGGACGCCAGTGTATGATGAACGTGGGGTGCTCTTAGGATGACCGTGGTTGACTCCTCGGTTGGGGGATGGCCCCCGAGTGAGGCTAAAGAATCTGATAGGACTCAGATGGAGTGACACCTAAGTGACTCGAAAGTGGGATACGTGAGACAACACGTGTAAGCCATGACCCTTAGAGCAACCGTGGTTGATCGCTCTGTTGATGGGTGGCCCCCGAGTGAGGAATAGCCTGAAAAGGAAATGACTCGGAAAAGACACCTAGACGGGTGACTCGTGAAAGGTGGGCCTCCCTTAGGATACGGCTATTTGGACCGAGTCCCGCTCGAAGGAAGGTCCACATGAGATACTCCCTAGACTTTGGACTTGAATGTGTAAACGGGCTTCCCTTTGTAGGAGTTCGTCCTACGCAGGTGGGCCGTGCCTCGACAAATAAGGCGGACTGGGATGGGGAAGAAACTCGTGATGTAGGATCGACGGAGTTTCGATGCTATAGACTCTAACAATTTATGACAAGACCCGACACTACTAAATACGGGAAGTCCTATGCAGAGGAAGGTTTTGAAAAGGGAAATTTGGATTTAGAAAAACCAGAAAAAGTCGGATCGGATGGCCCGATTTTTTTGAAAACCGAAAAGTCTTATCGGGCCGATTTTTTTGGAAATTTTGAAAAAGTTTGGGCAGCATACCGGCTAAAAATAGGCTATTTTGAGTCAAAATCATAAGTTCTAAATTCGGTAGCTTTCCGGGCTTTGAAAAATGGATAGGTTTGAAAAGATGCAAGCTTTTGAAATAGCGGTTTTTTAAAAAGAAGGCAAGTAAATCAAGTAGCACGTAGTCATGGAAACAGTATAATGACACCATGTATGCTCTTAATCTAAGTCTCGGTCGGTCGAAATAGGGTCTATACCAACGACGATAGCTTTCTCGCAAATCAGGACGGTCTTCCTAAGCCGAGTTGGTCTTAGAACTTGCCGTAAAACCCATGCGAGTTCCTCCATCGAAGTCTTTAGTGCACCCATTTTGGAATGCACCGTGGTATAGTGGGACGTCGGTCACAAGTAACCGGCCCGGGAAAATTTGGGTTATGCGTGAACCATTGAACTAAAACGTGTACATTACTAATCGAACGATTTCTTTTCGAGTCTCACCCTGAGGATGCCGATGGTAAGTGACTCATCAGTTGATTTCCAGCGGAGTCGCCAAATAGTGGACATGACATAGGTCCACCCAGACGCGGTCACGCGCGTGTTTGGGGAGGCGAATGAATCTCCTGTGAGATGGTCAAATTGAAATTTAAATCGAGGTAGGAGTCGCCACCGAACTTTGTGGGAGTTCGGGCCCGTTCGAACCCACTATATGTCGTAGTGGGCCGTGTACAAAATACGGCCCATTTCCGATGTCAGAGTTTATTGGGTTCGTCCCTTTGCATTACAATACCGATACCGACATTATCGGATATCGTGTATTGAATGACTCTCGTTGCCAATGAATTCTGACATCCGGAAACCACGGTTCTGTGTAAGGGGTGAGGGTACGTGTTGGGAAGTTCACAAAGAACACCCAACCCCGCCCGCACTTAGCGGCCTTTACTAAGATATCGTTTGTTTTTGGTGTACACGCGTTAGTTCGATAGTGGAATGATATGCAAACATTATTTTCCCTAAGCATGTGAGAAAAATTAAATGGGTTGCTAAGCCGTTTAATGCATCTTAAACTAATAACGTCAAAGTTATATTTAGCATGTGAAGTTCGTTTTAGTCTAATAAAACAAAAGATGAAAACAAATCGCTAAAAACACGAGCAAACAAATTAGTAACGGTTTATAAATTAAATAAGATGTAAGTACGATAATATGCATGATTTTGAAGAAGGATTATGACACGTGATGGATTAACACGTGTTGACCAAGGTAAAAAAAAAGATTTGTCGAAATCTGAAAATATACCGAGAAAATCGTTGTTTTGTGTTAGAAAAACGGTGAAGAGAAAACGAAAAAAAGAAAAAAAGGGTCTCGGTTTTCAGGCACTCGCGCGAGTCGCCTGGGTGAGGCACGACTCGCACGGGTGTCTGTCCCGGTTTGTCCATTTTCGAAAGTCGTTAATTTTAATAAATCGCGTACAAATATGGATTAGTTTATACTCGATTTATATTTTCGATATTCGTCGTATTCGATATTCGATTATGAAATCGATATCAAATATTCGGAATGATTTTTGGAAAAGGTTTAAAAGTTTGAAAATCGCTTAGTAAAATAAAAAAAACGATGTTTGACTCCCTCCGCGTTGAAAATCGTTGTATTATGTTTTTATGACCGTATAACGATTTTCTAGCATCAACAGGTTTGATGTTATTCTTTTGATACGATATTCGACTAGAGAGTCGATATCGTATTTTTAAGAATGTTTTGTTTTATGAAAATAATTTAGTAATATCGCTATTATAAAAAAAAATGCGACAACGACCCATATTAAAAAAAACGGACCGACTGACGAAAAGAAAAGAAAACGGACGAGAGAAAGGAAGAGAAAAGGGAAGAATCGGGTTTGATTTTACACCCTCAACCTGCATGCTTTGTTTTCTCGGTATGAGGCTCATCGGAAAGTGGCTTAGGCACGGGAGCGTCCAGACGATGTGGATGAGTTAGGGTGTCGGTTTGGAACGTGTGAGGTGACGGGTTCGGCCGGTTTTTTGGGATCAGATTCGTCGGGTTATTTTATTGGTATTTCGATGCTATTTTTGGATGCTATGAATTTGCTGTATGATATGAATAATTGATGATTGATAACCGATAAATGATGTATGATGTCTGATGACTGATGTCTTTTGTGTTGAATGTGAAGGTCTATTTATAGGTGAGGTCCTCGATTGATACTAGAAGAGGTACTCTTGGTTGGACGACAAGAAATACCGTACCAGTTTGGATAGGAAACGGAAGAAGTCGAGAGGCACGAGAAATCCGTTCCCTAGGGAGGAATCCACGAAATCTGGCTGGAACAAGGCTGCTCGGCCGAGTATTTGATGCTCGGTCAAGTGTTTGATCGGGTGTTCGGATAGGATTCCTATTTGAGATCGAATTCTATCCTTAACGGAATTGTTTAATATCTTTTGAGGCTGATTTTTGTAGTGTTTGAGCTCAAACCGGACTCACGGGATGTCCCGGCTGATTCGGGTGTCTCGAAAATATCTTTGACCGGGTTTTGACCTGGTCGTTAAAAGACGGTTTTGCCCCTGGTGTCGGATTTGACCCAAATTAGTCTTATTTGACTCGAAATGACCCACTAGGCCCGATTTTGAGGTTGGTTTTGTGAGATTTGTACTCCGTAAAAAGCCTAAACCAAATGCCCATGATTTCGAGCCCATATCCTAGTTCATTAAAGCACGTTTGCGTCCGATCATCATCGGATGTTTGGCGGGAACTACTATAGACACCTGGCGGTCAAAATGTGGGTGTCTACAAAAAGTAAGTAGTTCGCGCCAATAATCGCACCTCAACCACGAACAATTAACTAATAATAATGTATATATAGATATATAAAATCCATCCAATTACATATGGTGTACGTTACATTAATAATCATGCACAACCCCAAAATTAAATACACAGTAGGAGCGATCGTTCTTTCAAAAATGCTGAACTAATCAAGTAGTGCATGATTAAGCAATAATGCCGAACTAATCAAGTAGTAGGAGCGATCGTTCTTTCAAAAATATATATAGATGAAAATCCATATATTCTAATTCATACGATATATACCAATATTATATCTACGACCAACTCAAGCTAAAGATGATTCTCCATAAAATAGGTAGCCCACAATTCTTAAACCTCATTCATCTCTTCAACCGTATAAGCATTCTTCGTTCCGAACCACTACCAAATCAAAAGATTTGTATTAGACCACAAAACATATACAAGTAACCCAAATCAATTATTCTTACATTTTTTTTCTTCAAAATACCAATCAAGTAATAAATCTAATAATTGGAAATTAAACGTCAAGTGAAAATATTTAACTAGTAAATAGCTTCTTATGATCTTCGATGTTCCGATACCATCGAACTATATCTAACATGTACCGCATGACATAATAACCACACTTCGTGCTTCCATTTTGTTGATGACACTAGGAAAAAAACATTGATGCAACATTAAATGTGGCATGAGAAAAGGCGAAATTACATTGAAACACAAACGAGAGGATCCAAAAAAAAGAATACGATCAAGAAAAAGGGGGACTAACATTCCAACCCACTTGTCTAAAACATGAACCTACCACACCCACCCTTTTTATTATCATCTCATCGTATAATCACCTCATCGTATTTCAATCATTATATTCAAATGCACACCCATAAGACAAAGCTACAAATTCAATCATAAATCAACCCAAATCATCAGTTCAGCTTCACATTAGCGAACTTACACAAACCAATCTTAAATAAGCATATATGCACCCAAATTTGTACAATCGACAAATAATTAACTCAATGCACAACCGCGAAAAATGTTGATGATGACAATTTACTTCAATGTTGGTCCATTTCATTGACGAGCCTGATTTCGATGTCGAACCTCCACGAGCGGTCTTAAAAGTTCGAAATGCACTACGCCTCGAAAAAAAGAAGATATATGGAAAAAAAATATCAGTCAAAATGAAAGTTTGATTTTTTTATAAATACATAGGTATTATAGCTTCATCAAAATACTGACATCTGTATTAGTTGTTTAAATGATGCATCACGCTTTATGCTTGCCATTGGATCACAGAAATATGCCTCATGAATGAGCGGAAAGATAATGGCTAGCATCCAATGTTTTCTGTTCAATAACAGAGGACATATATAAAATTAGCCACATATAATATTATTGTGGAGAATTGAATTATTCAAGAAAAAAGAACTAATGGACTTTGGTAAAAACATACTTACTCTTGACAGAAAGGAACTAATATGATATCAACACTACCCATTTTAAGCAAACTACACTCCACATAGTTCATTACTTCATGAGTGCATTTCTTATCTTTTCCTAGCTGAGACATGACTATTGGACACAAGAATCCAACTTTAGGCAAGGCTTCATTTTTCTTCTCTTCATAGAGCTTTTGTAAATACCTTGTGCATATGCAGCATACAAGAAATAATCAAATATTTATCATAATCAAAAGAATTGTACAAGTGAAGGCGTAAAAACAATTCAACTTACATTATGAATACTTTAATACATGACGCGTTCAAAAATGCCATTTGAAAAAGTTGCAAAATATATTGCTCCATCACCCGTAGCGATTTATCAGACTCTGAATGAAATATCTTCGATGGCAATAGAATTTCAAATACCTTTGCCTTAGGTGGTATTAAGGCAAGGTAATCATGCAACTTTTGTCATTCTCTACCCACACTTGATATATGTTCATCAACATTGGGACCAATTGATGATTTAATGCCAGAACCTTTAGACATATGTTTTCCCTTAGCAGTGGCCGATAGATTACCAGTAGGAGGCATCTATTCAAATATTGATGTCATCATTAGAATAAAATCAAATAATAAAACATGCACGTGAACCTACCGAAATAAGAACTTTAATATGTACCTCCCCGATAGTGATTAGTTTCTTAGGCCATTGAACAAAGCTTCCCACGACGTCTTTAACTCGATCGAAATATGGTGTAGGAAAAGGAAGTGGTGCCGTGCCTTCAAAAACTTTATCAATAGAAACTCTGACACTACCAAGTACTATTGGTGTACCATGAATGGTCTGATTGCAATCGTCTGACGATGGATGAACAATACCTATACCAACGACGAAAGTATCCCCGTCATGAAGACAAAGCAGGTGACACTTAGTTGGCTCCTACAGCAATACATTTGTGTTAATAAAGGTGACATAATAAGCCCACAACATTTGTATTATTAAAGATGATAGAACACTTCTAAGTGAGTTTGTTACAAACCTTTACATTTGTCAGGTGTGAATTTGGATGTTGTTTTTCAATCATCGATGTGATGTTTGGGTTCGCAGATTGACAACTACTTTGATATTCATCAAGATCTTCGGGTATGTTTAAGCCAATCTGTTTCAGCATATATATAGTGTCTCGTCAGACCTCTTGTCGAATTATAGAGGTCAAAGACTCTATTGTCTCCTTACGTACTTTTTCTGTTATTTCGGCTACTGCTTCATCTGAAATCCCCACAGTCGTTTGAGAAGTATGACATGATGTCCCATACACATCTTTAATAGTAACTCCTCCCTCAAAACCTCTAACTCGACCAGAATGTTCCTTCTTATTAAGGCTACGAGACAAGACATCGTCGTACTTATCTGGAATAAATTCTCCCGAATCAACCTTTTTCTGCCATTCATCCTTACGTGTAAATAAAACAGTGAGAAATCGTTAGACGACAAGGCATAGTGGGTTAAAATGACACTAGGTTATTGTGCCATTAAATTATGATCAATCAATATAATTATTAAAAGGAGAAGCATGAAATTATTACACATTAAATTTCAAGTACTAACCATATGTTCTTGAACCTCTCTAGTCTTCTCATTTGGAATTCCTCCATCTGATTTCGACCTTCTTTTTACCCAACGCCAGCTACGGTCAGTTGTAGGAGCATTTGGAGTATGGGATTTCCACTCAGGGACCCTATGGTTGTATCCCCGTCTACCCATTAAATGTAGATGCTCGTTATGCTTTACACTTTTCGGTGGTTTTTCTACTCTTCTCCTATATTAAAACATAGTAGAAACATTCTTAAAATAAGAATCACATAATCACATTGGGTGGGGGTTAAATAAGGACAAAAATAAGGTATGTGCAACATTCTAAGAGTAGTATTGATCACCTTAAATTCATTTGTCTCTCGGAACTTTTTAAACTTCTCCCAATCAGCACGCTCAATGAAAATGTAACAATCTACTGGAGAGTCATACTTTGGATTTTTGTTTCGAATGAAGTCTCGGGTTAAGTTTGCCTTGAAGTTTCTGAACATCTTCCCACAAGAAGTCATCACATAATTCTTGTGTTTCTCATCAATTAGAAACGGACTCTGGAATAAATAACGTAAAAAAGGGTATCAGGTCATTAGTAATGCATCATCTATGTAGAAAAATCAACCAACTTTAGTATAAATACCAATACTATTACATGAAACAGAGAAATAAAGTAAATTAGGGACCCAAACAACTATTACCGAGATATCGCTCCACAACAGCTCTTTGAGACCATCTTGTACTTCTTTATCCCAATCATTTAAGTTGATGTTCACTTGGCAATGTGCCCTCTTACCGCAATAACTTGCAAAACGATAAGCATACATCCTTATCAGGCAACCATCTTGATCCCATTGTAAATCCCAAGGCCCTTTACCCTCCATATCCTTTAACATAGTAGGTCCTCAAGTTCGTTTCTTTACTGGAGCTTCTGTAGCCTCGCCCTCATTTGTCTCATCTCCCATTGGAACATCATTATCCTCCTCCATTGTACAAAACCTACACATTAGAACATATATTTAATTTAAAGATATATAATAACAAAACATAAACATGATATAGTCACCATAAAACAAATGTCACTAAATAAAAATTTCATGTCAAATACCTATAGAGCTTAATTTTTTTTGTTACTTCTCTATTTTCCCAAATCCCATCATTATGATCGACACGTACATAATTAGTTTCCAAATTAGGTTGAATATGCAATGAAGGTAGACCCTCTGAAAATGGAGGGATATCATCAAGTCGATCATATTCTTCCTCATCCACTACATCATCCACCCCAAGAATACGTCTCTTGCCTTGAAGTACAACAAAACATTTATCATTTAGTGGATCTGAAATATAGAACACTTGTTTTGCATGCGAAGCCATAATAAGAGGCTCATTCTTGTAACCTTGCCTCCTATAATCAACCAATGTGAATCCATACTCATCGACATGAACACCTTTCTTATTATCCACCCACTTGCATTTAAACAATGCAACCTTGAATAATGTTGCATAATGAAGCTCTCATATGTCTTCAATGATCCCATAATATGGCATTTGTTTACAAGTAGGTGCACCACTGCCAAATTCAGTCGATGAAGCAACTAAAGTGACTCCACTATTCTGCATGGTACTCTTCTTATCCTGTCGTTCGATACAAAAACAATATCCATTGATATCATATCCTTCGAAAGATTTCACATTGTTATTTGGGCCATAAGCTAACTGTAGACACCCACATTTTGACCGCCAGGTGTCTATAGTAGTTCACGCCAAACACCCGATGATGATTGGACGTAAACGTGCTTGGATAGACTCGGATATGGGCTTGTAATCATGGACATTTGGTTTAGACTTATTAAAGAGTACAAATCTTACAAAACCAACCTCAAATTCAGGCCCAGTGGGTCGTTTCGAGTCAAATAAGACTAATTTGGGTCGAATCCGACACCAGGGGTAAAACCGTCTTTTAGCGACCGAGTCAAAACCCGGTCAAAGATTTTCCCGAGACACGTGAGTTAGCCGTGACACTTCACACGGTTGATTCATACTCGAATTCCTACAAAATTTCAGCTTCATTAAAGCATTAAACAATTCTGTTAAAGGTAGAATTCGACCTCAAATAGGAATTCTATCCGGAAACCGAATCGGACACCAACCGAGGTCCAAACACTCGGTTTAGGCATCCTAAGTCAGCCGAAATACCCCTCCACCAGCCGAGATTCATGACTTCTTCACTAAGAAACGAGACTTTGATTTCCTCTCGAACTCTCGTGTTTCCTATCCAAACCGGTATTTCTTGTCACACAAGCAAGGCTACCTCAGTTCCTATAAATAGGACCTCTTGTCCAACACAAAACACATCCTGGAGAACACGGTTTTTACACACAATTAACACCAAAAAAACAGCCTCATATCACTGTTTACACATCCTACATCCTCGATATCTAGCAAACCCCGACATCTTCTCGAAGAAACCTCGAAACACCGACGAAACCCCCCACCGTCCGGCCAAATCCGACGTCCAACCACACGTCCAAACCAACACCCTAAACTCATCCTCATCATCTCGACGCTCCCAAGTTGTAGACACCAAAATTTTGTATATATATTTCGGTATCTATTTATGTCTAATATCTTTAGTATTTAGAGATAATTATCAATAAATATTGTGATAATATCTTAGGATACTTTAGAATATTCTTAACTTCCTATCTAAGATACTAGGCTATAAATACGGGTCTCCTCTCTAGGTTTAGAGGAGGTCAGATGGAATAAGTCTCAAAACGACACCATCATCCTACTACCAAATTGTAGGTAAATGGAATAAGTCACAAAAAAAGACACCATCTTCCCCCTACGGATTCAAGTCGATAAGACCTCCGTAGTACTATCAAAAACCCTAGCCTTCGAGATTGGAATCAAGAGATCCACGGAAATTGTAACACGCAATCTTTCGATTATCAAATAAAACTCGTATTCCATATTATTTTGTATCTGTTATTTTAATTATCGCAGGTATGAAATTTTATGTTTTACAAATTGGTGAACCCGACGTGAAAATTTTCGCTCTTCATCTCCAATCTCGAAGGATCCAAATCTGTAGAAGGCATGGGGGCAAACAAATCGACCTCTAAGTCTTCCTACCAAATTTCGAGACAAAGTTGCAACCGACTTCGAAGTCTCTACAACAAGTCTCGAGGGGGCATTTGTAGACACCAAAATTTTGTATATTTCGGTATCTATTTATGTCTAATATCTTTAGTATTTAGAGATAATTATCAATAAATATTGTGATAATATCTTAGGATACTAGAATATTCTTAACTTCCTCGCTAAGATACTAGGCTATAAATACAGGTCTTGTGTCTAGGTTTAGAAGAGGTCAGAGGGAATAAGTCTCAAAACGACCCCATCATCCTACTACCAAATTGTAGGTAAATGGAATAAGTCACCAAAAAGACTCCATCTTCCCCTACGGATCTAAGTCGATAAGACCCCGTAGAAATATCAAAACCCTAGCTTTCGAGATTGGAATCAAGAGATCAACGAAAGTTGTAACGCTCAATCTTTCGATTATCAAATAAAAACTCTTGTTTCATATTATTTTGTATCTGTTATTATATTATCGCAGGTGTGAAATTTTATGGTTTACACAAGTCTAAGCCACTTTCCGACGAGCCTTATCCCGAGAAAACAAAGCATGTAGGTTGAGGGTGTAAATCAAACCCACTCCTCCTTCTTCTCTTCTCTCTTTCTCTTTTTTTTTATATACGGGTCTTCCGTCGGTCTTTTCTTATTTTCTAATATCAATATTATTAAAAAAAACTATTTTCCTATATCAAACATTCTTAAAAATATGATATCGATTTTCTATAATCGAATATTGTATCGAAAAGAATTATATTAAGATTTCGACGATTTTAAAAATCGTTACATCTTTTTCGTTCAAAATCTTTTTTTAAACTTTTCGTTCAAAACAAACTTTTTTCAAAACCTTTTCTAAAATCATTTCGACTATTCGATATCGATTTCATAATCGAATATCGAATACGACGAATATCGAAAATATGAACCAGGTATAAATTAATCAATATTTGTACGCGATTTATAAGAATTAACGATTTTCGACAAAAAATAAAAACCGGACAGACCCGTACGCGAGTCGCGCCATGCCCAGGCGACTCACGCACGAGCCTGTGACCCGGGTCCTTTTTTAGCCTCTTCGATCGTTTTATTTTATTGTTCTACGAAACGATTTCTAAAATTTATATCTTTTCTAAAACTATTCCAAATATTTGATATTGATTTCGTAGTCAACTATCGAATATAACGAATATCAAAAATATTAAGTCGAGTACGAATTATGCAATATTCGTACGCGATTTAATCGAAAATTTCCAAAAAACCGCTTCCGAAAACAGGCCACCACGCGACCCGCCGGCATCCCGGACGAGTCGCGCGGCCGGCTGCCTTCGCGCGCCCTTTTTCGTTCTTTTTATTATTTTTTGAACTTCGTTTTTTATACAAAACAGCGTTTTAGCAATATTTTTCAGATTTCGATTAATATTTATTTTCTCGATCTCGTATATTTATTTGCTATATTATTATTCAATCGTTACTAACTCGTTTTCTCGTGGTTGTAGCAAGTTATTTTCATATTTTGTTTTATTAGACTAAAACGAATTCACATGCTAAAATAACTTTGACGTTATTTGTTTAACATGCATTAAACGACTTAGCAACCTATTTATTTATTTTCCTCACATGTCTTAGGAAAATAATCTCTGCATATCATTCAACCGTCGAACTAACGCGTGTACACAAAACCGAACGATATCTTAGTAAAGGCCGCTAAGTGCGGGCGGGGTTGGGTGTTCTCAATGAGCTTCCCAACACGTACCCTCACCCCTTACTCAGAACCGTGGTTTCCGGATGTCCGAAACCATTGGCAACGAGAGTCATTCAATATACGATAAACCGCTCAAGTCGGCATCGGTATCGTAATGCAAAGGGACGAACCCAATAAGCTCTGACATCGGAAATTGGCCACGTTTTAAATATGGCCCACTACGACATAGAGTGGGTTTGAATGGTTCCGAATAACCACAAAATTCGGTGGCGACTCCTACTTTGACTTAAAATTCTATTCGATTCATCTCATATGGAAATTCATTCGCCTCCCCAAACCCGCGCGTGGCCGCGTCGGGGTGGACCTATATCATGTCCTCAATTTGGCGACTCCGCTGGGGATTAACTCATGCGTCACTTACCATCGGCATCCTCAGGGTGAGACTCGAAAAGAAATCGTTCGATTAGTAATGTACACATTTTAGTTCAATGGTTCATGCATAACCCCGTTTTTTCCCGGGCCGGTTACTTGTGACCGACGTCCCACTATACCGCGGTGCATTCCCACTTGGGTGCACTAAAAACTTCGATGGCGGAACTCGCATGGGTTTTACGGCAGATTCTAAGACCAACTCGGCTTAGGAGGTCCGTCCTGATTTGCGAGAATGCGATCGTTGTTGGTATAGACCCTATTCGACCGACCAAGACTTAGACTAAGAGCATACATGGCGTCGTTATACTGTTTCTATGACTACATGCTACTTGATCTTCTTTGGTCTTTTCAAAAACCGTCATTTTTTCAAAAAACTTACATCTTTTTCAAATCCATTCTTTTTCAAAACCCGGAAAGCTGTTGAATTTAGGACTTATGATTTTGACTCAAAATAGCCTATTTTTAGCCGGTATGCTGTTCAAACCTTTTCAAAAAAAATCCGAAATCTCGGCCCGATGACCTTTTTCTCGGTTTTCAAAAAAAAATCGGTCCATCCCACCCGACCTTGTTCGGTTTTCAAATCCAAATTCCCTTTTCAAAACCCTCTTCTTCTTAGGACTTCCCGTATTTAGCAGTGTCTGGTCTTGTCATAGGTTGTAAGAGTCTATAGCGTCGAAACTCCGTCGATCTTACATCACGGATTTCCATCCCATCCCAAGTCCGCCTTATTTGTCAAGGCACGGCCCACCTTCATAGGACAAACTCCTACAAAGGGAAGCCCGTTTACACACTAGAGTCCAAAGTCTGGGGAATTCTCACGTAGACCTTCCTTCGAACGGGACTAGGCCCACTTTGCCGAATCCTAAGGAAGGCCCACCGTCCGCGGGTCATCCGTCTAGAAGTCAGTCTCCGGTCTTTTTCTAGTCTAGTCTTTTCCTTGCTCGGGATGTACTTTTTGATTCTAAGATCTGGGTCAGTTACTGATTACACGGTGCCCTTACAGACAGGCCACCCCACACTCGAGCCATGACGCAACAAGCTGTAGACGAATTGAGGACCTCTTTGACCAAGCTGGAAAACATGATCACGTCGATGAGAGGGGACCAGATCTCCATCCTTACCCGGGTAAGTGTCATGGAGCAGGGAACTCCCAGTGGCAATGTCGATACTACTGGGTCTTTAGCTGAATTGGCCAGCGCAGTCCACAAACTGTAGGAACAGGTCCATCTGTCGACCCAAAACTCCATCCATACGGAGAATGCCCGGACCTACACCCCACTGACCGATGAACTACCCGCCAATCTCAATCTGACGGGTCTGCCAATGTTCGAGGGTACTGAAGACCCGGTTCACCATATCCGGGATTTCAAGGAGTTCATGGCCCTTAAGGGGGTTAAGTCCAACATGTTCAAGCACCTGTTCGCTTCTTCTCTCGAGAAGCACCCAAGAGCCTGGTACTACTGGCTCGATTCCAAGAAATACAAAACTTGGGATGACGTGGCAACGGAATTCGCTCGGAACTACGCCGACAACACGGAAATCCAGACCACTATGCGCACCCTTGAGGTAATGGCCCAGGAACCTAAGGAAGGGTTCACGAAATATCTCCAACGCTGGAGGGCTGAAAGTGTCAAACTGGTCGATAAGCCCAGTGAAAAAGTGTTGGTTGAAGCCTTCGTCAAAAACCTCCTTCCAGCTTACCGGGTCCATCTCCGGTACGCCATCATACCTAGCTTCGCGGTCCTAACTGAAATGGGAACGAGAATCGAGGATGATTTAAGGTTGGAAAGCCTCACTAAGGCCTCCACCAAGGGATACCAAGGGGCCAGCTCATCAAAGAGCAAGCCCACAACTACTGCTGCCACTGGTAGCATTTTTGACGAGGTAAACGCACTTGATACCTCGTCCCAGAAGAATACCTTCCCCCGGGTATTCGCCGACATAGGCACTACCTATGAAAATGCCCTGCAGAGGCTATCATCAAAAGGCCTGATCACCCCGATAGGCCCAACACCTGATCTCCCGGTCGAATGATGCTCTAAGGCCTACAACCTCCAGGCCTACTGTCACTACCATCGTGGTAAGGGGCACGATACCGAGAAATGCTGGAAGCTAAAACACCTTATCCAAGATCTCATCGTGAGCGGGAAGATCCCTTTGCCCGGCGGTAAACCTAACAACAAGGATAACCCGTTGGCCACTCACGCCATCTTCTCCGGGGAAATAGTGGATTGCTCACACTTCATTTCTCCATTTGTCCCGCAAATAAACGGGATTTGGTGCGACGACGAAGACGACGTCTATCTCACCAAAGGGGAAGCTGTCCCCATCACGCCTGAGGAGATTCAGAAGGTTAAGTCCAAAGTCTTAGCCACTAGTCAAGCCCTCATCATTGCCGAGCCACTTAGGGTCGAGCCCGCCCCAGAAGAGCCAACTGCTGAAAAGGCTCTTGTAAAACAGCTAAACAAGACTCGAGTTGACCTCTCTATATGGCAACTCCTAGTTAGCTCCCAGGAACATCGAGAGGCACTCACTAAGGCCCTCGATCAAGTTAAAATCGACTCTATGGCTACTCCAGCTGAAATGGTAGCCACAGTCCTACCCCACCTAAAAGGAAGATCCATAGAGGAAGGCCCACTGATTACCTTCTCTAATGCTAATCTACCACCATTTGGGCCAGCCCACAACATGGCCCTCTACATCACGGTCATCTGCCGTGGAAAGTACCTGCCCATGACACTGATTGACGACGGGTCCGCAGACAATGTCCTTCCCTTAAGAACCGCCAAAGCCCCCGGCATCACCGAGGCCGATTACATTCCCACAGCTCAAACCATTCAGGCTTTTGACGGAAGCCCAAAGTCAGTAGCCGGAGCCACAAAACTTACTATCATAACAGGCCCGATAGAGAAGGAGCTGGAGTTTCAAGTGATTGACATGACTTCTTCCTTCAACCTTCTTTTAGGAAGACCTTGGATCCATGCGACCAGGGCTGTATCCTCCACCTTGCATCGGAAAATCAAGTTACCTTTGCATGACACCATCATCACTCTAGAAGCCACACCTATGACTGTGGCTAACTGCAACACCTCTGGCCGCACCGATCTCTGGGGGTTCGATTTCGTAGGGGCCATCGAAGAAGATCATCTCTTCCGTCCTTACTTCACGGTCCGCCTTGACCGAATGCTACAGAATCTAGGCTTTCTACCAGGGGTTACATCAAGGCCCGATCTCCCTGCAGGAAAGATCCTCGAAGTTCTGGACAATGGGAGGACTCAAACAGGCCTGGGCTACTCCCTAACCCCGGAAAACATGGGCCAAACCGGAACCGGCAAGGTTATCTTTGTCACTTCAGTGTTCGAGACCGTCCAAACTGGCCTATATCGGCCCACAACCACGCGCCTTGGGACCCACTTGGCCCAGGACTGCAACTACATACCCGACGACATCTTCGCTCTCATCCAGTCCGAAGATGCTAAAAATGCTGAGCCCGCGCTAGGGCTACTTTTTGTAGAGGAACTCGCGGTCCCAACACCGAAGGAAGAGCTAGTCAGCCTCATTCTCCGCAGCCGCACCTTTGATCCGTCTAAACTGATCTCAGAAGTCGGGTCCGGGACCAGAGCTTGGAGGAAAACTGTCAAATGGACTGACAGTCAAGGAAGGACTTACAAGCTGATCACAGGGGAAGGAGAAATGCCAGAATCTGAGTCTGAGTCTGAGTCGGAGTCCGAGTCAGAGTCTAAGATTGAGTCTAGTAAGTCCGGTGCTAGGGTCAGTCCTGTAACTCCCCCTCTCCCTTTAGCTATTCCTGATGCCTCGGGGTCTGTCCCAGGCACCCTACCTATCCCGCCACTGACTAGCGATCAGATGGCAGCTCTTTTCGAGCTCTTTTCCCAATTCATGATCAATAATAACAACCGTGCTGCTTACGACTTGTCTCATTTTCAAAACTTTCTCAATTTCAAAAATTTTATGTGCAATGACATTGAGAAACCCGACGAACAGGTGTCCTTGCCTCCACATCTGATCGAGCAACTAGAGCAAAGGGAATCCCGCAATCCGGTAATCGAGGAAACCGAATCCATCAACGTGGGGACAACCTTAGAACCTCAGATGCTTAAGATAGGATTATCCTTAGATCCCGAGGAGAAACAACAATTCATAGTTCTCCTTCAAGAATTCAAAGACGTCTTCGCATGGTCCTACAAGGACATGCCGGGGATTGATCGCGAAATAGCCGAGCACCATATACCGATCAAGGAAGGGTTCAAGCCGGTTAAACAAAAACTCCGACGCATGAGGTCCGAATGGTCCCTCAAGGTCAAGGAGGAAGTCGACAAACAATTCAAAGCTGGGTTCATACGAGTCTTCGAGTATCCAGATTGGGTTGCAAACATTGTACCGGTCCCTAAAAAGAATGGTAAGGTTCGTGTCTGTGTAGACTTTCGGGATCTTAACAAGGCGAGCCCGAAAGACGATTTCCCGTTACCACACATCGATATACTGGTGGATAACACAGCTGATCATGCCCTTCTATCATTTATGGACGGGTATGCGGGATATAACCAGATAAAAATGGCAGAAGAAGATATGGATAAGACCACCTTCATTACACCTTGGGGTACTTATTGCTATACTGTTATGCCATTTGGTCTCATCAATGCTGGGGCCACCTATCAACGAACCGCCACAACTTTATTACATGACATGATGCATAAAGAAGTGGAAGTCTACGTGGACGACATGATCGTCAAATCTAAAGACAGGGACGGTCACATCACCGCCCTGAGAAAATTCTTCACCCGATTAACCAAATACAATATGAGGCTAAACCCTCAGAAATGCAGTTTCGGGGTAACATCTGGCAAATTACTGGGTCATATCGTTAGCCAACGAGGTATCGAGGTCGATCCAGCCAAAATCAAGGCCATCACCGAGATGCAGCCCCCTAAGACCGAAAAGGAGATAAGAGGTTTTCTCGGAAAAGTCCAATACATTAGCAGGTTCATTTCAAAGCTAACCATGGTGTGTGAACCGATTTTCAAAAAGCTGAAAATAGGGGAACGGTTACTGTGGGACGACAAATGTCAAGCAGCCTTTGATAGAATCAAGGAAATTCTTGCCTCACCACCGGTCCTGATGCCACCTCAGCACGGTTTGCCTTTGTCACTATACCTAACCATGACAGAGACAGCCATGGGGGCTATGCTAGCTCAAACGGTCAATTCCGAAGAACGAGCCACATACTACATCAGCAAGAAAATTTTAGAGTACGAGTGTAAATACACCATGCTCGAGAAAACATGTTTAGCTCTGGTTTGGGCCACTAAGAAGCTCCGACATTACATGCTCAGTTACGAGGTGCAAGTGTTGTCCAGAATGGATCCAATCAAATACCTCTTCGAGAAGCCCATTCTCAACGGCAGGATATCAAAATGGACCCTGATGTTAGCAGAGTTCGATCTAAAGTTCGTACCAGTGAAAGCCATCAAAGGACGAATAGTTGCCGAATTTCTCGCTGACAGTCCCATAACCGAAGAAGGACACACCGACACTTGGTCCTTCCCGGATGAGGACATTTTCCACACTGATACCGAAGCGTGGGACTTATACTTTGACGGAGCATCCAATTTCCGAGGATTTGGAGTCGGGATTCTCCTAATCTCGCCAAGAGGGGAACATACTCCCGTATCCATCAAATTAGACTTCCACGTCACCAACAACGTCGCTGAGTATGAAGCATGTATCCACGGGCTACAAGCCGCCGCCGACTTAGGGGTCACGAACCTCCGAGTACACGGTGATTCATCTCTGGTCATTAATCAAGCACTCCAAAAATGGAAAACTCGAAATGCTAATCTCGTGGCCTACCAGGCACGAGTAAGGGATCTCGAGAAACAATTCCACGAGGTAGAATATATATACCTACCTCGGGAAGAGATTCAATTCGCAGATGCACTCTCAAAACTGGCATCTTTGCTAAATATTCCCGATCATATGACCAGTATGCCAATCTGTGTCGAAAGACGATCCGAGCCAGCATATATCCATGACATCGAAGAAATCGAGATACCTGATCCCGAGCCATGGTATCAAGCTGTGTTGACATACCTAGCAACCGGGGAATATCCACCCGGGACTGACAATCGAGCCAAAAAGGCCCTGCGAAGACTGGCAACCCAGTTCATCCGCACCGACGATGGGCAACTTTACAAAAAGACAGCACAGGGGGCTCTCCTTCGATGTGTTGATAAAACCAACGCTGAAAAAGTCATGGCTGAGGTACATGATGGCGAATGCGGCCCACACATGAATGCCCAGATGTTAGTCCGGAAAATCATGAGGTTCGGATACTACTAGAACAGCATGGAAACCGACTGTCAGCTATATGTTAGACATTGCCATAATTGTCAAATTTTTGCCAATGTGCAGCATATGCCACCATCCCTGCTGTACACCATGACGTCACCCTGGCCATTTTCAACATGGGGAATCGACATAATTGGGAAGATAAACCCCTCGGGAACCCGAGGACACTGCTTCATTTTGGTGGCTATCGATTACTTCACCAAATGGGTCGAAGTTGAGTCCTATCGTATTCTCAACGCCAGCCATGTTGCCAAATTCATTCAAAATAAGATAATATGCCGGTATGGGATCCCTCACGAATTCATTAGTGACCACGGGACCTATTTTCAAGCCGAAACAGCAGCCTTGCTGACCAAGTACAAAATTCAAAGGCATACATCTTCACCCTACCGACCCCAAACCAATGGAGCGGTAGAAGCGGCTAATAAAACGATTGTCACCATACTCAAAAAGATGGCTGATAACTACCGAGACTGGCCCGACAAAATACCATTTGCACTTTGGGGATATCAGACCTCGATTCGTACTGCGACCGGGGCAACGCCGTATTACCTTACATACGGCATGGAAGCAGTCCAACCTGTTGAGTTAGAAGTACCGTCACTCAGAATCCTACTCGAAAGTCAAGTACCCGAAGCTTATTGGGTTCGAGCACGATATGACTCGCTAGTCCTTTTAGACGAACGACGATCTCGTGCCCTCAATAATATACAAATCTATCAGAAGAGGATCCAACGGGCTTTCAACAAAAGAGTAAGGCCCAGAAACATCAAAGAAGGAGATTTGGTCCTCAAGTCTGTTCGAGCTTTATTACCAGTAGACCTAAGGGGAAAATTCAAACCTAACTGGGCCGGGCCGTATCTGGTAAAGTAGATTCTATCAGGTGGAGCCGTAATGCTAACGGATCTGGACGGGAATGAGTTTGTCAACCCAACTAACCTGGACCAGCTGAAGCGCTACTACCCTTAACCCACCTTTCTCAATGTCATTTGCAAAAGTTTATTAAGAACGTCTTTTTTTCAAACTTTTAAAGACAAGTCAAAAGCTAGAATTACTTTTTCCACTGTTACAAACATCTTGAACCAATAGTCTTGATGTATTTCGAAATTGCAAATTAAGTCTGAACTACGTTTGGTTTGATTCCATTTATTATGGATACGTAGGCAACCCTTCAAAAGGGCACAACCACTGCAATCGAGAAAACAGGAACGGTTTTTTATAATTTTCTTTTATTAATTTCAAAAAAAATCCGACAAATTCGGAAAAATTACAAAAAAATCAAAAAAAATCCAGCACACAATAAATAATACTAATACTTAAATAATAAAAAAAAACTAAGGCATTTTTCCCTTTCCTTTGCCTTTAGCCTCCTTTTCGGTCCATCGGCGTCGAGGTGGAGGTGAACGCTCCCTAATCACCAAGGGAACCTCTTTAACCCGGGCTCGTTTCTTTAAACTTGACTCCCCGGTCACCTCGTTATCACGCGGGCCTAGCCTGTCTCGGACCGCTAGTCTCGGTCTAAGTCTTCTCTCCAAGTCACTAGCACCGGTCTCATTAGCTCGAGTCTTAGTTTTTGACTTAGAACCCGACCCCGGCTCAGCAAAGGTAGTTGGAGTCTCCTCTTTATCAAAGAACCGTCTATTATCTTTTACCGATTCTTGACGGGCCAAGTCAAGTGCCTCTTCAATCTTCAAAGTCTTACGGGTCTCTTCTGATTCTTCAGAGGTCCATCTTCGATATGATTTAGAAACCCAAGTGGTTTGACAAGGGCGAGGTATAGTCCACATGACACGGGTAAACCAGCGCTGTAGCCACATGTCACACATAGCGTCCGTCAATTGGATCGAAACGCTAATAATTGCCTCAGTCTCAGGGATCTCCTGAAACGAATCGAACTGTCTTAGAATACGGTCCGGATAGATATGGACAGTCCAGTCCAAAGACAAGATCACCAGATAACGAGCCTTGTCCCTCCTAGCTAACCCTGTCAGCCTTGAAAGGAACCGCCAGATGACGTTCCATCTGATCAAAGGCCCACCATGGAATGTTAGCTCTTCATCCCAATATTTTCGATTTATATGATGACTTGACCTTATTCATCGGGACCTTGAACCAATCTGGCAGCTACGATATCTGGATATGTTCACCGGGGGCTCTATGATCGATAGACGCTCGGATAACCAGATCTGCAAAATTTTCGAAAAGTCAAAAACTTTCGAAAATTCAAAAAATTCGAAAATTAAAAAAAAAAAGTCGAAAAAAAAAATCAAAAATTTTCGAAAATTAGAAATTTCGAAGATCAAAAATTTTCGGAAAAATCCAAAATTCCGGAAAATCCCGGAGAATTCAAAATTGCGAAAATTCGGAAAATCGGGCAATTTTTTGAAAAAAAATAAAGAAAAAAAATGGTTAAATACCTGCAAAAGACGGATGCCTCCTGTCAATGGTCGATCCGGGTCAAGTCTCCTAGCGTCAAGACCCATAATAATCTCCCCAGTTATCAGCCAAGTCGGGCTGTGACTTGTCTCCATTTGGTCAACTATACTAATTAGCCTGATCTCACTCAAACACGTGTCAGCATCCATCCGACCTTCAAAAGCATATCTATGCAGCATACAAAAGGCGAAAGCCCTACGCCTATGGGTAGAAGTAATTCTTGCGCCAACTGGGTGCATGAATTTGTCAGCCAGGTCAAATAGGGAAGCTGAATCTCCCTTTACCATACGGGCTGTCTCAGCATGCGACAAGCCTAGAAAGTCCCTTAGCCTCCTCCTTGGGTCAGGATAAAATGGGGGAATAGCCGGACGAGCACTAGGGCACCAACCGCCTATAGCTGCAATTTCTTCAGGAAGGGGACACATCTCTCCTCGAGAAAATGCAAAAACATGGTGGGTAGTATCCCAAAAGGATAAGCAAGCATCAAGGAAATGCGAATCTACCCTAAGTCGCTGGAGTGGGAATAAAGCCACAATTCCCATTTGAGTTAGCTGAACTTTATCCTCGTCTCGAAAGTGTTGAGCCCACTCCTGAAGCATCGCGGTCAAGTGATCAATACCCATTGCAAGAATAATTTCTTTTATTTATCCTAAAAAGTCTAAAGTGATTTTAAGATGAAAGAACAGATTTGGGTTAGAATATGAAAAAATAAGAAGCCAAAGCCCTCTATTTATAATAGAGAATATCCCTTTTCCTAGTCATCACAGGAATAGGCTTTATATCACTTCCCCTACTTCATCTAGGCATACAGGCCTAACCAGGAAGTTTCAAGAGTCCGTGTCATAATCCGATTAGGAATCAAAGTCATCCCTAGCATCCTTATTTTCAAACTTTCAAAAAAAAAATTCAGCATTTTTTCTCTTCAAAAATTTTCGAAAAATCCTCATTTCTTCCCCAGCATGAGTCGGTGTTTCACCTAAACGTTACATACAAATTATGTCAGCATACAGGTACACCCAACACTCCCGAGAAATTCTAAGAAAGATTCCCCAGTGGAAAGTCCAGGCGACATTTTATATCTGTAAACAGATATATCCATAGCTTCCAAGGCAAGCTCCCGCGCAATTCTAAGACAGGATGTACCTGTAAACAGGTATGCCCATAGCTTCCAAGACAGCTCCCGCAACATTATCAACGTCAACCCAGGTATGATTTATATCCTATGGCTGGCGAGCCCTTCACGTAGGTCTAATGGACTTTAAACGACCCGATCGGAAGTCTGCCAGGTTTTAATCCTTAATTGACCTGGTAGCTACTCTGACTTTTGCCTTGTCCAAGCCTCAGTCAGAGTGGGGGCTCTGTAGACACCCACATTTTGACCGCCAGGTGTCAATAGTAGTTCCCGCCAAACACCCGATGATGATTGGACGTAAACGTGCTTGGATAGACTCGGATATGGGCTTGTAATCATGGACATTTGGTTTAGACTTATTAAAGAGTACAAATCTTACAAAACCAACCTCAAATTCAGGCCCAGTGGGTCGTTTCGAGTCAAATAAGACTAATTTGGGTCGAATCCGACACCAGGGGTAAAACCGTCTTTTAGCGACCGAGTCAAAACCCGGTCAAAGATTTTCCCGAGACACGTGAGTTAGCCGTGACACTTCACACGGTTGATTCATACTCGAATTCCTACAAAATTTCAGCTTCATTAAAGCATTAAACAATTCTTTTAAAGGTAGAATTCGACCTCAAATAGGAATTCTATCCGGAAACCGAATCAGACACCAACCGAGGTCCAAACACTCGGTTTAGGCATCCCAAGTCAGCCGAATTACCCCTCCACCAGCCGAGATTCATGACTTCTTCACCAAGAAACGAGACTTTGATTTCCTCTCGAACTCTCGTGTTTCCTATCCAAACCGGTATTTCTTGTCACACAAGCAAGGTTACCTCAGTTCCTATAAATAGGACCTCTTGTCCAACACAAAACACATCCTGGAGAACACGGTTTTTACACACAATTAACACCAAAAAAACAGCCTCATATCACGGTTTACACATCCTACATCCTCGATATCTAGCAAACCCCGACACCTTCTCGAAGAAACCTCGAAACACCGACGAAACCCCCCACCGTCCGGCCAAATCCGACGTCCAACCACACGTCCAAACCAACACCCTAAACTCATCCTCATCATCTCGACGCTCCCAAGTCTAAGTCACTTTCCGACGAGCCTTATCCCGAGAAAATAAAGCATGTAGGTTGAGGGTGTAAATCAAACCCGCTTCTCCTTCTTCTCTTCTCTCTTTCTCTTTTTTTTTTATATACGGGTCTTCCGTCGGTCTTTTCTTATTTTCTAATATCAATATTGATTTGAGCCTAAAAAAGCGTACCTGAGCCTCCAGAACCCTCTAAAAAACAAAGTAACATGGCGAACTCCACGGCGAGTCACGAATTTTTTGATCGCCTGCTGAGCAAGCCCTAGGAGGACCCCTATCAAGCTCAAAGGCCAGTCCCTGGCAAGAAGCCAAAATAGAAGCATAAACGCTAAGGATAGCAATCGACCGCCGGGCTAGCAAGCCAACACAGCCTGCTGAAGCCCAGCGACCACGGTTCAAAATCCGCCTGCCCTGGGGGAGTCCCTGATTGACAGGGCCAAAACCCCCAGGGGCCCTCCCGTCATTTCGCCTAAGGTAATTAAGAATGGGTGGATGGGAAGCCGCCACTTGTCACTTCCTTATCCATCCATTCCCCTCCAACTTCTCTCTCTTGTGGGAAGGTATAAATACTCAACCCTTTCCCACAAGAAAAGGGTTGGATTTTCTCTCTCTAGATTCTCACTCCTAAAAAAGCCACCTAGTTCCTCTCGAGCTAGGTTCATCAAGGCACTTCACGGACTAACTTAGGCATCGGAGAGGGTTCCCTCGGACAACCTCCGAGGCCCTGTGCGTTCATTGTGCAGGGAGCAGGCCAACTCTGTCGGGAAGGTCCGATCAAGGGAGAGGGATAAAGGAGAGGTTCAAGGAAATCAGACGATCCGTTACTCACCAACAATCCGATTACTCCACCCGGACCCAGAGCCGGGTTAATTGTTTCCGTGACCGGAACAATTTGGCGCCGTCTGTGGGGAAGAAAACGGTTATGCTCACGAATTACCCACAAAAATCAACCATTCCTAATCACAAAAAACTAAAACAATCAAAGTAATCATGCCAGAAATCGTTGACACCAGTACAGGGGCGGGTCCGACGGTCCCACCGGTGATCCCCCTGTACGGTATGCCACAGCCAGAGAGGATTCCTCCCGCCATGATCCTGGGGGTGGGGGGAGCCAGTCTCCTAGGCGTACCAAGCGCTGCTGTAGCACCTGAGTTGGGGACACACCCAGGGCACGCTCTGAATCTGACCCCAGCTCAGATGGCGCAGACAGCCGCCTTCTTCTCTGCGATGCTAAACCAGGAGTTCACTCCTGAGGACCTGGTAGGCAGGGTCGCATCGGCCCCCAGGCAGCCACCCTCAATGAGCAGGGATGGAGCTGGGGGCACGAAGCGGACCGCCGCCAGAAATGCTCTGAGGAAAGCAAGAAGGACGGCACAAATATACGCGCAGGTGCAAAGGCGTATCACAATAGGCAGCCCAGAGCCACCTGCCCAACAGCAGGCATTCTCCATTCACACAACAGAATCCGCGTCTGGAGAACAGAGAGGTTTATCCCGGGAATTGCAGGAGAGAATGAGGCCCAGGGAACCCATGTCAAAGCGCCTGGGAGAAAAGCAAGGCGGGGTCTTCTCCAGGTTAACACCGGCGGTCAAAGAGCAGTCAGCCCCGGGTTTGTCCCAAAGCCTGCAGTCTAGGCTCAACCGGGGGCAACCGCTTGAATCTCTCAGAGAAAGAGACCCAGGCAAATCTCCCCTGAGACAGAAGATGAAGCAGCAAGCAGGCCGCCTCCAAGGCACCGCTCCCCCAGTACGAGGAAACCGACCAATAGACAATGGGATATGCACGGTAACCAGTCTGGGGAAAGCAGGTCAAGAATGGTAGGCAGGCCCACAAAAACCCCACTTCATCCTGAAGTACAAGAATACCCCATCCCGAAAATTAAAATGCCGACCATTAAGTTTGACGGGACAACAGACCCAGAAGACCACTTGGCGGCATTCGAGAGCCACATGGGCATGTACGACGTGGATAACGCCATCTGGTGCAAAGTCTTCCCAACCACCCTGGTAGGGCTCGCACAAGGGTGGTTCAGGGATCTCCGCCAAGGATCAATCAAGTTCTTCATAGAATTGGCCGAGATTTTCCTCGAACAGTATGCTGGGAACAAAAGGAGACGCCTTACTCGCTTCGATCTTATGACCCTAAAACAGAAAAAAGGGTGAAAGCGTAAGGGAGTACCTAAGGAGGTTTGACCTATCCTACCAAAAAGTCAAGGAGATCGATGACTCCACCGCTGCTTACGCCTTGACTATCTCCCTGCTCCCGGGAGAAATGAAAAATCAGATGATCAGGGCCCAGCCAGAAACCTTGGCCATGGCCAGGAAAATTGCTGAAGGGTTTATTCTGCAGGAGGAGTTTCACAGCCTGCCGGATACCCCTGCAGGCCAAACAAGGCCGCAGGGTGGGCGTGGCAGAAATGAGCCAGGCAAGCAAAGAGAAGAGGGAGACACTCCCAAGAAGGAGCGTACAACATACCAACCAAGATTTGACAGCTACACGGCCCTCAATAGGCCGAGAGCAGAAATCTTCGAGTTAGAAAAAGAAACAGCAAAGTGGGCTCGTCCAAACAAGCCGCGCAGCCCAAAAGGGGATCCCAAAAAATTCTGCACGTTCCATGACTGCATAGGTCATACCACAGAGGAATGCTGCCACTTGAAAGACGAAATAGAGAAACTAATAAGAAACGGCTGGCTGAGTAACTATGCAGCAAGGAACAAACCCCAGAAAGAGGCGGCAGACAAACCTGAGGGCTCAGCCCAAAATCGCATGGTCATCCATGTAGTATCAGGAGATGCAGAGGGGCGGACCAGCAGGCGCAGCCAGAAAAGGCAGATCCGCGAACTGCGTAACCAAATTTGCTACGCCGAGAAGGCAGGCAGCCCAAGGGGCACTACCCTAAGCATCACCCCTGAAGATGCAGGGAGAGTCGTGTACCCACAAAGTGACCCTCTGGTCTTAACCCTGGAAATCAGCAATCACATTGTCAAGAGGTGTATGGTGGATACTGGCGCCTACACCAATCTCTTATACAAAGATGCTTTTGAAAAGATGAACCTTAAAAAAAGGCACCTGAAGCCAGCCCCCGGATCTTTGTATGGATTCAATGGAGCAGGCATGCTACCCATGGGAGTTATCGATCTGCCTGTTACATTTGGGGAGGGGACCTCAGCAAGAAATATCAGGGCGTCATTTGTTGTGGTGGATGCCAAATCCGCTTACAACGCCCTGATAGGCCGAGCCACCCTAGATGAAATAGAAGCTGCTGTATCAATTAGGGCCCTCACCATAGCCTATGTAACAGATTTTGGCATGGAGGGGAAGGTCCACGGGGATTAGGAGTCGGCCAGACACTGTTATTCCGTGGCCCTGCAAGCCCACGAGACAGAGAGAAAAGGGAAGCGAAAAGCCCAATGCTCTCCCAGCAGGGAAGGTGGGATCCCAACTACCCAGCAAGAGTCAGTCCACCTAGAGCCTGAGGGGGAAAGCATGCTAGTGGACTTAGAGCTAGGGAGGCAGGTCCTTATAGGAGCCGACCTGGAGGAGTCCTATCAAAAGGAACTAATTGCAGTCCTAAGAGAGAATAGGGACGTATTCGCCTACTCTGCAGACGAGATGCCAGGGGTCGACCCGGCCTTTATCATTCACAAGCTGAACATTAATCCGGAGGCTCGCCCTGTGAAGCAGAAGAAAAGGAACATGTCCGTAGAAAAAGATGCGGCAATAAAAGAAGAAATAGACAAACTCCTGAAGGCAGACTTCATCGAAGTCTGTGACTACCCTGAATGGCTGGCAAACGTTGTCATGGTAAAAAAATCATCAGGCGCATGGAGAATGTGCGTAGATTTTACCAATCTCAACAAGGCCTGCCCTAAGGACTGCTACCCTCTGCCCAGGATAGATCAATAGTGGACGCCACAAGTGGATACACCACGCTAAGTTTTCTGGATGCGTTCTCAGGGTACCATCAAGTGTACCTCTGGCAACCAGACAGAGTAAGGGGCGCCTTCATAACCAGCCATGGCACCTACATGTACAAAATGATGCCATTTGGGCTGAAGAATGCCGGCGCCACCTATCAGCGGTTGGTAGACAGAGTCTTCGAAAGTCAGAAGGGAAGAAACTTAGAAGCCTAAGTTGACGACGCGATCGTCAAAAGTAAGGGGGACAAGGAGCATCTGACAGACCTTCAAGAGACCTTCTCTTCCCTACGGTCATACAAAATGAAGCTGAACCCGAAAAAATGCACGTTCGGGGTCCGATCCGGAAAATTTCTAGGTTTTTTGGTCAGTTCCAGGGGGATAGACGCCAACCCCGAGAAAATTCAGGCGGTCCTAGACCTCCCGGAGCCTAAAACCATCAGGGACATTCAGAGGCTCACAGGCAGAATGGCCGCCCTGGCTCGGTTTATCGCCAGGTCAGCAGACAAGTCCACCCCCTTCTTCAAAATATTAAAAGGCAACAAACAATTCAAATGGGAAGACGAGCAAAAGAAAGCCTTCGAGCAATTGAAGGAGCACCTGAAGAAACTCCCTACCCTGGCAAGACCGGTAGCCGGAGAAAAATTATACCTGTACATCGCTGTCACGAACACGACGGTAAGTGCTGTCATCCTGAGGGAGGAAGCAAACTCACAGCAACCCATCTACTTTGTGAGTCACGCCCTGGGAACGGCAGAAAGAAATTATCCCCTGATAGAAAAGGCCGCCTATGCAGTCATCATTGCAGCCAGAAAACTCAGACCCTACTTTGACGCACATCCTGTCGTGGTCCTCACCGACCAACCGCTGGAGAAAGTGTTGGAAAAGTTTGAGAAATCAGGGAGACTGCTGAAATGGGCGATCGAGTTAAGTGGGCTGGGGATATCTTACCAGCCAAGAACAGCCATCAAAGCCCAAGCCTTGGCCGATTTTCTGGCCGAATGCTCCCATTCAGGGGAAGAGGAGCCCCCTGGCGAGGAGTGGATCGTGCACAATGACGGATCCTCAACGGCCAATGATGCAGGCGCAGGCGTCGTATTAACCAGCCCTGAGGGAGTGGATTTTGAGCATGCACTCAGGTTCACCTTCCCGGCGTCAAACAACGAGGCGGAATACGAGGCTGTACTCACAGGGATAAAACTGGCTAAAGCCGCAGGGGCAGAGCGAGTTACACTAGCTACCGATTCCCAGCTCATTGCAAATCAAATTAACGGAGAATATGAGGCCAGAGATCAGACCATGGCCACATACATTGAAAAAGTAAAGCAAGAGCTGTCGGGCCTGCAGTCCTATGAAATCCAGCAAATACCTCGATCGCAGAACAACCGAGCCGACGCTCTGTCAAAGCTGGCCAGCTCCAGCCTACAAGACATACGGAGGTCGGTGTGGGTTGATGTTTTGCATGAAAAATCTACCAGCACCTGTCAGGCGATTAGCACCGTCGAGGAAGGGCCGGAAAGTTGGATGACCCCCTTCATCCAGTTCAAAAAACATGGTATCCTACCATCAGACACGGTGCAAAAGAGGAAGGTACAGGCCAAAGCAGCCTGGTTCATAATCATTAGTGAAGAGCTCTATAAAAAGTCTTTTACTTACCCCTTGCTCAAATGCCTAAGGGCAGACCAGGCTGCTGAAGTGCTGGAGGATATCCACTCAGGAATCTGTGGACATCACATCGGAGGAAGATCGCTGGCCCACAAGGCCCTAAGGGCAGGCTACTACTGGCCTACCATGTTAGCAGATGCCAGAAGCCTGACCCAGAAGTGCAGAAAGTGCCAACTCTTCGCCCCGTCAATCCATGTCCCGGCCCAGGAACTCAGGCCAATCCTATCCCCCATTCCCTTCGCTCAATGGGGGATGGACATACTAGGACCTTTCATGGTGCCCACTGGGGGCAGGAAGTTCTTGATTGTGGCTATAGACTACTTCGCCAAATGGATAGAAGCTGAAGTAGTGCCGAACATTACCGAGCCGGCAGTCAGGAAAGTGATCTGGCGAAATATTATCACCAGATTCGGCCTACCAAAAATGTTGGTGTTTGATCATGGCAGGCAGTTTGACAATGATCCCATGAGAATCTGGCTAGAAAGCCATAGCATAGCGGTTGCCTACTCGGCTGTCTGCCATCCTCAAACCAATGGACAGGCGGAGGCAGCCAACAAGCAGATCTTAAATGGCCTTAAGAAAATGGTAGATAACCTCAAAGGCAGATGGGCTGACGAGCTTCCCAGCATACTCTGGTCAATCCGGACCACCCAAAAGGAGTCTACAGGCCAGACCCCGTTCGGCCTAGTATATGGAGCAGAGGCTCTGCTACCAATTGAGGCCAGAATCCCATCTCTGCGCTCCCTGCAATACGACCGAACTGAGAATGAAGCTGCAATGGTCGAGGCCTTAGATCTGGTCAATGAGATAAGGGAGGAGGCCAGTACCAACATCGTTGCCTACCAGCAACGAATGAGGAAAGCCTACAACAGAAGAGTACACCAGAGAAATTTCCAGATGGGTGATCTGGTTCTTAGAAAAACGCAGGCTGTTGGAAAATCAAGGGAGCATGGAAAGCTAAGTGCCAACTGGGAAGGTCTATTCCAAGTAACTCAAATCCTGGGACCAGGCACATACAAAATCGCCAACCTTGAAGGACAAGAGTTGAATGCTCACTGGAACGCGGACACCCTGAAGAAATATTATGTCTAAACCAAATCTAAACCAAACCTTGTATAAAAAACGCAAACAGCCCCCCTGCTTACCTCTGGGCAGGCAGGGGGCAGGCCCCCTGGACTTTGAACGAAAGCCAGGGACAGGCCGGATCAACAAGGACTGGGGGCAGGCCCTCCAACCTTGTATAAAAAACGCAAAGGAGCCCCCCTGCTTACCTCTGGGCAGACAGGGGGCAGGCCCCCTGGACTTTGAACAAAAGCCAGGGACAGGCCGAATCGACAAGGACTGGGGGCAAGCCCCCCAGCCTTGTATAAAAAACACAAACAGCCCCCCCTGCTTACCTCTACGCAGGCAGCGGGCAGACCTCCTGGACTCTGAACAAAAGCCAAGGACAAACTGTGCCAGGCACAACCAACGTCAAGGGAAGATTCCCCGAGTTCTAAATCAAAACTTACCATAAAAAGCAAAGAAAAATATTCCACAACAAAACCCGTGAAGGGTAGAAGGTCTTTACAAAGTAAAGGCGAAGAAACCAAAGTGACAAATATTACAAGCAAGCTGGCTATAACACAGGCTCAGCACAGAAAAGTAAGACTATTACAGGAAAAGAGCGTCACAGAGCATCCTGGCGAGGGCCGGCATCTGCCTCAGGCTGACTGGCCACCCGAGCTTCATTCTTGGCGGTATAAAGATTCCGGAAGGTTTCCTCATCAAAGGTAGGAAACATCTCCCCTATCACCTCCATCACCAACTCCAGAGAAGAATTGGCACCGCTCGCGAAGCTGGCATCCACCGCAGCTTCAGTCTCCTCTGCCAGGGTCTCTTTCTCCTTCGTCCATTCCCCTTTAGCCTGTTCAAAGGTTGACTTAGCTCTTGACAGTTGCTCCTCCAAGTCAGCCACTCTCCCCTTTAAGTGCCCCATCTCAGCCAAAGAGAGGTTAGCTCGGTCCAAGGACAGGCGGCTCTCCTTCAGATCAGCCTCCAGCTTGGCTACTTCCTTCACAACCATCTCTCTCTGCAGCCTCCACTGACCAGCCTGTTTCTTTGCCTCCTCTAGCTCGCCCTCTAGCCTTGCCAGCTTATCCTTCAAAGAGCTTATCAAGGAGATATCCCTCTCTACCATGGCCAGGCGGTCAGGAGGAGGAGCCCCGGGTGAGATCGTCAACACTTCATCACTCAGGCGGCTGAGAGCCGCCAGCTCGGCAGACGCCAGCAGAACCTTAGAGGTACGCTGGATGTACTGAAGCACTTGATGAGAAGTTGAAGTCACAGTTTTGGTGAGGCGGTCAGCCAAGACGGCTCCAGAATCAGAAAGCAGGCCTGACACGTCCACGCTGTCACCAACAGTGTAGTGGAACTCTGCATTTTCCTCCGGGAAGGGGGTACTGGGAGGCTCACAGGAAGGGCGCTTCGCCTCAGGGGTGGTAACATCCGCCTCCAGATCCACCACATCAGCACTAGGAGGTTCCCTGTCTCTTTTCCTCCTCAACTCCAAGGGAACACTTTCCCCAGTTCCCTCGGAATTCCCAGGCTGCGTTCCCTGCGAAGCCCGAGGTCCAGCCGGAGAAGCACCCTGCTTCTGACCAGGGGAGGGGGTAGCCCCAGAGGTGACCTCAGCCTCCCCCTAACGGATACTGGGGGTGGGAGTCGCCGACTTCGACGAAGGTAGCCGGGGAGGGAGAGGCAATCTTCGACCAGCAGCAAAGTCTTTTACCAGCTTCATTAAGGCTTTGCTCCCTTTCCTGAAATTCGCAGGGAGAGAAGGACGCTTTGAAAGAACGACTAATTCCTCACTCAGGCCCAGTCTCCTGACTTGCTTCTTTGTCCAACGCCAAGTGTAGGAATCTGCATAAAGAGAAAGGCGGTCATCTAAAAAGCAGGGAGAAATAAAGTCTTTGGAAAATCGTAACAGCAAAAACTCCCTAGAACTACCTTCAAGGCCAGGAATCAGGCCCAAGGGAAGCAAGTACTCATCTGTCGTAATAAGCTCCGCGTGAGGGAGCCAGAAGACAGGGCCAAAGTTCCCATGTTTGTCCGCAACAATCTCAAACTTTTTTATCAAAATCTCATCCTTCTCGCTCAGCTTGACCTCCAGGGCCTTCCCCCCGACGCCCGGATGGTACTCCTCGCGCGTCTCCATACGGGTGTGGACATGATTCCTAAAATGTCTAGGAATCTTCCACCCTGACGCGCTATGGATGTATATAAAGTTATTCTTCCAGTCTTTCAGGCTGCTCAGAGCCGGCCAGACCAAGGCATACTTTTTCTGCCTCTGCAGAGACCAATAACCAGGGGAGCCATCCCCCCCGGACGAGGACACCATTTGAAGACCGACCATGAAACGAAGGGCGTCAATATAAGGCCCCTCGCCATGGAAAAGGCAGGTCCAGGTGTAATCTACTAAGGATCTAATGGCAGTTGCAGTCAGCTGGGCGATAGCGACGTTCATCCTCCTGAAGGTTTCCTCCAGGAAAGGATGTAGTGGGAATCGCAGGCCAAATTCCAAGGCCTTGTGATAGACGGCCACACACCCTTCCGGAGGACAGCATACTTGGCCTCAGGGTAGGTCTTTAGGGGGATCAAATACTTTTTCTTGTCCAAGTAATAGGTCCTCCCCCTCTCCCTGCGGATGAGGGGGCCGGCAACCCTGGAAGGGTCCACCTCCAGGGCCTCGTCATCGGAGTCGACTACATCAAAGGGGGCCGGTTCGGGTGATTCAACACCCTCCCCCCTGTGATGATCATCCTCTTCCCTAGGGCCGACCCCGGAGGAAGAAGCTATGTCACGCCGGCCACCGTCGCCGCCCCCAGTTCCCCCGAGCAAAGAATTAAAAGAAAGGGGACGAACTCGCGACATAATGGCTATGGAAGGGAAAAAAAGAGGGGGAAAAAGGTTTAAAGAAGTTCTAACCTAAAGACGCCGATAAAGTCGCCGGAAACAGTGACAGAGGGTACTCCTTGCTCCTCGAAGAGTGCTCAGCAACAAAAGTAATTCGAGAGTGTAAGGAGTTTGAAGTCTCAGGAAAAGTAAAAGAAGAAAATGAAGGGGGAGAAGGGTTTATATAAAGCCCAAGAAGCCCAAGAGGCGACTTCCCTGACAAGACCCCCAACAGTCATCCACGTGTCGCGCACTGAACACGGGCCGTTCACCCCTTCCCAAGAAGGGCCTCGAAAGACTAAAGGGGCAGAGGGAAGGATCGACCGACGACGTCATCCCCGCATTAAAAAAAAAACGAGCGAAGCTGATTAATTTTCATTTCAGTAGCCTTAAAAGGGGAAAGTTACATCTTGTGCCGAATAAGGAAAGAAAATACATAAGGCCCAAAAATTCCGGCCCGACAAAATCAACACCCTGCTACGCAGGCCTAATCATCATCCAGATCTGGGGAATGATCCCCAGGGCTGCCTGGGCTCCCAAAATCCGAGCCCCAGTCCCAGTCTGGGGAATCCTTGAAAGGATCATCGGGGAGTCCATCCCCATCCTTGTCACTCAAGCAACCAAGGCCCTCACTATCATCAGAGTCTCGGCTACTGTCCTCCCAGTCCCTGCCAAAAGGAACAGCCTGGGACTCGTCGCAGGTGCGACAGCCTGTTCTCCTCACAGGGGAGGAGGGGCCTGACGCCAGGGAGGAGTCAGCATCAGAAAAGTTAGGGTCAAACTGTTCAGGATGCAGCCACGGAAAGCATTCGTGGCACCCCCGGTCAAAGCAACCCCCTCCCTGAAGGCAACGCCTGAATCCGGGAGCAGCAGGGGTCGAGGATCTCCTGAGACGCTTGCCCAACCTGGTGGGGAGTTTCCTACCGCCCCGACGAGAATGAAGCCATGAACGACGGCTACGACGAATGGCTTGATAAGCAGCTCGAGCGTACCTGAGCCTCCAGAACCCTCTAAAAAAGAAAGTAACATGGCGAACTCCACGGCGAGTCACGAATTTTTTGATCCAAACCATGATTAAGACAAAGAAAGTGGAAAGATTGAAGATGCGCTAAAGCAGAAATGATGAAGGAAGCTAGGATTTTATACAAGAGAAAGCACGGCATTAATGATTTTCCAACCACCCTGGAAGGAGAACCACCAATCAAGAATTCTTCACGGTTCCCAAAAATCCACCTAGAGGAGAAGTGTAATCATTGCAAAAGCATTCTCAACTCTTTGTATACCTGACGTGAGCTGCGCTTCGTTCCTTGGGAAGGCGCAAGGCATTAAATGCGGTAGCAGACATGGAAATAAGTCAACCTCCCTCCAAGCAAAAGTCGCCAGCAGAAGGAAAGCCTCACTTTCCTTCTACTGACGAGGGCCAATTGATTGGGGTCGGCAGCCTGTCAACGATCGCCTGCTGAGCAGGCCCCAGGAGGACCCCTATCAAGCTCAAAGGCCAGTCCCTGGCAAGAAGCCAAAATAGAAGCATAAACGCTAAGGATAGCAATCGACCGCCGGGCTAGCAAGCCAACACAACCTGCTGAAGCCCAGCGACCACGGTTCAAAATCCGCCTGCCCTGGGGGAGTCCCTGATTGACAGGGCCAAAACCCCCAGGGGCCCTCCCGTCATTTCGCCTAAGGTAATTAAGAATGGGTGGATGGGAAGCCGCCACTTGTCACTTCCTTATCCATCCATTCCCCTCCGACTTCTCTCTCTTGTGGGAAGGTATAAATACTCAACCCTTTCCCACAAGAAAAGGGTTGGATTTTCTCTCTCTAGACTCTCACTCGTAAAAAAGCCACCTAGTTCCTCTCGAGCTAGGTTCATCAAGGCACTTCACGGACTAACTTAGGCATCGGAGAGGGTTCCCTCGGACAACCTCCGAGGCCCTGTGCGTTCATTGTGCAGGGAGCAGGCCAACTCTGTCGGGAAGGTCCGATCAAGGGAGAGGGATAAAGGAGAGGTTCAAGGAAATCAAACGATCCGTTACTCACCAACAATCCGATTACTCCACCCGGACCCAGAGCCGGGTTAATTGTTTCCGTGACCGGAACAAATATTATTAAAAAAATATTTTCCTATATCAAACATTCTTAAAAATATGATATCGATTTTCTATAATCGAATATTGTATCGAAAAGAATTATATTAAGATTTCGACGATTTTAAAAATCGTTACATCTTTTTCGTTCAAAATCTTTTTTTAAACTTTTCATTCAAAACAAACTTTTTTCAAAACCTTTTCTAAAATCATTCCGACTATTCGATATCGATTTCATAATCGAATATCGAATACGACGAATATCGAAAATATGAACCGGGTATAAATTAATCAATATTTGTACGCGATTTATAAGAATTAACGATTTTCGACAAAAAAATAAAAACCGGACAGACCCTTACGCGAGTCGTGCCATGCCCAGGCGACTCGCACACGAGCATGTGACCCGGGCCCTTTTTTAGCCTCTTCGATCGTTTTATTTTATTGTTCTACGAAACTATTTCTAAAATCTATATCTTTTCTAAAACTATTCCAAATATTTGATATTGATTTCGTAGTCAACTATCGAATATAACGAATATCGAGAATATTAAGTCGAGTACGAATTATGCAATATTAATACGCAATTTAATCGAAAATTTCCAAAAAAACCGCTTCCGAAAACAGGCCGCCACGCGACCCGCCGGCATCCCGGACGAGTCGCGCGGCTGGCTGCCTTCGCGCGCCCTTTTTCGTTCTTTTTATTATTTTTCGAACTTCGTTTTTTATACAAAACAGCGTTTTAGCAATATTTTTCAGATTTCGATTAATATTTATTTTCTCGATCTCGTATATTTATTTGCTATATTATTATTCAATCGTTACTAACTCGTTTTCTCGTGGTTGTAGCAAGTTATTTTCATATTTTGTTTTATTAGACTAAAACGAATTCACATGCTAAAATAACTTTGACGTTATTAGTTTAACATGCATTATACGACTTAGCAACCTATTTATTTATATTCCTGACATGTCTTAGGAAAATAATCTCTGCATATCATTCAATCGTCGAACTAACGCGTGTACACAAAACCGAACGATATCTTAGTAAAGGCCGCTAAGTGCGGGCGGGGTTGGGTGTTCTCAATGAGCTTCCCAACACGTACCCTCACCCCTTACTCAGAACCGTGGTTTCCGGATGTCCGAAACCATTGGCAACGAGAGTCATTCAATATACGATAAACCGCTCAAGTCGGCATCGGTATCGTAATGCAAAGGGACGAACCCAATAAGCTCTGACATCGCAAATGGGCCATGTTTTAAATATGGCCCACTACGACATAGAGTGGGTTCGAATGGTTCCGAATAACCACAAAATTCGGTGGCGACTTCTACTTCGATTTAAAATTCTATTTGATCCATCTCATATGGAAATTCATTCGCCTCCCCAAACCCGCGCGTGGCCGCGTCGGGGTGGACCTATGTCATGTCCACACTAACCATTTGACAGTTTCCTTTACATTATTGGGAGTAATCGACAATTCGTCAAGTACTTTATTTCTAAACCACTTCCTAAAGGACTTGTTGTGTTCTTCAACCAACCACTTATCTGTTTTTAAAGGGTATTCTTCTTTCAATATTCTCATGTGTTCATCTATGTAATCATCAGCATCTTCAATATGTTGTATGGCAAGAAAGTTAGCATCATTGAGTTGCTGAGCATTAAGTGAAACCCATTTTACTCCAACGGTACCTTTACCATCTAGTCTCTTTTCATGTCGAGACTTTGGTAATCCAAACGACTTCATCCCCGCCAGATAGTCGGTGCAAAATCTTACGGCCTCAGCTACTATGTATCCTTCAACAATACTAGCATCATGTCTATATCTATTTGTTGTGTACCCTTTTAAAACACCCATATATCTCTCAAATGCATACATATCCCTTAAGTGTACAGGACCCAAAAGCTTGGCCTCTCTAACCAAATGAAAAACCAAGTGTTCCGAGATATCAAAAAATGAAGGGGGAAAATACATCTCTAATTGACACAATGTTTCAACAATGTCAGCTTGCAACTTGTCTAGTGTTTCGGGATCAATCACCTTACTGTAGATTGCATTAAAGAAAAAAAACAAAGTCTTGTAATTGCAAATCTCACATCTTTTGGTAAAATAGACCGGATCGACACAGGTAAAAATTGTTGCGTTATCACATGGTTATCGTGAGACTTTAGTCCAATCAACCGCAAATCTTTCATGGAAACGAGATTTTTCATGTTTGAACAATATCCATATGGTACCTTTATTCTACGAAGACATTCACACACAATAGATTTCTCTACCTTAGACAATGTGTAGCAAGCGGGAGGAAGATATACACGTTTGCCATTCTCTTGCGGTGCTAGCTCAACCTCGTTCCCATTTCTTTGATGTCCTTCCTAGCATTATAACCAATCTTTAGGCTTTCCAGGGATGTTGAGTAAAGTCCCTATAAGACTCTCAGCAACATTCTTCTCTACGTGCATGATGTCTAAACAATGTCTCACTGACAAATGGTGCTAATATGGAAGGTCCTACATTATTGACTTCCTCTTATATCTAGCATTCTTGAGAAATATGTTGGGTTTTCCATGAACAACATCAATATCTCTCACTTGTTGAAATACTTCATCTCCCTCAAGTGAAATAGGTGCCATTTCTTTCTCAATCTTGCCATAGAATGTAACACCCCTGATTTTATAAATTAAATTAAATTGAAGTTATATTCGTATTTTTATTTTGTTTACGATTTAACTCGTAATTCTTAAAATTATTATAATATGAATTCATCGTTTAATCGTTTCAATCTCCTAAAATTCTATTTGACTCGGAAACTCTTCTTATATTTAAAACATATTTTTATTTCTATTTTGATTTGTTTTACATATTTAATTTAATTCTTATAGAAAATCTATTTCGACGATTTAAATTGTAAATTCTTTTTATTTATTTTATTTAAGCTCGAATTTCTATTTTTTGCGGCTCGAAGTTCATTTATATTGAGTTTCGTCAAAACATTTATTACATTTCCTCGAGAAATCAATTTAATTCACTTTATCGAAAATTTATTATTTATCGGGAAATACTATCTGATCGTCTAATTATTTATTTCTATCAACTTCGTTTCATCTCGAATAATTTATTTACTCATTTTATTTGACGGTCCGATTTTTCATTAACTCGTTTTAACCCGATTCGTGGTCCAGTCAACTTGTCGTTATAGAACTTGTCTCCAACCCGATTCATTTAATCAATCCGTATTTTACCACTTTACTTCTTTTGGCTAATTCTTGACCACTGTTTGTTTTCCACTTGCTTAATGTTCTTTTCCCCTTCCCACCTATTAACTTTTTCACCTCTTTCCACTGTTTCATCATTATACTTCTCCCTTGCTTTTGTTTCTTATTCCACCGCCTCACATCCCCTTTCTTCTGTTTGTCGTACGCCTTCACCCTTGTTTCTCTTCCTTCTCCTGCTGTACGCTACTGCAGCTGTTCTGTCGCAGTTACTGCTGTTTTTTTTGTACCAGTGTTTTTCTACTGCTGCTTCATTTTCTGTGTACTGCTGCTGCGTTCCATTGCTGTTACGGTACTGCTCCTGCTCTTTTTCGTTCCTCTTTCTTCTTCTTCTTCTTCTTCTTCGTGGTCTGCTTGTTTTTCTGTCTCGGTTTTGTTCCTGCTGCTGCGTTTCGATTGTTCTGTTCTATTAACTGGTCTTGCTTCTTCTCTTCCATTTTCTTTCGTTCACTTATCTTCTCTATTTTCTGCTCGCTGCTGTTGGTTTTCTTCCTCATCCTGTCGAGTATCGCATTCCTGCTGTTGTGCGTGTTGCGTTGTTCCTGTTGTTTGCGTTTTGTCCTGCTGTTCCTCTGATTTTGTTCACCCCCAATTCGTAATCGTATCATCGACTTGTGACTCGATAAAAGTTGCTTATGTCTTCTACCTGCTAATGATTTTGATTGATGTTGCTTCGAACTGCTGCTAGTAATGCTTTTGTGCGCTGCTTCTTCTCTTTTCTTCTCGATGCTATTCTTTGCAGTTGCTATACGTGGTGATTGTTTGCTACTGTCGTCAAGTTGCTGCTGTTGTTTGCGGTTTCTTCTATGCTGTTTCATTCTTGTTGTTTGTTTCCTTCCGCCTCCTCTTTTCTGCGGTCGAACCCCTTTTCCGTTCCCTGTTCGTCTTTACCTACTCGCTCCTGCTACTGCTATTGTTGTTGCTCGTGGCTGCTGTTCGTATCGTATCAATCCTCTGCTCGTTCTTCTCCTCTGTTTGTGTCGTTCTTATGATATTTCTATCAAATTCTTCACAAATCGTTCCCTCTTAAAAATTGTTTTTTTCTTTGACTTTTGTTCTACTTGAACTCTCGATTTTCATACTCCGTCCTTGATGCGAATAAAAATGTGGAAGCTCCAATAAAAATGTGTTTTTGTATTTTTTTTGGGACAAAGGTTAATTTAACCTTGAAGTTTATTGACGAACAAAACAAACGATAAATATAAAGGGATATTTAGCCCGTAGTTCGACCTTGAACCCGGAACTAATCACAAAAGAGATTGGAGCCCAATCCTTTATCGCCAATTCGAAGTACCTTCTCGAATTTAGTAAACACCATGATCAAAAGATCAAAATGCAACAAGTTTTTTTTTAATTCATCATTCATATTCTTCTCTTACATTATTGTCGTGTGGCATAAAAATAGCCTACATGTGGAAATCAACTCGATATCTCGAGTGATATTATTTCCTAAATAATACTACGATAAATGAGAAACAAATACTAGAAAATAATTTACTATATCAACTAAGTAAATCCTTGCCAAAATTGTGAGATGCTTGATTTCCTTCCATTTCTTGAGATCACGACATCTTCATGATTAAGGCAATATCCACTTGATTTTATTCTTCATGTATTAGGAAAGATCTCGGCATTCTCACAACTTTGGCAAACAATCATTTTTGTTCATCTTTGCCATTTATTCAAGATTCATAATCTATTAAATATGTCAGCCGCATCTCCCTTTTATTCACTACTATATTTGTGAAGATTACAAGATTCTCCACATCTCATCAAGATATCTTAATGCACCTAGATAAAGTTCAAGTCACATTCAGCTCATCCCCTCTTTCTTCAAAAAGAATTGTCCTCAATTCCAAAAGGTAATCGAGGCATAACATTATGACCGGATTCACTTTTTTTTCCTGTGAACAGTACCGCGTGAATAGTACCGCGTGCACAGTACAAATATTTCTTTTTTCTCTCTTTTTTTTTGGTATAAAAAAACTACACAATTAAGAAATCACAAATTCAACAACGAACAAAAAGCTAGTCAAAACCGATTAACCTTTGAACTACCTCGCTCAAGTTTAATCTTTGAATTCCAATCGCAACCGGAAAATCAACCAAAAACTTGGATTCAACACACCTTTAGGACCGTCTTGATTTTGAGAAAAACCAAGAGTTGTAGCTCTGATAACATTCTGATGCGAATTAAAATGCGGAAGCTCCAATAAAAATGTGTTTTTGTATTTTTTTTGGACAAAGGTTAATTTAACCTTGAAGTTTATTGACGAACAAAACAAACAATAAATATAAAGGGATATTTAGCCCGTAATTCGACCTTGAACCCGGAACTAATCACAAAAGAGATTGGAGCCCAATCCTTTATCGCCAATTCGAAGTACCTTCTCGAATTTAGTAAACACCATGATCAAAAGATCAAAATGCAACAAGTTTTTTTTAATTCATCATTCATATTCTTCTCTTACATTATTGTCGTGTGGCATAAAAATAGCCTACATGAGGAAATCAACTCGATATCTCGAGTGATATTATTTCCTAAATAATACTACGATAAATGGGAAACAAATACTAGAAAATAATTTACTATATCAACTAAGTAAATCCTTGCCAAAATTGTGAGATGCTTGATTTCCGATGAACTGAATGTGACTTGAACTTCATCTAGGTGCATTAAGATATCTTGATGAGATGTGGAGAATCTTGTAATCTTCACAAATATAGTAGTTAATAAAAGGGAGATGCGGCTGACATATTTAATAGATTATGAATCTTGAATAAATGGCGAAGATGAACCAAAATGATTGTTTGCCAAAGTAGTGGAAATGCCGAGATCTTTCCTAATACATGAAGAATAAAATCAAGTGGATATTGCCTTAATCATGAAGATGTCGTGATCTCAAGAAATGGAAGGAAATCAGGCATCTCACAATTTTGGCAAGGATTTACTTAGTTGATATAGTAAACTATTTTCTAGTATTTGTTTCCCATTTATCGTAGTATTATTTAGGAAATAATATCACTCGAGATATCGAGTTGATTTCCACATGTAGGCTATTTTTATGCCACACGACAATAATGTAAGAGAAGAATATGAATGATGAATTAAAAAAAACTTGTTGCATTTTGATCTTTTGATCATGGTGTTTACTAAATTCGAGAAGGTACTTCGAATTGGCGATAAAGGATTGGGCTCCAATCTCTTTTGTGATTAGTTCCGGGTTCAAGGTCGAACTACGGGCTAAATATCCCTTTATATTTATCGTTTGTTTTGTTCGTCAATAAACTTCAAGGTTAAATTAACCTTTGTCCAAAAAAAAATACAAAAACACATTTTTATTGGAGCTTCCGCTTTTTAATTCGCATCAGTCCTCGAATTAATCTTTCCGTTCATTTCCAAGTTCTCTAGGTAAATTGATTAACGATATTATCCATTTTGCCCGACTCATTTTTATATGGTATTTTATATCGTATATTCGTGCTTCGTAGGATTTCATGAAGACCCAACCGAGGACATGGGATCGATTCGTATGTGGGCTCAAGGTAACTTTAGGACGTTACTCGATTTTATATAGTATGTTTGAGTAGTAGTATGTAGTAAATATTTTAACTTCGTTTTTCCATTTTAGCTATTTATTATTTGCTAAAAGTATTATCTTATAAATCGTATCCCTCATAAATATTTTACAAGTTTTCGATATCGTTCTACAAATCGTTAGTAATCTAATTATTTACGATCGTTGTAATATTTTGTTGGTTATCGTGACACTATTAACTAAATAATGTCGATTTCATAATTTCGTCACATTTCGTTAGTTTATAATTTTCACTTAAAATCGTTTTTTATATTTTAATCGAAATTTTTATACTTGTTAATAAATTAATTTTCGTGTTACGATTTATTCTAATAAATGAGAAAATAATCGACTTTATTTTAAATATATTTTTAGTCGAGACTATTTTCACTAATAATTTCCTATTTGCTTCCGATTGACTATTTTTATTAAAATCCGTAATATTTATTAATAAAAACCATCTGTTAAAAATGATTTGAATTCTTCGTAAATTTCATTTCATTTATAAAGTTCGTCGGCTCAATTAATTTTGATATCATTTGCTTAAAACATCTCTTTTCTAAAATTTATAGTTTTAATTCAGTTTCCTAATTATTTATAAAATACTATATATTGACTTATTATATTTTATTTATATTTTGAGTAACGAATTTAAAAATATAATAAAGTTACGATAGCGACGATAATAATAAAATGTTAATTTCGTTAGAAATGCTATTTTTATACATTTCACTTATTTTTAATAACTTACGAATTTTCTATAACGAAATTTCTATTGTAAGTAAGTTTCTAAAATTAGTAAGTTTCTATTTATAGAAAGTTTCCCTTTTATATAAAATGTTTATTCCTTTTATCCTCACAATGATTATATCTTTTGAATATTTCCATAACGCCTTTTCGAATATTTTTATTATTATCGATACATTTTGATTTGCAGGTTGGCAAATATTTGAAGTTTTCTTCTGAAAACTTGTTCTGATTTTATTGTTCCAATACTTTGAGTTTTCTCCGAAAGCTTATTTTTATTATATCAATTAATTTTTTCCATTTTAATTATTTTTATAGAATAATACTATTATTTTTTCCATATGATATATTTTGGCTGGGAGAACGTCCGAGTTACTCCCCACTGACGTGGCTGTTGTGTTTATAACATGACAGATATTTGCTGCTGGGTTTTGGGTGTGAGCTAGCGAGTAGCGTGGATCCTACTCTTTCTTCATCCTTGTAATATACGGACTTGTATAAACCCGTTTGGAGATTTTACTTTTAGCCCTTTTGTAAAAAAAGGCCTTTGTATTGACTTACCATTTCTTTTAATAAGATATAGTTTGTCAGTGTGTTTTAATTCCAACTCTACAGTGTTTCCGCCACTGTATTGCGTTAGAATTTCTAGGGGATTACAGTTGGTATCAGAGCATTGTTTCTCCCGACGCTTACACCTGATTCTAGGAAAAATACCAGTAAGTGATTTGAATAATAAAGAAATATTAGTGAGAGATGGGTAGAAACAAAATAAGAACTTAACTGTTAGGTTTATATGTTCTAGTAAGTCAATGACTAGCATTGAATATTTGTTTATTTTGTGTCACGAAGAAGATGAAAGAACAAGATGCTGATATGCTGCTCCAGATTGGAACAAGACCTGCTTAGAACTCTCAACACCTGCTGATAAGTGTAGTTTGTAGTGCTTATTTTACTGTGTTTTGGTCCCATTTTCCTTGTGGAATCGCTCCTTGGGAGCGATTTATGGGCTACTTATGCTTCCTCTAGCTCGTTTCAGGTTCCCGGGACCAATCACGAAGAGTTGGAGCGATTCCGACTCAATACATACACTTTTTGGAGCCAACGAGGTAAAGGAACGATGACTCGATGCCTTGGAATCGACCCCGAGACCCTGGGACCCAATCCCGAGCCTCCGAGACCCGATCCCGAGTCCCGAGAATCGACGAGAAACCCATGAGAGGCAAGGAGGGACCAAAAAGCTCTTAAGGGAGGCCTACAAGACCCATCCCGATCGGGAAGGCCTCAAACCCGATCGGGATGAGGTGCACAAAGGACGCACACACTTTGGAGCATTCCCTATCGGGTTGGCATATTCCCGATCGGGAAAGTCCCAGTCCCTGTTCCGCATCTTTTCTTTCATCTTCCTTCCACTTGTAACCCTATATATACCCTTCCCTTGTTTTGTAAAGCACACACACCACATTAGACACTAAACCCTAGACTATTTTAGGTTAGATTAGTTTAGATTAGTGTAGATTAGTCGGTAATTAGTAGTTAATCTTAGTTTAGTACTTGTATTAAGGGAATTCTTCAAGATCCATCCAAGATTGACAACCTTGGTGGTTTGTTTTGGGTTTTCTTCATTAATGCAAGTTTCAATCTTTCCTCTTCACTATTTTGGTACAATCTTCTTCTCCTTTTACTCTTTATCTTGTTTAATTCATCCAAGTTTGCATCTTTGATTGTTGTATTGTTCTTAGTTCATTGTTTTCACTAGTATCTTTATGTATGTTTTGATGTTTATGTTGATTCATCTTGTTCTTGTTAGTTGTAGTTTGATTATGTTAGAGTAGTGTTCTTGCTAGGGTTAGTAGGGTGATTAGGGTGTTAATTGGGTGATTAAGGGTTTGTTGGAGATGTTGGTGGAAGATTTGGGTTTCCTCTTGGTTTGATGCATATCACATGTTTGTTGGAATGCTTGAATGACTAAGTAGGTTAGAATGCTTGTTATTCTTGCCTTTCTTTTGTGGGTGTTAGTTTGTTGTGGGTTCGGTTCCCTCATTAAGTTGCGAGAGCCCGGTGAGGATGACCCCTAGGTCGGTCTAAGTAGCGAGAGCCCGGATTCGACCTAGGCCACCATAGCGCGCTAGAACCCCGTTTGTCATGTGTGTCGCCGAGATGGGTTCCATGTGGAACCTCTAGGTCGGTCTAAGTTGCGAGAGCTCGGACCAACCTAGATCACCCTACTACCTCCTTCGCTCTAGCTCTTCCTTGACCATTCCGTTACCCCTTTGACCCCGACCTAATCCTAGCCCGTTTTCCTTAGTTGTTCTCCTTAGTCTTAGTCTAGTTTTCTCCCGTTCTATCATTCTCTAGTTTAGCTTAGCTCGTTGACTTAGTCTCGTATTTGGGCGACCTTAGTCTAGACGCCTCTTACCGTCCCCGTGATTCGACCCGACTTACCCTATCTACCGTAGGAATAGCCGGTTAATTATTTGATCGGTGGGGATCCCGCGACAAATCCCCGCCATCACCTGCCGACTCGAGTGGACAACTTGGTGCTCCAAGAAAGATGCCGATGGCGACTTTTCAGCTCCGGTTCAGTTTACTTAAGCTACAGGCCAGATGATCAAGAGTAGATTCCAGTTCCGTAACGGTGCAGACTCAGATGTGAAATTACTTTGGATCTAGATGGAGTGACCCAATACTAGGATGCTCGTTCCTCTACCAGAAGATGAAGATATCCCGCGAATTCCTTTTTGGAACCTTAGGGGATCGAAGATTTTCCTCTCGTTTAAGGTCTTATTTATCTAGGATCATCGATTCTCTTCTTCCTTCCTCTACTCCTTCCAATTCTTCTCTTATATATCCTTATCTTCATTCTCTTGGTGAATCCTTATTCTCTTCTCCTACTTTATGATCTTTCCTCTTGAGATTCTTGGTTTGACCGAATTTTGTAAGCCTTGTGAGAGCTAAGTTATAGAAGTTTGAGGTTTAGTAAACTCTTGTTACCAGATTTGAGGATTGTGAGTCTACCCTATCTAAGCAAGTAAGAGATTCTGAAGAATTTATTTGAATGGCAAATTGTTGATTGATGGAATTAGGGTGATACTTTAGACACTGAACCTTGGGCTATAGGTTATCCTAATTATTTTGGAGTACTTAGAGTTGAATATATTTTGGAGTATTAAGAATATGTCATATTTGATGGATACCTAGTACCTAACCTAGAACCGAACTAAGTGTAACCGATAATGTTACTTTGGGATTCTTAACTAATTCTTGTTTGCTGGAGGCATCGCGAATAATTGGGATCATAGAGTATTGTTTAAAGTGTTAATTGCCTGAGTGTTGTGGTACCATTAAAGGTTTTCATTAATGTTGTTAGAAATTCTGGTGGGCATAGATTACCCGTATTTCTTGTGGATTAGATCGTTGATCGTTGTGTAGGGTTGTAACCTACGAACTTTGGAGTTGAGTTATCTGAACTTGGATGAATTATTCTTAACCTTGAAGAAAAGAACTATCTTGCACAATCGTAATTTGAGTTTATTGTGTTGTTTTGGGGAATACTATAATATAGATCATCTTATTGGGATTTTATTTTAGAACCTTAGACCAACTAGATTGTGGCTTTGTTGAGTTATTAAATAGTTTGTGGTTGCACCTTTGTGATTAGAAATTTGATGGATTTCTCAGAACCATTGTCAAACGACGTGTTTTAAAGATGTGAGTATCTGTTATTATATATTGAGGTTGAGTGTGCCTTAGGTTGGTGTACTTTCCTAACCCCGGCCTATTTATGGTGTAAAGAACATGTTGGTGAAATCATTTTGGGGATTTTGTACCCGAGCATTATTAATTGGTGGATTTCGTTCAGTGTTCCTTACTCGAGAAATTTGGAGTGTACCTCGAGTTCAAACCTTATGAGCTTTGGATTTATGAGTCTTAACGATTACGAGTTTGGGTATGTTTTGTTAACCGGGAATCTCGAGATAGTTAACTTCTTCTGTAATTTCTTGAGAGCTCTGTTTGACTCTCAATTTCGTTCCCCCCCTTAGCTTTTCTTAAATTCTGCTACTTTTTCTTCGGCCAGTCCCTTTGACTTCTTTATCGGGTTTGAAAACTTTTGTTTCGATTTGTCGTTGATCTTGACTCTATTTATCCGTTTACCTTTTTCCCGAACCTGTGTTATGAAAAGTTTGACTAATTTAAAATTTTGGGTTTTTGTGAAATTTTAACACTTTGAGTTATAAATTTCAAAACCGTATACTTCGTTTTTGTTTTATTTTTGGTTGATAACACATATTTAGACCTGTTTCGAAATGCCTTAACAATTTATTTTAAAGTATTTTGAAATTGATTCAAATTTTGATTTTTCAAGCGAACAAAATTTTATAAAGACTTTCATATTTCCAAATACTTCAATTTCTATATGATTATTATGTAAAATGGTTTAACATTTTCAAAAATAACATCGTATATCTAAGTTTTTGTTTTATTTTCAATAGAATTTAAATCTGTTATTGAAAATGTTTGACGATTGGTTCGATTTATATTTACTAGCTACAAAATTTTATTTCTCAAATTTTTGTTTGGTCTTAAAACAAAATAATGTCGAATTTCTTAATCAAAACATTACCGTTGCTTTAAAAATATTTGGGTACTCTCCCCCTCGAGCTCGTTTACGATTTTATTAATTTAAATAATTTTAAACTTTGGGTAACCGAGCCTAAATTATCTTGAACTAAATTTTGTCTTTGATTTTGATTTTATATCACGATTAAAGTTGTAAAAATTTTTAAACTGAGATTGTGATGCGAGTAAGCATTCTCCTTTTGTTTAAATGATATAACCTTGTTTTCCATTCTATTATTATGTTTTTATTAGTTTCGAGGACGAAACTTCTTTTTAGTGGGGAAGATTGTAACACCCCTGATTTTATAAATTAAATTAAATTAAAGTTATATTCGTATTTTTATTTTTTTACGATTTAACTCGTAATTCTTAAAATTATTATAAAATGAATTCATCGTTTAATCGTTTCAATCTCCTAAAATTCTATTTGACTCGGAAACTCTTCTTATATTTAAAACATATTTTTATTTCTATTTTTATTTGTTTTACATATTTAATTTAATTCTTATCGAAAATCTATTTCGACGATTTAAATTCTAAATTCTTTTTATTTATTTTATTTAAGCTCGAATTTCTATTTTCGGCTCGAAGTTCATTTATATTGAGTTTCGTCAAAACATTTATTACATTTCCTCGAGAAATCAATTTAATTCACTTTATCGGAAATTTATTATTTATCGGGAAATACTATCTGATCGTCTAATTATTTATTTCTATTAACTTCGTTTTCATCTCGAATAATTTATTTACTCATTTTATTTGACGGTCCGATTTTTCATTAACTCGTTTTAACCCGATTCATGGGCCAGTCAACTTGTCGTTACAGAACTTGTCTCCTACCCGATTCATTTAATCAATCCGTATTTTACCACTTTACTTCTTTTGGCTAATTGTTGACCACCGTTTGTTTTCCACTTGCTTAATGTTCTTTTCCCCTTCCCACCTATTAACTTTTTCACCTCTTTCCACCGTTTCATCATTATACTTCTCCCTTGCTTTTGTTTCTTATTCCACCGCCTCACATCCCCTTTCTTCTGTTTGTCGTACGCCTTCACCCTTGTTTCTCTTCCTTCTCCTGCTTTACGCTACTGCAGCTGTTCTGTCGCAGTTACTGCTGTTTTTTTGTACCAGTGTTTTTCTGCTGCTGCTTCATTTTCTGTGTACTGCTGCTGCGTTCCGTTGCTGTTACGGTACTGCTGCTGCTCTTTTTCATTCCTCTTTCTTCTTCTTCTTCTTCTTCTTCTTCTTCTTCGTGGTCTGCTTGTTTTTCTGTCTCGGTTTCGTTCCTGCTGCTGCGTTTCGATTGTTCTGTTCTATTAACTGGTCTTGCTTCTTCTCTTCCATTTTCTTTCGTTCACTTATCTTCTCTATTTTCTGCTCACTGCTGTTGGTGTAACACCCGCTATTTTTCCTAAGCATTTTTATTCTTTCCGTTAGGATTCCGTCTTAACTCTGTCACTTTTCGACCTCATATTTCATCATTTTACTAAGCTCTATTTTCATTGTTCAGTTTAATGATATTTATTTATATTTTAAAAAGATTTTTAATTCTTTTAAATCCATTTATTTGATTTTCCTCGTAAATTATTTATTTTCCGCGAGGAATTCTATTTCTCTACGAATTAACGTTTTTATCCTCGGACTTAAGTTATTCCTCTTCCTAAAAATGTTTAAATACATTTGTATAATATTTTCAACTAAGAAATATTTTTGTTTACTAAAGAGTAGCCATTATGATTTTAATATGAAGCTTCGCGAATAATTATTTCTTACGCGAGGTTTACTCGAATTACTTTGAAATGCCTTTAGCTATTATACGATTGTACTTTTTATCAACTTATAAATTATTTGAGACCATTTCCTCACATTTTGGATCGACTAAGCTCTTGGTCACAAGTTTTATTACATTTTATTTAAACGTAAGATAATTTCTTTTCATTCATTGTTGCATTATTATTAAAACTCTTCATACTCCTTTCTTTTCTCTACTTGGCCGGCCACTTTAACATGTTTCACCTAGTTTTCATCAACAACATCAATCTCATTTATATTTTGGAAAACCATCCATTTCCATACTACACTTTATTCATTCATCAAGTTAAAAAAAAATCTACATTTATCCTTTTGGCCGTGGCACTCTTCCTCTATTCTAGGATTATTTTTGCTTCAATTCTAGTCTTAATCGACTCAAATTCATCGTCAAATAATCCTCTTTCCGTCCTCTTCGTTAAGGTATTAATCAACGTCGTTTTCGATCAATTTTTACCTTGATTTTTATTAGTTTTCTCATGGTATTTTTCTGCCATGATTTCCGTGATTGGTAGGATTTTTGGACGATCCCGAAGCCGACGAATATATTATCGACTCAGACTTGGAGTAGAGGTAACGTCGATGTTACTCGGTATTTCGTGATTTTAATTGAGTATTTGCATGTATATATTTTTATGTTTTACTTTGGCAATATATGTATGTCACGAAATCTGGAAATTTTTAAAAGTTGAAAATTTGTATGTTTCGGTATTTTTATCGCTTTTACGAGATTAACGATTAAATTGTTATATTAATTTGTAAATCGTAATATTCGGCCTAAACATGTAATATATGTTTATATTCTGGAAAAATGTTGTTTTTGATGAATTTTAATAATTTAGTATTTTCTGATATTTTTGATATCGATTATTGAATTATTACCGTTTTCGGACAAAAACGATTAAAAGCCGATTTTTAGTTCTAGTACTTAACCATTTTATTTTAATTTGATTTTTGACGTGGTGAAACTTTCTGGTGAAATAGAAATTTCTGAAGTTTTTCATAGTTTTTCGGAATTGTTAAGTGGATGAATTAATTAATCACATTAAATCATCGTTTATCGTTAAAACCGTGTTTGTTGTTTAAATTCTCGATTTCTGGTCTTTGGTTTAAATCTGGAAAAAATTATGATTCTGATGATTTCATATTAAAATGTAATTTTATGATTTTTAGTGCCTTAAGAAAATGTTAGGAACGATAAGTTTTATTAATGGAATCGTTAATTGTGAAAACGGGTTTTAAAGATGGTTTTGATGGGATTTATTAAATCTGGAATTTTTGGAAATCTGGAAAAATTGTAGATTCTGGAAAATCATGATTTTTAGGTTTAATAATAATTTTTGGATATTAATACTTAAATCGTTTTGTAATTACTATTTTTATTAATCGTTATTGTCGAGATTGGATGATTAACGAGAAAACGCTTTAAAAACCGAGTTTTAGAATTCTGGAAATTTTCTTTTCTTGAGAGAATGTCCATAAATATAATTTAACTATTTTACGTATTTTTTGTACTATTTATTAAAGTCTTTAATTAATAAATATTGATTTTCGGACAAATTGTGATTTATCGTTAAAATGCTTCGTCTTACCTAAAAGAATTAATTTTTTTCCAGCAGTTTTGAAAGTATTTAAATCTGAAACTTTAAGAGTTAAGTCATCCCTTAACATACTCTAACTGTATTTTTTTGGTTTAATTAATTAAAGACGTTCAAATATTTAATTTGATGTTTGCCGTAAAATCCTATTTATAATTTTATTGTCGAAACTAATAATAATTAGGGAATTTTAGCTTTTTAACTTTTGAAAACACCCTAATTAGTAATATTAAAATGTTTAAGACATTTTTAATCATTTTATAACACTTATACGATATTTTAATAATTTCATAAAATCAAATGATCTTACTTTAATAATTAATATCGTTAAGGCCGAAAGTATTAGTTTTATAAACCTATATCGTTTACGAAAAATGTGGTATTAGTATGAACTAATATTTTCACTATTTTGATATAATGCTATTTTTAGTAAAGTTTCTAAAAATAGAAGTTTCCTAAAATAGAAAGTTTCCTCTTTTGGAAAGTGATTCCTTTTTCCCTTTTGTTCTCTTATTATTATAATGATCATATCTCTTAAATATATCGATAATGGCTTGTTTTGGAGTTATGGAATAAAGTCAAGTGTGGGGTTAGAGTAATAATCTGGGGTGTACGTTTTTGCCATCAGCTATAAAGCCGGTGTGCCTATTTGGGGCACATTTGGTCGTTGAACTGAGCATGGTTTGTGTTTAGGAGAGTGTGCATTGTGCCCTTAAGCTAGATATCGCATCGTGTTAGTCGCCGTCAGTTGAACTGGATACATTTGGTATCCAGGAGGGGTGTATACTACTTAAACCAGGACCTCGCTGCACGCAGTCCTGTTATAGTTGAGTTGCCTAGTTAGAAACGGGATTCTGTTATAAGTTAAGTCTACAGTTCTCGAAGCTAGTTTCCAGTATTGTCCTAGTGACAGTCTAGCCTTGTGCACACTGATCGAATAAATTGGTTTAAATTGATATAAATTGATATAAATTGGTTTAAATAAACGGGATTATTTTATTTATTATCGATATAAATTGGTTTAAACGTTGGCAAATATTTTTAAACGTTGGTTTAAACGTTGGCAAATTTGTTTTACGCTAAAGCTTATTTTAATATGTTTTAATGTTTTCCATTTTTACTATTTTTCCTATATTAGTAATTACTGTTTTAAAATCATGTTATACGGCTGGGAGAACGTTGACGTTGCTCTCCACAGATTGTGGCTGTTATGTTTTAACATGGCAGGTATACGTGTTTGTTTTCCGGTGGGTGTGGGCTAGCGAGTAGTCTTGGATCCTGCTTGATCTTTTTAACAATTATGTCTTAAGGATTGTTTAACCTCTTTGTGGATTGTTTTAAATTTTAGCCATTTTAATGTATGGCATACGTTTGACTTTACCAATTTAATTTACTAAGACATAGTTACAGCATGTTATAATCCCGACTCTACAGTGTTTCTGCCACTGTATCGCGTTAGAATTTCTAGGGGATTACAGTTGGTTTTCTTCCTCATCCTGTCGAGTAACGCATTTCTGCTGCTGTGCGTGTTGCGTTGTTCCTGTTGTTTGCGTTTTGTCCTGCTGTTCCTCTGATTTTGTTCACCCCCAATTCGTAATCGTATCATCGCCTTGTGACTCGATATAAGTTGCTTATGTCTTCTACCTGCTAATGATTTTGATTGATGTTGCTTTCGAACTGCTGCTAGTAATGCTTTTGTGCGCTGCTTCTTCTCTTTTCTTCTCGATGCTATTCTTTGCAGTTGCTATACGTGGTGATTGTTTGCTACTGTCGTCAAGTTGCTGCTGTTGTTTGCGGTTTCTTCTATGCTGTTTCATTCTTGTTGTCTGTTTCCTTCCCCCTCCTCTTTTCTGCGGTCGAACCCCTTTTCCGTTCCCTGTTCGTCTTTACCTACTCGCTCCTGCTACTGCTATTGTTGTTGCTCGTGGCTGCTGTTCGTATCGTATCAATCCTCTGCTCGTTCTTCTCCTCTGTTTGTGTCGTTCTTATGATATTTCTATCAAATTCTTCACAAATCGTTCCCTCTTAAAAATTATTTTTTTCTTTGACTTTTGTTCTACTTGAACTCTCGATTTTCATACTCCGTCCTCGAATTAATCTTTCCGTTCATCTCCAGGTTCTCTAGGTAAATTGATTAACGATATTATCCATTTTGCCCGACTCATTTTTATATGGTATTTTATATCGTATATTCGTGCTTCGTAGGATTTCATGAAGACCCAACCGAGGACATGGGATCGATTCGTATGTGGGCTCAAGGTAACTTTAGGACGTTACTCGATTTTATATCGTATGTTTGAGTAGTAGTATGTAGTAAATATTTTAACTTCGTTTTTCCATTTTAGCTATTTATTATTTGCAAAAAGTATTATCTTATAAATCGTATCCCTCATAAATATTTTACAAGTTTTCGATATCGTTCTACAAATCGTTAGTAATCTAATTATTTACGATCGTTATAATATTTTGTTGGTTATCGTGACACTAGTAATTAAATAATGTCGATTTCATATTTTCGTCACATTTCGTTAATTTATAATTTTCACTTAAAATCGTTTTCTATATTTTAATCGAAATTTGTATACTTGTTAATAAATTAATTTTCGTGTTACGATTTATTCTAATAAATGAGAAAATAGTCGACTTTATTTTAAATATATTTTTAGTCGAGACTATTTTCACTAATAATTTCCTATTTTCTTACGATTGACTATTTTTATTAAAATCCGTAATATTTATTAATAAAAACTATCTGTTAAAAATGAGTTGAATTCTTCGTAAATTTCATTTCATTTATAAAGTTCGTCGGCTCAATTAATTTTAATATCATTTTCTTAAAACATCTCTTTTCTAAAATTTATAGTTTTAATTCAGTTTCCCAATTATTTATAAAATACTATATATTGACTTATTATATTTTATTTATATTTTGAGTAACGAATTTAAAAATATAATAAAGTTACGATAACGACGATAATAAAATGTTAATTTCGTTAGAAATGCTATTTTAATACATTTCACTTATTTTTAATAACTTACGAATTTTCTATAACGAATTTTCTATTTTAAGTAAGTTTCTATTTATAGAAAGTTTCCCTTTTATATAAAATGTTTATTCCTTTTATCCTCACAATGATTATATCTTTTGAATATTTCCATAACGCCTTTTCGAATATTTTTATTATTATCGATACATTTTGATTTGCAGGTTGGCAAATATTTGAAGTTTTCTTCTGAAAACTTGTTCTGATTTTATTGTTCCAATACTTTGAGTTTTCTCCGAAAGCTTATTTTTATTATATCAAATAATGTTTTCCATTTTAATTATTTTGACATAACAATACTATTATTTTTTCCATATGATATATTTTGGCTGGGAGAACGTCCGAGTTACTCCCCATGACGTGGCTGTTGTGTTTATAACATGACAGGTATTTGCTGCTGGGTTTTGGGTGTGAGCTAGCGAGTAGCGTGGATCCTACTCTTTCTTCATCCTTGTAATATATGGACTTGTATAAACCCATTTGGAGATTTTACTTTTAGCCCTTTTGTAAAAAGAGGCTTCTGTATTGACTTACCATTTCTTTTAATAAGATATAGTTTGTCAGTGTGTTTTAATCCCAACTCTACAGTGTTTCCGCCACTGTACTGCGTTAGAATTTCTAGGGGATTACAATAGAATGCCTTTTTCATTTTGCGATAAGGGTGGTAGCGAGGCAAAAATCTTCGATGACCCATATAAACATTCTTTCTACTGTGAGTGAGCCGAGGAGCTACGGTACCTTCATCACATATTGGACATGCCATTTTTCCCTTAACTGTATGACCCGACAAGTTGCCATATGCTGGGAAATCGTTTATGGTACATAATAACATAGCATGCAAGATGAAATCTTCTTTAGCAACTGCGTCATACACCTTTACTCCTTCATTCCACAATAGTTTCAAATCATCTATGAGGGGCGCTAGATAAACATCAATATCGTTGCCCGGTTGCTTTGGTCCTCAGATAAGAAGTGACAATAACATGAGGTATTTGCGCTTCATACACAAATAAGGCGGCAAATTATAAATACAAAGAAGGACAGGTCACGTGTTATGTTGACTACTCAAGCTAGAAAACGGGTTCATCCCATCAGTACAAAGACCAGCTCTTAAATTCCTAGATTCTTTACCGAATTTTGGAAATATTCTGTCAACATTTCTCCATTCAGGAGCATCTGCTAGGTGTCTAAGCTTACCATCTTTTTTCCTCATGTCCGCATGCCACCTTAATTTGGTTGCGTCATCTAGGTTGGCGAATAATCTTTTGAATCTTGGTATTATGGGTAAATACCACACCACCTTTGCCGCAGAGCCTTTCTTATCTTTTGCTCACAATCAATGTCCCTATCCTTCAAGCGATACCGAGATGTGCCACAAGTTGCACTACTACAAAATCCTTGGTTTCTTGACGCTTTAAAGGTAGGTTCTTGTTGCTTTAAAGTGTCACAAATTTAGTTCTCGACGCAGCGTGGAGATTTTGGGCGTCAGGAATTCTCGACGCATTTTTGCGTCGTCATTCTCGACGTATTTTTGCGTCGTCATTCTCGACGTATTTTTGCGTCGTCATTCTCGACGCATTAAAACGTTGAATATTTTATTTATGACGCTTTTTTGCTATACCAACATGTACACTAAAATATGCAAGCTCGACGCTTTTATATGTCACGGTTTTTTGTCCCGGTCAAAATTCTTTTCGAAGCGCGGGACTTTCTACTATTAAAAGAGTCGAGGAATACTAATATAAAATTCCGTTATCAACAATTAGGCATCGTAATAGCGTCAAGAATCTGATCAAAAGAATATATTAATCATATATTTCGAACCAATATCGAACTCCTTGCAATTGCACCTTTATTTTTAGGAATTATAACAAAGGGCCACATACAAACACTTAATTACAATATTCTCCAACCCTATATTTCGCAATCAAATAAAGTTTCATAAATGAACCAAGAATAAACTCCAATCTATTTCCAAATCCAAAGTAGCTTAAAAAAAATCCTAAACTATTATTCAAAAAGGTACGTGTGTCTTCTCCACAAAAAAAATCTATTTAATTTCCAAATTCAAAAAAGTTAGCCGATTTTGTAATTCCGTCATTTCCCTTTTTGTGTTCTAGAACGTCCTGCAATGGTAAAAAAAGTATGATAAGGAAAACTGAATGGACCATATAACAAACCATAAATAGGAAGGGAATATTTTTTTAGGTTCATCGAAAAAAGCTTGTTTATGATAGAGTATGCTCATACCAATTTACGATTCACTGGGGTTGAGAGAATCTAATAAACATCCTAGCCCACAAAATCTACGTATTCCTTCGCGGCTCCACCCTTCAAGCGATCTAGTCTCCTGACTTGTGCACTACTTTATGTAATCCTCATATGACAAAACAAACATCTATGGGGCATGTAAAGCGATAGAATTTTTCTAAAAGTCTATAAGCCATGCTCAAATCATATGGAAACATCTTTATACTCTTCCACTATTTTCCATCATATCTGACAACCCAAAGGATAGTACCCTATTAACAATTAAACAAAAATTAAAGCATACCTGCTAGGGTTTTCATTACGGAAGCCGACTTTCCGAACGAGTAGCTCTTGAATTCGACATGGAAAAAAACATATTAAAGCAATTGGCTCCAGGTTAAATAGTTCGCAATAAAAGATATATGCAGCCGACATCTGTTTACCTTTGAAGAAGCACTAAGAAAATCCCAAACCTCGTGCTGCTCTGCAACATTTGCTATAGATAGCAGATCCTAGCGAGTAATGATTCAGGTCACATATGACGCAATAATATCCAAAAAGATATACTCCGTAGAACAAGACCAACTACTGAAAAAAAGAAGAAGACAAAAACACACTTGCAGATATTTGTCAAGGTGGACACAACGTTGATGCACAAAAGCATCTTCAGTGCTGGATGAAAATATCCTTTTAGGGGGTAGATGTAGGTTATAATTGGGAATATCCTTCAGCAATCGATGCAATCTCTCAAAGTTCCTATACCTGCACACAATGGCTCAAAATGTGATCAGTGAAGGAAGCAATGAGCTTATCCTATCTCCAGCAGACTGAATAACTTTCAGCAGCTAAATTACATAGCAAGCAGTAGCTCAAACTAACCTAAAATGTGAAACCAGCTTAATAATTTATTAACATGAAGAATAAGCTAAATAATAATAATATACACCAAAATACATGCTACGCTCTGAGCTTGATATGCACTTACCTTCTTTTCACAAACCACGTATTATTTTGAGCATCAGAGTCTGCAATCGAATACACAACAAAGGACTTGGATCCAACTTTTTCAAAGCAAGCCCCTATGACCTGAACAATTACAAAAATCTGTCGTTACTAACTCCAATTTCAATTTTTATAGCAAAAACTATTAAACACAAATCACATTCAACTTATGACTACTCATTAGTCACCAGACCTAAGTAGTTAACTAACCCCTCTTTTTCCTCTCCAACTCTCTCCACCACCCTTTACAGTCCAATTCATCACGGTCACCCAGCTCCCGAGCAGCGAGAACTCTCATCAGCACCAAACTCCCTTACAATCCAACTACAGCTTAGTCATCTTTGAGCTATCACCCAACACCTCTCCACTTCCAGAACCTCCCCACCCGATTTCTTTCTATTTGAACCATTCCCCATGGTCTCCCTCCATTTGCCACCATCCTCCATGATCTCTCAGCCACAAGTTCCGTTACTTGACTCCCACCTCACCCAACGACCTTGATTTTCTCCCACTTTACAACAGCCAACCTATCTTCTGCCTGGCGATGAAATCCGATACTGAAACCTATGGGTGCAGGTTTGTTTATTTTTCATTATCTACCATTTGTTTTATTTTTTTAATTTTTACCTAAAATAACGGGTCAAAAAGAAAGAGGATCGTGATGTAATTGCGGAGGGAGTACCACTGAGAGCACCAACCCGACATCTGAGTTTGGCAGATGATGACCCTTGAGCATGGATCACTGTCTTCGGAACATCATTCAATGAAGTTTATGACCCAGCAAGAGTGTGAAGTTTATGACCTTGTTTGTTACCTTTGAATTTTACTGAGAAATTTCTTTGCCTGCAAAAACTGTTTTTTAAAGGCAGATCCCGAAACAGATGAAGTATATGCGCAGATGATGCTCCAACCAGTTTCTTAAGTAAGAACCTTCTTATTTCTACCCATAGTTCATAAAAAAACATGCATCTGTTAACACTTTTAGGCACTAAAAAATTAATCAAAGAGCCAAAACAAGAAATGTAGTACAGTAGTTACTTTGAGTGAGATGATAGACTAGGGATCGTATTCAGAACTTTCTAATTTTGTGAACTATGACTTATTTTCATCTTGTCTATCGTTAATGCGTGATAGAAAATGTATATTATTCAATCGTACTATTTTGTAATTCAAGGTTACTCATTTGTATTTTCATCTTGTCCAGTTTGATAAGGAGGCATTGTTGAGGTCTAATCTTACATTAAAGGTTCATAAACCAAAAAACAAATTTTAGCCGCAGTACAATATAGAGGATGGGGGAGAGCCTACCAGACAAAACCATTTTATCAAACCCTTTCAGTAGAACCATTTGAGACAATCGGTAAGAAAGAACACACTAAAATTAGCATCGCGACCACCACTCCAAACGCCTCAAAGGCCCCCGTTAATTGAAGGGCGAGCATTTTCAAAAGAACTTATATATTAAATGTGATCCTGTTCAGAAGATTAAGGACACGTAAAAACTCGTGCTCTAGTACACAAAAATCATTTATTAGTGATATTGTTCACATTAATCTTCTCTCTACTAACACAAAAGCAAGCAAGCCTATACGTAATAGGTTAGCTAAAAAGGTTATACCCAATTCCTGGCGACACCATTACTTTCAAAAATGTGAGATTAAGTATGCATCAATATCATATAGAGCTAAAAAAGTCCAATCAGGGATAAAAAAGTGATATATAGCAGATGAGTACCAGCTCATCAGCAAGCTTCAGTATGTTTACAGGAGAGCCTTCAAAGCTTCCATACCCCAACAGTCATCAAATTTCTTGGATGCAGCCCTGCGGCAGTAAATTGCTTAATCTCCAATAGAAAATTTGTGTTTCAGACCAGTGGGTTTCAAGAAAAAGAAGAAAGCACCTCAGAAATGGCGAGTACATTTAAAAAAATTAAGCAAAATTCCAAAGATCAAACTTGAGTAGGTAGATTAGATTGCATGCGAATACAATAGTTTAGACTCACTACACAACTATAGTCATTCAAAACATGGGTTCTTACAACACATCTTAATAAAGATCATTACAATGGCTTAAATGAAACTTCCATAGTGAAATCAACCTTGAAAGGGGAGCAAAGTTTAATTAGGTTAACACTAAAATGTACTCTGTACCACTTTCAGAGCATTCAGAGGTTCTTGGCAACATTTCAAACCTCTTAGAATAGGAAAAAAATCCACTTACGACTATCAACCTTCTTCCACCTCGCGTATTGCTTCAATGTCATCTTCTTTATAAACACCGAGAGGAGACCCATGTACTATCAACCAACGGACATTACCTACGAGGCTACAATATTCGTCAATGATCATACATAAAGATCTAAAGAGGTGAAAATGGTTTTAGGTATGATGCGAGCTGCTTGCTCTTTCAAACAAAAATTGAGGTGGAAAAAAGGTGTAGCAACAAACATTAGTCTCATGAACAAAATAACACCAGCAAACCAAGCATACTAAAAATCCCTACCAACTAAGAACCAAATAACAACAACAAACCTGATAAATCCGTACCTGGCAAACAAAATAAATTGATCGATGAAAAACGGTACCTGCTAATGCGTGTGAAATTTCTGAATGGAAGTGAAAGGTTCCGATAATCAACCCACGTGTATAATGAACAACTCCATTAATTAAAAAAACGAACTAAAAATTCACAGAAAATGGACGAAATAAACAACTAGTATCACAATCACAATGAAGTTAAATCGATTCAAACCGACAAAGTTGATAAATTGAACAACAAAATTTAAAAAATTAAGCGGTGAATGTACCTGAATGTATGTGAAGGATTCGAACGGTGATGAAATTTGAATAACGGTGATGAAATTAGAAGCTTTAGGTTTGAATCGTTGATTAAGCATATAATAAGATGGAACGAAGGAGCAACACAATAATCAAGGAAAGGATTGATTAGGTTTAATTTTGGAGATTCCAATTAGAGGGGGAAGTTCTTTGTTTTTTAGGTGAAAGCGGGATACTCAATTTTCAATTACCGCTCATTTCAGTATTGTGGAGGGTTTGGTTTATAAAATATAATAAAATAAAATAAAATATTACTCTTGACAGATTAAATTGTCAACAAGGAATATTAGATAAGGAAAAGGGTGGACACTTATAAAAGTGTCCAGCTTAAAGCGTCAAGAAATCAAGGATTTCGTAGTAGTGTTGGACACTCATGCAAATCCTTGAATTTTTTGTGGTACAAAATGCAATCATTCGGACATGCATGAATTTTCTCATAATCACAACCTAATGGGCACATGATTTTCTTCGCCTCGTAAGTGGATTTTGGAAGCACATTATCATCGGGCAACATATCACTTACGCACTCTAAAAACAATGTAAGGCTCTTATCACTCCACTTACTTTCCACTTTTAAAGATATCATTTTCATCACGGAAGATAATCGAGTGTATTTGGTGCAGTTAGGATACAAGGGTCTCTCTGCAACACTAAGCAAACTATCTAAAGCATGTTGGTCATTGTCAAAATTAACTTGTACGTCTCCAATCAAGTCATCAATCCGATCCCTTTCAATATCGTCATCATCAACAATATTGGTTATACTCTTTTCTTTACTTTGACCAGAAGTGATAGACTCGCCATGAAATATCCAACGTGTATAGTCTCTCATAAATCCACGAAAAACTAAGTGCTCGACACAAATATCTGGAGTTAACACTTTCTTTAAATTTTTACAATCAACACACGGGCATAATATATGTGTCTCACCTTTTTTACTTGCATTCTCCACGACACTTCTCACAAAGTTCTCTTTCACAAAATTCACAAATTCGGGGGTGGAACGTTTCCTATTATACATCCAACTTCGATCCATCTCTATAAACACGAAAGAACACCACATTCAATAAAAAAAAGAATTCTTACCTAAAATCAATATTCAGCCATATAAACTCTAATGAACCATGAAGTAGAGGCATATATACTATTGTCCACTACCTCCTTTTCTATTCATTTGAGAGTTTTGGAGACAGGTAGCCAAAAAATCTAAATTGGCATAGTTTTGGAGACAATTCCATTTATTTGAATTGCAACTAACAAAAATAATTGTATACTTAAAAACAACAAAACAATGAAGAAACAACTACTCCGTAGTAGTAGTAGTTAAGTATATATGTATGTACCCGTCAAGAATGCAGAAAGTAGCACGAGATTGCATCTCAGAGGCAAGTATATCAGTGATATTCCCAACTCCCTTCTTCAAACTACTTCATTGTTTCAATATTACTATTCATTGTTTCAATATTGTATTAATCCTTGATACATATTATGATATTAGAATGTAACTAAATTATGATATTAGAATGTAACTAAATTCCACCGACTAGCACACATGCAATACATATATTAAGAAAAAAAAATGGCAAACTTCAAATTGCATCCGCCCCATCATAACATTGTGGAGATAGACTACAAAGACTGACTTCTGATAACATTATAAGATTAGATTATAAGAATAATTCTTCATGACCTGATTAAATATCACAAATCATCCTTAGCTTCTATCGATTTGGTTTTAGCAGGTTAACTAATTCACAGTATATACTAATTCTGTACTAAATAATAGAGTAATTTCAATAAAACTAGTCAAACATCACAATTTACACCTGGTAAAATAGGCATAAAATTAAAAGAAAAAACACAGCTAAGAAACATAAAACACAATATAGGGAAAGAGGAAATTCAGTAAGATTCGTCGAATCAATCAACTGAATACTTAATATAGGTTGTTTCGTCTTGGGGATTTCTTCAAGAACGAGAAAATTGATTGGAGTGAACATACAACATAATAAAACTACAATCAATTAAATACTTCATATAGGTTGTTTCCTCTTGGGGATTTCTTTAAATACAACATAATTCCATCATTTGGACCCTAGACCAACAATCATCATCTCACGTCTCTACAGTAACATTGACTACACTAGAGAGAAAAAACAGACTACGGTAACATTGACCATTGCATATATTTCACAAATCATATTTTACAAACCAAGCTTAATTCGACCAAGTCTTTCAATTCAATTCCTTTATTGTACAAACCCGTCCAAAAATTCTTGTATACAACGGTAATCAATGGCGGAAGACTAGCAACACACAAGGCTCAACAAAGACTTTGAAATTTCAACATGTGGTTTGGGTTTGGGTTTGATGTATCTATTCCACCTCAGTTTCAGTGTGCATGATGTTTTTAAATTAGGATTATTTAATTTGATTCATTGAAACTATCATGCATTTTCTTGTAATAATCTGACATTCATTTTAACCAAGAATGAACCTTACTATCACCCTAACTTCTTTTAAATTAGGCTACCTATTGAATAGGTTAATTCCCTTTTTCCCACTACATATCCACCAGCACAACACTTATTCCTCTCCAATTCACCATATCACCCGCCTCACTACCAACACCGTCCTCCCAAAACCATCTATGCCTACACAGACCACCTACCTCCACCCCTACGACCTCCATAATGACACCATCCTATAAGCATCTCAACCTCAAACTCACATTAACCCTCAAATTGATTTGGAGATCTAGGTTTACGTAGTGGAAGGCAACAAATTTCACATAAAAATAATTGACAATGGTAAAGGGAGGAAGTCGACGACGACTCAGACCAATAAATCTGAAGCTTATGGCAACTTCCATGAAGGGCACCGGTGTGGGATTGAAGCTTACAAGATCTTTTCAGAACTTACAATTTTCTATAAATAACCACTCAATTCTGTCTACAGCAAACATTTCTGCACATCTGCCTCAAAATTCAATCAATCTCTCAAAAGTGATTACAATTCCTCCTTCATATAACACAGATACATACGCAATTGCAAGCTCAAAGCACCCTTAACTTCCATTAATAGTCCATAAAAACATGAAACAATTCCAAAATCAGAAGAAAAACACCCAAACACCTAAAGAAAAACTGACACACACTAACAATCCACCTCACGTCTCTACACGTGCACCTCTTCCTAATTTCTACTTCTTCATTCATATATTTCTCCTAATTCGTAATTCCCCTTTTCTATTTAGAACATCCATAATTAGTACCACAAAAAAAAACGAATTTGGAGTTGCTTACCCGTTTCGTGGTCGAAGGAAGGAGAGCGCGATGGTCAGTGTAGCGGTTGATGCGGTGGCTGAAAGTTCAGTGAGATATCAAAGAATGAAGGGGGAAAATGTGAGCTGCTTGTAGGGTAGATGGTAGGGTTCTAATTTCCAAAGTGTTTGGGTAAGGGTCATTTTGATTAATTAGTTTGTGGTTTGGGCCTAATGGGTAAAAGTCATTTTTTATGGATTAATTATTATAGAAATGGTTTGAGGTGGAAATCGGGCGGGCAAATCGGGTTTGGGTCAGAACATTTTTGGGTCGGGTTGGCTTTCGGGTCGAGTCGGGTCAGATAATTTATCGGGTCGTTTCGTGTTACGGGTCGTCCCGGGTCGGGTTTGGGTTTGCCTGAAGCAGGTCATATCGGGTAACGGGTCATCCTCGGGTCGGGTCAGGTCGGGTAATGTCATTACATTTTTGGGTCAGATCAGGTCAATTTTACTCGGGTTTTGGGTCGGGTCAGTCGGGTCGGATTAGGCTTGCCAACTCTAGAAATGATTGATAATATGTTTTTTTTGGAAGTGATTGATAATATGTTTATTTATTAAGTGTTTTTATATTATTAGTCATAAAAAATTTGTGATTATTATTAATGATCTTGACCGCCTTATGGTAAATTATTGTAAAACATACTAATAAAAAATTATCGATATATATATATAAAATGGTTGATGTTAGGCATAATATAAGACAATGAAGGTGTTACGTTGGTTTGGATCAATGGAGTGAGTTACGAGGCTAGGCGTTACACGATGTATTGGGCTTTGATCCATGCGTCAACTCAACACCATTATACAAACTCCCTATATTGCCAACACAGCTAGGCATCAACGCATCATTTATATAGAGATCCATCCGTAACTTGTATGTGAACACAGTAAATTTATTGTGAGACCGTCTTACGATAAATTATTATGATGAGACATACTAATAAAAAAAATATATTAAAAATAACTCCCTTATATGTAATTAAAAACTAAATAAACAAGTAACCACCCATGTTATGAGAGGTCTCACAATAACATTATTGTGAGATCGTCTGAGAATTTGTGGTGACTATGTGAGCGATCTCACAATAACAAGAATTTGTGATTATATTATTCAACGGTCAAAATGGTCGTCGTGTTAAATATTATATAAATCCTTTTCGCAACGGTCGTAAATCTTGACTGATGTGGTTAAGTTTTATATACAGACACATTTTGCAACGGTCAAAATGGTCGTCGTGTTAAATATATAGAAGACGTTTTCGCAACGGTCGTAAACTTTAACTGATGCGGTTATATATATATTTCGCAACGGTCATTATGACCGTCGTTTTAAATATTATACAAAACGTTTTTGCAACGGTCGTAAATCCTGACTGATGCGGTTATATTTTACACATATATATCGCATCGGTCGTACAGTTTGACCGATGCGGTTACATTTCCTATAAACATTTCGCATCGGTCACTTCTCAATAACCGTTGCCGTTTATAATACGCAACGGTTATTTATAACAACCGTCATATTAGCTATTTGTCAAATGTCATTTCTCTACTAGTGAGAACGCTGCTGAGGACATCGCCAAATTTTACAACTTTGGGGAGGGCTACACAATCATCGTCCATGGAGAGAGGGATACTGTGTGCAATCCCTCTGATGGCTGCATAGCCGTATACCACAAGTGTTTAGAGTTTGGCCTGCATTTTCCCCTGCACCCATTCCTGGAGGAGGTTTTCAGGTGCATGAATGTGGCCATCGCCCAATTAACCGCCCTGGCGGTCAGGTCATTGATAGCTTATACCTGGACCTGCCTATTTCTGGGCGAGGGGCTCACTATAGATTCTTTGAGGTTTATGGTTGGCCTGCAGATGGTGGCCTCCACTGAGGGCGGGAGTTCTCCCGGATATTTCTATCTTCTCAGGCAGAAGAGCTATTCCCTGGTCTGGCCGATCTTGCACAGTCTGAAGGACTGGAAGGATAACTTCCTATATGTTCATAGCGCTACAGGGTGGAGGATTCCCTGGCATTTCCAGAATCATGTTCATACTCGATTGGAGACCTACCAAGAGTACCACCCTGGCGTTAGGGGGAGGGCCCTTGAAGTGAAATTGACCGATAAAGAACTGGATTTGGTTAAGCGGTTTGCCTCCTCTAAGGATAAGTCAGGTGCATTTGGGCCTGACCACTGGCTCCCCCATGCTAAGCTCATAGCTACTGACGACTACCTGACCCGAGTGGGTCTAACCCCTGGCTTTGGAGGAGGTAGTTCAAGGATTCTGATAATAGTCGCCTTCTCTTAGCCTTACTTTGTTGTATTCTTCTCTGGCTAACTTTTTCCATTTTCTGCAGATCTCGCTTGCCTTTTGTCAAAGAGGGAGTTGAGAGACCTTGGCCTGAACAGAGACTTTACAATTGCCATCAAATGCCCTTCCCTTCCCTCTAGTTATAAGACAGGTGGGAAGGCCCTGATGAAGTTTGTAAAGAGCATATCAATCAACAGGGCGAAGTTTCCTCCTCTTCCTCCCAAGCCAACTCCTTCAAAGCCTGCTGCTCCAACTTCTGCCCCCAGAGATGTAGAGGTGGAGGCTGCTTCTGAGGCTACCCCTTCCCCCGCCAGTAAGCATGGAGGCTCCCCCGCTGGGACTCACCCTCATGTGGGGTCAAAACCCTCGGATTCTGAGGAGACCGGGGAAAGCGTGCCCCTGGTTGGCATTAACGGGAAAGACAAGGAACCGATGGATGAAGTTCCGGTGGTGGATCTGGAGGCAGATGCCAACACGCCTGAGGCCAAGCGTCCTGCTCGTGATATTCCAGGCACCCTATTCTCAGAAGAGAATGTTGAGTTTCACTTTACTGTTGGCGAGAGTATTGACGCCTCTGCCCTGCTCTCTAATTCCACCACTTCGTTGGCGGACCATCTTACCAAGTCCTTGACCTACTCTACCAGTCAGGTGATCCAGTTCATTCAGCGTTGTTCCAGGGTGTTCCAAGCCTCTTCGGAGCTGGCGGCTCTCAGCCGTTTAAGTGATGAGGAATTAAATGTTACTCCTGGGTTTCCTTTCCCTGAACGCTTGGCGGTAGTTGAGAGAGATGCTGTTCTTATTGCCAATTTGAAGGATCAGCTGGCGAAGTACGAGAGTGAGCTGGGAGAAGCTAAGGATCAGGCAGCCCACTGGAAGGCTCAGGGTGAAAGGGCTGTGACGGAAGCAGCTAACTTGGAGGCAGAGCTGTAGCAGGCCAGGAAGGCGGTTGTTGAGCTGGAGTTGGCCAAGAAAGCAGTCGCCGAGCTGGAGAATTCAAAGAGAAAGGTGATTGATCTTGAGGAGCGCCTGACCCAAGCCAACTCAGACCTCCAGAAGGCACAGGGTGACTTGACGCAGGGCGAGGAATGGAAAAATGAGAAGAACGACATCATCCAGGAGGCCAACTCAGCGGTGGCGGAGAACTTTAACGCTGGAGCTTCTTCTTCCCTGAAGTTCGTCATGAAGATCATTAGGGAGATGCTTCCAGACTTCGACGAGGATGCCTTTCAGGCCCTCTATGCTGCAAAGAATGAGGCCCGGGCTAACGAATCGCCTGAGGAGGCTCCTGATGCTGACCAGGGTGCCCCCACTGCGTAACATGCAGGGCAGTCGTATTTTGAGGGCTTCTGTCCCTACTCTTCTGCGCCTCTGCTTCCTTATTAACTTACTGATCTTTTTGCGCGCCGGGCTCTGATGTGGCCGGCTGCCGGCTAATGTAATCTTTTAACTCTTTTGTGTTTGGATCTTTGTTGTCCATTTTGTTGAACTCTTCTAAATTTGTCGTGAATGCACTTCTTTTGGTTTTTTATGCCATCGTTTTCCTTTGAGGTTCGGCCTGACCCTGACTTCTTAACGAAGTTCAGGGGGCCTTCCCCCTGCCTGTCTAGAGGCAGGTTGGGGTACTTACGTTTTTTATACAAGGTTAGGGGTTCCCCAGTCCTTGTTGGTTTGGCGCATGAGGCCTGGCCTGACCCTGGCTTCTTGCCGAAGTCCAAGGCGCCTGCCCCCTGCCTGCCCAGAGGCAGGTTTGGGGACTTGCGTTTTTTATACAAGGTTGGGGGTTTCCCAGTTCTTGTTGGTTTGGCGCATGAGGCCTAGCCTGACCCTGGCTTCTTGCCGAAGTCCAGGGGGCCCGCCCAGAGGCAGGTTGCGGGACTTTATTTTTTTGTTGGGGGGTCTATTTTCCCTGGGTTTTGCAACAGGGGGGCCCTCCCCTATTGCCCCCTACTCGTTTGTGTGTGAAGTGCTAATCTGAACAGACAACGAGTATAAATTCGGGGATCTTTTCATTTCTTGAAAAAACTTTAAACACTGCGGTCGGAGTCGTCGACGTTGTATCTTGACCGTCCTCCGCCGTTCTTACTAGGGAAAGTGATGAAAAGCTAGAAAAGAACTTTTTAACTTCTACGCATAGTATCTCTTCAAAGTGTCTGCGTTCCAATGTGCGGCCAGCTCTTGGCCTTCGGGGTTGGCAATTCTGTAGGTTCCTGGCCCCATAATCCGGGTGACTTCATATGGTCCTTCCCAATTGGCGCTTAGTTTGCCGTGTTCCCATGACCTTCCGACAGCTTGTGTCTTTCTTAGAACTAGGTCCCCAACCTGGAAGCTTCTTGTACTTACTTTCTTGTTGTAGGCTTTTCTCATCCGCTGCTGGTAGGCGACGATGTTGACGCAGGCCTCTTGCCTTACTTCTCCGACTAGGTCAAGAGCCTCTGTCATCGCAGCTTCATTACTTGTCTGATTGTATTGCTGGAATTCGCGCTTCTATAGGCAGCAGGGCCTCGGCCCCGTAGACCAGGCCAAATGGAGTCTGTCCTGTGAACTCTTTTCTGGTGGTCCTGATCGACCATAGCACACTTGGCAGTTCGTCTGCCCACCTTCCTTTGAGCTCATCCACCATCCTCTTCAGCCCGTTCAGTATCTGCTTGTTTGTCGCCTCAGCCTGCCCATTGGTTTTGGGGTGGCAAATGGCTGAGTAAGCGACGGTTACGCCATGACTCTCCAGCCAAGCCCTCAAGGGATCGTTGTCGAACTGTCTCCCATGATCGAAGACTAACACCTTGGCAGGCCATACGTTGTTATGATATTTCTCCATATCACCTTTCTGACCGCCGACTCTGTTATGTTTGGGACGGCCTCAGCCTCGATCCACTTAGTAAAATAATCAATTCCCACTATCAGAAATTTCCTGCCCCCAGTCGCTGTAGTAAATGGACCCAGGATGTCCATCCCTCACTGGGCGAAAGAGATGGGGGACAGAATTGGTCTGAGGTCTTGGGCAGGGGCGTGTATTGATGGGGCAAAGAGCTGACACTTCCTGCACTTCCAGGTTAGGTCCCCGGCATCAGCAAGCAGGGTTGGCCAGTAGTAACCTACCCTTAGGGCCTTGTGTGCCAGTGACTTTCCTCCTGTGTGATGGTCGCAGATTCCTGAGTGTATATCATCTATTACCTCTACGGCCTACCCTGCCCCCAGGCACCTGAGCAGGGGGAGGAGAATGATTTTTTATACAGCTCCTTGCCGTTTAGTATGAACCATGCGGCCTTGGCTGGCATCTTTCTCTTCTGCTTTGGGTCTTGCGGAAGGGTCCCATACTTCTTGAATTGGATGATTGGGGTCATCCAGTCTTCTGATTCTGCCTCTTCGATAACACTGACCGGTTGGCAGAGTATGGTGGATTTTTCTTGGATTACGTCCACCCAAACTGATCTTCGTACGTCCTGCAAGCTGGAGCTGGCCAGCTTTGACAGGGCATCTGCCCGGTTGTTCTGAGACAGGGGAATTTGTGTGACTTCATAAGACTTCAACTAGATAACTCCTGTTTCACCTTTTCTAGGTATGCGACCATAGCCTGATCTCTGGCCTCATATTCTCCGTTTATCTGGTTGGCTATGAGCTGGGAGTCTGCTGCTAGGACGAGCTTTTCTGCTCCTGTGGCCTTAGCTAGACTAACACCTGCCAGTACGGCCTCGTACTTTGCCTCGTTATTTGATGCAGGGAAGGTGAACCTGAGCGCTTGCTCGAAGTCTATTCCTTCAGGGCTGGTCAGTACGATCCCTGCGCCTGCACCATTGGCTGTAGAGGATCTGTCGGTGTATACTATCCATTCTCTTGCGGGTGGATCGTCCTCCTCTGAGTGAGAACATTCCGCCAGGAAATCCGCCAAGGCCTGCGCTTTGATGGCAGTCCTGGACTGATATGATACTCCTAACCCGCTTAGCTCTATGGCCCATTTTAGCAATCTTCCTGATTTTTCGAATTTCTCTAGGACTTTTTCCGGGGGCTGGTCAGTCAGTACAACGACGGGATGGGCGTTGAAGCAAGGCCTGAGCTTCCTGGCTGCAATGATGACTGCGTAAGCTGCTTTTTCAATGACTGGATAATTCTTCTCTGCTGCCCCCAGAGCATGGCTTACAAAATAGATCGGCTGCTGGGAGCCTGCTTCCTCCCTTAGAATCACCGCGCTCACTGTTGAGTTTGTTACGGCAGTGTAAAGGAAGAGCTTCTCCCCTGCCACCGGTCTTGTCAGGGTGGACAGCTTTTTCAGGTGCTCTTTCAGCTGTTCGAAGGCCTCTTTTTGTTCAGTTTCCCACTTGAACATTTTGTTTCCTTTCAACACCTTAAAGAAGGATGTTGATTTGTCTGCTGATCTGGCAATAAACCGCGCCAGGGCGGCCATTCTGCCGGTCAGGCGTTGTATGTCCCTGATTGTCTTTGGCTCTGACAGGTCCAGGACAACTTGGATTTTTTTAGGGTTCGCGTCGATTCCTCTGGCGCTGACCATGAAGCCTAGCAACTTTCCCGAGCGTACTCCGAAGGTACATTTCTTAGGATTCAGTTTCATCTGGTAAGCGCGCAGGGAGGAGAAAGTCTCCTATAGATCCCTTAGATGTTCCTCATCCCTTTTACTTTTCACAATGGCATCATCTACGTAAGCTTCGATGTTTCTATCTTTCTGATTTTCAAAAACCTTTTCGACCAGCCGTTGGTAGGTGGCGCCTGCATTTTTGAGCCCAAATGGCATCATCTTATACATGAATGTACCAGAGCTGGTGATGAAAGCACATTTTACTCTGTCGGGCTGCCAGAGGTACACTTGGTGATAGCCTGAAAAGGCGTCCAAGAAACTTAGCATGGAGTAGAAACTGATCTATTTTTGGCAGGGGGTAGCAGTCCTTGGGGCATGCCTTGTTGAGGTTGGTGAAATCCACACACATCCTCCAGGCCCCTAAGGACTTTTTCACCATTACTACGTTGGCCAACCATTCTGGGTAGTCGCAGGTTTCTATGAAATCGGCCTTCAGAAGTTTTTTGACTTCCTCCTTGATGATCTGATCCTTTTCCACAGACATATTTCTCTTCTTCTGCTTTACAGGGCGCGCCTCCGGACTCACGTTCAGCCTCCAGGTCTGCCCCTATCAGGACTTGTTTCCCTGGTTCCAGTTCCACTAGCATACTTTCCCCCCCAGGTTCGAGGTGGTCTGCCTTCTGCTGGCCGGCTGGAATCTCGCCCTCCCTGCTGGGGGAACTGTCTGCTTTCCGTTTACCCTTTCGTTCAGTCTCGTGGGTGCGCAGGGCTACGGAGTAGCACTGCCTGGCTGATTCCTGGTCGCCATGCACCTTCCCCTCCATACCAAAGTCTGTGACGTAGGCTATGGTCAGGGTTCTGATCGATATGGCGGCCTCAATCTCATCCAGGGTAGCCCTGCCTATCAGGGCATTATACGCCGATTTTGCATCCACAACAACAAACGATGCTCAGATATTTCTGGCTGAGGCTCCCTCTCCAAACGTTACTGGCAAATCGATGATCCCCATTGGGAGCACGCCTGCTCCGCTGAACCCGTACAGCGATCTGGGGGCAGGCTTGAGGTGCCTTTTCTCTAGGTTCATTTTGTCAAATGCGTCCTTGTATAGCAGGTTGGTGTAGGCTCCTGTATCCACCATACACCTTCTCATAAAGTGGTTGCTGATGACAAGAGATAGGACCAGGGGGTCGCTATGAGGGTATATCACCCGCCCTGCATCCTCCGGGGTGATGGTCAGGGTCAGGCCTTTTGGGCTCCCTGCCCTCTCAGCGTAGCATATCTGGTTTCGCAGCTCACGGATTTGCCTTTTGTGGCCTCTCTTACTTGTCTAGCCTTCTGCGTCTCCTGACACCACATGAATTATCAGGCGGTTTTGCACTGAGCCCACAGGCTTGTCCGCCGTCTCTTTCTGGCTATTGTTCCTCGCAGCGTAGGTACTCAACCAACCATTCCTGATGAGCTTCTCAATTTCATCCTTTAGATGGCGATACTCCTCCGTGGTATGTCCAACGCAATCATGAAATGTGCAAAACTTCTTTGGATCACCCTTCGGACTATGCGGCTTACTTGGGCGGTTCCACTTGGCTGTCTCCTTTTCCAGCTCAAAGATTTCCGCTCTTGATCTGTTGAGGGTTGTGTAACTATCAAATCTGGGCTGACAAGGCGCTCGCTCTTTCCTTGGGGTGTCCCCCTCCTCAGCTCTCTGTTTGCTTGCCTCACCCCTGCCACGTCCACCCAACGGTCCCCCCTGTGGCCTGGAAGGCCCTGGGGGGTATCCGGCAGGCTGTGGAATTCTTCCTGCAGTATGAAGCCCTCGGCAATTTTCCGAGCTTTGGCCAGGGTTTCTGGTTGGGCTCTGATCATCTGATTTTTTATCTCCCCTGGGAGCAACGAGTTGGTTAATGCATACGCGGCAGTCGGATCACCGATTTCTTTGACCTGTTGGAAAGACAGGTCGAACCTCTTCAAATACTCCCTAACGGTCTCACCCTTCTTCTGCCTCAGGGTCATTAGGTCGACTCGGGTTAGCCTGCGCCTCTTGTTTCCTGCGTATTGGTCCAAGAAGGCTTCATCCAACTCTATGAAATAGGTATCGACCCCTGTGGCAGGTCCCTAAACCATCCTTGAGCCTGGCCAACGAGGGTGGTAGGGAAAATCTTACACCAAACTGCATCGTACATTTCCATATGGCTCTCGTAGGCTGCCAGGTGGTCCTCCGGGTCGGTGGTCCCGTCAAACTTGACAGAAGGCATTTTAATCTTCGGGATGGGATATCCCTGCACCTCAGAGTGGAGCGGCGTCTCGGTAGGTCTGCCCACCATTTTTGACCTGCTCCCGACAGAGTGGTAACCGTAGTCGTCCCTTTTGCCAGGGGTCGATTTTCTCACACTGGGGGGAGCGGTGCCTGGGGGCTGCCTACTCATAGCCCCATCCTCTCTTCCAGGTGAGTGGTGCCTGGGTCGTTTTTTCTGAGGTGGTTCGAGATTATCATCTTGTCGGTGCCTTGATTCTAGTGGCTGTCCATGGTTGAGCCTTGATTGTAGGCTCTGGGACAACGCTGGAGTTCGCTGTGACTCAGCCGGCGTTAACCTGGAAAAGACACCTCCCTTCTTCTCCCCCCAGGCGCTTCGAGGTAGGTTCCCTGGGCCTCATCCGATCCTGGAGGTCCTGGGATAAGTCCCTTTTCTCCATGGCTGAGGTGGACTTAGTGGTATGTATGGAAAACGCTTGCTGCTGGGTAGGCTGTTTCTGATTGCTGATGATGCGTTGTTGGGCCTGCACATACCCCTAAGCGGTTTTTCTCGCCTTCCTTTGGACATTCCTGGCAGCAGTTCACTTCATGCCCCCGGCCCCTTCCACACCTTCGAAGTGAAGTTGCCTGAGAGTCATTACGATCCTGCCGGCCAGGTTCTCCGGAGTGAATTCCTGATTGAGCATAGCTGAGAAGAAGGCTGCAGTCTGTGCTACTTGGGCAGGAGTGAGGTTCAAGCTGGGTGATGGGAGGGATTTGTCGTGGATCCCCGCCAACAAATAAAAACCAACTAATCCTAGTGGGTAGCTAGGGTAAGTCGGGTCGAATCCACAGGGACGAGGTGTCGGACTAAGGTATGCTACGGTCTAGGACTATGTTCGAGACAAGCTATTCTAAGGGGAGAAGGCTAAGACTATGACTAAGGAGACGGAGAAAACAAACAAGGAAAACGGTCTAGGATTAGGTCGGGGTCAAAGAGGTAATGGAATGGTCGAGGGAGAACTAGAGTGAAGGGAGTAGTAGGGTAATCTAGGTGTGGTCCGGGCTCTCGCTACGTAGACCGACCTAGAGGTTTCACCTAAAACCCATCTCGGCGACACACATGACAAACGGGGTTACTAGCGCTATAGTGGCCTAGGTCGCATCCGGGCTCTCGCTACTTAGACCGACCTAGGGGTCGTCCTCACCGGGCTCTCGCTACTTAGTGAGGGAACCATACCCACAAACAGACTATCACCCACAAGAGAAAAGCAAGAAAAAACAAGCATAAGAACATACTAGTCATTCAAGCATTTCAACAAACATGTAATATGCATCAAACCAAGAGGAAACCCAAATCTTCCACCAACATCTCCAACAATCCCTTAATCAACCATTAACACCCTAATCACCCTACTAACCCTAGCAAGAATCTACTCTAACATATCTAATCTAAAACTAACAAAAACAAGATAAACCAACACAAGAACAAGAGGATGCATATATGAAACTAACAAAGATGAAGAACAAAACAATAAACAAGAACTAAAGATTCAAACTTGATGAAAGAACAAAGATTAAGAGAAAGGAAAAGAGATTATACCATACTAGAAGATGAAAAGAAGAAGGAAACTTGCATAAATGGAAGAACCCAAAAACAATCAACCAAGGTTGTCAATCTTGGTGGAGATCTTGAAGAATTCCCAAATTACAAGTACTAATCTAGGATTAACGATAATCTAAGGACTAATCTACACTAATCTATGCTAATCTAACCTAAATTAGTCTAGGGTTTAAGGGGAAGTGAAGAACATTTAAAAGGAATACAAGAGGAAGGGTATATATAGGGTTACAATGCAAAGGGAGATGAAACAATGCAATCACGGGCTGTAACTGGGCCATCCCGTCCGGGATGAGTTGGTCCCGGTCGGGATGAGGTGGTCCCGATCGGGATGGACCCCTTCCCGGTCGGGAAGGCCTCAAAAAACCAGCTCCTCTTTTGTGCACTTCATCCCGGACGGGTTGAGATCATACTCGTCGGGGATGAGTCTTGTAGGCCTCCAATATGATCCTTTTGGTCCCTCCTTGCTTCACATGGACTTCTCATCGATTCTCGGGACTCGGGATCGGGTCTCGGAGGCTCGGGATTGGGTCCCAAGGTCTCGGGGTCGAATCCAAGGCATCGAGTGATCGTTCCTCCACTTCGTTGGCTCCGAAAAGAGTATGTATTGAGTCGAAATCGCTCCAACTCTTCACGAAGGGTCTTGGGAACCTGAAACGAACTAGAGGAAGCATAAGTAGCCCATAAATCGCTCCCAAGGAGCGATTCCACAAGGAAAATGGGACCAAAACACTACGAAATAGGCACTACAAACTACACTTATCACTGGGCCTCTGATGACCAACCTGCCCAGCTGCAACTGTAGTCTCTCTGTTGGGTGCCCCTTGGAGACTAGCCCGCCCTACTCCTGGGATTGTGGCAGCAGGCGTTATCTCCGGCAGGGGCATGCCATACAGAGGGATCACCGGTGGTACCGTTGGACCCGCCCCAGAACTGGCTTCAACAATCTCAGGCATATTTTGATTGTGGTTGATTTTTGTGGGTAACTCGTGAGCACAACCGAATTTCTCCCCACAGACGGCGCCAAATTGTTCCGGTTAGGAAACAATTGACCCAAAGCGGATTCGGGTCCCATATGTTTGATGCGGTTATCTTGATGATGATCACTTGGCTTCCTGGATCTCTCCTTTCTCTTACTCCGGTAATCGGACCTTCCCGGCGGAGATGGCCTGCTCCCTGCATAATGAACGCACAGGGCCTCGGAGGTGTCCGAGGGAACCCTCTCCGATACCTAAGTCAGTTCGTGAAATGCCTTTACGAACCTTACTCGTGAGGAGTAAGGTGACAGTTTTAGAGTAAGATTCTAGAGAGAAAAAGTCCAACCCCTTTCATGTGGGAAATGGCAAAATATTTATACCTTTCCCAAAGAGAGGGAGAAAAAAGAGAGGGAAGGAAGAGGAATGAGTGGACGGGAAGGTGACACGTGGATTCACCTCGTCCACTCATTGCCCTTTACCTTAGGCCTGGACGGAAGGATTCCGACTCCCCCCCCCCCCCCATGGCCCTGAAGGCTGGCAGGCAGGGGGGGCTCAATTGGCTCAACCAGCATGCAGCATGCCCCTGACGGGCAGGGAAGGAGCTTGCTTGGGGCTTGGAGCAACTGAGGTCACCTGGAGGCTTCTTCAGCCAGGTTTTTCCCTGATGGCCTGCCAAGCAGGCCGTTCCTTATCTTCGGGTCGGGCATCCCGGGGCCCAAATGGCGGGCGACCTGTGGCAGGCTACCGACCCCATCAATATTAAAAACCCCAATACAATATCAGAGCAAGTCTTTGACACTGCCTACACGACATAAATATCAATACAACAATACATCCATCATATCACTTCAACAATTCATCTAAAATGTCTGCAGCCATTAATCCTACCATAGCAACACTTTGTCAAAGCGTCAAGCTAAAAAATTTGGATGTAAGGGTCATATATAGATGGCAGAGGCCTGAATTCAATGACAAATCAAAGATTGATGCCGTTAAATTGTTGTTAAATGATTCAAAGGTATTTTCTGTATCTAAAACTATTACCGTATTATGTTTGTTTGCATATTTTTGTATAAGCATTCTTTTTTTTGTGAAGTATAAGCATTCTATATAAACATTCTGTTTGTTTGTATATTTATGTATACAAATTTCATTATTTTAAACAAATTTCTGTATATTTCTGTATACTACACAAAGTAGTATAAGTACGAATAACACTGCAATCCCCACATAAGAGCAGAATTTGTATAAGTACGAATATTAATGCAGAATTTGTATATTCTGTATACTGTCCTTATTCAGCAAATTTATATATTGCGCAATATACTGTATATTTATGTATATTGTTTATATCAAATTTTCAGCATTCTGTTTTTTATTGTATATTGTTTACGTTTTTAGTACTTTATATTTCTGTATCAGCATTCCGTTTATTGTACTGCACAAATTTCTGTATATTTCTATATACTGAACACAGTAGTAATATTGTGTGTGATTGTGTTCTGATTAATAAAATTTTGTGTATTGTTTATATCCAAATTTCAGTATTTAGTTTTTGATTAGTATATTGTTTCTATACTTAAAATTTTTAGAAATTAATGTAATAATAAATTATCAAAATTCAAAATTGTACAGAAAAACATTTGTTTATATCCAAAAAATTTTTAAAACGATTACTTTTCAAAAAGATGTTTATGAATCATTTTTAAGATGAAAGTTTCTGTTATTAGTATATTATTTATATCCAAAAAATAGTATAAAAAGTAGTAATATTGTGATTGTTTGTGATTAATAAAATTTATGAAAAATTATGTATGGGAAAATTAATAAAAAAATCAGCATTCAGAGTATTAAATTCTTATTGTTAATTAAAAGTATCACTGATCTATACTCAATATTAAAGGGTGAGAACTGTAATCAAAATCACAGTTAACATATAATCAAATTAATCACTGATCTAAACTCAAAATCACATTAATCACTCATCTCTGTATTGATATTCCAGTTAATATTTAAGGATGAGAACTGTCAACTTATAATCAAATTAATCAAAATAATGAATGCTTTTAACAAAATTGAATAACTATCTGCACAGAAAATTAGAATTCATGGGAATACCTGCCAATTTAATATGACCTTTATACTTCAAATGAAATTCGCTGCCGTGTAGTCTAAAAAGTTGTTTGTCCTGTGTCATACAACCATTCAAGTTATTATCGACCTTTATGAATTATATATGAAAAAATATACGAAGTACTATATATTTTGTACACACATGCTATTAATCACTTTTCTTTTTCCACAAAATAGAATGATGTCATACAAGCGAGCATTAGAAAGCCTATAATGAATAGGTTCAAGGATAAGTTTATACTCGGTGAGTCATACAACATTTATTGTTTTGTCACCAACTCATGAAGTCGTTGAGCAAGTCAATAACTTTGTTCTTACTCTAATTCTTAAAGATGGAGTTGTTTACCTAAGTTTAGATGAAATTAGCAACGATGAAACAAGCCCTGTTATTCGGGAATTATACTCTACTGAATTCCTCAATACCATTAGGTGCTCAGGTCTACCAAATCATAATCTCTCTCTTAAGGTTGGTGCTATTGTCATGCTCCTACGAAATATTGACCAGGCTAATGGACTTTGCAACGGTACGCGAATGGTTATATCAAAGCTCGGTGAGCGAGTAATAGAGGCAACTGTCCTATCAGGAATAAGAAAAGGATATCAACTGTATATCCCCCGAATAAAGCTATCTCCATATGATGAAACCAAATTTCCCATTCGATTCGAAAGGAGACAATTATCCCTTGCTGTCTGCTTTGCTATGACAATCAACAAGAGTCAGGGACAATCCCTTTCTAATGTCGGGCTATTTCTACCTAAACCTGTGAAAACTCATGCGCAATTGTATGTAGCAATATCTAGGGTTACAAGCAAGAAGGGGCTAAAGATTCTTATTCTTGATGAAGACTGTGTCGATAGTAACTCTACAACAAATGTTGTTTTCAAGAAAATATTCTCAAATCTTAGGTGAGTTCATAATTCTGCAAAACAAGCTGTTGATTATGAATATTGTTGTTGCTCTTTAACTGATCATTTAATGAGTTTCTGTACTCATCAAATATTATTATTTATCTATTGTCTATACAATATTACGTATACTCTTTTTACTTTATACAGTATAATTTTGTTATAACAATATATAATTAAATAGCATTTTTTATCTTTATTTTTTAGATAAACATACATACTTAACTGTATATTCATTATTTATCTACACATATTCCCTATATACAGTATACAGATGGATGCAATAAGAATATGAATTTGTGGAATAAGACAGTAGCTAAACATGCATATAGAACAGACCATACAAAAGTATATATTTGCTTAATAATACAGTACACATATTAAAAGCCTCATATAAATGAATCAATATAAAGAATATCTTAAATCTGCAAAACTAAAACAATCTATATTGTTCACATATAAATGTCCAATTCTAATGAAAGATAGTATCGTACTAGGGTAACTGTTACAGACCATTTGTAAATCAAAAGTCGACCCCAAATTTAATCCAATGTTCATTGTTTTCCATTGAACGTATCATCAGATACCAGCTGCATTTTTTAAATTTATTTGTGTTATTTTAAAAGCAAAACCTATTAAGTAGAACATGTTAACTCTTCACATAAAACAAATAAATAGGAGGCGCCATTTAAAAGCCATAAAATAAAGTTCACGCAATTTTTATTTATACATAAAGTTCATTGTACACACAATGATATAGCCTTGAACACTGACTCCACAGATAGAAATAGCCTTGACATCCACTAATGATATTTTACTACTACACGAAACATATTCATAAGACACAGACTTATATTACAGACATCACGACAACACTATTATTCTGCGAAGTATATGCATAGCTTCCAACCACAGAAAATTCATATACTTCATCCGCACTCACACTTTATTCTAATTTAGCTAACTTAAGACACCACAGTCTGGCACCACAGCTTATACATCATAGAAGTCGGGATATATGGCATCAAGAACCTCAACTAATATTTCATAGTGTTGGTAGTTCTCCAACTCTGCATCCTCAAAACCAACCTCCTTCACTTCAGTAGCGACAATTTAGTAGTCTGTTCCTAACATCAAGTACCTTCTATCCTCTTTTTTTGCAACCGATAAGTAAGGACCACTTCTTGGATCAGTCATACTCCGGAATCCAGCCTTACCCCTGCCCTCTTCCTGAAACAGCTTATGCAATTTATAGGCAGCCCTATAACTCCTAACCCCCATCCTAAATTCAATAACAACCACTTTCTTAAAATGAGGACCGGGGTTCCTCCACAATGGAAGAACTTTAGAAACTGGATATCCCAACCCTATGAGCCTGTCCCTTAGAACAGAGAAACTCATGGCTTGGACCAACTCTTCATTCGTGTGAAATGGCATGTTTGTCATATAAGTTTCTACTCCTCAGGCATTTCTACTTTTTAAATTTAGGATTTTATATTTCTTATAAGTTTGTTATGTCCTAATGTTCATTTGAACAAGTATTTATAGCTGGAATGCATCGTAAAAACCAGTTGTAAGCTGTGTATCAGATTCAAGATGTAAACATTAGTGTTACATGCATTTGTCAGGCTAACTTTAAGAGATATAGCAGCTAGGGGTGAGCAAAAATATACAATACAGTTTTATTATACGTATACGATACGATATACGCTTTCAATTATACAAATTTTTGGATATTCGGTACGAATAACCGGATATACGATTTTTCCTTAAAACCATAGCGGATACGTATCGGGAAAAATTGAAACCGGATATCCGGTTTCCGATCCGGTTTTTTAAAAACAATAAAAAATGTGAAAAATGTAATCCTAATATGCATTATACAATAAAGAATTCAAAACTCACCAATTATTCTCAAAGGTAAAAAAACAACACTATTAGTGAATTTATGATATTATGTAATGAAACGTAATATTTTGCTAGAATAATGGTATCGTAAGACATATATACCATTTTTTGAGGTTTTTTTATGTATTTTTGTTATATCAATTTATAGAAAACGTAACGTTGCTTAAAAATCAATTAACTACTATTAATTAAAAATTAAAAATTGTTTTAAAAAAATAGAAGAAAAATATAAAACTGGATATCCGGAAAACAGATATTCGAAAAAACCAGGATCGGATACGGATCAGAAATTTTTTTATTTTTAAAACCGAATTGGATATCCGATTTTGCTCACCCCTAATAGCAGCTACTTTTCCTCCTTTCCAAAAAATAAGAATCAAATAACTTAATATTCTTCCCAAAATCATTTTGTATTGTCTAATCACTGAAGGAATCTATCAAATACAGTAATACTACACTATTGCACAGATTCAAATTCAATCTAACACTCAATATATACAACTTACTGTATATGTATAACAAATTACAGAAACAAGAAAAAAATCAAAATTAGGGTCTTCAAAGGATAACAACACAATTGAAATTGACATATCAGTACCTTTACTTTTAGAGCTTATTTGACCCCACAATATGCTTAAATCAGATTGATTCCATAATCCCTATCAACATGCATGCTTTAATCTTCTTTTCAGTGCTCAAACTTAAAATTGGTACGTTAGAATACCGAGAAAATGGTTATCGTTGCTTCACTCATCTTCTTCAGATCTTTGAAGTCGTTCTTTATTGTACAAATTTGTTGATGATGGTGGTTTGGTGATGGTTTTCCGGTGATCGACATTGATGAAGTATGTTTGTAGAAGAAGAGAATGAGAAGAAATGGGGAAAGATATCCCTAATTTGTTATAATAATTTACCAAATTATCTTTTAGTCTAACAATTGATTTATGTTTGTTCGTTTTTAGTTGTTACGGTTTATTAACGATATAAACTCGATTCAAACCTTTGTTGTCATTACGATTTATTTAACAATATAAACTTGATTATGTTATAAAAGACTGAATATCAATATATGAGTACTAATTTTGGGTTTATTGAAAGAAATTAGTAATTGTTAGTCTTAATATAAATATGTAGTGTCTCACTAATGTATTCAATATATCTCACGTAATGTGTTAGATTTACGAAGCAAGAATGTTTTATTATACCAACTCCAGTATAAAGTTATCTCTAAAAATTTAATCTAATACAATCTCACATCAACATCCGTTAAAATGTCGTCTACTAAACAAAAAAGCGCAACATCATACACGGTAAGCTTTTTTAAGTTAATAGTTAGGTAATAATAATTAAAAATTGATTGATATCACATATAGCCGATCAATGAATTATAATAAGCTCCCAAAGAGCAGTTGCACAAGATCAACATGACAACTCTCCAATCCCACAAATCAAGGCCAAACAATGATTCTTTCCCATGTTTAATATTGCACATATATTTTAACATAAATAGTTTATTCTTTGTCTTGTATAAATAGGCAATTACTTTGTGTAATACAGTAACTTTTAGGTGAATACAATAAGATTATTATTATTCTCATATATCAAGTTTATAATATGGTATCAGAGCAGTTAGTATTCTTCAACTAAAATCTTCTACATCTTATTCATCTAATCTCTCTTCCTCTGTTTTTTTTTTCATGACGAACTCAGATTCTGGCGTCGTGGTTAACCCCACTCCGTCTTATAATATCGTTCATATAGAACAAACGGGTCACAGTATCACTCCAATTATTTTTGATGGTTCTGGTCTGATAAGTGTGTTTTGTAGTGCCTATTTGTTGTGTTTGGTCCTGGTTTCTCTTATGAAATCGCTCTTTGGAGCGGTTTCTGGGCTACTTATGCTTCTTCTAGTTCGTTTTAGGTTCTCAAGACCCTTCATGGAGAATTGGAACGATTCCGACTCGTTTCCTACACATTTGGAGCCAACGAAAAGAAGGGACGATTACTCGGTGCCTTAGATTCGATCCCGAGACCTCGAGACCCATTCCCGAGCTCCTTAGACTCGATCCCGAGCGCCGAGAATCGATGAGAAGCCTATGAAGAGCAAATGGGGACCTTTATGATCAAAATGGAGGACTACAAGACCCTTCCCGGGCAGGATGAGTGCACATCCCGGTCGGGATGAAGAGCAAACAAAGCAGCTCTTCTGATGAGCCATCCCGATCGGGACCATGGAGCCATCCCGGTCGGGATCATCACCCTTCCCGACCGGGAAGAGCAATAACACCGCCTGGTGTTATGCATAACACCGCCCGGTGTTATGCATGATCCCGATCGGGACCAGATCCTTCCCGGTCGGGACCACTCCATCCCGGTCGGGACCACCACCTTCCCAGCCGGGAAGGAGCAGCTGCAGCTCGTGACTCTTCTTTTCTTCTCCTTCACTCTTGTAACCCTATATATACCCCCCTTTTGTAATCTTAGCGTATGTTAGACATTACCAACTAAACCCTAGACTACTTTAGCCTAGATTAGCCTAGATTAGTGTATATTAGTCTTTAGTTAATCGTTAATCTTAGTTTAATCCTTGAATTAGGGGAATTCTTGACGAATCCAACCAAGATTGACAACCTTGGTTGATGTATTTGGGTTTTCTTATTATTACAAGTTTCAATCTTTCCTCCTTACTAGTGTGGTATAATTTCTCTTCTCCTTTCCTTTAATCTTTGTTTTATCATTCAATTTTTAATCTTTGTTCATAGTTCATTGTTTTTACTAGTTTCATTATGAATGTTTTGTTGTTTGTGTTGATTTCTCTTGTTTATGTTAATGTTTGTTTAGACATGTGTGAGTAGACTTTTTGTGGGGTTAGTAGGGGGATTAATGTTGATTATGGATGGTTAGGGTTTGATTGTGGGTAAAGTTGGATTCTTTGTTGCTAGTCACAAGTTATGCACACCATGTGTTTGTTGAATTGCTTGTTAGAGTAGTAGTAGCAAATACTTCTCTTGCTTGTCTTACTCTTCTCATTGTATGATTGATTTGTGGTTGAATCCTTGTGTAATGGGTAACATCTTGCATAAGTATTCGGGTTTTGTCTTTGACACGAGAGTGCGGACATTGGCTTTGACGCGAGAGCGCGGACCAACCTTAGTAACTAGGTGAACCTTGCACCATCGATCTCCCAACTATCCTACTACACTTATGAACCCGACCTAACCCTATTCTTTCCTTGTTTGTTTTCTTCCTCCTCTTAGTCATTGTTAGCATTAGTTGTTTTACTTAGCTTATTCTTATTCTTAGTCTCCTCCCTTTTACTTTTGTTTTAGTTTAGTCTAGCCTTGAGACCTAGTCAAGTCTTTAGGTGAAACTTGGTCGAAACCCTCTTTACTGTCCCCGTGGACTCGACCCGACTTGCCCAATCTACGTGTTAGGAATAGTTGGTTTTTATTTGTTGGTGGGGATCCACGGCAAATCCCTCCCATCATGGTCACGCTCGTTTCTTCTCACCTTCGCGCTAAGGGCAAACTTGGCTATGTCGATGGAACTATTGCACAATCATCGACTGATGATGATAAGATTGAGGCATGGCAAGCAACTAATGCCTTAGTCACCATGTGGATTTTCAACACTATCGCCGCCCCTTTGCAAAAACAGATCACACTTCGCCCGGAAGCCAAATTGGTTTGGCTTGATTTGAAGAATTGGTTTTCTCAGGTCAATGAATCATGTATTTATCAGCTTCAATCTGATCTTCATGCCTGCCGCCAGGGTGCGTCGGAATCATAGGTGGATTATTATGGGCGTTTGACAGCGATTTGGGATGCACTCGCTGATCAGAATCTGCTCCCCAAGTGCTCGTGCAATCCCTGCCGATGTGATTGGGTTACTCTCCTCAATACTCGCAGGGACAAGTCGCGGGTACGAGATTTCTTAATGGGTCTGGATGAACGTTTCGTTAATACACGCTCTCAAATCCTTGGTATTTCTCCTCTTCCCTCTTTAGATCTTATTTATAATCGTCTCTTACAAGATGAAGGTATGCGAAATTTATCGTCTCATAAAATTAATACTACACCTGATATTATGGCATTTGCGGCTCGTGCTTCAAACAAGTCTCGACAGTCTCATGGTGGGGGTCGTCGTAATTCGAATGAACCCTCCAAATATTATTGTGTTATTTGTAAGAAAGCAGGGCACAGTATCCAATTTTGTTACCAGGTGACGGGTAATTATCCCGAGTCATGGGGTGATCGTCCCCGTCCTCGTGTTTCTCTTGAACCTGCTGTCCTGGCTGCCCTTTCTTTGACCGACTCTCGCGGTAAGGCCCAGTCTGATCGTGGCAAACACACAACTTCTGCTCCGCCACCCAAAGCTCATATGGCGTCTGGTAAGTCGCCCTCTGTATCTTCTCACCAATCTGCCACGGTTTCTCAACCCTCGCTTGCTCAGTTCAATAATATCGACCTCAACTCTTTGACACCGCAAGCCTTGGATGAACTGGGCCGTCTCTTACAACTCCGAAAATCAGATTCTGATACGGACTGTCTCAATGGTAATACTTGCTTCTCCTTTATATTGGATAATTGACACGGGGGCATCCCATCACATGTAAGGGATGTCTCTCACATTTTTCAAATTTGCGTAATATTACTCCTCTGTCCGTGGGACTGCCCAATGGGGACCTTTTAATCGCTACTCAATGTGGCGACATTCACTTAGCACCTCGTCTTATTTTACGAGATGTTTTATATGCGGCTAATTTACATTGTCATTTGCTCTCTGTTTCTAGCCTTTTAATGGATAAATCTTTGACAATCCAATTTTCTCACAATATGTGTCTTATTCAGGACCGTATCTCGAAGACGGTTATTGGTGCGGGTGAACAATACGAGGAGCTTTACCATTTGAAAGGTGTCCGACATGATCGAGTTCACGCCCATATGACCGGTAAAGGCAATTCCTTTAAACTTTGGCACCAAAGGTTGGGGCACCCTTCTTCAAACATTCTCGTTTTTTACCATTTCTCAATAAGGACTCTCGTAGTTGTGATGCTTTTCATAGCAAACATTGTGATATTTGTTTACGTGCAAAACAAACTCGTGAGCACTTTACTTTAAGTTCTACTCGTGCTAATTCTATTTTTGGCCTCATCCATTGCGATTTATGGGGACCTTATTCTGAAAATGCTTCTTGTGATTCTAAATTTTTTCTAACCATTGTTGATGATTTTTCCCACTCTAGTTGGATTTATCTATTACGCTGCAAGAGCGACACTAAACAAAAATTGCTCAATTTTTTCGCTATGACAGAAAGACAATTTGAAAAGAAAATTAAAATATTAAGAACCGATAATGGAACGGAATTTCGGCCTCCTATTCCTTTTTTCAAAGAAAACGACATTTTATTTCAAATGTCTAATGTGGACACCCCACAACAAAACGGGCGCATAGAACGTAAACATCGCCATATTTTAAATGTCGCACGTGCCCTTCTCTTTCAAGCCAACTTACCCGTCTATTTTTGGGGAGAATGTGTCTTAAGTGCGGTCTATTTAATAAATCGTACTTCGACATCACTCTTACATGGCAAAACACCACATGAACTTCTTTTTCATAAACCACCTTCGTTTGAAAATCTCCGCATTTTTGGGTGTCTCGCTTATCCCAAAACTTTAAATCGTACACATGACAAATTTGCATCCAAAAGCCGAAAATGTATTTTTATTGGATATCCATTTGGGAAGAAAGGATGGCGACTTTACGACTTAGACACAGGGGCATTCTTTGAGTCCCGAGATGGTGTCTTTATCGAAACCGAATTTCCATATCAACAGCTCAACATTCATGACTCAACAAATGACCTTACCTCTTTTACTTTGGATACACTATCCCCTGTTATCATTTCCTCTACACCACCATCTTCCACCTCGCCATCTACAACTCCGGCCTCTGACCAACCTGTCACTGACCAGCCTACCCCTTACCAACCTTCATCTACCCAGCCTGGACCGAACTCGACCTCTGACCAGCCTGTCACGAGCCAGCCTCTCTCGGGCCAGGCCACCTCTACCCTGCCGCAGTCTGCACCGAGCTGTACCCCGCCCTCTGGTCAGACCGTGCCTTCTCCGTCTCCTCATGAGCCTCCCACTTTGACAACCATGGGACGGGGGCATCGAACGAAAATACCCAACTTCAATCGCAAAGATTTTGTACTCTCTAATCCTCGCCCCTCGGTAAATTCACTCATCACCGCATCATCTTCTTCAGGTATCATGTATCCCATCTCTCGTTATATTAATTTTGCAAACATTTCTACTAACCATAAAGCATTCTTATCGGCCGTGACTAAACACCACGAGCCTACTTTTTATAAAGATGCAGCGCAAGTACCCGAATGACGAGAGGCTATGAGAAAGGAACTCGATGCTCTCGAGAAAAATAACACCTGGACTCTCGAAACTCTTCCGCAACACAAGAAAGTCATTGGTTCAAAGTGGGTCTACAAAATCAAATATAACGCCGATGGGTCCATTGAACGCTACAAAGCTCGCTTAGTTGTGATGGGGAATCGTCAAATAGAAGGGGTCGATAATAATGAAACATTTGCCCCTACAATTAAGTTGGTTACGGTTCGCACCTTACTTGCCATCGCCTCAGCTAAAAGTTGAGTCATTCATCAAATGGACGTTCATAACGCCTTTCTTCATGGTGATCTTCATGAAGAAGTCTATATGAAACCTCCACCGGGTTTCCTTCCCTCCACTAACGGGAAGGTCTGTCGCCTACGGAAATCTCTATATGGCCTTCGACAAGCACCTCGATGTTGGTATGCCAAGCTAGCTTCCGCCCTTCGCAATTATGGTTTCAAACAAAACCCTCTTGATCACTCTTTATTTTCTATCTCCGCCCCCAATACCAAGGTCCACGTACTTGTCTACGTCGATGATTTGGTTATATGTGGGAACAATGCTCAATTCATCTCAAAATTCAAGGCATACTTGAACGAATGCTTTTACATGAAGGACCTTGGATTCCTTAAATACTTTCTCGGGATCGAAATTGCAAGAAACAATTCCAGCATATTTATTTCCCAACACAAGTACGCGCTTGACATATTAACGGAAACGGGTCCCCTTGGTACAAAACCAGCCTTCATTCCCAAGGAACAAAATCATCATCTTGCTACCTCTAAGGCCGGTTTGCTCAAAGATCCACAACCCTACAGACGAATTGTCGGATGACTCGTTTATCTTACCATCACTCGACCCGAACTTACTTACTCGGTCCACAATCTCGCACAATTTATGCATGCTCCCACCACCGATCACTGGAACGCAACTTTGACAGTAGTTCGGTATTTAAAGAACTTTCCAGGACAAGCATTCTCCTTCGCTCCAACAGTGACTTACGTCTCAATGCTTATTGTGACGCAGATTATGCCGCGTGCCCCACCAGTCGTAGGTCACTTTCTGCCTATCTCGTATACCTAGGGTCATCACCAATTTCTTAGAAAACCAATAAACAAGCTACCATTTCACGTTCTTCATCGGAATCGGAATATAGAGCTATGGCGCTTACAGTTTGTGAACTAAAATGGCTTAAGGCCCTCCTTGAGACTCTCGGCATTCCTCAAAATCATCCAATACCCCTTCAATGTGATAACAAGTCGGCACTCCACATTGATCGTAACCCAGTCTTCCACGAGCGCACCAAACACATTGAAGTTGATTGTCATTTCATCCGCGACGAGATACTAAAGAATGTTATTGCTCCAAGGTACATAACAAAGCTCAACTTGCGGATATCTTAACAAAAGACCTCGGCCGTGCTTCATTCGAAGACCTTCTATCCAAGTTGGGTGTGCCAACCATCCACGCTCCAACTTGCGGGGGGGTAATAAGCTCCAAAAGAGCCGTTGCACAAGATCAGCGTGACAACTCTCCAATCCCACAAATCAAGGCCAAACAATGATTCTTTCCCATGTTTAATATTGCACATATATTTTAACATAAATAGTCTATTCTTTGTCTTGTATAAATAGGCAATTACTTTGTGTAATACAGTAACTTTTAGGTGAATACAATAACATTATTATTATTCTCATATATCAAGTTTATAATAAATTAGGACGATAGTAACTTTGTATTCATCGTGAAAATGAAAACAACAACACAACATGAAAGTGAAATAAATTTTCCAAATACCGTAGAGAGACTTACACAAACACAGAAAAAATGTAACAACCCGTGAATTTTCACGGGCTACTGCACTAGTACTATATTAATCCTAAAGATGGTAGAATAGAGCATTGAAATGTAGTTGCTGTATTAGTAAACTCTTGGTTACATTGCTCAAACAGCTCGAGTTTGAATCCCATTGAGAGCAATTTTTGAATTTTTTTTTTAATTTATCATATCCTCTTCACATTAATTCCCTTCTATTTCGATTTTCCTCCAACTTAAAACTTCCATATTCCTTATTAACTTTTATAACAAAATAAATTAAATTACTTTCATATATTAACCTTTAATATATTTTTTTCAATATATTTTTTTCATTCTTTACTCTTCAATATTATTTTTCTTTTAAATTTTTTAATTCAATATAAAAGATTATTGGATTATTAATTTTTAATTGTATTGAATTATCTACAAATAAGATAATAATGGGGAGGACCACCTAAACTGGCGAGATCACAAGAAAGTCACTAGTAATTCTAAATGAAGAGAACGCTAAAGGGCTTAGCAAATTTTTTTTGGCCAAAGATTGTGAAGAATCTTAGTGCCTAAACAGGAATTACCCTTGTGCCAAAGCAAGTGAAAAATCACTATACTGATTTGAAAGAGAAATACAAATGTTGGGAAGAACTGCAAAGTTTGACAGGTATATCATACGATCCTAGAACTAAAGAAGTGGATGTAGAAGAGAGATATACCGAGAGATATAATGCATTTATGGAGGTACGATGATTGCTAAGTTATCTGTTTTTTATATAATGTGGTGAATTTTTTTTGTTATTGGTGAAGCTTGATTATAAGTAAATACTTGTATTTGTTTTCACAGCGGAATGCAAAGTATGGTATGAAGATAATTAAGCAAAACATGGAGAACTTAGATGAGTTGAGCAAGTTATTTGATGGTAAAGCTGCTCATAGGGTGGGTGGTTGCTTTTCTCCTGCAATGGGAAAAGGACCATCATACTTGACTAATCATATAAAACAGGTTGAGGAAGGTTCTGGAGATAGTGAAGATGATTTTAATAACATCGCAGTTGATAATATGTCGGGTGAAGAGAGTAAATCACCGCCACAATCACTTGCACAAAAGGTTCCAATGAGTTCCTTTCGCAAACGTAAAAGTGAAGATCTGATTAGTCCAGTTGAACGCAAGAGAAGAGAAACTAGTTTTGACAGTGTTATCCAACTACTGTCGCAAGGAGGTGTTGGTTCATCAAGTGGGCCATCAAAGGCTAAAATGGTTAATGATGAATTAACAAGAAGATTGCAAGTGGCTGAAACATATGGTGATGCATACTTTATTGCAGCTTTGATATACTTGAGTGATGAGAAACAGGCTGACATTTTCCTAACAGTTCAAAATGACAATAAAAAATGGGTCTATATAAGATCGATAAGCAACGATCCTCTATTTATGCAATTCAACAATTTAAATGTTTGAACTATCATGTTTAGGAATTTGTATTTTTACTTCACTGTGTTGCTGATCCTCTTAATGTTGAATTTTTAATTTCAATTGTTCCGTTTCAAATGTAAGGTTTCTGATATTTGTCCTCTTGAAATCTAAGTGATTGTGTTTCAATTTTCTGATAACTAATGTTTTGACTTTTATAGTGTAGAATGGATGATAATATAAGGCGTGCATCTATGATTATTGCATTAGAGGAATTACGCAGATCACTTGAAACACCTGAATTAGAAGAATTACCGGAGTCATCAACAAGACGGCCTCGAAGAGAGTGGGGAGATAGTGGTGCTGAATATATCTATAGATTGTTAAACAAAAATACTACATCGTGTTATGAGCAACTTCGACTAGATAAATATATGTTTGCGTAGCTAGTGTACCTGATGGTTGAGAGAAAATTACTAGCAGATGGCCGATTTGTCAAAGTAGACGAACGAGTTGGAATTTGTTTAAACATGATGGCTAAAGGATCTTCTTATCGTGATGTTGCTGATAGATTCAAACACTCTGTATCTACAATATGCAAATATTTCAGAAAGGTTTTGGATGCTTTGGTAATATTGTCCCATGATATCATTAGACCACATCGTGATTTACTAGAGGTGCCTCCGGAGGTAGAAAACAATTTGCTCTACTGGCCTTATTTCAAGGTAACGTCCAACAACTTTAATTTATCTAACCCTTTTATTTTATAAACGTTTACATATTATTAAGATTTTTAAGGACACTATCGGAGCCATAGATGGAACACATATTGAAGCAATTATTAGTGATCAGAACGGTGTGCCATTTAGAGGTCGTCGTGATAAAACTTGGAATGTGTTGGCTGCTTGCTCCTTTGATCAAATTTTCACATTTATCAATGTAGGTTGTGAAGGAACTGCCCACGATCTTACAGTATGGCGTGACTCATTGACCAACTCAAAATATTGTTTTGCGCATCCACCGCAAGGTATATATGATGTCGTTCCTTCCATGATTTTTACCAGTTTACTTCCTTTGTTTTCATGCATGTTAATACTCGATATTAAATTTTAGGTAAGTACTACTTGGTGGACTCGGGATATATTGATACACTTGGCTATTTGTGTCTATTGACGACTCAAATGCTTGATACCATATGCCGGAATATGAACATGGACCACCTCAAGGAATTTCTGAACATTTTAACTATCGACATTCATCTTTAAGAATGAAAGTTGAAATGGCGTTTGGTCAGTTGAAGAAGAGATGGAAAATAATATATAATATGCCGCAAATGTTAAAAAAGTATCAACTGTCAATTACCGTTTCCGCTTTCATACTACAAAATTTCATAATGATGCATAAAGTTGGTATACCGGTTGTACAACATGGAAGAAGTGAAGGGTAGACACAAAAATGGACGATAACGAAAGGAAGAAACGCAATGACAAAGTACGAAAAAAAATAGCGAAAGAGATATGGCGAGCTAATGGCTTCGAAGAAAACGGACTACAAGAGGAAGATGAAACAGTAGAACATATGGAAGAAAGTGAATCGTAAAGAACGATATTATGTGATATGCGAAGACAAATTATTTTCTTAAAATTGTATGAGTGACAATTATTTTGTTCTACAAATATTCCAATATTATGATTATTATTGTTATTTTGATGAGCAATTAAGAGATATTCCGTTTCATATATAGAAATAAAATAATAATAATAATAATATTATTATTATTATTATTATTATTATTATTTAAAAAAATTGGAACTTGTATTAAGATCCAAACAAATTATTAATATTTCGGAGTATTATTATTATTATTATTGAAGAATTATTTTAGGAGCTGAAAATATTGGAGCTGAGCTTAAAATAGCTGAGTTGAGCTGAGCTGATAGGAGCTGGGCTGAGTTGATAGAAGCTGAGCTGGTCTGAAACAGGCTGAATATAAGCCGAAAAGAACAGGGCCTAAGAAATATCAGTCGTTACTTTATTATGTACGATTTGTTACTCTAATGTTTGTCAGTTGTTAATCTAATGCATATCATTTGTTACTTTATTACGTGCGATCCGTTACTCTAATGCTTGTCAGTTGTTAATGTAATGCATATTATTTGTTACTTTATTTCGAATGATCTGTTACTTTATTTCTAACAATTTGTTACTCTAATGAAATTCGTATGTTAGGACTAATGGAATTCAAGTTATCAAGTTATACGCATTGTTCATCGTCAAAACAAGGACCTCTTTTAAATAATAAAAATTACTACAAACTGTATCGTACAATTTCTAACCATTAAGCAAAGCTCACCGTTGATGTGTTCGACAATTTGCAGATCAACCATTGCAGTGTTGTCGCATTCGCGCAAAGAAGATGAATAAAGGTGTGTTTGAATTAGGGTATGAATGAGATGAATACTGAATGGGATGAATGTGAATATTGAATGAGATAAATTGTGATAGTGTTTCCTATTATCATGTCAGTTACATTTCTCTAATTTGGAAGCAATATCTTCCTTATTTTTATTTAAATGTAAAACCTTAAAGCATCCTATCCATCTATGCTTCTACCATCCAATGGATGGTAGAAGAACTTATGGACTCATATGTAGAGAATGACTCATAAGAGACTTACTTTGATTGCTGTAAAAACGACTATGACTTTCCTCAGTAACTAATGTGACTTTCCTCAATAACGACTGTGACTTTCCTCAGTAACGAATGTGACTTGCGGGACTGTCCTCAGTAACGATTGTGACTTGTGTGACTTTCCTCAGTAACGACTGTGACTTTCCTCAATACTATGAAAATAATGTATGTGACTTAACGACTGTGACTTTTGTCAAGACCATGAACTCTTTGCTTATATGACTCGCGTGAATTTTCTTAGTAACGACTGTGACTTTCCTCGGTAACGAATGTGATTTTCCTTAATACTATGAAAATAATGTATGTGACTTATGCTCTGCTCAAGTGTGACTATTGGTCTGACCTGCGTGACTATTAAAATGGCTGGAAATATATTTTTTTAAACTTATACATTGAAATATTTAAACATTCATTTAAAGGTGGTGTCATAAATTAAGGAAAACATTATAGTAACAAAAGTATATAAACATACATTTAAACGTTCATTTGAAAAATGTATCATACAAACATTATACACACTACCTAGAGAATATATCCGAACATTTTTACACGCATATATAATCTTGTGTAGGTATTCTATAGGTCTTCATACATAGCATCAAATGGGTGCGCCGACATCACATTTAACACCCCGATTTTTCGGACATAATAATTATATTCGTTTCATGGATTTTAATATCCGAAATAATTATTTTAATTCAATTTCTATAATTTTTCTATTCGGATATTTCATTTTCCAATTTAATTGTCCAGAAATCGTACCCTTGTAACCTTTTGTCGGTTTAGCTTGGAATTTGAGCCAAGGCTATCCCATCCTTGTTTTCCACATGTGGATTGATGAGGGAGCATTGAGATTTGGGCCCAAGTAGGGTTTACCCATGATCCTTGCCTATATATACATGTGATTAGGTGAGAATTTCACCCTTACTTCTCATTTGCAAACCCTAGAATTAGGTTTTCTTTCTCTCCTCTTTTCCTCTCCTCTTAGCCACGCCTATACTCCCTCCATACCTATATTTTTGTGCCTCTATCATCACTATTATGCATTATTAATCATCCTCTTCAAGCCTATTCGATCCTAGCGCAATTGTCCGCATTGTTTCGTAAGTTTCACTCCCTTTCGCGCTAGTTTTTCATAATTGTTTTTAGTAGTGTTTAATTAGGGTTTTGTTTGGTGTTGGCACGTGATTGATGATGGTATAGACAAAGATATGTGCCCGGGAGAAGACGTTTATATCGTTGAAGAAAAGATCGTTGATTAAATCCCAAATTGGTAACTAGATGTGATTCTTTTCGTGTTTATACATTTTGAATATGTTGTGTGATTTTAATGATTTGTAACATGATTGATTTAACTGATTTGTGTTATATCTTTATTCATGATTTAAAGAATCTAATTAATTAGTATGTTTATTGAATGATTTATTATTATCGTTAAATCTATAATTATCGTTTTCGTTATATTAGAATTGTTAGATCTAATCCGTTGTAACATCTAAAATTCGTACGTGAGCCGCTTGGCCTCTCCGTTTGGAGATGCTAGAGTTGTTTCATCGATGTCTTTAGGGATCCAACCCTAAGTATTAAATGACTCATCCTATCATCACCCGATGTGGAGGTTAGGGTCGAGGTTAATCCAACTTTGATTGAAGATCATGTAACTTTATTGGAAAGTTACTATACAACTTCACTTAAGGTTAAGGTAACTTCAATGCGGGTTATAGTCTCGTTGGGGTTCAACTTAAGTGACTCCACGAGGTTATGATCAAGGTTAATATAACCTTAGTTGAGGTTTACGTAACTTTATTGTAAAGTTGTTGTACAACTTCACTTGAGGATAATGAAACCTTATCATGTGTTATAATCTCTCTAAGGTTAATGTAACCTCACGAGGTTATAACAAGGTTAATGTAACCTTACTTGAAGTCAATGTAACTTCAATGGGAAGTTACGATACCCTTCACGTGAGGATTACGTAACACGGTTACGAAGCTATAATCTCACTGAGGTTAGGGTAACCTCACAAGGTTATAGTCGAGGTTAATGTAATCTTAACTTGAAGTTGACGTTATATTGGTTATACTATGACACCACCTTCGAGTTGACGTTATATACATAACTTCACTTTAGTAGACAAGGTTAATGTGGCTTTACCTCGACCTTGAATACTAATACACGTTAGATGTTTAGGGTTATAGTCTGTTAGACCTTAACCCCATCACTATTTGAAGGTTATAGTCAGTTGTGCTATAACTTCACCATGTTATCATTGTTTGATTATTTCTATACTCGTTCCTTTAGAACAATCAGTTAAATTGTTCTACGTTTGAGTCGTGATGTTTATCACGAATGATTAATACTTGGTATAGTCTGTTACACTATCTAGGGCCTGATTTTCCCTGGTATAGTCAGTGACACTATACTAGGTCTGATTACTACATAGTGCAGTCAGTTACACTGTACTACGTAGAAGTCGCGAGGTTGCTCACGCAGTTGGTAGTCAGTTACACTGTGCAACGTACATGATGGTTAGTGATATAGACTACGGTAGTATCAGTTACATACTATCGGAATGAACCAATACTGCTCGCAAGAGGTTTAATTGGTCTATGTTTGGTGGGTCCAGATTCGTCAGTTACACGTTCTGGGTTCCCGTGTGTCGTTCGACGTACAGTTACTGCGTCGAGAGCTCTGGCCAGGCCTTAGACATATAGTCGTCAGTTACACGCTATACATAGTACCGTGGAGTATCAGTTACATACTTCACAAAACGGAGGGTCAGTTACACGCTCCGTGTCAGAGGGTCAGTTATACGCTCTGACTAGTTAGAGTATCAGTTACATACTCTAGCAGGTGTTCATTCTATATCCTATACGTCTTTGTATGAAGTCTGTTGTTACTTGCTCCGACTTATGGATGGATATGTAGTATCTATCTGGACCGCTATGACTAATTATGGATTGCAATAATTTATATGATCGGGTCAAATATCATGAGGGTCATGTGTATTGATATCTCCATATGTCGTTTGATTATGTTATCTTTCATTATTATTGCTATGCATGTTCAACTTGTTATAACCATGACTGGGAGAACATCTAGTTGCTCCCCACTAACTGTGGACCCCCTTTTCAGGTCTTCCGAGATGCTTTTGATTGTGATGCTGTGTTGGGGAAGACTTGTGGAGAGAGACCTTTATTTAAGTTTCTTTTGATTTTCATTTCGAACACTATTGAATAATGTATTAGTTGAATGTCGAGATAGTGACAATTCGGATTTGTTTGGGTGTTTCCGCCACCTTTGACCTTATTCTTTATACTATTTATATTATTAAAAGTTTTTAAAAATCCGGGTTGTTACAGTTGGTATCAGAGCAAATACGCTCCCAAATCTCGCTTAAAAATAAAGAATAACTTGACTTAGTAATTGAGTGAGAGTAAATGGGGGTAGAAACAATTAAGGATTTAATCTGTTTATATGCCTTAGTTCTTCATATCGTTATTAATTGTATTACAAGTGTTGATCATGTACTTGCTTATTTATGTTTTAACGTTTCGTCTCGTTATTAATTGTGTTACATGTGCTGTTCATGGTTTAATTGTTTATGCCTTAATGTTTATCGTTAATAATTGCATTATGTGTGGTTCATGTAAAGACCTTTTCAAGCATGCTTTGTAACACCCGCTATTTTCCTAGCGTTTTATCCTTTCCGTTATGACTTCGTCATAACTCTGTCACATTTCGATCGTATATTTCATCATTTTTCCAAGCTTTATTTTCATTTTTGAGCCTAATGATTTTTATTTTTATTTTTAAAGATTTTAATTCTTTTAAATCTATTTACTTGATTTTCTTCGTAAACTAATTATTTTTCCCGAGGAATTCTACTTCTCTACGAATTAACGTTTTAATCTCAAATTTAAGTTATTTCTTTTCCTAAAAATGTAAACACATTCAAATAATATTTCCAACTAAGAAATAATTTTATTCATGAAAATTTACCCTTTAATAATTTTATTACGAAGTTTTTCATTTATTTATTTTCTAGCGCGGGGTTTACTCAAATTGGTTTGAAATGCTTTTAATAATTTTACGATCCTTATTTTTATCGACTTACAACTATTTTGGGACCACCTTGAACCATTTTTTTTCATGACACTCATGTCACACTACCACTACACATTTTTTTTGTGTAACATTTTATTTTTATAAAAACAATATGATTAAAGCATAAGATATTTCTTTCTCACAAATTAATATTGTTGACTCATGCAAACTCTTCATACTCCTCTCACATTCACTCTTGGCTAAAATTTTGGAGGTGAATGTACCTAGTTTTCATCAATTTTAAAGTCACCATTCACTTCATATCTCTTCACATTTTTCTCATAATTCATTCATCCATTTTATTCAAGCAAATGCTCTCTTTCTCCCTATTTTTTTTCTTGTGAAATCTGACCAAAAACCAGCATCATTTCTGCCCAGAAATTTCGTGTTCATCATCTCCATTTTCCGTCTCCATTTTCGCTATATCGATCTTCTTTCCGTCTCCTTCGTTAAGGTATTAATCGCCTTCATTTCCAATCGTTGTCACCTTAATTTTTTTTAGCGATTTTATAGTATTTTCATACCATGGAATTCATATTTTTTTAAAGGTTCCGAAGCGGTCCCGCAGAAGACGAATATATCGTAGACTCGGATTTGGATTGAAGGTAACGTCGATGTTACTTGGTATTGCATGATTTTATTTGTGTAATTGCATGTACATAATTATAATTTTATTTTGACAATATATATATGTCATATAATCTGGAAAATTTTTAAAAGTTGAAAATTTGTATGTTTCGGTATTTTTATCGCTTTTACGAGATTAACGATTAAATCGTCATATTAATTTGTAAAATCGTAATATTCGGCCTAAACACGTAATATATGTTTATATTCTGTAAAAATGATGTTTTTAATGATTTTTAATAATTTAGTATTTTTCTGATATTTTAGTTATCGATTATTGAATTATTACTGTTTACGGACAAAAACGATTAAAAGTCGATTTTTAGTTCTAGTACTTAAACATTTTATTTTAATCTGATTTTTGACGTGATGAAACTTTATGGTAAAATAGAATTTTCTGATTTTATTCATAATTTTTCAAAATTGTTAAGTGGATGAATTAATTAATCACTTTAAATCATCGTTTATCGTTAAAACCGTGTTTGTCGTTTAAATTCTCGATTTCTGGTCTCTGGTTTAAATCTGGCAAAAATTATGATTCTGATGATTTCATATTAAAATGTAATTTTATGATTTTTAGTGCCTTAATAAAATGTTTGGGACGATAAGTTTTATTAATGGAATCGTTAATTGTGAAAACGGGTTTTAAAGACGGTTTAGACGGGATTTATTAAATCTGGAATTTTTGGAAATCTGGAAAAATGGTAGATTCTGGAAAATCATGATTTTTAGGTTTAATAATAATTTTTGGATATTAATACTTAAATCGTTTTGTAATTACTATTTTTATTAATCGTTATTGTCGAGATTGGACGATTAACGAGAAAACGCATTAAAAACTGAGTTCTAGGATTTTGGAAAATTTTCTTTTCTGGACAGGATGTCCATAAATATATTTTAACTATTTTACATAATTTTTGTAATATTTATTAAAGTCTTTAATTAATAAGTATTGACTTTCGGACAAATTGTGATTTATCGTTAAAATGCTTCGTCTTACCTAAAAGAATTATTTTTCCAGCAATTTTGAAAGTATTTAAATCTGAAACTTTAAGAGTTAAATCATCCCTTAACATACTCTAAATATATTTGTTGGTTTAATTAAATAAAGACGTTCAAATATTTAATTTGATGTTTGCCATAAAATCCTGTTTATAATTTTATTGTCGAAACTAATAATAATTAGGGAATTTTAGCTTTATAACTTTTGAAAACACCCTGTTAGTAATATTAAAATGTTTAAGATGTTTTAAATCATTTTATAACGCTTATACGATATTTTAATAATTTCATAAAATTAAATGTTCACTTTGGTAATTAATATCGTTAAGGCCGAAAGTATTAGTTTTATAAATCTATATTGTTTACTAAAAATGTGATGTTAGTATAAACTAATATCTTCGCTATTTTGATATGATGCTATTTTTGGTAAATTTTCTAAAAATAGAAGTTTCCTAAAATAGAAAGTTTCCTCTTTTGGAAAGTGATTCCTTTTCTTTTGTTCTCCTATTATTTGTATTGAATACATCTTTTAAATATCGATAATGGATTGTTTTGGAGTTATGGAATAAGGAAAAGTGTGGGTTTAGAGTAATATAGTCTGGGATGTACGTTTTTGCCATCAACTGTAAGGCTAGTGTGTCATTGTGGGGCACATTGGTTGTTGAACTGAGCATGGTTTGTGTTCAGGAGAGTGTATGTTTACCTTAAACTTAGACATCGCATCGTATAATTCGCGTCGGGTTGAACTGGATATGGTTTGTATCCAGGAGGGGTGTGCACTACTTAAACCAGGACCTCGCTGCACGCAGTCCTGTTATGGTTGAGTTGCCTAGTTAGAGACCGAAGTCTAATTTGTTTTGACTAAGTTCTCGAAGCTAGTTTTGTATTGTCCTAGTGAAAGTCTAGATTCTACATTAATCCTATCCATAACGCCATTTTGAATATTTTTATTGTTATCGGTATAAATTGGTTTGCAGGTTGGCAAATATTTTTATGTTTCTTCGGAAACCCATTTAATTATTTCATTTCGCGCTGAAAGCTTATTTTAATATGTTGTTTTACTGTTTTCCATTTTGACTATTTTTCCTATATTAGTAATTACTGTTTTAAAATCCTGTTATACGGCTGGGAGAACGTTGACGTTGCTCCTCACTGATTGTGGCTGTTATGTTTTTAACATGACAGGTATGCATGTTTCCGGGTGTGGGCTAGCGGGCAGACATGATCCTTGCTCGATTAATTTTAGTAATTATGTTTTGTGGATTGTTAAACCCCTTTGTGGATTTATTTAATTTTTCGCCATTTTATTTAGGGCCTAATGTTTGACTTTACCATTTATATTTTTATAAAAACATAGTTACAGCGTGTTATAATCCCGACTCTACAGTGTTTCCGCCACTGTATTGCGTTAGAATTTTTAGAGGATTACATGCTTTGTTTATATAAATCATGGTTAGATTCCGAAAATGTTTCATTAATTTTACATGCACATCGTGCTTTTGGTTATATGTTTGTCAAAACTCTTAATCCTTGATAACCCGAGCTTTACTCTTCTCGTACTATTATCCTTTTGGAACACTTGGTGGTACTATTATCCTTTTGAGAGTTTTCCTGTTGTGATTCAGTCTTGAGTTAATAAGTTAGAATTGATTGTATTTGGAGATTCAAGTATGAAAGAAAAGACCAATTATTATCAAGAGTTTGGTCGCAAAGAAGTCTAATTTTGGGATTAAAGGTTGTGAGATGATGTTTCCTTTGGGATTAGAGATCATTGAGATGAAGTTAACTTTGGGAATAGAGGTTGTTATGACGATGTTCACTTTTGGATTATGAGTGCTAAGTCTATTTAGTTTTGAGGAAATCCGTATTGATGATATTGAGTGTTTGTGTATGGTGTAAGATGTACGACTATGGTTTCAGGATTTTGTAAGGAGTGAGACACATGATGAATAGATATATCTTATGGTATATTATTTGGGAGTATTTTCGACTTATGCCTGTAATTAATAGAATTCTAGAATTCTGTCTTAAGGAAATAAGTTATTTATGGATTAAGAATACAGGATGGTATAATTGAATGTTATTGTGCATTTAAGATTAAAAGGATCAGATTGTTAGGAACTATGCTTGTCTTTAATGAGAATATCATATTCGAGGAGTAAGAAACGTTAATGGCAAACAGTGTGTGATGAAAAAAAATTATGATTTATTTATTGAGGAGTTATTTAATGATCATACCTTTTAAGGACCGAGTGAAAGAGAGTAATATGAGTTATAAGCTTATGACGTATTAATTTAGATCTTGATTTCGTAAACTACCATATTGAAGATGGAGATAATGAATCGTGGTATTTGTCTTTTTAAGGATGTAGAGGATTCTATGGTTTTATCCATTATATTTGATTAAATGAAAGGTATTGAGACTTAATAGTCTAGAGAATGATTATCTGAGGAACATAGTGGTTGTAAAGCGACATATACTTAGAGATTTATCGGTCTTGAGGTATTATGGTAATGTCATTAAAGGATGTTGCGAGACAGAGATACCTTGAGTGATGATTGTACGAGAATTGTAAGACCCTGGTTTCGTGCTTTATTTATGTTAATAAGGTGTCGTCTTCGGTTAGATGGAATTGTTTTGAGTCGTCTATCATTGTCTCCTTGATCGTATCAACCGTGCCTCTCATATTTTCAGACCAACCAAAAAGTTTCCTTTTATATTTGTCCTTTTTATGTTTGATCTGTCGATACACTTGATTTGATCATTATTTTAACTCCAACTTTCTCTTCCTTCAACTTTTTGTAATTTCTCTTTCGCCTTGATGTCACCTTGTGCTGCAACTTCTCAAACTTTTACCTTGTGGTATTGCTCAAAAATATTTCCTTTTTAGCTCGCATGCTTTATGCTCTTTAATGGTAATGTGAAAACTTTTGATTTCTTCTTTATAACTACTTGTGATCATCTCATAGTTGAAGTTTGGATCCTTTGGCGAAATGTTGATACATCGAGTTTGAGGTTGGGTTAATTGAAGTTGAGAGCATAGAACATAGTATATGAGTATGAATTGGGGTAATATATGGTGTTTTGGAAGTTTTGTATTTAAGGTCTTATACCGAGCTTAGAAAGTTTGAGGATGTTACCACATTAAGGGCACGTGGATGTTAATTTGTTCCTTCAAAGGCTATATAGAAAACATTGGAGATAAGGTGTTTCATTTAAGTGCATGAGTCATTTATTAAAGGACATAGATTTAGGCATTCCTTTGATGGACTTTTAAGGTTAAAATATTTATTGATGAATAGCAAATTGTAATTAAAAATTGAGGTTATAAGCTTGGTCGTTATATTGATGATGAGATTTGTATGGTGATATTATGATTCAATGCTTTTGTGGAAATGCATTATCAATGGACTAGTATATTGTGGTACATTGAGTACTAGCTTAACTAAAGGTGTATGATTCTTTGGATGCCTAGGAATAGCATGATCAGATGTGTTCAAAGGAAGGGATTGGATTTTGAGAGTGTGACTAATAATTATGCCATGAGATTGATGTTGCGTTGAGTTTGTGATAGTTATAGTTTGATTTAAGGTCTAAAATCATTAGATTTGGATACTAGTACATATTTCAAGAAGATTTGCGACATTATATTAAAGGATTTTGAGCATAAGAGTTGTGAATGATGGTATCACTACTTGCTTTGAAGATATTAAAGTAGTGATAGTTCTAATGGATCTAGTGAATATTAGAGTTTTCTAATTCAGAAGATACAATTTGTTTAGAGACTATCTATATGAAGTTTTCTCGATTTCATATCTTGTGGTGAATAGTGAACTAGAATGATTGAATCATTAGTAATAAGTTCGTACAAATGATGAGAGAGCATACATGTTTTGTACTGATGGCTGATATTTGTAGATAATGTTTGAAATAAATGGAGTAGAAGTTGGTAATTCATGAGATAAGATGTGGTACATCAATGAGTATTACTTAAGGGTATTAAGTATACTTGGTGAACGTAAGGCAATAATGCATTGATATTATGGTATACGAGATGTAACATTATTATGGGAGTTAACCGGCCACGTGCTTAAAGGCGATGCTTGTGTGGAAATGTTGAACTCTTTAGACGACTAGGTCCTATCGCGATAAAATAAAGACTGATTGGAAGAGTATATTAACTTATTGATGATTTTGGGTTGCGATTATTTGGGATTAACGTGATTGAGGTTTTAGAATGAGTAATGATTATATAACACAGAGGATTAAAGATACACTTTTGTGGTTTGAATGTTTTAAGGATCAGAGTGTGCAGCAGTTTGGTTTCCGAGACGACTTGTGGTGATGATAACTTGTAATTTTTATTTTCTTTTGATCTTGTGTTTGAACTTCAAGTTGCGAGGACGAAACTTCTTTTTATGGGGTTGGATTTTAACACCCCGATTTTTCGGACATAATAATTATATTCGTTTCATGGATTTTAATATCCGAAATAATTATTTTAATTCAATTTCTATAATTTTCTATTCGGATATTCCCTTTTCCAATTTAATTGTCCGGAAATCGTATCCATGTAACCTTTTGTCGGTTTAGCTTGGAATTTGGGCCAAGTCTATCCCATCCTTGTTTTCCACATGTGGATTGATGAGGGAGCATTGAGATTTGGGCCCAAGTAGGGTTTACCCATGATCCTTGCCTATATATACATGTGATTAGGTGAGAATTTCACCCTTACTTCTCATTTGCAAACCCTAGAATTAGGTTTTCTTTCTCTCCTCTCTTCCTCTCTTCTTAGCCACGCCTATACTCCCTCCATACCTATATTTTTGTGCCTTCATCATCACTATTGTGCATTATTAATCATCCTCTTCAAGCCTATTCGATCCTAGCGCAATTGTCTGCATTGTTTCGTAAGTTTCACTCCCTTTCGCACTAGTTTTTCGTAATTGTTTTTAGTAGTGTTTAATTAGGGTTTTGTTTGGTGTTGGCACGTGATTGATGATGGTATAGACAAGGAGATGTGTCCGGGGGAAGACGTTTATATCGTTGAAGAAAAGATCGTCGATTAAATCGCAAATTGGTAACTAGATGTGATTCTTTTCGTGTTTATACATTTTGAATATGTTGTGTGATTTTAATGATTTGTGACATAATTGATTTAACTGATTTGTGTTGTATCTTTATTCATGATTTAAAGAGTCTAATTAATTAGTATGTTAATTGAATGATTTATTATTATCGTTAAATCTATAATTATCGTTTTCGTTATATTAGAATTGTCAGATCTAATCCGTTGTAACATCTAAAATTCATACGTGAGCCGCTTGGCCTCTCCGTTTGGAGATGCTAGGGTTGTTTCATCGATGGCTTTAGGGATCCAACCCTAAGTATTAGATGACTCTTCCTATCATCGCCCGATGTGGAGGTTAGGGTCGAGGTTAATCTAACCTTGATTGAAGATCATGTAACTTTATTGGAAAGTTACTATACAACTTCACTTAAGGTAGTTAAGGTAACTTCAATGCGGGTTATAGTCTCGTTAGGGTTCAACTTAAGTGACTCCACGAGGTTATGATCAAGGTTAATATAACCTTAGTTGAGGTTTACGTAACTTTATTGTAAAGTTGTTGCACAACTTCACTTGAGGTTAATGAAACCTTATCATGTGTTATAATCTTTCGGAGGTTAATGTAACATCACGAGGTTATAACAAGGTTATAATTAATGTAACCTTACTTGAAGTCAACGTAACTTCAATGGGAAGTTACGATACCCTTCACTTGAGGATTACATAACACGGTTACGAAGCTATAATCTCACTGAGGTTAGGGTAACCTCACAAGGTTATAGTCGAGGTTAATGTAATCTTAACTTGAAGTTGACGTTATCGTGGTTATACTATGACACCACCTTCGAGTTGACGTTATATACATAACTTTACTTTAGTAGACAAGGTTAATGTGGCCTTACCTCGACCTTCAATACTAATACACGTTAGATGTTCAGGGTTATAGTCTGTTAGACCTTAACCCCATCACTATTTGAAGGTTATAGTCAGTTGTGCTATAACTTCACCATGTTATCATTGTTTGATTACTTTTATACTCGTTCCTTTAGAACAATCAGTTAAATTGTTCTACGTTTGAGTCGTGATGTTTATCACAAATGATTAATACTTGGTATAGTCTGTTACACTATCTAGGGCCTGATTTTCCCTGGTATAGTCAGTGACACTATACTAGGTCTGATTACTACATAGTGCAATCAGTTACACTGTACTACGTAGAAGTCGTGAGGTTGCTCACGCAGTTGGCAGTCAGTTACACTGTGCAACGTACATGATGGTTAGTGATATAGATTACGGTAGTATCAGTTACATACTATCGGAATGAACCAATACTGCTCGCAAGAGGTTTAATTGGTCTATGTTCGGTGGGTCCAGATTCGTAAGTTACACGTTCTGGGTTCCCGTGTGTCGTTCGACGTACAGTTACTGCGTCGAGAGCTCTGGCCAGGTCTTAGACATATAGTCGTCAGTTACACGCTATACATAGTACCGTGGAGTATCAGTTATATACTTCTCAAAACGGAGGGTCAGTTACACGCTCCGTGTCAGAGGGTCAGTTACACGCTCTGACAAGTTAGAGTATCAGTTACATACTCTAGCCGGTGTTCATTCTATATCCTATACATCTTTGTATGAAGTCTGTTGTTACTTGCTCCGACTTATGGATGGATATGTAGTATCTATCTCAACCGCTATGACTAATTATGGATTGCAATCATTTATATGATCGGGTCTAATAACATGTGGGTCATGTGTATTGATATCTTCATATGTCGTTTGATTATGTTATCTTTCATTATCATTGCTATGCATGTTCAACTTGTTATAACCATGACTGGGAGAACATCTAGTCATTACTGAGGAATTTATCAGACAACATTCGTAACGACTCAATTACGAATGTTCTCCCAGACACGGATGCAGCAACAACATTCGTAATTGAGGAAAGTAATAGTCATTACTGAGGAAAGTAACATTCGTTACGGAGGAAAGTCACACTCATTTATCCTCGCGAATGTCCCTTGCGTGACTTTCCTCGGTAACGACTGTGACTTTCCTCACAGACGTTACTGAGGAAACTCACGCAAGTCACATTCGTGAGGATAAACGAATGTGACTTTCCTCTGTAACAACCGTGACTTTCCTCAGTAACGACATTCTAAAAAAACGAAAGTATTAATCGCATACAAAAGTATTTAAACATTCACTAAATATTCAACCTTTATTCATCCATATTCAACCTTCATTTACTTTTTGTGGATAATGAAGATCAATAATTTTATAAATACCAAAAAAAAGGTATGAAAAATAAAACAAGCATGAAGATGAAGATGATTAATTGTTTTAAAGATGCTCAAAAAAGATAAAAACAAATACCTGAAAATCGTTGAAGTTCGAAAGTAGGGGCTTGACGAACATAGAATCTTGAACGTAGATAAAAACAAATACCTGAAAATAGTCACACACTTTAAGTTGTATAGTCACACACTTGAAATTGTATAGTCACACACTTTGAGTTGTATAGTCACACTCATTTTGTGCGTAATGTTCTTGCAGAATTGCAAGGTCACACACTTTCAGTTGTATAGTCACACTCTTTATGTTGTAGAATCACGCAGTTGTACACTCATTGTAGTCACATGTTCCGTTGTATAGTCACGCTCATTATGTTGTATAGTCACACTCATTATGTTGTAGAATCACGCAGCTGTAGAATACCTTGGGATTAGGGTACCATGCTTTTAATCATCTTCATCTTCACGCTTGTTTTATTTTTCATACCTTTTTTTTGTATTTATAAAATTATTCATCTTCATTATCCACACAAAAAAAAATGAAGGTTGAATATGGATGAATGAACGACTGTGACTTTCCTCAGTAACGACATTCTAAAAAATGAAAGTATATAAACATTCATTAAATATTCAACCTTCATTCATCCATATTCAACCTTTATTTTTTTGTGGATAATGAAGATGAATAATTTTATAAATACCAAAAAAAAAGATACGAAAAATAAAACAAGCATGAAGATGAAGATGACTAATTATTTTAAAGACGCTCTAAAAAGATAAAAACAAATACTTGAACATCGTTGAGGTTTGGAAATAGGGGCTTGACGAATAACGTAGAATCTTGAAGGCGGAATTGCATATTTTTATTTACCTTGATGTTGATTTTTAGGAAGAGTTGAGAAGGAGAAGATCTTAATATGGAGGATGTGTGAAAGGATATGATGGTTGCTGTTGTTTGCCAACTTACTTTCCTCTTTTTTTTTCTTTTTTTTGATAAATGAAGCACATCCATCCATCTTGAGATGGATGGATTAACACTCAGGGACTCATGGGAAGTTAGTAACTTCCTTGACCCCCCCCCCCCCCCCCCCCCCCCAAAAAAAAAAAAAAATTGTAAGCTCACCATATGTAAAGATCAAGTAAGTTCACCATATATATATATATATGGGAGAGATCATGTAAGTGTATGTGTGTGTGTGTATATATAGTAGAGATCAAGTAAGTTCACCATATGTAAAGAAGTCTATATTAAAGTTACAGATGACATACGATAAAGTTACACTAGTTCAAAATTGATATGTAACTGTAACATTCGGAACTTTTATCACTTCAAGCGATAAAGTGCAACTTTAGACCCATCCCGTGTACCTTTAAGCACTTTTTTTTGTAACTTTAACACTGTAACTTATGAACTTATAAGAGTTCTTGACCTTCTCGCTCTCTCTCTCTATATATATATATTTATATATATATATATAGAGAGAGAGAGAAGAGATCAAATAAGTTCAGCACGTGTAATTAAGTCTATATTAAAGTTATAGATGACATAAGATAAAGTTGCATTTGTTCAAAATTGATATGTAACTATAACATTCAGCATTGTTATCACTTCAAGTGATAAAGTGTAACTTTATCACTCATCTCGTGTAACTTTAAGCACTTTTTGTGTAACTTTAACACTGGAACTTATGAACTTATAAGAGTTGTTGACCTTATGTGAACCTATCTCTCTCTTTCTCTCTTTCTCTCTCTCTCTCTCTCTCTCTCTATATATATATATATATATATATATATATATATATATATATATATATATTAGTGCATCAGCCGAATATCACGATTTAATAACGAATAGAACAATTTATTCAATAATCTCGTAAAAATGATAAGAAAAATGAAACAAGCAAAACTTAACGATTCTAAAACTTTATAAGGAAATTGACATATAATTATTGCCAAACAAAAATTTAAATTATATACATGCAACTACGACAATAATATTAAGCAATACCGAGATCGTCGATGTTACCTTAATCGAGATCTGAGTCGATAATATACTCGTCCTCCTCAGGATTGTCTCAAAAGCCTATATAAAAAATGTTTAAACAAGGTACAAGACCCTTATTAGCATCAGAAATCGAGAAGAATGAAGGAATATAGGTTTCGATGATTACCCTTTGAATTGAGATGAACATGGATCGAAGAGAAAGATGGGAATCAGGAAAAAAATCTGAACAGAGCATTGTTACATTGCTGTTGTTGTACGTTCTATTCTTTTTTCTGAAGAGGAGAGGAGAAGAGGGAAGTACGTACAATACAGTTTAGGAATCTATTGATGAGGCCCAACATTTGCTTAAAATACAGGAGAGGAGTTTGAGAAGTCAAATAACTGTTGAATAATGCTTAAACAGTCTGCCAAAATAGAGGGGAAGTGGAGCAAAGATAGGAGAAGCTATTGAATCGATTTTAGACAATTTCAAATTCAAGCAAAGAAAATATTCGAGCTTATTGATGAAACTTTTACAACACGGACGGGCTGCAATTGATGAGGCCCAACTTTTGCTTAAAATCGCAGATGGGTCAGTTTAGAAATAAGAAATCGATATAGGAAAGAAAATCGTTAAGTATCGAACGGAAACTCGTGAGGTTAAAACTCGGTTTAAAAGGCCCAAATAAGTGGAAATATTAATTTTTCGGACTAGAATAGATATTAAAGCGAGTTGTAATTAATAAACGTGTTTACAAGAAAGTAGTATTAAAATTACGTTTCAAAAATAATTATGTACGAAATCGCGTAGAAAATGATTAAATAGCAATTTCTCGAGATTAATTATAATTCTCGCGAACGAGGTAATTAAAATGGGTTTTCGAACAAAGATAAAATTATTAAAATTCTTTTTCGAACAAAGTAAAATTATTAAACCTTTTTACGAAGGTCGGACCCAAGCTAGATAAAACAACGAGACTCGATAAGAGTTGATTTGATCGCAACAGAACGGATAGCAGAGTTATGAATGTTACGGGTGTTACAACCCTCCCCACAAAACTGGAGTTTCGTCCTCGAAACAGGAAAAGATAGAAAGGAAGGAATCGAGATTACCTTACTCGAAGAGATGAGGATGCTTAGCTTGCATCGCCGCTTCGGTTTCCCAAGTTTCTTCTTCGAACTGGTTACAGCGCCATAAAACCTTCACCAAGGGTACAACTTTATTCCTCAAGCGCTTCTCCCGTCGATCAGTAATTTTCATGGGTCTCTCCTCGTACGTCAGGTCAAGTTCTACATCAACAATTTCTAGTTCTAGAACATGCTCGGGGTTACTAACATACTTCCTCAATTGAGATACGTGAAAGACATCATGAACTTTGCCCATCGAAGCAGGCAACTCTAGCTTGTAAGCCACTTCGCCTACCTTCTCGATCACGTGGTATGGTCCAATGAACTTAGGACTGAGCGTGCCATTGATTCTGAATCGTTTCACCCCTTTCATCGGCGTACCTTAAGAAATACCAGATCGCCAACTGCAAACTCTAGAGGTCGGCGGTGGACATCAGCATAGGATAACTGACGATCCTGAGCAGCCTTCATCCTAGAACGAATCAATTTTACTGCGTCAATGGTCTCGGCCAATAGATCAGGACCCAAAGTCTTCACCTCACCAGGTACGCTCCAACACAACGAGCTACGACACTTACGTGCATAAAGTGCTTCGAACGGGGCCATCTTGATGGAAGCATGATAAATGTTGTTGCAGGAGAATTCCACCAATGGAAGATGTCGGATCAAATTATCCTAAAAATCCAATGCACAAACCCGTAACATGTGAAACACCCCACATTGATTGAAGATGTTCTATTTATGAGCTTAAATGACTAATGCTTAAAAGGATTGAAAGTCCTACTTATATCAACAAAGTGCACTTTCTTTTCTGGTTTGCCCATCACTAGTAGAAAAAAAGGCAATTTGCGGTTCCATTCATTTGAGGCATTTTTTGTGATGCTGCATATGGCGGGGCAGCAGATAGAATATTGTGGTGCAACGTCTGGAAAACGCCGCAAATAAGATGATTATTTGCGGCGTTTTTTAAAAATGATGCCTCAAATAGGTTACTTATTTGCGGCGTTTTATGGGAAAGGACGCCTCAAATAGTGATTTTTAAAAAAAATCACTGCAATTATGAAATTCTAAATACATTTCAAAATACAAAAATTTAGTATTGAATACAAAATCAAATAATTTTATACAAACAAATGTCTTTCATCATCCATTCCATCGACATCCACGACATTTATACAAGTTCAATAAGTAACATAGATAATGTTTCTAAATTCTTGTACACATGTAAAATATGAATTACAGGAGGGTACTTAAAAGTAATAGCTGACACGAAGAATGCTCATATTTACATCACCAGCACACTTACGGCATGTTATACTGTAAAGTAGGCATTGATGATCAAATAAGATCTTACAAGCTTACTATTATTTTAGTTATGAAACAAACGTTTCCATATAGGGTCACCTGTGTTGTTACCCAGTAACTCAAAGTCTATATCGTCGTGTTTTATCTATTTCAAAGACACCTACAAAATGTTTTTAAGAATAACAACCTGTTAGCCTTGGATAATGCGTAAGACAACAAAGAAAAAACCTGGGTAGAGAAGAGAATAAACCTAGGTAGAATCAAAGAGATCATCAGAAGGATTAGAGAAGGAATGTCTAAGACAGTCAACTATGTTCATAAGAAACACGGACTGAAAGACTTCCATTACCGAACGTCTTTCTTCCTTTAATGAGTTAGATTTAGGGTGTTCATGTGTTTGAGTGTAATACGAGAAGTTCTTGCCCCCATCATAATATTGCTCCCGAGCATATTGACTCCTAGCCATTTCGTCAGAAAGTACCTATATGTGAGAGGATGGAATGAATAAGAAATAATGCTAACATAAAATGTGGCGTTGCATATCTAGCTGAAAGTTTTTGTATCTATACACAAATTATATACGAGTAGTATATAAATGAATACATATAATATAATTTTACATTCCCCAAAAGAAGAATACACATGATATGTGGCTGTTCATGATTGATATTTTAATGTATACACAAATTATACATAAAAATGCCAAATTTTAATGTATAAATACAAAAAAAATTATGCCCAACTTTTCCACGAGTGGGCTTTGCTCAAAACTAACACAAAACATTCAAAACACCCTAAATATCAACTTTTCAGTTTAAAAAAAAACTCTCCTCCGAGTCGGTCTTATGATAATCTTATTATGATACCGTTTTGGCTAAAATCATAAAATCTTATGGAGAATAATAAGTGGGTAAATCGGAATCATGATAATCTTATTACGATACCATCTTCAGGGATAGGGGGAGAGAAAGAGAGAAAAGAACCTTCTGTATACAATCAGCTGTGACGTTTTGAGTAATAGGCGGCCATCATAGGCTGCATTAGCCCCTCCCTCACTCACACCCTTAAGGACGAAAATCGTTATTTTAGTATCTATAGTAATTAACTTATCAAAATATTAACATCATGTTTTTTATGGAAAAAAAACAATTGTCTTAAAATAATATGTGCAATTGTAGTCAAGAGGGTTTGACTTAGACAACTTTAGATGAAAGTTGGTAATTTGCAATATATTGAAGGATCCTACCTAACCAATTGGATGTCATTGACAGGGGTTAGTCGTATCCCTAATCAAAGATACCCTAAGGTCACCAACTAATGTAGATAGTGAAGTCAGAGGTCGAACCACAAGGAGACTGAATTTAGTTGTCTATTCCTAAGATTTAGGCTCTAGGTTATGGGTCACAGTTGAGTTGGTTTTGGTAGGCTAATAACTAATTACTAATAGGTAAATCAATAAGAGAAAAGTCTAGGGTCTCAGGTTCACAATGAATATTACTCAGGTCAGGGAATGAGCCCTTTAGCATGTCAATAATTGAAGGAAAACAAAATTATCAGATAGCTAAAAAGGGGCACCCAAGAGATTATATATAGTGGTTTAAGGTGTATATGAATTGGTCATATCAGTCTCAGTAAATGAATCAACTAACATGCTCGCCCAAGGTAGTTTTAGGTGGAATTGAGGCTTAACTCAGGCTTGGAATCAAAATAATTTTTCGACAAGCAGAATTACTCATTTTTACATACCATTTGGTAGCCGTGAAGTGTGGGGGTCCAGACAATGCTATTTAGCTAGGCTGAGCACCCATACAAAACTACAGTGGTCCATGGTGAAATACACCTAAAAACATGTTCTAATATCGATGGTTGATTAGGTCATGAGCACCAAATGAACATGGTACAGGATTAAGGAATCCAATGAAATGTTATGAAAAACATGCATCCAATATCAAAAAAGTACATAGTGCATAATAGCTTACGAGTAGAACAAAATAAAGAACATTTAGTTACCGGGGGTAATGTGGCATACCAGATGAGGACGTCACCTTTATGTTGAAACTAAAGATTTTCAATTTTAGTTAGCATTGTACACAAAGAAAGAACAGAGTCAATTTAACATTTCAAGCCTGAAACCCAGCAAATAACTTCATTAATTATAACAGGCAAACCAGAAACAAGTACAAAATTGTGAAATAGACCGTGTAAATTAGTGTAGTGAGTAATACCTGCCACAAATTAGGCATAGTAGGCCAAATTTTGAAAGAAGAATAGTTGAAATCGGTATCAAAAGGAGGCGAGGAGATGTAAAATTGTCATCAATCGGTATCAAAATGGGTATGGTTGGAAACGGCAGCGACGTCAAGGTGGTGGCGAGACCTGAATTTGAGGAGGTGTTCGTCTAACCGCGCAAGCTTTTTTGAAGCCTTCACCATCTGCTTCTTGGATCCTAGAAATTGACCAATAATATTGCGTAAACAAACAATGTACTTCATTATCGTAGCTTGAAGAATTCATGAATTATAACTAAAAGGGATAACCAAAGAGCAGGAGAAACAGAATCGTATACAAACAAACATTTCATTTAAAATATTACATAAAAAGTGTATTGGCGGCCACTAAAGATAGTTGAATATCCGAAGAACTCATGCACAAAACTAGGCTTGAGGATTAATCATGGCAAAATAATGATATCTGACCAAACACAGATATCGCAAAGTAGAGAGACTAACATTGGCATACCCAATTACGATTTGTTAAGCATAAGTTTAGGAAGATAATAACTTAATCATTGCCAGGAGTTTAATAGCTACAGAACAAGAGCTCTAGATGAGAGGAATGTAGCAGCGACATTAAGTCATTAAATGTGTATGGAAATCACGTGTTTCCTTCATTAAGACCATCACCTTGAACAACAGAAGACGATGTAGAGAGGTGCTTGAGAGTTGAAAAAAACAATAGCAAAAAAAACTTACCTACATTTTTAGGAGATTTGAATTTGCACGCTAGATGCGACAAAAGTTTATGGCGCCCTGATGCACCTATGAGTTGTTCATGATGTTTAGAACCTATACGGAGAAGCCAGGCCACAGAAAGATTTAACCAACAGAAAACATTAAGCTATATGAGTCACATAGGAAAGACATGCCACATCAAATAAATCACAAAGACAATGCACTCTTATCCCCTTCAAGCAAGAGGCACGTGACATGATGGCAGGGCTTTGTCATGGATCCCGACACCAAATAAAACCAACTAATCCTAGCTAGGTAGCTAGCGCAAGTCGGGTCGATCCACGGAGACGGAAAAGAGGTTCTAGACAAAGGTTCACCTAAACACAAGACTATGTCAACAAAGCTAAACAACCTAAAACAATGAACGGGGATAAACCTATGACTAAGAAGGAACTAAGTATAACAACTAAAGCTAAAAGATTCAACTAACTAGAGGAATAGTAGCTAAGATGAAGAAGAAATCAATAAGGAAAGAACTAGGATTAGGTTGGATTCAAGGGTGATGAGATGATCAAGGGAGAGTAAAGGTGAAGGGGTAGTCAAGCTATCTAGATATAATTCGGGCTCTCGCTCCAAAACCGACCTAGAGGTTCCCCGCTCTCGCGCAAGAACCCATCCTAGCAACATGCAAGGTCACAAGAAGAAGGCAAGAAAACATGCATTTGCAACTACAAGTCATTCAAGCAATTCATCAAACATGTTCTATGCATACAACCAGGAAGCAACCAAAACTTCCACCAACATCTTAAACAAACCCTTAATCACCCATGAAGACACCCAATCCCCCTACTAATCCTAGCAAGAGACTACTCACCCATGTTCAAGATAGTAAACCCAACAACCATAATGAAACAAGCATAAACATGAACATTCATAATGGAATATTAAAGATTACTAAGCATAAACACAATTGAAAACTAAGTAGAAGAGATTATGAAGAAGATGAATTATACCAATACCAAAGGATGAACAAAAGATTGAATCTTTGCATAAATGAACCCAAAGAAAGATCTCCAATGTTGTCAATAGAGTAGATCAACCCAAAAAGTCTTCAATAACACTTATCATGACACAACATTAAATCTAGCCAATTACAGACATCTCGTAATCTCTCCTATAAAGAAAAGAAAGCACGTATACGAGGATACATGTAATTTTTTTTATGCATTTTGACATGATGATGGTAGGGATTTGTCACGGATCCCGACACCAAGTAAAACCAACTATTCCTAACTAGGTAGCTAGGGCAAGTCGGGTCGATCCACGGAGACGGAAAAAGAGTTTAGACAAAGGTTCACCTAAGGACTAGACTAGGTCAACAAAGCTAAATAACCTAAAACAATGAAAGGGGGAGAAAACTATGACTATGAATGAGCTAAGTATAACATAAACTAAATGATTCAACTAAAACTAAAATCAATCAACTAACAAAAGGAATAATAGCTAAGAAGATGGGGAAATCAATAGGAAAAGAACTAGGATTAGGTCGGGTTCAAGAGTGATGAGATGATCAAGAGAAAGTAAGAATGAAGGGGTAGTCAAGCTATCTAGGTATAATCCGGGCTCTCGCTCCAAAACCGACCTAGAGGTTCCTCGCTCTCGCGCAAGAACTCATCCTAGCAACATACAAGGTCACAAGAAGGAAGGTAAGAAAACATGTATTTGCAACGACAAGTCATTCAAGCATTTCATCAAACATGATCTATGCATACAACTAAGAAGCGACCAAAACTTCCACCAACAATCTAAACAAACCCTTAATCACCCATTAAGGCACCCAATCCCCCTACTAATCCTAGCAAGATGAATACTCACACATATCTAAACTAAAACCAACATAAACAAGAGAAATCAACATAAGAACAAAAACATTCAGTATAAAGATTCTACAAGGATGAACAACAAACAATAGATAAAGATTAAAACTTGAATAACAATGAAAGATTAAAGGAAAAGAGAAGAGAAGGATATTACCAAACTAGAAAGGAGATGAGAACTTGCATATATAGAGAAAACCCAAACACATCCACCAAGGTTGTCAATCTTGATAGAAATCTTCAAGAAATCCAATAATACAAGGATTAAACTAAAATTAAGGAGTAATTAAAGAGGGATTAAGCTAATCTACATACACTAATCTAAGCTAATCTAACCAGTAGTCTAAGTTTTAGTGGATGTAAGGTAATGTAAGGTAGAGTGCTTAAAACAATACAAGAGGGGAGTATATATAGGGTTCCATGAATAAGGGACGCGGAAAAGCGAAGACGGGTGGAACTGGGCCCTTCCCGGCCGGGAAGGGACTCATCCCGGTCGGGAAGCTCATGATTCCGGCCGGGAAGGTCCTCCAGTAAGTCCGCCTTTCTTTGTCTCTCATCCCGGTCGTGATGGATGTGTTCCCGGTCGGGATGGGTCCTTGTTTGCTCTTCCTAGGCTTCTTATCAATGCTCGGTGCTCGGGATATCATCAAGTGGGCTCCATGGGACTCGGGATCGAGTCTAAGCCACCGAGTCATCGTCGCTTCTCTTCGTTGGCTCCACATGCGTTGAAAACGAGTCGGAATCGTTCCATTTCTCCAAGATAGGCCTTAGGAACCTAAAACAAGATAGAAGAAGCGTAAGTAGCCTCAAAACCGCTCTAAAGAGCGATTCCACAAGAGAAAACGGGACCAAACACGAGAAAAAAACAATACAAAACACACTTATCAACTCCCCCACACTTAACCCTTACTCACCCTCGAGTAAGCACGAACTAACTACTAAACTAATAAAAACTAAAATACTAGCCGAGCGGGTATTAGCGTACCCTACGCCCTTTCAACTCACGCGAGAACACTTAGAGGAAAAATGCTCTTCGCAAGGCAAGTGAGGTCTTGCGACAAAATTGTGGATACAGCCGAACACGAAAACACACAAACAAGCAAGCAAACAAACAAACGGTTGCATCCAAGAAGAAACAAATACCGCTTCCCTCAACAAAGCGGTGAAAGAAACACCGATTAAGGACTCAAGGCAAGTGACAACGTTCCCAAGCTAATAATACAAACCGAAATGGACAAAATCCTAATAGTATGACAACAAAGCAATAAAAACGTTGGTAACTTACCTAGGTTCCTCCTAACCTTCTAAGAACGTACTATGGGACGATAGGCGGGATGGAAAAAGGATGAACCACGGAGTTAGTCGACACTGTAGGTAAAGTGAAGCCCCGCCCCCTTTAGCGATAAGCCAAGAGGGTCGTCCCATGCTCAAAAATAGCTTAACTAGTTCAAGTAAAAAGGTGGATAATGGTTGCAAAATGAGGGAAGACCGGCCATTACCGCTATCATCCTTCCTAGGGACTCGGTCCTTTGGTAGGATCTTCACGATAACAATCGGTAAAAGGCTTATTTTTTAGGGGTATGATTTTTTTTTGTGAAATGATTTTCTTGGCATCTTTCTTTTGTATTTTGCTTTTGAACTGCTATGCCATTTCTTTTTCTTCTTTTGTATTTTGTTTTTTTGATTGTTGTGCCTTTTCTTTTTCTTCTTTCTTTTTTTCTTTCTTTCTTTCTTTCTTTTTCTTTTTCTTTCTCTTTTTGACTTGGTTTGCCTTTTGGATAAATCTTGTATTGTAGGCACTCAATCACAACCAAGTAAGTATAGAAACCTCGGCGATGCAACTTATTTGTGAGATATGTGTAGAAGGTAGGGAAATGAGTATGTCGGGGGCGCCTTCCCTTCAAACCCACAAAAAGGTGGAAAACTTGGACCAATCACACAATTTCGAACATGGTCACCTAAGAGACGGGACTCGGCAACCAAGGCCTTTTCACTCCGTGGGTGGTCAAAGTGGTCAAAATGCAAATCCCGTAGTAAATCCCTAGTAGACTAGGTGGACTCAAGGTAAGAAACCAACGAAACTATTGATTTAAAGTCATTCTGCTAGACTAAAGTCCAAGACTCGATTCATATCACTAGAAAGGGAAAGTAAATACTTGCGCACTAGCCTCAAAACCGGGTTTTTGAAAACATTTTCTACACTAGACACAAACTACGCTTGACAAAACAAAGACGAAAGAAAACGAGACAAACAAAACAAAATAAAATAAAACAAACACACACAAAAAGAATGAACAAACACCACCCCGAAGCTTCCAAGCAAGAAACCACATCGATCCACAAACTCCAAAAAGCTCCACCCGAGCATACACCACCACAGAATCTCCTCCAAACTCCACAAAAGACAAAGAGGGAAAGGGATACAATGATGTTACCAGATGTCTTGAGAGCCCTCCAAAGTTAACGGTGATCAAGCGACCTACAAGGAAAAAAGGGGCAAAACACACACGCAAAACACAAAAATACGACACAAGGACACAAAAGAAAAAGACACAAAAGAAAATCTTTTTTGATGTTTAAGAAAATTTTCAAATTTCTAGGGATTTTAAATATTTTTTCGAAAAAAAAACTACGAAAATAAAACTAAACTAGACTAAGATATCGCTCCCCCACACTTAAACCGAGCAATGTCCTCATGCTCGATCGGTAGTGTGTGGAAGACACAAAAAAAAGAGAAAATGGGAAAATAAAGCTAAAAATCAAAAATTAAAGTGAAGAAAGGATAGAATGTGTCCGGCCGGGGTGTAATCAAGTCACCAAGGGCCGAGATGAGAAAATATATGGATGGGGGAAGAAATAAAAAGAAGAAAATAAAAGGAAATGGGAGAGGAGGGCTAGGTGTAATCAAGTCACCTAGCCCCGATTTCGCCCAATTCCGACTAAATTCGACCAAAAAGGGAATAAAAATTAAAGAAAAAGTGAAAAGAACTTGACCATTTGGATTTTTCAAATGATTCTCGATGTAATCACGTCATCGAGAATCGAGAGCAATAACCCCAAAGGCCCCGAGGGCCACCATGACACCAAATACATAAAAGGGAAGTGGAACATACAAAGAAAGACTAGCAATAAAAGACGGAAAAGAAAGGAGAGTCGCCTACCAAACGGTTAGCATCTCAATAATCTCCATCGTCTCAATGATCGTTATCGGCACTTTGCTTGTCTTCATCATTGTTATTCCTTCTCTTCCTAAATGTAGTGGCATGGTTGGAGCAACGGGCTTGTATTGGGGTAAATGAGGTTGGGATTTGAGGGGAAACTCGGTGTATAGTGATGAGAAGATTAGATGAAGGTATATAATTGAAGCATAGGGATGAAATGATAGAGGCTAAGGTGAGTAGGGAGGTTGGGAAGGGGTACAAAGCGGTGGGGTGGGGCTTAAATGAAGAAAGGAAAGCGAAGGAGGGTGTTGTAGCCCTTCCCGGTCATGACCATCTCGTCACGGGCGAGATCATCTGGTCCTGGGCGTGATGACTCTCATCTCAGTTGGGATGGGCTGCCAGAGGGCAATCTTATGCAGTGCAACTCGTCCCGGGCGTGATGGTTCTCATCTCGGTCGGGATCACCTCTCTAGCTCTTCATTCCTTAATAGCCCCACCCAAAAGGCATATAATACTTTGGGATCTAGAATCCCGTCCCCAAAAGCTTGTCAAAGCTCAAAAACCGACTTCCTCCACCAAGTTTTAAAGCTTCTATCATCCATATCCCTTTCTAGTTCTTCATCTTCACTTCACACCTATCAATTAAGCTCAAAAATTTCCATCAAAGATCCCTCCCTCACATCGCTCATCAAAATACCAAACGACAAGAATTCCACAAAACATACAAACCAATCCTAGAAAACAAACAAATCACACAAATACAAAAACAAAAGCTCAAAAGAAGAGGAAACGGGAATATACAACATGACGGTTCTTGAGGAACTCCGTCAAACCGAGGATGGTGGACTCTTCATTCTTATCCATAGCCCTCAAGGGCTCGGAGGAGCAAGTCAAATGCTCGAGCCACATCATAATGAGGGCTCATTGAGTACCCGAGCCAAGCTATCCTCCAAAGCCTCAAAGTCGGAAGCAAGTAGTCACCTAAAGACCCATTGTCATGTTTCATGTGATCTCCGGGGTCTTTCCAACCTACAACCTTTAATGACCTATTCTTCCCTAAGCACCGTCTCCAACCACAAGCAATCTTCAAATATTTAACATGAGGCACAAAAAGCGGTTTCGACCTCATTTCCCTATTGCACACCTTCATATCTTCCTCAAGTTGTGGGTTCCCATCTTCAAGTCTCAAAGCATCACTTGTCCTCATATCATCTTCAAGGAGAGAATTGAAACTTCTACCGATACGTGTCGTTACCGCACTCAAATTAATAATTTATAACCTTACTCTTATCACACTAACGATATTAAAAATTACGTAGTATAGTACAAGTAAGGGTCGATCCCACGGAGAGACGATTTATTCATTAACTAGTCCACTACATATTTACGATTATGAATAAAATATTAACAATATTAACAAGAATAAATATACGGAATGGAGGGTTTAATTAATTGTCTCGAAGAATTTAAACTAATGAACTACTCCATAATAAACTATAACTAGTATCCTGATATATATACAAGTGAAACAAGCATAATAATTCGGCTCATATATTTCTTATACTTAGTTACCCATTCAGTTACTAAATTGACTCGTCGTACCCATATTATTTTATTACTAGATTAATTGTAGAGAATTTAGCCGCTAAATCTCCCTATCCTTCCTTACTTATAATCGGTGTTGAGCCGCTCGACCACCAATACTAACTAATTAATTATTACGTAAGTTTCGACGCTCCGTAAGTTAACTAGTCGCATTAAGGACAAGAAAGACATCATTAATCCTAGTCAATTAAAATTAACTAGATTAAATTATACTCCTAGATTAATCTAGTGACAATTCGCAGTCCTAAATTAATATAGTTGCTACTCGGTTGTATAATTTAACGTCGCGCCAAATAATACAACTAGCTATTGAGCAATAAAGACGAGTATAAAATTGAATACTAACAAATAATATTGGTAAAATTAATTAATTTCACAACAGAACGATTAACGTCATATAAGATCCAAGACAAAATTAATAACTGAAATTAACAAGTATTAAGGAGTAGAGAACTTAATATCTAGGCCAAAAAGACTCATCCTTGATTTGGTTTCGACACCTCCACAAGTAGTGCTTCCGTCTTCCCTCGAGTTGAAGCCGCTTCACCCGACGGACTGCTCCGGGTTCCCGAAAACCGTTAACTTCAATTACTAATAGGGCTTGGTATTTTTGTGTTTGCTTGCTTGAGTTATTCATGATTGGGACTTGGGTATTTATAGTTGCATTGGGACGAATTTTGGAAAGATTTGGGGTATAATTTCTGGGTAAAAATATGGAAAGTTAATGAAATTGGAAGAATAAGAGATATTGAGTTCCTATATCCTGATATTATATCCCCTTCATCTCCGTAGTGTTTTTGGCAAGTATCTTCATCAATTATATTTTTTCCTTCTTTCCTTGATATTGGCTTCTCTTCCTCTTATTCAAATCAACCACCCAACTTTCACTTGGATTGTATTCAAATCCTTCGTTATTTGGACCATCCTTCCATGACTTATCGTTCCATTACCTATTAATCATAATTAACGCTGAAATCAGTCCATTTAGCACGATAAATAATACACATGCCCTTAAATATCGAATCTCACAAAATTGTATCATATAGTTTAAATATTATTATAAACGAGGTTAACGACACATAAAAAAGGGGTGAAAATATGAATATTTATCGAGTTATCAGGCAGTTTCAATCTCTTCTAAACCATAGCTTCGCTTTCTTGCAAGAGGCTCATGATGCTTTTCCACATTTTCGCACAAGGGTAACTTGAGTTCATCATTTCCACCCCATGACTTCACAACTCCTACCACCTCATTCAACTCATCCCAAAGCTCCATATCCTCAACGATAGGCTCATTAGAAGTGCCATAAAGGTCAAGAGGAGGGCAAGCGAAGGGGATTGAAGGTTCAACAAGTATGGAGGGGATAGACTCTTGAATTTCCTCTATTTTATCAATGTTTTCATCAATGAAACTCTTCAAATTCCCATTAACCTCATCCAATTCTTCACCAACAATGCCTTCATCAAGGGTTATTTCCTCATTCGTCTCATCTTGGGTAGACAATCGAGGTTCTTCATAGCAAGTCTCGCTTCTCAAAGAGAATTCATTAGCGGCTTCATCATTGGGTTGTTCCCCTTTCTCAAATGAACATCCTTCATCAAGTTTTGAAGTTCGAGTTAAAAACATTAAGGTTTGAGCCGCTATAGCATTTAATCTAGCCTTACATGTCTCTCTTTCCCTTTGATATTGGGTCATGAATTCATATTGATCCTTTTGCATTTGGATGGCCATTTCTTGGTGACTCTTTTGCATTTGAAGAATCGATTGATATAACTCCAAGTTGGGCATTTTGTGGTTATTGGGGTTTTGGAATGCTCCTTGAAAACCTTGATGATGCCCAAGGGGTGGGGCATCATATGGTTGGTAATGAGGTTGAGATGATTGGTAGTATTGTGGGTTTTGGGGTTCATAATGTGGTTGAGGTGAAGGGTAATATGGTGGGTTTTGGGGAGATTGGCTTCCATGTGAAGAAACATGATTAAACATGGTGAGTTCACCATGATAACTTGAGTAATACCCACCATGAACATAGGACTGATAAGCATTCACTTATTGGAAGCCGTTTCCACGTCCTTGAAACTCGTACCGACAGGCTTGATTACCCCATGACGCTTGACAGTAGTTAGGAGACGTCATGGCATATTCTTGATTCATAGAGGGAGAGGAGTAATTTATGGTGGCTTCTATAAGTGGGAAGTTTAGATCAATCTTCAAGTTTTGCTCAAAATCGTTGCTTGTAACCGGTTGAGAACCTCTCAATCTTACAACCGTCCGTTGACGAAGGCTTCAAAAAAAACCCTTTCGGCTCTGAGTTGTAAAGAAGAGGATGGTCACCACCTCTAGGCATAAACTGTAGACTAGGAGCAAGCCTGAGAAGTCTAGTGCTTTTTGAGCACTAGACAAGAAGGAAATAAACTTCACACACACAAGAAGCAAAGGAAAACAAAGAAAAACACAAACACAAAGACAAAGTCAAGTAAATAGGCAAACAAAGTCTAAACTAGCACCGTCCCCGGCAACGGCGCCAAATTGATGGTAGGGATTTGTCGCGGATCCCGACACCAAGTAAAACCAATTATTCCTAACTAGGAAGCTAGGGCAAGTCGGGTCGATCCACGGAGACGGAAAAGGAGTTCAAACAAAGGTTCACCTAAGGACTAGAGTAGGTCAACAAAGCTAAACAACCTAAAACAATGAAAGGGGGAGAAAAATATGACTATGAAGGAGCTAAGTATAACATAAACTAAATGATTCAACTAAAACTAAACTCAATCAACTAACAAAAGGAATAATAGCTAAGAAGATGGGGAAATCAATAGAAAAAGAACTAGGATTAGGTCGGGTTCAAGAGTGATGAGATGATCAAGAGAAAGTAAGAATAAAGGGGTAGTCAAGCTATCTAGGTATAATCCGGGCTCTCGCTCCAAAACCGACCTAGAGGTTCCACGCTCTCGCGCAAGAACTCATCCTAGCAACATACAAGGTCACAAGAAGGAAGGTAAGAAAAAAATGTATTTGCAACTACAAGTCATTCAAGCATTTCATCAAACATGATCTATGCATACAACTAAGAAGCAACCAAAACTTCCACCAACAATCTAAACAAACCCTTAATCACCCATTAAGGCACCCAATACCCCTACTAATCCTAGCAAGATGACTACTCACACATATCTAAACTAAAACTAACATAAACAAGAGAAATCAACATAAGAACAAAAACATTCATTATAAAGATTCAACAAGGAGGAACATCAAACAATAGATAAAGATTAAAACTTGAATAACAATGAATGATTAAAGGAAAAGAGAAGAGAAGGATATTAGCAAACTAGAAAGGAGATGAAAACTTTCATATATAGAGAAAACCCAAACACATCCACCAAGATTGTCAATCTTGATAGAAATCTTCAAGAATTTCAATAATTCAAGTATTAAACTAAAATTAAGGAGTAATTAAAGAGGGATTAAGCTAATCTACACTAATCTAAGCTAATCTTACCTAAAGTAGTCTAGGGTTTAGTGGATGTAAGGTAATGTAAGGTAGAGTGCTTAAAACAATACAAGAGGGGAGTATATATGGGGTTCCATGAATAAGGGAGGCGGAAAAGCGAAGACGGGTGGAACTGGGCCCTTCCCGGGCGGGAAGGGACCCATCCCGGTCGGGAAGCTCATGATTCCGTCCAGGAAGGTCCTCCAGTAAGTTCGTCTTTCTTTGTCTCTCATCCCGGTCGTGATGGATGTGTTCCCGGTCGGGATGGGTCCTTGTTTGCTCTTCATAGGCTTCTTATCGATGCTCGGTGCTCAGGATATCATCAAGTGGGCTCCATGGGACTCGGGAATCGAGTCTAAGCCACCGAGTCATCGTCGCTTCTCTTCGTTGGCTCCACATGCGTCAGAAACGAGTTGGAATCGTTCCATTTCTCCAAGATAGGACTTAGGAACCTAAAACAAGCTAGAAGAAGCGTAAGTAGCCTCAAAACCGCTCTAAAGAGCGATTCCACAAGAGAAAACGGGACCAAACACGAGAAATAAACAATACAAAGCACATTTATCACATGAACTTGATCAAAACCGGACAAGTCACCAGGACTTCACATCTTCACCAGAGGAACACATGAGTTCAAAATAAAACGGCCAAAACCATAGACTTGGAGCAACATCGAGAGAAATAAAGGAATTTAGCTCTTAATAATGGTTATTAAATACTTAAATACATAAGGGCAAAGCAAGAGACATTAAGAGCTTCATTGTTGATAAAAAAATCAAGTTTAATCATTTAACTGAAAGCAAGTCGAACAAAATAAATACTGCTAGAATAAACACATGAGAGCATCAGTGATGATATAATCACACAGAGAGCCTATCCAATCAAGTCAAATACATACGTTTTCCCATATCCTATGATGCAGATGACGCAGAGCCATGCTTGAGCTTCAAACAAATGCCAGTTCACGCAATCTTGATCTAATTTCTTTCCTCACATTGCACTCCGGATGTTTGGTATGGAATTTCACTCTTTTGGCGATCCCAATAGTAGGATTTCAACCAATCAAGTGCCTGAAAATATAACACAAGAGCAGAAAAATGTACAATTGACACTGATTACTGATCACTTAGACACTTAGACCTTCCATAAATCGAGAAACCACTGGCACTAACTTTTAGGTGAATGGGTCACTGTAAAAGAGACCCACCAAGGTCTAGAAAACTAAAACAAGTACTCTATATTACTTAAACCAAGAACAAGATGAGCAAGAGCACACCTGAATTGAGGCTCGACGAAGCAGGTGAAGAGAAGAAAGCTCACGATGTGATCCCTCTACATGAACAGAAAGTAACTCAATATTAGTCATATATTCTAAAAATCATGACGGTCAGATAGATTCCGTTGATTAGCAACGATATTAATTTGATAGTGAGATTAAACTGAACAAAATCTATCTTTGTTGTTCTTACCATGACGAATATCAATGAGCATTCGTGGCATATCAATTAAATCAGCTGCCACAGCTATCGAAAGCTTTTGTCTCTCACGTGTCTTCTCTATAATTCCATTTACAAGCCTTAAAATAACATGTTAACTTGCATTAGACAACGGAAAAACACGATACAACCCAGAATATTCAGAAGGTTCAGCAAACAAATAACTAAACTCGGAACATTTAATCATTTATTCTGCAAAAAAAACTTCCAAATTACACAACATAACGATCATGACATTCCGAAAATCGCTCACCTCATAATCGCCATAGTATAGAGCATGGACAGCATTTCCTCTGAATCCAAAGCTCCATTACTCAAACAACCACTACAATCCAGTATCACAGGTAAATTTAAAAAACCAACAGCATAAATACGTAAAATTCAAGACAAAACAACTGAAATCACCTATAAATCAACATTAAACAACAAATGATAATACAATCAAAACGAACAAGCTACCTTGAAATCACTACTAGCATACAAATAATCGCAAAATATACAAGGTGATCACCTGAAATGATGATCTCTCTGTTGAATTCCGACGAACGAAGCCGTCACTTCGATCGCAACTTCGATCGCAACAGGTAAGCATCCTCGACTTCGCCAAGTCGCAATCTGCTCCACAAACAGCTAACAACATCGTAAATCATTAAATCGGTCTCCGAAAAAAATCAATTGAATTGCAGAAAACCAAAAATTGAAGAGATTAGGGTTAGGAGAGTACACGACGAAGAGCTTTGGAGACGGAATTTTACTGTTGCCATTAGTATCTTAACAAGATTAGGGTTAAAATACGGACTTGTTGTTGTCCATAAAATCAAATCAAAGGTCAAATTCCGGCGAAATTACCGAATAGTGAGCAGAAATACGACGGCGTTAGCAGCGATCGGAGAGCAGTGACTAGCGACCGGAGAGCAGCGACCAGCGACCGGAGTTCTGGTGGGATAGGTATGAAGTTCTGGGTTTGGGGTTGTCGGGGATGCGGGAGAGATCGAGTTGGGGTTTTGTTTTAGGGCTTCACAAAAGAATAACCGGGTAAGGAGTGGGTAGGGGCTTCATTTCAAAAAAAATTTAAAAATAAAATAAATAGACGGGAGAGGCGTCTACCAAAACGCCGCATCTCCAAAATGTTTTTTTTTTGCAATTTATTCCCAAAAACAACTCACCCAAGCATTTTTCTTAAAAAAAATAATTTAGTTGTAGCTAATTACCAAAAATGCCTCAAATGAGGAGCAACAATTCCACCCTTTTTTTACTAGTGCATGATAAGAACTCCGCAATTAAGCGTGTTTGGCTGTACGATGGGTGACCTCCTTGGAAGGTTTCCGGGATGCGCTTGAGTGAGGACAAAATTCGCTGGAAAGTACTTGTTTTGGTGTTGACAAGACATAGGTCCACCCCGACGCGGCCACGCGCGGGTTTGGTGAGGCGAATGAATATCATGTGAGATGGGTCTCAAGTTGAAATTTAAATCGAAGTGGAGTCGCCACCGAACTTTGTGGGAGTTCGGGCCCGTTTGGACCCACTCTATATCTTAGTGGGCCATGCACAAAGTATGGCCCATTCGGATGTCAGAGTTTATTGGGTTCGTCCCTTAGCATTTGATACCGATACCGATATTATCGGATACCGTGTATTGAATGACTCTCGTGTGCCAATGGATTCGGACATCCGGAAACCATGGTTCTGAGTAAGGAGTGAGGGTACGTGTTGGGAAGTTCACAAAGAACACCCAACCCCGCCCGCACTTAGCGGCCTTTACTAAGATATCGTTCGATTTTTATGTACGCGCGTTTGTTCGACGATTGAGTGATATGCAAAGAGTATTTTAGACTAAACATGTGAATTATGTTTGCTAAGTCGTTTTAATGCATCTAAAAATTAACGTCAAAGTTGTATTTTAGCATGCGAGGTTCATTTCAGTATAATAAAACAAATAAAAAGAAATTGCTAAAGATATGAACAAACGGGTTAGTAACAATTGATAAATTGAATAAAAAAATGTAAACTTATTAATGCATGGTTTGAAAAAAGTTTGGGACACGTGATGGATTAAACACGCGTTGACCGAGGTCAAAAATATTTATCGAAAGCTTGAAATATGCCGAGAAAGACGCTGTTTTAAGAAACTTAAAAAAAGAAAGAAAAACGAGAACAAACGTCACTGTTTCAGGGATCCGCGCGACTCGCCCGGAAGAGGCGCGACTCGCGCGGGCAGGCGCCTCGCCCGGGACGCGTACGGCTCGCGTCTCGGGCTGCTCTCGGGTTTGACTTCTCGAAAATCGTTAGTTTTAATAAATCGCGTACAAATATGAATTAATTTATACTCGACTTATGATTTCGATATTCGTCGTATCCGATATTCGATTATGAAATCGATATCGAATATTCGGAATGACCTTTTTATATGAAAAGAAAGGATTTTGCAAATCGTTTTGTAAAATTAAATTGAAAAAAACGATGTTTGATTTTCTCCACGTTAAAAATCGTCGTGTTTTGTCTTATGAAACTATGTGACGTTTTTAGTATCAACGAGATTAATTTAGTTCTTGTTAGATACGATATTTGACTATAGAGTCAATATCGTATTTTAAGAACGACGTTTTATATAAAAATAGTTTGTAGTATCGATATTATAAAAACGTGACGATGACCCTTATGAAAAAGACGGACCGACGACGGACGAAGAAAAAACGTGAGAAGGGAGAGAGAGGGAGAGAGAGAGAGAGAGAGATCAGGATTTGGAACACCCTCAACCTACATGCTAATTCCGGTCTCGATTAGGAACTCGTAGTAACGGCGCTTGCGTAGGAGTAACGAGAATATAGGTTGAGTTAAGGTGTTGTATTTTTGGTAAGGTTTGCCTAAGATTTGCAAGAGATTCGGGTTGTATGCCGTGTGTGTCGGGATTGGATGTGTCGAGAATTGGTGTAAATAATTGGTGTAGAAGATGTATGATGAATTGTTGTCATATGTGTTGATGGGAAGGTCCTATTTATAGGAGATGGCTAACTTGCAAAGGAAGAAAGTCACCGGTCGGGATGAGGAGGGATTCCGTCTAACGATAGGAAAAGTAAGCAATTTGAGAGGAACGTGACTTCCGTTGCTTGGTGGGGAAGTCACGAAATCTGGCTAGTGTTGGGGTACTCAGCCGAGTACTCCTTGTACTCGGTGGAGTGCTCGGTCGGGAATCCTACTGGGATCGAACTCTACCTTTTAACGGATTTGTTTTATATTTTTTTGAGGCTAATTTTTGTAGTGTTTGAGCTCAAACCGGACTCATGGGGTGACACGGCTGGTTTATGTGTCTCGAAAATATCTTTGACCGGGTTTTGACTCGGTCGCTAAAAGACTGTTTTGCCCCTGGTGTAGGATTTGACCCAAATTAGTCTTGTTTGACTCGAAATGACCCACTGGGCCAGAATTTTAGGTCTGTTTTGTGAGACTTTTACTCCGTTAAAAGCTCACGCCAGTTACTATTGACTCCGAGTCCAAAATCAAACGTATTTAGTCATGTTTACGTCCGATCATCATCGGGTGTTTTTCGAAAACTGCTATAGACACCTAACGGTCAAAATGTGGGTGTCTACAGAGCCCCCACTCTGACTGAGGCTAGGACAAGGCAAAATTCAGAGTAGCTACCAGGCCAATCGAGGATTGAGACCTGGCAGACTTCCGGTCGGGTCGTTTATAGTCCATTAGACTTGCGTAAAAGGGCTCGCCAGCCATAAGATAGAAATCATACCTGAGTTGATGTTAATAGCTCTGTGGGGACGTGCCTAAGAAGCCTTGGGTGTGCCCGTTTGCAGACATATCCCATCTTGGAGCAGCGCGAAAGCTTGTATAGGAGGCTATGGGTGTGTCTGTTTGCAGACACATCTCGATTCATAATTACGCGAGAGCTTGCATAGGAAGCTATGGGTGTGTCCGTTCACAGACACATCCCGATTCTTTAGTAGAAATGTTGCCTGGGGGATTCTTGCGAGGATACTTTCTTCTCGAGCCTGGGTGTACCTGTATGATGCCGACACATAGCAATTTGTATGTAACATTTAGGCGAAACACCGACTCACGCTGGGGGAGTAAAAGCTTGATGTTCCTTTGGGAAGCACAAGCCGATACCTGAAATATTAAATATATAGGCAGAAATAGCAAATATAGCAGATAGCAAGATAGCATACAGGAAATGCATTTAGCATCTATAGACTGACTTGTGCTGGGGAAAATGATTTTTGCTTCATTTTGAAATCGAAGTCCTGAAAGCAACTCACGTGCTAGGAGATAGGTTTTCAAAATCGAAAGAAATTTGCAGTTTAAATAGATTGAAATTTGACCATGTCAAAAAAAAAGGATTTTCTGAAATAGCTAAGTTTTACAAATTTTAAAATAAGAATTTGGAGAGAGAGGCCTACCGACAGACTCGACTCTGGACGTGACAGGACGAGTTGACAGACACGAACTGGACTCTCTAAGGGTTGGACCGTGACTCAGTAGGGGGTGGGCCACCTAAGATGACAAGACTCTTAAGATGCACTATTCCATAGCCTAGGCGAGTGACAACACGGTCGAAGTCGAAATGTGAACGATATGCTATACTGGGTTGCAGTAGTCAGTAATGAGACTGTAACGACAGGACTTAGTAGTAGCAATGTTATAATCTGGTGCTCTTTTGGATGTTTTTTGGTTTTGGGGTATATTCCCGAAGCGGGTATCGCTTCGAATCCCTGACAGACCCTTGTCTTTGACTGAGCCGAGTACTAGGACACCCTATAGAAAGGAGGCTAGTGTTTGAAAGTATTTGGATTATGTGAATGGATGGAAAACTTCTGCCTAGGAGAAGCCCCTAGAATGACAAAGCTAACTGTTAAGAAGATGAAAGTGTCGTGATAGGAATGACGGTGCTATTTGAATGTGTGTTAATGTGGGTGGTTATGCCTCTGTTGAAAGGCTGCCTATGTATTCACGTGTAGTGAAATCAAACCAAGCCGTAGTTCAGTGATTGAAAAATATATTATGGTGCCTAGTTTACTGGGGCTTTGTGTGCAACTAGTCATAGCGATGGTGTAGGCTAGGTGCATTCCCAATGATGCCTTGATCAAAGGGCTAGAGCAGTTAGGATGTTAATCTTGTGACTGTGAGCGTTCTCCGAGGTAGCCCCTAGAGATGGTGTGAACTATTTGGGCATGTTCTATGCCGACTGCAGGTTGAGTTCCCGTGTTTGGGGCTGGTAACTAGTTTGGATGTTTGGAAATGTGGTGCTAGGTTGTAAGTGGCTTTGATGTTTTGACATCTGGAGCTTGATTTTGTGGAGCTAGGCTTCGAGAGTAGGTACCGTAATGTGGTAGGAAAAGGGAAGTCGAATAAAAATGACTCGAACTTCGATTGGGGTAGGTTTGATAATGCGCGGGATCTGATTTCCATGTCCGACCCTAATGGTTAGGGTATCCTATGGAGCTTGAATCCTCAAAATTATGGGCTGTCTCAAGCCTAGGTCTCGAGAAGGTCTTGAGGGTTATAATGTGGGAAGGCTAGATGTGGTGTTTGACCAACTTGATTGCTTTTCCCTTTTTTCGATGGTATAATTTTGATAATTTTGAATTGACCGTTTTCACTATGGTCATGGGTTTTAGGATATTTTTTGACTGATCTCTTAGCCCCGGTCTTGGGATTCTTCACTTGGATTGACCGTTTAACCTTGGTCATGGATGCCTTTTTTTTTGACGATGGCCAGCTTTTTTGTTTTGGCCTTTTGCATTTTTTCTCTTGGACTTTTGATTTCTTTTTGTCCAGCTTTTTTTTCTCTTTGTTCTGTTGGTCAAACTAACACCTAAGGTAGGGATTGGTCGATCGTATTGGATGGTGTTTATTGTGGGAAATGGGCTTGCCTCCCGTCTTGAACCCAAACTAGGAGACTACCTAGATTTGTCATAGGATTCGATACTGCTCCTGCTAAGGGTAGTTATGTGGCTTTCTATACCAGACATGGAACAGGTAAAGGAAAACACGGGTCTCGATTTCCCGCAGTCATTATAGAAGTGCCTATAATAGTCACGTGCGTGTGCTCACAGTGTATGATGGTGTTAATCATGTTCTCGGAAACATATAAGGAAAGTATATATGAGAAATAGAAAAGCTGATTTTATTGAATTTTGAAAAAGAGGACAGAATACAACTGACTCTGACTCTGACTTTGACTTTGAAATAGAACATCCTAGACTCAGACTCAGACTTGGACTCAAATCAAATCCAGACTCTTGGATGAGGTTGTCAGTAGTCTTCGGCTTCTAAGGACTCAAGTGGATGTCCAATATAGCCTTCGGTAGAAGCTTCACCCAGATTTTCATTATGTCGAAGATCATCTTCAATCCTAGTGCCTATTTCAGTTAAAGTGGTGAAGTTGGGTATGATAGCATACCGGAGATGGACCCGGTAGGAAGGGAGGAGGTTCTTGACAAAGGCCTCTACTAAAGTTTTTTCGTTGGGCTTCTCCACCAGCTTCACGCTTTCGGCCCTCCAGCGTTGGAGGTATTTGGTGAAGCCTTCTTTGGGCTCCTGGGCCATGACTTCTAGGGTACGCATCGTGGTCTGGATCTCGGTATTATCGGCGTAATTCCGAGCAAACTCTGTTGCCACATCATCCCAAGTCTTGTACTTCTTGGAATCAAGCCTGTAGTACCAGGCTTTCGGGTGCTTCTTGAGGGAAGAAGCAAACAAGTGCTTGAACATGGTGGATTTCACCCCTTTGACAGCCATGAACTCCTTGAAAGCCCGAATGTGATGAATCGAGTCATCAGTACCTTCAAACATCGGTATGCCCGTAAGGTTGAGGTTGGCGGGTAGCTCGTCATTCAGAGGCGAATAGGAACGAGCGCTTTCCGTATGGATCGAGTTATTTGTCGACAAATGGACCTGTTCTTCCAATTTGCGTACTGCGCTGACCAGTTCAGCAAAAGGCCCAGTAGTTTCATTCCCGACCTTAGGAATCCCTTGTTCCACGGCACTCAAACAGGTGGCAATGGCGGTTTGGTCGGTCCTATTGGCTGTCAGTTGGGCCTCCATCTTAGCTAGTGAGGCTGTCAAACTGTCCAAAGCTTCTTGCATCTTGTGTTGATGTCTGGTTACCGGTGGCCTATCTGTAAGAATACGGCGTAATCAAAATTGTTGCTTCAGAACACAAATATACCAAGGCATAGAAAAATAGCGCGGGAGGACAGACGACTCTAGTTTGACTCGGGTTAGACTCTCCTAAGACAAATGTGTAGGGTACGATTCTCGGAGTGACCGTGATTAATTGCTCCGTCGGAGAATAGCCCCCAGGTGAGACTAAGGACTCTGATATGACTCAGATGGTGTGACATCTAATTGACTCGAAAGTGGGGTACGTGAGACAACACGTGTAAGACATGACCCTTAGAGCAACCGTGATTGGTCGCTCTACTGAAGGGTAGCCCCCGAGTGAGGAAAAGCCTGGACGAGAAAACGACCTGAGACTAAACACCTAGACGGGTGACTCGTGAAAGGTGGGCCTCCCTTAGGATTCGGCTATGTGGGCCGAGTCCCGCTCGAAGGAAGGTCCACGTGAGATACTCCCTAGACTTTGGACTTGAATGTGTAAACGGGCCCGCCTTTGTAGGAGTACGTCCTACGTAGGTGGGCTGTGCCTTGACAAGTAAGGCGGACTGGGATAGGGAGGAAACCCGTGATGTAAGACCGACAGAGTTTCGACGCTAAGGATTTTGACAACTTATGACAAGACCCGACACTACTAAATACGGGAAGTCCTAAGAAGAGGAAGGTTTTTGAAAAGGGATATTTGGGCTTTAGATCCGAAAAAGTCGGAGGGACGGCCCAATTATTTTGAAAAATGGCAAAGGGTTGTGATTTTTGAGGTTTTGAAAATGTTCGGGCAGCATACCGGCTAAAAATGGGCTATTTTTGAGTAAAATCATAAGTCCTAAATTCGGCCGGGTTTTGAAAAATGGATAGTTTTGGAAAGATGCAAGTTTTTTGAAATAAAGGTTTTTGAAAAAAAGGTGATCAAGTAGTACGTAGTCATGGAAACAGTATAATGACACCATGTATGCTCTAAGTCTAAGTCTCGGTCGGTCGAAATAGGGTCTATACCAACAACGATTGCTTTCTCGCAAATCAGGACGGACTTCCTAAGTAGAATTGGACTTAGAACATGTCGTAAAACCCATGTGAGTTCCGCCATCGAAGTCTTTAGTGCACCCATTTAGGAATGCACCGTGGTATAGTGGGACGTCGGTCACAAGTAACCGGCCCGGGAAAGAATTGGGTTATGCATGAACCATTGAAGTAAAACGCGTACATTACTAATCGAACGATTTCTTTTTGAGTCTCACCCTAGGAACCCCGATGACAAGTGGTACTTCAGGAATCCTCAGCGGAGTCGCCAAATTGTGGACATGACATAGGTCCACCCCGACGCGGCCACGCGCGGGTTTGGAGAGGCGAATGAATCTCATGTGAGATGGGTCTCGAGTTGAAATTTAAATCGAAGTGGAGTCGCCACCGAACTTTGTGGGAGTTCGGGCCCGTTCGAACCCACTCTATATCTTAGTGGGCCACGCACAAAGTATGGCCCATTCGGATGTCAGAGTTTATTGGGTTCATCCCTTAGCATTTGATACCGATACCGATATTCTCGGATACCGTGTATTGAATGACTCTCGTGTGCCAATGGATTCGGACATCCGGAAACCATGGTTCTGAGTAAGGGGTGAGGGTACATTTTTGGGAAGTTCACAAAGAACATCCAACCCCGCCCGCACTTAGCGGCCTTTATTAAGATATCGTTTGATTTTTATGTACGCGCGTTAGTTCGACGATTGAGTGATATGCAAAGAGTATTTTAGACTAAACATGTGTATGGACATGACATAGGTCCACCCCGACGCGGCCACGCGCGGGTTTGGGGAGGCGAATGAATCTCCATATGAGATGGATCGAATTGAAATTTAAATCGAAGTTGGAGTCGCCACCGAACTTTGTGGGAGTTCGGGCCCGTTCGAACCCACTCTATATCGTAGTGGGCCATGTACAAAGTATGGCCCATTTCCGATGTCAGAGTTTATTGGGTTCGTCCCTCTGCATTTGATACCGATACCGACTTTATCGGATACCGTGTATTGAATGACTCTCGTTTGCCAATGGATTCGGACATCCGGAAACCATGGTTCTGAGTAAGGGGTGAGGGTAAGTGTTGGGAAGTTCACACAGAACACCCAACCCCGCCCGCACTTAGCGGCCTTTACTAAGATATCGTTCGATTTTTATGTACGTGCGTTAGTTCGACGATTGAATGATATGCATAGAGTATTTTTAGACTAAACATGTGAATTATGTTTGCTAGGTCGTTTTAATGCATCTAAAAATTAACGTCAAAGTTGTATTTTAGCATACGAAGTTTGTTTTAGTATAATAAAACAAAACGATGAATAATGAGAACAAAGACAAAGAACAAACAGGTTAGTAAACGGTTTGTAAATTGAATAAAAGATGTAAACTTAATGCATGGTTTGAAAAAGTTTGTGACACGTGATGGATTAGACACGCGTTGACCGAGGTCAAAAATATTTATCGAAAACTTGAAATATGCCGAGAAAGACGCTGTTTTAAGAAACGATGTTTTTTAAAAAAAAAAAAAAAGAAAAACGAAAAAAAACGTCCCGGTTTCAGGGATCCGCGCGACTCGCCTGGGAGGGGTGCGACTCGCGCGAAAAGTCGTCTCGCCCGGGACGCGTACGGCTCGCGTCTCGGGCTGTTCTCGGGTTTGATTTTCTGAAAATCGTTAGTTCGCATATAAATATGGATTAATTTATACTCGACTTATATTTTCGATATTCGTCGTATTCGATATTCGATTATGAAATCAATATCAAATATTCGGAATGATTTTTAGAAAAAGTTTTATAAAATCGTTTTGAAAAGAAATTGAATGAAAAGAAAAGAATGCTAATTCTCTCCGCGTTAAAATTGTCATATTTTGTTTTTAAACCATGTGACGATTTTTTAGCATCAACGAGATTGATTTAGTTCTTGTTAGATACGATATTTGACTATAGAGTCGATATCGTATTTTAAGAACGTTTTTTTAATATGAAAATAGTTTGTAATATCGATATTATAAAAAAAAGACGTGATGATGATGACGACCCATATGAAAAGGACGGATCGACGACAGACGAAGAAGAAGAAAAACGTGAGAAGGGAGAGAGAAAGAGAGAGAGATCGGGATTTGGAACACCCCCAACCTACATGCTAATTCCGGTCTCGATTAGGAACTCGCAGTAACGGCGCTTGCGTTGGAGTGACGAGAATATAGGTGGAGTTAAGGTGTTGTATATTGGGTAAGGTTTGCCTAAGGTTTGCTAGAGATTCGGGTTGTATGTCGGGAATTCTGGGATGTGTCGGGAATTGTAGTGAATAATCGGTGTTTCTAGATGTGTAGATGTATCGATGTGTAATATGTGTTGATGGGAAGGTCCTATTTATAGAAGATGGCTAACTTGCAAAGGAAGAAAGTCACCGGTCGGGATGAGGTGGGATTCCGTCTAAGGATAGGAAAAGTAAGCAATTTGAGAGAAACATGACTTCCGTTGCTTGGTGGGGAAGTCACGAAATCTGGCTGGTGTTGGGGTACTCGGCCGAGTACTCCTTGTACTCGGTGGAGTGCTCGGTCGGGAATCCTACTGGGGATCGAACTCTACCTTTTAACGGATTTGTTTAATATTTTTTTGAGGCTAATTTTTGTGGTTTTTGAGCTCAAACTGGACTCATGGGGTGACACGGCTGGTTTATGTGTCTCGAAAATATCTTTGACCGGGTTTTGACTCGGTCGCTAAAAGACGGTTTTGCCCCTGGTGTCGGATTTGACCCAAAATAGTCTTGTTTGACTCGAAATGTCTCACTGGGCCTGAATTTGAGGTCTGTTTTGTGAGATTTTTACTCCGTTAAAAGCTCGCGCCAATTACTATTAATTTCGAGTTCATAATCAAGCGTATTTAGTCATGTTTGCGTCCGATCATCATTGGGTGTTTTTTCGAAACTGCTATAGACACCTGGCGGTCAAAATGTGGGTGTCTACAGAGCCCCCACTCCGACTGAGGCTTGGATAAGGCGAAAGTCAGAGTAGCTACCAGGCCAATCAAAGATTAAGACCTGGCAGACTTCCGATCGGGTCGTTTATAGTCCATCAGACTCGCGTAAAAGGGCTCGCCAGCCATAAGACAGAAATCATACCTGAGTTGATGCTAATAGCTCTGTGGGGACTTGCCTAAGAAGCCTTGGGTGTGCCCGTTTCCAGAAGCATCCCATCTTGGAGCTTCGCGGGAGCTTGCATAGGAGGCTATGGGTCTGTCCGTTTGCAGACACATCTCGATTCATAACTACGCGGGAGCTTGCATAGGAAGCTATGGGTGTGTCCGTTCGCAGAGACATCCCGATTCTTTAGTAGAAATGTTGCCTGGGGGATTCTTGCGAGGAGACTTCCTTCTCGAGTCTGGGTGTACCTGTATGATGCCGACACATAGCAATTTGTATGTAACATTTAGGCGAAACACCGACTCACGCTGGGGGACTAAAAGCTTGATGTTCCTTTGGAAAGCACAAGCTGATACCTAAAATATTGGATATATAGGCAGAAATAGCAAATATAGCAGATAGCAAGATAGCATACAGGAAATGCATTTAGCATCTATAGACTGACTTGCGCTGGGGAAAATGATTTTTTCTTCATTTTGAAATCGAAGTCCTGAAGGCAACTCACGTGCTAAGAGATAGGTTTTCAAAATTGAAAGGGATAAAACTGAAGTTTGACCTTGTCGAAAAGGATTTTCTCAAATGGCTACGTTTTTGCAAGTTTTAAAATGAGAATTTGAAGAGAGACATACCGACAGACTCGACTCTGGACGTGACAGGACGAGTTGACAGACACGAACTGGACTCTCTAGGGGTTTGACCGCGACTTGGTAGGGAGGTGGGCCACCTAAAAAGACAAGACTCAAGGGTGCGCTATTCCGTAGCCTAGGCGAGTGACAACACGATCGAACATCAAAACGAGGATTGCGGTAGTCTGTAATGAGACTATTTCCGTATGACAGGGCTTAATAGTAGCAATGTCGTAAATTGGTGTTCTTTTGAATCTTTTTGGTTTTGGAGTATATTCCAAAGGTAGGTGCTTCTTCGACTCCCTGACAGATTCTCGTCTTCGACTGAGCTGAGTACTAGGACACACAATAGAAAGGTGGCTAGATTTTTGAAAATATTTTGGATTTTGTGAGTGGATGGAGAACTTCTGCCTAGGAGAAGCCCCCAGGACGACAAAGCTAGCTACTGAGAACATGACAGTGTCATGATAGGAATGACGGTGCTATTTGAATGTGTGTCAATGTGGTTGGTTGTGCCTCTGTTGAAAGGCTGCCTACGTATTCACGTGTGGTGAAATCAAACCATGTCGTAGTTCAGTGATGAAAGATATATTATGGTGCCTAGTTTATTAGGGTTTTGTGTGTAACTAGCCATAGCGATGGTGTAGGCTAGGTGCATTCCCAATGATGTCTAGATCAAAGGGTTAGAATAATTAGGATGTTGATTCTGTGACTGTGAGCGTTCTCCGGGGTAGCCCCCACAGGTGGTCTGAACTATTTGGGCATGTTCTATGCCGACCGCAAGCTGAGTTCCCGTGTTTGGGGTTGGTAACTGGTTTGGAAGTTTTTGGAAATGTGGTGCTAGGAAGTAAGTGGCTTTGATGTTTTGACATCTGGAGCTTGACTTTATGGAGCAAGGCTTCGAGGGTAGGTACCGTAATGTGGTAGGAAAGGGGAAGTCGAATAAAAATGACTCGAACTTCGATCGGGGTAGGTTTGATAATGCGCGGGATCTGATTTCCATGTCCGGCCCTAATGGTTAGGGTATCCTATGGAGCTTGAATCCTCAAAATTCTGGGCTGTCTCTAGCCTAGGTCTCGAGAAGGTCTTGAGGGTTGTAATGTGGGAAGGCTAGATGTGGTATTTGACCAACTTGATTGCTTTTCCCTTTTTTCGATGGTATAATTTTGATAATTTTGAATTGACCGTTTTCACTACGGTCATGGGTTTTTGAATATTTTTTGGTTGACCTCTTAGCCCCGGTCTCGGGATTCTTTACTTGGATTGATCGTTTAACCTTGGTCATAAATGGCTCTTTTTTTATGATGGCCTGCTTTTTTGTTTTGGCCTTTTGCTTTTTTTTTCTTTTGAACTTTTGATCTTTTTTTTTGTCCAACTTTTCCTCTTTGTTCAGTTGGTCAGACTAACACCTAAGGTAGGGATTGGTCAGTCTTATTGGAGGGGTGTTTAATGTGGGAAATGGGATTGCCTCGCGTCTTGAACCCAAACTAGGAGACTACCTAGATTTGTCATAGGATTCGATACTGCTCTTGGTAGAGGTAGTTATGTTGTTTTTCTATACCAGACATGGAACAGGTAAAAGGAAAACACGGGCTCGGTTTCCTGCAGTCATTATAGATGTGCCTATAATAGTCACGTGCATGTGCTCACAGTGTATGATGGTGTTAATCATGTTCTAGGAAACACATAAGGAAAGTATAAATGAGAAATAGAAAAGCTGATTTTATTGAAATGTGAAAAGAGGACAGAATACACCTGACCCTGACTCTGACTTTGACTTTGAAATTGAAAGAAATAGTACATCCTAGACTCGGACTCAAATCAAATCCGGACTCTTGGATAAGGTTGTCAGTAGTCTTCGGCTTCTAAGGACTCAAGTGGATGTCCAGTATAGCCTTCGGTAGAAGCTTTACTCAGATCTTCATTATGTCGAAGATCATCTTCAACCCTAGTGCCCATTTCAGTTAAAGTGGCAAAGTTGGGTATGATAGCATACCGGAGATGGACCCGGTAGGAAGGGAGGAGGTTCTTGACAAAGGCCTCCACTAAAGTTTTTTCATTGGGCTTCTCCACCAGCTTCACGCTTTCGGCCCTCCAGCGTTGGAGGTACTTGGTGAAGCCTTCTTTGGGCTCCTGTGCCATGACTTCTAGGGTCCGCATGGTAGTCTGAAGTTCGGCATTATCAGAATAGCTTATAGCGAACTCGGTAGCCACATCTTTCTAAGTTGGGAATCCTTTTGCATTAAGCCTATAGAACCAGAGTTTTGGATATTTCCCGAGGGATGCGCCAAACAAATTGATGAACATGTCGGCTTTGACCCCCTTGATTGCTATGAACTGTTTGAAAGGTCGGAGGTGTAACAACGGATCCTCCGTCCCTTGGAATATGGGTAACCCTTCTAAGTTGAGATCCTTTGGTAGTTTCTCACTAATGGGTGTATATTCTCGGGCATTTTCCGTGTGGATAGTGTTGTTAGTAGACAAGTGGACCTGTTCGTCCAGCTTGCGGACCGCGCTGACTAGTTCAGCTAGGGGCCCAGTAGTCTCAATCCTACCATTAGGAGTCCCTTGTTCTATGGCGCTCAAACGGGTAAAAATAGCTATCTGGTCGGACTTGATAGCTGCCAGTTGGGTTTCAATCAGTTGGGTTTCAATCTTAGCCAATGAGGCTGTCAAACTGTCCAAAGCTTCTTGCATCTTGTGTTGATGTCTGGTTACCGGTGGCCTGTCTGTAAGAATACCGCGTAATCAGAATTGTTGCTTCAGAACCCAAATATGGCATAGGAAAATAGCGCGGGAGGAGAGACGACTCCGGTTTGACTCGGGTTAGACTCTCCTAAGACAAATGTGTAGGGTACGATTCTCGGAGTGACTGTGATTAATTGCTCCGTCGGAGAATAGCCCCCCAAGTGAGGAAAAGCCTAAAAAAGGAATGACTCGGAAAGGACATCTAGACGAGTGACTCGTGAAAGGTGGGCCTCCCTTAGGATTCGGCGGGTGGGCCGAGTCCTGTTCGTAGGAAGGTCCACGTGAGATATTCCTCAAACTTTTGGACTCGAGTGTGTATACGGGCCTTCCTTTGTAGCAGTATGTCCTACGTAGGTGGGCCTTGCCTAAGTCAAGTAAGGCGGACTGGGATAGGGGGAACCCCGCGATATAAGATCGACGGAGTTTCGACGCTAAAGACTTACGACACAACCCGACACTGCTAAATACGGGAAGTTCTAAGTAGATGAAGGTTTTGAAAAGGGAAATTTGGACTTTAGGAAAAAAAACGAAAAAAAGGTCGGATGGACGGCCCGATTTTTTTGAAAATCGGCAAAGGGCCATCGGGCCAGATTTTTGATGGTTGAAAATGTTCGGGCAGCATACCGGCTAAAAATAGGCTATTTTGAGTAAAATCGTAAGTCCTAAATTCGGTAGCGTCCCGGATTTTTTGAAAAGTTGAATATTTGGAATTTTGAATATTGAAAATAAATTTCCGAAAATTTGAAAAACGAAAATAAGATCCCGAGGATTTGAAAATCGAAAACGGCATCTCGGAGATTTGAATATCGAGAATGGCATCTTGAAGATTTGAAAATTGAAATAGAATTTTGAAATTTTGAAAATTGAATGAGGAATGGAATTTGAATATTGAAATGGATAGCATGTCGGCTAGAAAATAGGCTTGTTTTGAGTCAAATCTTAAGTCTAAATTTTGGCAGCTTTCCGAGAGTTTTTTGAAAATGGATAATTTTGAAAAAATGCAAGTTTTTGAAATAACGGTTTTTGAAAAAGATGACATGTAAACCAAGTAGCATGTAGTCATGGAAGCAGTATAATGACGCCATGTATGCTCTAAGTCTCGGTCGGTCGAAATAGGGTCTATACCAACAACGATGGCTTTCTCGCAAATCAGGACGGACTTCCTAAGCCGAATTGGACTTAGAACATGCCGTAAAACCCATGCGAGTTCCGCTATCGGAGTCTTTAGTGCACCCATTTAGGAATGCACCGTGGTATAGTGGGACGTCGGTCACAAGTAACCGGCCCGGAAAAGAATTGGGTTATACATGAACCATCGAACTAAAACGCGTACATTACTAATCGAACGATTTGTTTTCGAGTCTCACCCTAGGAACCCCGATGACTAGTGTTACATCAGAAATCCCCAGCGGAGTTGCCAAATTGTGGACATGACATAGGTCCACCCCAACGCGGCCACGCGCGGGTTTGGGGAGGCGAATGAATCTCCATATGAGATGGATCGAATTGAAATTTAAATCGAAGTATGAGTCGCCACCGAACTTTGTGGGAGTTCGGGCCCGTTCGAACCCACTCTATATCGTAGTGGGCCATGTACAAAGTATAGCCCATTTCCGATGTCAGAGTTTATTGGGTTCGTCCCTCTGCATTTGATACTGATACCGACATTATCGGATACCGTGTATTGAATGACTCTCGTTTGCCAATGGATTCGGACATCCGGAAACCATGGTTCTGAGTAAGGTGTGAGGGTACGTGTTGGGAAGTTCACACAGAACACCCAACCCCGCCCGCACTTAGCGGCCTTTACTAAGATATCGTTCGATTTTTATGTACGCGCGTTAGTTCCACGATTGAATGATATGCAAAGAGTATTTTTAGACTAAACATGTGAATTATGTTTGCTAGGTCGTTTTAATGCATCTAAAAATTAACGTCAAAGTTGTATTTTAGCATGCGAAGTTTGTTTTAGTATAATAAAACAAAACGATGAATAATAAGAACAAAGACAAAGAACAAACGGGTTAGTAAACGGTTTGTAAATTGAATAAAAGATGTAAACTTAATGCATGGTTTAAAAAAGTTTGTGACACGTGATGGATTAGACACGCGTTGACCGAGGTCAAAAATATTTATCGTAAACTTGAAATATGCCGAGAAAGACGTTGTTTTAAGAAACGATGTTTTTTTTAAAAAAAGAAAGAAAAACGAAAAAAAAAACATCACGGTTTCAGGGATCCGCGCGACTCTCCCGGGAGGAGCGCAACTCGTGCGGGAAGACGTCTCGCCCGAGACGCGTACGGCTCGCGTCTCGGGCTGTTCTCGGGTTTGATTTTTCGAAAATCGTTAGTTCGCGTATAAATATGGATTAATTTATACTCGACTTATATTTTCGATATTCGTCGTATTCGATATTCGATTATGAAATCGATATCAAATATTCGGAATGATTTTCAGAAAAAGTTTTATAAAATCGTTTTGAAAAGAAATTGAATGAAAAGAAAAGAATGTTAATTCTCTTCGCGTTAAAATCGTCATATTTTGTTTTTAAACCATGAGACGATTTTTTAGCATCAACGAAATTGATTTAGTTCTTGTTATATACGATATTTGACTATAGAGTCGATATCGTATTTTAAGAACGTTTTTTTTTTAATATGAAAATAGTTTGTAATATCGATATTATAAAAAAATAAAAGACGTGATGATGATGACGACCCATATGAAAAGGACGGACCGACGACAGACGAAGAAGAAGAAAAACGTGAGAAGGGAGAGAGAGAGAGAGAGAGAGAGAGAGAGATCGGGATTTGAAACACCCTCAACCTACATGCTAATTTCGGTCTCGATTAGGAACTCATAGTAACGGCGCTTGCGTTGGAGTGACGAGAATATAGGTGGAGTGAAGGTGTTGTATTTTTGGTAAGGTTTGCTAGAGATTCGGGTTGTATGTCGGGAATTCTGGGATGTGTCGGGAATTGTAGTGAATAATCGGTGTTTCTAGATGTGTAGATGTATCGATGTGTAATATGTGTTGATGAGAAGGTTGTAATCCCCTAGATTTTCTAATGCAATACAGTGGCGAAAACACTGTAGAAGTGGGATTATAACACACTGTAACTATGTCTTGATAAAATTTAAATGGTAAAGTCAAACATTAGGCCTAAAATAAAATGGCCAAAATTAAACAATCCACAAAGGGGTTTAACAATCCACAAAACAAAATTATTAAAATTAATCGAGCAGGGATCTTGTCTGCCCGCTAGCCCACACCCGGAAACATGCATACCTGTCATGTTAAAAACATAACAGTCACAATCAGTGAGGAGCAACGTCAACGTTCTCCCAGCCGTATAACAGGATTTTAAAACTGTAATTACTACTATAGAAAAATAGTAAAAATGGAAAACAGTAAAAACATCATATTAAAATAAGCTTTCAGCGCAAAACCAAAATATTAAAATGAGTTTCTGAAGAAACATAAAAATATTTGCCAACCTGCAAACCAATTTATATCGATAACAATAAAATATTCAAAATGGCGTTATGGATAGGATTAATGTAGAATCTAGACTTTCACTAGGACAATACTAAAAACTAGCTTCGAGATTTTAGTCAAAACAAATCAGACTTCGGTCTCTAACTAGGCAATCAACCATAACAGGACTGCGTGCAGCGAGGTCCTGGTTTAAGTAGTGCACACCCCTCCTGGATACAAATCGTATCCAGTTCAACCCGACGCGACTTACACGATGCGATATCTAAGTTTAAGGTAAACATACACTCTCCTGAACACAAACCATGCTCAGTTCAACAACCAATGTGCCCCACAATGACACACCAGCCTTACAGTTGATGGCAAAAACGTACATCCCAGACTATATTACTCTAAACCCACACTTTTCCTTATTCCATAACTCCAAAACAACCCATTATCGATATTTAAAAGATGTATTCAATACAAACAATAGGAGAACAAAAGAAAAAACGAATCACTTTCCAAAAGAGGAAACTTTCTATTTTAGGAAACTTCTATTTTTAGAAACTTTACCAAAAATAGCATCATATCAAAATAGCGAAAATATTAGTTTATACTAACATCACATTTTTAGTAAACGATATAGATTTATAAAACTAGTACTTTCGGCCTTAACGATATTAATTCTCAAAGTGAACATTTAATTTTATGAAATTATTAAAATATCGTATAAGCGTTATAAAATGATTAAAAATGTCTTAAACATTTTAATATTACTAATTAGGGTGTTTTCAAAAGTTATAAAGTTAAAATTCCCTAATTATTATTAGTTTCGACAATAAAATTATAAATAGAATTTTACGACAAATATCAAATTAAATATTTGAACGTCTTAATTTAATTAAACCAACAAATATATTTAGAGTATGTTAAGGGATGATTTAACTCTTAAAGTTTCAGATTTAAATACTTCCAAAATTGCTGGAAAAATAATTCTTTTAGGTAAGACGAAGCATTTTAACGATAAATCACAATTTGTCCGAAAATCAGTACATATTAATTAAAGACTTTAATAAATAGAACAAAAATTACGTAAAATAGTTAAAATATATTTATGGACATTCTGTCCAGAAAAGAAAATTTTACAGAATCCTAAAACTCGGTTTTTAAAGCGTTTTCTCGTTAATCGTCCAATCTCGACAATAACGATTAATAAAAATAGTAATTACAAAACGATTTAAGTATTAATATCCAAAAATTATTATTAAACTTAAAAATCATGATTTTCCAGAAAATACTATTTTTCCAGAATTCCAAAAATTCCAGATTTAATAAATCCCGTCAAAACCGTCTTTAAAACCCGTTTTCACAATTAACGATTCCATTAATAAAACTTATCGTTCCTAACTTTTTATTAAGGCACTAAAAATCATAAAATTAAATTTTATTATGAAATCATCAGATTTTATAATAAAACATATATTACATGTTTAGGCTGAATATTATGATTTTACAAATTAATATGACGATTTAATCGTTAATCTCGTAAAAGCGATAAAAATAACGAAACATACAAATTTTCAACTTTTAAAATTTTTCTAGATTTTATGACATATATATTGTCAAAATAAAACATAAAAATATATACATGCAATTACACAAATAAAATCAAGTAATACCGAGTAACACCGACGTTACCTCTAATCCAAATCTAAATCGATAATATACTCGTCGGACTCGGGATCATCCACAAAACCTACATCACACGAAAATCATGGTAGAAAAATACCATGAGAAAAACTAAGAAAATCAATGGTAAATAACGATCGAAAACCCATTGATTATTACCTTAACGATAGAATCGGAAAGAGGATTAATTTTACGATAAAAATGAGACGATCAAGACTCGATTAGGGACAAAATTTGGCTGGAAAATATGGCTGAAACTCATGGCCAATATGAAGTTATTGAAGAGTATTTTCTTTGTTTAATGTGGTTGAATGAGAATGAATGAAAAGAAATGAATTATGTGAATTGTGTGAATGAATATGATCTTAAAAATTGATGAAAACAATGTTAGATACACTTAAAAAAACCAGCCAAAATGGATTAACAAGGGAGAGTGTGAAAAGTTTTGCAATTAGTCACCAAATTCATTAAGGTAATAAAAATATCTAAGGCTTTAATCACTTTATAAAACCAAATGAAGATGTGTGATCATGGGTGTCATGGTCTAAAAAGGGGCCAAAAAGTGCTTCTTTTAAATGTAGGTTGATAAAAATAAGAATCGTATAATTACTAAAAGCATTTCAAAGCAATTCGAGTAAACCTCGCGATAGGAAATAATTATTTACGAAACTTTGTAATAAAATGATTAAAGGCTAAATTTTTCGTAAATAAAAATATTTCTTAGTTGGAAATATTATATAAATGTGTTTAGACATTTTTAGGAACAGAAATAACATAAATCGAAGCTTAAAACGTTAGTTCGTAGAAAAAACAGGACTCCTCGCGAATAAACAAATAGTTTGCGATGAAAATTTTATAAATAGATCAGGAAAATAAAATATTTAAAATCTTTTAATAAAAATAAATAATATTTGACTTGAAAATGTTATGAAGCTTAAAAATGAAGGAAACTGAAGACAGAAAAAAAAATAACAGAGTCATGACGGAGTCATAACGGAATAGATAACAACGCATAGAAAATTAGTGGGTGTTACAAAGGTCCTATTTATAGGAGATGACTAACTTGCAAAGGAAGAAAGTCACCGGTCGGGATGAGGTGGGATTCCGTCTAAGGATAGGAAAAGTAAGCAATTTGAGAGGAACGTGACTTCCGTTGCTTGGTGGGGAAGTCACGAAATCTGGCTGATGTTGGGGTACTCGGCCGAGTACTCCTTGTACTTGGTGGAGTGCTCGGTCGGGAATCCTACTGGGGATCGAACTCTACCTTTTAACGGATTTGTTTAATATTTTTTTTGTGGCTGATTTTTGTAGTGTTTGAGCTCAAACCGGACTCATGGGGTGACACGGCTGGTTTATGTGTCTCGAAAATATCTTTGACCGGGTTTTGACTCGGTCGCTAAAAGACGGTTTTGCCCCTGGTGTCGGATTTGACCCAAAGTAGTCTTGTTTGACTCGAAATGTCTCACTGGGCCTGAATTTGAGGTCTGTTTTGTGAGATTTTTACTCCGTTAAAAGCTCGCGCCAATTACTATTGATTCCGAGTTCATAATCAAGCGTATTTAGTCATGTTTGCGTCCGATCATCATCGGGTGTTTTTTGGAAACTGCTATAGACACCTGGCGGTCAAAATGTGGGTGTCTACAATGTGAATTATGTTTGCTAAGTCGTTTTAGCGCATATAAAAATTAACGTCAAAGTTATATTTTAGCATGCGAGGTTCATTTCAGTATAATAAAACAAACGAAAAGAAATTGCTAAAGACATGAACAAACGGGTTAGTAACAATTGATAAATTGAATAAAAAAATGTAAACTTAATGCATGGTTTGAAAAACGTTTGTGACACGTGATGGATTAAACACGCATTGACCGAGGTCAAAAATATTTATCGAAAGCTTGAAATATGCCGAGAAAGACGCTGTTTTAAGAAACTTAAAAAAAAAGAGAAAAAAGGTCACGGTTTCAGGGATTCGCGCGACTCGTCTGAGAGGGGCGCGAGTCGCGCGGGCAGGCGTCTCGCCCGGGACGCGTACGGCTCGCATCTCGAGCTGCTCTCGGGTTTGATTTCTCGAAAATCATTAGTTTTAATAAATCGCGTACAAATATGAATTAATTTTATACTTACATTTACACCAAAAAAAAATATGAATTAATTTATACTCGACTTATATTTTCGATATTCGTCGTATCCGATATTCGATTATGAAATCGATATCGAATATTCGGAATGACCTTTTTATACGAAAAGAAAGGATTTTGCAAATCGTTTTGTAAAATTAAATTGAAAAAAACGATGTTTGATTCTCTCCACGTTAAAAATCGTCGTGTTTTGTCTTTTGAAACTATGTGACGATTTTTTTAGTATCAACGAGATTAATTTAGTTCTTGTTAGATACGATATTTGACTATAGAGTCAATATCGTATTTTAAGAACGATGTTTTATATAAAAATAGTTTGTAGTATCGATATTATAAAAAAGTGACGATGATCCTTATGAAAAAGACGGACCGACGACGGACGAAGAAAAAACGTGAGAAGGGGGGAGAGAGAGAGAGAGAGAGAGAGAGAGAGAGAGAGATCGGAATTTGGAACACCCTCAACCCACATGCTAATTCCGGTCTCGGTTAGGAACTCGTAATAACGGCGCTTGCGATGTGTATGCCGTGTGTGTCGGGATTGGATGTGTCGAGAATTGTAGTAAATAATTGGTGTAGAAGATGTATGATGAATTGTTGTCATATGTGTTGATGGGATGGTCCTATTTATAGGAGATGGCTAACTTGCAAAGGAAGAAAGTCACCGGTCGGGATGAGGTGGGATTCCGTCTAAGGATAGGAAAAGTAAGCAATTTGAGAGGAACGTGACTTCCGTTGCTTGGTGGGGAAGTCACGAAATCTGGCTGGTGTTGGGGTACTCGGCCGAGTACTCCTTGTACCCGGTGGAGTGCTCGGTCGGGAATCCTATTGGGGATCGAACTCTACCTTTTAATGGATTTGTTTAATATTTTTTTGAGGCTAATTTTTGTAGTGTTTGAGCTCAAACCGGACTCATAGGGTGACACGGCTGGTTTATGTGTCTCGAAAATATCTTTGACCGGGTTTTGACTCGGTCGCTAAAAGACGGTTTAGCCCCTGGTGTCGGATTTGACCCAAATTAGTCTTGTTTGACTCGAAATGACCCACTGGGCCTGAATTTGAGGTCTGTTTTGTGAGACTTTTACTCCGTTAAAAGCTTGTGCCAGTTACTATTGACTCTGAGTCCAAAATCAAACGTATTTAGTCATGTTTACGTCCGATCATCATCGGGTGTTTTTCGGAAACTGCTATAGACACCTAACGGTCAAAATGTGGGTGTCTATAGTTGGTCTGTGGGACCAATACAAAGCCTGGCGGGCTACCCCGATTAACATTTCTGGTCGTAGTTTGGGCCGGGGTGTTATAACATGTCTTTTAAAGTCTGAATCGTCCTCTCGGATTGACCATCAGTAGTAGCACGAAAAGCGGTGTTTATCAAATGTAATCCCCTAATAATTCTAACGCAATACAGTGGCGGAAACATTGTAGATGTGCGATTAAAACACTCTGTAACTATGTCTTAAAAGACTAAAATGGTAAAGTTAATGCATAAGCCATAAATAAAATTGGCTAAAAATAAAAACAATCCATAATCGGGTAAAATAATCCATAGTACAGAAAGATTATTAAAGCATAGCAGGATCCACTACTGCTCGCTAGCCTACCCTTGAGAATCACATATACCTGTCATGTTAAAAACATAACAGCCACAATCAGTGAGGAGCAACGCCAACGTTTTCCCAGCCATATTACAAGATTTTAAAATTGTAATTACTATTAAAGGAAAAAAGTAAAACGGAAAAATGGTGAAACATCATATTAAAATAAGTTTTCGGAGAAAACTTAAAAATATTTGCCAACCTGCAAATCAAAATTTATCGATAATAATAATAATATTGAAAATGGCGTTATGGATAGAATCAGTGTGCACAATGCTAGACTTTCACCAGGGATATACTAAAAACTAGCTTCGAGAACTCAGATACCAACTTCCCACACAGCAAAGATCCAAGGTCTCTAACTAGGCAACTCAACCATAATAGGACGATGACTTATCAATGCGAGATCCTAGCTTAAGTAATATACACCTCTCCTGGACACCAAATGTATTCAGTTCAACTGACGGCGACTAACACAATGCGATATCTATCTTAAGGGCACAATGCACATATACTCCTGGATACCAAATGTATCCAGTTCAACAACCAATGCATCCCAAATGTATACACCATCCTTATAGTTGATGGCAAAACAATACATCTTAGAATGTGTTACTCTAACCACACACTTATCCTTATTCCATAACTACAAAACACACCATTATCGATATTCAAAGAAGTAATCATTTTAAATAACATGAGGATAAAAGAAGTAATCATGATATTCTAAAAGAGTAAACTTTCTATTTTAGGAAAGTTTCTATTTTAGGAAACTTTCTAAAAATAGAATCGTATCAAAGTATCAAAAATATTAGTTCATGCTAACACAACATTTTTAATAAACAATATAGATTTATAAAATAAATACTTTCGGCCTTAACGATATTAATTGTTAAAATGAGAATAATTGGGTTTATGAAATTATTGAAACATCATACAAGTGTTTATAAAATGGTTAAAAATGTCTTAACATTTTAATGCTACTAATTAGGGTCTTTTCAAAATTTATAAAACTAAAATTCCCTAATTACTAATAGTTTCGACAAAACAAGCAAAAATAGGATTTTACGGCGAATACCGAAACAAATCATTTAACGTCTTTTATTTATTGATTAAACACTTAAACAAATTCAGAATTTCATAAGGGGTGATTTAACTTATAAACTTTTATATTTCAAAACTTTCAAAATGGTTGGAAAAATAATTTATTTAGCTGAAACGGGATATTACGGTAATTCGTAACTTCGCTCAAAAGTCGATACTACTATTTAAACACTTCAATAAATAGTGTAAAAATTACGTAAATTAGTTAAAAGACGTATTTGAACATTCTGTCTAAAAAAATAAATTTTCCAGAATCTTTAAACTCAGTTTTAAAAGGGTTTTCACGTTAATCGTCTAATCTCGACGATAATGATTAATAAAAATAGTAACTTCAAAACGATTTAGGCATAAATAACCAAAAATTGTGATTCTACTTAAAATTTGGGATTTTCCAGAAACTTAATATATTTGCAGAACTTCAAAATTCCAGATTTCATAAAATTCAATAAAACCGTCTTCTAAAACCCGTTTTCATAATTAACGATTCCCTTAATAAAATTTGTTGTTCCTAATTATTTTATTAAGGCGCAAAAATCATTAAAAAAACATTTTTATCAAGAAAATATCAGGAATATTGTTTTACAGATTTAAAACAGTAGCCAAAATCAGAATTCAAAATAGCAAACACGATTTTAACGATAAACGATGTTTTAAAACGATTAATTAATTCACCCACTTAAAAATTCCGAAAAGTTATGAAAAAATTCATGAAATTATTTTTCCTCAGAAAGGTCATCCACATCGAATTTCAGATTAAAATAAAATGTTTACGTGATATAACTAAAAATCGGTTTTTAATCGCTTTTGTACGAAATCGATAATAATTCAATAAATGGTATTTAAAATATCATAAAAATATGAAATTATCACAAATCATCCAAAACATTAATTTTACAGAATATATATGTTAGGTGTTTAGGCCGGATAATATAAATTTACAAATAAAACAACAATTTAATCATTAATCTCGAAGAACGATAGAAATATTGAAACATGCAAATTTTACAATTTTTAAAAGTTAAAACAGTTTTCACGAGACATACTATACTATCAAAACAAAATTTATAAATATATACATGCAACTACATAAATTAAAACCATGCAATACCGAGTAACATCGATGTTACCTTCACTCGTCTAACTCCGAATCGATGTGATATTCGTCCGCATCGGGGTCGTCTTGGAAGCCTACAATACAATTAATTCAGGGTACAAAAAGACCATAGATTTCTTGATTTCAAGGGTGAATGTATGTTAAAATGATAAGTGAATAATGGGAGGATGAATGAAGCCTTAAATTGGTGTAAAATGTGTTCAGAAACATCAACACTAACCAGCCATAAGTGGGTATGATTGCCCAAGGATTAAACAAGGTATATGAGTGATTAGAGGGAGTAAACGAGGCAAGAATAGAAGGGTGAGTGTACTCTAGCAACCGGCCAAAAAACAAGGCTAAGGGGGAAGAAGAACCATGGTCCAAATACATAAGTTGGTAGAATGTAGGAGTGAAATCTCGGGTTGAACGTAGACCACAAATGAGGCCCGAAGCTTAAAAGAAATAGTTGTATTAACAACTATTATGTATCACGACACAAAAGACTCCAATCAGGTCCAAAAATAATTGTAGGTTGATAAAATAAGGGTCGTAAAATTATTAGGGTCATTTTAAAGTAATCGAGTAAACCTCGCGTTAGAAAATAATTATTTATGAAACTTCGAAATAAAATCCTCAAATAATTATCTTTCGTAAAAAAATACTTTTCGAGTTAGAAATAATATATAAACTTGTTTGAACGTCTTTAGAAAAATTAACCGACTCAAGTTTTAGCTTAAAACAATTGTTCGTTCAAAAAATGAAATTCCTTGCGAATAAATAAATAGTTTGTGCCGAAATTTTGATGGTAGGATTTGTCGTGGATCCCGCCACCAAATAATAACCGGCTAGCACCTAACGGTAGTTAGGGTAAGTCGGGTCGTGTCCACGGAGACGGTGTTGCAAGGTTTAGACTAAATCGGCCTAAAATGAGACTAAATCACCAAACAAACACAAAGAAACAATAAATGGAAAATTATGATGGAGGAGAGGTAAGAACTAGACTAATGATGAACTAGACTATAACAATGCTAAACAATGCTAATAATCAAACTAACTAGCGAACTAAAGAAATGATGCTAACTAAGAAGATGAATCAAATATGAAGAAAGAGTGGGTTAGGTCGGGTTCATAAGTGTAGTAGGGTGACTTGGGTGGTCAAGGGTGTAGGTGACTCCTAATTGCTAGATTCGGTCCGGGCGGTCGCAACTTAAACCGATGTCGATGACTATTCTCAACACGTCCACACACAAAACAAACAATGAGTAGAAGAAGACTAGCATGAGAAGCATGGCCACTACAACTCAAACAAGCAATTCAACAAACACATGGTGTGCCAAGTATGTGACTAACAACAAAGATTCACCCTTTACCCCTAATCAAACCCTAATCACCCATATCCTACCCTTAATCCCCCTACTAACCCACAAGTAAACTACTCACTCATAATCAAACTAACTACAACAATAAAAAGAGAAAACAACACCATAACCCTAACATTCATCATCAAGAACAACATGAACAATAACAATCAACACTAAGTAAAGATTCAAACTTGAAATAATAACAAGAACAAGAGAAAGGAGGATTATACCAACAATAGGATGAAGAAAAAGATGCAATCTTGTATAAATAAGAAACCCTAAAATAATCCCAAGGTTGTCAAGCTTGGAGAAATCTTCAAGTATCTTCTTAATACAAGAACTAATTAACTAAGATTAACTAGAATTAACTAAAGATTAAAGACAGATTCTTGCTAATGTGAGGAACTAAATCTAGGGTTTATAACTTGTAGAGAGGCTTAAGAGAGTCTAAACTAAGGTAGCATACATAAACAATACAAGAGGGAAGTATATATAGGGTTCCGTAAGTGAGAGGAATAAAAGAAACAAGGCGGAGCTGTAACTGGGTCATTCCCGATCGGGAATGGGAAATCTCGATCGGGAAACTTCCACTTTCCCGATCGGGAATATGTGATCCCGATCGGGAATGCTTCACAGTGGCTACGTCCTTTGTGCACCTCATTCCGATCGGGTTTGAGGCCTTCCCGATCGGGATGGGTCTTGTAGGCCTCCCTTAAGAGCTTTTTGGTCCCTCCTTGCCTCTCATGGGTTTCTCGTCGATTCTCGGGACTTGGGATTGGGTCTCGGAGGCTCGGGATTGGGTACCAAGGTCTCGGGGTCGAATCCAAGGCATCGAGTGATCGTTCCTCCGCTTCGTTGGCTCCGAAAAGTGTATGTATTGAGTCGGAATCACTCCAACTCTTCACGAATGGTCTCGGGAACCTGAAACGAGCTAGAGGAAGCATAAGTAGCCCATGAACCGCTCCCAAGGAGCGATTCCGCAAGGAAAATGGGACCAAAACATAGTAAAATAAGCACTACAAACTACACTTATCAACTCCCCCACACTTAACCCTTACGCGCCCTCGAGTAAGCACATACTAACTACTATACTAGCCGAATGGGTATTAGCGCACCCTACGCCCTTTCAACTTACGCGAGTGCACTTGGAGGAAAAGTGCACTCCGCAAGGCAAGTCGGGCCTTGCGACAAAACTGCGGATGCAACCGGACACAAAACACAAAAACAAACAAACACACAAACGAACACATAATCGGTTGCACCCAAAGAAAAACAAATACCGCTTCCCTCAAAAAGCGGTGAAAGAAGCACCGGTTTAGGACTCGAGGTAAGTGACAACGTTCCCAAGCTAGCAATACAAACCGAGGTGGACTAAACCCTAATAGTATGACGATAAAGCAACAAAAACGTTGGTAACTTACCTAGGTCCTCCTAACTTTCTAAAAACGTACTACGGGACGATCGGCGGAGTGGGAAGTGATGATCCACGGTGTTAGTCGACACTGTAGGTAAGTGAGACCCCGCCCCCTTTAGCGTGAGCCAAGAGGGTCGTCCCGCGTCCAAAACTGCCTAACTAGTCCAAGTAAAAAGGTGGAAAACATGCAAAATGAGGGAAGACCGACTAATGCCGCTATCATCCTTCCTCGGGACTCGGTCCTTTGGTAGGCTCTTTACGGCAAAAGTCGGAAAAAGACTTATTTTTGTGGGGTTAAGATCTTTTTGTGAGACGGTTTTCTTTTGGCATTTTCTCTTTTCTTTTGCATTTTTGTTTTGTTTTGCCCTGCCATTTATTTTTCTTCTTTTCTATTTTCTTTTTTGGCTTTTGTGCCTTTTCTTTCTCTTCATTCTTTTCCTTCTTTCATTTTTCTTTCTTTTCTTTTCTTTGCCCTTTTTTTGGCAAGATTTGGCTTTTTGGCATTTCTTGACAATTAAGAAAGAGAGAAATCAACACTTTGCAATTTATTGTGTGGATATGTGTGGGAGGTAGGTAATGGGTATGTCGGGGTTGCGCATCCCCTTTCAAACCCACAAAAAGGTGGAGAACTTGGACTAATCAAACGATTCTAGACACGGTCACCTAAGGGACGGGACTCGGCAACCAAGGCCTTTTCACACCGTGGGTGGTCATAATGGTCAAAATGCAAATCCCGTGGTAAATCCCTAGTAAGCTAGGTGGACTCAAGGTAAAGGACCAACGAATTCATTGATTTAGGGTCATTCTACTAGACTAAAGTCCAAGACTCGATTTATACCACTAAAAAGGGAAAGTAAACACTTGCACACTAGCCTCTAAACCGGGTTTTCAAAAACCATTTACACACAAGACACACAACAAAACACAAAACAAAGACTCAACGAAAACGAAAGAAAAAGAAACAAAAGCAACAAAAGAAGAACAACACAAAACAAACACATAGAGAACACAAACACCACCCCTATCATCCAAATGAGCAACCAAATCAACCTCAAGCATTACAAAGCTCCACTCGAGCACACCGCATCACAATCTCCTCCAAATTCCACAAGAGATAAAGAAGAAAAAGGGATAAAGATGTTACCGGAAGTCTTGCAAGCTCTCCAAAGCTATCGGTGATTCAAGCAACCTATAAGGAAAAAGGGAGGCAAAACACGCACAACACAACAAATACACGATACAACGACAAAAAAGGAAAACACACAAAAGGAAAAATCTTTTTGATTTTTGTGAAAAAATTTCAAATTTTTAGGTTTTTTAAAGATTTTTTAGAAAAACTACGAAAATAAAACTAACTACGATAGAATATCGCTCCCCCCACACTTAAACTGAGCCATGTCCTCATGCTCGATCGTAGTGTGCGGAGAGACAAAAGAAAAGAAGAGAAACTACGAAAATAAAGCTAAAAATCAAAAATAAAGGTGAAGAAAAGGGTAGTAGGTGTCCGGCCGGGGTGTAATCAAGTCACCATGGGCCGAGACTAGAAAAGATATGGATGGGGGAAGAAATAAAAAGAAGAAATAAAAGGAAATGGGAGGGGAGGACTAGGTGTAATCAAGTCACCTAGCCCGGATTCCGCCCAATTTCCACTAATTTCTAACGATTAATCCTAAAAAAAAACTTAAATAAATAAATAGAAATAAAAACTAAGGAAAAGAATTACCAATTATCATTTTGGATTTTGAAGTAACTCTTGACGTAATCACGTCGTCAAGAGCCACCGGGAGCAATCATGAAGGCCCCTAAGGCCACCCAATCGCCTCTTCATCATCAAGGCTAATAATCACCGTCATCATCATCATCACCGTCATCATTATCATCACTGTCATCATCATCATCCTCATCACCCTCGCCCATGTTCACATCCCAAGCGTCCTCCTCCTCCAACTCCTCATCGTTAGTCACACTGCCACTAGTGCTAGGGTTACCGTGGCCTTGGAAGTATTCCGGTCTATACCACGATGGGAGGTTCCCTTGCGGGTTTATATACCCTTGCTGAGCTAGGAGGTTGTACCCGGGGTATTGGGCATAGTAGTCATCCCTCCTATGCTCGTATTGCCCAAGATGTAGGGCATTAAGCATAGCGGCCATAGAAAGGTCGGCCGGGGGCGAAGGGTAGACAAAGGGAGTGTAAGGTGCATACGGAGGGACGTTAATGAATGACGGGGGGGTGGGATAGTAGTGTTGGGGTAGTGTAGCTTGTTGTTGTTGTTGTTGTTGTTGTGGTCGAGCCGGGAGTTGGGGACGAGCTCGTGGTCGGGGTCCATGGGAGGAGGAGGCACCTTGATCACTTCCGATAAAAGGCAATAAAAGATTTGGTTCTTGAACCGTCACGGCGGACCGTTGCAAAGGCGCAAGGGCCGGAAGTGTATCGCACGGTAGGAGAAAGTGCGTCCGACCCCCCGTGCTCCAAAGGTACTTTCTAAGCCTATTATCATAATTAATCCATCGATGATACCTAGATAAACGGTCCTCATCTAATCTTTTGCCCCCCGGCACGGGGATTAAACCGTCCTCCCTAAATGTCGGACTCGCTCTCTTGGCTAGATGAGTAACAAGCCCCCCAATAGCAATTTCTCTCAAATGCTTTCCCCCCTAGGCTATCTTCTCGAAATGCTCGGCTAGTGCAAGTGCGACGTCGGGGGTGAATGGTTGTTGCCTCTTTAAATTCAAGTACCCCCCGACTAAGGTTAGCTCTTGCCTAGTGTAGGTACCCGTCTCACACCTTCCGAAAATAGTACCCGCTACAAAACGCTGCCATATACGTATGACCGGGTGGTGGACAAGGCGACTAGACAAGTGTCTAAGATCCACAAGTGTGAGACCCGTGATACTACGCCATATGTCGGCCACATTAAAGTCATTGGGTACCCGACCATCGGTAACTTTCGGAATGCCGAAGAGCTCACCGAAGTCGTCGAGGGTGTACATAAGGGATGTGTTATTGATTCGAAAATAAACTCGGTGCGGTCGGGATCTAATTTCGAGACGAAAGCTACTTAGGAACTCTAAAGTGAGTTGCCTATAGGTGAGCTCATGCATGTCGAATAGAACTTCCATACCCATCCCGACAAAGAATTCCCTACATTGGTCCAAAATTCCAAGCTTTCGAAGAATAATTTTGCATATGAATCTAGTTGGTTCGAGGGGCTTACCAAGGAGCTTGATAAATTTTTCCTTTTGCTCGTCCGACCCAAAAATCAGACTGGGAAACTACGGGAGACGAGCAATTTCCTGCTCCTCAACCTCAACCATGGGCTCGGGCTCGGGCTGGGCTCTCGAACTCGAAGCATCCTTTCTTTTTCTGCTAATCACTGATCCCCCTCTCTTCTCTGGTGCCATATTGGATGATGAAGACTTAGAGTGATAGTATACCAAAAACAAAAATATTTCCTTCCCACAAATAAGAGCTAAAACCCACCAAAAATACCTCAAAGAAGCTTAATATCGAAGAAATAAGCTACCCAAGTGAAGCTTAGCAAGACAAATCGAGTATTAGAAAAAATACCAATTTTCGGATTTTGAGAAAAATGGGCACAAAAACTCGATTTTTTTTCAATTTTTGGGAGTTTTGAAGGTAGAAAATGGGTTTAGGATACTTATGGATGAGATAGAAATCGATTTTGTGAAGTTTTGGAAGTGATTTGGTGAAGTTTGGTGGAGAAATGGAGGATTAATGGTGATTTTGGGGTTAGGTTTTGAAAATGGGGGTTTTGGAGAGAGGTTGAAGATGAAGATTGGTAGAGTTGTGTTTAGTGATATGGGAATGGGTTGGGTTGGGTTTGGTTAATAGGAAGGTTGTAAGAGGGAAGGGGTTAATAGGAAGGTTGTAAGAGGGAAGGGGTTGGGGCGGGTCGTCTGGGTCTTAATCGGGCGAACTGGGCTCGAGGCAAGGCCGTCCCGATCGGGATTATCCTGATCGGGTTTTCCCACAATCCCGAACGGGAAAGAAAAATCCCGATCGGGATGGGCTCACAGTAGCCAGTCCAACTTGCACCTCCAACCCGAACGGGAAGGAAAAATCCCGATCGGGTTTTCCTACCATCCCGAACGGGAAGGAAAAATCCCGATCGGGATGGGCTCACAGTACCCGCTCCAAATTGCACCTGCAACCCGAACGGGAAGGAAAATCCCGATCGGGTTTTTTTCACCATCTCGAACGGGAAGACCTTTTCCCGAACGAGATGGGCTCTTCTAGGTCGGGAAGAGTCTCCTAACCCTCTATGGCTCCCAAAAGCTTGTTCCAAGCTTCAAAAACCGACTTCCCAACACACGATCCAAGCTCCAACAATGACCACTCCTCCTTAGGAGGCATTTTCACTTCACACCTACCACAATAAACTCAAATAACACATCAAATTCCCTCCCTCACAACGCTCATCAATCGTCCATAAAATCTAGAAATTCACAAAACCAAACGAACTACAAGAGAAAGAGATATATACAAAGAGACGGTTCTTGTGGAACTCCGTCAAAACAAGGTGGTACATTCTTCATTCTTTTTCAACAACCAAAATTAGTTCCATCTCCATCAAGGGCACGAAGGAACAAGTCGAAGGCCCTAGCAAAGTCTTCAATCAAGCTCGAGATATAACCAACCACATACCAAGGCTCTTCATGGCCTTGCCTTGACGTTCCCGGGGCATCCCTATCTTCCAAGTTCAACGATTTGAACTTGTACTTTTGGTCTTTGGGGACATACCCAAACGTCCACCGGTCTTCATGTGGCCCCAAGGGAGGCTCATCCTTCTCCTTGCTTTTCAATTTGTCATCAAGTCCATGAAATGGGCACTCATCCTCTCCACTCTCGGAGTCATCATCTTCAAGTTCACAAGAGTTCTTTTTCAAGCTTTGTCCCGATTCTCCCCCTAGATCGATGTCTTTCTTGGCTTGGATCATATTGCATGACTCATGGTTAGTAGGCGAAGTGTTACCTTGGAGGTCAAACACTAGCTTCTCTTCGCCTAACTCGAATGTGATCCTACCATTCTTCACATCGATCATAGCACCGGCGGTATGTAGAAATGGGCGCCCAAGAATAATGGGAGTGATAGCATCTTCCCGCATATCGAGCACGATGAAGTCAACCGGAATGAAGAACTTACCGATTCTCACCGGCACATCCTCTAGCACCCCCAATGGTCGGTTGAATGAACTATCGGCCAATTGGAGCGTGATAGAAGTACTTTTAAGCTCTTTCATCCCAAGTCGGCAACAAATAGAATAAGGGATGATGCTCACACTCGCACCCAAATCACATAATGCTCTTTCGATCTTGTAGTGGCCTATGGTGCAAGGGATCGAAAATCTACCCGGATCCTTCAACTTTGGAAGCGTAGAACCTTGAATGAGCTCGCTCACCACTCTTGTGAACGCAATGGTCTCTTCCTTGTCGACGGATCTCTTCCTAGCCAATATTTCTCTCATAAATTTTCCATATGCTGGGATTTGGGTAAGTAGCTCGGTGAATGGGACATTAACATCCAACTTCTTCACAATGTTAAGGAACTTGTCGTATTGAGTGTCCACCTTAGTCTTCATTTGCCTTGATGGGAAAGGCAACTTGATTTGGTATTTATTCTGCTCAATCGGGGTGGACTCTTCAAATGACACTTTCCTTTTTCCCTTGTCTTTTGCTTGAAGTGGGGGAAGCTTGTCTTGTTGGGGTTTCTCAATCTCCCATAAGACTTGCTCCTCCATTGGATTATCAAAGCTTGAGCTTTCTTGAATTGGAGATGCCATTTTCTTTGTCGGTTCTTGCATTGGCTCTTGCTCACTAGGGAATGGAGGGGAGTCATAAGATGTACCTCTCCTTGTGGTGATGGCATTTACATTCTCAAATTTTGGTGTTTCACCTTGAGAAGGTAGTTGCCCTTTTTGTCTTGAGGAGCTCCCCGAAGCAAGTTGAGATACTTGAGTTTCAAGCATCTTCATACGGGCATCTCTTGTCGCGTTTTCCCCTTGAATATAAGCAAAGAGCTCTTGGTGGTTTCTTGATATGTCCATTTGACTCTTTTGCATATCCATCATAGATTTTTGAATGTCGAATCCCCGAGGTGGAGATGATGGATTATGCGGAGTATCGGTGAGGGCTAATGGAGTACCATAGTCATGAATAGGAGACCGGCTCCTAGGCTTGCTTTGTTGTTGATTGCCTTGAGTTGCTTGATGTTGACGGTTCCCTTGGAACCCATGAGAATTGCCTTGATTAAGGCCTTGATTGTTGCCATGGTTGTGGTTTTGATAGCCTTGGTTGAAGTTCCCTTGTTGGAACCCTTGATTGTTGTTGAATGAACCTTGGTTACTTTGCTTGAAGTTGTTGAAAGGCCTTGAGTTGCCTTGGTAACCTTGGTTGTTGTCCCTTAAGGGAGGTGGAACATAGGGACGATGTTGTTGTTGGTGTTGAAAGGCTTGTTGTTGAGGGACTTGATTGGAAGCTTGGTATTGATTGGAGTAAGAGGCACATTGCTTGAACGCTTGAAAAGCATTCACTTGTTCAATACTTCCTTTACAATTCATAGGGTCATGATCAACGATTCCACAAGTGTCACACATGCCATAATATGGCAAAGGAGGTGCAAAACTCAAAGCATTCACTTCATGAATTGAGGCTTGGTTGGAGGAATCGATGCTTTGAACTTGAGTGAGGTGACCTTGGAGCTTCTTGTCAATGGTCTCCATATGTGTCTTCAATTGGGCTCCAAGGTCAATGCTTAATTGAATAATAGCATCAACCTCGTGCCTACCCCCTCGATTTGCCTTCCTAGGCCTAGAGTATTGCGTATGCACCGCCATTTCTTCAATTCTCGCCCAAGTTTGGTCATCATCGACCTCGGTGAACCTACCATTGGAGCCCATGTTAAGTATAGTTCTTGAGTCCTCATAAAGACCGTTCCAAAATTGTTGGACTAAGAACCATTGTGAAAGTCCATGATGTGGGCACGATCTAACCAAAGACTTAAACCGCTCCCAAGCTTCATATAAGCTCTCTTCATCCCGTTGTTGGAAACCGGTGATGGAGGCTCTAAGCAAATTAGTCTTCTCCGGAGGGTAGAAAGTTTGGTAGAATGCCAATGCAAGCTTTTTCCAAGTGTCGATGCCCATGGTTGCCCTATCGAGACCTTTAATCCATTGCTTCGCTTTCCCAATAAGAGAAAACGGGAAGAGTACCCAACGAATTTGATCTTGAGTAACCCCGGGTTGAGAGATAGCGTCGCAATAATCGGAGAAGGTCTCCATGTGTTGGTGCGGGTCTTCGGTGGGCAAACCACTAAATTGATTCCTTTCCACAAGTTGAATGAAGTGGGTCTTGGCCGTAAAATTTCCGGCATAAGCGGCCGTCTCTCGAGATGCTTCCTCAATATCGCTTCCTTAAGCTTGCTCTTGATGGGTATTGCTTGCACTTGGTTGAGAGATCCTAACCCGGTTAATCGTCCGTTGGCGTAAAGCTCGAAAAAGCTTTTCCGGCTCTGGATTAAAGAGAAAAGATTCGCCTCCCCGCCTAGGCATACACTACACACTAGAACAAACGTGAGAACACCTAGTGCTTTATGGGCACTAGGTAACGACAATAAACAAGAACCACTAAAGACAAAAGAGAAAAGAAAGCTAAAAAAGCAAGAAAAAAACTAGAGAATATTCACAAGAGATGATAGAAGGGCACAAAGGAGGGTAACTAAGTCTAGATATAAGCAAATATAGTCTAAACAATGCACCGTCCCCGGCAACGGCGCCAAATTGATGGTAGGATTTGTCGTGGATCCCGCCACCAAATAATAACCGGCTAGCACCTAACGGTAGTTAGGGTAAGTCGGGTCGTGTCCACGGAGACGGTGTTGCAAGGTTTAGACTAAATCGGCCTAAAACGAGACTAAATCACCAAACAAACACAAAGAAACAATAAATGGAAAATTATGATGGAGGAGAGGTAAGAACTAGACTAATGATGAACTAGACTATAACAATGCTAAACAATGCTAATAATCAAACTAACTAGCGAACTAAAGAAATGATGCTAACTAAGAAGATGAATCAAATATGAAGAAAGAGTGGGTTAGGTCGGGTTCATAAGTGTAGTAGGGTGACTTGGGTGGTCAAGGGTGTAGGTGACTCCTAATTGCTAGATTCGGTCCGGGCGGTCGCAACTTAAACCGATGTCGATGACTATTCTCAACACGTCCACACACAAAACAGACAATGAGTAGAAGAAGACTAGCATGAGAAGCATGGCCACTACAACTCAAACAAGCAATTCAACAAACACATGGTGTGCCAAGTATGTGACTAACAACAAAGATTCACCCTTTACCCCTAATCAAACCCTAATCACCCATATCCTACCCTTAATCCCCCTACTAACCCACAAGTAAACTACTCACTCATAATCAAACTAACTACAACAATAAAAAGAGAAAACAACACCATAACCCTAACATTCATCATCAAGAACAACATGAACAATAACAATCAACACTAAGTAAAGATTCAAACTTGAAATAATAACAAGAACAAGAGAAAGGAGGATTATACCAACAATAGGATGAAGAAAAAGATGCAATCTTGTATAAATAAGAAACCCCAAAATAATCCCAAGGTTGTCAAGCTTGGAGAAATCTTCAAGTATCTTCTTAATACAAGAACTAATTAACTAAGATTAACTAGAATTAACTAAAGATTAAAGACAGATTCTTGCTAATGTGAGGAACTAAATCTAGGGTTTATAACTTGTAGAGAGGCTTAAGATAGTCTAAACTAAGGTAGCATACATAAACAATACAAGAGGGAAGTATTTATAGGGTTCCGTAAGTGAGAGGAATAAAAGAAACAAGGCGGAGCTGTAACTGGGTCATTCCCGATTGGGAATGGGAAATCCCGATCGGGAAACTTCCACTTTCCCGATCGGGAATATGTGATCCCGATCGGGAATGCTTCACAGTGGCTACGTCCTTTGTGCACCTCATCCCGATCGGGTTTGAGGCCTTCCCGATCGGGATGGGTCTTGTAGGCCTCCCTTAAGAGCTTTTTGGTCCCTCCTTGCCTCTCATGGGTTTCTCGTCGATTCTCGGGACTCGGGATCGGGTCTCGGAGGCTCGGGATTGGGTCCCAAGGTCTCGGGGTCGAATCCAAGGCATCGAGTGATCGTTCCTCCGCTTCGTTGGCTCCGAAAAGTGTATGTATCGAGTCGGAATCACTCCAACTCTTCACGAATGGTCTCGGGAACCTGAAACGAGCTAGAGGAAGCATAAGTAGCCCATGAACCGCTCCAAGGAGCGATTCCGCAAGGAAAATGGGACCAAAACACAGTAAAATAAGCACTACAAACTACACTTATCAAATTTACATAAATAGTATCGTGATAGAAAAATAGAATAATTAAACCTTTTAACGAAAATACTAAATGTTTGGCTCGATAAAATAATACGGACTCAAAAATGGAGTGGAAATATGCTAAAATTAATAGCAGAGTTATGACAGAGTCGCGACAGAAATAAAAGCATAGCTAGGAAATTTGCGGGTGTTACATCAACAATTGCCTTCCTAATGCACTTTGTAACTATTTCCAAAACTTAGAACAGAACCTCGGATCTCGATCGGACACGATCTCGAGTAGAACACCGTGATGACGGACCACTTTGGCAATGTAAACTTCTAAAAGCCTCTCCAGACTTCTGATACGGCTAACTCGTCTCACCGTAATCAAAATAAACCTAAATATAACTAACTGGTAGATAGCGATAAATGAGGACGATTCCACATGGAGGCACATTGAATTTATAAGTTGGTCGATTAAATAGTCTAGGTCACGAGATGCGATTGGTTTTGGTTTTAAGTTAAGATACTAAGGTTGACTGTAAACAATAAAAGAAACAACAAAAGCTAATAAAAGTAGAGTACTGGGAAAAACAGGAAGATTGGAGATTAAGAAAAACAGTAAGAGAAAAACACCAGAGTTACAGGATCATTATGAATCAAGATGAGTATAGATACAATAATCAAACAATCAATTAATACGAACTAAAGAGTAATGACACGGTCCTCTCAGATCACTAGTCACCCTAGAATTTACCTAACGGATTCTCACTACTTATTAGGAAATTCCATCGATTACACCGAGTCTAATCCATTCCAGGCTTTCAATCTTAGGTCGGGATTTACAAGATACAAGCAATCAGTTAAGGCCTCTAATTAATTACTCGTCATTAAGATGTTGCAAAAACAATTTAGTTCATAATCTCTTATTTATTCAATTAAAGCATAAATACAGAATTCGACTCATAAATCACCTATACCTCCAGTGATAAAAAGTTAGCTACTCATATTTACAGTGATAATGATTATATCAACAATGATGATGATGATGATGAAAACAGAATACGACATGATTTCTAAGAATAACAGGATGATGTAAGGTAATGTCAATTATAAGAACAGGATGAATAACAGATGGGTGGATGGTGGAAGAAAAATAAGATAAGTAGAGAAATAAGGAAATTAGAAGTTACAAAAAAAACAGAAGAAGATTAGAATTAAGAAAAGATAAGTGATAAGGAAGAGAACAAAAAACAATATTACATTAAACTGATGCAAATTAAGAAAAGAAAAGAAAAAAGATAAAACTACTGAGAAGAGGGAGATTAGGGAAGAAGAAGAAGAAGAAGAAGAAATTACCGAGATTAGGAATTTAGATTGAATTAGAGATAAAGAATAAGAATAAAAACCGAATAATAACTCCGTAATTCTGAATAATGCTTGAATTAACTACTGAATACTTGAAAATTACAGAAAGCTTCGAGGAAATAATAACTACTTTGCGTTTTTTATTACATAGAAAAAGAAGAAGAAATTACCGAGATTAGGAATTTAGATTGAATTAGAGATGAAGAATAAGAATAAAAACCGAATAATAACTCCATAATTCCGAATAATGCTTGAATTAACTACTGAATACTTGAAAATTACAGAAAGCTTCGAGGAAATAATAACTACTTTGCGTTTTTTATTACAGAGAAAAAGATGATGATGAAGATGAAAGATAAAAGATGAGATGATCCTCAGAAGAAGAAATCTAGCTCTATTTATAGTACTGCATGGTGTTGGAAATATAGGGTCACTATAGGGGCGATATATAACTAGAGAATATACGTTGTTGTGTCGTGGTATGAAGGCCACTGAATGAGAAACAAAATCGTCCCGACTACGGTACAAATCGGAATGGGCGTCGTCCCTCAAGGTCACACAACACTCCTTAAAGGTTGTGTACTCAACTATTAGGAGTTGAAACTCGATGGTATACTCGGAATTTGTCAAAGAGATTTGGATGATGTCGTATTGATAATGTGTCTCATACTCATTCTCTTATATCACTTTATATAAGACTAACATGAGACTAAAATCAAAGGGTTTCCAAAGCAATTTATGATAGGAAATGAATTGTCATTACTATGAAGATAATGATATTCATAACCATCATGAAAATTGGTGTCAGTATGCTACTTAATGGAAGATACCCTTACTATGCAACAATAGTCAACATATTGTCTTTGCATTATTTCTAACAATCCCCCACTAATGCAAATGACAAACCGAAAACAAAAATTCTGAGCATATGAAAAGGTTAACACTTAGACGTTAATATCTTTCGATTTGAATTAACGTATTAGTGAAATCAACAAGAGAATATCTTTTGATTTGAATTCCTTATTGAACTTCGGTTAAATTATCCTCACAACACATATCATACCTTAAGTTCCACACGAGTTCTGCAAATTCAACAAATTTATGGCCAAATGAACATTGGGATTTTGATGAGTGCTCTAGAAAGATAACTCAATCTCTCATAGAAGGAGGCCAACCCTTCACACTAACTTAGGTGATTCTATCAAGGATATCTCCACATAACCCATTCACTTATGAGCTATAGAATCAGAGCTCTAAAGCTCAACCTCTCAATACTACGGTGAATCCATCAAGTCCTTCACAACAGAACCACTCAAACATAGGGATATAGATTCACTAAAAGAAATATCTCAACCTCTATCATTATTCATGTATAAACATGTTATCGATCATCACTTTCCCCCACAATTAGAGATATACATACTCTTCACAAATTATAAGACATCAACTCTAAAATTGATGCATGAATAATTTAATCAAATAAGTCGAATGACTTCCTCCACATGTTGTCACACTACGAAATAGTGACAAACATAATCGTTCAAACAAAATATACAAATTATTCATTCATTAATCATCTCAACTTTTAGATATCAAATAATTGTGCTTGACAATTTATCTATTCCATAATCTATTCTTAGAGTAATTTATCAAATATTCATCCAATTATGTTGTAACGGAGGCGTTCTGTTACCAACGGTTTGTTAATTATGCGAGAAGAACAAAACAAATAGCAAACAATAATAAACTGACACACAGATTTACGTGGTTCACCAGCAAAATCACTGGCTACGTCCACACCGACAAGGAGACCAAATTCACTATTGTGGAGATAATAGTACAACAGTAGACCGTAATACGCGCGCTTAATAGCTCACAGCTAAAGCCAAAAGTACTACCAATTCTACCAACCAGATAGTAATCTCAAGCTGGAAAGAGACTACCCAGACCGAGTCGACCTGCGACGAACTCACCGACGAGACGAAGGACAAACGATGTTGCGGCTAACCAAGATCCGAACAAACTCCAACGATCTCCAACGAAGACGAGATCAATAGAACCACCAAATAATAGGGACTCGGAACAAACTGAGTTTTTCCTTAAGAAAACCTCACAAATCAGCCCTCTATATTGTGCTCTCAAATCATCTATCTACCCTAATTAACCTAGAAACTAGTCAGGTCTTTATATAGTATTATTCCACCAAAGCTTGTTACCTAAACTTATTAGGAAACAAAGGTCAATCTTTCCTAAAACCAAACAATCTCTTGTTACCAAAACAAGAAGACCAACTTTAGGAAAGATATCAGGAACAAATCAATTCATGACCAAAAGGACAATTGCTAGGCACTTATTTCCTAACAATCTTCACCTTGACTAGAATTGTCCAACCCGAACCAATCTTCAAAGTGCAGCTTCGAACAGTCGATTCTCAAGTCACTACTTGTCCCAATAGTCTCCACCTTGACCTGAACGATCGCATCTTTCAACGGTCTTCAGTCAAATAGTTATTTTTCTCCTTTCCCTCGAGTACCGTAGTACCAACCTGCTTCAGCTTGTCAGCCCAAAGCACAAAAGATCTTCCCCGAGATCTCGATTGTCTTTTTCACCCAAGACACGGGTCTTGCCTTTTTCACCCAAGGCACGGGTCTTGCCTTTTTCACTCAAGGCACGGGTTTTGCCTTTTTAACCCAAGGCACGGGTCCTGCCTTTTTAACCCAAGGCACGGGTCCTGCCTTTTTTCACCCAAGGCACGGGTCTTGCTCCACCTAGGAGCCCGCCTCATTGAGAAGCGGAAACAACAGTCGATATCTTGTCTTCGGAATCCTTTAGTTCGACCTGTACAGGTGAAAACCCCACCTTACCGTCAACACTACCATCCTTAGACAAGCCTACCAACCTAAAACTATTACTCCTCGTGAATTTATCAACCTTTAAAATTGTTGCTCCAGACATCTTCTCACAAAAAAATTCAACAAACTCAAATAACGCCTAACTGATCAGCTGAAGCAAAACCTGGAGCTCAGAAGCGGAAGCGGAACAACCTGAAGCTCTGATACCAGTTTGTTGTAACGGAGGCGTCCCGTTACCAACGATTTTGTTAATTATGCGAGAAGAACAAAACAAATAGCAAACAATAATAAATTGACACACAGATTTACGTGGTTCACCATCAAAATCACTGGCTACGTCCACACCGACAAGGAGACCAAATTCACTATTGTGGAGATAATAGTACAACAGTAGACCGTAATACACGCGCTTAATAGCTCACAGCTAAAGCCAAAAGTACTACCAATTCTGCCAACCAGATAGTAATCTCAAACTGGAAAGAGACTACCCAGACCGAGTCGACCTGCAACGAACTCACCGACGAGACGAAGGGCAAACGATCTTGCGGCCAACCAAGATCCGAACAAACTCCAACGATCTCCAACGAAGACGAGATCAATAGAACCACCAAATAATAGGGACTCGGAACAAACTGAGTTTTCCCTTAAGAAAACCTCACAAATCATCAGCCCTCTATATTGTGCTCTCAAATCATCTCTCTGTCCTAATTAACCTAGAAACTAGTCAGGTCTTTATATAGTATTATTTCACCCAAGCTAGTTACCTAAACTTATTAAGAAACAAAGGTCAATCTTTCCTAAAACCAAACAATCTCTTGTTACCAAAACAAGAAAACCAACTTTAGGAAAGATATCAGGAACAAATCAATTCATGACCAAAAGGACAATTGTTAGGCACTTATTTCCTAACAAATTATTTAATACACATTTGATCAAGATTATGCATGTCATTAAAAATAAAATATTTAACCCCCACATATAGTTTATTTTACTCAAGTGAGCATTGATGTGTCTCTAGTGTAAAGTTAAATTCTCTTTCAAAATGTATCTAAATTAATTTACAAGACAAGTACACACACGTGCCTTTTCAAAACATTAATAAGGATACGAAAAATCACACTAATATATAATCCCAACATATATTATACATATTCAATTTTCTCAAATAAAACATACATAATGTTCTTAAATTGATTAATAAATAATATTCAATATCATATATATTAAGTGCACAGAATAAATTTATAACGGCTATATAATAAATCCAAATATTGCTCTCATTACTCATAAGAGCATATAATCTCCACATGGTCATCTTCCAAGACAACATAATTTGCACAAAAATCATTAATAATTAATTATTACTCCAATAATAATCACATTAATTATTTTGATCGTAGGCATATAATATTCTCCATAAACACAGAAAAACATTCACCTTTTAGTTATATACTAATACAAACATGTGTGCAAATTTATCAACCATCATGAAATATTGAGACTAACACATTCAACATATGTTCAGAAACAACATAACATCCTACTCTTATCAGATAATTTATCTTGCAATCAATGACGATAAATGATACTCATCTACCAAACGTAATTATTTTATCATCATGAATCACAAGAAGACAAGAACTAAACTCATAGATACCTTACCTCATTCTCAAGGATGAATATTGATAATAAAATAAGATAATACCATCCACTCATAAACCTTCAAAAACTTTCAGCATACTACCACGACATTGTGTCCCGTTTTCTAAAGGGTAAATGACATAATCAGCTCACAACTTCAACTAAATAGTTGTAGCTCTTCTTCTTAACTTTCCAACGCCATATTACACGTCCCAATCGGAGGTCTAGAGACGGAGTTATTGCCATAATACCGAAATGCTATCTCACCCTCAACGAGATGAATCTTACCCACGAAACAAGATAGACAATTGAAACAATTCCAATGACAAGTGATGAACACAACCACAATAATAGTGAATAATTTCGTTTCTCAATTGTTGGAAATATGGGGTCACTATAGGGGCGATATATAACTAGAGAATATACGTTGTTGTGTCGTGGTATGAAGTCCACTGAATGAGAAACGAAATCACCCCGACTACGGTACAAATCGGAATGGGGCTCGTCCCCCAAGGTCACACAACACTCCTTAAAGGTTGTGTACTCAACCATTAGGAGTTGGGACTCGATGGTATACTCAGAATTTGTCAAAGAGATTTGGATGATGGAGTATTGATAATGTGTTTCATACTCATTCTCTTATATCACTTTATATAAGTCTAACATGAGACTAAAATCATCCAAAGCAATTTATGATAGGAAATGAATTGTTATTACTATGAAGATAATGATATTCATAACCATCATGAAAATTTGTGTCATTATGCTACTTAATGGGAGATACCCTTACTATGCAACAATAGTCAACATATTGTCTTTGCATTATTTCTAACACATGGCCCCAATTAACTTCCTATTAACTCCCCGCCAACCTCAATCCCCCACTAACAGTACGCAAAAACAGAAATAGAGAGGTGAAGGAAGCTTGACGCGCAAGGGGGAGATCGTGGGTAGTTATCAAAAATATCTAGCGTCGACTGTTCCTTTGCCTTGAGCCGACTTGGAATCCCAGTCGACCGACTAGAAAATAAGCCTTAGTCGACTGATTTCCCAGTCGGTCAACTGAGGCCTTCAGTCTGGTCGACTGAGAATTCTAAACTGGATCGACCGAATCTTAGCTTAGTCTGGTCGAGTAGCTTCCCAGTCGGTCGACTGGGATCTTCAACCTGCGTCAACTTGCCTGCCAGTCGGTCGACTGGGACCTGGCTGGGTCGACTTGGGCTGCTGCGACTTGAGTGATTCGAGTCCGCTTCTTTGGGTTGATTTGTTGTGCTTTAATCATATGGGCCATAGATCATTTAGCCGATTCTTACTATGGAATTTTAAACCAAATCCAAAGATTTAAGATCGGGCCTTCTTCTTATTTGGCTGAGTTTGTCTTTCAGCTTCTATCTTTACTTGATTTTCGCACAACGACTCGGTTTTAGAGCTTTAACGATTTTGACGTGTTTTTGAGCTCTTTTGACTACTCGGTGTACATTATCTGCAAAATAACAAATGAATACCCGAGTAGCACATATAGGAGAAAATAGCGTAAACTGAGTCCTAAATTTAAAAAAATGACATGGAAATGCGTGCCAAAATAAGTGAAAAATCGAATAAGAACGACACGCATCAACTCCAAGCGTTTTTAAGACCCAAAAGATTGTTGGTTGATAACAAAGAATGAATAATTAATCTTAATTTATAATATAAAATTTTATCAACCTATTATAATTTTTCGATCTGTGATAATATTGAAGTGTTGGTTTATAACTAAGAACGAATGATTGCTCTTATCAATATAGAATTTCATCACTTATCATAATTTATCGATGTGGGATAATGTTACTTAAGTTTATAATCTTATGAGCTTTTTTAAGACTCAAAAGATTGTTGATCGATATCTAAGAATGAATATTGCTCTTATTTATAATATAATATATAAATTTTTACATAGGTTTATAATCTTCGGAGCTTTCTTTAAAACTCAAAAGATTTTTTGGTTGATAACTAAGAACAAATGATTGCTCTTAAGCTTTTCTTAAGACTCGAAAGATTGTTGGTTTGATATCTAAGAACGTATGATTGCTCTTTTTTATAATACAAAATTTCATTACCCATGATAATTTTTCGATGTGGATAATTTTTACAGTTTTACTTAACTTTATAATCTTATGAACTTTTTTAAGACTCATTGTTTGTTGATATCTAAAAACGAATTACTCTGTATTACTCTTATTTATAATAAAGAATTTCATCACCCCACCTCATCATATTTGTTCGATGTGAGATAATTTTTATTTAAGTTTATAATCTTAATATTTTTTTAAGACTCAAAAGATTGATTACTCTTATTTATTAATTTAGAATTCATCACCCTATTATCCCTATTATAATTTTTCGATGAAAGAAGTATTTTACTTAAGTTTATAATCATATGAGCTTTTTTTACGACTCGGAATATTATTGATTGATACTCTGTATCTAAGAACGAATGCTTGCTATTATTTACACAGAATTTGAGAAAATTTGAGATAATTTTTAATTCTTGGTTGATATTTAAGAACAAATAATGATTGCTCTTATTAATATAGAATTTATCATCTCATCATAATTTTTTGACATGAGATAATTTTTACTCAAGTTTATAATCTTATGAGCTTTTTTAATACTCGAATAAAATATTGTTAGTTGATATCTATGAACGAATTATTATTTTATTTATATAGAATTTCATCACCTCATCATAATTCTCTGATGTAGAATAATTTTTCTTAAGTTCATAATCTTAGGAACTTCTTTTAAGATTCAAAAGATTGCTGGTTGATACAGTATCTAAGAACAAATTATTGCTCTTATTTATATAGAATTTCATCACCTCATCATAATATTCGTGTAGAATTATTTTTTCGCTACACAAATTTCTATATATTGTATTAAAACTATACTCCGTAATAATTATTAATACTCCGTGATAATTATTTAAAAAATTCAAAATTTTAATTTTATATTTTTTTAGGGTGAATAAATCAATATTAAAACAATTATCAAACATAATTGACTAAGTGTTTCACGCTGTTAGCCTGTCACTGTCCAATTTTTGTTGCCTTATGAGGTGATAATCGTCGGTTTATATAGGGACAAAAATGGAGTAGGATTGTTTTTTTTCTATACAAATTCCTATATATTTAAATTTTTAAAAAATCAAGTTTTAGGTGGAGTAGGTTTTTTTTCATATACAAATTTTTATATTCTTTATTTAATCGAAAAAATATATTAAAAAACTTGGATAAATCATATCGCTCGAAAAGTTTCTGCTTTATTAATTGTAGACACCCACATTTTGACCGCCAGGTGTCTATAGTAGTTCCCGCCAAACACCCGATGATGATTGGACATAAACGTGCTTTGATGGACTCGGATATGGGCTCGTAATCATGGACATTTGGTTTAGACTTTTTACAGAGTACAAATCTTACAAAACCAACCTCAAATCCAGGCCCAGTGGGTCGTTTCGAGTCAAATTAGACTAATTTGGGTCGATTCCGACACCAGGGGTAAAACCGTCTTTTAGCGACCGAGTCAAAACCCGGTCAAAGATATTTCCCGAGACTCGCGGACCAACCGTGACACCTCACGTGTCCGGTTTGGACTCCAACACTACAAAAAATCAGCTTCGAAAACATTAAACAATTCCGTTGAAGGTAGAATTCAACCTCAAGTAGGAGTTCTATCCGGAAACCGAATCAGACACCGACCGAGCTCCAAATACTCGGCCAAGACATCCAAAACAGCCGAAACTCTCCCCTTGACAGCCGAGATATTTGGCTTCCCCACCAAGAAACGAGACTTTGGTTTCCTCTCGAACTCTCGTATTTCCTATCCAAACCGGTATTTATTGTCACACAAACAAGACTACCTCAATTCCTATAAATAGGACCTCCCGTCCAACACAAAAGACACGGTTTTTGGAGACGGTTTTCACACAACAAATATCAAACATTATAGATCTATTATTCCCACATCACACATTCATCATCAATCATCGAAAGTCAGAAAATATACAACCTCGTAACGCCAAACAATTCCCGAGTAATCTCGACCCGACAAATCCGACCTCCAGCCGGCCGAAACCCGTCCCATTACACGTCCAAAATAACACCCTAACTCATCCTCATCATCTCGACGCTCCCAAGTCTAAGCCACTTTCCGACGAGCCTTATCCCGAGAAAACAAAGCATGTAGGTTGAGGGTGTAAATCAAACCCAATTCTTCTCTTCTTCTCTCCTTTTCTTCACGTTTTTTTTTCTCTTCTTTTTTGTGTCGAGTCGTCGGTCCTCGTTTAATATGGGTCGTTCATCGCATATTTTTCATAATTTCTAAATCGATTTTTTCTTATAACGTTCTTAAAATACGATATCGATTCTCTAATCGAATATCGTATCTAACAAGAACAAAATTAATCAATTCTCGTTGATGCTAATAAAATCGTTACATCTTTTTAAACAAAATTCGACGATTTTATATGCGGAGAAAATTAACATCTTTTTCGTTCAAAATTCTTTTTTTTACTTTTCGTTCAAAACAAACTTTTTTTCAAAACCTTTTCTAAAGTCATTCCGACTATTCGATATCGATTTCATAATCGAATATCAAATACGACGAATATCGAAAATATGAATCGGGTATAAATTAATCCATATTTGTACGCGATTTATAAAAATTGACGGTTTTTGACAAATAATGAAAAACGGACAGATCGCCACGCGAGTCGCGCGCCTGTCAGGCGACTCGCGCGGTGGCCTGTTTGGCCGAGTCTTTTTTTTTTTTCGTTTCCTTGCTTTTCTATTTTTTATTCTTTTCGAGTCTTACATAAAAAGCGACTTTCGCGACATATTTCGATAAATACTTTTTTTTACCTCGGTCAACGCGTGCTAATCCATCATGTGTCATAAATCTTTTCAAAATCATGCATTTTATTTATTTACATCGTTATTCGATTTATTTATTGTTACTAACTCGTTTTCTCGTGTTTGTAGCAATTTATTTTCATATTTTGTTTTTATCGTTTTATTAGACTAAAACGAAATTCACATGCTAAAATAACTTTGACGTTATTAGTTTAATATGCATTAAACGACTTAGCAACCCATTTATTTACTTTCCTCACATGACTTAGGAAAATAATCTCTGCATATCATTCAACCGTCAAACTAACGCGTGTACGTAAAATGAACGGTATCTTAGTAAAGGCCGCTAAGTGCGGGCGGGGTTGGGTGTTCTCAATGAACTTCCCAACACGTACCCTCACCCCTTACTCAGAACCATGGTTTCCGGACGTCCGAATCCATTGGCAACGAGAGTCATTCAATACACGATATCCGGTAATGTCGGTATCGGTATCAAATGCTAAGGGACGAACCCGATAAACTCTGACATCGGAAATGGGCCATGTTTTAAATATGGCCCACTACGACATAGAGTGGGTTCGAATGGTTCCGAATAACCATAAAATTCGGTGGCGACTCCTACTACGATTTAAAATTCAATTTGACCCATCTCATATGGAGATTCATTCGCCTCCCCAAACCCACGCGTGGCCGCGTCGGAGTTGACCTATGTCATGTCCACAATTTGGCGACTCCGCTGGGGATTAACTGATGTGTCACTTACCATCGGCATCCTCAGGGTGAGACTCGAAAAGAAATCGTTCGATTAGTAATGTACACGTTTTAGTTCAATGGTTCATGCATAACTCCGTTCTTTCCCGGGCCGGTTACTTGTGACCGACGTCCCACTATACCGCGGTGCATTCCTATGGCGGAACTCGCATGGGTTTTACGGCAGATTCTAAGACCAACTCGGCTTAGGAGGTCCGTCCTGATTTGCGAGAATGCGATCGTTGTTGGTATAGACCCTATTCGACTGACCGAGACTTAGACTAAGAGCATACATGGCGTCGTTATACTGTTTCCGTGACTACATGCTACTTGATCACCCTTTTTAAAAACCGTTATTTCAAAAATTCGTATCTTTTCAAACCCATCTATTTTTCAAAACCCAGAAAGCTACCAAATTTAGGACTTATGATTTTGACTCAAAATAGCCTATTTTTAGCCGGTATGCTGTCCAAACTTTTCTAAAAATTCAAAATCTCGGCCCAATAACACTTTTTCGATTTTCAAAAAAAATCGGGCCATCCTATCCGACTTTGCTCGGTTTTCAAATCCAAATTCCCTTTTCAAAGCCCTCTTCTTCTTAGGACTTCCCGTATTTAGCAGTGTCGGGTCTTGTCATAGGTTGTAAGAGTCTATAGCGTCGAAACTCCGTCGATCTTACATCACGGATTTCCTCCCTATCCTAGTCCGCCTTATTTGTCAAGGCACGGCCCACCTTCGTAGGACAAACTCCTACAAAGGGAAGCCCATTTACACAATCGAGTCCAAAGTCTGGGGATTTCACACACGGATCTTTCTTCGAACGGGACTAGGCCCACTTTGCCAAAACCCAGGAAGAGTCCACCATCCACGAGTCACCCGTCTAGGAGTCGGTCTTCAGTCCCACTCGGGGGCTACCCTTTAGCAGGGCGATCAACCGCGTTTGCTCTAAGGATCAGGTCTTACACGTGTTGGCTCACGTACCCCACTTTCGAGTCACTTAGATGTCGCACCATTTGAGTCCTATCAAAGTCTTTAGTCTCACTCGGGGGTTGTCCTCCACCCGAGCAGTCAACCACGGTCACCTTAAGGGGTACCCTACGTTCATCCTGCACCGGCGTCCTTATGATGCCTTCTTCGTGTCGTACCTATGCTACGAATACTCGACTCACCTAGGTTTAGGTCACCACGGTTAGTCCGAGCACGTGATACGGTCAAACACGGTCGCCCCCATTTTTGGATTCACCCTTATGCAGCTCGAGTCCAATTCGCAGTCGTTACCTCGTCTAGATCAACGTTCGAGTATCCCGGTCCAAGAGTCTTTGTCGACCCGTCACCCCGGGTCGTGTCTAGTTTGACTCTCTCTCTTGCACTTGCGCAAAGCCGAGTTTAGGCGAATCGTGGCACCCGTCTTTCTCTCCAATCAAAGACCTTACCAAAAAAGAACAACCAACCGAGCGTCCGAGTCCGGATTTGATTCGAGTCTAAGTCTGAGTTCGAGTCTAGGATACCCTACATCCTCATTTCCAAATCAAAGTCAGAGTCAAAGTCAATTGTATTCTGTCCTCTTTTTTCAAAATTCAATAAAATCAGCTTTTCTATTTCTCATACATACTTTCCTTATGTGCTTCCGAGAACATGATGAACACCATCATACACTGTGAGCACACGCACGTGACTATTATAGGCACATCTATAATGACTGCAGGAAACCGAGCCCGTGTTTTCCTTTTACCTATTCCATGTCTGGTATAGAAAGCCACATAACTACCCGTAGCAGGAGCATATCGAATCCTATGACAAATCTGGGTAGTCTTCTAGTTTGGGTTCAAGACGGGAGGCAAGCCCACTTCCCACAATAAACACCCATCCAATAAGACTAGCCAGTCCCTACCTTAGGTGTTAGTCTGACCGACAAAAAAAAAACTGGACAAAAAAGTCAAAAGTCCAAGAGAAAAAAAGCAAAAGGCCAAAACAAAAAAGCTGGCCATGATCAAAAAAGAATTATCAACATCTCTCGACCAGACACGGTCAACTCAAATGAAGAATCCCATGATCGGGGCTAAGAGGTCAACCCAAAGAATTCAAAAACCCATGACCGTGAAACGGTCAATTCAAAAATTATCAATACCCATACCATCCAATAGGGGAGAGAGAGTCAAGCTGGTCAGCTAACACCACATCTAGCCTTCCCACATTACAACCCTCAAGACCTTCTCGAGACCTAGGCTAGAGACAACCCAGAATTTTGAGAATTCAAGCTCCATAGGATACACCCTAACCTTTAGGGCCAAACATGGAAACCAGATCCCGCATTATCAACCTGCCCGATCGAAGTCCGAGTCATTTTTACTCGACTTCCCCCTTTCCTACCACATTACAATACCTTACCCTCGAAGCCCTAGCTCCACAAAATCGAGCTCCAGATTTCGAAACATCAAAGCCACTTGCGACCTAGCTCCACATTTCCAAAAACATCTAAACCAGTTACTAATCCCAAACACGGGAACTCAACTTGCAGTCGGCATAGAACATGCCCAAATAGTTCACACCACCTCTGGGGGCTATCCCGGAGAATGCTCACAGTCACAGAATCAACATCTTAACTATTCTAGCTCTTTGATCAAGACATCACTGGGAATGCACCTAGCCTACACCATCGTTGTGGCTAGTTACACACAAAGCCCTAGTAAACTAGGCACCATTATATATCTTTCAATCCACTGAACTACGGCTTGGTTTGATTTCACTACACGTGAATACGTAGGCAGCCTTTCGACAAAGGCACAACCATTCACATTCACACAAATTCGAAAAAGCATCATCATTCCGGTCACGACACTGTCATGTTCTCAGCAGCTAACTTTGTCATCCTGGGGGCTTCCCCTAGGCAGAAGTTCTCCATTCATTCACAAAATCCAGATAAATTCAAAGAATAAAGATCTAGCCTCCTTTCTATAGTGTGTCCTAGTACTCGGCTCAGTTGAAGACGAGAATTGGTCAGGGACTCGAAGCAATACCCACTTTGGGAATGTACCCCTAAATCAAAAGAATATCCAAAAGAACACCAGTCTACGGCATTGCTACCACAAAGCCCTGTTGTACGGAAACAGTCTCATTCCGAGGATTCGACCGTGTTGCCACTCGCCTAGGTTGCGGAATAGCGCAACTTAAGAGTCTTGTCATATTAGGTGGCCCATCCCCTACCGAGTCACGGTCCAACCCTTAGAGAGTCCAGTCGTGTCTGTCAACTCGTCTTGTCGCGTCCAGAGTCGAGTCGGTCGGTATATCTCTCTCTTCAAATTCTCATTTTAAAATTCGCAAAACTTAGCCATTTGAGAAAATCCCTTTCCTAGTCACCACGGGAATAGGAATTTTTATCACACTTCATCTAGGCATACAGGCCTAACCAGAGACTTTAGGAGTCCGTGTCAGAATCGGATTAGGAATCAAGTCATCCCAAGCATTCTAATTTCCAAAAAAAAAATCATTTTCTTTCCAAAAAATCAATCAAAAATCATTTCTTCCCCAGCATGAGTCAGTGTTTCGCCTAAATGTTACATGCAATTTGTTATGTATCAACAGACAGGCACCCCAAGACTCCCCGAAGAATTCTCAAAGACTCCCCAGTGGAAGGATCATGCAACATTTCTATTAAGGAATCAGGATATATCTGTAAGCGGATACACCCAGAGCTTCAAAGGCAAGCTCCCGCGCTATTCCAAGATGGGATGTGTCTGTAAACAGACACACCCAAGACTTTTTAGGAGAAGTCCCCGCACTATTCCAAGATGGGATGTGTCTGTAAACAGACACACCGAAGACTTTTTAAAAGAAGTCCCCGCGCAATTCTAAGACAGGATGTACCTGTAAACAGGTATACCCATAGCTTCCAAGGCAGGCTCCCGCGACATTATCAACATCAACCCAGGTAAGATTTCTATTTTATGGCTGGCGAGCCCTCCACGCAAGTCTAATGGACTCTAAACGACCCGATCGGAAGTCTGCCAGGTCTTAATCCTCGGTTGGCCTGGTAGCTACTCTGACTTTCGCCTTGTCCAAGCCTCAGTCAAAGTGGGGGCTCTGTAGACACCCACATTTTGACCGCCAGGTGTCTATAGTAGTTCCCGCCAAACACCCGATGATGAATGGACGTAAACGTGCTTTGATGGACTCGGATATGGGCTCGTAATCATGGACATTTGGTTTAGACTTTTTACGGAGTACAAATCTTACAAAACCAACCTCAAATCCAGGCCCAGTGGGTCGTTTCGAGTCAAATGAGACTAATTTGGGTCGATTCTGACACCAGGGGTAAAACCGTCTTTTAGCGACCGAGTCAAAACCCGGTCAAAGATATTTCCCGAGACTCGCGGACCAACCGTGACACCTCACATGTCCGGTTTGGACTCCAACACTACAAAAAATCAGCTTCGAAAACATTAAACAATTCCGTTGAAGGTAGAATTCGACCTCAAGTAGGAGTTCTATCCGGAAACCGAATCAGACACCGACCGAGCTCCAAATACTCGGCCAAGACATCCAAAACAGCCGAAACTCTCCCCTTGACAGCCGAGATATTTGGCTTCCCCACCAAGAAACGAGACTTTGGTTTCCTCTCGAACTCTCGTATTTCCTATCCAAACCGGTATTTCTTGTCACACAAGCAAGACTACCTCAATTCCTATAAATAGGACCTCCCGTCCAACACAAAAGACAAGGTTTTTGGAGACGGTTTTCACACAACAAATATCAAACATTATAGATCTATTATTCCCACATCACACATTCATCATCAATCATCGAAAGTCAGAAAATATACAACCTCGTAACGCCAAACAATTTCCGGGTAATCTCGACCCGACGAATCCGACCCCCAGCCGGCCGAAACCCGTCCCATTACACGTCCAAAATAACACCCTAACTCATCCTCATCATCTCGACGCTCCCAAGTCTAAGCCACTTTCCGACGAGCCTTATCCCGAGAAAACAAAGCATGTAGGTTGAGGGTGTAAATCAAACCCAATTCTTCTCTTCTTCTCTCCTTTTCTTCACGTTTTTTTCTCTCTTCTTTTTTGTGTCGAGTCGTCGGTCCTCGTTTAATATGGGTCGTTCATCGCATATTTTTCATTATTTCTAAATCGATTTTTTCTTATAACGTTCTTAAAATACGATATCGATTCTCTAATCGAATATCGTATCTAACAAGAACAAAATTAATCAATTCTCGTTGATGCTAATAAAATCGTTACATCTTTTTAAACAAAATTCGACGATTTTATATGCGGAGAAAATTAACATCTTTTTCGTTCAAAATTCCTTTTTTTTACTTTTCGTTCAAAACAAACTTTTTTTCAAAACCTTTTCTAAAGTCATTCCGACTATTCGATATCGATTTCATAATCGAATATCGAATACGACGAATATCGAAAATATGAATCGGGTATAAATTAATCCATATTTGTACGCGATTTATAAAAATTGACGGTTTTTGACAAATAATGAAAAACGGACAGACCGCCACGCGAGTCGCGCGCCTGTCAGGCGACTCGCGCGGTGGCCTGTTTGGCCGAGTCTTTTTTTTTCGTTTCCTTGCTTTTCTATTTTTTATTCTTTTCGAGTCTTACATAAAAAGCGACTTTCGCGACATATTTCGATAAATACTTTTTTTTTACCTCGGTCAACGCGTGCTAATCCATCACGTGTCATAAATCTTTTCAAAATCATGCATTTTATTTATTTACATCGTTATTCGATTTATTTATTGTTACTAACTCGTTTTCTCGTGTTTGTAGCAATTTATTTTCATATTTTGTTTTTATCGTTTTATTAGACTAAAACGAAATTCACATGCTAAAATAACTTTGACGTTATTAGTTTAATATGCATTAAACGACTTAGCAACCCATTTATTTATTTTCCTCACATGACTTAGGAAAATAATCTCTGCATATCATTCAACCGTCAAACTAACGCGTGTACGTAAAATGAACGGTATCTTAGTAAAGGCCGCTAAGTGCGGGCGGGGTTGGGTGTTCTCAATGAACTTCCCAACACGTACCCTCACCCCTTACTCAGAACCATGGTTTCCGGACGTCCGAATCCATTGGCAACGAGAGTCATTCAATACACGATATCCGGTAATGTCGGTATCGGTATCAAATGCTAAGGGACGAACCCGATAAACTCTGACATCGGAAATGGGCCATGTTTTAAATATGGCCCACTACGATATAGAGTGAGTTCGAATGGTTCCGAATAACCATAAAATTCGGTGGCGACTCCTACTACGATTTAAAATTCAATTCGACCCATCTCATATGGAGATTCATTCGTCTCCCCAAACCCGCGCGTGGCCGCGTCGGGGTGGATCTATGTCATGTCCACATTAATGTATATATATATATAGTGATGATTATCAGGCTAATGTCGAATGACCTTTAGGTTTTTATTTAAGCATCTAAAATATTTCAAATTTAGTACGGAGTATAAATATAGGGATTGGAACTCAAATTACATAAACATCTATGCAATTAATACATGTATATAAAAATTATTTTTCTCTTTTGATCTCTTAGATACAATTCTAAGGGTTATATTTTGTTAATTCGAAGGAGAGTAACAATGAGTAAAAAGAGGACAGAAATAACCCGAGGAGAGCAAAATCGAGACGGCAAACCGAAGAGGAAAGAAGAACGAAACAGGCGTGATTATAACAGGAGGCAACAAAAGCAACACCAAATGAAACAGGCGTGATCGAGACAACAGCAGCTTAGCAACAGAGGTGTAACAGCAGCAATAAGGCAACAGATCAGGACAAATTGAAACACCAAAGAACCCGCAGCAATAAGGCAACATATCAGCAATAAGGCAACTGCAGCAAACGTGATAACACCAGAACCGTGACAGTCGAAGAGAACAGAACCGAAGAACGGACAGACCAAAGCAATAGAACCGAATGTGAATGCTGTGTCGTGGCGGTACGCCACTTACTGCCACTGACTTGAAAACTGTTTTGGTACGACAGGGGTGGCAATCGATTAACACCGTCAGTTTCTCAAGGTGAACACAGCAGCTTTCAGACTCGTCCACTCGAGGCTGGAAGCTTTGGAATAACACGAACAAAAACCCAAAAATATTTGTGTAGAAGAGCAGCAGAGAAAGGGAATGTATTGATCGTTTTTTGTGTATCTTAAGAAATGAAACTACTGCTCTATTTATAGGGGAATAAAACAGTAGAGGAGCCAAAAGAAATCGAGCTCATAAATGGCATTAAAACCGTGATCAATGGCCTTAACTCACCAGCAACAGTCAAATTTGACTGTAAGATCTGTATTTGGACATAGCCCACCCCCCACTGAACCTGGACATCCCAAGTTCAAACGAGGCCCAAAAGATAAAAGTCGGGCACAGCCCGCAGGTGCTCTACCCGAGCCCAGTCGGGTCGGCGTGCATGTGTGGTGAAGCCTAGGCCCAATTCACTCTCCACAAAAGACCCATTAAGCAAGCTTATTGACAACACAAAAGGGACAAGTCAATATAAACAACAAAAAAGACTCTCCCACTATCGATGTGGGAGAGGAGAAGAGAGGGATAACTATGGCTTTGCAAGCCTTTTACTGCCAACATATTTATCATTTTTCTTCTTATTATTATTACAGTACTTCGTATTATTTTGTAAGAGGAGTAGCTTAATTTTATTCAATCATCGAAAGGAAAAGAAATACAAAAGCAACAAAAAAATCTTACAAAGTAGCAGCAAAAAAAATCATATTGTATTCTATATCTTTAGTAACGTATTACTAAAAGTTATAAAAAAAATGATATTCATGTTGTATTCGATTAGACGATTTAAACAAGATCTCACATGAATATCTTTTATCTTATACAGAGTATATTAGAAGTTCTATCGAAGATTCATCATACTTATGAATAGTGTTAAAAAAGCAAACGTGCTACTTACATGATTCCTGATGCTTTGGATAAGTTCCAAGTGGTTTCTATCTAAGCCGCCCACATAGATACGTCTATTACGTCTCTCCCAATTAAATGACATAAGTAGTAGCAACGATACTACAGATACGCCAGTTCTTGTCCCTCTTGAATCTCCATGCTCTCTTTAAGTTCCTTTGATATGTTCCTGGCCTTTTGAGTGATGCCCTGCCAATAATTTATACTCATATCTTTCACGACCTCATGTGAAAACTCGCGTTCATAGAACAAATGAGACTTAGTCTCTTCATGCTTCCTACAAAGCACGCATTGGTTTGCAAGGTTGAATCCTCTAAGCTTAATTGGGTGCATCAGTAGTGGGGAGCCGATTCTGTAAGGCAAGCGTACTAGTGATGTTGTGACTCAGACTACAAGCAGAATGCTAAATAGTAGAATAGTCACGAAAGAAATCATATAGGCTAAGCCTAAGGAGAATTTCCCTTTGTAACTCCAGTCATCCACCAGATCTCTAACTCTGTCAACGAACCCATCCTTCTCCAGAATGAGGTTACGAACCATCATTATGCTACGCAATACTTCAACATCTCCATCACTATTCTTTAATTTGCCTCTCATATCGAGCATTTGCTGGTTTTATAACCATTTACCTATCGGGTGTAGTAGAGGTGATCAAACGGTCCAAGCCCATAGGCCCCAGCTCCGCCCGCTTTTTTGAAGGGCTTGAGCCTAATATTATGGCCCGAAAAAGCCCATGGATCGGCCCTAAAAGGTCCGAAGTGGTTGTGGGCCAGGTTTGGGCCACGCATTTGGCCCAACCCGCACTTGCTAAAAATAAATCTTTTTTATTACCAATTTCTAAAAAGATTATAAAACTCTTTAAGAATTCATTTATAGTCATTTGTATTTATGAATAAGATCTTCCTAATATGTACTAGTACGTAATTACTCAAATTAATATCGATTACGAGTATATATATACTCTCTCCTTCTCACTGAGATCTTCTACCATTCCTTTTTGGGTGTTTTTCTCTAAGATCTCCCTCTTTTTTTCATACTCACTCTGTTACAATCAATTCCATATATTTACTTTATCACGTATACCAATGCACGTTTTCTTTTGTCTATATTACTCAGTATAAAGTTTGGTATTCATGATGCACTCGATTAGACAATTTAAACAAGATCTCACATGCCTATATTCTATCGTATATTTTTCTCACATATGAATAGTGCACAATAACCAAATGTATGGAATTGATTGAAACGAAGGGAGTCCCGGTCAATGGTTGTCCTTAAAAGAGTAAGTCTCCCTTGTTACGACGGGTCAAATATCACCTCATAATTGGCCAAGGACAAGCAACTAACTACTCGTATGTGCTAGTCCCCCAACATGTCTTTTGTATTATCCCTTGTATTTGATCCGTAACAAATAAGAATTTGTGTCCTTAAAATTGGAATGGATCAATCAGTGAAGTACAAGTGTAACAAATCCGAAGTGGTTTCGTTGCATAAATGTAGCGTCCGATTGATACGGAGTATGACTGTATGAGTATGATGATCAAGTACCGTAAAAGATACTCTCCTGAAGTGAAATCAACCGTTACCAATTTGAGTCTCCCAGAGTCGAGTCTTGTCTCTCTCATTTTTTTTCTACCTGATCAAATCATTGCATTTTGTGTGTAATAAATACTTCCTGTTTCCCTCAATTTGTTTTTAATTTCCTATCTTCTTCTTGTTATTATTATTATGCGATCATTTGATCATATCATATTTGCAGTTTAATTCTGAAGATGTTTGTGAAGAAGCTTGTTGAAAAGGCCACCAAGAAGGTTAGTTACTTGCTACTCTCAATCCACACCACACCTTTTTGTCTATTTCCTGCTTTTATCATCTGCTCCCTCGATTCCCGATCATTTGTTGTCTTATTTTTACTCTGGGTTGTATCGGTTAATTGTTATCATTTCTATTTTAGGATTGCATTGATCATTCATATTCAATTTGATCCACTTGCATCATTGGCTCCTTCCTCTTTGGTTGTACTGTAACCTCTTGAATTTTAATTTTACATTATTTGATCTCCTGTTACTTGTTATCCAAAGTTTGGTTGCCTTCTGTTCTGACTTTTGGATCTGATGCAGTGATGTTCCTCTAGTTACGTAAATGATGATAATTAATGAAGGACTGTTCGTGTTTGGTTTTTAAATACTTGGTGGAATTACACAATTGTCCTTCTCATTTCCCCTTCCCTCCTCATTGCATTATAGAGAGTTTCGAGAGAATTCTCAAAAAATTTCAAAGTTCCAAATTTCATCCCCTCCACCACCTCCCTACTCCGGCCACATCGGCTGCCATTCCGTCCACCATTTTTTTTCTCTTTTTTCCCATTTTTTAAAGAATATTGATGTTATAATTTTCTCAAGATTTTTTGGGGAAAAATGAGTAGTACTCCATTGTTATCACGGAGTATGTTTTTTGACGTAATTTTTTGGGTTATTATTAATTCGTTTACTTTTAATTAGAAAACTCAAATATTATCGACATAATCATTGTTCTAATGTTCAAAATAAAAATCAAATTAGAAAATAAATTCAAAATAATATACAATTCAAATTAAAAATAAAAACAATAAAAAAAAAAGTACGGGAACGGAAGAACCACCCCACCTCTCACCTCCTGCCACCACTCCCACCCCTCCTAAAACCATCCCAACCATTCCTAAAACCACTCAACCCCTCCTATCCGACGTCGTCCTCCTGCCATGTTGTCCTCTCTCCACCCCGGCGCCCCTGCCACCCCTGTGTCCACCTCCAACCACCCCTAAACCCTAAAATTCAATGTTACCCAATTAACTCTAATTTAGAATTAACCCTAATTACGCAATTAAAACTAATTTACAAAAAATATCATGTATCGAATTATGATCCATATTGAATTTGCAAATAATTGATGAAATCGATTTTAGAACTGACAAAGATTACTTATTTTCTATGAGAAAATTGGTTTTACTACTTTATTTTAGGGAGAAAACAATGAAAAAAGGAAAAGGGTAATTTTGGAAAATTTTGGCAAGTTTAATGATGATTGAGTAACACGTATATATGAAAAAGTAATTCCGAAAAAAAAAACGAGCTTTTACTCTTTAATTTCAAAAATTTCATTGTGTTTTTTGTTTTTTGTTTTGATCAATGTTTCATCATACCGAATGGCATCCACGTATTTCTTCCTTGTGGATGGAAAAGAATAACAAAAGCTTAGAGTGCGTTTGGATAAAATCAATTGTACTAGGTAGAATTTCCCAAGAAAAGAATAGGGAAAGGAAAAGGAAAAGCGAGAAATGAGAAACGGGATATGGAGGGACTAGGGAGTACGATTTTCCTCCAAATCTTTGTTTTTTTAGAGAGATTATAATTTGCCTTATCGGAGGGAAATGGATTCCTTTTCCCTCTGTAGTCTCTTATCCAAACAAGGCATAAGACTCTCAAACTAACTTGGAAGGGAAAGATACTAGCATTCGCTTGGGAGATTTGTTTGATACAATATGTTTTAATACGAAGCGCTATCAAGCATACGGAAACAATATGCTTGTGTGGAGTATAATACATGGGGAGCTACATAATAATAAAACCGTAAAAGCTAATACTTGTTACTCTAAATCCCAAAACAATAGTCAAAATTATCGTTTTTTGCTACCCGAAAATCTTTCAACATGAGGCCTTAGCAAATACTCCCCTGCCCGAATCTTTTTTTTTACCTTTGATTAAAATATTCCTTACAAAGAATATAAAAGTAAACAAATTTCCGACACAGAAGGAGTGTACAAAACTACAAGACGAAGGTTTGTTACCAAAAATTATGTTTCTAGCTACGCCCTTGTCCCTGACAAACGAGGGAATGAGACAATGGATTCTGAAAAACACGTTATGTTGAACGGACTTCTGAGTCACATATGAAAGACGATACAAGAGTCCTATTGGTGCTTAGAAAGTATCACGAATTATGATACTATTCACAATATTTCTTGCAACTAGTCAGGTATAAGTTCTAATTCGTGAAATCCTTTCCAAATGCCTGTCAAGTTGGCGCAAGAAGAAGTAAAACCCCCAACATGGAAAGAAGATCATCAAACGTTCATTGTCCAAGAGCGTGGTCAGATTGTGAGCCACTGTCCACGTATGTTAACTTGGAGCAATAGCCCACACACAATCTCATCATGAACTGGAACCTCAGTATTTCTTACATGCTCCTGGGACACTGGATTTTGTGCAATATGCAGAGGCGTACAGCAACCTTTTGAATGAATACATATATGTTTATTGGTTGGGTTGGATCGAGGCCCATCGAGTCATTCTGTGTTCGTGAATACATATATATAGGTCACCTTTTGACAAGGGTCAATTTGGGACTATCAAACTTCTTGCCAGAATGGTCTATTGGGATTATGCCTTTAGGGTCGTATTCAGATTCACGTGTTTGCGTATGGATTGAGTTTGGCCATCGGGGTAGGGTCGGTTTTGCTAGGCCTTGTGACCTTGTCCCCTATTGCCTGTTGAGTTTAGCATAGTTGTGGCTTCCTTAATTTACATTTTTGATCATGATTAGTACTTTGATTCCTATTCTCTATGAGTTCATTTACACCCTAAATCTTGTACTAGGGTATTTATTTATTATTTTTAATTTTAATTTTGTTCACTTGATGGTACTATTTTCGGTCTAGCCCGGTGATTACTTGGAGACTCTGAAAGCTGAGAATGTCGATCCTCATGTCACTTTCCATCATGGAATTCCATCTGCTGCTACTATTTTAGCTTATGATCCTGTTCAGAAGATACTTGCACTGTCAACCAGGTTGGTTCCCGTCTCCTATCCTTGTGTATTCTGTACGACGTATTAGAACAGATTGTTTTTTTTTTGGAAAAGTGAGCAGATTGCTATCTAATTACTCTGCTTTCTTAATTTACTCTTGCCGAGGTTATAAGCATAAACAATTTATCTGGCGTTGTTCAATGTGATGTTTGAAGATCATTGCCTATGGATCTTATTTGGCTGTGTTCTGATGACATGTCAAGCTCAATCTAAGAAGCTGTTTAGTGGATCAACATTTATATGTTTTAGCACCGCTCTTGTTGCACTAAACTTGTTATTTTCACAGGCATGGGCAAGTCAAGCTGCTCGGTAAAGAGAACACACAAGCGTTATTGGAGTCTGATGATGAACAACCCACCAAGTTCCTAAAGGTTGCTATTTAGCATTCTTTTCTTTCTCTGGATGCTATCCATTCTTCTAGTACTCTTCACAGAAGATCCACTATGAACAAACTTTCTCCTTATGATGTCATGAAATCTTATATGCTCACTCCTGTCATTTTCTGTGAAATCTTATATGCTCACTTCTGTCATTTTCTGTATAGCCTTTCTTTGTTCACCATATTCTTAGAAGTGACTAATTCATGGCTTTTTGAAGTTCATTCCCAACTCTGGCGTGCTTTTCAATGTTACATTTGGAGATAGAATTGAGGTATCTAAACCCCAATGGTTAATATGTTGCCTCTTTTTTCCTTGCTTTTCTTACACTCATGTTTTCCTCACCCGTTTGTCTCACAATTAGGTTTGGAACATAGAAAAAAAGATTTTGAGTCAAGTTCATCAATCCAGTGAAGAGATCACATCTTTTGCTCTATTGCAACAGTTCATGTAAGCGCTTTGATTCTGTTAGAATATGTTAGAATATGCCATGAACGTAGCTATCACATTGATAGTGAATCACGTAAATCTTTGTATGTTAGTTATCCTTGTTTGAATTTGTTCTGTATCTTCCTCGCATCCATTATATCAGATTTCGTAGATTTATTTGAAATGCTGTCATGATTGTACTCTGAATCTCTGATGTGCATATAGCATCCATAAGGTGATAGCAAAGGAGATATATTTGAACTAAAAGCAAATATTTTCAAGCTTGTTATTGACTATGAAGCTAAGACCTTACTGACTCAAATTTCTACTTTTATTGACAGATTTGTTGGGGATTCTACTGGTACTGTTACTATATGGAAGCTTCATCAAGAGTCATTTCACATCGAAAAGATGAAGTACTGCATCCCCTACCCAGCTTCTCATGGTGAGTTCTCTGACAGGCCACAGGCATGATGTTCATCTTGTTAGATTTTAACGCCGTAACTCTGTTTTACTATATTGTACCGAGTATTCATTAATAGACTATAAATGTAATAGTTGGGCCTCAACATCACCTTAAGGTTTTAGTTGAGTTGGTTTATCTAACATTCATTTCATCAGAAGGCTAAATTCCTGTATTTAGCAGTTCATATGTTCTCTAAATCTGAACTGATGATGAATTTTGTGTTCCAATTATGTTCCATTTTTTTTTAATTTTCACCCGTTACTGAATAAGGAAATAACTACATTAAATTATTATATTATATATATAAACATAAAAAAACTAAATTGCAACTACTTGACCCCCTTTCACCTTTTTTGATGCTCTTTTGAAGAAGAGTCATAGAGAGATAGATGGAGAGAGAAAGAGATAGAGAGTAGAGAGATTGAATGTTTGTGATCTGGTACTTGTCTATTTCAGGAATTATAAATAAAGATGCAGTTGCATCTCCTCTAAGCTTCATATTGCCCCAACCCGCTGCAGAAAGTGAGAGGTAGTTTATCCAACCAATTTCCTATTTTTCGTATTTCGTATTTCGTATTTTTCGTAGTTTAAATGACAAGTGCCTTTTTGAGTTCCAAACTTGTGAACATATTCATGAAAGGGTCTCTCTTAGTGACTTATGTTAAAGGGTTATTTCATGGGTATATCTAAACTATTGAATCCCTCCTCATAATAATACAAATTTAAGTTTAACCCAACATAACCTACAGTATATTATTACGGTAAATGTTTTCATTAGTATTTCTCTCCCATATCACCAATATCCTCCTACTTGTTCACTTTTTCTTAAAACTTTTGTCGAACTCATATGGGGCTAAATCAAACCTATCTTTTGGGTCTATTAACGGAAGATAGATACGATAGATAGGTGTATTTTCAGATTAATTGAAGATTGGATTATTTTGGGAAGACCGGCAATAGTTGATATTATTAATGTAAAATATCCCAAAAGAGAATGACCTGACTAACTGGTAAACGGTCACTTAAATGCAATATGAGAGTAAGGTATTAATTGTGTAGTTTATTTTAAGATTAAATGAAGTTTGGATTATTATGAGAAAAGCATGGATATTTAGGATTATTCACATTAAATATTCCTAAATTAAAAGCAATAGTTTCAGTACTCTCTAAGTTTGTGAGAGATTAACATTCCTGACATGGTGTTATGGAGTTATGGTGGCACTAGAACCTCCCATCTTTCGCTTAAGGCTACATATGTGGTACACGTCATAATGCAGATGTGAAACTTCTGAGAGAGCTACGTCAGGCTGAGCAAAAGACAAGCCAGCTCTTTACTTTTGTGGTTTATTTTGCTTGTATCGGAAGAATATAGGTTATTGTTTTTGGGTGCTGGTTTCAAGTTAAACCTACACTCAACACTTGCTTTTCTTATTTATTCCTTCTTACTTGTAACAAATATTACATTCTTTCCATTTTCTTCGTTCATGTGCAGAATTTTCCTGATATTTGCAGACGGGATGATGGTATTATGGGCAATACAGGAAAGCAAAGCTATGGCTACAACAGTTGGATCTGCTGCACAACTACTTTCCAATGAAACAAAAATTGTAACTTCTGCTTGCTGGGTATGCCCATTTGGAAGTAAAGTTGCTGTTGGTTATAGCACTGGGGATATTGTACTATACTCCGTCTTTCCTAATTCAAACACTGGAACTGGTTCTTCAATATCTAGGGGGTTTTGCAATGCCCAAATCACTCTTGCTTCAAAGCTCAATTTAGGATATAAATTGGAAAAGATTCCAATTGCATCATTCAAGTGGGTCTACTCAGATGGGAAAGCTAATCGGCTATATGTTATAGGTGCTTCTGATACCACACATATGAACTTAGTTCAGGTATTGTGATTCAGGTTTTGAATTGTTCAGCACCTCTTAAGCTATATTGGTGCTTTCACAGATGAGTGTACTTTATAGTTTCCTTGGCACCGGCAGGATTTTTGGCCCAATAAGCTGTCATTCCTTTTGGTTTACTCTCGCTTTTTTCCCTACAAATTGTTTGGAAAACAGACTACCACTTATGGAGTGTTCATTGCAGGTGATCTTATTGAATGAAGATACTGAAAATCAGACGATTAAACTTGGGCTTCAGCTGCCTGAGCCGTGTGTTAATATGGAGATAATTTCATGCACAAATGAGCTGTCCAAAAATAAACAAGGGTTTTTAGTTTTGCTCGGAAAATCTGGTCGCATGTATGCCTATGATGACCATTCTATTCAGAAGTATTTATTGCTGTCCCAAAAAAAGACTCAAGTATCAACACCAAGTGAAATGACTATAAAGCTTCCATATTATTCTTCAATTGTCACTTCTGCCCAGTTTTTAACAAACCATTCTAAGATAATAGGTTCTGCTATTGAGGTGATATTTTTTTTAGCTTTTATCTTTTTCGAGTTTTTCCTTGTTAGCTGCTTTCTAATCTGGTATAGTGTAGGAGTACTCATTGGTGGCAAAAAATTTACCAAGCCTTCTTCCTTCTGAGGCGAAGCATTTCATTCCGTCCCATTTCACTGGATTTTCAAAGGTCAAGGATTTATATATAACAGGGCATAGTGATGGAACCATAAACTTTTGGGATGTCAGTTGCTCTCTATTAGTCCCGCTTCTGTCGTTAACACAACTGGTAACTGGTCTCTCTTCATCTAATTATTGCAGCTTGGATAGGGTAGATTTATCTTCCTAAACAAATTTCATGTAACTCAATTACTACAACAAACAAGAGAACCTACCTAGTAGAAGATGCCATTCTGATGAAATGAGCAATTTGTCTATGCTACTGTTCTTGATTTACTTCTCATGTAGGCTGCATGCAAACAGACCAGGGCATAATATGGAAATGTAGGAACAATATGTCAATATTTGTTGATGCATATCAAAATAAATCAAATGGGAAATGGATAAGGTGTTAGATGCTGTAATTTCGATACGCTACTCACATGTGAAGGAGGAAGCTTGTATGTTTTCCAGCCTGATAGATCTTTTTCACCCCTTAATGGCCTCCAACTATGCCAAAAAAATGGTGGAAAAGGAATTAAACTTAAAGTAAAGGAGGAAGCTTTATGTTGTTTAACCTGATACATCTTTTTCCCCACCTTAATGGTCTCCTAAATATGCCAAAAATATTCTATCATATTGTAGAGTGAGGATGATTCATCCTCAAGTGACATGGCAGTTACTGCTGTTTTCTACTGTGCTGAATCAAGGATTCTGTCCTCGGGGGATAAAAGTGGAATGGTAAGGATCCCACCATATTTTTGTCAGAGCATGTTATTTTGTTATATAATGTGTCTTCTATCTTTTTATTACTTTATTTGGAAAACAGGTTCGTATGTACCAATTTAAGCAAGAACCCTTTGCCTTAGAGAGTGGTTTTTTCTCTTTAGCAGGTAACTTGTTTCTACCGTAATTGTATTTGATTATGGAGAATATTTTCAGTTTTTACATTTGCGATGTCGAGAGTTTTGAGTTGCTTGTACTCAGGCATCACAAAGAAAGGAAGCAATCATGTCATCCAGACTGTTAAACATATCAAAGTGAATGGAGCTGTACTTTATTTAAACAGTAGAAGTGGTTCAAGACATCTTGCAGTGGGTTGTGCACATGGACATGTAAGCCTGTGTCTGATTCACTTATTTCCGTGTACCATCTACCATATGGCTTCGATTCTTGCCACTTTCTTTATCTGTTATAGTTACAAGACTCACAACAAAAAAAACTTCATATTAACGGAATAACATTAAAGAGCATTAACATTTCAGGGTCAGGACATTCAGTCCTTAGGAGAAAACAATTTCCGTATGAAAGAAATAGATATACTTTTGGATCTCTCCAATATATAAAGTAATACTTCATACTGCAGAACACCGTGTCCACTGATATTGAAAGGAACCTGACTCATAGAGCTTAAAATATTCGGGATGTTTCTTTCTATGGTTTTACATTATCTTTTAAAACCAAAATCAGGAGATCCATTTATGGATCACCTAAGGGTTAATGTGTTTAAGATACGTTCTTTGCAGATTTCTCTGATCGATGTGGAAGGTCCCTCTGTATTGTATCATAAGCAAATTGAAACTCTACTTTCTGCAGATATTATATCGTTGCAGTTTGAATGTTTTGACATACATGGTTTGGAAAAGAATATACTAGTTGTGGCTACAAGGGATTCTTCTATATGTATACTCGATGCAGATACCGGAAATACACTGAGCAGTAGTGCGGTGCACCCTAAGAAACCGTCCAGAGCTCTACTGATGAAGATTTTAGGTAGCATATATTTTTGGAAAAACAAACAGCAATACAAGCAAGTACTTAGCAATTTTCTGCGATCTTATTTGGTGTCAGTTACATTTTGCTGCTTGACGAGCATATCTTGGTGATAAACACATCTAAATATTTGATTGTGCAGATACAAGTAAGGGAGCTTTGGCAGAGAATACAGTACAGAAGCCACAGTTATTGTTGCTTTGTTCCGAAAAAGCTGCGTATATTTATTCCCTATCACATGCAGTTCAAGGGGAGAAGAAGGTTTGCTACAAAAAGAAATTTCGTTCGTCTTCTTGTTACTGGGCATCATTGATCTGCACTTCTTCCAGCCTAGGAGCCATATTTCTCTTTGCATGTGGAAAAGTTGAAATAAGGTAGGTTAAACTCTGCTACTATAAATTCCATTCATCATCGTGTTACTGGGCATCAAATAGTTTTGTACTCCCTAAAAATGGTACTTGAGCACTCAACAGTGGGAGCATGGTCACATAGGAGATAGGTGCTTATAATTGAATTCTTTATATGACTCGAGAAGCTGGCATTGTTACCATAAATCAGCCAAGTTAGACAACTAACCATGTCAGCTTTATGTGTTTAATTGATTTCTATTCTTTAAAGAAGGTATGAGGTGCATGTTAATGACATCTATATAAACGACAATGGATGCTTATGTGTATAATCGTGTACTCCCTCCTATCCATTCCATTCTTTATGCTTACTATAAATGGACAATTCAATCAATTCTTTACATTCCCCTTTTGTCAAAACACTTTACCTTATAATTCTCATATCCTTACTCTATTTACACAAAATGCCACTACCTTTTCCTTACTTTAAGTTTGGTGGACCCATAAAATCATTTGATTTATCAATAATACCCTTACTTTTACCACTTTTCTTAAAAGTTGTGAAATCCCCCATGTAATGGATTGAATGGATGGGAGGGAGTAGTACTTATGTTCTCTGCCCAAGTTGTCAAGTCAGTGTAATTATCATGTGAAGTGCGTTTTTGGAACCCATTAATTAAACTGATTTTAATAACTGGAAGAATGAAACGAAAATAAACAAGACCTAAATGCATATCATGGAGACTCTCCGGTTGGTAATGACTAGGATAGGGGACATGAGAATTCAGAAAATGTGCTTCATAAATTAGTAGTGTACCTCTTTTCTGTATTTCTGTCCTCTTCCGGGTTCGCCATGGATTAATATCCTCTGTATGTTATATATATATATATATATATATATACACACACACACATACAGAAGGATCAAGTGAGTCCACTTATCATAATTGAGTCCGTGAGTCCTCATCTCAACCCTTAAATTAGTGATAGATTAATGGTTAAGATTGTTTTGTCAATTAAGGAAATAACTAACTAAATCTTGTAAATATTTTATTTTTTTCTCTCTCCTTCTTAATTATCTTAATGCAAATCTTCTCTCTCCCATCAAATTTTTAGCTGCATCTTTCTATCACACAACAAGTGCGTCGTTTCATCTTCATTTTCACCAAAAAAAAAATCATCGTTTCGCTACTGCTTACTCTAACTCATACAATGTGTTACTCTAATTCATGAATTGTGTTATTTTAACTCATAAAATCTGTTACGTTACATAATAGTGTCTTACAAAAACAGTACGTTGCAAAATGTATGTTTCTATTAAGGATACTCCAAAACAAAAATTATAAAACTCCATTATAATTCCAATTTTTCACACCTGTTACTCTAAGAACTTGATATTGGTAATCAAATTATACTCATAAATTGTGTTACTGTAACTCATTAGGTACGTTACTCTAACGCATAATGTGTGTTATTCTAACGCATAATGTATGTTATTCTAACTCATTTTACATCAATAAATTGGTACAGGAGTTTCAACTGAATCAACTTCATTACAATTCCAATGTTTCACACCTGTTACTCATAATCTGTGTTACTGTAACTCATTAAGTATGTTACTTAACGAATAATGTAGGTTACTCTAACAATATACTATCCTACTTAGAATTCTGCTTCTTCATCCTCCTCGTCCTCTTCTTTATCATCATAATCGTCAGAAGCTTTGATTTAATCTAACAACCGCGCCATCTTTTCGTTGTGTACCTCCTCACATCGAATCCACAAGACAATGCGTAGATTTTATAGAAGTTTACTGACTCATCCACGTCCTTGAAGATCTGCCTTATGTATGGAGGAAACCCTCACCCACATCCCTACACCATTCATATGCTTTTGCGTCTACTGAAAAATAATAACAATGCCAATAAACGTGGCGAAAAAGAAACAATCAGAACTTAAAATATGGATTAAAGTAACAGATGACAAGAATTAAAGTAACAGATGAAGTGCATTGAATTAACACTAGATTCAATTAACAGGGGATGCTTATACACCAGGTATAAAGTAACAGAGGTCAGACATTAAAGTAACAGATAGTTTGAATTAAAGTAACAGATAATGTTCATTAAAATAACACCAGGTATAGGTTAGTGCAAAAAATTCATATAATGATCAGAAATGAGAGTATGGTACAATATCTTTCTTTGAATGAGGGCGATATTCTTTGATATTGTTTCCTATTTTGAAGTTAATCACGTCCCATAATTATAAGAAATAATATCTTTCTTTTTTATTTTTTTATATGGCGGTATTCTAAATCCTTTTTGTGACTCCAATGCATTACAGTAACAGATGAAAAGTACTAAAGTAACAGATGAAGTGCGTTAAAGTAACACGAGATTCAGTTAACATTATGTGCATTAAAATAACAGGGTTAGCCATTAAAATAACATATTGTGTATATTAAAGTAACACAGTTTGTGCATTACAATAACTCTATATATTTGTTCGTGCGTAAAATTCATATAATGCTTAGACTTTTTTGTGTTACTCTAATTAAAATTAGGTGTTACTGTAACGCAGAACGTGTGTTACTTCAACGCCGTGTCTGCTTCAATAGAAAACAAAACAATAGTATCAGTGAATCTTAAGAAAAACCTAAAGAATAAACAAAACAATAACACGAGAGTAATGGACCATTGATATGAATCTATGAATAATCAAATGAATAAAATTTCATCTTTTAACAAATATAAAAATTTGGAATCTATACTAATAAGAGAGCAATGAACCAGATATGAATCTATGATGAATGAAATGACCATGAAAGCAATGTCGACATGAAAATCGACGAAAAACATGAAAGCAAATTGACGCAAATTAGTCAAGATGATGAATAAAAATTGACGCAAAACATGAAAGCAATAACGAAACTCACCATTGTTATAGTCGATGAATTGATTATCAACAATTGATGAAGATGTCGCGATCATTGAATCCATAGTAACGGGATTTCGAGCACAAATTTGAATGAATGAATGAACGTGATATTGGAAGCGTTTTTTTAAGGTTTTGATGAACGTGAACGTGAATGAATGAGTGAATGAATGGATGTTATTGTTTCCTAAAATTATGGGAGTTATTTTAGGAAGCAGTATCTCCCGTTTTTTTAATGCAAATATTAGGATGCATCTTGTCCATCCATTCTCATCCCATTCAATGGATGGAATGAGGACTTAGGGACTCATATATATATATATATATATATATTCTTCATAACACTTCTCTCGTAAATGACAGATCCTTACCAGAGTTGTCTCTTGTTAAAGAAGCTACATTGAGAAGTTTGGCACACCCACCAATGCAACAAAATTATCTGGCCGAGTACTACATGTGCTCTGCTCCAGATGGGGAGGTTATAATGGTAGACCATTGTTTCAATATTTAATCTCTGTCCTGTTTATGAAATACTCTATACTGTTTACCCAAGTGATCTAGGTGCTTGTGTTTGGTTCAGATAAGGAGTGATCAGGAAATTTTCATTGTTTCAATGCTGCTACAAAATGAATCATACAGGTACTTGTTTTTTATTAATCCATGTTTTTCTTGGAGTAACATTTAAGGGAACGTTGAATCCAAAAGGCAAAAAAGTGAATAAATAGGAACAGTGTAGAGTGATTCTTATGCATCTTTTAGATCTCCTGGATTTATGCTTGGATAAAATTGCTTGGTGATTATTTTAATATTTTTTTATCCATCAAAGCTCCTGCCAAGCAGGGAAAGGGATGACATGATGTGACTTATATAGTGGTGATTATTTTGATTTTTAATCGTAGTGCCTCACCATTACTGTTCCACAGTTAGTTCTGTATCCTCGCCCAATGCCTTTCCCTTGTGATGACATGATGACTTATTATCCTTTATTCCCTGCTTCATAGTAAGAAGAGCGGAGGGTTTTAAGGTATTTTACTATGGTCCATTATTTTACAAAATAAAAAAAAAAATCTTTGGCTACAAAAGAAATGGATGATAGGATGTACTTAGTATTAGATATGTCGAGGAACCCTGTATCTGTTTCTGGACTTGGGCTTATTGTTCTTGAATGGTTAAAGACAAAAATAGATTGGACCACACATGTCATTTTTAACTGATTTTTTGACATTAAATCCGTCAGACACTTGGATCCTTTTTCACAAGTCTATGCTGAAAATATGATAGCTTCAGAGGATGGGTCAACAACTCCTGTCAACCAGAAAGAAAAGAAAAAGGTGCGCAAATCAAATCTAACAATGTGCTGTCTGTGTTTGACATCAATTTGGGTCAAATCAAATCTCATATAAGGGTTTGTCACTGGCAGGGCATATTTGGGAGTGTCTTCCAAGAGATAACAGGAAATAAAACAATTCATGGAGCTGGAGATGTGAGTGCAAGTTCTGAAGAACTCTCAATAATTTTTTCAGTTGCAAATTTTCCTGTTCTAGCTGAAGATGAGGACAAGGTGTTGGAAGTTAATGATGTTGACTTGGATATAGGTGAGGCCAACAGGGTGCCTGTCTTTAACCAAATGTTGGATACGTTGTATTAACTCCTTACGCCCCTATGACTGAGTGGTTTCTGATTACTCATACAAATTGCAAACTCTTTCATATGTTAATTTCCTTTATCCTTGAAAGCAAGTAAAGAGAGGGAACATATTTAACGAGATGAGGCTGTGCTATATGTCCGTTTAGGAAATCAAGAACTGATAAAGGAGGAATCTCTGTGAAATGCATACTTCTATAACGCTTGAAACACTTGAAGCTGCGTTCATATGACTCGTGGAAAACCTGAAATGGCTCTGAATAATCAATTCCCATATGTAAAGACATCATAGTCATATTACAATGCTTAATTTTAGCTTGCTTGGACTGTCCAGTTTCACATTGAACTTACATATACATTTTGCATTTTAGATATGTGCATTACACACTTCATTCTTTCACATGTCCTGCAGATGACATTGATCTTGATGACCTGGATGGAAAACCAAAGGGGAATAATCTCACGGCATTGCTCGGTAAACAGAAATTGGCAAGCAAGTTCCAGTCATTTAAAGGTTGATACATTCTTCGTCATTCTTTTGGCTTTCAAGATTGTGGCTGTAATGATTGATGTGTCCTGTTTATACCACACATTACAAAGGAATAGATTAATTAGCATAGAGAAACAATAAATATGTCCTTGCTGAATACATGATCAGATGTGGACAAGTGTATGTTTGATCTGATCATCATGGCATGTATTTGTAACTGTCTGATTGCCATATTTCTGCCTTACATCTTAGACAATGGTATCATAATTCGTAACAACCTCTGTTGCACATGTTTTGCTACCTCTAATTGGAGAATCTCGTTTCCAGGTAAACTGAAACAAATGACTGCTAAAAATGAGAAACCTTCGGCAGTAGAAGAGCCGACAAACGGGAAGGTTGAGTCAGTTGATCAAATCAAGAGGAGATATGGATATTCATCATCTAGTGTAAGATTTAATATGTTTAATACTGTCTTCAGTGGTTTGATGGATTTGTGACTGTCTATTGTAGTAAGACTCGTTGTTAGATAATATTATTGACTCCTCTTGTGAGTGTATCTTTGTGGCATTCACGGCCTGTCTTGGATGTCGGAAGGGGAGAATTGTGGCTTCCCTTTTATAATTCACAAACCTTAAGTTCTTATATGAATTCATACATATTCATTTGCAGGATCCAAGTATAGCCAAAATGGTTCAAAGTAAGTTGGCTGATAATGTGAAAAGATTCCAGGTATTGTTCTTGCTATTTGCCTACTTGGGAAATGGTATTTTCCTGCTTTGTAGCACATTAATTTATGAAATGCAGATCTTTCATCGTACTTAAAAATCAAGACACCTTTGTACGTATCCCATAATAACTATACTCAGGGGTGAGGCCAACATTTAGCAAAAAAGAATCACTTATTAGTACGAGTGATCGAGTAGTCAGTAATAACATAAACAATCAGAAAGACAAAAATCCAGTTTTTAAAGACGAAAATTTCTTTATTCTTTTAGATAGGTTACATCATCTGAATTTTTTTTAACAAATCAACGGTTCGGTTCCAGCGAAAATATAACGGTTTCTATTGTTTTAAGTGAAAGTCTTAGCCGAGAATCGATCATTTGGTTGTGATGTGGGTTAATGAATGGAAGGGGAGGCTGAAGAAATGGTGTAGATTTGGGATGGGGAGAGGGTGTAGGATGTTGACGGTGGTGGAGGTGGTAGGTATGTCGGTGATGGGGAGGTGGGGATTTCGACGGTGGTTGAAGTGGTAGGGATGACGGTGGTGGGGACATGGGGCGGTAGGGATGACAGTGGTGGGTGGGGTGGGGTGGGGTGGGGGGGGTGGGGGAGGATTTCATCGATGGTGTGCGGTGGGGTTGTAGGAATGCTAACACAGGTATGTTGGCAGCGATGAGTAGGACGGTGAAGAGGTATGATGGCGAGGATAACCACGATGACGAAGGTAAGGTAGGGAGGAGGTACGATGGTGAGAATGTCGGCTGGCGGCAGTGAAGGATATATGTAAGGTGGTGCGAAACTGCGAATAGTGGTGATGGGTGGTAGTGTGATGGTAAATGGGATTTTCGGGGAACAGTGGTGGGTGAGAGAAGGTGGTTGCCGGAGGGGGTGATAACTCACAAATGTTGGAGATTAATTAGGTTTAAGTCTTTATTACTCCCTCCGTATTTTTATATACGAAGTTTTACTTTTTCGAAGCGGGGCTTTGACTTCAACTTTTATGTAATTATATTAATTCAAATTTTTTAAAAATTGTACCATAAAATTCCTGACAGGAAAGAGCTTTTAAATGAGCATATATTCATAATATTTTTTCTTATGTTGCGAGAGATATTGAAGAGAAGAGTTCTCTCAAAAAGTGAGAATGACTTGTAATTGCGTGGTTTCTATAAGGGTACTTTAGTAAATACTCGTATGAAGGAAAGAAAAACAATGGGAAGAACATAAACAATACTCCGAAGTCCGTACATCAGAAAAGGAATACAGGAAAAACATAACATTATGGAGGGAGTAGCGTTGATCATTCTAAGAAGGTAGATATGCATCCCTATTTATATAAAGTAATGTCTTTAAAGCAACCACATTCACTCCCACACAAAAACGCATACGTGGCAACACCACAAATATTTGGAGAATAAAATAATCATTTCTCAAAATATTAACTACCTAATTTAGTTTGTATAAAATTAACCATCACAGTGAAGTTAAAATTAATAATTACGGTATGATTTAACTCACCCATCCATAGTAAGTTACAATTTACGGAGTATTTTAGTTCAAACTTTATTATGGCTTATCAAATTTCATTTCCTACCTAAATTTTTAATTACGCTTTTATTACATTTAATGCTTAAATAAGGTTTTGATAATTATACTTGTTGTATTTGATTAATTTTAAAAAAAGGTTTAAAAATTAAAGCACCGATATAAACTAAATAAGCGAAAATAAAAAATATAGTAAAAAACATGTAAGTAGTAAATGAATACTTCTATCTTAATTTGGATTGACTAGATTTTCAACAAAAATATACGAAATAGATTATAGATTTATAGTTGAATCTTACACGGATCTTTCCAAAATTAACTAAAATGTAAAACTTTTAATGATGGGTAATGTTAAATACAACTGTACATATCATTTTCCTTTAATGATTAACAAAACGAAAATAAAAATGATGGATTTTCGATTATCTATCTCTTAGATCTCGAAAAATAGGAAGATAAACGACAAATTTGACACTCCGTATTTATAAGAAAAACAACTATGTATAAATTTGATACCATCTCCGCTTCAATTTAAACTGTCAATATTCTACTAATAAAAAAAGCAAAATAAAATAAAAATAAATAAATAGATTAGGCCTTTCACATTTTTTGACAAAAAAAAAGTACAAAATCGTAGCTCAGACGAAATAATTTATAAAAATAGAAAAGTAGGGACATAAATCGTACTTATAATATAGAAAATTATATTTAAAGTTGGAATAAAACAAGTCCGTGCAAAATTTGCACGGGATAATACTAGTATGTATCAATTCTAAGACTTTTTTAGCTCTATGGGCTTTTGACCTCTCCTGTTTGGTTTGTTTTCCTTTAATACAACTCCCACAAACATCAAAGTTTGTACACTTGACTGAATCTAAAATGTCATCGAATAAAACCCTTTGAATTCTCTCTTTCAAGATATGACCTAATCTCTTGCACCATAATGAATCCTCATTTTCCTTATCAAATGTACACTTTGTACCGCCTGTTCCAAGTGATGACAATATTATCAAGCAAATAAAGATCATCAAAACCATATGAAGAATTGGTACTAACAATATTTGAATTCAAAGATAAAGTAAAATTTATGTTTTTGAAAGGAACAACAATGTCCAGTTTTGTCCAGAACAGAAACAAAAATCAAATTCCGTCTAGGAGACGATACATTAATAGTCTAAATGTGCCTATTGCATCCACTTGATGACTTGAACCGACTTGTCATCACCCACATAGACGTGTCTAAATTTATTTAAGAACAAACAAAATTAAGAAATGTATCTTTCTTTGGTTGTTTAGCAAGTCAACCCTGATTTTTTTTTTCTGTATACTCTCTCGATTTCTAAGATCTTCCCACTTGACTATATAATACTTTCTCAAGTGAATATCCAATGGAAAGATCATAGAAAGTTGAGGAAGTATAATTTTTCTCTATGCCCTGGGTTTTCACAGAAAAGTCATCTTACTTCTTCGAATCAGGACACTTAGCTGAAGCCTCGTGTTCAAACTTTCTTTTCTTGCCCTTGTCTTTTGAGGTACTTGGCAAAAAAGGAACCTTAGCCACACTATCTTGCTTCAACTTATCTTCTTGAATGACTTCTTGCACACCATATGAGATGAGCTCATTAAGAGTTCATTTCTTCTTTAATTTTGGCAGTTATAGCTTATCGTAACTGTCGAAATTGTGCAGGAACACAATAACAACAACATCAAAGCCTTAGTCCCAAAAAGATTTAGGGTTGACTAACATGAGTCACTATTTGAGGTTGTCAAGTTGTCATCCATAAAAAAATGGAAGGAGCACAATACAATAAATAATAATATAGATACAATTTCAAACGTAAAATTAAGTTGAAAGCGTTAATAATAAGTTTAAAAGGTTACAAACTCCAAGTTAAAAAATAAAAGAACAAAAGAATTAAGAATAAATAAAAAGAACAAAAGAATTAAGAATAAATAAAAAGAACAAAAGGAGTATCCTCAAATATCCTCCGCCACTTGAAACCTATCCCTCACTTGAAACCTATCCCTCCACGCCGTCCTATCCAACGCCACATCTTCTCCAATCTCAAGAAACTTCATATCATTCCCAATCACTCTTATCCAAGTCTGTTTAGGTCTTCCTCGACCCTCCACCAACCCTTGCTCTCTCCATCCTTCAAGTCTCCATATCGCTGCATCAAGCCGCCTCCGTCTCACATGCCCAAACCATCTTAACTGATTATCCAAAAAATTATCCTCTATAGGTGTTACTCTTATTTTCTTCCGGCATAAAGACTCACAATCCCTTATTTATTGAATAATGGTTTTACACATTAGGCCACGATCACTTTAATACCCGTAATCAATACAATCTTTATTAGATCACTTTCTTAATTGATAACCGTAAAATAAAATAATATTCCCTCTGTTCCAATCAATAGTATACCTTTGCTTTTTCCACAATATTTTAGATGGTGCTTGTAATGGGTATATTATTGTTGAAGTTACCATTTGCTCTTTATATACTTTGTAATTGGAGGGTTAGGTAGGCGAAGGAGGAAAAAAAACTAGGGATGATAACTGGGTCATTAAACAATGAAAATGAATGAACATATAAGGAAACGTATACAATTAAATGGAACGAACTTAAATTTGGAACACAGATAGTATGAGCATTTTTTTTTGGAAGACAACACTTTATTATTATATTAGTAACACAATAACTTTACTTATATATATATATATATATATATATATATATAGAGAGAGAGAGAGAGAGAGAAAGAGAGAGAGAGAGTAGGGCAACAACTATTCTAAGGGCATAAGGTCAAGTGTTAAAGTTACACAAAAAGTGCTTAAAGTTACACGAGATGAGTGATAAAGTTGCACTTTATCACTTGAAGTGATAAAAGAGCTGAATGTTATAGTTACATATCAATTTTAAACAAATGCAACTTTATCGTATGTCATCTGTAACTTTAATATACACTTACTGAAACATGTTGCCCTTATTTGAACCTACCATCTATATATATATATATATAATATAAAGTGATAAAGTGCAACTTTATCACTCATCTCGTGTAACTTTAATCACTTTTTGTGTAACTTTAACACTGGAACTTATAAACTTAAAAAAGGTTTGACCTTATTTGAACCTATCTCTATATATATAGTAGAGATAAGTAACTTCACCAGATGTATTTAAGTCTATATTAAAGTTACAGATGACATACGATAAAGTTGCATTTGTTCAAAATTGATATGTAACTATAACATTCAGCACTTTTATCACTTAAAGTGATAAAGTGCAACTTGTTGGAAATATAGGGTCACTATAGAGGCGATATATAACTAGAGAATATACGTTGTTGTGTCGTGGTATGAAGGCCACTGAATGAGAAACGAAATCGCCCCGACTACGGTACAAATCGGAATGGGCGTCGTCCCCCAAGGTCACACAACACTCCTAAAAGATTGTGTACTCAACCATTAGGAGTTGGAACTCGATGGTATACTCAGAATTTATCAAGAGATTTGGATGATGACATATTTGATATATGTGTCTCATACTCATTCTCTTATATCACCTTATATAAGACTACATGAGACTAAATCAAAGGGTATCCAAGGCAAATTTATGATTGGTAATGAATTGTCATTACTATAAAGATAATGATATTCATAACCATCATGAATATTGGTGTCAATGTGCTACTTAATGGGAGATACCCTTACAATGCAACAAAGATCAACCTATTATCTTTGCATTATTTCTAACACAACTTTATCACTCATCTCGTGTAACTTTAAGAATTTCTTGTGTAACTTTAACACTGGAACTTAAGAACTTATAAGAGTTCTTGATCTTATGGGAATCTATCTATATGTATATATATATGGAAAATTAATATTTTATTCCTCAAATAACTTTCTTTTTTAAAGTTTATACCTTTCATAAATTTGTTTCAAAATTTATACCTAGTTATTCTTATTATCTCATTATATATACCTTAATCTTATTTCCATTAAAAAATCTAACAAAATAAGGTGAAATGACTAATTGACCTCTGTTTAATAACAAAATCAACCAAACTCCTAAAATTTCCCTAAAATCATGTATAATCTTCAACAAGTAAAAAAAATTTGATCAATTCATAAGACTATGGATACGAGTTAGATTGAAGAACAATTAGGAAATTAGTTTTTTTTCTTGGTTCTTTTTATCCAAAGTTATTTTTTATATAATATAGTACGGTCCAATTTTTTAAAAAAACCTATTGTGTCAACAAAATTGAAAAAAATGCCCCAATCAAAGTTTTAAAAAAATATGTATTGCTTTAAATAAAGTTGGAAAAAAAGTACCGCGTGGTAAAAGAAACGACCAAAGTTAAAACAAATATACTGCGTCAAAGTTAAAAAAAAATGTACTGCGTAAAAGAAAAACAAATAATGTACTGCATAGAAGGAGAAAGGAAAAAAAAAGAGGAAAAAGAAAAGATGGAATTGAGGGGAGGATAAATGAGAGCGACAAAATTGGAAATATCGTACTGCATCGAGTAAAACGCGTACTGCTAAGAGCAACCCCTTTTTATTTGCATATATACTATGCATTATATAAATGATTTTTTTATTTACTTGGTATATTTGACTAAAGATTGTATAATTAGCATAATTAGCATGAAATTTTACTTTATCTTATACGGAGTATGACCTTGACAACTTAAAAACAGTACAACCAACGTAAAAAAAATACTCCGTGTGAATATTTAAGGAATTAATATATAAAACTAGTGTATACCCCGTGCATGTATGCACGGTATTTATAGAATTTTAATATTTTAAGTTAATTATTTATACAAAGTAGATTTTAATTTAGCAACCTGATAATTTTTCACGATTCTATCATTGTATTTGGATAATAATAAAATAACTTGAAATTGCAACCTCGACTAATATCATGAAATATGTAGTACAAAAAAATTATTATCTTAATTGTTGTTAGAAATTTAAGCGACTATATTTCTACAATTTATTTGTATCGATACACCCATTGTTAGTTTTTAAATATTTAACCCGTAAGAATTTTTATATGATAATTGAGTGTGATTCTTCCTCATTTGTTCTATTGATTTTGTCCAAATTGAGAGTTTAAAATTTAGGCGAGAAAAGTTTTGAGATTTTTTTTCTCTTAGTTAGTAGAGATTGATAGCTTAAAATTTTGGTGCGAAAAGTTTTGAGAATTATTATTTTCTTACTTAATAGACGATTACAATATTTAATTGCAATCAAATATCAGTCATGATTATTACAAAAATAAAACGTATTTTCGTTGGTATATATACAGTTTCTATAGTATACACGGGTGCAAATAACAAAGATTGTAAAATATACTGTTAACAAAATTTCAGTATTACATGACCAAAGCAGTTAAGGCCCAAATATGAGTCCAATATGAATAGGCGGAAAAATTATAGAGGTGGTTAATCTCTTAGTAGCAAGGGGATTTTATGGTATATAAAATATAAAATTAGATGGTACTGTCAATTAATCAATCAATTAATTAGTATGATGATATATAAAAAAATTTATACTATTTTATGGTATAACAAAAATGATAGCATCTACTTAATTAATTATATTATTATACTATTTTATGGTATATAAAATATAAAATTAGATGCTACTGTCAATTAATCAATCAATTAATTAGTATGATATATAGAAAAAGATTTATACTATTTTATGGTATAACAAAAATGATAGCATCTACTCTATTAATTATATTATTATACTATTTTATGATAGTATCTTTTAAACATATAGCTATTGATCGTAGTTAACATGCATGGGTAATTTAGATATAAGCTCAACCAATATATATTAAATAATCCAAAAGTAAGCCCATATGGTAGGCCCGTATGTGATTAGGCGGGAAAATTTGGAGATTTGTTATTTGGTTAGTGGAAATGAGGATTTTCCTTAATTAAATTATTGGAGTCTATAGTTTTAGGATTAATTTAGTGATAATTGAAACAATGAGATATTGTGGTGTAGTGGTAGATAATAAATACTACATATCTAAGGTCAAGGGCTCGATTCGCATATAACTCATTTCACTTGCTCTAATTCTTTTTTTTTTGTAGTGGATAACTTTAGGCGGAAAAAATTGGAGGATTGTTATTTGGTTAGTGGAAAGGGGGATAGAGAATCTTTTAATTATTATTACAGTAATATATTTAATCTATTACGTATATTAATGTGATGTTTTATAATTTTCATCTAAAAATCTTTAAATTTCGTTTAAGAAAAAGTTATCATAAATAAAATTATAAAAATGAATTAATTAGATTTATGGTAGAAAATGTTTTTATTAGAGTATAAATTTCATATTATTTGCTTGAAAAAGTGATGAATTTATTACATATAATAAGGTGATGAAATTCTATATTATAAATAATAGTAATCATCTGTTCTTAGATATCCACCAAAAATCTTTTGAGTCATAAATAACTCTTAAGATTATTATCTTAAGTAATTATTCCACATCGAAAAATTATGACGAGGTTATGGAATTCTATAATATAAATAAGAGTAATCATTGTTTTTACCAAAAAAAAACTTTTGAGTCTTAAAAAAAATCTTAATAAGACTACAAACTTAAAATTGTCCCACGTCGAAAAACTATGATAAGATATCATAAATAAGAGAAATCATCCATTTTAGATAAATCATTTGTCCAAAAGTATACTCCGTAATAAGATGAACGAATTCTATTATATAAATAAGAGTAATCGTTTGTCCTTAATAACAATGGAAAAACAAACTCTTTTGGGTCTTAAAAAAAATTCTAAAGACCATAAACTTAATTAAGTAAAAATTATCCAACACTTTTGAGTCTTAAAAAAACTCTTAAGACTATAAACTTGAGTAAAAATTTCTCACATCGAAAAGTCATGAATTTCATAGATATAAACTAAACATCTTTTGAGTTTTAGAAAAACTCTTAGAACTATAATAAATTTAATTAAAAATTTCTCTTTTGAGTCTTAAAAAAGCTTTTAAGACGGTAAACGTGTGTGAAATTTTCCCACATCGAAAAATTATTATAAAGTTATGAATTTCATATTATTTGCTCAAAAAAGTAATGAATATATTACATAAAGAAATAGTAAAATCATCTCATATCCAAAAATTATATTAAGGTGATAAATATAAATGAAAATAATAATTCGTTCTTAGATATCAACAAAAAATTCTTTTGATCCTTAATCTCTTAAGATTATAAAATTAAGTAAAAATTATCTCATATCGAAAAATTATGATGAGCTGATTAAATTCTATGTTACAAAAAAGAGTAATTTTCGTCCATAGATATTAATTAAATATCTTTTGAATCTTAGAAAAACTCTATTTCACATCGAAAAATTATATAATAGAACGATGAATTTTCATTATATAATTCGTCTTTAAATATCGACAAAAATTAAAGAGCTTTTAAGACTATAAAATTAAGTAAAATTATCTTACATTGAAATAATAATGTCATTGAAAGAATAACGTCATATATATATATATATATATATATATATATATATATATATATAAATTAAATATTTCGCCCTTATATAAGTGTAGTTATAAGTAAAAGTGAGGTTAATATAGTAAAAAAGTTGGACCAAATAAAAAATATTTGTGATGGGAATAAGATAAAAAGACGGACGAAAATAGAATGGAAGAAGATAGAAGAAAGGAGGAAGTAATCTGTAGTATAATTGTACCACATTGAAAGACGGACGAAAATAGAATATGGAAGAATATAGAAGGAAGGACGAAGTATTCTGTAGTATAATTGTATCATTGGTATTATGTACATTTTTTTTATAACAAGGGGATGATCCTATGATTATAAATTGAAGTCATTATTGGTTTTTAGATATTAACTATCAACCCAAATATTTACCGAGTATTGTCTTAAAGAGAGATATTACGAGTTTTAAATACAATGTACACGTATAATTTAATTTGACGTTTACGGCATATATGACCTCCTAAAAAACACATTCACGTATGTGGATAGTATTCACCTTCGACTTACTTTCTACTTTTGCGTAGTCTCACCAATTTATACAATCCTCTAACTTGGTGTCATTATCATTGTAACTAAAAATTGGCCCGTGCATCGCACGAACTTTCCAACTAGTATAATATATTAGTTACGATCCTTTACCAATATACTCCTAATATTTAGCAAATATGATATTCTCACACAATTTTTTAGTTTATTTCGTATATTTGAATAAAGATTATATATGTGCATAATTAGCAAGAAATAAATGATTGTATATTTCAAATAACGGGTCAAACAAGTTGGGTCAGAATACGGATCGGGTTAGAGTTAGAATACGGGTAAGAAATACTTACGAATGCCTAATTTTTTATCGCTTTTAAGGAAAAAATTATTTTTAATATTAAATTTCTATTTATTTTAATACTACTATTATTCTACAATATATTAAAACAAATTTTTTAATTTACTTTAATAATTATTTTATTATTACTTTATCATTACAAAAGTTGTAGCAAATTGAATATTTGTTTATCTACTTAACATAAAATATTAAAAATGTTAGTTTCTAATCATAAATCAATTATAATATTTAAATATTAATATTTTATTATTAATTTTAATAAATTTCCATTGACTCAACGAGTCGAATGGGTCAGGTCAAGTTTCCATCCTAATTTAACGGGTCATAATGGGTTCGGGTCAAACAGGTTGCAGGTTGAAAAAAACGGGTTCATGACCATAAAAAAATGGGCCCTGCGGTCGGGTTTGCGGGTCGGGTGAAGTTTTGACAAGTCTAAATATATCAATATACCATATAAATTTAATCATATTTATTATCTACATATAATGTCATTGAAAAATAAATAAAATTAAACAATCAAATAATTGTAGGTCAGAAATTCCACGTGAATACTATAGAATATTCCTGGTTATTTTTACTGAAATCAAGATTAGAAATAGTTAACCCTTTAATATTATGTTACTTATGCGTGAGATTATCAAAACTTCGACTTATATCTAATTGACTTTTAACTAGATATCACAACTCATTTCTTTTCTTAAAGGGGATAAGTAACTCTAACAATGCCATTTAACCCCGTTAATATTTCAAATTTTTAGATACATATACATATCACAATTTGATATTGTTGACCCGTGAGTGTCACGGGTTTTAAAACTAGTTAGGGTTTAATTAGGTGTTAGTGTGTTAGTATTTGTTTTTATTTGTTAATTCGTCAAATTTCTGGGTTTTTGTCTGGAAAATTGATTTCAAATTTTAACTGAAACATAAAGTCCATTGATTTTGAAAAAATTGCTGCACCAAAAAATCACACACTGGATGACAACATTACAATCTTTAAAAGCCCCAATTACAAACATAATGGAAACCCAAATTTTTAATTGAAATCTGGAACACCTAAAATTTTAATTGAAAAAATGCATTAATTTATAGTTGAAATCTGGAAAAAAAATGTATAAATGGGAAAATTGAAGAGGAAAATTGATGTGCTGATTTGGATAAACTAAAGTTGAAGAGGAAAACCAAGATGAATGAGAGTAAGGAAGAAAAAATTACCTAGATGAAGATAAACTAAAGTTGAAGATGAAGATTGTTTCAAAAAAAAAAGTTGAAGATGAAGATGAGTGACTATCTGTCGAGGGGTATTATTGGAAGAAAAAGAATAAAAATGACAACTTAAACAGTTAAAAACACGTTTTTGGTTAATATTTTGACGAAAATAAAATAAGGTATAGATAACAAGATAATTTGGATAACCAGGTATAAGTTTTGACAGAAAATTATTCAAGGTACAAAGTTTGAAATTGATTATTATTTGAGGTATAAAATATCAATTTTTCCTTAGAATATACAAGTACTAGTTGGAAAGCCCGGCCTATTTTTAGTGAAAATAATAATGACGCTAAGTCAAAACTACTGGTTGACAGACTTTTATTTATATAATAGAATTTCGTCGTCTTATTATAATTTCTCGATGTGGTATAATTTTACTTCGATTTATAACCTTAAGAGTTGTCAAGATTTTTCTGATTAAAATCTAAAACGAATCAGCTCATCATAATTTTTCGATGGGTGATAATTCTACTTAAATTTATGGTTTTAAGAAATCTTTTTAGGACTCAAAAGATTTCTGATTGATATCTAAAGACGATGATTACTTTTATTTATATAATAGAATTTCATCACCTTAATGCAATTTTTCGATGTGAGATAATTTTAATTCAATTTATAGCCTTAAGAGATATTATAAGACACAATTTTTTTTTATTAATATCTAAAAACGAATAATTTCTCTTATTGATGATGTAGAATTTTCTCACGTTCATAGTCTGAAGAGTTTTTTTAAGACTCGAGAGAGAAATTTTTAGTTAAGTTTATTATAGTTCTAAGAGATTTTCTAAAACTAAAAAGATGTTTGATTTATATCTATGAAATTCATGACTTTGTAATAATTTTTCGATATGACAAATTCTAATCAAGTTTATAGTCTTAAAGAGTTTTTTTTAGACTCAAAAGTGTGAGATTAATTAAGTTTATGGTCTTAAGTTTTTTTAAGATCCAAAAGATTTTGTTTTTCCATCTAAGTTATTCAAGACAAACGATTACTCTTATTTATATAATAGAAGTCGATCACCTTATTACGAAGTATACTTTTAGACAAATGATTATCTAAAACGAATTATTTCTCTTATTTATGATATCTCATCATAATTTTTCGGTGTGGGATAATTTTTACTTAAATTTATAGTTTTAAGAACTCTTTTTAGGACTCAAAAGATTTCTGTTTGATATCTAAAGACGATAGATTACTTTTATTTATATAATAAAATTTCATCACTTTTTTGTAATACTTCGGTGTGGGATAATTTTTACTTCAATTTATAGCCATAAGAGGAGTATTATAAGATTCAAATTTTTTTTGATTAATATCTAAAAACGAATATATTTCGGTGTGGGATAATTTTCACTTCAATTTATAGCCTTAAGTGGAGTATTATAAGATTCAATTTTTTTTTGATTAATATCTAAAAGCGAATAGTTTCTCTTATTGACGATGTAGAATTTCATCATCTTATCATAATTTTTCGATTTGGGATAATTTTATTAAGTTTATAGTCTTAAAAAGTTCTTTTAGGACTCAAAAGATTTCTCGTTGATATCTAAAGACGAATGATTGCTTTTACTCCGTATTTATATAGTGGAATTTTATCACTTTATTATAATTTCTTGACGTGGGATAATTTGACTTAAATTTATAGCTGCTTTTATAAGACAATTTTTTTGGTTAATATCTAAAAACGAATGATGGCTCTTATTTGTGATATAGAATTTCTATCATCTAATTATAATTTTTCGATATGCGATAATTTCTATCATCTAATTATCATCTAATGATGGCTCTTATCACTTTATTAAAAACTTTTTTTAGAATTCAAATTTTTGGTTAATATATATCTAAACACAAATGATTTCTCTTTTTTTCATCAGCTTACGGTCCTAAGAACATTTTTAAGACTAAATTTTTTTAGCTAATATCCAAGGACAAATGATTATTATTTATAATATATAGAATTTCATTCGCTCGTCATAATTTTTCGATGTGAGACAACGTTAGGATAATTATAATAATAAAAGAGTTTGTTTTTATATCTAACGACTTAAGAATGAGCTATTACTCTATTTATATAATAAAATTCGATCACCTTATTATAATTTTTCGATGTGAGGTAATCTTAGCTAATTTTATAGTCTCAACTCTCAAATACTTTTATAAGTATAATTTTTTTATATATCTAAGAACGAATGATTAATCTTATTTATAATATCAAATTCTATCACCTCATAAATTTTCGATATAGAATAAATAATTTTGATTTAAGTTTAGATATAGTCTTAAGAACTCTTGTACTTCGTCATTACCGAGTTTATAGTCTTAAGAAGTTTTAAGACTCAACTGAGTTTTGGAAGATATCTAATAATGATGAGTCATATTTAAGAACGAAATATTACACTTATTTACAATATAGAATTTCATCACCTCATCATAATTTGGTCCATCGCCTTATATATTGTAGAATTGATTACTCTTATACATAGAGTTTCATCACCTTGTTATAATTTATCCATGTGAGATGTTACATCAGTTTGTAGTCTTATTAACATATTTTCTAAGATTCAAAAGGTTTTTTTTTTATATTTAAGAACGAATTATTAATCTTATTTATAATATAAAATTTTATTATCATCATTTTTTTTACGTGAGATAATTTACTGTCTTAAAAGCTACTTTTAAGACCCAAAAGAACACATGATTGCTCTTATTTATAATATGAGTAATATTTTAATTGTTCGATGTGGGACAATATTAAGTTCGTAGTCTTATTAAGAGTTTTTTTAAGACTCAAAAGTTTTTTTGGTCGATATTCAAAAACAATGATTACTCTTAAGGTGATGTGGGATAATTACTTAAGGTTATAATCTTGAGAGTTCTTTATGACTCAAAAAGTTTTTTGGTTGGATATCTAAGGACAGATGATTACTATTATTTATAATATAGAATTTCACCACCTTATTATAATTTGGTCGATGTGTGATTACTATTATTTATAATATAGAATTTCATCACCTTATTATAATTTGTCGACGTGGGTTAACTTTAATATCTTTATATGTAATAAATTCATCACTTTTTCGAGCAAATAATATGAAACAAATAATATGAAATTTATACTCTAATGGAAGCATTTTACCACGAATCTAATTAATTCATTTTTATAATTTTATTTACGATAACTTTTTGTTAAATGAAATTTAAAGATTTTTAGATGAAAATTTATAAAACATCACATTAATATAATTGATTAAATATATTGATTGTAATAATTAAAAGATTCTCTATTTGATTTTTTTTTTGTTATTAATAATACTTTCCTAAATTGAGTTTTGATGTAACTGACCAATCATATCGCTCGAAAATTTTCTACTTTATATATATATATATATATATATATAGAGGTAGGTTCAAATAAGGTCAACAACTTTTTTAAGTTCCTAAGTTCCAGTGTTAAAGTTACACAAAAAGTGCTTAAAGTTACACGAGATGAGTGATAAAGTTGCACTTTATCACTTGAAGTGATAAAAGTGCTGAATGTTATAGTTACATATCAATTTTGAAAAATGCAACTTTAACGTATGTCATGTGTAACTTTAATATAGACTTAAAAAAATAGTTGACCTTATTTGAACCTACCTCTATATATATATATATATATAATATTGATTCTAACATGTACAGTAAACTTATTTTGAGATGGCTCTCGAAAGACTTATCAGTAAATTCTACTAGTATCCTTTTTACCTTTGCAAAAAGAGAAGGATGGTTGCATATTTGGTGGGGAAACAGGGAGGGAGCAAGTGGTATGAAAGAGGGTGGTTGGTGTATGCTTACAATTGGCTCTCATACATGTGTCTTTGTGTGATTGCAGGGTATTGGCATGAAAACTTCAGAGATGCAGGATGATGCTTCCTCATTCTCAGCCATGGCTAAAGAAACTTTAAGGACTGCTGAACAAAATAGCCAAAAGTGATTTTAGCATCATCCTTGTTTTGTTAATGCGCTCAATATATCTCTTATATTTTCCCGTCCCACTAAGATTGTCCCGTTTCATAGTATAAAGAAAAATATGTCTACTGAGCTCTAGGTGTTTTATTTAGTTGGTGCTTGTGAAGAAAAAAAATGGCAATCATATTTGCTTTGTCGGTGATACGAAGAAGCTTCAAACTGTCTTGCCTGTGAAGTAAATTCCTTTTGAATTCAAATTCTTTTTTCTCGATTCTACGAGAATAGGTCTTTATTGGACAATAGGCAGCTTCGATTATTCAGAAGAATTAATAAAGCAATTCAATTGACAATTGATAGGCTTTACACTGAATAAGAAATATAGTAACAATGCTAGAAAAGTTAATAACAAAGGAGTTAAACGAGGCAAGAATAATTCTCATACTATATTTTTTTTTACCATACTATATTTTTTTTTACTGAAGATGTCTTAGCCTAGTGGTTAAGACTAGATGCTCTGGGATAGTAGATCTCAGAATTCCCTTTTCTCTTATATTGTAATGCGATTAAGTGCGTTCTTCGTTGAACTAAAAAAATATTATTTTTTTTGGTAAAGTGTAATTATTATAAATCAATCCGGGGAAGTAGTGATTGAGCCCCTCTACTTTGCTCAATTGTGAAATCAAATCCCTTAACTCTTGATTGAAGCAATTAGATCCCTTAACTCTTGATTGAAGCAATTAGATCCCTTAACTCTTGATTGAAGCAATTAGATCCCTTAACTTTGCCAAATATGTGAAATTAAACCATTTTTATTTTTTTTCGATCAATTACTCAATTTCTCGTCAATATCTCATTACTATCAATAAATATTTTATCAATAAATATAATACGTATACGTATAGAAATACATATTCTCAAGTACGGAGTAGTAAAAAAAATACTATTCGTATTTGTAATGTATGTATTCGTATATCCCAAGTAGTCCGATAAAATGTTTTATCCTGTAATGCACGTATTCGTATTCTACTGTAATGTACGTATTCGTATTTTACCGTGATGTACGTATTCGTATTCTAGTATGAGAAATTGACGAGAAATTGACCAATTGATCGAAAAATAAATAAAAAGGGTTTAATTCACGCATTGGCAAAATTAAGGGGTTTAATTTCACGTATATTAAAACGGTAGAAATCACAGAGAGAAAATGCTAGAGAGAGAAAATCCTAGAAATTCTTTTTCTTGATTTCAGCAATGGCAGGATCAAAAAAGAGTAGATCTAGGACTAGTAAATCACAGAAAAAACCAAATAATAGACATCAATTTAATAGCACAAAAAATACTAGTAATACGTCAAATATTAGAAATCAAAGTAAGGAGAGTTTTCGAGCAACAAGAGATAAAGGGAAGGGAATTTTTCAAGATGAAACTGAAGATCTGGTAGAAGGCGAGGTGCTGTCTGAAGAGGATGGAGAAGCAACTTTTACCCATCAGGAGCTGGAAGATATGGCTGCTGAGCGAGTACCAGATCCGGGATGGCAAGAGGTAACATCACGGCATCATAATGGAGGGAATTCAGGAGGATTACACATTACGCACGACGATGTGAAAGGTGAGCTTGACTTCTGGGTTAACTCTGTTGTGTGTTATGTATTGGGGGCGAATCCGCCATGGAATGTTATGGGGGGTTTCCTGAAGAGAGTATGGAATGAGGAGGATATTGAGAAGATTGCTTTTAAACCAAACGGAGTTGCATTGGTGAAACTCAAAACGCCTGAAAAACTTGAGCAAGTGTTGAATAGGGGACCTATTTTCTTTGACAATAAGCCAGTAGTTGTCAAGAAATGGCTGCCATCTTGTAAGCTTGAGAAGGAAGGAATGGATAGAGTACCAATTTGGATAAGATTGTATGGATTGAATATTAAGTTCTGGGGGGATGCACTCTTTAAAATAGCTGGATTAGTGGGAAAACCAATTCAAACTGATGTGGCTACGAAGGATAAGAATTTTATCGGGTATGCTCGGGTCATGGTAGAGGTGAAATTTGGTGAGACATTACCGGATAACATACGTTTTCATGATGAACTTGGCAATCTACAGAGCTTGAATGTTCACTATGAGTGGAAACCTTTTCAATGTACTAAATGTCAAGGAATAGGACATGAAACGAAAGACTGTCGAAAGGGGAAAGTGGTGAAACAATGGCGACCTAAGATTGCTCCTGCTCAGAAACCTCCAGAAGTGACTCAGGAAACACAAATTGCAGAAGTGACTGTGATACAGAATGAGTTGATTACCCCAGAGCCTGTGCAAGGGCTGATTGCCACAATCACGCCGGCACGAGCTGTGAATAGGGTGACGCAGCAGCAAAGAGGAGGGTTCATTGCTGGAAAATCCTTTTATGATGCGCTAAACTCATCCTTACATCAAAGTAATGGTATAATTGTTGAGCTTGGACCTATTAATGAGACCATTGGACGTGATCCTAGTATGAGGGATCATGGCTAATATGGGATTCTGGAATGTCCGAGGAATAAATAACCCGATCAAACAAAAAGAAATTAGTTGGTTTTTACATAATAATAAGATTGGGTTATATGGGTTATTAGAAACAAGAGTTAGTAGTAATTCAATAAATAAAGTCCATAAGGGATTAGGTTTGCATTGGGAGTTAATTACAAATAATGGGATTTGCAATGGTGGACGCATCTGGATTTTATGGTTACCAGGTGTGTTCAAAGTCCAGGTTCTGAAGTGTGAGGAGCAGGTAATTCATATGTATGTGACATATATACCAAAGGATATAAGCTGGTGGGTCTCAATGGTCTATGGGAAGAACAGAGGTTCTGACAGACAACCTTTATGGGCGTCTATGAGAGAAATGAATAGGGTGATTGATGGTCCTTGGCTGGTGGTTGGTGACTTCAACAACGTGCTGGCAACTGATGAGAGGATAGGGTCGGTCTGTGGTGACATTAGCTGAAACTCGGGAATTCCAGAGTTGTAATGATGAATGCGGGTTACGAGACTTGCCTGCGAGAGGTGCTTTTTTTACTTGGAATAATAAACATGAGCAAGGGGTAAGAACTTATAGTAGGATTGATAGGGTGCTTGGTAATGATGAATGGGTGATAGAGATGAACAACACGTCAATTCAATTCCTTCCCGAAGGATTGTATGACCACTGTCCGTGTTTAATTGACCTTTGGAATGTTGAGCATAAGAGGAAGGGTACCTTTAAATACTTTAATATGTGGGGAAAGGATGAGCAGTTTCTTACATTAGTGGCTAACTGGTGGGAAAAAATGGTTATTGGAACACCAATGTATCAGTTGGTGAAGAAGATGTATAGTTTGAAAAAGCCTCTAAAGGAGCTCAATCGTGAATGTTTTTATAACATTGAGCATACCTCGGATATCGCTCTGCAACATCTGTTTGAAATACAGAAATTATTACATATTACACCTACTGATCATCAATTACAGGCTGATGAGAAGCTTACAGCTGCTGCTTATAGGAGTCTTGAGGAAGCTAAGAGAAGTTTTTTAGCACAGAAAGCAAAATGCAGATGGATTGATGAGGGAGATGATAATACCTCTTATTTTCACAGTGTGATTAAGGGTAGGAGAGCGAGAAATAGGGTGTTTTTCATAAAGGATGAGATGGGTACAGTTTGGACGAATCCAGCAGACGTTGAAAGTGCATTCCTGAAACACTTTGAGGGGGTCCTGGGAATGAGTCAGGCTACTGAGGAAGTTAGTATGAGAATTATTCGTGGGGATAGGACTTTAAATGAGGATAGTGCTGCTAGGATGTGTCGAGAAGTAACAAATGAAGAAATCAAAGGAGCGCTATTCGATATTCCCTCTAACAAAGCCCCGGGGCCGGATGGGTTCACAAGCGAATTCTTTAGGGATGCTTTCCCAATTGTGGGTAAGACGGTTATTGATGCAGTAAAGGATTTCTTTAAGCATGGAAGGATGCTCAAGCAACTTAATGCTACAATTCTCACTCTTATACCGAAGAAGGAAAGGGCAGAATGTGTCACTGAGTACAGACCAATCGCGTGCTGTAACGTAGTATACAAGTGTATTACTAAAGTGATATGCAACAGATTGATGGAGGAAGTACCTAATTTGGTTAGCATGAATCAGAGTGCCTTCATTAAGGGGCGAGATATTGTTGATAATATCCTTATTTGCCAAGACATAGTGAGGCTGTATAATAGGAAAGCTTGTTCGCCCAGGTGTATTATGAAAATCGATTTAAGTAAAGCGTATGACTCAGTGGAATGGGAATTTATACGACAAATATTGGAAGGATTAAATTTCGCCCCGATGATGATTCAATGGATAATGGAGTGCATCACTACTACATCTTTCACCTTATCATTGAATGGAGCTCAATTTGGTTATTTCTTGGGGAAACGCGGTCTACGACAAGGAGACCCAATGTCACCCATTATTTTCACATTATGCCTGGAATATTTGACAAGGATATTATCTGTTACAGCTGATTGTGATGGATTCAGGTACCATCCGCTTTGCAAAAGGGTCAAATTAAATCATTTATGTTTTGCGGATGATATTCTATTATTTTGTCGAGGAGATAGAGAGTCTGTTTGGGTTATGATGAAAGCGTTTCAGGCCTTCTCGAGGGCGTCTGGCCTCAGAATCAACAAGAGCAAATCTGAGATTTTAATGAATGGAATAGACAATCAGAATGCTAGTATTTTGCTACGTATTACTGGATTTGCTCAAGGATCATTCCCGTTTCGGTATCTTGGCATTCCCATATCTTATAAGCGCATAGCACCTGGAGATTGCAATCGACTTATTGAGAAGATGGTGGAGCGGATTAGGGGATGGGGGGCTCGTAAACTGAGTTATACTGGAAGATTGGTCTTAGTAAAAGCGGTTCTTGCTCATGTCCAATCTTACTGGGCACGAATTTTTCTCCTGCCAAGTGGTGTGATGAAGAGGATTACGGCTATTTGTCGTAATTATCTATGGGCAGGGCAAGAAAATTTTGATAAAGTTCCGTTAGTTGACTGGAACACCTGTTGTAGGACTAAGAAGAATGGTGGATTAGGCATAATTGATGGAGTACTTTGGAATAAAGCAAGCATTGGGAAGTACACGTGGTGGTTAGCAACAAAGGCCGATCATTTATGGGTTAAATGGGTTCATGCCATTTATCTCAAAGGGACGCATTGGACTGAGTATAAACCGACTTATTCGAGTAGTTGGACGTGGCGGAAAATCTGTCAAGTAAAGGAGGTGTTTAAGGTTGCTTATATTGGAGAAGGATGGCTTAAGCATGATGGACAGTACACGGTGAGTGCAGGTTACAAATGGATGCAAGGGGATCAAAGCAAGGTGGATTGGTCGTTCTTGGTATGGAATAGGATGAATATACAGAAGCAATCCTTTATTGCTTGGTTGTATGCGCAGCAACGGCTCCTTACCACGGATAGAATGATTAGATTTGGGATTGCGGTAGACCCGCTATGTGTGATGTGTGGAGAAATGGATGAAAACCATATGCATCTCTTCTTCTCGTGCACGTTCAGCAGGTTATGCTTGGAGTTGATACAGGAATGGCTAGAAATTGGGGAGGTTACGGGGCATATGATAAATTGGTGTCGAAAATGGAGACATCGATCACTTTTGTGGAAGCAAGTGGTTTATACTTGTTTGGTTGCTTTGATTTATCGTATTTGGCAGGAGCGCAATACTAGTCGGCTGGTAAAATATGTGCATCATCCGAGATATATTGTGCAGCAAGTAAAGCAAGAAGTTAAAGACCGGGTTAGGAGGTACAAGATGAGGATACCAACTATTATTGAGACTAGGCTATTGGGTCGTATCTTGTAATAGTGAATATGTTGGTTAGATAGTAGTTGTATGGGTCAAAATGTGAGTCATGGTATGTACAAGGAAATGATCGATATTTTATATATAATACTTACCTTTTACCAAAAAAAAAAAAAAAAAAAATTTCACGTATTGGCGAAGTTAAGGAGTCTAGTTGCCCCAATCAAAAGTTAAGAGGTTTGATTTCACAATTGAGTAAAAGTAGAGGGGTTCAATCACTACTTTTCCGGCAATCAATGTACAATGCTAAGTCAATTAGTCAATCTTAGCTTTTGTAACCAACTCGTCAATCCAATCTACAACATAACTCAATTTTAATACCAAGTACCACAATATGAGGATGAACTAGTGACCAGTCTAAACGTGCCTTATTTCGTTGCATCCAAACCGAGTAGACAACAACATTTACAGTCGCTCGACATATCATTTTCTGCAATCCAATTCCTATAGGCTTCATCATAAACATCTGATTCCCAAGCGTTTGTCCCAACCGATTAGCAATTGAGCATCTGCACAATACGATTGTTGCACTGGCACTGAAACAACAAATGTGCAGTAGATTCCGTACCATTCTCGCATAAACAACATAGGTCAGATGTACCAATGCCATGACCTTTCCTACAACCAAGCCATGATATAACCTGATGTTTGGGCAAAGACCATTTACTCCAAACCAAGTGAAACTACCCCACACCATACCCTTTCTTCCGCAGCACCTCATAACCAGAAGCAATGTTGTACTTATGTGCACCTGTTTGCCAATGCCTTCTCACGAATTGTCTTTTTATTTCTTCCTTCAGCCTGCAAATCTGTTTCCAGCCCCAAGATACCGTCACTCCAGGTTGGTAATGGTTCAAAGAGCCAGGAAACCAGCTTGATTATGGCAGCCTCATTCCATTTCCCGAGTTGTCTTAGTCCCAAAACCCCTCAATCTTAGGACGACAAATCTTCTCCCAAGACACTAACGACACTCGTTGATAAGTCTCATTCCCCTCCCATAGAAAAATTCTTACAAAGAGCATCAATCCTCGCCAACACATTTTTTTTTTTGGAAAATGTAAGCTTTATATTAATAATTGATAGGAAGAATTACAAATTGTTCCCCCTACATCCAATTTAACTGTCTCTATCTAACAGTCCGCATACATCCTTCTCCAATCACTACATTAATACATATATTTAGCGATTGATCGAAGTTTTCCATGATCTATCAGGAACCGATGTCTAGCTCTTACTTCCTTCTGAATCATCCTTATACTCTGCTCCGGTCTTGGTATCCAGTGTTCATGCTTGCTGAGATTACGTGCTCTCCAGATATGATAAATCAGAGAAACTAATCCGCATCCTACCAGACGTTTATGCCCAGAATTCTCAAATATGTAGCTGTTCCACCATTTCACCACATCCGAATCCAACACACATTTAGGTATGATAAAAATAATAATAGCCCAATATGTATGCACCTGAGACAATACAGATTGAACTGGAGTTAGCCTCCCCGCATAAGATAGTTTCCGAGTGCCTAAACTCAAAATCCTACATGCACCTATAGGCCATAACAAAGAGAAATTAATGAAGATATAAAATAGATTAATTTGGATTGAGTATACCATAAAATTATTTAAGAAGGCCACCAATAGTTGAGATTATTTCCACTAAATAAAAAAACAAAGCAATATTAAAAAAAAAGTTCCCTCTAGGGTTTGCCTTTGGGAGGGAGTGGGCTCCTAGGGATACTAGGTTTTGACCCTGACTTTTGTCAGACAATCAATCAATCATTTGCAGGAGAATCCAATTCTTTTTTGTCAGGTATTACGTTTCTCTTCATTTTCAACCCTCGCCGGTTCATTTTTTTTGGCTTTGGTACCTCGATGTTCGTGTTCTTTTCTTGTTTTTTGCCCCATCCCTGGACTATTATGGATCTTAATCTTCTTGATCTGAACCTCGGAGAAAGTGGGGAAACGGGGAGTGGGAAGGAGGATCATATCGGTGCGGCAGTTGACCGAGTTATCGATGAGACGCAGGAGGCGGCGGGTACTGTTGGTAGATGTATAGTAGGTCAGTCGTCGACGGAACACCATATAAATCTTAGGGTCTTAATTGATATGATGATTATGGCTTGGAAACCAAAATGGCTGATCGTGGGGGAAGTGGTGGACCGTAAGACTAAGTTAGTGACTTTCAAGTTCGACAATGTGACTGATACAGAAATGGTCCTCTCGGAGCAACCATGGCATTTCGAGAGACATCTGTTGCACTTGGATGACTTATGTAATGATGCTATTCCGGTAAAGGTACCACTCTTTTTCTTCCCAAGTTGGGTCCGCATGTACGACCTCCCCATCCTTGGCCGCCTGAATGTAGAGAATACCAGAAATCTCGGTCATTCCTTGGGGCTGTTTTTGAAGGTGGATAACTCGGTTAACTCGAAGATAAATTGCTCTATGCCGCTTGAAAGTTATTCTTGACGTGCGCAAACCGCTTGTTGATACCATCACCCTATGTGCTGGGGGGGGGGGAAGACAGTGGAAAGTTAAGATTTGCTATGAGAGTTTGCCTCTTTTCTGTTATGTGTGCAGCCATGTGGGTCATGGCGAGAAAGATTGTGGGGAGAGGAAGGGGCCAATCGGAGAGGGTAGGAGGTTTTGTGATTGGCTTAAGGCATCGCCTTGGCGTGTGGTAACTAAACCTGAAGGCAGGGATGAAAAAGGAGGTGGGTCATGTGCAAGGAGACTGTTTGAGGAGGACGATGAGAAACGAAATGAAGATGAAGTGTTGGCTCGGATGGTGTATTGATTGAGAGGTGTGAAGATCAACGATACTGGCCCAGGTAATGAGGTTACGGTTATTGAAAGGCGACTTTAAGCTCTGCCTCGATAAACGCAACAGATTGGGGAGGGCCCATATGGGAAAAAGGTAGGGGTTATCATTGAACCTGTTCGGCAGGAGGGTGGTCAGGGAGGCATTGTTCGTACTTGGAAATCCCTGAAAATTGTTCGCAATAAGGGAGGAACTGATGAGATGGGTGCGAAGGAGACTCAGAGTGCGCCAGTTGGCAAAAAAAGGAAGTGCCCTGAAATATCCTCGACTAAAAGTCGGGAAGGGGACCAAGATATATATCAGAAGAAGAGACGGAGTGAGTGTGATGATATGGAAACACAAATGCAAGTAGCGGTGACTGGCGATGGCCAGCATCACGAACATTAATGAAAATAATAAGCTGGAACTGTCAGGGGTTGGGCAACCCCCTGATGGTTGGCTCCCTCACTGAGATTTGTTGGAGGGAGTGCCCTAACACCATCTTCGTTATAGAGACAATGATGAGTGAGAGTGATCTTTTCTCAGTTACGTGATCGGTGTGGTTTTAGAGACGGTATTTGTGTAAGTAGTAACGGAAGGTCAGGTGGAATAGGCTTATGGTGGAAAGACATCAATGCGTCTCTGATTTCGTATGATAAGAATCACGCTGTAGTGGAAATTTGCGATGACGAGGGTGTGGCCCAGTGGGGAGTGGCAGGTGTGTATGGTTTGCCCGATAGCAAGAATATGTACAAACCATGGAATCTAATCCGTAACACACTACTACAAATCATGACATAGACATGGGACGTTTTAACTAATAGACATGGGTTTCGCGACCCATGTTAAGTTGAGTGACATCTATTGTCAAATACTTAGACATGGGTTGTATGTCCTATGTCTATCTAAAACATAGACATAGGTTTTTCAATTAACCCATGTCTTTATAGAATTAACCCATGTCTATAAAAACTATAGACATGGGTTTTTTGTTCGCCCTATGTCTATTATAAATATAGACATGGGTTTTTTGTTCGCCCTATGTTTATTTTAATAGTACAGACATGGGTTATTTGTTTACCCCATGTTTATTGTCATAGTACAGACATGGGTTTTTTGTCTGCCCCATGTTTATTGTCATAGTAATCAGTCCGAAAATGATATCAATTATTAATGCTTTCCGTATTTTTTTATAAGAAACTGCAATCCAACCGAAATCAAAATAAATCTCATAAATTATACAACACCCAATTGGACAATCAAACGTTCCATATTTCATAAAATTAATCATCATGCCAAACAAATAAGTAGCTAAGATAAAAAAAAACTACACAAGTACGCGATGTATCAATAATAAAATCTCTTCCTACTACAACCAATCTTTTTAGCTAATACGTTGAATACTACATGCATGTCTCATACTTCTAATTTTGAAGATAATAACAAAATAAAGATGGAGTTGGCGGGTGAACCTATCATGAACAAATAAAACACCATTTGCACTGCCACGTTGATCAGATGATAGGAAATCATCTGAAGTTGGAAACTTGTATGGCCATTTTTTAGATTCAACATCAGCCTGCAATAAACACACCAACTTACTCTTGAATGTCAAATCTATTTAACTTACCACGTACTAACAAGTAACAACATTACCTGTAGTTTGGCATCCTCCCATAGCTGGTATGAATCATTATTATTATTACTACTCATACTTCCAGAATTAGCATATACAAAAAGTGGACCTAGAACCTTCTTCCATAACTCCCCATCTTCAAATTTTGCCATGAGTTCCTTTCCTGAGTAATGAGTACTTAGGAGTACCTAATATAATGTCCCCACGTACATTAAGAATCAGTAGAGCCGATAAACACACATACATGTCCACAGCATATTCTCAAGAGTCAATAAGACCATATATACGATAGTATTACCGAGAGAGAAGTGGGGCCAACATGTGAGGTGAGGTACTGTTTAGAGTTTAGTTGGTCCAGCAGATCGGAATTCATTACTAAGTATGATTTGCCACAAGCCAGTAGTGGATCACTGCATATCCACCCATGCACTTGAATATCTTTTGCTGCACCTGAGTATTCGTATTTGTCATCAACCTACATATATACATATCCGTAAATTCTATCAAAATCGACTCTACACGGCATAGACTCTTGGTTAACATGAAGAGTGATAGTTGTGAAGACATGAATTCACAACCAAAAATGTCTTAGCCTAGTGGTTCGAATCTCCCTCCCTTATATTGTAATGCGACTAAGTACTCTTCGTTGAACAAAAAAAATCATGTCTCAAAGTCATATATAGGATAAAGATAAAATGGAGTTACAACCTCGCCTTTAAATTGGGGCTCAATTGGATTAGTGAGTAAAACAGCTTCTGGGTAGGCTAGTTCTTGGCTCCTATTGGATGATCGATCCTCGGGCAAAGGCATTTGTCTTTGCCTGTTATCGGCCATGGCCATGTAGTTGAACCTATCAAATTCAAATAACAAATTTCTTAAACCATTTTCCTTCCAATTAATTACCATTTGACTGGGTTTTGGGACCTAAAAACATGATCATAATGTATGATCTACCTTAGATGAGCTACATGCCATATTTTGTTAAGCTTGAAAGCAAGGCGGGTCTTTGCGAGAGTGAAGCCAGGAAAATCTTTTGGGCGATCATAAATAACATAAGCATAGAAGCTAGAAGTATTTGGTAGCATGATAAACCTATAACACCCATTATTATTTCCAAGTTAGTTGAGGAACTATATATTGGCCACTTTCACTATAGCATGAAGAAGCAAATGATGGCGAAACCTTTTATCAATAGCGTATTTAACAAACTCGTCTACGTCCTTCCTGTATCTAGGATCCAAACGATCAATAATCATCCATTCACGACCCATTGGAAATCTGCTTTAATCACCTATAATCATATCACTAACTCTTTAAATAAAAATGACATTAGAATTTTTAAAATAAAAGTCGTCTTGCCTAACATGATATGAAAAGCAATATATGAAAGATGGATAATCAACCAACTACTACAAGATATAGAACACCCAATCAAATAAAATTATGAATGTATCATTTCCCTATCGATGGATCATTCGGTTCAAACAACACCGTATTAATCTATTTCACACAAGAATAATTATGAACTTCCGTATTTATTATCCTTTTAAGTAGTGTTAGGCAGTAGAATAATTAAGAATTGTTAGACATTCTTTTCCTTTATTCAAACATGACATGTTGTGTATGCCACTAGATTATTACTAATATTCATGTAGTAACTACCTACGGAGTACATTCCTATAGATTTTGAATTCCAGTTTTTCATTCCTTTACGTAGTAATAATTTCTCAATGTGGTCACCTTATCCATGTCTATCTAGCACCTACTTGTTCATTTCCATGTGTCGGGGTTGGGTTCATCTCAGCCTAGCTACCAGGCCGGTAAAATATATATACAAAAAAATTCTTCAACATGATCTATCTAATGATCAAATCCCTACAAACTTACTAACTGTAACACGATCTCTCAAGGACACTTACTCTCAAGTAATGATCAAATCCCTACAAACTTACTAACCTTGTCGATAAGGGCTGAACTCTTAAGGCAAAATGGACTCGGTGACACAAAACCGAACTGAAATAAGATGAAAAGAGCGAATCCTTAGTACGTTAGTACTCCATACTAGTATTATATGGATATGGTGCTTTATTTCTTTAAGGAAATAGACTTGTATTAATGGAGAAAAATCCTAAAATTATTAATTAGGGTGGACGAAATAAAACAATCCCAAAGTATATAGGACACAAGCTAAGGTCAACCGGGCTCATTTATAGCCAATGCAGTACACAGTTGCCACACAAGTTAAGTTAGAAAACGTGATAGCAGTAAATAGTAAAAACAGAAGAGCAGGAAAATTTACTGGTGTAGTAAAATCTGTTGAGTGACAATTGACAAACAAACGGGTTTACCTAAAACAAGCAATCAGAGAAGACATTAGATGCAACATCTTTTACCATAACAACTTGATCAAATGAGACAGCCAGTAAATAAATACAAACCCCCCATATACAAATGATGATGTAAACAGAATTATAGATGCCGAAAGTTGGAGAGAGGGAGAGTGAGAGTGCACCTACAAAATGGTTCATGTCGAGAACCCAATGGAAGGTCTCGATTTGGGAGAAGATGGAGATGTCGAGTGGAAAACTTCGGTTAGGAAATACTACTCCAAATATTGTTTTGCTTCCTTCACCTTAGTACGTACCTAGAGTCATGTCATATATATATTTGGAGTAAGAATTTGGTGGTACTCTGTATTATAAGAATGTCGTTATAAGAATTTATAATGTCGCTATTATGTCATGTCATATATATATTTAATAAATTTAGGGATATTTGGTGGTACTCTGTATTATTTTGCAGGGCCTCTCAAAAGTTTAAAACAAACAGACAACCTTGTATAGCAGAAGATTGCTTCAGTTCCTTACAATGGAATCTGGATATAGTGACCGACCTGGAGTCCCCATTCAGTAGCAGGAGTTTGTTACAGGTTCGTCAAAGTAAGTAAGTAAGTTTGTTACAGATATTTTGGAGGTTATTAAAAGATGTACTGTATTGTGGAGATGCTAAGAGTTCCAGACCATCATCATTGTGCAATGTGCATATACCACTAATACCAGTTCACTGTAATTACCATAATTTCAGTCAATAAAATTTCCAATGTATATTTACAGTAGCTTTCTTTCTTCTTACGAGTACAATACTAGTACACATAACATAACAGCTGAAGCGTTGCTGCCAAATCCATATGTAAACAAAAACTATATGCAGTACTAGAAACCATTATTCTCTATGCTCAAGGACTTGAATAAAATTATTGATATTTCATACGAAAATCAATCAAGTAAGTGCAACAAGTTTCAAGGTTGAGACTTGAGAATAAATACCTCGGTATTGACGATTATTAACCACAAGTGTAGGCAATATGGTCACGTCGCCCCTAGTTCCTTTTCCAATCTAAAACAAAATTTCAAACCAAGAAGTGAGTTGATAGATACTTCTTTGTATATTGTACATTGTAAATAAAAAATGAAGGCAGTTGACAAAATCGGAAAATATATATCATCCTGATGCTTACCTGAGCCTCTTGTTACTCCTTAGAGACAGAAAACATGATCAAAATCATATACACTGGTATCTCAATTCATATTCTGTTCTTTATGCATAAAAAAACACGAAAAGTATATATGAATTGGACGGTTTTAATCAAACACAACACGGTGCTATGAACTGTCAAAGATCATCAAATAACCATGCCATTTTCGAGTTTCAACATCAACTGCATTAAAATCTTGTCACAGTAAGAGAACAACACATATACACTAGTATTTCAATTCATATTCCATGCTTTATGCATCAAAAAACACCGAAAAGTATATATGAGCATACTAAATATTCTACGCATCAACACAGCAAACCCTAGATATTCTGGACATACTAAATATTTACAAAAATCAATTAATTCCGCAAACCTAATCATCAATTAGGAATTCTTTTCATTCATCAACAAAAACGAATTGAATCAACTGTACACTTGAAATTCAAAACTGAAAGAGAGAGTAGAAAGGAGATAAACCCTACCTTCGAAGACGCAAAACCCTAGGAATTTGGAACGGAAACGATTGAGAAGAAATCAAAACGATGATCAAATCTTCAAGTATTGATAAAAAAACGCAGAAATAGATGAGATGTAGGAATGAGAATCGATTAAAATGGATGAATTAAGGATTTCAATTAGTAAAATTGGGGATTTACCAAGAGAAGAGAGAGAGGGGGGGAACGACTACTATGGCTGTTTATTCGTCGTCGTCGTGCACTCGTTGTGGTGTTTCGATTAAAATGGATGAATCGGGAAGGAGGAGTAATTTTAGGGTTTATTAGTGTAGGAGCAGAAGACATGGGGCACCAGTTTATTACTTTTAGTATTTCAATGTACATGGGTTTTGATATGCCCTACATTTATTCATGTATCATAGACATAGGTTCACTTTGACCTATGTATATAATTTATAAACATGGATTTTAATTTTGACCTATGTATATTCTCTATTATATACATAGGTTTTTTAAATAACCTATGTCTATTAAAAATAGATGTGGGTTTTTCTTTTAACCTATGTCTATTAGGTCATGTCTATGACCAATTTTGTAGTAGTGACATAAGAAGTGCATCCCCGGTTCCAATCATTATGTTCGGCGAGTTTAATGAAATCCTTATTAGTCAAGAGGAAAAGGAAGGGGGACGTGCTAGGAGTGAATGATGCATGGATGCCTTCCGAGATGCCCTTGATGAGTGCGCTCTTGAAGACTTGGGGTTCAAGGGGAGCAAATTCACGTGGCAAAGAAGACGGGTCATTCAAAATTTTATCAGGGAACAACTTGATCGTGCAGTGGCGACGAGTGATTGGCGGCTTATTTTTCCATCTACAGAGGTGGTTCACTTCCCTATTTACACCTCCGACCATGAACCTATTCTTATCAAACAACAGGTATCCGTGTGCGGCTTGGCGCAACCCCGTCATTTTCATTTCGAGTCTCTTTGGCTGTCGGATTCCAGTTGTGGGGAGCTGGTGCGTGAGGTTTAGGATTCCGGTGGCGAGGTTGGGGTTACTGAGAAGGTAAGAATGTGTTCTACACGCCTAAAGTATGGGCTAAATCAAGGTTCAGCGATGTCAATCGTAAGTCGCGACGGGCAGAGGAGGATTTTTCTTAACGGCAACGAAAAACGGCTTCGCTGATATGTTACTCAACTGTCAAAAGCTAGCTACAGAAGTGGCTGATTGACGGTGTCAGGTCGTGACCTTCTGGCGTACCCGGGCTAAAGGGCACGAGCTACGTGACGGTGATAAAATTACGGCCTACTTTCATCATAAAGCCAAACGACGGAGACGTAGAAATACCATTCAAGGTCTGGAGGATGAAACGGGGTTTGACAGTCAGATGCGGCTAGTATACAACAGGTAGTCGCGGATTATTTCTCGGATCAGTTCACCACGAGCGATCCACCTGAATTAGGCGAGGCGATCAGCTGCGTTCCGCGGTATGTGACACAAGAGATGAATCTTGAGCTAGACAAACAGGTTAAGGAGGAGAAGATTCGAACGACCCATTTCCAGATGCACCCAAATAAGGCACCAGGTATGGACGGAATGAGTGCGTTATTTTATCAAAAATTTTGGGACATTGTGGGGCCCGATGTTTGTAACTTTGTACGTAATTGGTGGGAAGGAAATGTTAACCTAAGAAATGTGAATAAGACGGCAGTTGCACTGAATCCTAAAACTGGCTCGCCCCGAAAAATGACGGAGTTTTATCCGATTAGCTTATGCAATGTTATTTACAAAGTTATCTCAAAAGTATTGACTAATCGTTTGAAAGCTTTAATTTGCTTGATGGTCTAATTTCGGAGAATCAGAGCGCGTTCACCCCGGGGAGACTTATTACAGATAACACTCTCATTGTGTTCGAGACATTCCACGGTATGAAACGTGGGGGGGGGGGGGGGGGGGGTGGAGATGGGACAGTTGTGTTGAAATTGGATATGAGCAAAGCGTACGATAGGGTTGAATGGAGCTTTCTTGAGTCGGTTATGACTCGTTTGGGTTTCTCATTAGACTGGATTCATCGTATTATGGTTTGTGTGTCTTCAGTTACCCATGCCTTTTGGGTCAACGGGATGACTACGGGTTCCGTCACTCCGTCTCGGGGGCTGAGACATGAGGGTCTCATCTCTCCGTATCTGTTTCTCATTTATATCGATATTTTGTCATACCTTCTTAGGCAAGCCGCTGTTACCAAGATTATTCATGAGGCTCGAGTGTGTCGAGATGCGCCTCGGGTCTCTCATCTATTTTTTGCCGACGACTATATCCTTTTCGCTAGAGCTAACTCTAAAAACATAAAATTTCATAACCTGCGATAATTAAATATAACAGATACAAAATAATATGGAATACGAGTTTTATTTGATAATCGAAAGATTGCGTGTTACAACTTCCTTAGATCTCTTGATTCCAATCTCGAAGTCTAGGATTTTTGATATTACTACGGAGGCCTTATCGACTTAGATCCGTAGGGGGAAGATGAAGTCTTTTTGGTGACTTATTCCATTTACCTACAATTTGGTAGTAGGATGATGGGGTCGTTTTGAGACTTGTTCCATCTGACCTCCTCTAAACCCTGGATATCAGACTGTATTTATAGCCTAATAACTTAGACAGGAAGTTAAGAAACTACGGTATCCTAAGATATTATCACAATATTTATTGATAATTGTCCCTAAATACTAAAGATATTGGACATAAATAGATACCAAAATATGCAAAATTTTGGTGTCTATAAATGCCCCCTCGAGACTTGTTGTAGAGACTTCGAAGTCGGTTGCAACTTTGTCTCGAAACTTTGTAGAAAGACTTGAGGTCGATTTTGTTTGCCCCCTTGACTTCTACGGATCTTGATCCTTCGAGATTGGAGATGAAGAGCGAAAATCTTCACGTCGGGTTCACCAATTTGTAAAAAACATAAAATTAACCTGCGATAATTAAATATAACAGATACAAAATAATATGGAATACGAGTTTTATTTGATAATCGAAAGATTGCGTGTTACAACTTCCGTAGATCTCTTGTAACCAATCTCGAAGTCTAGGGTTTTTGATATTACTACGGAGGCCTTATCGACTTAGATCCGTAGGGGGAAGATGAAGTCTTTTTGGTGACTTATTCCATTTACCTACAATTTGGTAGTAGGATGATGGGGTCGTTTTGAGACTTGTTCCATCTGACCTCCTCTAAACCCTGGATATCAGACTGTATTTATAGCCTAATAACTTAGACAGGAAGTTAAGAAACTACGGTATCCTAAGATATTATCACAATATTTATTGATAATTGTCCCTAAATACTAAAGATATTGGACATAAATAGATACCAAAATATGCAAAATTTTGGTGTCTATAAATGCCCCCTCGAGACTTGTTGTAGAGACTTCGAAGTCGGTTGCAACTTTGTCTCGAAACTTTGTAGAAAGACTTGAGGTCGATTTTGTTTGCCCCCTTGACTTCTACGGATCTTGATCCTTCGAGATTGGAGATGAAGAGCGAAAATCTTCACGTCGGGTTCACCAATTTGTAAAAAACATAAAATTAACCTGCGATAATTAAATATAACAGATACAAAATAATATGGAATACGAGTTTTATTTGATAATCGAAAGATTGCGTGTTACAACTTCCGTAGATCTCTTGTAACCAATCTCGAAGTCTAGGGTTTTTGATATTACTACGGAGGCCTTATCGACTTAGATCCGTAGGGGGAAGATGAAGTCTTTTTGGTGACTTATTCCATTTACCTACAATTTGGTAGTAGGATGATGGGGTCGTTTTGAGACTTGTTCCATCTGACCTCCTCTAAACCCTGGATATCAGACTGTATTTATAGCCTAATAACTTAGAGAGGAATTTAAGAATCTACGGTATCCTAAGATATTATCACAATATTTATTGATAATTATCTCTAAATACTACAGATATTGGACATAAATAGATACCGAAATATGCAAAATTTTGGTGTCTACACTAACATACGGGAATGCTCCGCTGTCGCTAATATTATTAGCGTGTTTGAGAGAGCATTGGGACGAAAAATTATTTATTCCAAATCAGAAGTTGTGTTTAGCAAGAAGGTTAAAGTCTGTCACAGAGATACGATCAAGAGATTATTTGAGGTACGGAAAGTGGACAAATATGAGAAATATTTGGGATTGCCAACAATTATTAGAAAATCGAAGAAAGTCATATTCTCGGGCATTAATGAACGTATATGGAAGAAACTCCAAGGGTGGAAGGAACGACTTTTGTCCAAGCCGGGTAATAAAGAGATAGTCATCAAACCCTTGGCCTAAGCTATTCCCACTATATGATGAGCTTATTTACAATCCCGGAAGGTTTGATAAATGAGATTCATGGCATAATAGCAAAGTTTTGGTGGGGATCGACGGAGACTAAACGAAAGATTCATTGGTGGTCGTGGGACAAGATGTGTCAACCCAAGAAAGCAGGAGGTCTTGGTTTCCGTATTTCCGTAATCTAGCTGTTTTTAATCAGGCTTTGTTAGCCAAGCAAGTTTGGCGCTTCCTCACTAACCAGATTCGTTGGTAAACCAAGTGTTCCGGGCTCGATATTTCAAGAATAATTCGATTTTGAAGGCCAGGAGAGGCTACGATCCAATCTTTGTATGGCAGAGTACCCCATCTTACTTGATGGCTTACGTTGGCGGGTGGGTAATGGCCAGTCAATCGGGGTTTGGGACTGCGATTGGGCGTATGGGTCAGGGGAGTTCCGTGCCCTGGGTCCAAATCTAGAATTTGACCCGGCTATGAAGGTTACAACTCTGATTGATTCGACCAGGGGCTGCCGGAATGTGGCTCTTGTCCACAATATTTTCAACCCGGTCGAGGCTCGCGCAATTCTGAGTGTACCTGTTAGCACATGCTTGCCGGAGGACCATGTGTACTTGTAACAACCCGGTTCTTCCAATGACATTAACTAACAAGGCGGAAAATAGTTTTGTCGTAAAAAGTGGTAAAAATTGAAAACCGTCGACTCAAGTGAGTCTTGTACCGAAAAATGAACCGTTTGTTAAAATACAACAACTGAAAACCGAATTACAAATTTCTAAATACAATAGTCTGACAAAATTTGTGTCACAATGTTTATAGTTTGGCACTCTCATCTGCTAAGCTGTATCTCTTGCACTCATGTATGCCCCCATGTCCAGTCTTGAGGGTTCGTCAACCTAAATGCATATTTAAATATACATGTCCCACGCACTTAGTGGGAGTAACCTAACCGTCCTTCTAACACGGCCCCGAATAATCAATGTAGTATAACATTTAGGTTATCTAATTAACAGATAAGCAGACATGTCACATTACAAATCGACATGTATACAATGTGAGATACACATGAAGTGATTTCAGTTAACATGCGAATCAATTTAAATATATAAGACATGTAGGTTATATAGAATAAAGTAATACATACGTCATATGAGTATCATGTGAATAGAATACAGTAAAGCATGGATCATGGATTTATAAAAGTGTCATGTGAAAATAGAGTAAGACATACATAATACAAGTCATATGAAACATAATATCAGTCATAATCAATATTCAGGCAAGACATATAACAAAACATCACTTCCCATTATCAAGCATTTCAATCACAACATTAGTCATAAGAGTATAGAACAGTAACGAAGCATACTAACACATGTGATGTAGAAAACTGTAGTCATTTACTTTTTAAAAACAATGGTTTCCTTTCACATAATGCACGGGACGTAACTACTAATGTCTCATGCACACTTAACGCTTGCATCTCATCATAAATGCGGATGGGAGCATCAATTCCGCCAATCATATCGATACTAGGAGGTTTACATCTCACCCCTAGTGCTCAATAGGATCGAACAACAACTATGATTTGATTTAGAACTCTAATCGCGGGGGAGAACAGACTGCTGATGATGTAGACGACAACTCACAGAAGCCTACCCACACCACCTCGAGGCCCACTGACAACACGCAGAAGCAGGGAAAAGAATCACGTACACAACCGTGAATAAAAGTGCCAAGATATCAGAAAGAGAGTAGAGCTGATCAGGCCCTTGTCAAATACATGCGCACGTACCCCCTAACACAACTCTTGGACTCCCGCAGGCCCTCAGTGATAGCCGGTGACTACTACTCTAATGACAATCCATTCACACGCAACTTCAGGATGTGCTGTCCGTACTCTCATAGCAAAAGCTCTCCGAGCAATCTCCCGTCACGTCGATCTTTAAACTTCGGCATAACATTGCCCAACACGTAACGATACTACAATATAGATTGTCTATAGGAGACATATAAGGATGCTGGACACTTAGACTCCCGTAGGATCATTGGTTCAGACAACCAGAATGATCGCATACCGTCCCGAAGGTACAGTTGCTACATCACTTGGTATCGAACGGTCAGACTCCCGTAAGACCTTAGTTCAGATAACCGGAAGGATGCATACTGTCCTGTAGGTACAGAAGCCCCAAGAAATGGAACACTGGGAAGGTCCACTACTGATTCATGTAGGACACTGACTTACCCGAAGGTACAACAGTTCCTTAAGCTAATTTAGGAACGATTTACTAAACGATCATCATAATTACGTTAAGTGTATCTTACTTGACTGATCATCTTAAGTATATTTGATGTTAGAGATTTGGAACGTTTTATTTGATATATATTATTTGAACGTTCATTATTTGAGATTTGATTAAAATTCAATTATTTTTAAATACATTATCTAAGATGGGTTCCTTTATTTTGACTTGGTCTATGTTGACTTAAAAAGCCAAAGTTTGACCAAGATGGACTAGTCAATCCTTAGTTTTGACTTAGTCACTAATTAGTCCTTAAGTGCGTATTATAAAATTAAAGTGTTGTTTAGCACATTTAAGCATTGTTTAACTTAGTACTTTTGAGTTATTTGTCTTTTAGTACACTATACTTTTTGGGCACAAGTATTTAGTACATTTATTGTTCAAGTGTACGTATTTAGTATTTTTATACGGTTTCGTACTTGTACAAGTATACTTATCTTTTAAAACCAATTTTTACTTAGTAAAATATTTCAAAAATGAAATAAATTTATAATAATCATAAAAATCATTTATAAACTTATTATGTATCATATTTCTCAAAACTTAGAGTTTTACAAAAATAATTTTAAGTAATAACGAAATCGGTAATATTATTAAGGTTACTAAATGAGTCATTTTTCAAATGTTATTTTTAACTTTTGATTTTCATACTCAACATACTTTTATGAGTTAGGTTTCCAGATATAAATTCATTTTTCAAAAATAATAAGTTTTATTATTTTTAACAAATTAAAAACAAAAACTGTACGGTTTTCAATACTTTCTTTTAAATCGTTTAAAATACTTAAACATCAGTAAAGTGAACCAAATTTTTATTCTGGATACCTATACTTGTACATAACTTTTCCCCAGAAATTTAGATTAAAATAATTTATAAATGTTCTTAAATAAAATCTTTTTTCCAGATCTGACCCGTTTTAGTACAAATTTTATAAATGAAAGTATATATGATGGATTTATATGAAATTTGACGTACACATAATAGACATCATCAGGAACAAAATATAATTTTTCCAGTTGCAAAAGATTGACTAACTTAATTCAATCGACCACTTGAAGCCATTTGGCCCAAAAGCAATCAATCAGCCTAATTAGTCATGTGATCAAGTCTACGGCCCAAGCTTAAGAAGAACAGTCGACTTGACTAACTTCAGTCGACCCATGCTTCTCACCCAGCCGATCGACACCTTTACCCCATCTTCTCGTCCTTGGACTTCACGCTTTCTTTACCCAATAACTCCTTACCTTACGTACGTAATTAGTTAGTGGAGAGGAAGTTACTTAGTGGGAGAAAGTGGGGTAATTTGAGGAGGATCAGAGTAATATAAATAGGTCACTAGCCTTTCATCTTAAGGGGATATGATATTATCCATCTCTTTAGTTTAGTTTTAGTTTTAGTTTATAGTTTACTGTAAATATTTAGTATTTATCAGAATTCCAGTATTTATTATTTCAGTCAAGACTCGGTTTCTATTATTCTCGTCTTTATTCTCCATCTCCGTTCTAATCAGCTATTCCAATTTTGGTAATTTTTCTCTCATTCCCTAACCTCCTCCCTAGTTATTGTTTCCTGTAATTTTTTTATCATCCTATTGTTTCCTTTATCTTTTCTTTTTCTTTTTGCCATCTTTTCTGTTTCTTGTAACTTTATCACTGTGCTTCTTTTCCTTTTTATTCGTTCAACTTTTTCATCATGTTATATTCCGTTAGTATCGTTATTGTCATTTTAAATATGTTTAGCTAATTTTTTGTCACTAGAGTTTAGGTGAACTATGAATTGGACCGAGTTTATATGTGATGACTAAATAATCGACCTTTACGAGTTAAATCGCTCTTGCAACATTATAACGATGAGTAATTAACTAGAGGCCTTAATCAATTGCTTTTATCTCGTAAATCCCAACCTAATATCGAAAGCCTGAAATGGATTAGACTTGTTGTAATCGATAGAACTCCCTAATAAATAGCGAGAGCCCGTTAGGTGATTTCTAGGATGACTAGTGATCTGAGGGGACTGTGTCGATATTCTTTAACCCGTCTTAATTGATTATTTGAAACCGTATGTATGCTTGTTTTATTCGTAGTGATCCGACGACTCTAGTATTTTTCATTATTTGATAATTTTTCATTTTCTTAATTATTTTCTTTAATTTTATTAGATCGTCATTCACACAACCAATTATAATCATGACTCAATAGATTAATTGACTACCTTATAATTTTCAACCTGTTTCCCTGTGGAATCAACCCTACTTATTGCTAGCTACCTGTTATTAGTAATCTAGGTTTATTTTGATATCGGTGACGCGACTTATTCGTATCAATTTTGGCGCCGTTGCCAAAATTGATAGGGCTAAGTCGTGTCACCGTAATCAAAATAAGCCTAAACTAAAACTAACGGGTAGCTAGTAATAAGTAGGGTTGATTCCGCAGGGAGGCTAAATGAATTTACAAGTTGGTCGATTAAAATGTCTAAGTCACGAGATGGGATTAATTTTGTTTTAAACTAAGAGACTAAATTGACAGTAACCAGTAAAAGAAGACAGAGTATGCTACTAACAGCACACTACTAGGAAAAATAGGAAGATTGGAGATTAAGAAAATCTGTAAGAGAAAAACACCAGAGTTACATGATCATTATAAATCAAGATGAGCATAAACACAATAATCAAACAATCAATTAATACGAACTCAAAATGCACAAAAGAGTGAGCTAAAAAATTAAAACTATGCTTAATATAAGACCACCGAACACCCGAGAAGCCCTCCGCCATCCTCCTGATCTCCAAGCAGCACTCATAGATCGAGCTCACTCCTACCTTCCATCTTGTCTCTTAGAATGTCGATCACCGGCTTGCAATTGCTCTCCACCATGACTCTCGCGTGCCCCCGTCTTGTCGCCTCTTAAACACCTAACCAAATGACCTCTACTTCAGCTTCACTCGGGTCAACGATCTTGGAATCCTTCGATGCAAGACCCCATAACACCAGCCCCTTCTCGTCTCGGCATACGACCCCCAACCCCGTACCCCACCCGCTTTTTACTTCTACATCACAGTTTATCTTGACCCACTTCGGGATAGGTCATTCCCACCTCATTTGCCCTGCTTCCCCGGTGATCCTAGCACTCCCCTGAACCTCGCCACTACTCAAACCATCGTTTGCTATTTCTCTTTGCACCTCCAGTACCCGCATCACTGTATCCTTCCCCTTTGCCCTTCTGTTATCAAACACCAACTTGTTCCACGATTCCCGAATCACTCAACATGTAGGCATAGATTAAACCCTCTCCTCTTCACCCATGTCCACCCAACAATCCTCGACCCAATTCCTCACCGTCCCATGGTCATGGCCCAGTTTAATATCCATCTCGAGTTTGTCCCAAATACCCCCAAGCCATACTCTTTGACAAGGTGTAAGCAAGTTTCAATCTCACAATCCCAAATCGGGCACGTGGCTTGCATTGAGCTGATCCGGGACGCAAGCCGACCTCTGGTCGGGATGGCCTCATGGCACAATTGCCAGAAGAAAATGTTTACCCTTGGAAGGGTGTTCGTATTCCAAATGCAATTCTAGATCCACTTCTCCTTAGCATTAGATGACGCCCCTTCCTCTTCCTCCCACCCATTCATGAGTTTTCTATATGCCGTGTGAACTGAGTACATGCCATTCTTCTCAAGGTCCCAAACCCAATCATGCTGCCTATCTTCCCAACAAACTCGCATATTAAAGATCACATCCCGTTCATAAGGTAAAAAGAGCGAATGGACAAGATCGACATTCCAACTATAACCGTTTTTTGCCATCAGGTCTCTCACCATTAGCGCATCACCATTAGGAATCCTTGGGGCAAAGATATATCTGCCATTTCCCCCTTTAATCCAAGGATCCTTCCATACCCAAGTTGTCTGGCCATTTCCAATCCTCCGTCGAGACCCTTGCATAACAACGTGTTTAGCCTCCCATATACCTCTCCATGTGAAACTAGGATTACTCCCAAGCTCCGCCCTATCAAAGGTTGAGTCAGGATAGTATTTCGCTCGCAGTAGTCGACTCACGAGTCTATCTCCATCACTCAACAGTCGCCACCCTTGCTTCCCGAGTAAAGCTAAGTTGAAAGAGTGGTAGTCTTTGAACCCGAGCCCTCCAAGAGCCTTTGGCTTGCATAGATTTCTCCAAGCAATCCACGGAATCTTCCGTTTGCCATTCTCCCAGCCCCACCAGAACTTCGAGACTAGTGACCTCAGTTCATCACAAAAATTACCCGGGAGTTTAAAGACACTCATAGCATATGTCGAGATTGATTGGGCTACTGCCTTTATCAAAACTTCCCGACTGGCCTTCGGAAGAAGCATCCCGCGCCATCCTTGTAGTTTCCTGGTCTGTTTATCTCGGATAAGGCTCGTAAAAACGTGCCTAGACTGCCAACAACAGTAGGCAAACCAAGGTAACACCCTGGGTTGCCCACAATCATCACTCCTAAAATCTTCGCCGCCACCTCCTCCCTCGGTGCTAAGCTCGTCCCATAACTAAATGAGACCGTCGTCTTCTGAAAATTCACTAGTTGACCTGACGCTTGCTCATAGACTTTAAGAACCCGTCGGATTTTGAGGGCTTCAGTCGTTTTAGCTCTTGAGAAGAAAATACTATCATCAGCAAGTAGAATATGAGTAATCACAGGCGCATGCCGCACTATGCGAATACCACGTACTGCGCCTCGCTCAGCAGCACGCCGGAGTAGGCTCGAGAGAGATTCAGCGCAAAGAATAAATATATAAGGTGATAGTGGGTCCCCTTGTCAGATTCCTCTAGTCGGCCGCACATCCCGGGATGGTACACCGTTTATAAGAATTTGAAACGAAACCGTCGAGACACATAGCATAACTCTATCAACCCACCCCTCATCAAATCCCATTCGGAGCAAAATCATCTCAAGAAAAGTCCATTCCACCCGGTCGTACGCCTTAGCCATATCTAATTTAAGCACCATATGCCCATCCCCAGTCCGGGTATTTTTCATACGGTAGAACATCTCAAACGCAACAAGGATATTATCCGAAATTTGCCTTCCTTGGATAAAGGTGCTTTGGTTCTCCGCCACCACCTCTCCTAGGACAGATTTAAGTCCGTTAGCTAAAACCTTTGAGACGAACTTATAAATGACATTGCACAAGCTAATAGGACGAAAATCGCCCATTTTAATCGGGTTTTTCTTCTTCGGAATTATTACAAGATTTGTTTTGTTACATCCCACTGGTAACACACCCCCCATAGCACACGTAGAACCATCTCGACAACCTTCTTCTTCACAATATGCCAATACGTTTGATATAACAACTATTCATGCCGTCGGGTCCCAACGCCTTAAGTGGATGCATTTGCCCTAAGGCATGAATGACCTCCGTCTCACAGTATTCAGCACGTAGAATCTCATTCATAGTAGGCGAGACCCTGTTCGCAACCCCCTCCACTGCTTCCTCAAAATTCTCCGGGTTACCTGACGTGAAATGGGTATGGAAATAGTGGCGGGCTTCCCCTTCAATCGCTTCACATCCCTCCTTCACATGCCCGTCTTCATCCTCTAGTCTTGCAATAAAATTCTTCTATTTTCGTTGTCCCGCTTTCCGGTGAAAGAACTTAGTATTCTTATCACCTTCTTTAAACCAAATCGCTCGGGACCGCTGGCGCAAATACACCTCTTCTTGTCTCGCAAGCCTATCTATATCACGCTGCAACTGCCTCACTTCTTCACCTTAGGCCTCCCTCAGTCCTCACATTCTAGCTGTTCAATTCGTCTCCTATTTTTTCTTATATCACGTAGCACCTTACCAATACTCACCCCCTTCCACGCCATCAGTTCTTCAGTACACCTAGTAAGTCCACTACATATATCATCATCTCCTACCTCCCAAGCTCGTTTAATAGTTTCCTCGCAACCACTTTCACCCACCCAAACCTGCTAAAAGCGGAATAGTTTCTTCCTCCGTTCCCCCAAGTGTCGATAATGATCCAACACGAGTTTGATCGGAAAATGGTCCGACCATTCCCGCACCAAGTGGATAAGTTTCGCTCTCGGATACATGTTCAGCCATGCGTCGTTGCCCATAGCTCTATCTAATCGACATTGTCGATTCTGATCCTCTACTTGGCCGTTATCATAAGTATAATCCTGGCCTTCAAATCGTATATCTCTTAGCTGACACACATCGACGCCCTCACGAAAATTATTCATTTGTCGTTGTTGTCTTGTGCCCCCTTTCATCTCTGTCGCAAAAAGGATTTCATTAAAATCTCCTATACAAACCCATGGCCCATCCCCCTTCTCACCCAGGAGCTTAAGAAGTTGTCACGATAAATGTCTGTCTCCTATCGCTGGCCACCCATAGAAACCCGTCACTCTCCAAGTGTGTACCCCAATAGTCACATCGAAGTCCATATGGTGTAAGGATGCTGATCGAAACCTCACAGAAATTTCTTTCCTCCACATAAATGCCGACTTGCCTGCTCTCCCCGCACTATCTACTTTCAAGCTCTCATAATCCTCCAAAAAGATCACAACTGTGCGAAACTCCTTACTGCGAAGCTTCGTTTCGCACAAAAAAGCAATAGCAGGGACCTCTCTCCGTAACAATTTGCGGAGACCGCCTACTGCATCGGGGTTGCCCAGCCCCCTACGTTCGGGCTCAATAGAATCATAATGCCCGGCGGGGTTGAGCTCTCTCAACCACCACCTCAGGTGAACTTACACCCATGGTTATCCTTGCCCGTTTCTCAGTTCCTTCACACACCATCTCTAAGTCCCCTCTGCCTCGTTTGCCAAATGCCACTCCAATCGGTAATTCATCTCCACCACGAGTTATATTCTTTCTTGTCAACACCTCTGTATTTTGTCCCTCCCTTCCCTTACGGCTCCATTTACCCTGTACACCCTCCTTCACCTGAGCTCTCAACACTACTCCACCCTCCTGCTCAAGCCCTTCCTTCGTAATTAGCCCATGAATTACCCCCTCAGTCCCCACTTCTTTATCCCCACGTTTAATTCCACCATAACAGTATCCCTCCCACCTGTATTTCTCTCTTCTCCCTACCATCTTCATTAATAATCAGCCTAGTACCATTTGTAATTATTTCTTCTTCCCTCTATATTAGCCTGACATCCCTCCTTTCTTCGTGATCCTTAACTTGTTCCTTCCCCCATGCCATCAAAACACCTATGTCAGTACTGGTAACCCCCTCATCATCTCTATGTCCACCCCTGCTGTCTCCCTCTATCTGCTCCGTCCCTCCCTCGTTCTTCTTCTGCTCTTTTGTACCACCTTTCCCCTTCCTTTGTACCCCAATCTTTTGCAACCTATCAACCAAAATAGCAATTGCTTCATCCTCCCTCTTTTCGTATTCCTTATCAAGCTCGTCATTCAAGTCTCGACCTTTTTTTCTCTTGGTCCTCCGTACTGACCTTGCTTACCCTCCTAGGTGATGCCCTTAATTTCTCCCCAAAGTTGAAATCACGTTCCTCATATGGTCGTTCTTTACAGTCTCTTTCGCCATGTCCAAGTATTCCACATCCATAATAGAAGATAGGTAATCATTCATATTTAACTTTAAACTCCATCCGCCTCCCACTTTGCATACTAATAGTGACATACTCTTTTAAGGGTTTATGAACATCATGTAAGATCCTAAGTCGAATTGCACATTCAACCTCAGGCGTAGGCCCTGTCTCAGCCCCTAAATATTGTCCCAATTGTACCCCTAATCGTCTTAAATTTTCTTGATTTGTGCGGCCTCTAATCGGCAAACCGTAGACTCTAGTCCAAAATGGGACATGAAACAACGGTGTGTCGATCAATTTTCCTTCCTTCAAAGGTTTATTGAAACACCAAATAAAATTGTCAAAATGCCAAGGTTGTCCCTTAATAACCTTTAATTTATCTTTTTCCGACTCAAATCGAAAAACAAAAATATGTTCCTTAGCATCGAGGACATTACCCACAATCTTACGTTTCGTTTGCCATAGCCTGAGCTACTCATGTTTACAGTAACAATGATGATGACGACGACGAAATAAGACATGATTTCTAAGAATAACATAATGACAGAAAATATGCAAAGTAATGTAATTATATGAACAAGATAAATAACAAAATGGATGAATGACGGAAAAATAAGAAAAACAGAGAAACAAAGAAATTAAAAGTTACAGAAAACCAGAGGAGATTAGAATTAAGAAAAGATAAGTAACAAGGAAGAAAACAGAAAACTAGAAAACAAAATACTGATTACGTTAAACTAATGAAGATTAAGAAAAGAGAAAGATAAACTACTAAGAAGAGGGAGATTAGGGAAGAAGAAGAAATTACCTAGATTAGGAATTAAATTTAATTAGAGAGGAAGAATAAGAACAAAACCCGAATAATAATAATAACACCGGAATTCCAAAAATGCTTGAATTAATTACTGAGAATTTGAAGCGTATAGAAAACTTGGAAGAAATAAAAATAATAGCTACTTGTGTTTTGATTACAAAGATGAAAGTTGAAGATGAAAGATGAAGATAAAAGATGATTCTAACTGAGGTATAAGCAACCCTATTTATAGTAATCTAGACCTCTTGATTAACTACCCTTTAACTCCCCTACTAACTGTGAACTTCAATTCCCTATTAACTGCTAATAGCGCGTAAACACAGAAGTAGTGCAGTGAAGGAAGCTTGACGGGCAAGGGAGGGGGGGGGGGATCGTGGGGGTAGTTACCGAAATAGTAGGACCGACTGAAGTTTTATCTAGAGCCGACTTGGAATTCCAGTCGACCGACTGGATGGTTTTAGTCTTGGTCGACTGACTTTCCAGTCGGTTGACTGAGATTTCGGTCGGTTGACTAACGTTATGCCTTGATGCTGGTCGACCCGACTGATTTATATGGTCGGCTCGACTGATGTTCCTTCATGAATTGGCTGACTGTATCAAAGTCATCTTTAAGTCTGCATGTTCTTTTGATTTGGGCCAGCTGTTATGGCAAATGTCGGCTGACATCAACGCAATTATTGTTGCATTTCAATTAATTGAACATGAGCTGATTGCTTTGTTTGGAAAACTGGCCCATTGTGTCTCCATGCGTTCACATGTTTCGTTGAACAACCAACACTTATATTAACAAATTAACATAGGTTGGACCGATTAGCTTCCAGCTTCTATCTTCTCTTGAGTTTTGCAAAACGACTCGGTTTTAGAGCTTTAATGAATTTTGACGGTTTTTGAGCTCTTTTGACTACTCGGTCTAAATTATCTGCAGAATAACAAAAGAATACCCGAGTAGCACAAATGGGAGAAAATAGCGTAAACCGGCTCCTAAAATTAAAAAATGACACGGAAATGCGTGCCAAAATAAGTGAAAAAACGTATAAGAACGGCACGCATCAAATCTCCCCAAACCGAACCATTGCGTGTCCTCAAGCAATCAAACAAATATCTACGGGAACGGAAAACAGCTCATAACTACTTACACCAACTAGACTCACTACTAAATCCGACTCAAACCAACGATACTTAGAAAACATGAACCGACTCAAGCTATGGCATAATCGAGAGAATAACAGTGAATCGTCAACCTTGCTAGGCTTATTATTGTCGGACTCTCGCGGTTACACTCTACTCTCACGAAGGAGATGCGAAATATACATGTAAGATAGAGAGAAAGAGGGACACTCGCCTCATCTACGATCTATAATCAAATGCTTGCAATCTAATGTGACGACAATCTCTACCAATCATTTGCACATTCAAAATAATCGAGACCGAAACACGTATCAAGGCATAGCATGGTGGAAAGGAATATGGGTAAGTGATGGGTAAGAAGGGTTATAGTTTCGGGACTGTGGAGGTGATAGTTGAGCTAGTCAATCCAAACTTCTAAGATACATCACCGAATTACCAAATCATACCAACGATAATATCAAGCCGATTAATGATGACATTATTCATATCATGCTTATTCCAACCATATCGACTCCATAATAATATTATGATTATGCATCGGAGTCCACAACTCGATCTTTTTCCCCTTTTCTTTTATTCTTCATTTTTTTTATTTAATTTTTTTACGAAACTATATATACACAAGAACCGAAATACACACACACACACACAACTGACGCACCCCTATTTAGGATCGGTCGTTAGCGAAGTATAGGGGGTCAAACAATATTTATAGACTCGTAATAACACAGAAACAACTAGTGTATTCGTGGTAAGTCGAGATCGGTGCACATGGAAACGGAATGAAGTTGAGTAAAAAGCGGCGTGTTTGGGATCCAAAGGGGGTTTTAGGGGTCGAGTCTATACTAGAATGCAATAAACAACAAGAAATGAAATAACAATAGATGCTCAAATATGGAAAAGGTGTTAGGGAAAGTCGGGAATCGGAAAATGGGGTCTAAGAAAATCGGAATCGGGTTGGTCACAACATTGGTATAGGAAGAGTGCCACCTTTCGGTTTCTTCACCCAACTCACCTAAAATCCCGCTTTCGCGGCGAAGAAGGGTAAGTCTCAAGTTAATTTCTACCCCGAGTTTCCCCATATTGATAGAAATGAGTCAAGGTCGGTCTAGTTGGCCGGACTAAAACAACAATGACACAACAACCACAAGCAAGATAAACCAACAAGCAAGCAACCAATCAAAACTCCTCAATTCAAATAATCAAAGATTCTCCTCCCTAAACCCCCCCAGCAAGAAATCTACTCACAATGCATAATGGAAACTAATAAAACAATAACAAAGGAGAAAACAACTAAGACATGTAGAATGACTAAATCTAGAGAAATTAACAACAAAACGATAAGGAAAATTACGATCTACTAAATAAACTAGAAAGCGATCTAAGAGCAATAAAACTAAGACTAATGAAAAGAACAAAAAGACAATAAAGAAAATCACAATCAACAAAATAAACTAGAAAGCGATCTAAAACAACATAAATGAAATCTAAGGAAAATAACAACGAAACAATGAAGGGAACAACGATCAACAAAATAAACCATAAAATGATCTAAAAACGATGGAAATAAAATCTAGAGAAAATAACAACAAGACAATAACTAAAATCGCAATCAACAAAATAAACCATTAAACAATCTAAGAACGATAAATAAAGAAGATAAAAACAAAACAATAATGAAAGGACAATATTTAAATCTAGTCTAGAGATTAGGGAGAGGAAAGAAATATATCAACTATGAAGATCAACAATAAAGATGAAGATTGCATAAATAAAATAAGATGAAGCTTGATGAAGAGGAAAAGGATTTGTCACTAATCCTTTAATAATCTCAAAGAATCTTCAATAAAAACTTGAATTCTACAAAGCTTGAATGTAAATCTAGAGAATTGATGAAGAAAATAGTTAAAAACAATGAAGATCTACTACTATCTAGGCTAATTGTAGAGAATTAATAAACTACTACTAGAATGATCTACTAAAATGGATGGTAAGTAGTGAGAGAATGGAGTAGTCTAGACTAATGGGATGATAATGTGCAACTAACTAGGGTATACATATATATAGTAAAGGCCTAATGGACCTCTTAAACTTAAGCCCAAATCCACTTTTTGCTCCATTAGTGAGACAATCACCCTTTAAGTCTTCATGAAGTGGAACTTCACCCTACCATACACGAACCAATACCTCCGGGTGAAACTTCACCCGGTGAACTTCTTCCATTTTTGCATTTTTGGACCCTTTTACCGTCGGGCAAAACTTCACCCAATGGGTGAAAGTTTTGCCCGGTCATTTCGCCTGGTGGAGAAGCTTTTCTGAAGATCTTCGGGGAGTCAAATTATCGTCGGGCAAAACTTCGCCCGGTCATTTCTCATCATCGGGTGAAACTTCACCCGATGGTTTTCTGGCCTCCTTTCTTGTCTCATTCTTCGTCGTTTGATAGGATGGCTTTGAACTTTAAGTTTAGTGCTTTGCTCTTTGAACGGTATTCCCTTCTCTTGTGCTCGTGGAAGCTCGATCATGCTTTCGGTGCCAAATCCTATCAAAATTGATAGAAAAACTACCAAAAACACGTAAAACGCACAAGGGACGCAAATGCGAGAAATACTCAAAATAGGGCAATAATCGCACTTTAATCTCGCAAAACAAGGGAAAAATGAGTCTAAATGGGAGGAAAAACGGTCTAAATTTTGCACACAACAATTCCCCCACACTAAACCGTCGCTCGTCCTCGAGCAAAGACCTGAAAAGAAATTACATACTACTACTAGCTAGACTACGCTAAGCTGATACGGGGCAATTAACGGGCCCACTCCGTCCCTTCAACTCACATCAGAGTACTCATGAGGTAAAGTACTTCCATGCAAGGCAAGTTGGGGCTTGCTCAAAATGGTGGATGCGACTAAACACACAAAAACACATAACACAAAAGATTAGACGCATCCAAAGAAAAAATAAAACACCGAATCCCTCATCGAGACGACGGGGAACACACCGAATACTTACCCAAACAATCGTAAACATTCCAAGATAAATCACCCACGTAGACAAGGACCAAAGCCTAATAGTATGGCAATTAAGCAATAAGGGTGTTGATAACTTAGCTAGGTCCTCCTAATCATCTAAAGGGGTACGACGGGGTGTTAAACAGAGTGGAAAAAGCGAACCTTGGAGTTGTTCGACACTGTATGTAGGTGCAATCCCGCTCTCTTTGACTAAGGCCAAGAGGGTCGTTCCAAACTCGAATTTCCTAAATTAGCCCAAACAAAAAGGTGGAGTGTTTAAAATTATTGGAGTGGATCGACTAATCATCGTTATCTTACTACCTTGGGACTTGGTCCTCTAGTAGGCACTTCTAGGCGACGAATCAATCAAAGGGCTTTTTTTTGAGATATTTTTGACGATATGATTTTCATTTGAAGCTCCTTTTCTCTCCTTTGTTTTTCATATTTTTGTGCCCTTTTTTCTTGCTTTGGTTTGCCCTTTTTGGCTTTTGATGTGGTTTGAAACCAAGCTTGTAGATTATTCTTGTGTAAACTTATTGTGGTGATGTATAGGTGGAGGAAAAATAGGTAATCGAGAACGCGCGCCATTCCCGGATAACCCACAAAAAGGCAGATAGAATTTGGACTAAAGGTGCAGTGGTCATTCGAGCAAGGTCACCTAGAAAACGGTTCCTAACATTGCACATCATAATCATCTTTGTCACATCATCATCTTTTTTTTTTCACATCATCATCTTCATTATTAACATTGCACACATCGGTTCCTAAAACTATTTCGAATTGAGCACGTTTAAAGGCGATATTAGCATAAGACCCTTCTAACCCTTTTACGAGTTGTAACAGTGGTGGAGCCCTCTCGAGGAACCCCGCCCTAAACACTCAAAGGCATGATGGGATCGCAATATTCCCCTTTAAATGCGCCCGATTTATTTTTATAAACCGAGACCCATTGATGCGGATCCGACATCACAAAATACCGCAAGGATTTATTACGATGTCGAGATGCAGAGGGAATCTTTTTTTTTTCAATAAAGTTTAAAGCGTCATTCTTTAGATTCGATACCAACTCAATAGTGGGATATCGTATCTAAACAAATTAGTCAATAAATTTAACTAATACGAATTCGTTGATGCTAAAATAGTTGTCACATATTCTAAAGAATTAATTACGACACTATAAACGCGGGGATAATTTATTTCGTTTTAGTTTAATTTAAACGACTTACAACTTTTTTTAGATTACGCTCTAAGTATTCGATATTGATTCCATAATCAAATATCGGATACGACGAGTATCAAAATCCGAATCGAGCACAAATCATACAATATTTTTGCCCGATTTGACTAAATCAACGATTTTCCAAAATAAAAAAGCAATTTCGAAATCCCCACAAATCGCGAAACGAACCATAGTTTGTACAGGGGTCACTCGACCGAGTGCCATAGGCCACTCGATCGAGTGACATCCCAAAAATCGAGGCAGAATGCATTTTTGAGGACCACTCGGTCGAGTCTCTCAATGACTCGATCGAGTGGCGACTTACTCGATCGAGTAACACCTCAAATTTTGGGCAGACCCCTTTTCCGAGGCACACTCGGTCGAGTCCTTCAATGATTCGATCGAGTGCCCTCTCATCACGTCAAAATGTGAGCCCTAAACATATTCTGAGCCTCGTAAAATATTTTTTATGACTTCGGTCAACACGTGTCAAGTCAATCACGTTTCACACTACTTTCCAAAACCATGCATCATGTCATTTACATCATTCTATATCATTCCATATTATTTACAAACCGTTATTATCATTATTACCGTTAGTAACTTGTTTGTTTATGTCTTTTCGATTTATTTCCATTATTCATTTTATTGTACTAAAATGAATCTCGCATTCTACATACAACTTTGACGTTAATTTTAGATGCATTAAATCGACGTAGCAACTTATTCTAATTTTTGCATGTTTAGTCAAAACAGTGTTTGCATATCATCTCATCGTATTACTAACGCGCATATTAAAACATCAAACGATATCTTAGTAGAGGCCGCTAATGTGCGGGCGGGGTTGGGTGTTCTATGTGAACTTCCAAACACGTAACCTCACCCCTTACTCAGAACCATGATTTCCGGATATCTGAATCCATTGGCACACGAGAGTCATTCAATACACGATATTCGATAATGTCGGTATCGGTATCAAAATGCAAAGGGACGAACCCAATAAACTCTGACATCCAAATGAGCCGTATTTTGTACACGGTCCACTAAGATATAGAGTGGGTTCGAATGGGCCCGAACTCCCACAAAGTTCGGTGGCGACTCCACTTCGATTTAAATTTCAATTCGATCATTCTCATTTGGAGATTCATTCGCCTCCCCAAACCCGCGCGTGGCCACATCGGGGTGGACCTATGTCATGTCCACAATTTGGCGACTCCGCTAGGGATTAAGTGATGCGTGACTTACCATCGGCATCCTCAGGGTGAGACTCGAATAGAAATCGTTTGACTAATACAATACGCGTTTTTGTTTTACGGTTCATGCATAACCCTATCTTTTCCCGGGCCGGTACTGGTGACCGACGTCCCACTATACCGTGATATACTCCAATATGGATATGTCAAAGGTGTTCATAATCGATTCGTATGGCTTTCGTGGCATGTTCTAAGCTCAACTCGACTTAGGAAGTCCGTCTCGATTCACGGATAGGCTATGTGCACTGGTATAGACCATTTATAGACCGACCGAGACTTAGTGTAGAGCATACATGGCGTCATTATAATGCTTGCGTGACTATATGCTACTTGGTTTATATGTCGTTTTCAAAAAAACCGTCATTTTCAAAAATTGCATCTTTTTCAAAAGTGTCCAATTTACAAACCCAGGGAGCTACCGAATTTAGGACTTATGATTTTACTCAAAATAGCCTATTTTTAGCCGGTATGCTGCCCATCTCAAAATTCAAAAATATTTTCAAACCTTCGAAATCGCGGCCCATCTCAACATTATTATTATTATTATTATTTTTTTTTTCGATTTTCGAAAAAATCGGGCCGTCCTCCGCCTTTTCGGGATTTTCTCCAAAATCCCTTTTCAAAACTTTCATCTTCTTAGGACTTCGTTCCTGTATTTAGCAGTGTCGGGTCGTGTCGTAAGTCGTCGAAAGTCTCTAGCGTCGAAACTCCATCGGTCTTACATCGCGGGTTTCCCCCATATCTCAGTCCGCCTAATTTGACTAAGGCAAGGCCCACCTACGTAGGACATACTCCTGCAAGGGAGGGCCCGTTTACACAATCGAGTCCAAAGTCTGGGGAATGTCTCACGTGAACCTTCCTTCGAACAGGACCCGGCCCACATAGCCGGATCCTAAGGGAGGCCCACCTTTCACAAGTCACCCGTCTAGGTGTCTTTTCCGAGTCGTTTCCTTTTCAGTCTTTCCTTTGCTCGGGATGTACTTTTTGTTCCAGATTTTGGGCAGTTTCTGATTACGCGGTATTCTTACATACAGGCCACCTTTCACCAGATCCAAGATGCAAGAAGCCGTCAACCAATTGACAGCCTCACTAGCCAAGCTCGAAGCCCAACTGACGGCTATCAGGGCCGACCAAACAACCCTTGCCACCCGTTTGAGTGCCGTAGAGAAAGGGACTCCCGATGCTGGATCTGAACCCACTGGGCTCATAGCTGAACTGGTTAGCGCCGTTCGCAAGCTTGAAGAACAGGTCCATTTGTCGACCAACAACTCGATCCATACTGAAAATGCTCGCTCCTACTCACCTCTGAATGGCGAGCTACCCGCCAACCTTAACCTTACGGGAATACTGATGTTTGAGGGAACTGAAGACCCGGTTCATCACATTCGGGCTTTCAAAGAGTTCATGGTTGTGAAGGGGGTAAAATCCACCATGTTCAAACATTTGTTTGCTTCTTCCCTCGAGAAGCACCAGAAAGCCTGGTACTACAGGCTCGGTTTTAAGAAGTACAAGACTTGGGACGATGTGGCAACAAAATTCGCTCGGAATTACGCTGATAATACCGAGATCCAGACTACGATGCATACTCTGGAAGTCATGACCCAAGAGCCCAAAGAAGGTTTCACCAAATAGCTTCAAAAGTGGAGGGCCGAAAGTGTGAAGTTGGTCGATAAGCCCAACGAGAAAGTACTAGTGGAGGCCTTTGTCAAGAACCTCCTCCCTTCTTGTCGGGTCCATCTCCGGTACGCTGTCATCCCCAACTTTGCCACTTTAACCGAAATGGGGACAAGGATCGAGGATGACTTGAGGTTAGAGAGCCTTACTAAGGCCTCTACCAAGGGATATCAAGGGACTAGTTCATCCATCAGCAAGCCCACATCTGCAGCTGCAACCCGCAACATCTTTGACGAGGTGAATTTGCTAGACACCTCATCCAAAAAGAATACTCCAACTCGGGTATTCATTGATATATGGACCACCTATACATACGCCTTACAAAGGCTATCTTCAAAGGGCCTAATCCAACCTATAGGCCTAACTCCAGAAGTTCCGGTGGAGAAACGATCCAAGAGCTACAATGTCCAAGCCTATTGCCAATATCAAAGAGGCAATGGACACGATACTGAAAAATGTTGGAAATTGAAGCACCTGATCCAAGATCTGATCGAGAGCGGGAAGATACCATTGCCCGGGGACAAGCCCAGCAACAAAGAAAACCCGTTTAGTGCTCATGCTATATTCACCGGAGAAGTAGTTGACTGTTCTCACCTCATTTCCCCGTTTATCCCACAAATTAACGGGATATGGTTCGATGATGAAGAGGATGTCTACCTAACCAAAGGGGAAGCTGTCCCCATCACCATTGAAGAGGTTCAAAAAGCTAAGTCTAAAGCTTTAGCCACCAACCACCTCGCCACCACCGGGTATCCTACCCCGACAACCGTCGCTGAACCTGCCAGGACGGAATCTACCCTTGATGAACCAAGCAACGACATGGCCCTGGTCAAGCAATTGAAGAGGGTTCGAGCCGATCTAACTTTATGGCAACTTCTGGTTAGCTCGCAAGCACATCGAGAAGCACTGACCAAGGCTCTCGATGAAATCAAGGTCGACTCACAGGTTACCCCTACTGAAATGGTAGCCACTATCATGCCCTATCTCAAGGGCAAGCCCAAAGAAGAAGGCCCACTTATCACCTTCTCCGAGTCTGACCTTCCACCGTTCGGGCCCAATCATAACTTGGCCCTATACATCACGGTCATTTGCCGAGGGAAGTACCTCCCAATGACCCTAATCGATGATGGATCCGCTGTGAATGTTCTGCCTTTGAGGACCGCCAAAGCCCTCGACATCACCGAGGCCGACTATCTTCCGACCGCACAGACTATCCAGGCTTTTGATGGAAGCCCAAAACTGGTTGCTGGGGCCGTTAAACTGACAATTATAACGGGCCCAATCGAAAAAGAGCTGAAGTTCCAGGTGATTGATGTCACCTCCTCCTTCAACCTGCTTCTTGGGAGGCCTTGGATCCATGCGGTCAAGGCCGTGTCCTCTACCCTCCACAGAAAGGTCAAGATGCCTCTTCAAGATGGTGTCATCACACTGGAGGCAACCCCCATTACCGTGGCAAGCTGTAACGCTACGGGCCGGGCCGACCCACGAGGATTTGATTTCGTGGGAATGATTGAAGAAGAGTATCTCTTCAGGCCCTACTTCACTACTAGCATCAATACGATGCTGCAAAACTTGGGCTATTTACCGGGGGCTACCTCGAGACCATATCTTCCAGCTGAGAAGATCATCGAGGTCCTAAACGACGGAGAATCGCGGTGTAACACCCGCTATTTTTTCTAGCATTTTTGTCTTTACCGTTATGACTTTGTCATAACTCTGTCATTTCGGCCTTGCATTTCATCATTTTACTAAGCTCTATTTTCATTGTTGAGTTTAATGATATTTACTTATATTTTAAAAAAGATTTTTAATTCTATTAAATCCATTTATTTAATTTTCCTCGTAAACTATTTACTTTCCGCGAGGAATTCTACTTCTCTACGAATTAACGTTTTTAAACTCGGATTTAAGTTATTCCTTTTCCTACAAATGTCTAGATATATTTATATAATATTTTCAACTAAGAAATTTGTTTATTTACGAAAATTTAGCCTTTAATGATTTTATTACGAAGTTTCGCGAATAATTATTTTCTTACGCGAGGTTTACTCGAATTACCTTGAAATGCCTTTAACTATTTTACGATTATACTTTTTATCAACTTATAAATTATTTGAGACCTTTTTCTCACATTTTGGACCGACTAAGTTTCTGGTCACAAATTTTACTACATATTATTTATACGTTTCATTTTGTCATGTTAAACCGTAAACGTAAGATTATTTTTCTTCCATTTATTCCATGCATTATGATCAACCTTTCATTCTCCCACCTATCACTATTTTGGCTGGTCATTTGGTATATTTCTACATAGTTTTCATCAAAATTTATCATCATTTATGCTTAGAAACCATCCATTTCTTTCTTACATTCATTTCTCTCATAAACAAAAAAAATACTCTTTCAATTCCCTCAAAAAACGTGACATCCTCCAGCAGTCCTACGCTAATTCTTGCTCCAATTCGAGTCATAATCGTCTCGTTTTTATCGTCAAATTAATCGTCGTTGCGATCCTTCCGTTAAAGTAATAGTCGATGTTGTTTTCGATCGTTATTCTCCTTGATTTTCTTAGTTTTTCTCATGGTATTTTTCTGCCATGATTTTTTTGTATTAAGAATTTGTGGACGATCCTGAGGCCGACGAGTATATTATCGATTTCAGATTTGGATTAGAGGTAACGTCGATGTTACTCGGTATTTCATGATTTTATTTGTGTAATTGCATGTATATTTTTATATTTTAATTTTGACAATATATGTATGTCATATAATCTGGAAAATTTTTAAAAGTTTAAAATTTGCATGTTTCGGTAATTTTTATCGCTTTTACGAGATTAACGATTAAATCGTCATATTAATTTGTAAAATCATAATATTCATCCTAAACTCATATTATATGATTATATTCTGTAAAAATTAAGTTTTTGATGATTTTTGATAATTTAGTATTGTTCTGATATTTTAGTTATCGATTATTGAATTATTACCCGTTATCGGACAAAAACGATTAAAAACCGATTTTTAATACTAGTACCTAAACATTTTATTTTAGTTTGATTTTTAACGTGGTGAAACTTTCTGGTAAAATAGAATTTTCTGATTTTTTTTCATAATTTTTCGGAATTGTTAAGTGGATGAATTAATTAATCACTTTAAATCATCGTTTATCGTTAAAACCGCGTTTGTCGTTTAAATTCTCGATTTCTGGTCCTTTGATTAAATCTGGAAAAAAATATGATTTTGATGATTTCATAATAAAATGTAATTTTATGATTTTTAGTGCTTTAATAAAATGTTAGGACGATAAGTTTTATTAATGGAATCGTTAATTGTGAAAACGGGTTTTAAATGACGGTTTTATTGGAATTTGGTAAATCTGGAACTTTGGAAAATCTGGAAAATTAGTATATTCTGGAAAATGATGATTTTTAAGTTTAATAATAATTTTTGGACATTAATACTTAAATCGTTTTGTAATTACTATTTTTATTAATCATTATTGTCGCAATTAGACGATTAACGAGAAAACCCTTTAAAAACCGAGTCTAAGTATTCTGGAAAATTTTCTTTTCTGGACAGAATGTCCATAAATATATTTGAGCTATTTTACGTAATTTTTGTACTATTTATTAAAGTCCTTAATTAATAAGTATTTATTTTTGGACAAATTACGATTTATCGTTAAAATGCTTTGTCTTACCTAAAAGATTTATTTTTTTCAGTCATTTTGAAAATATTTGAATCTAAAACTTTAAGAGCTAAATCATCCCTTAACATATTCTAAATATATTCCATGGTTTAATTAAATAAAAGACGTTAAAAGATTTAATTTGACGTTTGCCGTAAAATCCTTTTTATGTTCGTATTGTCGAAACTATTAATAATTAGGGAATTTTAGTTTTATAAATTTTGGAAACACCCTAATTAGTAGTAATAAAATTTTTAAGACATTTTTAATCATATTATAAACTCTCGTATGATGTTTCAATAATTTCATAAACCTAATTGTTCTCAATTTATCAATTAATATCGTTAAGCCCGAAAGTATTAGTTTTATAAATCTATATCGTTTACTAAAAATGTTGTATTAGTATAAACAAATATTTTCGTTATTTTGATATGATGTTATTTTTTGGTAAAGTTTCCTAAAATAGAAGTTTCCTAAAATAGAAAGTTTCCTCTTTTGGAAAGTGATCCTTTTCTTTTGTTCTCTTATTATTTATAATGATTATATCTTTTGAATATCGATAATGGCTTTGTTTTGGAGTTATGGAATAAAGATAAGGATAAGTGTGGGGTTAGAGTAATACAGTCTAGGATGTACTTTTTTGCCATCAACTATAAGGCTGGTGTATCCGTTTGGGATGCATTGGTTGTTGAACTGGATACATTTGGTGTCCAGGAGTATATGTGCATTGTGCCCTTAAGCTATATATCGCATCGTGTTAGTCGCCGTCAGTTGAACTGGATACATTTGGTATCCAGGAGGGGTGTATATTATCTTAAACTAGGGCCACGCATTTATAAGTCGCCGCTCTATTATGGTTGAGTAGCCTAGTTAGAGACCGAAGTTTGATTTGTTTGAACTAAGTTCTCGAAGCTAGTTTTTAGTATTCTCCTAGTGAAAGTCTAGCATTCATCACTACTCCTATCCATAACGCCATTTTGAATATTTTTATTATTATCGATATAATTTTGATTTGCAGGTTGGCAAATGTTTTACGTTTTCTCCGGAAAACTTATTTTTATTATATTGTTTCGATACGTGAAGTTTTTCACTGAAAACTTATTTTCATTATAATGTTTTACTGTTTTCCGTTTTTACTATTTTTCCTATAATTGTAATTACAGTTTTAAAATCTTGTTATGCGGCTGGGAGAACGTTGACGTTGCTCCCCACTGATTGTGGCTGTTATGTTCTAACATGGCAGGTACATATGTTTCCCTTCGGGTGGGCTAGCGAGCAGTTATGGATCCTACTTGTTTTAATAAGATCACTGTATTATGGATTGTTAAAAACCCTTTTTTATGGATTTTTTTAATTTAATTTATTTTGTAGCCTTTTTAATTTTATGGCTTATGTATTGACTTACCATTTTTATTTAATCAAGACATAGCTACATTGTGTTATAATCTCACTTCTACAGTGTTTCCGCCATTGTATTGCGTTAGAATTCCTAGGGGATTACAGTTGGTATCAGAGCATCACTGCTCCCAACGCTTACACCTGAAATTAGGGAAAATACCAGTAAATGATTCAAACAGTAAATAAAAATATTATTAGAAATGGGTAGAAACAAATAAGGACTTAACTGTTAGGATTATTTGTTCTTGTAACTCAATGACTAGCATTGAATATTTGTTTCTTTTATCGAGAAGAAGATGAAAGAACAAGATGCTGATATGCTGCTCCAGATCGGGACAAGACTTGCTTAGCACTCTCAACGCCTGCTGACTCAAGTGGACAACTTTGTGCCCCAAGAAAGAAGTCGATGGTGACTTTTCAGCTCCGGTTTAGTTTGCTCAAACTACAGTTTAGATGATTAAGAGTAGATCCCTGCTCCGTGATGTTGCAGTAGTAGATCCAGATGGAGCGACCCAAGACTTGTGTGCTCGTTCCTCTACAAGAAGATGAAGTAATCCGTTTTGTTCCCTCGTGAACTCTGGAGGATTGAAGATTCTCCTCTGGTTCAAGAACTTAGTAATATAGGATCATCGATTCTTTTCTTCCTTCCTCTATTTCCTCTATTTCTTCTCTTATATATTCTCATCTTCATTCTCTTGGTGAATCCTTGTTCTATTCTTCTATTCTACCATCTTTCTCTTGAGATTCTTTGGTTAGACCGGATTCTGTCTTAGTGAACTCGTGTTATAGATGTTTGAGGTTTAGTAAACCCTTGTTACCTGGTTTGAGGATTTTGAGTCTGCCCTACTTTCTAAACAAGTAAGAAATTCTTGAGGATTAATTTGAATAGCAAAATGTTGCTTGATGGAATTAGGATGATACTTTAGACACTGAACCTTGGGTTATAGGTTACCTTGATTATTTTGGGGTACTTAGAGTTGGATATATTTGGGAGTAGTAAGAGAGTATGTCATATTTGATGGATACCTAGTACCTAACCTAGAACCAAACTAAGGGTAACTGATAATATTACTTTGGATTCTTTACCTAATGCTTATTTAATGGATGCATCGCGAATATTTGGGATCATAGAGTATTGTTTAAGGTGTTAGACTGAGTGTTGTGGTACCATTGAAGGTTTTCATTAATGTCGTTAGAAATTTTGGTTGACATAGATTACCCGTATTTCTTAAGGATTAGATCGTTGATCGTCGTTTAAGGTTGTAACCTATGAAATTTGGGGTTGAGTGATCTAACTTGGGATAAATTGTTGTTGTCCCTAGAGAAGAGAACTATCTTGCACAATCACAGTTTGGTTTTATTGTGTTGTTTTGAGGAATATTATAATACGGATCATCTTATTGGGACTGTTATAACCTTAGACCAACGAGATTGTGGCTTTGTTGATTTAATAAATATTTTGGTGGTTTCGCTGATACAATATGAAATTTGGTGGAATTTTTAGAAACCTTAGCCCAATGACGTGTTTGAAGATGTGAGTGTTTGCGCCATTACCTATAGGTTTGAGCGTATTTGAGGATTTGTTATACTTTCCCCAACTTCTTTACTTGTGGCATTATAAACATGTTGGTAATCATTTTGAGGATTCTGTGCCCAAGCATTGTTATATTGGTGGACCTTGTTTAATGTTCCTTACTCGAGAAATTTGGAGCATACCTCGAGTTCAAACCTTATGAGTTTTGAAATTAGGAGCCTTATCGATCATGGGTTTGGGTATGTTTTGTTAACCGTTGGAATCTTAATTGTGGATTTGATTCTAAAGCATTTGTGGATTAGTATCGTGTCGCTTGAACGATTGGATAGTCACGTAAGACATTTTTGGAGATAGTGACCGAGTAGTACAACCTAGTGCCTAATATTGGACTTAACGTTAATTGATGGGAATTAGGGACCCGGGTTGTGGGAGTCGTACCGGGAATCTCGAGATGTTTAATTTAATTCTTCAATCCTTGAGAGTTCCATTTGACTCTCAAATTCGTCCTCCCCTTAGCTTCTCTTGAATCCCGCTTCTTCTTCTTCAGCCAATCCCTTTCGACTTCTTTATCGGGTTTGAAAACTTTTGTTTCGATTTGTCGTTGACTTTGACTCTATTTATCCATTTATTATTTTCCCCAGACTTGTGTTATGAAAAGTTTGACTGAAATTTTAACATTTTGAAGCATAATTTCAAATTTTAAAACTCCCCATTTTGTAAAAACTTTGAACAATTTAGCATTTTGGGTTTTCATGAAATTTTAACACCTTGAATTATAAATTTCATAACCGTGTACTTCGTTTTTGTTTTATTTTTGGTTGATAACACATGTTTAGACCTGTTTCGAAATGCCTTAACAAATTATTTCAAAGTATTTAGAAATTGATTCAAATTTTGATTTTTCAAGCGAACGGAATTTTATGAAGACTTTCACATTTCCAAAAACTTTGATCTCTTTATGATTATGACATAAAACGTTTTAACTTTGTCGAAATTATTTTGTATGTTCAAATTTGATAACATTTTTGAAAACTTTCACAATTACTTTGATAACATTTACGAAATTTTAACATTTTGAAATTAGTTTCCGTTTTATTGTTGGTGGACTTTTGAATCTGTTATTGAAAATTTTTGACGCCTAGTTTGATTTTTACTAATTATAAATTTTGCTTCCTCCAAACAGAATTTTGTTTCATCATAAAAAGAATTATTATGAAATTTCTTAAGCAAAAATTGTTTTACTTTTGTTTTGAAAATGTTTTGGTTACCCTGTTTCCTTCGAGTTTGTTTACTAATGTTTTTTTGACGTCGTTATTTTATCAAATAACTTTACTTTACGATTTCATTAATCAAAAGATTTTAAACTTCGGGTTGATTAGCCCAATTCTTCTTGGAATAAATATTTGCCTTCGATTTCGTATAACTTTGAAGGTTGTAAAATTTTCTTGAAACGCAAAATTTTTATCCGAAATTTGTATCCTCATCTTTTCGAGTGGGCTAATCTTGATTCCCTTCTGCTTATTCTTAGTTTCGAGGACGAAACTTTCTTTTAGTGGGGAGGATTGTAACACCCGCTATTTTTCCTAGCGTTTTTGTCTTTACCGTTATGACTCTGTTATAACTCTGTCATTTCGGCTTTGCATTTCATCATTTTACTAAGCCCTATTTTCATTGTTGAGTTTAATGATATTTAATTATGTTCCGGTATTGGAATCAATTAACCCGATTCCGAATTCGGGTTTGCACTGTTCGATGTTGCTTTGAATTAACAATCGGTCGATCTTGCCAACCTCTCCTTCCTCTTACTCCACTGGTCGGACCTTCCCGGCGGGATGGGCTGGCTCCCTGCACACAGAACGCACAGGGCCTCGGAGGTTGTCCGAGGAAACCCCCTCCGATGCCTAAGTCAGTCCGTGAATGCCTTACGAAACCTAGCTCGTGAGGAACTAGGTGGCGTTTTTAGAGTAAGAGTCTAGAGAGAGAAAATCCAACCCCTTTCTTGTGGGAAATCGAGGAGTATTTATACCTTCCCACAAGAGAGGGAAGTAGAGGGAGGATGGGTGGATGAGGAGGTGACAAGTGGCTTCACCTCATCCACCCATTCTCATTTTACCTTAGGCGAAATGACGAGGAGGTCCCTTGGCGGTCCCTGCCCTGCCTGTGGAGATCTTTCCCAGAAGATAGGCAGGTAGGGGTTATGCAAAGGCTGAGTTTGACAGACCGCCCCTCCCTGTCGGGCAGGCGGTCATCTGGAGTCCTTAGTGGGCTCTCTTTTAATGGTCTTGCTCTGACTGCCTGCCGGGTTGGTTCCCGGGCTCCTTGGGCGGAGTCTTCTCGGGGCTTGCTTGGCAGGCGGCCCGGAACAGGCTGTCGACCCTCATCAATTGGCCCGCGCAAGCTGGGGGGGAGCGAGGCTTCCCTCTGGCTGGTGACTTTTGCTCAGATGAGGGGAGGTTGACCTGCTTTTGGTTTCACTGCTGCATTTAATGCGTTTGTACTTTCCCGAGGAATGAAGTGTTAATTGTGTCAGGTATGCAAAGAGTTGAGAGGTATTTTGCAATGATTACCCCTCACGCTTGGTGGATTTTCGGGCAATGTGAAGACTTCACGATTGGTGGCATTCCCTGCCAGGATGGTTGGGATGCCATTTAATGCTTCATTTCCTTTGTATAAATTCCAGCTCTCTTTGCCATTTTGTTAACTCATCCTCAACTCTTCCACTTTTCTTCGTTGAATCATGGTTTGGATCAAGAAGTCTGTTACCCGTTATGGAGTTCGTACTGTTACCTTTTTCTTTAAGGGATTTTGGAGGCTAAGGTATGCTCGGGCGGCTTTCCGGGCCCTTCGCCGCAGCCGTCGTCCACGGCCACATCCCCGTCGGAGTGTTCAGAAGGCTTCTATTAGGGCGGGCAAGCGCCTTAGAAGATCCTTGCCCCCTGCTGCTTCCAGGTTCAAGCGCTGCCTTCAAGGAGGAGGGTGTTTTGATCGGGGTTGCCATGAGTGTTTCCCATGGTTGCACCCTGAACAGTTCGACCCCGACTATTCTGACGTAAACTCTTCCCTGGGTTCAGGCCCTTCCTCTCCAGTGAAGAAAACGGGCTGCGGCACTTGTGATGACTCCCAGACAGTTCCCTATGGCAGGGACTGGGACGTCAGCAGCCGGGGCTCTGAAGACAGTGAGGGTCTGGGCTGTTCGAGTGACAGAGACGAGGATGGCCTCCCTGATGATCCCTTTAAGGATTCCTCTGACTGGGATTGGGGATCAGACTTTGGAGGCCAAGGCAGCCCTGGGGACTATTCTCCAGACTTAGGTGATGACTAGGCCTGCTTGCAGGGTGCAGGCGTATTGAGCCGGAAATCCAGGCTCCTTTTGTATTTTCTTTCTTTGTCAGGCATGACATGTAACTTGTCCATTTTCCATCAAAGTTAATGAAAAATCCGAGCAACTTTGTTACTTTTTTTTTTAATGCGGGGATGACGTTGCTAGCTGACCGTCCCTCTGACACTTTTGCTTTTTCGAGGCCCTTCTTGGGAAGGGGTGAGCGGCTCATGTTCAAAGCGTGACACGTAGGGTAGATTGTTGGGGACGTTTTGTCAGAGAAGCGGCCTTTTTGGCTTCCTGGGCTTTATATAAGCCCTTTCCCTCCTCCATTTCTTTCTTTTACATTTTTCGAAATTCGTAGTCCCTCTCATACTTCCAAACCGTCTTTGTTTCTGAGAACTTCGTGAGATCAAGGAGTGCCTACTATCACCCTTTCTGGCGACGACCAACGTTCTAGGTTAGAATCTCTCTTTAAATCTTCGCCTTTTTTCCCTTTCATCAATACTTTTCCTTCATAAACCAGTATGTCTCGAGTTCGCGCTTTCTCTTTTGGTTCACTGCCTGAGAGGGCTGAGGGCAGAGACGGGAGTAGACGTGATCTAGCCTCCTCTTCTGGGGTTGGGCCCAGGGAGGAGGATTGCCTTGAAAGGGGGGAAGGTGCTGAATCCCCCGAACCCGCTCCCTTCGACGTTGTTGATTCTGACAACGAGGCACTGGAGGTGGACCCCTCCAGGATTGTCGGCCCCCTCATTCCTAGGGAGAGAGGGAGGACTTATTATTTGGATAAGAAAAAATACTTGATTCCTCTAAAAACCTACCCCGAAGCCGAGAATAGGGACTTGATTTTAGAAAGTAATGCTGCTGGGGAAATTGAGAAGTTTTATAATTTTGGGGAGGGGTATACAGTCATTGTCCCAGGGGAAAAGGACACAGTATGCTGCCCCCCTGAAGGTTGTGTGGCTGTTTACCACAAAAGCTTGGAATTCGGCCTGCGATTCCCTCTTCACCCCTTCCTGGAGGAGACCTTTAGAAGGATGAATGTAGCTATAGCCCAACTGACTGCCTCAGCCATTAGGTCCCTGATAGCCTATACCTGGACCTGTCTTTTCCATGGGGAGGGGTCTTATATTGATGCCCTTCGTTTCATGGTTGGGCTGCAAATGGTGTCTTCGTCAGGGGGAGATGGTTCCCCTGGGCACTGGTCCCTCCAGAGACAAAAAAAAATATGCTCTAGTCTGGCCGGCTTTAAGTAGCCTGAAAGACTGGAAGAATAATTTCCTGTATGTACATAGCGCTTCCGGGTGGCGGATTCCTAGGCACTTTAGGAATCATGTTCATACCTGCATGGAGACTCGCGAAGAGTATCATCCAGGCGTCGGGGGGAAGGCCCTGGAGGTAAAGCTAAGTGTGAAAGAAGAGATACTAGTCAAGAAGTTTGAAATTGTTGCGGATAAGTCTGGTGTTTTTGGCCCTGCTTTCTGGCTCCCCCACGCGGAGCTCATAGCCACAGACGAATACTTGCTCCCATTGGGCCTGATTCCTAGCCTTGAAGGTAGTTCTAGGGGGCTTTTGCTGGCGCAATTTTCCTGAGACTTTATTTCTTTTCTTTTTAGCTGACTGCCCTTTTTTCCTGCAGATTCTACTTCTCGTCGTTGAACAAGTAAGCAGGTTAAGAGGCTAGCTTTGAGTGAGGAGTTTGTCATTGTTTCGAAGCGTCCTTCCCTCCCTTCAAATTTCAAGAAAGGGGAGAAATATTTAATGAGGCTCGTAAAGGATCTCGCTGCTGGCCGGAGGCTGCCTCTTCCCCCACCACTGCCGTCGGCAAAGCCGGCGACTCCTTCCCCCAGTATCTAGGATGGGGAGGCTGAAGTTACCTCAGGGGCCACTCCTTCCCCTGGATGTAGGCAGGGTGATTCTCCAGCCGGGACTCGAATTTCCCGGGGATCGCGTCCCGTGAACTCTGAGGGGACTGGGGAGAGTGTTCCCCTGGAGCTGAGAAGGAAGAGGGATAGGGAGCCCTCAGGGACTACTGTGGTGGATTTGGAGGCTGATGTTGTTACTCTTGAGGCAAAACGCCCTGCTCATGACGTTCCGAGCGCCCTCTTGCTGGAGGAAAATACGGAGTTTCATTATACTGCCGGTGATAGTGTGGACGTGTCGGGCCTGCTCTCCGATTTTGGCGTTGTTTTGGCTGATCATCTTACTAAGTCTGTAACTTCAACTTCTCACCAAGTAATTCAATATATCCAGCGTACCTCCAAGGTGTTGCTGGCATCTGCTGAGCTGGCGGCTCTTAGCCGCTTGAGCGACGAAGAGCTGACTGTCACACCCGGGGCTCCCCCTCCTGACCGTCTGGCTATGGTGGAAAGGGACATAACTTTGATAAATAACTTGAAAGATAAGCTGGCTAACCAGGAGAGCGAGCTAGAGGAGGCGAAGAATCAGGCAGGCCAATGGAAGCTTCAAGGAGAGAGAGCTGTGAGGGAAGCAACCAAGTTTGAAGCTGAGCTGAAGGAGAGTCGCTTGGCGATGAAGCAGGCTACCCTTTCTCTGGCTGAGATGGAGCATTTAAAAAGAAGGGCAGCTGATTTGGAGGAACGTATGTCCAAAGCTGACTCAACCTTTGAGCAGGCCAAGAGTGAGTGGAAGAAAGAAAAGGATGCCCTTGTGGAGGAGACCGATGCTGCGGTGGACGCAAGTTTTGTGAGTGGGGCCAACTCTTCCCTGGAGCTGGTGATGGAGGTGATTGGGGAGATGTTCCCCGTGTTTGATGAAGAGGCCTTTCGAAGTCTCTACTCTGCTAAAAACGAGGCTCGTGCGGCCAGACCCCCTGAGGCGGCTGCCGGTCCAAGCCAGGATGCTTCATAATGTTTATCTTTTCTTGAAATAGCCTTGTTCTCTGTGCTGAGCCTTGCTATGGCCAGCAGTTTGTAATATTTAGTTTTTCGGATCTTTGCCTTTGTCACTTTGTAAAAACTTTTTACTCTTCATGGGTTTATTATGGAATGCTTTTTCTTGTTTCGGCCTGCTTTTTTCTCTCTTCCTTAAGGTATGGCCTGATCCAAGGTTGAGGGAATTGCCCCCAGTCCTTGTTAGCTGTGCGTAGCCTGGCCTGTCCCTGGCTTCTATTCGGAGTCCAGGGGGCCTGCCCCCTATCTGCCCAGAGGTGGGCAGTGAGGACTCTCGTGTTTTTTATACAAGGTTGGGGGAATTGCCCCCAGTCCTTGTTAGCCGTGCGTAGCCTGGCCTGTCGCTGGCCCCTGCTTGGAGTCCAGGGGGCCTGCCCCCTGCCTGCCCAGAGGTAGGCAGGGAGGGTTTTTGCGTTTTTTATACAAGGTTGGGGGAATTTCCCCCAGTCCTTGTTAGCTGTGCGTAGCCTGGCCTGTCCCTGGCCTCTGCTTGGAGACCAGGGGGCCTGCCCCCTGCCTGCCCAGAGGTAGGCAGGGAGGGTTTTTGCGTTTTTTATACAAGGTTGGGGGAATTGCCCCCAGTCCTTGTTAGCTGTGCATAGCCTGGCCTGTCCCTGGCCTCTGCTTGGAGTCCAGGGGGCCTGCCCCCTGCCTGCCCAGAGGTAGGCAGGGAGGGCTTTTGCGTTTTTTATACAAGGTTGGGGGAGTTGCCCCCAGTCCTTGTCAGTTCGGCGTGTGAGGCCTGCACCCTTCCTGTCCAGAGGTAGGTAGAGGGTTTTAGAATTTTTTGTTGGGGGGTCCATTTTCCTCGGTTCTGGCAACAGGGGGCCCTCCCCCTATTGCCCCCTGCTCGTTTGTGTGTGAGAGCGCAAGCTTAAAACAGACAACGAGTATGAATTCTTGAGTGTTATATATAAAAACTTTGTTAAAACATAAGAGTGGTCGGAGCCGTCGACATTCCATTCTGATCGTTCTCCGCCAGTACTTTTTTTTAAAGACGAGATTTTCCTAAGACTTGGTTAAACATAGTATCTTTTCAGGGTGTCGGCATTCCAATGTGCGCTCTGCTCTTGGCCTGCTGGGTTGGCGATTTTGTATGTGCCTGTTCCCAAAATCTGGGTCACCTGGTACGGCCTTCCCAGTTGGCACATAGTTTACCATGCTCCCTAGATTTCCCTACAGCCTGCGTCTTCCTTAGTACTAGGTCACCTACCTGGAACCTTCTCTCATGTACCCTTTTGTTGTACGCCTTTCTCATCCTTTGCCGATAGGCGGCTATGTTGATGCTGGCCTCCTCCCTGACTTCATGGACCAGGTCTAGGGCTTCGGCCATTGCTGTCTCGTTGTCAGCTTGTTTGTACTGTTGAGTCCGTAGGGTAGGAATTCGCACTTCGATGGGTAGTAAAGCTTCTGCCCCATACACCAGGCCAAATGGCGTCTGCCCTGTTGATTCTTTTCTGGTGGTCCTTATTGACCAGAGTATACTTGGTAGCTCGTCTGCCCACCTTCCTTTGAGATCATCCACCATCTTTCTGAGCCCATTTAGGATTTGTTTGTTAGTGGCCTCGGCCTGCCCATTGGTTTGCGGGTGGCAGACGGTAGAATAGGCGACGATTATTCCATGCCCTTCCAGCCAGGCTCTTAGGGGGTCATTATCAAACTGCCTCCCATGATCAATTACTAACATTTTTGGTAGGCCGAATCTGGTTATGATGTTTCTCCAGATGACCTTCCTGACTGCCGGCTCGGTGATGTTTGGGACTGCCTCGGCTTTAACCCACTTTGTGAAGTAGTCAATCCCCACGATCAGAAACTTTCGTCCCCCTGTGGCTGTAGCAAAGGGTCCCAGTATGTCCATCCCCCATTGAGCGAAAGGAATGGGAGATAAAATTGGCCTGAGTTCTTGGGTTGGGGCATGAATTGATGGAGCGAAGAGTTGGCATTTTCTGCATTTCCGAGTTAGGCTCCTTGCATCTGCTAACATGGTAGGCCTTCTGGGGGCCTGCTTGGCAGGCGGCCCGGAACAGGCTGCCGACTCTCATCAAATTATATTTTAAAAAAGATTTTTAATTCTTTTAAATCCATTTATTCGATTTTCCTCGTAAAATATTTACTTTCCGCGAGGAATTCTACTTCTCTACGAATTAACGTTTTTAAACTCGGATTTAAGTTATTCCTTTTCCTACAAATGTCTAGATATATTTATATAATATTTTCAACTAAGAAATTTTTTTATTTACGAAAATTTAGCCTTTAATGATTTTATTACGAAGTTTCGCGAATAATTATTTTCATACGCGAGGTTTACTCGAATTATCTTGAAATGCCTTTAACTATTTTACGATTATACTTTTTATCAACTTATAAATTATTTGAGACCTTTTCCTCACATTTTGGACCGACTAAGTTTCTAGTTACAAATTTTACTACGTATTATTTATACGTTTCATTTTGTCACGTTCAACCGTAAACGTAAGATTATTTTTCTTCCATTTATTCCATGCATTATGATCAACCTTTCATTCTCCCACCTATCACTATTTTGGCTGGTCATTTGGTATATTTCTACATAGTTTTCATCAAAATTTATCATCATTTATGCTTAGAAACCATCCATTTCTTTCTTACATTCATTTCTCTCATAAACAAAAAAAAAATACTCTTTCAATTCCCTCAAAATATGTGACATCCTCCAGAAGTCCTACGCTGATTCTTGCTCCAATTCGAGTCATAATCGTCTCATTTTTATCGTCAAATTAATCGTCGTTGCGATCCTTCCGTTAAAGTAATAGTCGATGTTCTTTTCGATCGTTATTCTCCTTGATTTTCTTAGTTTTTCTCATGGTATTTTTCTGCCATGATTTTTGTGTATTAAGAATTTGTGGATGATCCCGAGGCCGACGAGTATATTATCGATTTCGGATTTGGATTAGAGGTAACGTCGATGTTACTCGGTATTTCATGATTTTATTTGTGTAATTTCATGTATATTTTTATATTTTATTTTTGACAATATATGTATGTCATATAATCTGGAAAATTTTTAAAAGTTGAAAATTTGCATGTTTCGGTAATTTTTATCGCTTTTACGAGATTAACGATTAAATCGTCATATTAATTTGTAAAATCATAATATTCGGCCTAAACTCGTAATATATGATTATATTCTGTAAAAATTAAGTTTTTGATGATTTTTGATAATTTAGAATTTTTCTGATATTTTAGTTATCGATTATTGAATTATTACCGTTATCGGACAAAAACGATTAAAAACCGATTTTTAATTCTAGTACCTAAACATTTTATTTTAATCTGATTTTTGACGTGGTGAAAATTTCTGGTAAAATAGAATTTTCTGATTTGTTTCATAATTTTTCGGAATTGTTAAGTGGATGAATTAATTAATCACTTTAAATCATCGTTTATCGTTAAAACCGCGTTTGTCGTTTAAATTCTCGATTTCTGGTCCGTTGATTAAATCTGAAAAAAATTATGATTTTGATGATTTCATAATAAAATGTAATTTTATGATTTTTAGTGCTTTAATAAAAAGTTAGGACGATAAGTTTTATTAATGGAATCGTTGATTGTGGAAACGGGTTTTAAATGACGGTTTTATTGGAATTTGGTAAATCTGGAACTTTGGAAAATCTGGAAAATTAGTATATTCTGGAAAATGATGATTTTTCAATTTAATAATAATTTTTGGACATTAATACTTAAACCGTTTTGTAATTACTATTTTTATTAATCATTATTGTCGCAAATAGACGATTAACGAGAAAACCCATTAAAAACCGAGTCCAAGTATTCTGGAAAATTTTCTTTTCTGGACAGAATGTCCAAAAATATATTTGAGCTATTTTACGTAATTTTTGTACTATTTATTAAAGTCTTTAATTAGTAAGTATTTATTTTTGGACAAATTACCATTTATCGTTAAAATGCTTCGTCTTACCTAAAAGATTTATTTTTCCAGTCATTTTGAAAATATTTGAATCTAAAAATTTAAGATTTAAATCATCCCTTAAAATATTCTAAATATATTCAATGGTTTAATTAAATAAAAGACGTTAAAAGATATAATTTGAAATTTGCCGTAAAATCCTATTTATGTTCGTATTGTCGAAACTATTAATAATTAGGGAATTTTAGTTTTATAAATTTTGGAAACACCCTAAGTAGTAATAAAATGTTTAAGACATTTTTAATCATTTTATAAACACTCGTATGATGTTTCGATAATTTCATAAACCTAAATGTTCTCACTTTATCAATTAATATCGTTAAGGCCGAAAATATTAGTTTTATAAATCTATATCGTTTACTAAAAATGTTGTATTAGTATAAACTAATATTTTCGTTATTTTGATATGATGCTATTTTTGGTAAAGTTTCCTAAAATAGAAAGTTTCCTCTTTTGGAAAGTGATTCTTTTCTTTTGTTCTCTTATTATTTATAATGATTATATCTTTTGAATATCGATAATGGCTTTGTTTTGGAGTTATGGAATAAGGATAAGTGTGGGGTTAGAGTAATATAGTCTAGGATGTACTGTTTTGCCATCAACTATAAGGCTGGTGTATCCGTTTGGGATGCATTGGTTGTTGAACTGGATACATTTGGTGTCCAGGAGTATATGTGCATTGTGTCCTTAAGCTAGATATCGCATCGTGTTAGTCGCCGTCAGTTGAACTGGATACATTTGGTATCCAGGAGGGGTGTATATTATCTTAAACTAGAGCCACGCATTTATAAGTCGCCGCTCTATTATGGTTGATTAGCCTAGTTAGAGACCGAAGTTTGATTTGTTTGAACTAAGTTCTCGAAGCTAATTTTTAGTATTCTCCTAGTGAAAGTCTAGCATTCATCACTACTCCTATCCATAACGCCATTTTGAATATTTTTATTATTATCGATATAATTTTGATTTGCAGGTTGGCAAATGTTTTACGTTTTCTCCGGAAAACTCATTTTTATTATATTGTTTCGATACGTGAAGTTTTTCACTGAAAACTTATTTTCATTATAATGTTTTACTGTTTTCCGTTTTTACTATTTTTCCTATAATAGTAATTACAGTTTTAAAATCCTGTTATGCGGCTGAGAGAACATTGACGTTGCTCCCCACTGATTGTGGCTGTAATGTTCTAAAATGGCACGTGTAAGTGTTTCCCTTCGAGTGGGCTAGCGAGCAGTTATAGATCCTACTTGTTTTAATAAGATCACTGTATTATGGATTGTTAAAAACCATTTTTATGGATTTTATTTTATTTATTTTATTTTGTAGCCATTTTTATTTTATGGCTTATGTATTGACTTACCATTTTTATTTAATCACGAGATAGCTACAGTGTGTTATAATCCCACTTCTACAGTGTTTCCGCCACTGTATTGCTTTAGAATTCCTAGGGGATTACACGCGGTTCGGTTTAGGATACGCTATAACACCGGGAAATGTGGTCCGTGCCGCTATTCAAAGGGCCACCAACATCATCAAAGGTACCTACTTGGGCCCTTATAGCCCAAAGCTAACCGATTACTTCGTTAAACCAGTTTTTGGGGCTATTCAAGTGGGGCTATACCGACCCATTATCACATATCCCGAGACCAAATCGGCTCGGGAATGCAATTTCATCCCAGATGACATATTCGCCCTCGTCCAGACTGAATCAAAGGTAGGCGACAACATCGAGCCCGTGTTGGGGCTCCTGTTTAGGGAAGACAAGGCCATCCCTGCTTCTAAAGAAGATCTTGTGAACCTGATCCTCCGCAGCAACAGGTTCGACCCAATGAAGCTAATATCCGAGGTTGGTGCAGACACCGGGAAAAGGGCCTGGAGGAAGACCATCAAGTGGACCGACAGCCAAGGACGATTTTACAAGCTGGCCACCGGCGTGGGAGACATGCCAGATACTGAGTCCGAGTCCGAGTTTGAGTCAGAGTCAGAGTCGGAGTCTGAGTCCAAGTATAGAGGGTCCAGTGCAAGAGTCGAGTCTGTAACCCCTCTTCCTTTAGCCACTTCCACTGGAGTCTCGGGGCCTGTCCCGAGAGCACTCCCTATCCCACCTCTGACCAACGATCAGATGGCCGCTCTCTTTGAGCTGTTTTCCAAATTTACTATTAATAATAACGAAAACCGTTCCGCTTACGACTTGTCTTATTTTCAAAATGCTTTCAAAAACTTTATATGCAATGACATCGAGACACCCGACGAACATGTACCTTTGCCCCCGCATCTGATCGGGCAACTCGAACAAAGGGAATCCCGAGATCCGGTAATTGAAGAAACCAAATCCATTAACGTGAGAACCACTTTAGAGCCCCAGATGCTTAAGTTGGGTTTATCCTTAGATCCTGAGGAGAGAAAACAATTCACGGACCTCCTCCAAGAATTCAAGGATGTCTTTGCATGGTCATACAAGGACATGCCGAGGATAGATCGGGAAATAGCTGAACACCGTATACCCATCAAAGATGACTGTAAACAGGTAAAGCAAAAGCTCCGAAGAATGAGGCCCGAATGGTCTCTCAAAGTCAAGGAAGAAGTCGACAATCAATTCAAAGCGGGCTTTATACAAGTGTCTGAATATCCAGACTGGGTTGCAAACATCGTGCCGGTACCTAAAAAGGACGGTAAGGTGCGGGTATGTGTAGACTTCCGGGACCTCAATAAGGCCAGCCCAAAAGACGATTTTCCATTGCCACACATTGATATACTGGTGGATAACACGGCCGATCATGCCCTTCTATCATTTATGGACGGGTATGCCGGATACAATCAAATCAAAATGGCAGAAGAAGACATGAGTAAGACCACCTTCATTACACCTTGGGGTACTTACTGTTACACCGTTATGCCATTTGGTCTCATCAATGCCGGAGCCACTTACCAACGAACCGCCACCACTTTATTACACGACATGATGCATAAGGAGGTGGAGGTTTATGTGGACGACATGATCGTCAAGTCCAAGGACCGAAGTGGGCACATTGCTGTAATACCTGCCTTGTGACTCAGTATTAACACCCGAGTTGGTGGTGGCAACCCGAACCCATTGAGTTATGACTTTATAGAAGAATAAACCAACAAAATAGATTGAAATTGATCAATCCAGGTTTTTAACCCACTTTTAATCAAATACTCCTAATCTTACTTAGAACCACGTATACCCACCCTAATAATAATGAAGCAAACCCTAAACTAACTTCACTGACAATGAACGCTCAAGAAGAAAGAAAGGAGAAGAGAGAAATAGGAAGAGAGAAGAAGAGAAGAGGATTCGATCCAAATCGTATCCTAGCAATTCATTTATATGATTGAGACATGTAAGTTCCTTAATTTCATTTTAACGTTGTTTACCATTCTCAATATGAATTAGAAGAAAGATTAGATTAAAGACATTAATTAGGAAATAGTTACTGAAATTCTCAGATTCGTAGTACTGTCTTGTGTTCATTGATAGACGTGTTTATCTTTCGAATTGAGAAAAAGTCAAAGAACAAACCCTAGTTTATTTCAAGTCTAGTTTATGCCTGTCAGCTTTTGTAATCATATTCATAGTCGTTTCATCTAGAGAAATTATTTGTTAACTGTCGTTTATAAATCACTGATTCAGTAATGCTATATAATAATGGGTGTAAAAACAAATTTATATATCATAATTGAGTTTGGATTTCAGCCAACATTAACTTTATTGAGTCTAGTTGATAACAGAAGTTGGAATGGAGTTAAAAGAATTATTCTAGTATTAGTAATTCATCAATAGTTTTTATGCGACGAATTCTGTCAGTCTGTAGAGATCAGGTTTTAAGTCAATGTTAAGATGATGTTTAGATAAACGTCATAAAATATAAATGGTAGACAAGACAATCACGGTTCTAACACAGTTTGTCTCGTGTTAATTGAAGTAGTAGTTATTTAATTATGAATTTTATAACAAGACAGTACAATGCTGTAAGATCAGAAGTTAAGATTATGTCCTTAATGTTATTAACGTCTTAGAGCGTGATCATTCTAAGTAGTACTTATATGTCAATATCAATTGATTATAGGTGAAGATGTTTTGAGGAGGCCTTTTAACCCGCTTGATTGTGGTTGTGACACGCTTGTAGAAGTAAGGCTTTCCTTACTTAGAATACGTTAACGTTATGATGCGTGTATGAGTTGCGAGTACGATGTGATATCGTGCTAATGAGAATAATGTAGAATAATGATGGGAGAATGATTCATGAATATTTATATATATTGGTGTTGGTGAGGCTAGCTTTAGACCTAGCCGGGGCCCTTGATCACGGTCCCCTCCCTGATTTCTCCTCGTGGGTTGTTGAACCTGCGGGGGGTGTGCACACTCGGAATGAAAGGGCCTGCCAGAAGAGTTGAGATGATATTATTGATTGGTACCGATGTTGGTACTGAGAATATTGAGATGGGGATATTGATTGGTACCGTGATGGTACTGAGAATGTGGAGATGATATTGAGGATTGGTACCGATGATGGTACCAAGACGATTGAGACTGAATGTCTTATATTATGTACTTGGGTTATGATGTTAGCATATTCTAACCGTATTCTCTGTTTAAATTGTCACCCTATTTTATTGGGGACTTGCGATGATCCAATTGACATTTCCGGTCTTTTGGGGAGCAGTGCTAGTGTGCAGGTTGATGATGTGTGATGATTGTATTCTGATTGACTGTACGGGATGGGTCTGCGCTATCACTGACCACGTTATAGGGTGTAGTCATATTAGTTGTGCTTCCGCTGCTGTAATTGTAACCGTGTTCTGTAGATACGAGATTGTAATAGTTCGTTATTTAGTTTTAAATGGTTGGTTTCTGAATTGTATTGTAATGGACTACTGCCTCGGGTAATACCGAGATGGTAACACCTTTATTTACTTGGAAAGGTCTTGATAAGGCTTCTGAGTAAATGGGGGTGTTACAAAGTGGTATCAGAGCGATCGATCCTGAAGCCTGAATAATTGAACCTATGAAAATAAAATGAACTCCGGTGATGGACCATCAGGAGCCCCTCTAAAATTCGGGTGAGGAGACGTCCTTATACCAACCTTGGCCCTCCTGGTCTTGACCCGCTAACAGCGTGTGAGAAATGAGATGGGGTACAATAGGTGGGATACATTGTGATGCTATAAATTGGTGATAATTTCTTGTGATAATTAGCTGCGTTGTTTGACACATATGATGTAGTGGACTGCATGAGATGATGTGTGATAGTACGTAGTTACAGTATTATCATGGTATAGTATTTAGTACACGATGCCACATGAATAATAGGTTAAAGTACGTAAGATCGCGGTAGGAGTCGATCATCCTTGGGTGGGAGACAGATCATAGGTAGGGTTGATAGTAAAATTAGATATAATGTCAAGTTTTTTTTTGTATGTGGTAGTGTCGTACGCGATAGACGGGTTATGATTAGTTGATTTTATGATACCCGATGTAGGTCTTGATGATGTAGTAAGGTAGTACTACCTTCGTGTTATGTGAACGGGGTGTCGATAGAGGTACTCTTGATATTGTCTCATCCATGTAGTGTAATAGTACGGTTTCATGCTATTTGAAGGGCTCGATGACTAATGTGGTATGGGTATCGTCAAATGTCAATAAGGTTGATAACTTATGTGGTTTAAATGTGTAGTAATGTGAATGTTATTCAAAAGTACCTGGATAATCGCATTTTGGTTCGAGTATCACATGTTTCCTTGCCAATATAATGTACAATCTGCCTTCATGTTAACTAGGACCGGTATCTACAAGTTTAATAGCGTCATGTCGTGACGTGTTGATGGAGCTTTGTCGCATGTTAATCAAGTACAAGTTAACAAGACTAAGAGTCGAACATTGTAAGAACATTTTAGGCCCATTTTGAGTGAATGTGAGTTACTTGCTTTATATCAATTTGAGTACTTCTTATTGGTCCTCATCCTTCTCTCTCGTAATGACATAAATGAACTTGTCTATTAATTGATTCTTGAAAGCATATGTGGTATGTGGAATTATGTCGAGCTGTTTGTATTATAAGGAGAAACAATGTATAAATAAATGTGTCGTTTCTATTTCACCCTAATTAATACAATGTGATTCACAAGATAATGTGTGGAACCGAATTTTGTTTATTAATTTAATTTGAGTACAACGTGTTATTAAAATGATATATGTGTCGTCTCGTATATTCATTAATGTGAATTTCTGTCAAAGACATGCACTTGAACATTGGTGTTCAGTTTCAAGTTTATGTGCTTCCCTGACAATTTTATAGGTTCTGAGTCGTAACTTGTTATTGATTTCTTTTCTTGATGGTTTAAATGAGTATTTATAAAAAGTCATGTTAAGTTAATGACATGCACATTTACAACACTTCATCTATTCGGAATAATGTGTTTATTGAGTTCTGTTTTGATGACCTAAGCTAACATTTTGCTAATCGTGTCGTTAGAACAACTTAAAACACCTTCGCGAACATGAATAATATGGTACTGAATTGTTTCACCTATTTACAATGCCTATTTCACAAAATTTTGAAAAAAAGACTCACGTTTATTTCATGCCTAGTTCTTCAGTGTAAAATTTACGGATCTAAATCTAAGTATGTACTTACCTATTTGCTGGTGGTCAATTTTTCTATTATAAAACTTACTTAGACATTAAATTATCATTGGGAACTTTTACCAAGGTCATCATTTTGAAGAGTTTAGATAATATTGGAACTTGATTTGCTCAAAAATATGATTTGAAACTCGTTTTACCAATCAAAACTTTTCAAGGTCAAAATCTGCCAGTTCATGAGAACAATTGTAACACCCGCTATTTTTCTAGCTTTTTTATTCTTTCCGTTATGACATCGTCATAACTCTATCACATTTCGGCCTCATATTTCATCATTTTACCAAACTTTATTTTTAGTTTTAAGTTTAATGATATTTATTTTTAATGTTAAAGATTTTAACTCTCTTAAATCCATTTATTTGGTTTTCTTCGTAAACTAATTAATTTTCCGTGAGGAATTCTATTTCTCTTTGAATTGACGTTTTTAAGCTCGGATTTAAGTTATTCCTTTTCCTAAAATGTCTAAACCCATTTATATAATATTTCCAACTAAGAAATATTTTTTTTATTTACGAAAATTTAGCCTTTAATGATTTTATTACGAAGTTTCGTAAATAATTATTTTCTAACGCGAGGTTTACTCGAATTGCTTTGAAATACCTTTAACAATTTTACGATTTTCTTTTTATCAACTTATAAATTATTTTGGGACATTTTCCCACATTTTGGACCGTGACCCCCCTTGGCTCACTCCTACTACATTTTTTTTATACACTTCATTTTATTATGTTAAACATTAGATATTTATTCCTTTCTTCATTCATTTTGGTGGATTAATACAAACTCTTCACACTCCTCTCACATTCACTCTTGGCAGAAATTTTTGAGGTGAATGTACCTAGTTTTCATCAACTTTTAAGTCACCATTCATTCCATATCTCTTCACATTTTCCTCTTTATTCATTCTTCCATTTTATTTTAGCAAAAACCTTTTCTTTCTCCCTCTTTTTGGCTGGTGTTCCTGCCCATTTTCAGCAGCCATTTTCATCCATAATCAAGCTTTGATCGTCCTATTTTCGCCTTCTAAATTATCGTCTTTCTTTCCCCTTCGTTAAGGTAATAATCGATGTTATTTTCGATTGTTATTTACCTTGATTCTTTTAGTTTTCTCATGGTATTTTTGTACCATGTATGTCATGTGATTTAGAATTCTTGGTCAATCCCGAAGCCGACGAATTTATCGTAGACTCGGATTTGGATTGAAGGTAACGTCGTTGTTACTCGGTATTGCATGTTTTTATTTTTGTGATTGCATGTATATTTTTATATTTTTTTTTGACAATATATGTATGTCTTATAATCTGGAAAATTTTTTGAAAGTTGAAAACTTGCATGTTTCGATATTTTTATCGCTTTTATGAGATTAACGATTAAATTGTTATATTAATTTGTAAAATCGTAATAATCGGCCTAAATATGTAATATATGTTTATATTCTGGAAAAATGTTGTTTTTGATGATTTTTAATAATTTAGTATTTTTCTGATATTTTTGATATAGATTATTGAATTATTACCGTTATCGGACAAAAACGATTAAAAGCCGATTTTCAGTCCTAGTACCGAAACATTTTATTTTAATCTGATTTTTGACGTGGTGAAACTTTCTGATGAAATATAATTTTCTGAAGTTTTTCATAATTTTTCGGAATTGTTAAGTGGATGAATTAATTAATCACTTTAAATGATCGTTTATCATTAAAACCGCGTTTGTCGTTTAAATTCTCGATTTTTGGTCCTATGATTAAATCTGGAAAAAAATATGATTCTGATGATTTCATAATAAAATGTAATTTTATAATTTTTACTGCTTTAATAAAATGTTTGGGACGATATGTTTTATTAATGGAATCATTAATTGTGAAAACGGGTTTTAAAGACGGTTTTGACGGGATTTTTTAAATCTGGAATTTTTGGAAATCTGGAAAAATGGTAGATTCTGGAAAATCATGATTTTTAGGTTTAATAATAATTTTTGGATATTAATACTTAAATCGTTTTGTAATTACTTTTTTTATTAATCGTTATGGTCAAGATTAGACGATTAACGAAAAAACGCTTTAAAAACCGACTTTTCGGATTCTGTAAAATTTTCTTTTCTGGAAAGAATGTACATAAATATATTTTAACTATTTTACGTAATTTGTGTACTATTTATTAAAGTCTTTAATTAATAAGTATTGATTTTCGGACAAATTGTGATTTATCGTTAAAATGCTTCGTCTTACCTAAAAGAATTATTTTTCCAGCAATTTTGAAAGTATTTAAATCTGAAACTTTAAGAGTTAAATCATCCCTTAACATACTCTAAATATATTTGTTGGTTTAATTAAATAAAGACGTTCAAATATTTAATTTGATATTTGCCGTAAAATCCTATTTATAATTTTATTGTCGAAACTAATAATAATTAGGGAATTTTAGCTTTATAACTTTTGAAAACACCCTAATTAGTAATATTAAAATGTTTAAGACATTTTTAATCTTTTTATAACGCTTATACGTTTAATAATTTCATAAAATTTAAATGTTCACTTTGGTAATTAATATCGTTAAGGCCGAAAGTATTAGTTTTATAAATCTATATCGTTTACTAAAAATGTGGTATTAGTATGAACTAATATTTTCATTATTTTGATATAATGCTATTTTAGAAAAGTTTCTAAAAATAGAAGTTTCCTAAAATAGAAAGTTCCCTCTTTTAGAATATAAATGTTTACTTCTTTTATCCTCATATTGTTTATAATGATTATATCTTTTGAATATCGACAATGGATTTGTTTTGGAGTTATGGAATAAGGATAAGTGTGGGGTTAGAGTAATACAGTCTGGGAAGTACGTTTTTGCCATCAACTATAAAGCCGGTGTGCCCATTTGGGGCACATTTGGTCGTTGAACTGGGCGTAGTTTCGCCCAGGAGAGTGTGCATTGTGCCCTTAAGCTGGATATCGCATCGTGTTAGTCGCCGTCAGTTGAACTGGATACATTTGGTATCCTGGAGGGGTGTATACTACTTAAACCAGGACCTCGCTGCACGCAGTCCTGTTATAGTTGAGTTGCCTAGTTAGAGACTGGATTCTGTTATGAGTTAAGTCTATAGTTCTCGAAGCTAGTTTCTAGTATTATTCCTAGTGAAAGTCTAACCTTGTGCACACTAACCGAATATCCATAACGCCATTTTGAATATTTTATTTATTATCGATATAAATTGGTTTGTAGGTTGGCAAATATTTTTATGTTTCTTCAGAAACCCTTTTGATTATTTTGTTTTACGCTAAAGCTTATTTTAATATGATGGTTTACTGTTTTCCTTTTTACTATTTTTCTATAATAGTAATTACAGTTTTAAAATCCTGTTATATGGCTGGGAGAACGTTGGCGTTGCTCCCCACTGATTGTGGCTGTTATGTTTTAACATGGCAGGTATACGTGTTCCGGGTGTGGGCTAGCGAGCAGTGTGGATCCTGCTTATTTATTTTTATAATTAATGTCCTATGGATTGTTCAAACCCCTTTTGTGGATTGTTTTAAATTTTGGCCATTTTATTTAAGGCCTATTGTTTGACTTTACCATTTTAATTTTACTAAGACATAGTTACAGTGTGTTTTAATCCCGACTCTATAGTGTTTCCACCAATGTATCGCGTTAGATTTTGTAGGGGATTACAACAATTTTGCAAATCACCGTTACATTTGAAATTTGATAATAATTTTAACTAGAAAGTTGTAGAGGGCTATCATCTGAATCTAACCCACTGGTTTTACACTATTTTGAGTACGATGATTTAATTGTGATTTTTTTTTATCATGACTGCAATGTTCTGAAAACATCTAATTCTACTTAATGGTAATTGTTTCGCCTTGTTCAAGTGAATTCACCAATGTGAAAGTGTTTAACTTATTATATGGTTTAATAGAGTTAAACTTATATATTAATGATGAATTCAGAGTAAATTCGAGTCACGAGAGGTTATACTGGTTCATGTTGCATAATTGCCTCAACGTGGATCTTATGGATCAAATGTGTTGTTGTCTGATAAATTTGTCATGGTCATGAGTCACTTATGTGATAAAGAACATCGGTACACGTATCCAATAAGTGTAAGTCGTCCCAATGAGAAGCAAGTCAGGAAAGGTCGAGTCATCAGACAATGAACCGAATACTCAACTTATGAACTGTTAAACATGACATCAATATTCAGATTTTGGTCTAATAATGTATAGATTTTGGACACGTCTGGTGAACAAGTCAAATGCTGGTTTTAATTAATCTCATACATCTTTGATGAGTTTCCCGTCCTTACTTGTTGGTCGATGAGTAACATATGCGTAGAGGAATGAATGTTTATAAAGACTACAGGTTGATTGTTGGTCTTAAGTTGTTTGTTAGGGTTGCAATTATAAGGAATAAATGAGCTATCTTGTTGGTTGTTGCAATTACGAGGAATGAATGTCACCTGCTAATCGTCTCAAGGTTTAAAGTTGTTAACGTGGTTATCTAAGAGTGTCCAGTTGTGTTGTTGTCTTGCCATGATGATTATATTGACTGCTCAAGCTTTCTCTCAGTATATATATATATATATGTGTGTGTGTGTGTGTGTGTCTCCTCGTGACTCCAAACTTGTTAAAGATACAATTGTGTCCATGAGTTATCATAATATAGATTGAGAGTATGTGTCTTAATGATAAGATCTAGTCGTGAAATATAGTGAGGGGATGTCATGAGAATACGGAGTTGTTTAAATCACTTGTTAGAATGTCGTAATAATGGTTATTAACGAGTCTAACTGTATAAATAGGAGTAACAAAAGGATAACAGATATAATGATGGTACAATGATCTAGATTAATGAACAGTGAAGGGTCAAATAATTACATGATAAAGTAGTTGTAGCAAAACTGAAGAGAGACATACGTCCTTCCATGTCTGGAAGGTCCGAGCTATTAAATCCGCTCAGACTAACTATGTTATGTGAATTAAACCCTGTGTCACCAAGCTTTAGAGCTAAGGATAACGTCAAACGAAATAGTTGAGGTTTGAAGGTATATCCGTCGATTCGTTAAGTCATCACTTATGTTTCGAGGTCAGCATGTCGGGTTATAGATAAAGGTAGTAACATCACGATCAGGAGTCCATGAAGCAAAATATAATGTCACGCACTGAGAAATTTCAATGTGAACTAACTGTCTTATATGCTTGATAATCTCAGTGTCCAAATATTTAAGAGTGTCGCGGAGTGAGGGTTCACGCAATTATGTAAAGACACAAGTACATTGTATGTGGCATACCGACATGCGAATTGAGTCATGACATGAATAGTGAAGATAAACACAATAGTACTAGTGAGTGGTCTTCTTAAATTATGTGAAGTATGATATATGAAAATGAAAATGCAAGAATCTGTTGGTAGTTATGTTGAATCATGAGAAAATTTAAGTAATGATTTCTGCAGTTATTAGTAAAAGAGAAGAGAATTTATGTTGTTAATCGTTAATAAATGCAAGAATTTATGTTAATGAGTGAGTAAGTTGCGAAATCTAGATGAAACGTGAATGAGTTTTTGTGTTAGTCTTGATGTCAAAAGAGTTGGATGTCATGAAATGACGGAGTGATGTTATATATATGAGAAATATGTTGAAAATCGTATGATGGATCACATGAGTTGATTAGAGATATTACTAAGCTACTCACCCCATTAACCAAGGCCTACACGTTTATTTGTATGAAAAGTTTACAGTGCTGTCTTATGATGATTAAATAGCGCATTATATAATAAGATCGAGGAGTGTAGTCATTAATGTCAAGATGGTGTCGTAATATACTAGATGGGTTGGGTAGAGTAAGACTAAGATCAGTGAACTTCGGGGCGAAGTTCCTTATAAGGAGGGTAGGATGTCATACCCGTTGCTTCTTATGATATGTGCGCTCAATGATCGTGTCACTCGTGTAGTAAGTATAAATGATGGACGTTAATCATAAGTGTGTGAGTAGTTAGTAAGTAATACGTGATGCAGATACAACAGTTAGTTATACGAGGAGCCATGTGATGTATTCCATTAAGTTTGAATGGTGAGCGGCACCGTAAGTCGAGAGGTGTCATGAATGGTTGGATCCTGAGCTTCACTGTAAGGTGGGTAGATTGTAATAACTCGTCCTTCTTACAACTGTTACGTCACTTATGGTAATTGATTGATAGGTCAATTAGATAGTGATTAATTGGTCTGTCTGGTCGATATAGTTAGTCGCTCCGTAGCGAGAGGTGAACTTCGGGGACGAAGTTTCTTTTAAGGAGGGTAGATTGTAATACCTGCCTTGTGACTCTGTATTAACACCCGAGTTGGTGGTGGCAACCCGAACCCATTGAGTTATGACTCTATAGAAGAATAAACCAACAAAACAGATTGAAATTGATCAATCCAGGTTTTTAACCCACTTTTAATCAAATACTCCTAATCTTACTTAGAACCACGTATACCCACCCTAATAATAATGAAGCAAACCCTAAACTAACTTCACTGACAATGAACGCTCAAGAAGAAAGAAAGGAGAAGAGAGAAATAGGAAGAGAGAAGAGGAGAAGAGGATTCGATCCAAATCGTATCCTAGCAATTCATTTATATGATTGAGACATGTAAGTTCCTTAATTTCATTTTAACGTTGTTTAAGAGTATAATTTGGGTTTAGGCGTGATTACCATTCTCACTATGAATTAGGAGAAAGATTAGATTAAAGACATTAATTAGGAAATAGTTACTGAAATTCTCAGATTCGTAGTACTGTCTTGTGTTCATTGATAGACGTGTTTATCTTTTGAATTGAGAAAAAGTCAAAGAACAAACCCTAGTTTATTTCAAGTCTAGTTTATGCCTGTCAGCTTTCGTAATCATATTCATAGTCGTTTCTTCTAGAGAAATTATTTGTTAACCGTCGTTTATAAATCATTGATTCAGTAATGCTATATAATAATGGGTGTAAAAACAAATTTATATATCATAATGATTTTGGATTTCAGCCAACATTAACTTTATTGAGTCTAGTTGATAACAGAAGTTGGAATGGAGTTAAAAGAATTATTCTAGTATTAGTAATTCATCAATAGTTTTTATGCGACGAATTCTGTCAGTCTGTAGAGATCAGGTTTTAAGTCAATGTTAAGATGATGTTTAGATAAACGTCATAAAATATAAATGGTAGACAAGACAATCACGGTTCTAACACAGTTTGTCTCGTGTTAATTGAAGTAGTAGTTATTTAATTATGAATTTTATAACAAGACAGTACAATGCTGTAAAATCAGAAGTTAAGATTAAGTCCTTAATGTTATTAACGTCTTAGAGCGTGATCAATCTAAGTAGTACTTATATGTCAATATCAATTGATTATAGGTGAAGATGTTGTGAGGAGGTCTTTTAACCCGCTTGATTGTGGTTGTGACACGCTTGTAGAGGTAAGGCTTTCCTTACTTAGAATACGTTAATGTTATGATGCGTGTATGAGTTGCGAGTACGATGTGATATCGTGCTAATGAGAATAATGTTGAATAATGATGGGAGAATGATTCATGAATATATATATATATATATCGGAGTTGGTGAGGCTAGCTTTAGACCTAGCCGGGGCCCTTGATCACGGTCCCCTCCCTGATTTCTCCTCGTGGGTTGTTGAACCTGCGGGGGGTGTGCACACTCGGAATGAAAGGGCTTGCCAGAAGAGTTGAGATGAGATTATTGATTGGTACCGATGTTGGTACTGAGAATATTGAGATGGGGATATTGATTGGTACCGTGATGGTACTGAGAATGTGGAGACGATATTGAGGATTGGTACCGATGATGGTACCAAGACGATTGAGACTGAATGTCTTATATTATGTACTTGTGTTATGATGTTAGCATATTCTAATCGTATTCTCTGTTTAAATTGTCACCCTATTTTATTGGGGACTTGCGATGATCCAATTGACATTTCCGGTCTTTTGGGGAGCAGTGCTAGTGTGCAGGTTGATGATGTGTGATGATTGTATTCTGGTTGACTGTACGGGATGGGTCTGCGCTATCACTGACCACGTTATAGGGTGTAGTCATATTAGTTGTGCTTCCGCTGCTGTAATTGTAACCGTGTTCTGTAGATACGAGATTGTAATAGTTCATTATTTAGTTTTAAATGGTTGGTTTCTGAATTGTATTGTAATGGACTACTGCCTCGGGTAATACCGAGATGGTAACACCTTTATTTACTTGGAAAGGTCTTGATAAGGCTTCTGGGTAAATGGGGGTGTTACAATTGCGGCCCTAATAAAATTCTTTACCCGACTACGCAAATACAACATGGGGCTAAACCCTCAAAAATGTAGTTTCGGGGTAACATCAGGCCAATAACTGGGCCATATCGTTAGCCAACGCGGCATCGAGGTCGACCCAGCTAAAATCAAAGCCATCACCGAGATGCAACCGCCCAAAACCGAAAAAGAAATAAGGGAGTTTCTCGGGAAAGTTCAATACATTAGCCGGTTTATTTCAAAGTTAACCATGGTGTGTGAACCCATTTTCAAAAAAACTAAAGATAGGAGAACGAACATTGTGGGACGATAAATGTCAAACGGCTTTCGATAAAATCAAGGAGATTCTGTCTGCACCGCCGGTATTAATGCCACCTCAACCCAGTTTGCCTTTGTCGTTATACCTAACAACGACCGAGACAGCCATGGAGGCTATGCTGGCCTAGACAGTCGATTCAGAAGAACGGGCTATTTACTACATCAGTAAAAAGTTCCTAAAATACGAATGCAAGTATACAATGCTCGAGAAAACGTGCCTAGCCTTAGTCTGGGCCACTAAAAAGCTCATGCACTATTTGTTCAGTTACGAGGTACATGTATTATCCAAAATGGATCCTATCAAGCACCTGTTCGAAAAGCCCATCCTCAACGGTAGGATGTCCAGATGGACTTTAATGTTAGCAGAGTTCGACCTCAGGTTCGTACAATTAAAAGCCATCAAAGGTCGGGTTTTAGCTGAATTCCGCGCCGACAGCCTCGTATCTGAAGAGGAACACACCGATACTTGGGCCTTTCCAGATGAAGACATATTCCATATCGACACCGAGACATGGGATTTGTATTTTGATGGGGCATCCAACTTCTGAGGATTCGGAGTCGGGATTCTATTAATCTCGCCAAAGGCAGAGCATACGCCGTTATCCATTAAATTGGACTTCGATGTGACTAACAACGCAGCTGAGTATGAAGCATGCATTCACGGGTTGCAAGCCGCTACTGATTTAGGAGTAACAAGCCTCCGGGTCCACGGTGACTCGTCTCTAGTCATCAATCAAGCTCTTCAAAAATGGAAAACTGGGAACGCCAATCTTGTGGCTTACTAGGCGCGAGTAAGAGTTCTCGAGAAACAATTCCAAAAGGTAGAATACATTTATCTACCCCGGGAAGAAAACCAGTTCGCAGACGCACTTTCCAAATTAGCATCCTTACTGAATATCCCGGAGCATCTGGCCAGCATGCTAATTTGCATCGAAAGACGATCCGAGCCGGCATATGTTCACGCCATGCAAGATATCGAAATAACTGATCCAGAACCTTGGTATCAGGCTGTTCTAACCTACTTGACGACGGGAGAATATCCTCGGGGAACTGAAAACCGGGCCAAGAAAGCCTTGCGAAGATTGGCAACCCAATTCGTTCGTACGGACGACAGACAGTTATACAAAAAGACGGCACAGGGGGCTCTCCTCCTGTGTATCGATAAAGTACAGGCTGAGAAGGTTATGTTCGAAGTGCACGATGGTGAAAATGGCCTGCATATGAATGCCCATATGCTAGCCCAAAAAATCATGAGACTCAGATATTATTGGAACAGCATGGAGACTGACTGTCAGTTATATGTCAAACACTGCCATAACTGTCAGATTTTTGCCAATGTACAACATATGCCATCTTCCCTACTATATACCATGACATCACCATGACCGTTCTCAACATGGGGAATTGATATAACTGGAAAGGTAAACCCCTCCGGGACGGGTGGTCACTGTTTCATTTTAGTGGCTATCGACTATTTCACCAAGTGGGTCGAAGCCGAGTCATACCGGATCTTGAATGCCAAGCATGTTGCCAAGTTTATCCAAAACAAGATTATATGCCGGTACGGGATCCTGCACGAGTTTATTAGTGATCACGGGACCCACTTCTCAGGCCGAAACCACTACTTTGCTAGAAACATATAAAATCCAAAGGCATACATCTTCGCCTTACCGTCCCCAGACAAATGGAGCGGTAGAGGCAGCTAATAAAACGATTGTCACCATACATAAAAAGATGGTTGAGAATTACCGGGACTGGCCCGACAAAATACCTTTTGCCCTATGGGGGTACCGAACGTCAATTCGCACCGCAACCAGAGCAACTCTGTAACACCCCTGATTTTATAAAAGAAATTAAATTAAAAATTATGTTCGTATTTTTATTTTTGTTTACGATTGAACTCGTAATTCTTAAAATTACTATAAAATGAATGTATCGTTTAATCGTTTCAAACTCCTAAAATTCTACCGGTCTCGGAAACTATTCTTATATTTGAAACATATTTCGATTTATTTTATATATTTAATTTAATTCTTATCGAAAGTTTATTTCGACGATTTAAATTCTAAATTATTTTTATTTATTTTTATTTAAACTCGAATTTCTATTTTTCGGCTCGAAGTTCATTTATTTTAAAGTTTCGTCAAAATATTTATTTGTTTTCCTCGAGGAATCAATTTAATTCACTTTATCGAAAATTTATTTTATCGGGAAATACTATTTCATTGTCTAATTATTTATTTCTATAAACTTCATTTTCGTCTCGAGAAACGTTTTAATTTGTTTTGTTTATCTCGAGAAACGTTTATTTACTAATTTTATTAGTCGACCAATTATTTATTAATTTTCTTTTGACTCGATTTTTAATTCGTTTCGTGAGTCAGTCAACTTATCGTTACGGAATTAATCAGTATTTCTTTCCCACTTGATTTTAGTGGAATTCAGTCCCACTAAATGTTAATCATTCACTCCCCCCTTATTTTATTTGTCTTTCCCACTTCATTCAACGTGCAACCCGTCTCTTTTTGTGCCCACCGCTTCACACTCCTATCATTCATTCCCTTTTGCCCTTTGCTATGCACCGCTTGGCTCCCCTATTCCTTGTTTACACCGCTTCATACACCAACCTTCTTCATCTTCATTCTACCTCTGTTTCAGCCTGCTCCATTTTTCTTCTTCTTCCGTATGCTTTTCCTCCTTCTCCTCCGTCTTTTCGCTGGTGCTGCTGCTCTGTTTCGCTGCTGCCGCTGCTGTACGTTACTGTTCTGCCGCTGCTGCGTTCTAATGCTGCTGCTCCTGCGTTTTGTTGCTATTATCGCTGCCGATTGTTGCTGTTGTTATCGATCTTCGTCGATGTTGTTGTTCCTGCGTTCTAATGCTGCTGTTCCTACGTTTTGCTGCTGGTGCGTGAGTTGCTGTCCTCTGTTGTGCGTCGTTTTGTGTTGAGTCTGATGCTGTTCTTTCCTTCTTCCCCTTCTGATTTTCGTTCATTTGATATGCTTCTGGTCGATTCAGCTGGTAATCGTTTGGTGCTCTTTTCTCTTCCTTCATTTTCCCCGTTTTTCTTCCTCAATTGTCGACCTTTGTTGGTGTTTTTGTACCTGCTACTGCAATGTCCGTGTTGTTGCTGTTTTTCATCATCCTCGATGCTTTTGTTGAAGTTTTTGTCGTTGTTTGGTGACTGCTTCAATCACTCAGTCCTCGATATTTTGCTACCTTTATGCAAACATATGTTATTGATTTTCTCTTTCGTTCTTTTCTCCGTCTTTTGTTCCTGGTCATCTTAAAGTTGCCGCTACCAATCGTGAGTCACGCAGTTGCTGTTGTCTTTGTTCTTGTTTAAGCTGTTGCCATGTTTCGAACCTTCGTCTCTTCTGATGTTGCTGATGTGTGGGTTGTTTGTCAAGCCCCGATTCCTCATTTCTTCTTGTTGATTACTGCTGCCGCTGTTTGTCTTCGGTCTTCTTCTTCTGGTTGCTATTCGTTAATCCTCGATGCTGCGTTTATTCTCGTGCCTGAAGTTCGCTATTGTTGCTGTCTTTTCCTCTTACGTGTTACTTGCTTTGTTTCGTGATTTGTGCAAGAAAAGAAAGATGGTTTGCTGCTGTGGACATGACATAGGTCCACCCCGACGCGGCGAAGCGCGGGTTTGGGGAGGCGATAGAATTTCCATATGAGATGGGTCGAATTGAATTTTAAATCGAAGTAGGAGTCACCACCGAATTTTATGGTTATTCGGAACCATTCGAACCCACTCTATGTCGTAGTGGGCCATATTTAAAACATGGCCCATTTCCGATGTCAGAGTTTATTGGGTTCGTCCCTTAGCATTTCGATACCGATGCCGACTTGCGCGGTTAATCGTATATTGAATGACTCTCGCTGCCAATGGTTTCGGACATCCGGAAACCACGGTTCTGAGTAAGGGGTGAGGGTACGTGTTGGGAAGCTCATTGAGAACACCCAACCCCGCCCGCACTTAGCGGCCTTTACTAAGATATCGTTCGGTTTTGTGTACACGCGTTAGTTCGACGATTGAATGATATGCAGAGATTATTTTCCTAAGACATGTGAGGAAATAAATAAATGGGTTGCTAAGTCGTTTAATGCATGTTAAACTAATAACGTCAATGTTATTTTAGCATGTGGATCCGTTTTAGTCTAATAAAACAATAAAAAGAGAAATAGGAAAAATAAATTGCTACAAGCACGAGAAAACGACTTAGTAACGATTGAATAATAATATAGCAAATAAATATACAAGATCGAGAAAATAAATATTAATCGAAATCTGAAAAATATTACTAAAACGTTGTTTTGTATAAAAAATGAAGTTCGAGAAAAAAAAAAAATAAAAAAAAAATGAGAAAGGTGCACGTGGGCAGTCGGCCGCGCGACTCGCCTGGGACTCAGGCGGGTCGCGTGGCGGCCTGATTTCGACGACGATTTTTGGAATTTTTTTGATTAAATCGCGTACGAATATCGCATAATTCGTACTCGACTTAATATTCCCGATATTCGTTATATTCGATAGTTGACTATGAAATCAATATCAAATATTTGGAATAGTTGTAGAAAAGATATAAATTTAGAAATCGTTTCGTAGAATAATAAAAATAAAACGATCGAAAAACTAAAAAAAGGCCGGTTCATAGACTCGTGCGCGAGTCGCCTGTACCGGGCGCGACTCGCGTGCGGGTCTGTCCGTTTTTTATTTTTTTGTTGAAAATCTTATAAATCGCGTACAAATATGGATTAATTTATACTCGGTTTATATTTGCGACATTCGTCGTATTCGATATTCGATTATGAAATCGATATCGAATAGTCGGAATAATTTTAGAAAAGGTTTTGAGAAAAAGTTTGTTTTGAACGAAAGGTAAAAAGAAAAGAATTTTGAACGAAGAGTTGTAAAAAAGGGTTTTGAATAAAAAATGTAACGATATCGTCGAAAACTTAATATAATTCTTTTTGATACGATATTCGATTATATAGAATCGATATCATATTTTAAGAATATTCGATATATAAAAGTAGTTTTTAGTAGTATCGATATTAGAAAATAAAAAAGACCGACGAGAGACCCATAATAATAAAAAACGAGGAGAAGGGAAGAGAAGAAGGAGAGACGGGTTTGATTTACACCCTCAACCTACATGCTTTGTTTTCTCGGGATAAGGCTCGTCGGGAAGTGGCTTAGACTTGAGAGCGTCGAGATGATGAGGGTGAGTTAAGGTGTATCGGTTTGGACAGGTGGCTTGGGACGTCGGATTTGGCCGGCTTCGTCGGGGTTTCGAGGTTTCGAAAAAAAGTGTCGGGATTTGCTAACTATCGGGTTTGTGTATGAACCGTGTGTGGAGGGGGTTTTGGACGTGTTTTTGCTGCTGTTGTGTCTTGGTATTTTTCTGATGTATGATCGTTGTCAATTGTGTTGGACGGGAGGTCCTATTTATAGGGAGTTTCCGACCTTGGTCTAGGAGAGTTTGAATACCGCTTAGGATAGGAAACGTAGGAGTTTAAGGAGCATAAGAATCCTGCTTTCTTGGCCAAGAAGAAAGGAATTCTCGGCTGATTGAGGAGTGTTTGGCCGGGTATTTGGTACTCGGTCAATGTCTGAATCGGTTTCTGGATAGAATTCCTACTTGAGGTCGAATTCTACCTTTAACGGAATTGTTTAATGTTTTAATGAATCTGATTTTTTGTAGGAATTTGGGTTGGAATCAACTGTGTGAGTGTCACGGCTGACTCACATGTCTCGGGAAAGTCTTTGACCTGGTTTTGACTCGGTCGCTAAAAGACGGTTTTACCCCTGGTGACGGTTTCGACCCAAATTAGTCTTATTTGACTCGAAACGACCCACTGGGCCTGGATTTGAGGTTGGTTTTATGAAATTTTTACTCCTTGAAAAGTCTAAACCAAATGTCCATGATTACAAGCCCATATCCGAGTCCATCAAAGCATGTTTACGTCCAATCATCATCGGGTGTTTGGCGGGAACTACTATAGACACCTGGCGGTCAAAATGTGGGTGTCTACAGAGCCCCCACTCTGACTGAGGCTTGGACAAGGCAAAAGTCAGAGTAGCTACCAAGTCAATCAAGGATTAAAACCTGGCAGACTTCCGATCGGGTCGTTTAGGGTCCATTAGACCTGCGTGAAGGGCTCGCCAGCCATAGAATAGAAATCATACTTGGGTTGATGCTGATAACGTCGCGGGAGTTTGCCTAGGAAGCTATGGGTATACCTGTTTGCAGATATATCCTGTCTTAGAATTGCGCGGGAGCTTGCCTTTGAAGCTATGGGCATATCTGTTTGCAGATATATCCTGAAAGAAGTTGCTTGAGCTTTTCCACTAGGGAACTTAGAATCTCTGGGAGTCATGGGTGTACCTGTATGCTGACATAATTTGTATGTAACATTTAGGTGAAACACTGACTCATGCTGGGGAAGAAATGATGATTTTTTGAAATTTTTTGAAAAGAAGAATGATGAATTTTTTTGGAAGTTTGGAAATAAGGATGCTTGGGATGACTTTGATTCCTAATCGGATTCTGACACGGATTCCTGGAATTGCCTGGTTAGGCCTGTATGCCTAGGTGAAGTAGGGGAAGTGGTAAAAATCCTATTCCTGTGATGACTAGGAAGAGGGATATTCTTCATTATAAATAGAGAGCTTCGGCTTCTTATTTTTCATATTCTAACCCAAATCTTTTCTTTCATCTTAAAATCCCTTAGACTTTTAGGATAAATAAAAGAAACTATTCTCGCAATGGGTATTGACCATTTGACCGCGATGCTTCAGGCGTGGGCCCAGGATTTTCGAAATGAAGATAAAGTTCAGCTAACTCAAATGAGAATTGTGGCTTTATTCCCACTTCAGCGACTTAAGGTAGATTCGCATTTCCTTGATGCTTGCTCAGCCTTTTGGGATACTACCTACCATGTTTTTGCATTTTCTCGAGGAGAAATGTGCCCCCTTTCTGAAGAAATTGCAGCTATAGGTGGCTGGTGCCCTATTGCTCGTCCTGCCATTCCCCCATTTTATCCTGACCCAAGGAGAAGGGTAAGGGATTTTTTGGGCCTGTCCCATGCTGAGACAGCCCGTATGGTGAAGGGAGATTCAGTTTTCCCTATTTGACTTGGCTGACAGATTCATGGACCCGGTTGGTGAAAGAATTACTTCTAACCATAGGCGTAGGGCCTTTGCCTTTTGTATGCTGCATAGATATGCCTTCGAAGGTCGGATGGATGCTGACTCATGCTTAGGTGAGATCAGGCTAATCAGCATAGTTGACCAAATGGAGACAGGTCACAGCCCGGCTTGGCTGATAACTGGGGAGATTATTATGGGTCTTGATGCTAGGAGACTCGACCCGGATCGACAATTGACAGGGAGCATCCGTCTTCTGCAGGTATTTAACCGTTTTTTTTTCGAACAATTGCCCGATTTTCCGATTTTTGCGGTAATTTTGAATTTTCCCGAAATTTCCAATTTTTCCGGATTTTTCGAGATTTTTCGAAGATTTTTGATTTTGCCGAAATTTCGAATATTTCCAATTTTTACGAAAATTTTGATTTTTTTTGATTTTTTTGATTTTTCGAATTTTTCGAATTTTTCGATTTTCGAAAGTTTTTGACTTTTCGAAAACTTTTTGCAGATCTGGTTATCCGAGCGTCTGTCGATCATAGAGCCCCCGGTGAACATATCCAGATATCGTAGCTGTCAGATCGGCTCAAGGTCTCGTCGAATAAGATCAAGTCATCACATAACTCAAAAATATTGGGATGAAGAGCTAACATTCCATGTTGGGCCTTTGATCAGATGGAATGTCATCTGGTGGTTCCTTTCGAGGCTGACGGGGTTAGCTAGGAGGGACAAGGCCCGTTATCTGGTGATCTTGTCTTTGGACTGGACCGTCCATATCTATCCGGACCGTATTCTAAGACAGTTCGGTTCGTTTCAGCAGATCCCTGAGACTGAGGCGATTATTAGCGTTTCGATCCAATTGACGGACGCTATGTGTGACACGTGGCTACAGCGGTGGTTTACCCGTGTCATATGGACTATACCTCGCCCTTGTCAGACCACTTGGGTTTCTGAATCCTACCGAAAATGGACTTCTGAGGAATCCCAGGAGGCCCGTAAAACTTTGAAGACTGAAGAAGCTCTTGACTTGGCCCGCCGAGAATCGGCCAAAGACAACAGGCGGTTCTTCGAAGAGACTCCAACTTCCTTTGCTGAGTCGGGGTCGGGTTCTAAGTCAAAAGCTAAGACTAAGGCTAATGAGACTGGTGCTAGTGATTTGGAGAGAAGACTTGGACCGAGGCTAGCGGTCCAAGACAGGCTAGGCCCGTGTGATAACGAGGTGACCGGGGAGTCGAGTTTGAAGAAACGAGCCCGGGTTAAGGAGGTTCCCTTGGTGATTAGTGAGCGTTCACCTCCACGTCGACGCCGATGGACGGAAAAGGAGGCTAAGGGCAAAGGAAAGGGAAAAATGCCCTAGTTTTTATTATCTAAGTATTAGTATTATTATATGCTGATTTTTTTTGATTTTGTATTATTATTATTATTATTATTTTTGAAATAAATAAAGAAAGGTTTATTAAAGAACCGTTCCTGTTTTTTTTTCGATTGCAGTGGTTGTGCCCTTTCGAGGGGCTGCCTACGTATCCACAATAAATGGAATCGAACCAAACGTAGTTCAGACTGGATTAATTTGCAATTTCGAAACACATCGAGACTATTGGTTCAAGATGTTTGTAACAGTAGAATAAATGATTCTAGCTTTTGACTTGTCTTAAAAAGTTTGAAAAAAGATGTTTTTAATAAACTTTTGCAAATGACATTGAGAGAGGTGGGTTAAGGTAATAGCGCTTCAGTTGGTCCAGGTTAGTTGGGTTGACAAACTCGTTCCCGTCCAGATCCGTTAGCATTACCACTCCACCTGATAGAATCTTCTTTACCAGATATGGCCCAACCCAGTTAGGTTTGAATTTTCCCCTTGGGTCTACTGGTAATAAAGCTCGAACTGATTTGAGGACCAAATCTCCTTCTTTGATGTTTCTGGGCCTCACCCTTTTGTTGAAAGCCCGCTGGATTCTCTTCTGACAGATTTGAATATTATTGAGGGCACGAGATCGTCGTTCGTCTAGAAGGACTAGCGAGTGATATCGCGCTCGAACCCAATCAGCTTCAGGTACTTGACTTTCGAGTAGGATTCTGAGTGATGGCACTTCTAACTCGACGGGTTGGACTGCTTCCATGCCGTATGTAAGATAATACGGTGTTGCCCCGGTCGCAGTACGAATCGAGGTTCGATATCCCCAATGTGCAAATGGTATTTTGTCGGGCCAGTCTCGGTAATTATCAGCCATCTTCTTGAGTATGGTGACAATTGTTTTATTAGCTGCTTCTACCGCTCCATTGGTTTGGGGTCGGTAGGGTGAAGACGTATGCCTTTGAATTTTGTATTTGGTCAGCAAGGCTGCTGTTTCGGCTTGAAAATGGGTCCCGTGGTCACTAATGAATTCATGAGGAATCCCATACCGGAATATTATCTTATTTTGAATGAATTTGGCAACGTGGCTGGCGTTGAGGATACAGTAGGATTCAGCTTCGACCCATTTGGTGAAATAGTCGATTGCTACCAAAATGAAGCAGTGTCCTCCGGTTCCCGAGGGGTTTATCTTCCCAATTATGTCGATTCCCCATGTTGAAAATGGCCATGGTGATGTCATGGTGTACAACAGGGATGGTGGCATATGCTGTACATTGGCAAAAATTTGACAATTATGGCAATGTCTGACATACAGCTGGCAGTCGGTTTCCATGCTATTCCAGTAGTAACCGAGCCTCATGATTTTCCGGACCAGCATCTGGGCGTTCATGTGTGGACCACATTCGCCATCATGTACCTCAGCCATAACTTTTTCAGCGTTGGTTTTATCAACACATCGAAGGAGAGCCCCCTGTGCTGTCTTTTTGTAAAGTTGCCCATCGTCGGTGCGGATGAACTGGGTTGCCAGTCTTCGCAGGGCCTTTTTGGCTCGGTTGTCAGCTCCGGGTGGATATTCCACGGTTGCTAGGTATGTCAACACAGCTTGATACCACGGCTCGGGATCAGGTATCTCGATTTCTTCGATGTCGTGGATATACGCTGGCTCGGATCGTCTTTCGACACAGATTGGCATACTGGTCATATGATCGGGAATGTTTAGCAGAGATGCCAATTTTGAGAGTGCATCTGCGAATTGATTTTCTTCCCGAGGTAGGTATATATATTCTACCTTGTGGAATTGTTTCTCAAGATCCCTTACTCGTGCCTGGTAGGCCATGAGATTAGCATTTCGAGTCTTCCATTTTTGGAGCGCTTGATTAATGACCAGAGATGAATCACCGTGTACTCGGAGGTTCGTGACCCCTAAGTCGGTGACGGCTTGTAGCCCGTGGATACATGCTTCATACTCAGCGGCGTTGTTGGTGACGTCGAAGTCCAATTTGATGGATACGGGAGTATGCTCTCCTCTTGGTGAAATCAGGAGGATCTCGACTCCAAATCCTCGAAAATTGGATGCTCCGTCGAAGTATAAGTCCCACGCTTCGGTGTCAGTGTGGAAAATGTCTTCATCCGGGAAGGACCAAGTGTCGGTGTGTCCTTCTTCGGTTACAGGACTGTCAGCGAGAAATTCGGCTACTATTCGTCCTTTGATGGCTTTCAATGGTACAAACTTTAGATCGAACTCTGCCAACATTAGGGTCCATCTTGATATCCTGCCGTTGAGGATGGGCTTTTCGAAAAGGTACTTGATTGGATCCATTCTGGACAACACCTGTACCTCGTAACTGAGCATGTAATGCCGGAGCTTTTTAGTGGCCCAGACCAAAGCTAAGCATGTCTTTTCGAGCATGGTGTACTTACACTCGTACTCTAAAAATTTCTTACTGATGTAGTATATGGCTCGTTCTTCGGAATTGACCGTTTGAACTAGCATAGCCCCCATGGCTGTCTCTGTCGTGGTTAGGTACAGTGACAAAGGCAAACCGTGCTGAGGTGGCATTAGGACCGGTGGTGAGGCCAAAATTTCCTTGATTCTATCAAAGGCTGCCTGACATTTATCATCCCATAGTAACCGTTCTCCTATTTTCAGCTTCTTGAAGATTGGTTCACACACCATGGTTAGCTTTGAAATGAATCTGCTAATGTATTGGACTTTTCCGAGAAACCCTCTTATCTCTTTTTCGGTTTTAGGGGGCTGCATCTCGGTGATGGCCTTGATTTTGGCTGGATCGACCTCGATACCTCGTTGGCTAACGATATGACCCAGTAATTTGCCAGATGTTACCCCGAAACTGCATTTCTGAGGGTTTAGCCTCATGTTGTATTTGCGTAGTCGGGTGAAGAACTTCCTCAGGGCGGTGATGTGACCATCCCTGTTTTTGGATTTGACGATCATGTCGTCCACGTAGACTTCCACTTCTTTATGCATCATGTCATGTAATAAAGTTGTGGCGGTTCGTAGGTAGGTGGCCCCGGCATTGATGAGACCAAACGACATAACTGTATAGCAATAAGTACCCCAAGGTGTAATGAAGGTGGTCTTATTCATATCTTCTTCTGCCATTTTTATCTGGTTATACCCCGCATATCCGTCCATAAATGATAGAAGGTCATGATCAGCTGTGTTATCCACCAGTATATCGATGTGTGGTAATGGGAAATCGTCTTTCGGGCTCGCCTTGTTAAGATCCCGAAAGTCCACACAGACCCGAACCTTACCATCCTTTTTAGGGACTGGTACTATGTTTGCAACCCAATCTGGATACTCGGAGACTCGTACGAACCCAGCCTTGAATTGTTTATCGACTTCCTCCTTGACTTTGAGGGACCATTCGGGCCTCATGCGTCGGAGTTTTTGTTTAACCGGTTTGAACCCTTCCTTGATCGGTATATGGTGCTCGGCTATTTCGCGATCGATCCCCGGCATGTCCTTGTAGGACCATGCGAAGACGTCTTTGAATTCTTGAAGGAGAACTATGAATTGTTGTTTCTCCTCGGGATCTAAGGATAATCCTATCTTAAGCATTTGAGGCTCTAAGGTTGTTCCCATGTTGATGGATTCGGTTTCTTCGATTACCGGATTGCGGGATTCCCTTTGCTCTAGTTGCTCGATCAGATGTGGAGGCAAGGATACCTGTTCGTCGGGTTTCTCAATGTCATTGCACATAAAATTTTTGAAATTGAGAAAGTTTTGAAAATGAGACAAGTCGTAAGCAGAACGGTTGTTATTATTGATCATAAATTGGGAAAAGAGCTCGAAAAGAGCTGCCATCTGATCACTAGTCAGTGGCGGGATAGGTAGGGTGCCCGGGACAGACCCCGAGGCACCAGGAATGGCTAAAGGAAGAGGGGGAGTTACAGGACTGACCCTAGCACCAGACTCACTAGACTCAATCTTAGACTCTGACTCGGACTCCGACTCAGACTCAGACTCAGATTCTGGCATCTCTCCTTCCCCTGTGATCAGCTTGTAAGTTCTTCCTTGACTGTCAGTCCATTTGACAGTTTTCCTCCAAGCTCTGGTCCCAGACCCGACTTCTGAGATTAGTTTAGACGGATCAAAGGTGCGACTGCGGAGAATGAGGCTGACTAGCTCTTCCTTCGGTGTTGGGACAGCGAGTTCCTCTCCAAAAAGTAGCCCTAGTGCGGGCTCAACGTTCTTAGCATCTTCGGATTGGATGAGAGCGAAGATGTCGTCCGGTATGTAGTTGCAGTCCTGGGCCAAGTGGGTCCCAGGGCGTGTGGTGGCAGGCCGATATAGGCCAATTTGGACAGTCTCGAACACTGGAGTGACAAAGATAACCTTACCGGTTTCAGTTTGGCCCATGTTTTCCGGAGTTAGGGTGTAGCCCAAGCCGATTTGAGTCCTCCCATTGTCCAGAACTTCGAGAATTTTTCCAGCAGGGAGATCGGGCCTTGATGTAACCCCTGGTAGAAAGCCCAAATTCTGCAACATCCGGTCAAGGTGGACCGTGAAATAAGGACGGAAGAGCTGGTCCTCCTCGATAGCTCCTACAAAGTCGAACCCCCAGAGATCGGTGCGGCCCGAGGTGTTGCAGTTAGCCACAGTCATAGGTGTGGCTTCTATAGTGATGACGGTGTCATGCAAAGGTAGTTTGATTTTCCAATGCAAGGTGGAGGACACAGCCCTGGTCGCATGGATCCAAGGTCTTCCCAAAAGAAGGTTAAAGGAAGAGGTTACGTCGATCACTTGGAACTCCAGCTCTTTCTCTATCGGGCCCGTTATGACAGTGAGTTTTGTAGGTTCGGCTACTGACTTTGGGCTTCCGTCAAAAGCCTGTATGGTTTGAGCTGTAGGAATGTAGTCGGCCTCGGTGATGCCGAGGGCTTTGGCGGTCCTCAAGGGGAGGACATTGACTGCTGACCCGTCGTCAATTAGGGTCATAGGTAGGTACTTTCCACGGCAGATAACCGTGATGTAGAGGGCCATGTTGTGGGCTGGCCCAAATGGTGGTAGATCAGCATTGGAGAAGGTAATCAGTGGGCCTTCCTCTATGGATCTCCCTTTTAGGTGGGGTAGGACCGTGGCTACCATTTCAGCTGGTGTAGCCATAGAGTCGATTTTGACTTGATCGAGGGCCTTAGTGAGTGCCTCCCGATGTTCCTGGGAGCTAACTAGGAGTTGCCATATAGAGAGGTCAACTCGAGTCTTGCTTAGCTGCTTTACAAGAGCCTTTTCAGCAGTCGGCTCTTCTGGGGCGGGCTCCACCTTAAGTGGCTCGGCAATGATGAGGGCTTGACTAGTGGCTAAGGCCTTGGACTTAACCTTCTGAATCTCCTCGGGCGTGATGGGGACAGCTTCCCCTTTGGTGAGGTAGACATCGTCTTCGTCATCGCACCAGATCCCGTTTATTTGCGGGATAAATGGAGAAATGAGGTGTGAGCAATCCATTATTTCCCCGGAAAAGATGGCGTGAGTGGCTAACGGGTTGTCCTTGTTGTTGGGTTTACCCCCGGGCAAAGGAATTTTCCCGCTCTCAATGAGATCTTGGATAAGGTGCTTTAGCTTCCAACATTTCTCGATATCGTGCCCCTTACCACGATGATAGTGACAGTAGGCCTGGAGGTTGTAGGCCTTGGAGTGACGTTCGACCGGGATATCAGGTGTTGGGCCTATCGGGGTGATCAGGCCTTTCGATGATAGCCTCTGAAGGGCATTTTCATAGGTAGTGCCTATGTCGGTGAATACCCGGGGAGTGCTAGTCTTCTGGGATGAGGTATCGAGTGCATTTACCTCGTCAAAAATGCTACGAGTGGCAGCAGTAGTTGTGGGCTTGCTTGTCGATGAGCTGGCCCCTTGGTATCCCTTGGTGGAGGCCTTAGTGAGGCTTTCCAACCGCAGATCATCTTCGATTCTTGTTCCCATTTCAGTTAGGACCGCAAAGCTAGGTATGATGGCATACCGGAGATGGACCCGGTAAGCTGGAAGGAGGTTCTTGACGAAGGCTTCAACCAGCACTTTTTCACTGGGCTTATCGACCAGTTTGACGCTTTCAGCCCTCCATCGTTGAAGGTATTTTGTGAATCCTTCCTTAGGTTCCTGGGCCATTACTTCCAGGGTGCGCATAGTGGTCTGGATTTCCGTGTTGTCGGCGTAGTTCCGAGCGAATTCCGTTGCCACGTCATCCCAAGTTTTGTATTTCTTGGAATCGAGCTGGTAGTACCAGGCCCTTGGGTGCTTCTCGAGGGATGAAGCGAACAGGTGCTTGAACATGCTGGACTTAACCCCTTTAAGGGCCATAAACTCCTTGAAGGCCCGGATATGGTGGACCGGGTCTTCAGTACCCTCGAACATTGGTAGACCCGTCAGGTTGAGGTTGGCGGGTAGTTCATCGGTCAGTGGGGTGTAGGTCCTAGCATTCTCCGTATGGATGGAGCTTTGGGTTGTCAGATGGACCTATTCTTGCAGTTTGTGGACTGCGCTAGCCAATTGAGCTAAAGGCCCAGTAGTATCGACACTGCCGCTAGGAGTTCCTTGTTCCACGGCACTTACCCGGGTGAGGATGGCGATCTGCTCCCCTCTCATCGAGGTGATCATGTTTTCAAGCTTGGTCAATGAGGCCTTCATGTCATCGATGGCTTGTTGCGTCATGGCTCAAGTATGGGGTGGCCTGTCTGTAAGGGCACCGCATAATCAGTAACTGACCCAGATCTTAGAATCAAAAGTACATCCCGAGCAAGGAAAAGACTAGACTAGAAAAAGACCGTAAACCGACTTCTAGATGGATGACGCGTGGATGGTGGGCCTTCCTTAGGATTCGGAAAAGTGGGCCTAGTCCTGTTCGAAGGAAGGTCTATGTGAGAATTCCCCAGACTTTGGACTCGAGTGTATAAACGGGCTTCCCTTTGTAGGAGTCTGTCCTACGAAGGTGGGCCATGCCTTGACAAGTAAGGCGGACTAGGATGGGGTAGAAACCCGTGATATAAGATCGACGGAGTTTCGACGCTATAGATTCTAACTTATGACAAGACCCGACACTGCTAAATACGGGAAATCCTAAGAAGAAAAGGGTTTTGAAAGTGAATTTGAATTTGAAAACCGAGCAAAGTCGGATTGGAAGACCCGATTTTTTGAAAACCGAGAAAGAGGTTATCCGGCCGAGATTTCGGGCTTTTTTTTTGAAAAGGTTTGGACAGCATACCGGCTAAAAATAGGCTATTTTGAGTCAAAATCATAAGTCCTAAATTCGGCAGCTTTCCGGGTTTTGAAAAAGGATGGGTTTGAAAAAGATGTAAGTTTTTTTTTTGAAAAAAAAAAAACGGTTTTTGAAAAGACCAAAGAAGATCAAGTAGCATGTAGTCACGGAAACAGTATAACGACGTCATGTATGCTCTTAGTCTAAGTCTCGGTCGGTCAAATAGGGTCTATACCAACAACGATCGCATTCTCGCAAATCAGGACGGACCTCCTAAGCCGAATTGTTCTTAGAATCTGCCGTAAAACCCATGCGAGTTCCGCCATCGAAGTCTTTAGTGCATCCAAGTAGAAATGCACCGTGGTATAGTGGGACGTCGGTCACAAGTAACCGGCCCGGGATAGAACGGGGTTATGCATGAACCATTGAACTAAAACGTGTACATTACTAATCGAACGATTTCTTTTCGAGTCTCACCCTGAGGATGCCGATGGTAAATGACACATCAGTTAATCCCCAACGGAGTCGCCAAATTGTGGACATGACATAGGTCCACCCCGACGCGGCGAAGCGCGGGTTTGGGGAGGCGATAGAATTTCCATATGAAATGGGTCGAATTGAATTTTAAATCGAAGTAGGAGTCGCCACCGAATTTTATGGTTATTCGGAACCATTCGAACCCACTCTATGTCGTAGTGGGCCATATTTAAAACATGGCCCATTTCCGATGTCAGAGTTTATTGGGTTCGTCCCTTAGCATTTCGATACCGATGCCGACTTGCGCGGTTAATCGTATATTGAATGACTCTCGTTGCCAATGGTTTCGGACATCCGGAAACCACGGTTCTGAGTAAGGGGTGAGGGTACGTGTTGGGAAGCTCATTGAGAACACCCAACCCCGCCCGCACTTAGCGGCCTTTACTAAGATATCGTTCGGTTTTGTGTACACGCGTTAGTTCGACGATTGAATGATATGCAGAGATTATTTTCCTAAGACATGTGAGGAAATAAATAAATGGGTTGCTAAGTCGTTTAATGCATGTTAAACTAATAACGTCAATGTTATTTTAGCATGTGGATCCGTTTTAGTCTAATAAAACAATAAAAAGAGAAATAGGAAAAATAAATTGCTACAAGCACGAGAAAACGACTTAGTAACGATTGAATAATAATATAGCAAATAAATATACGAGATCGAGAAAATAAATATTAATAAAAATCTGAAAAATATTACTAAAACGTTGTTTTGTATAAAAAACGAAGTTCGAGAAAAAAAAATAAATAAAAAAAAAACGAGAAAGGCGCACGTGGGCAGTCGGCCGCGCGACTCGCCCGGGACTCAGGCGGGTCGCGTGGCGGCCTGATTTCGACGACGGTTTTTGGAATTTTTTTGATTAAATCGCGTACGAATATCGCATAATTCGTACTCTACTTAATATTCTCGATATTCGTTATATTCGATAGTTGACTATGAAATCAATATCAAATATTTGGAATAGTTGTAGAAAAGATATAAATTTAGAAATCGTTTCGTAGAATAATAAAAATAAAACGATCGAAAAACTAAAAAAAGGCCGGTTCACAGACTCGTGCGCGAGTCGCCTGTACCGGGCGCGACTCGCGTGCGGGTCTGTCCGTTTTTTATTTTTTTGTCGAAAATCTTATAAATCGCGTACAAATATGGATTAATTTATACTCGGTTTATATTTGCGACATTCGTCGTATTCGATTATGAAATCGATATCGAATAGTCGGAATAATTTTAGAAAAGGTTTTGAGAAAAAGTTTGTTTTGAACGAAAGGTAAAAAGAAAAGAATTTTTAACGAAGAGTTGTAAAAAAGGGTTTTGAATAAAAAATGTAACGATATCGTCGAAAACTTAATATAATTCTTTTTGATACGATATTCGATTATATAGAATCGATATCATATTTTAAGAATATTCGATATATAAAAGTAGTTTTTAGTAGTATCGATATTAGAAAATAAAAAAGACCGACGAGAGACCCATAATAATAAAAAACGAGGAGAAGGGAAGAGAAGAAGGAGAGACGGGTTTGATTTACACCCTTAACCTACATGCTTTGTTTTCTCGGGATAAGGCTCGTCGGGAAGTGGCTTAGACTTGAGAGCGTCGAGATGATGAGGGTGAGTTAAGGTGTATGGGTTTGGACAGGTGGCTTGGGACGTCGGATTTGGCCGGCTTCGTCGGGGTTTCGAGGTTTCGAAAAAAAGTGTCGGGATTTGCTAACTATCGGGTTTGTGTATGAACCGTGTGTGGAGGGGGTTTTGGACGTGTTTTTGCTGCTGTTGTGTTGTTGTGTCTTGGTATTTTTCTGATGTATGATCGTTGTCAATTGTGTTGGACGGGAGGTCCTATTTATAGGGAGTTTCCGACCTTGGTCTAGGAGAGTTTGAATACCGCTTAGGATAGGAAACGTAGGAGTTTAAGGAGCATAAGAATCCTGCTTTCTTGGCCAAGAAGAAAGGAATTCTCGGCTGATTGAGGAGTGTTTGGCCGGGTATTTGGTACTCGGTCAATGTCTGAATCGGTTTCTGGATAGAATTCCTACTTGAGGTCGAATTCTACCTTTAACGGAATTGTTTAATGTTTTAATGAATCTGAATTTTTGTAGGAATTTGGGTTGGAATCAACCGTGTGAGTGTCACGGCTGACTCACATGTCTCGGGAAAATCTTTGACCGGGTTTTGACTCGGTCGCTAAAAGACGGTTTTACTCCTGGTGACGGTTTCGACCCAAATTAGTCTTATTTGACTCGAAACGATCCATTGGGCCTTGATTTGAGGTTGGTTTTATGAAATTTGTACTCCTTGAAAAGTCTAAACCAAATGTCCATGATTACAAGCCCATATCCGAGTCCATCAAAGCATGTTTACGTCCAATCATCATCGGGTGTTTGGCGGGAACTACTATAGACACCTGGCGGTCAAAATGTGGGTGTCTACAGCTGCTGCTGATGGGGGGCATCAATCTATTGTCGTTTCAGCTTTCGAGTCACCATTTCTTCTAATATATGTTCGGTGTTCTTTGGTTGGACGTTGGTGTTGCTGTTTCGTTTTGGTCTTCGTCTCGAGGTAACTTTAGGACGCTACTCGGTATTATATCGTATGTTTGAGTAGTAGTATGTAGTAAATATTTTAACTTCGATTTTCTAATTTTAGCTATATATTATTGCTAATTATATTAATTTTAAATCGTATGCGTTATCAATATTTTACAAATTTTCGATATCGTTTAATAAATCATTAGTAATTTAATTATTTTTGATCGTTATAATATTTTGTTGGTTATTGTGACACTAGTAACTAAATAATAACGATTTCATATTTTTGTCATGTTTTGTTAATTTATAATTTTAACTCAAAATCGTATTTTTATATTATAATCGAGATTTGTATACTTGTTCAATAAATTAATTTTCGTTTTACGGTTTATACTAATAAATGAGAAAATAGTCGATTTAGCTTTAAATATATTTTTAGTTGAGACTATTTTCACTAATTATTTCCGATTGACTGTTTTTATTAAAATCTGTATTATTTATTAATAAAAGCTATTTATTAAAAATAATTTGAAACCTTTGTAAAATCCCGTTTCATTTATAAAATCCGTCGACTCAGTTAATTTTGATATCGTTTCTTTTCTTAAAACATTTCTTTTCTAAAATTTATAATTTTAACTCGATTTCCTAATTATTTATTAAATATTATATATTGACCTATTATATTTTATTTTGGGTAACGAATTTAGAAATATATTAAAGTTACGATAACGACGATAATAATAAAATGTTAATTTTGTTAGAAATGCTATTTCTATACATTTCACTTATTTTAATACTTAAGTATTTTCTATAAGACGATTTCTATTTTAAGTAAGTTTCTAAAATTAGTAATTTTCTATTTATAGAAAGTTTCCCTTTTAATATAAAATGTTTATTCATCTTATCCTCATATTATTTATATTGATTATTTCTTTTGAATATCGATAATGGCTGTTTTGGAGTTATGGAATAAAGTCAAGTGTGGAGTTAGAGTAATATAGTCTGGGATGTACGTTTTTGCCATCAGCTATAAAGCCGGTGTGTCTATTTGGGGCACATTTGGTCGTTGAACTGGGCGTAGTTTCGCCCAGGAGAGTGTATGTTTTGACCTTAAGTTAGATATCGCATCGTGTTAGTCGCCGTCAGCTGAACTAAACATATTTGTTGTCTAGGAGGGGTATGCACTACTTAAACCAGGACCTCGCTGCACGCAGTCCTGTTATAGTTGCGTTGCCTAGTTAGAGACTGGATTCTGTTATGAGTTAAGTCTACAGTTCTCGAAGCTAGTTTCAAGTATTATCCTAGTGAAAGTCTAGCCTTGTGCACACTGATCAAATTTCCATAACGCCATTTTTGAATATGATTATTATTGTCGATTGGTTCGATTTGCAGGTTGGCAAATGTTTTAAGTTTCCTCCGAGAACTTATTTTATTATATTATATCGTTTTTTAATGTTTTCTCGTTTTAAGTATTTTGATATAATAATACTATTATTTTTCCATATGATATAATATGGCTGGGAGAATGGCCGAGTTACTCCCCACTGACGTGGCTGTTATGTTTATAACATGACAGGTATTTGCTGCTGGGTTTTGGGTGTGAGCTAGCGAGTAGCGTGGATCCTACTCTTCCTTCATTCATGTTTATTTATGGATTTGTATAAACCCGTTTGGAGATTTTGCTTTTAGCCCTTTTGTAAAAAGAGGTCTTTGTATTGACTTACCATTTCTTTTAGTAAGATATAGTTTGTCAGTGTGTTTTAATCCCATTCTACTGTGTTTCCGCCACTGTATTACGTTAGAATTTTCTAGGGGATTACAAACTCCCTATTACTTGACATACAGAATGGAAGCGGTTCAACTAGTCGAACTGGAAGTACCATCCCTTAGGATCTTACTAGAAAGCCAAGTACCGGAAGCAGATTGGGTCCAAGCCCGATTTGTCTCGCTAGTTCTTTTAGACGAACGACGGTCCCGGGCCCTCAACAACATATTCAAAAATATTAAAAAAGGATACAACGGGCTTTCAACAAAAGAGTTTGGCCGAGAAATATCAAAGAAGGGGATCTAGTGCAAAAATCGGTCCGTGCGTTACTACCGGTTGACCCAAGAGGAAAATTCAAACCCAATTGGGCTGGGCCGTATTTGGTAAAAAAAGGTCCTATCAGGAGGAACAGTGATGCTGACAGACTTGGACGGGAATGAATTCGTCAACCCAACCAACTTGGACTAGCTGAAGCGTTACTACCCCTAAGCCCTATCTCAATGTCCTTCGCGAAAGTTTATAGAAATTTGTTTTTTTTAATAAATTTTAAAAAATTATAAGCAAGTAAATGAGCTAGGATTTATCCTACTGTCGCACATCTCGAACTAATAGTCTTAGTGTATTTCGGAAATTGCAAAAAAAAAAATCTATGTTTGAACTACGTTTGGTTTGATTCCGCTAATTGTGGATACGTAGGCAACCCCTCAAAAGGGTACAACCACTGCAATAACGAAAAAGACGAAAACGGTATTCACTAATATGTCTTTTATTAAAAACCCGATAAACTCGGCAATTTCAAAATTGCACCACAAAAAAAACACGAAAAAGCACACCACAAAAAATAATAATAGTGCTTAAATAATAAAATTAAGGAGACTAGTATTTAGGGCATTTTGCCCTTTCCCATGTCCTTCGGGTCGCGTGGAGCCCGATGTCGACGGGGCAGGGGCGAACGTTCCCGGATCACCAAGGGAACCTCCTTTGCTCGAACCCGTTTCTTCGACAACGGGTCTTCTGCCATTGTCACCGGTCCAAGACGAGCCCGCACGTGCTCGGGTAGTCTATCTCGCGGGCCGAGTCGCTCCTGAACTGCCAGTTTTGGGCCAAGTCTCCTTTCCAAGTCAGTCTGGGGGCTCACTTTCCCCCGCGCACCCCTAGCACTGGACCCTTCAGCTTGTAGGTTTCCGTCTCTGACCTGACATTAGACGGACCAAAGTAGCCGGAGTGTCGCCTTCGTCAAAGAAGCCTCGATTGTCTTTAACTTGCTCCCTCCGTAGCAGGTCAAAAGCTTCATCAACCTTCAAAGCAGCTCGGGCCTTCGCAGAATCGGCTTTAGTCCACTTCACATAAGAATCCGATACCCAAATTGAATGAAGAGATTTGGGAATGGATCAAGTGGGCCGGGTGTACCATCTTTGTATCCAAGTGTCACACATCACATCAGTCAGTTGGGTAGATTCACTCACAAGTGCTTCAACCTCTGGAATTCTTGGGTCCAATCATACTGCCTTAGTATGCGGTCGGGGTAAAGGTGAATTATCTGCCTGAAAGACAAGATTACCTGATAACGAGCCTTATCCCTCGGGGCCAAGCCCGTCCAAACATAAATGGGCCACCACGGCACTACATTGACGTTAATTTTAGATGCATTAAATCGACGTAGCAACTTATTCAAATTTTTGCATGTTTAGTCAAAACAGTGTTTGCCTATCATCTCATCGTATTACTAACGCGCGTATTAAAACATCAAACGATATCTTAGTAGAGGCCGCTCATGTGCGGGCGGGGTTGGGTGTTCTTTGTGAACTTCCCAACACGTACCCTCACCCCTTACTCAGAACCATGGTTTCTGTATATCCGAATCCATTGGCACACGAGAGTCATTCAATACACGATATCCGATAATGTCGGTATAGGTATCAAAATGCAAAGGGACGAACCCAATAAACTCTGACATCTGAATGGGCCATATTTTGTACACGGTCCACTAAGATATAGAGTGGGTTCGAATGGCCCCGAACTCCCACAAAGTTCGGTGGTGACTCCACTTCGATTTAAATTTCAACTCGATCCATCTCATATAGAGATTCATTCGCCTTCCCAAACCCGCGCGTGGCCGCGTCGGGGTGGACCTATGTCATGTCCACAAATAGGATAAGAGGAACAAGAACGGAATCAAACAAACGGAATCAACCAAAGGACATGCAATAATTGATGTTTAAAGACTCACCGACTCAACCCGCACACATGTACACAACACACACACACCACCTACGGACTCCGGGATAAGGTCTAGAAAGAGTAATCATCCGACGCAAATGAAGCGTTAGGAGATCCAGGGTAGAAAGGTATACCCTCAGAGGATGTCTCGGCAGAAAACTCCTCCGGACCCTCGCTAAGCGAAAGGGCATAGTCGACTCAATCTCACAAAAGTCGTAGATCCTACGACCCTTGGGCAATGTGTAGTGTGCATACTCCCAAACTCCCCTTCCTCCGGACTCAGTCTTGGTCAGTCGAAATTCACCGCGTCCCAAAGGTAGGTCCCAATTGTGGTGAACAAGGATAGTGGTTTGGTGTGTGTTAGGAACGATTATGGCTCTTTCATGGCTAATGTAGACGAGGCGCTGATGAGGTACATGAAAAATTCAGGTCGGAAAATAGGCCTCGTCAATCCAAATGGAATTATCTAGTGGGGTGAGGTGGTCGGTCGAATAACCCAATTTGGTTGCAAGTACAGTCACAAGACCTACACAATCTAAGGAGGGGCGTTGGGTGATAATGATACGGTGAAAGTGCAACGCCACGACAAGTGGTAGATCCAAGGGATTAGGGTTACCAAGCACAGAGTCACAAATTATTTGCAGGACACACACATTAAGAGCATAAATATTATCGGCCGAGGGTAACAAGCAATGGGAGAGCATCTCGCAAAAGTAGCGAATTGCGAGGTTACGAATTTCGGAGGCAAAGAATAATTTAGCCTCGTAACCCCCTTTATAGTGTCATATGCGCTTCCAAAGGTCTCTCCTAGACACGCGAGCTTGTATATTGCTTGAGGGTTCACTAATTCCGGTACTCGATGAGAGCAGGCCTAGCCTAAGGCCGAACTCGGAAATAGTCAAACGGTGGGGTTTGCCGAATAGTCTAAATTTGATAGCTCTTGGTGTGGTCGGATTGTCAATGGTAAAAGTTCCTAGGTACTCACAAGTCAAGTCTTTATAAGTATGGGTAGCAAGGCTTAAGAGCTTGCTAGTTCTGGTTCTCGACATAAGTTCCTTAATATCATTTGTTATTCCTAAATTGGTCATTGTGTTGGGACAAGGCCACCTAGTACTCTGAAAGATCTTTTCAGAGAAGATCCGAGCTAAAGATGTATTAAGACAAGGCAAATTTTTAGGCTTAGAAGACTTAGAAGATGTAAAAGATTTGGAAGAATTAGAAGTCTTAGAAGTAGAAGTCATACCTTGCTTACGAGGGGCTCGTCTCGCTCTTGTCTCCATGGCGATAGATATGCAAGAATAATCCCAAAAACTAGCTTCACTTCTTCAAAAACCCAAAAATATCACCCAAATGAAATGGAAAGGAGGTATGAATGTGGTTGGGGCATGGAAGATGGTGGTTTGATTTTATGAGGAGTGATAAGATGGAATGAATGTGAGGTAAATGTGATATAAATAAAGGTAATTGAGGAGGGAAATGAAAGTTTTAAAGTGGATTGTAGATATTTGGTGTTTATGTTTTGGAGGGAAAGTTATGTGGGATATTTGAGAATGAGGGAATTTATATTGTGGTGAGTAGATAAGGTATAGGTGATCTGGCAAAAATCCTCGGGTGAAGTTTCACCCGGTCGAGCACCATCGGGTGAAGTTTCACTCGACGGGTTTTCGTCTTGAAATTCCATTTCTGCAATTTTTTTCCACCGGGTGAAGTTTCAGCCGGTGAAGTTCTCATCGGGCGAAGTTTTGCCCGACGGTCATCTGGTCAATTCTGGCAAATTTTGCAAATATGGGATTTTTCGTAGGGCAAAGTTTCGCCCGGTCGTGACCTCATCGGGTGAAGTTTCACCCAATGGCAGTTTTCAGCAAATCCCTTGGCGTGGCAAAAATCTCGTTGGGTGAAGTTTCACCCGACGAAAAATCTTCAATATCTCACCGGGCGAAGTTTCGCCTGACGGTCTTTTATGCTCCGTTTTTCCGCTTTGCCATTTCATGGCTCTTCAATAATCACCTAAAGTTTCAAATAACGACATGACTCACATTACATAATCAATTTCTCCCACAAACATGCTTGTGGTCTTCAAATTAAGCTCCATAACTTCTTCCAAAAGTTTGATCTTCATCCAAATATCATTGCTCCAAGATGAAATCCAAGTTCATCCATTCTACTCAAGCTAATAGAGCTAACAAATATAAATAATATGATACATATTTACAAGGGGTTGTTGAGGATACCACCAAACCTACATCAATTTTGAGAAGGGGTCAAACAACGCTCCCCAACGGGAGCTCATCAAGTTTCACGGTAACAAAGATCTCACGAACGTGACCGGGATGATAAATCTTCAAACGTTGCCCATTAAAAATAAATTTCTCGGTTTCCGAGCTAGATATCTCTATCGATCCATATGGTTGCACCTTGGTCACTTCGAATGGACCCGACCATTTCGATTTCAACTTACCGGGGAAAAGCTTAAAACGAGAGTTGAAGAGTAATACCTTATCACCAACGGAGAAGTCCTTACGAAGTATTTGGGAATCGTGCCATTTGCGAGTTCGCTCCTTGTAGATATTCGAATTTTCGTAAGCTTCAAGTCTTAGTTCTTCCAATTTTTGAAGTTGGAGAAGGCGATTATTTCTAACGACATTCTCGTCAAAGTTTAACTCTTTGATAGCCCATTTGGCTTTGTGTTCTAATTCCACCGGTAAATGACAAGATTTACCATACACAAGACGATAAGGAGTGGTTCCAATCGGCGATTTGTAGGCCGTTCTCAATGCCCAAAGGGCATCATTCAATTTCAATGTCCAATCC